>CM065590.1:454322330-455669032 GCA_033119425.1 Bufotes viridis
TCATATAGATGCATGAGACCTCTCCTGTACTTCTGTATGACTCTGATTTCATATAGATGCATGAGACCTCTCCTGTACTTCTGTATGACTCTGATTGTTTATAGATGCATGAGACTTCTACTGTACCTCTGTATGACTGATCTCATATAGATGCATGAGACCTCTACTGTACCTCTGTATGACTCTGATTTTATATAGATGCATGAGACCTCTGCTGTACTTCTGTATGACTCTGATTTCATATAGATGCATAGGACCTCTACTGTACTTCTGTATGACTCTGATTTCATATAGATGCATAGGACCTCTACTGTACTTCTGTATGACTCTGATTTCATATAGATGCATGGGACCTCTACTGTAACTCTGTATGGCTCTGATTTCATATAGATGCATGGGACCTCTACTGTACTTCTGTATGACTCTGGTGTCATATAGATGTGTGGGACCTCTCCTGTACTTCTGTATGACTCTGATTTCATACATATACATGAGACCTCTACTGTACCTCTGTATGACTCTGATTTCATATAGATGCATAGGACCTTTACTGTACCTCTGTATGATTCTGATTTCATATAGATGCATGAGACCTCTACTGTACCTCTGTATGACTCTGATTTCATATAGATGCATGGGAACTCTACTGTACTCCTGCATATCTCTGTTTTCATATAGATGCATGGGACCTCTACTGTACTTCTGTATGACTAATTTCATATAGATACATGAGACCTCTACTGTACCTCTGTATGACTCTGATTGTATATAGATGCATAAGACTTCTACTGTACCTCTGTATGACTGTTTTCATATAGATGCATGGGACCCCTACTCTACTTCTGTATGACTCTCCTTTCATATAGATGCTGATTTTTTTTTTGTGTCAGATTCTGAAAAATCATGTTCCTTCGGTTGGCTTATGTACGGAGGTATTCTCCTATAGAAGCTTTGCTTCTAAAGAATATCTGTGTACATACTACACATGATGGGGCCTCTACAGAGGGTGTGCAGCTCAATTCTATGGGATGGGATTTAAAGGCAAAGCTAATAAGTTAATTATTTTGTTTGTCCAGGAAGTCTGTTGTGTGTGTAAAACTTAAGGGAACATTGTTATTTTTCTTCTCTTGATAGGAAAGGATGGTTCCCATTTTCCTATACTCGGCCTCTTCCACCGGCAGATAACACAGATAAACATGGCTCAAGGTAAGACATTCTTTGATGTTTGTGGGTTTAGTGCTGCATCTGAGTCTTCTCCTCAAAGCACTGACAAAACTCCTAACACCTATGTGCGAAAAGTAGTCTTAAACCTGTTGTAAAGAATCCCGTACCGCCATGGCCACCACATAGATGGTCATTGCTTATTACTTACTTTTAGTGATTATTACATTGATTCTCTCTCCAAAAAACATCCATGCTCATACCTGTATCTAACATAATCTTGGTTTCTTGCAGTTTTCCGCTTAGTAAATTAAACAGTAGCAGCACTGGAAATCTGGATAAAGTTGGTGTGTCCATCCCTGAGTGTGAAAGTGTCCGGATAGAAGCGGTCAGATATACACCCTCACCTCGCACAAGCACCTTCCGCCAGCGGCCGTACAGCATGATCAGTCCTGACCTAGTGCAAGTAAGTATGTAGATGATAATCTAATGAAGAGTCTGTTATGAGGGTACACATGTATGTCAGGTGGATTTTTTCCTGTCTGAATTAATTGGCTGGGAAGGGTATAATCTGCCACTCTATTCTCCCACTTCCTCTGGAATATATGTACCTGTTGAGCTTGCAGGTTATAAGGGGATCGCTTGATTTTTATTGTCAGCACTTACAGCTACCCTACGCATGACATGAGACATCAGATACATGTCCATTTTAGTAAATACTTGTATTCCCCATGAAACAATTCTGGAAATTTTTAGAGCTCTGTGTTATGCTTTTTCTCTTTTAAAACTTCTGGAAATTAATGAATATATTGACAACCGGGTGTTACCAGTTGGGGTGTGTCTCTAACACCATCCAATCACTGCTGAGTCAGACCGTAAAGAAACACACAATTTATTAATAAATATTTAGGAGGATTAACAGAGGAATGACACAATGCAGAGTTATAACAATAGATGCTCCAGAACCGTTATTTCATGAGTAATGTAAGTATTCAGTAGTACAGACATGTCAGGAGTGGTGACAGGCCCCCTTTATGGAAGTTTGGCACTGGGTGTGTAGTAGATATCGCTCTTGTTGTAGCCAGAACTATATTCTCTATGTAATGAAAGCGTCTGAACCATTGTCCAAATGGTGACGGTCTGAAAGCAGTGGACATCCTGACCTCCACTGATCACACATGGGTGGCATATCCTAATGACATGCCACCAATGTCTGCGATGAGACATCCCAGATAATGAAAAATGTTGTCAATGTAACTATTCAAAATGATTGTGCGAGGATCCAAATACTGTAAGGCTAGTTTCACATCTGCATTTTTGCTAAATTCGCCATGGATCAGCAAAAACGCTTCCGTTAGGATAATACAACCGTCTGCATCCGTTCTGAATGGATCCGGTTGTATTATCTCTCAACTAGCCATAATGGATCGTCTCTAAAACCATTGTAAGTCAATGGGGGACGGATCCATTTTCTTTTGTGTCTGAGAAAACTGATCCGCCACCACATTGTGTTTCATGCCGGAACTGCTTTGTACCGCATCCCATAACACACTCAAAAACGCTGCTTGCAGCGCTTTTCTGTCCGGCATGGGAACGCAACCAAATGGAACGGAATGCATTCTGGTGCATTCTGTTCTGTTCAGTTTTGTCCCTATTGACAATGAATGGGGACAAAATTGAAGCGTTTTCCCCCTGTATTGAGATCCTATGACGGATCTCAGTAGCCTAAAGGGAAAGCGCAGGTGTGAAAGTAGCCTCATTAAGCTATTTTACTATATAACAATCCAATAACACGAATCTTCTGTTTTATAGTTAGCGAATGAATTTGGAAGCCCAGCACCATCTCCTTCCAGGTAAGCAGAACTAAGAAGAAAGGAACCCTGTAAAGTGGTTGTCTGAGATTTTGATATTGATGACCTATCCTCAGGACAGGTCATCAGTATCTGATCGGTGGGGATGCGACTCCCGACACACTTGCTGATCAGCTGTTTGAAGAGACCTCGGTGCTCCAGTGAGCGCCACATCCTCTACCTAAGCCTAGACATATATACGGTACATAATAATATTTATATACTAATAATAATAATATGTAATATTAATCTAAATAATAGTTCTAAACATAACCTTTAAAGGGGTTTTCTGACTTTTTACAAAATGTACCCCAAGCCATCAAGGTCATGAAATAGTAATAAAAGAATATATACTCACACATTTCACCCCCTGCCACTTACAGCGCTGCCATCCTACCCGCTGGGCTTTGATTGATTGGCTGCCTCAAAGACATGCCTGTATAATATACCTGAACTTCAGCCCATCACTGGCCTTAGCAGTGGTATATATACTGCTGAGGTCAGTGACTGGCTGCAGTGGTGTCTGGTGTATAAGAGCATGTCACCGATGCAACCAAGAAGATGATGTCATGGCTGCAGCTGCAGGGAGGATCAGAGTGGCAGCACAGGAAGTGGCAGGGGATGAAATGGGAGTTTACATTCTTTTATTAGTCTATGGCAATTGCTGGCATGGGAGAAGATGAACAACCCCTTTAATAACCTTTCAACATACATAAAATGTTATGTTTTCCTGTACTTAAAATTGTCACCTTTCTTTCATTTCTCAAGGACCAACCCCTTTGCTCATGTTAAACTGAAGCGAACAGTTACTAATGATCGTTCAGCCCCTGTCATTCAGTGACCTTGTGATGTCCTTCAAGAAGATGCTGCTTCAGGAACACTTTATAGAAGACATTTGTTTCTTCAGATCTCTTCCTTAGACTGGAAAGGCCTGATGTAAATAAAACTATGATGCTTGGTCTTTTCTGAAACCAGCAAACAATATAACTATGGAAATATTCTGTTTACAGCAGTTACGAGAAATTTCCCAGCAATGTCTGTGTTGACTTTACCGTCAGATGCATGGTAGCACGCGTTTCGGTGAACACACTGTCAGCTGAAAGTATTCATGACCTCAGCAGTATTATACAAAAGGTGACCTTCTCTGATCATATGATCAGAGTCTAGATTAGCCATGCATTCTTAAGATTGCTTCATGTGGCTTGGAAATGGGTTACCTGTAAGAGATGCTTAAACACATGAGTGCGGGCACTAAGTTGGCATTCTGAAGGCATAACTACACTACAAAGCTCAACAGAACTGTCAGAAAAAGAAATAATAGACAAGATTAAGGTTGGAGTTCAAGAAGT
Source organism: Bufotes viridis (assembly GCA_033119425.1). Taxonomy (NCBI): domain Eukaryota; kingdom Metazoa; phylum Chordata; class Amphibia; order Anura; family Bufonidae; genus Bufotes; species Bufotes viridis. The sequence continues at coordinate 454,326,691 of CM065590.1, forward strand.
GGTCCCTTTTCTGGCTTTGCTCTTTTGCCACTCTCATACTATCTGTAAAAGATGAAATTCTAATTCTGAATACATCTGTAACATATATAGGTATTTAAATTGTGTTTAGTGTGCCATATGAATGTAGCGCAATGGGGCAGATTTGCTAATTCTGTTTAAAATGTAGACTGGCTAAGGCTGTCTTATAAATTTGGGGCATGAATAGACATTTTTTATTTGTACACCAACTACTGGTTAACTTAGTCTGCACCAAAATTTTTGTGCACGTTGTTGTATTTTAAGGGGTTTTTCCAGGATTTTAATACTGATGGCTTATTTTCAGGATAGGTCAGCTGTTTGAAGAACTCGTAGCACTCCAATGAGAACTTCAGCCTCCACACAGGTCACCAAACACAGTGCCAAACATTGTATAGTGGTTGTGCTTGGTATTGCAGTCCAGGCCAAATAACTTCAATGGGACTGAGCTGAATAAAGACCATGTGACCAATGAATGTGACATCACTGGAGTGCCACAGCTACTTCAAACAGCTAGATGGAAGGGGTGCCAGAAGTTGGATCCCCATCAATTACATGTTGATGACCTATCGTGAGGATAGGCCATCGATATTGAACTTACAGAAAACCCTTTAAGCTACACCCCATCTGCCAAGACATGGCCTCTTTTGAACTGGAAAACTGAAACAGGGAAGCTAGGAGCAGTGGATTATTCTTTCTAGTGCATTTGCTTCATAAATTTATCTAAAATGCGATCAGAAATGTGCCCAAATTGTGCTCTATTTTACGACAAGGTCTAGAAGCAATTACATTACTAAATCTGCCCTGATATTTTTTCAAGATGGTTGTGTACGTGCCAAACTTAAGATAACAGGAGTCAAAAATGAAAGACGTGAACGTGATGTCCATGGAAAGTAAAAGGAAGTTGAAGAAAGCCTGGGGAGGGATATAAAGTTATTGAAAGAAGGCTAAACAGAAAGTGAATTGAAGGTGAAACAGTCAACAGGGCAGGATTGATAGGCACACATGGAAATAGGTTTTAATGAGTAAGTGGTGTTTCTGCCTTAGGCGGGGCATACATCTGAGAGTTATACCAAGGTATATGATGGAAACCATCTATATTCTATATAACTAAGGCAGAAGAAGACAACCAGGGCTCTCCAGAAATACAAGCTTTAGTAGATCTCCCTGGTCAACACTGACATTGTATGTTGGGAAATGGCATGAAGTGCAGCATAAGCTTGGTGATAATGAGAGCCATGTCTAAAGAAGCATATATACCCTGATTCTACTGGTCTACTGTCAGGTGATTTTAGACATGAGACTTATCTCTATGTACTAAACAATGTCCTCACATCTATGGACGCTGTATGTTGTTGACTACATGTATTATATAATATCCAGCTCTTGGATATTGAATATATTGAAATGTTTTTGAAGGCATATGGAAAGTGTGAGTAACATGGTAAATGTTAGGTGTTCATGGTTTCTCTATATGATGGGGCACTTTAATAATGTCCTTAATGGGAGAAATCAGTGTCATATATACTTTCATTGGAAAAGATCACAAAAAAAAGCCTACCACAGGTAGCCATCCTGTGGATATTTAAAGAGGTTGACTGGCTTAGAAAAGTATCATATTAGGAAATTCTGAAAGATTCTGCCAGATTTTCTCACAGATTTTGGCTGATCAGTGGGGACCAAGTAAATGGAATAATCTGAGATACTGATTGTTGGGAGCCCATCTAACAAAACAGGATTTTCCAAAGCAGACAACTTCTTTAGAGGGATCCTGTCAACTGGTTTGGGGCCAGTAAACTGCCAGCATGCTGTTATCTAGCTTGGGTTTAGGGTCCCAAAACATGCCATAGCAAAGTAAATGAAATTTCAGATGGGTTTGCTATAGGCACATTTAGGACTCTAAACCCAAGCTACATAACAACACGCTGGTGGTTTAGTGGCTCCAAACCAGGTGACCGTTACCTGATTGAGCATCAGAGCATGAGTTGAGAAGATGAAAGACCATAAGGCCTTCTGTCTTGTAATATAAAGAACAGGCAGGCTTCACTTATGCCAATGACCTGTTTTACCAAAAAATATTTAATAGGTATAGGCATGATTTTTAATTTAAACAGGACCTAATGAAGATAGTCCAATGTTTTCAGAAAAATATTTCTTTTTCCTTAATGTATATTTTAGTTTATTTTAGTTTAGGCCTCAAACCTGTCTATAGAAAACCCACCTGTCCCCTTAAAAGAGTATAAATAAAATCAAACTTATTTGGAGAAGAGTCTGGGATGCCCCACCAGTGGCATTGGCACCGATGAAGGCAGGGATGGCACACTACACTTCACTGCACATGCATGGCTCAACGGGCATGCACAGTGTGGTGAGGTGTTCCACCGTTGGCTTCATCGCCAGAATTCACATGTGCCCGATGCTGCTGAGCCCTGAGTCCAGAAAATTTGAACTTCATGTACTTATCTGCAGGGACAGATGAGTTTGGTATGGACAGGTTTGATACCCTAAACTGCAGCTGCATAACAGCATGCTGGTGGTTTGGTGGCCCCAAACCAGGTGCAAGGTGTTGAGAGACTCCATTGTGCCGTGTGCTATATGTTTCTTTAGTTTTCTAGGCACATTTATTTATATAAAATATATTATTATTTCTGAATCCAAGATTGAGCAATGCATTTAAAGTTATAGCATATGAAGTGCTATTTTTAATCTTAGATATTACGGGAGGACTAAATGATACTAGTAGATTGTTTATGGACAACGTATAAATTATAAAGTTTGTGAATGACAAGAGATATTATTTTTTATGGCAGCAACCCTTGTAGGCTGAAGATTATTCCTGTTAACTTTATTTGTCAGTCTGGATCTTATCATGCATAATATTGCTACACGTAGTGTGTGGCACAATGTCATAATGAACGCGACAAGCATTGCTCATGCAGGTTTTCCTAGAGATAATAATAAATCATTTATAAATTGTGACCTTGTGTTGGCTTATCCATGACTTTGTTTCTTCATAAGAATATGTATGCCAAGAACAAACTGTGCAGTGCCTGTTAGCTTGTTGTAACATAGTGTAACATTGTAATATACATTGTATTATGTTGAAATATTTCACTAACTGAGCAAATAGATATTATATTAATCCAGACCACTGTGTTTTGTCATGGCTGAGTGACATTGTGTGATACAACTGGGTGATGTAAAGTAACTATAGATGGGCGTGTACTATGACCTGATGCTGTGCACGTCAGTTCATAGTACACAGCGGGACCCAGAAAAAGCCATGCAGTGGGTCCTGGATATGCGGCGCCATCCGGAACAAGGTAGGTAACTCTATTATTATTTTCTTTTTTAAATGTCTGAACTGAGGTCTGATGGGGGCTGAGTCGTGCAATCTGAGGCTGAGTGGGGCTGGCGGGGGTTCCAATCAGAGGCTGATAAGATTTGATGGGGGCTGGGGGGATCTGATCTGAGGCTAAGTTGGGCTGGGGGAGTCTGATCTGAGGCTGATGGGGACTGTGGGGTCCCATCTGAGTCTGATTGGGGCTGGGGGTCCAGATCTGAGGATTATAGAGGCTGGGGGCTCTGATGGTAAGCTGGTTTGAGGCTTTTGTAGGCTGGGGGGTCCGATGGGAGGCTGAGGGGGTCTGATCTGAAGCTGATGGAGGTTGAGGGGTCTGCCTGAGGCTGATGGGGCTTAGCGGTCTGATTTGGGGATCTGATGAGGATAGGGGGTCTGATCTAAGGTCTCATGAAGAATGGGGGTCTGATTTTGGAGTCTGCTCTAAAGCAGTGGCATGGCTAGTTTGTTTGGCACGCAGGTTGGGTCCTTTCTCTGGCCCCCTCCCCCCTGCCGCCAATACTTTAAAGAAATTGTACCCCCTTACAGTAGTATTGTCCCTCATAGTACAACCTTCACAGTAGTTTTGTCCAGATATGTGCTCCCTCACGGTAGTCCACACTGTACAACTTTAGTTACACCCACATCGTGCCTCCTTAAAGTACTTATCCCTTCATTGTGCCCCTTCACAGTAGTTATGACTTCTCTGTGCCCCTTTCATAGAAGTAATGACCTGTATGTGCCTCCTTCACAGCTGTAATGCCCGCTCTGTGCCCCATAACAGTAGTAATGCCCTCTGTGCCCCTTCACAGTAGTAATGCCCATTGTGCTCCATAATAGTTATACCCACCTTCTTCACAGTAGTAATGCCCTCTGTGCCCCCTTCACAGTAGTAATGCCCTCTGTACCCCCTTCACAGTATAATGCCCCCTGTGCCCCCTTCATAGTAGTAATGCCCATTGTGCCTCCTTCATAGTAATAATGCCCATTGTGCCCCCTTCATAATAGTTATGCCCTCTCTGCCCCTTCGTAGTAGTAATGCCCATTATTCCCCCTTCACTACAAGCAGCAAGCCACTTGCAAGGGCGAAGGATGTTCCTCTCTCCAAACGCGGGTATCCCACTCTATTTTTACGGACTTTCCCACAAGCCCCTGTGTTTGCAGCATGGAGGGAATTAAAAAGGGGTATGCTGGTATAAAAATTATCAGTGTACACGTGGTACCCTTCGTGCAGGAATGGCATCAATAGATCCCACACAATTTTTCCCAATATTTTTGGGGCAGCCTGGGGGGTTAAGTTGGGAGTCTTTGGCCTCATATACAGACAGACCGCAGGTGTAGCCAGTTGTGCTCACGCACACCTTATATAATTTTACCCCATATCTGGCATTCTTGGAGGGAATAAACTGACAGAGGGAAAGGCGGAATTTAAAACCAATTATCTGAAAGATGCATAAACCATTTTAGGGCTTCATATCGGTTTCGGGACATAACTGCTGCAAACAGGGATTGAGTAGACAGTACTCACAGCCCAATAGGATCGAACAGATGGCTTTTTTACATGTCCAGGGTAAGCCCCCCAATTTTTTTTTATTTCAGGGACACTTATGGGGGTCCACCGTCTTAAATAAAAAGACGTGGGCTTTTGTACAGCAAATTGTGTGGCGTACAGATTAGTCTGCTGACTTTATAGTCCATAAATAAGTGAAAAAAATCATCAAGTGGTAAAATTGGTGATGTCCACATTAATTTGGGGAGTAGATACAAATTCTGGTACTTGGGGGGAAAAATGATGAAGCAGGAACCCACGTAGTAGAAGGGATGGGCCCGCTGGGTGGTGAATGCCATGAGGTGGTGACTTCTACCACCATAGGGCTATGGGGTCTGGGGATGGAAGAGGAGCTAGAGTCCCCGCTATGGGAAAATATTTCTGCCTCTGAAGCGGTGTCGGATTCAGAGTTTTCAGAGCATAGAAATTCATATGCCTGCTCTGCACTAAATAATCTTCAAGCCATTTATTGACTAAAAAGCTCAGAAAGAAAAAAAAATTATTATATATATCCCACCCTAAAAATTAAAAGTAAGTGTTCGCTAGCATCAGTAGCATCATTTTTTATAGTGGTAGTCTAATGTGTCGCATTGCAACATGCGACATGCTGCGACTGCAACCCGACAGTCGCAGGAAAATCCATCTTGAATGGATTTTTTGCGACTATCATGTCGCAGTCGCAGCATGTCGCATGCTGCAATGCAACACCATAGACTACCATTATAAAAATTGTCGCGCGACAAATGTTGTTGTGGGAACCTAGCCTCAGCCTCTGACTGACAGTGACTGATGGACAATAACAGATGGCCTCTGACCACCAGTGACAGGAGGACAGTAACGGATGGCCTCTGACCACCAGTAACAGACGGACACACGGTCCCTAATAAAAGTAACTGGCCTGAATGTCCACCCTACCTGCCCCCTGAACTGTGACCTCCACAGCACTTCACTCCCTTAACAGTGTCATTGACAGCGCCCTGCCCCTTTAAAGCTAACCTGCAGCAGTGAAGAAAAATGGCTGGGTTGTTATGGAAACCTGGTGTAAAACTGTGTGTATGTGGAGACTGATAAGGGACATGTGACCGTGTCTATGGCAGTTGGGATATGAAGTTGGGATATGAAGAGAAAGACCTGCAGGCTTCTATTGGCTAGATAGGTCATGTGATGTGCATATTTTGCATATTTGCATTTTTTTGGGGAATATCTCAGGAACGGTAAGTGCTAGACAGCTGAGACCCGGTCTAAAACCTTCTCGGACACCTGATGTACCTGTGTGCCAAATTTCGTAATTGTAAGTGCGGATTCCTTTAGCGGACATACATACATACATACACACGGTTTTCCTTCCTTTGAGGGATATCTGGCTTTCATTGTGTTGTAGACCCATAACTGGGGCTCCACTTTTATTTTGCATATTCCTGTTTCCCAGGGAGCTTTGCACTTCGGATTGCTGTGTTGAGACTCTTAAGTGAGGTTCCGCAGTGTTTTGTGTAGCTGGTCGCCCTGAGATCAGCTATTGTTTTGTTTGAGTAGTCTCCAAGGCATTGCTCCCAGTTAGCCAGAATCCTACTCCACACTGATGAGGGACAACCAGGGCCGGTGCTACCGTTAGGCGAACTAGGCGTTCGCCTAGGGTGCCGGCCTGCTGGGGGCGCCCTGGTGGCCCTTGTCTGGGGCTGCAGCGCTTGACAAGCGGCTCTTGAGCCACCCCCAGCGCCATTACAGATGGGAGAGCAGGCACCTGCTTACCCTGATGGCAGGTGCCTGCTCTGCCAGTAAATTACTGGTGCAGAGGAGGCAGGCGGCAAGGGAGGCTGTTCCAGCAGCTCCACACTCCTCCCTTGCGCGCCCTCTGTGATGCCAGGAGCCAGAATATGATGTTATTCCAGCCCCAGCATACTAAACGGCGCGCTGGAGGACTGAGGAGCTGCAGTGAGTATCTGAGTGATTGTATGTCTGTCAGTGTGTGTTGTTCAGTGAGTGTGCGTGTCTGTCAGTGTGTGCATGTCTGTCAGTGTGTGCGTGTCCGTCTGTCAGTGTGTGCGTGTCCGTCTGTCAGTGAATGAGTTACATGGCGGGGGGCGGCAAAATGGATCTTTGCCTAGGACGGAAAAAATCCTTTCACCGGCCCTGGGGACAACACCCTGAAACAGCTGTTTGTGGATGGATAACTGGCTTAGGTCTTCCCCGTCACATCCTTAAAGCTTGTAAAAAAGCAGGATCTTGACATAGGGGCCACTTAAAATGGTGGATTTGGTGATCTCTGTAATGGAGACACCCCTTTGCACCGGTTTTCCTTCCTTTGAGGGATATCTGGCTTTCATTGTGTTGTAGACCCAATACTGGGGCTCCACATTTATTTTGCATGGGTTCGCACCCCTGAATTTTTTTTTCAGTAAATTAAAGCAATTATACATGTTTTGTTCACACATGTTCATTCACTTTGTGTGTAATGGAACAACACAAAAAAACTTAGAAAAAAGGCAAATTGGACATAATTTCACACAAAGCTCCAAAAATGGGCTGGACAAAATTGTTAGCACCCTTTCAAAATTGTGGGTAAACAACTTTATTTCAAGCAAGTGATGCTCGTTCAAACTCAACTGTGGCAAGTAACAGGTATGGGAAATATAAAAATCACACCTGAAACCAGATAAAAAGGGGACAAGTTGACTTAATCTTTGCATTGTCGACATTTGAATGAAATAAAAAAAACTATGGAAGGAGACCCAGGAGCACCCAACTGCTGACACAAAGACATAAAAAAGCTACACTGCAGTTTGCCAAAATGTACGTTAGTAAGCCAAAATCCTTCTGGAAAAACGTCTCGTGGGAGGTAGATTCCAAAATAGAGCTTTTTGGTGAAGCACATCATTCTACTGTTTACTGAAAACGGAATGAGGTCTACGAAGAAAAGAACACAGTACCTACAGTCAAATATGGTGGAGGTTCAATTATGTTTTAGGGATGTTTTGCTGTCTCTGGCACTGGGTGCCTTGACTGTGTGCAAGGCATCATGAAATTTGAAGATTAATAAAGGATTTTGGGTCGCAATGTAGGGCCCAGTGTCAGAAAGCTGGTTTTGCATCCTAGGTCATGGGTCTTCCAGTAGGACAATGACCCCAAACATACTTCAGGAAGCACCCAGAAATGGATGGGAATAAAGCACTGGAGAGTTCTGAAGTGACCAGCAAAGAATCCGGATCTAAATCCCATTGAACACCTGTGGAGAGATCTTTTAATTTCTGTTGGGAGAAGGCACCCTTCAAATATGAGAGACCTGGAGCAGTTTGCAAAAGAATAGTGGTCCAAAATTCCAGTTAAGAGGTGTAAGAAGCTTGTTAATGGTTATAGGAAGTGAATGATTTCAGTTATTTCTTCCAAAGGGTGTGCAGAAATATTAAGTTGATGGTGCCAGTAAATTTGTCCGGTCCATTTTTGGAGTTTTGCGTGAAATTATAAGATTTTGGCTTTTTTTTTTTTTTTTCAAGGCTTTGAAAAGAGTCAAATCTACCTGAGAAGAGTCCTGGTTATTCATGAATTCCTGCTCTCCTGCCCACCTGCTGATGACTGACAGGTTTCTACCTAGTTTTCTCCCTTTCTTTCTAGGAGAGAACTGCCAGTCATCAGCAGGTGGGCAGGGAGAGCAGGAGATTATGAATAACCAGGACTCTTCTCAGGTAGATTTGACTCTTTTCAAGGCCTGGGCTGCAATGATTATGATGCTGGTTCTCGGCAACCACTTACTTTTAGCTGATGTGTGACACACCGCTGAAATCAGCATTTCTGTCACTACTTTATACTGCCCTCAGTACGGTCAGCATAAAGTTAATGACAGGTTCCCTTTAAAGGGGTTCCCTTTAAAGAAGTTGCCACTTACTTCAGTAAGTGGTATTCATCATGTAGAGAAAGTTAATACAATCCACTTACTAATGTATTGTTATTATCCATATTGTTTCCTTTGCTGGCTGGATTAATTTTTCCATCACTTTATACACTACTCGTTTCGATGGTTACAGACCACCCTGCAATTCATTAGTGGTGGTCGTGCTTGCACAACAAAGGTAAAGGCACTAGCCTATGTGAGCTCCCATGGTCCCAGCCACCAAAGAGGCTGATGCTTTTTCCTATAGTGTGCAAACACGACCACCACTGATGGATTGCAGGGTGGTCTGTAACCATGGAAACGAGCAGTGCATAATGTGATGGAAAAATGAATCCAGCCAGTGAAGGAAGCAATATGGACAAACACAATACATTAGTAAGTGGCTTGTATGAACTTCCTCTACATAATAAATGCCACTTACTGAGGTGAGACAACCCCTTTAAGAAAATATTCAGTTTTATTCAATTTTACCAATTTGCTTTCAGGGGGATATCATCAGTTTAAAAAATTGAGCTAAGAGCAGGAAGGTTATAAAAAAAAAAAAAAATGTTAAATTCCCAGTGCTCCAGGGCTGCAGCTCGACTGGTCCTCAGTGGTGTTTATTTTCACACAGCGGTGACGTGCTTTACATCTGTATGACTGCTGCCCATCACTGGGCTCAGCAGTCTTGTGCCGTGCAAGTTAGCATCATCACTGAGTCCATTTATTGGCTGCAGTGCAGTTGTTATGTTCCATGTCATCAATGCAAGGAAATAAACAAAGAGCGCAGGGGACCATCTGGGTGTTGAATCACCTGTCATATTATCTACATCTGCTTCATTTTGGTTCTCTGTGTAGATGGCTGGTGGCTCTAAATACAAAGGTGGCTCTAGGCAATGGCAAGAGCAGATAATGTGGTTATGTTCTATATTCAGACTGGTAACTGACCACAGACCACTGGAATAATAATAGTGGGTGTAGAGGTTGCAGCCGTACCTGGTCTTTTAAAGGTTCCCAATGGCCCCTGTATCACACAGGAGAACACTATTATTATAATCTCACATGGTGGTTGGGAAGCTTCACGCTTAAACTACCCATGAACAGGACCGTCAGGGGAAAGCCACAACTATCAGACCCTTACCACTCTTGTACATTAGCTGCTGATCAGAGACGAACAATACATTTTCCTGATCATTGCCCCATGTGAACATGCTGCTGATTACCCAATAAATGAAGTGATCACATAGTTTATGAGGCAGTAAAAATGATTGTTTTGTCAGCAGCACATCACCACGCATAAACTGGGATTGTTCTTCTCTATACAATCACTGCCACATGTAATTGTCAATTAGCGAGCACCAATCAACATGCTGTTATTGCCAATTGGTGCTTGTTAACAGGCAGAACATCTGCTCTTGCAAAAGTTTACTATGTCCTACATAATCATTTACAAAGTAGAGATGTGCAGATACAGAAAACTAAAAAAGCAAGACAGTCAGTATAAGATCTTATTTTAATGTTATTTTTTCCCTTTTTGGCAAACATTATTTTGGCGAACAAACACCATTTTGAATGAAAAAATTTTGTTTCAATTTGCACTTAAGAACAGCAAATGTATCTATTTACAGACAAAATTGTCAAAATACATCACATTTTAACCATGTAAAAATAATGTGAGTTTCTGAGAGATAATACTGCAGTCTTTATGGTTTCTTACATATATATATTTTTTATACTCTTTCAAACCCATTTTATACATGATGGAAGGGGCAGTATTCCCTAATCTGCTAAAGCTCTCCTACTACAGATCTTATAGAACCTAATGAGAAACAAACAGTGAAAAAAGTCATTCCATATTTCTGTCTTCTGCCCAAAACCTCGTTAGAATAAGTGGGAAATTTTAATAACACAACATCAACAAATGTCTAAGATTAGTAAGTGGTCACCTACTATACCATCCATAAGCAGAACATTATTAAGATGGTCAGTCTGTCTTAGTTCACCTCAGATTCACATGCCATTAGCTGATAATCATGGAACCGTAAGTGAAGTCAACCGAAAATATATAGTAGATTATAGAGTGCTGCACGGTCAACAAAGACACAAAGGTGGACATTTATGAATACTGTTGCATAGGAAAAGTGCAGTAACCCAAACCAAGCAATAAGTGTGCCAACATCTAACTGATCCTGTGGCCACAGCACTTCTTGGTACATCAGTTGTTGTAAATGTCCCAGAGTTGATTTGACAAACCTCTTCTTGATTTCTGATGACAATTATGAACATTACCTTACACATGTGTAACACTGAGCATGACCTCATTTTCAGTAGGAGATATGTACATATCTAACTAGTATTGGCTCATAATTTGCAAGCACAATGCGATTGCAGAAGCCTATTCCATCAGAAAACATTTTTGTCGAGCAGAATAGCACAGCCTGCTATGCCATTCTAAACACAGAACTGCCATTCAGTTATTTCTATCATGAAGTCAATGAAAGAACTGGTTGAATGGATGGAAAGCTTCAGCTATCATCTGCTACGTTCTGAATTTCCAATCATTAGAAACAGAACCATCAACAATTGAAATGATCAATTGAAATTAATCATCATTGTGAAGAAAGCCTTAAGGTACCCCTACATATTAGAGTTTTCCAGGCCGGCCAACATGTGTATGGATAGTATTGTGCCCATTGAATTTCAATGCCAATTCTTTTGTCCTCCAGGGAAAAAAAGCTGCCAATAGACATGTCTGTCAGCGGCCTTCTCCTGTAGATAGCGTTTGATTGACAGCTATTGGGGGTGTGAGTAACTTTAGTCCATAAGTTTTTTTCATCTGTCAAGTTCTATTATCCTCTTTCTAGCTTTATATGGGTTATTCGGCAGGATCATTTTAGTTAGAATTGGTTCAACTTAATGAACCCCACTGATCTCAACTTCGTGGCCTGGCACCCAGGAAACTGGGACTAGGAAGTGGAGACCATCGGTAACCCAGTAACCATTTGAATGGCAACAGCAGGGGGTCGGTGAGTATTATTTATTTTACTATTTTAACCCATTCTATCCCTTTAGATGTCTCTGGGAATACTGGGTGATATCTAAGATGGCCACCATAAGAAATTCAACAGTTGTTGTCTCTCAGCTTGCCTATGATTCTAGAGGGAAACATCTGCCAAGGAAAACTTGGCAATAAACCATTCACTGGCTAAGAAGATCATAACAGGTAATATGTTGGGTTATCAAATAGCTTTCCCAGATTACGAACTGGATGAATTAAATTTTGAACCATTTGACAGAAGAGGACGTACATTTCATTGCAATTTTTCCTATCATCATACATAGTAACAAATCAGATTACGAACTGGATGAATTAAATTTTGAACCATTTGACAGAAGAGGACGTACATTTCATTGCAATTTTTCCTATCATCATACATAGTAACAAATCAACATTTTCATAGACTTTCACCGTGCAACATTTTGAACATCGAACAGACATCAGTTTCGGTTTGACTTTTACCACTATTATATTTTAAAGAAGCAGTACTAGATACATGATTGGTTTCTAAAAGAAAGACTGGGTTTAGCAGGTAGTTATTCATGTTCATGTCTGTACATTGTAATTATACATATACAGTATGTCACAAAAGTGAGAAATATTTTATTATATCTTTTCAAGGGACAACACTAAAGATATAACACTTTGATACAATGTAAAGTAGTCAGTGTACAGCTTGTATACAGTGTAAATTTGATGTGCCCTTAAAATATCTCAACACACAGCCTTTTATGTCTAAACCGTTGGCAACAAAAGTGAGTACACCCCTAAGTGAAAATGGCCAAATTGTGCCTAAAGTGTCAATATTTTGTGTGGCCACCATTATTTTCCAGCACTGCCTTAACTCTCTTGGACATCGAGTTCCCTAGATCTTTACAGGTTGTCACTGGAATCCTCTTCCACTCCTCCATGATGACATCACGGAGCTGGTGGATGTTAGAGAACTTGTGCTCCTCAACCTTCCGTTTGAGGATGCCCCACAGATGCTCAATAGGGTGTAGGTCTGGAGACATGCTTGGCCAGTCCAGCCCCTTTACCCTCAGTTTGTTTAGCAGGGCAGCGGTCGTCTTAGAGGTGTGTTTGGGGTCGTTATCATGTAGGAATCCTGCCATGTGGCCAGTTTCTGAAGGGAGGTGATCATGCTCTACTTCAGTATGTCACAGTAGATGTTGGCATTCATGGTTCCCTCAATGAACTGTAGGCTTCCACACCCGACAGCACTTATGCAGCCCCAAACCATGATACTCCCACCACCATGCTTGACTGTAGGCAATACACACTTGTCTTTGTACTCCTCACCTGGTTGCTGCCACACACGCTTGACGCTATATAAACCAAACAAGTTTATCTTGGTCTCATCAGACCACAGGACATGGTTCCAGTAATCCATGTCTTGTTCAGCAAACTGTTTGCGGGGTTTCTTGTGCATGCATCATCTTCAGAAGAGGTTCCTTCTGGGACGACAGCCATGCAGACCAATTTGATGCAGTGTGTGGTGTATGGTCTTGGCACTGACAGGCCGACACTCCACCCCTTTAACCTCTGCAGCAATGCTGGCAGCACTCTTATGTCAATTTTGAAAAGACAACTTCTGGATATGACACTGCAAACGTGCACTCAAGACCATGGCGAGGCCTGTTTTGAGTGGAACCTGTCTTGTTAAACAGCTATATTGGCTTGGCCACCGTGCTACAGCTCAGTTTCAGGGTTTTGGCAAACTTCTTATAGTCTATGCCATCTTTATGTAGAACAATTATTTTATTCAGATCCTCAGAGAGTTCTTTGCCATGAGGTGCCATGTTGAACTTCCAGTGACCAGTATGAGAGAGTGTGAGAGAGATAACACCAAATTTAACACACCTGGTCCCCATTTACACCTGCGACCTTATAACACTAATGAGTCACATGACACCGGGGAGTAAAAATGACTAATTTGTCACAATTTGCCCATGTTCACTTAGGGGTGTACTCACTTTTATTGCCAGTGGTTTAGACATTAATGGCTGTGTGTTGAGTTATTTTGAGGGCACACCAAATTTACACTGTTATACAAGCCGTACACTGACTACTTTACCTTGTATCAAAGTGTCATATCTTTAGTGTTGTTCCATGAAAAGATATGATAACATATTGACAAAAATGTGAGGGGTGTGCTCAGTTTTGTGAGATACTGTACATGCATATACTGTATAATATACACACATATATACAGTAAATAGACATAGTGTACAAACATGTTGCTTTCAGCTATATATTTCATTGTCTAAAACCACACATCTAGGAATAATATATACTAAGATATTTTATCTTTGAAGCGGTACAATGTCAGATAAATCTTTATGTCTGTAAACTGTATTGACAAGGTATATATTTCTTCACGTTAGGTTAGATTATAAAGCTGCCTTGCATCCCTATCACCATCAGTGGGGCAAGTTAGATAGAGAAGACAGAGAGGTGTCCAGTAATTAGCACTCATTTCTTAGTCAAAAACTTTAATAACTGCATGCTTAGTTTCAGTCTTAAAGGGGTATTCCCAGCTCAGACACTGATGGCATATCACCTCTGGGACCCACTAATATTTCCAAAACAGGCCCCCTGAAGTGAAGGAGAGTGCACCATGCAAGCGTGGCCACCATCCGTCCACTGCTATGGAAGGTCTGAAAATAGCCAAGCACTGGTTCAACTATTTCCATCTGTCACATTACTGTGGAGAGGTAGCCGTGCATGCATAGTACAGAACGCCCACAGAGGTGAACGGAGAGCTCACAGTGCATACATGGTGCACTCTCCTTCATTTTGGGGGCCCTATTCGGGACATAGGAGTGGGTCCCAAAGGTGGAACCCACACCAATATGACAATGATGGCATATACTGGCGATATGCCATCAATCTCTGAGATGGGCAAACCCCTTTAAGGCGGTAAAACTGATTTTGTATATCATTAAGTCAAGGACAGTTGACATATCAGTGACATTAGTAACACACAGCCAAATGTTTCGACTTGATTGACGAAGAATTGAGTACAGCATAAAGAAATATCAAGCACTTCAGCTTATCACAAGGGCTCAACGTAGAATAAAAATATTTTCCAAAATTTTTCTCAAGATCGCATCTGCTAAACTAACAAACTAATGTTGTAGCTCTAGTCTTAGGGTATATATCAAACTTGCATTAATTCCGTCCTGTTGGTACGGCTATACGTGGCATAAATGCTGTAGATTTTGCACAGTGGAATTTTGTGTGGAAAGTCTACATCATTTACAGTTCAAGCAAAGTGGAGTAAACCTGCAACATAAACTGCCTTGCGCTGCAGGTTTTAAATCTGCAGCATCTCAATTTCTGCAGCAGTTTTGCCTGTGGCTTTCCAGCTTTGCAATGCTATGGTGGTAAGTAGACCTGCTGTTATCCCACCAGCCCTTTTCAGATCTTTTTGTAGTGATGATTTTTGGTCAGATCCACTGTAGATTTTCCACTATAAAAAATCAGCAGCAGATCGCTTTGTGTGGTCTTACCTTCAAGGAGGTTTCATAGTGTATTTTTCTTCTTTTTGCAGGACAAAATGTTTGCTGTAAGTCCATATACTACAAACATGTCTGAAACATGAGTTTTAGTGGCTGCAAACACATCAAATGTCAAAAATATGTAAACAACAACAAACGCCAGCAAACACGTGAGTGAATGGTCTTTTTTTCCTAAGCCTGAAAAACTGCACATAGACTGTGTGTGTGAAGGAAGCCTTTGAGTCCACTTTTAGCCTAGTTATGAAATTGTAAAAGTTAACAGAGACCGCGCTAATGTGGCCACTCACAGTTCAGATGTCACACTTCGACTTTGACCTGCGATAGTAAGTCCATATATCTGAAACTTACAAACGCTGAGCGTCACAGAAAATCTGCTTCACATGCGCTGCAATCGCTGCTGTCAGTGTGAATTTCGCAGCCTCCTCCACCGCACCAACCGAACAATCCTCCACATCGGACTTAAACCTTTATGAAGAGGAAAAGGAACATAGCGCAGAACTGCCGGCTCAGGTGAATAAATATCTGTTTATTATACTCACAAAGTCCACAATCTGTGTGTGTTCAATCTGGGTGTGAACCCGGAGAGAACAGCGGGGTCAAAGGGTCATATAAAACATGTGAATAAAACCAATATGTAAACATAAATACTTTAAATATGCTTTACATATGTTTACATTAAAGTATTTAAAGTTTTTAAAGTATTTATGTTTACATATTGGTTTTATTCACGTTTTATATGACCTTTTGACCCCGCTGTTCTCTCCGGGTTCACACCCAGATTGAACAAGGAGGTGTATTTAATCCTGCATTGTGCAGTCAGTGTCAGCCACTGACGAAGCTATGAGCGAAACCTAGGTCGGGCCGTGCTGTTTTACTACTATATATGCCGATTTTATTGTGGACTTTGTGAGTATAATAAACAGATATTTATTCACCTGAGCTGGCAGTTCTACGCTATGTTCCTTTTCCTCTTCATAAAGGTTTAAATCCGATGTGGAGGATTGTTCGGTTGGTGCGGTGGAGGAGGCTGCGAAATTCACACTGACAGCAGCGATTGCAGCGCATGTGAAGCAGATTTTCTGTGACGCTCCGCGTTTGTTTGTAAGATTCAGATATATGGACTTACTATCACAGGTCAAAGTCGAAGTGTGACATCTGAACTGTGAGTGGCCACATTAGCGCGGTCTCCGTTAACTTTTACTGTTTTTACATTGAGAGGAGATTGGACCTTCTCCTAAGAAGGGGACTGCTGCATAGGTACTGGAAGACCACCAGCTAGCTATTACACTGTTTGATTAGTTATGAAATTGAGCTATACATTCAGGTACGGGGATATATTGTATGATTCTTATAACCAAAAGTGCTTGATATTTCGCAAAGAGTAATTCATACCATAAAATCTCTTTATAACTAACAGATCCATCAGGAGGAACAGTGAGCCAACGATAAGATGTCTCACTGACCTTTGGCTTTTTTACAAATTTGGAACTACAGTACCACTATGATTTATGATATGGAAATACAACCATCTAAAACGCATTTTGAAAAATTTAAGTCTGAGCCCTAGAAATTACAAATCTTTACTATGTTTTGCATTGCTTGTCCTAGCCCTGTCTAGTACTGCTTCTTTAATAAGGAGAGGAAACATACTGCTTACTAACAATTACCTTTCTTTAGCTCACAGTTATTGTAACATATAAAAAAATATGGATGATCATAAAGAAAAATAGAAAATAACATACAAACACACATTCATGAAGCCTGGATCCTTACGATGCATCGTAAAAGCAATACAAATTTTGTGGCAGTCGACGCGATGGGATGCTGGGTATATGCTGTGCCACTCATGGGAACCAGAGAGAACTTGGCGCTGACCGTGCAGTGAGCTGGAGAAAACGATCGTTAAGGAGTGCATTTGGTGGAATCTTATAGCAAACCAAGATTTCAGTATAGTCATTAGATTTAATCCAGCATGAAGAACGTGAAGTTAGAAAATTCCCCAATATCGGAAAATCTCCTTAAAATGAAGCAAACTTATTTCTAATGTCTTTGTAGTAAATAATTTGATCATTTTTTTTCGCTTTTGCAGCACGAGTCAGCCAGTTCATGTCTTCTGTACTGTTGTCAAGTCAGCGTGGCCATTGTGGTCTAATAAAAAAAGATATTCTCACCAGTCATGGAAAGCAGCCACGTGTATCCCAGCGGCCACTAGCACAGTCATTATTGATGTCCATCTCCATGTGACAACCACTTTGTTTCACAGTTGAAATTCCAAAATCAGGCCTGTTATGCATCTTGGGGTATAGCCTCACTATCACCAGTGCAAACAAAAATAAAATCAGTGTTGCAGTGAGTTATTTCATTGTACCATTTGCATTTATAATAGTTCTCTATATACCAAAAGTCAATTATGTCATTGCTTTAACCAATAAGGCTCCCTATTGGGTTCATTTGGCACTAGGAGTAAACCAGATTATGGACAGCAGCAGGTTTACAGTCTGCACTTACAAGCTACAAAACAGCTTGGACAATATGCAGAGGGGGTGACAGCACATAGAACATCCTTGCCAACTTTCTAAAGTGTGTGGAGAGGGAGTGTCCTGTGCAGAGTCCATCTGCCCATGAGGAAGGAGCTGGGGCCAAAAAAGAGTTGGGTCATCCCTCTCCAGGAGGCACCACAGTAAATGTTAGGGATACTTCTATGACATACAATACACTTTAAAACATATACAGCAAATGTCTGATATATTTTTGTGGGTCACCCTAAAAGTTATATTGATACCTTTTCAAAAACTGACCCTGTAAAAGAAAAGTTCATTGGCAAACACGCATTGATACGCATTGATAAGTTGCCGCTTTCCAGCAGGAACATCAACATCTACCTACTCTAGGAATATGATAAAATACACATCTATTTCTTAACTTCACATCATCTTTCAATGGCATTGATACTCGAAGCTCAGCACATAGCTTAAAAAAAGCAACCATTAGCTTTTCCTTCCTCATCTCACCTGCACTATAAAAATGTCTGCCTATAAATAGTCCCTGTACATAGCTTACAAAACGTCTTCCCCCACTGCATCTGCTCGTGAAAAATGCGTCATTTGCTGGTGCTGACGGTTGATGAAACGTCTCAGCTAAACACCTATGTTATATTTCTATCCAATGCCAGCCCTGCCCCCAGTTGGCAGAAAATGGCTAAAGGTGCCAATTCTCTACTTTTATGCAAAAAGAAGACTGTAAAGTGTAATTCACATAAAAGTGAGCTATAAGATCCTTAACGGGTTACTGTAATCCTCTAACTTAAGAGTCGTTTGGCCTAGCATAATGTAGGGTAAAGGGTCAAATTCATTGTTTGGCACTCTGAGAATAAGGCGGATAATCAAATACATATCCAAAAAAAAAAAGTTTCACTTCCCAGTTTTAAGGCTGACTTTGCAACCTCGGAACATTTATACAGGAACAGGACCCTTCCATGGTAGGACGTACATAAACAGCAACATATTGGAGCAAGCCAAAGAAAAATAAACGGATCATAAGGGTTACTAGATTTGCATTGTAATGAGAAGTCAATATGACTGGTGCTTTCATGGCCCAAATACCCATGTATGATAAAGATGGTCCTTGAAATGGATCTCAGATCAAGAAGCTAAGAAATTGAAATAATATGTTTAAAAAAGCAATAAAAAAGAGCTGTAAACTGAGGCTGTAAACACTGCAGTCCGATTCATTGGGCCCACAAGACGCTCACGTACAGACTGAAGACCAAAGCTGGAACTGGACATCAAATAAAATGGAGTCAGTTTGGCACATTATTTTTTTTCATCTTGCGCAGCAGACAAGATAAGAGCTGATTTTCCAAGATATCTGATGAAGAGTTCCCGTGCTGGCTTGATGATGAAAAGCATGTATAGGATGGTCAAAAGTTTCTTTTAAAGTCATAAATTGCATCCTACGGTGCTTGCGTATGTGTGGATCTTAATAATCCAGAGTGAATCTACAGTCGTGGAAAAAAGTACATTTGCTCAGATGTAGAACTGGCTGAGCTGAAAAAAGAACCCTAGAAAGTTCATAGAAAAGTAGTATGAGGCTTCATTGACTCCCGTATGACAGCCAGATCTCTTAGCAGGAAACATTTCTTCAGTTTTCAATAGCACCTGGAAATAGATAATAGTCATCATGAATCCTACGTTGATAGAATTAACAACGAATGTCAAACTTATTTTATTATTATTGCCAATGAGTATTAATATCTCAGCTAGCATGAGTTTGCTGGTTTAGATTCATATCTTCACTGAACTTCTGTCATTTTGATAAATGAACTTATGATAATACTAACCTGCAGTTGGAACCACATCTGAATCACATAATGGAACATGTGGTTCTACAGCAGGTGAGACAGTGAATCGGGTAAACTTCAGTGAGTCCATCAGGTTTCCTTCCACTCGCTTCCCCTGAAGTGCAGGAGGTACTGATGTAGTAGGACTTATTGGTGACTTGAGAGCTGCACCTTGAGCTGCCATGGGAAGGAATGTGGAATTTTGGGTCATCAAAGGGAAGTCATCATCCCATTCAAAACTTCCACCTATCAGACATAAAAAATACATTACGAAGTAGAAATCATACATTAGAGCAATACTTTGGTACCTAATGTATTAGGTATGCAGGCTCCTCCAGGCTTCACTCAGAAGACATTATGTCAGGCTATTCAATAGCATATATGTAGGAGCTTTGTATTTACCCCAAGTGAAGGTGTTAGTACAATAATGCCTTAAGGTGTGATGAAAAGGACACAGAAGAAGCTGAATGTTCAAAATAATGCTCTTTTTGGAGAGTGGAGAGTTTCAGTTACAGCTAGATCAGAAATTTCTGGGTTATGCACACTAAATATGATTTTCTAATACTGTGAATGTTAATGGTTTACAGGACGTTGGATGAAAAAGAAAGACATTACTTACTAAAACCATCAGTTGATGAAAAGGCATCCAAACTTGACTCCAGGGAAGGATTCTGGGAAATCTGATCATTTTCTGGCGTATTCTGATTACTCAGTTCGTTGGTGGGAGTCTCCTAGAAAAAAGCCCACACAAAACAGGACATCACCTAATGTGCACTTGGCATCTCAGGGAGGTCGAGAAACATACTGTAAAATAGGCTCCATTTACATGGGCCCATACACAGAGCAATGATTGTGAACGTACCGTTAGCTGCATTTACATCAGCAATCATTGCTGCTGTATGGGGTGCCGGGTTACTGGGGAAGTTTTGACATAGGGCAGCAATCGGGAACAATTAGTTCCCAATAATTGGCCTTGTAAGTAAGTATTTTCAGGTTACTGAAACTATCAGAGCACCCTTATGAGTACAGTGAAGTAACAGCACTTATGGATTTCACTGTATTTTTTCACTGTAAGAAATTATCCTAATGGTAAAATCTTAGCAGTTCAGTGCACCGATGACCAAATGTTCTTTTACACGGACTAATATATCAAGCAATTATTGTTAATGAACCAGACATTCCCAATAATTGCCTGATTGTCAGCGGATATGAAGCTGCATTTACATGCAGCAATCACCTCTGCTGTATGGGTACAAGCAATCGATGCAATGATTGATTGTCCCCGTAGAGAATCATTGTTCGTGGGCAGCGTGTAAAAGAACCTTTAAACTATGCTTTATACAGTATAAGACTATTTTATTTACATATATGGCATTTTCCTGACCAATTCTGACCATTCAGATCGAGGTAACAGATGATTGTTCTGTTGGTATAGAGCCAATAAAATAAAACCTTTCAATTCTCTATGATGGAGTCATCTTTCCCATATCTTTTACATGCTGCTTATACACAACAATCATTGCAGATCAGTTTTCTGGCAGATGAAGGAAACTTGAATCAGCTCGACTGGCCACTTACACACCAATTTAGATTGGTTTTGATCTGATTGGACAGAAACAGGTCAGATATCGGTATGTGTAAAGGCACCCTAAGGGAACTTTTACTTGGGCTGATGATCGGGAACGAAAAAAGTCTCATTTCCAATCATTGCCATGTGAGAACATACGCCTGATCACCCACTCGGATTGTTTGAAGGGGGCTGCACTACCAATAATTTCCAGAGTCTATGGGGAGGGACGATTGTGTTGCTTCATGCAAATGCAGGTAACAAGTGGCGCCCAACATGCTTTATCTAGGCTGCAGGATGCTCATATCTGTGTACTAGGAGACAGTGTCCTAATCTGTCTCCTAATCTCCCGTATCCAATAGTGAGCCAGCGCTGTATAATTACATTACATCCTACAGCAATGACAGGTCTGCAGTGCTATTTAGAAGCAGAACGATGATTGTGCACTATAAGAGTTTTTCTATATCATTGGAGGTGCACTTTACCACTATTCACCACTTGCACCACCACTGCAATTTATATGCACAAAAAGATATAACCACAACAAAACCTATAGGAATCTTCTTACCAAGCAATGAAATGCAGCACAAAGACAAAAACAAAAAATCAAGACTATATCATGATATCATTGTTAAAACACTAATGACTCCCTGAACACTTTTGTTACCTGGTCAAACAAGTAAACTGTTACATCATCAAAAAAGGACACCATTTTTCGCTTTCGATCAAGATCATCATCCACCTCATCAGCAGATTTAGGTGACTTTAACAGACTCCGGAGGTTACGTCCATCATCCATCTCTGTTACCACAATTGGAACTCCTGACACCTCTGCTTCAGCTTCTGAGCCTGTTCTCTGGTGGTCTTGCAGACCAAAGCCTTCATCTTCCTCATCCTCATCTTCCTTGTTGAAATGTGCATCTCTTTTTTCTACATCATTGTCCCAAAAAGACTTGCGTAAACTGGAGCTTTGGAATGGTTGAAGGTTTAAGGGTGGAAGAGACAGAGAAAGTCTGGCCACTTTTGCTGCAGGAATGCAGAAAAGATGAAACATAATATTTGTAGCATATCAAAGTTCTTTCAATAAAACTCTGTAATAAAATATACTCAAATTCAGTTATTTGGATTGCAAAATGTAAAGTTTCAAAAGCAATTATTATTAGTAGTGTGTCTGTTAGTGAACTACCAGATAAAATATATACGAGGCCCAGTAATGCATGGACAATGTTATCTGACACTTCAGTTATCTGACCAGTTGTTTCCATCAGTTATTGTGAGTCAAAACCAGTAGTGAAGCTCAGGATTAAGCGATAATGTAAGGATTTGGTTTTGGCTCACAATAACTGCTTAACGGTATTCTCTCTTTGCCTCTGCTCCGGATCAGCCTTGTCACAGGGACATTAGTTATCACACATAAAGCCTCACAGCCTAAGGCCCCATGCACAGAACCATATCCATTTTGTGGTCCTCAAATCTCGGATCTTCTAAATACAGATGGAGTCCGTGTACAGTCTGCATTTTATTTGCGGACCCATTGTCTTCAATAGGTCTGTGGTCTGCATTTTGCAAATATATTCAATCTTTTTGCGGAACAGGCATATGGATGTGGAAAGCACATGCATGATCTGTGTGGTCTCCGCATCTGTATGTCTGTTCCACAGAAATATGGAACATGTCCTATACTTGTCCACAAAATGCAGACTGCAGACCCATTGCAGTCAATGGGTCTGCAAATATGCAAATGCACATGGACCGCATCCATATTTTGTGGACAGCAACATGGATACGGTCATATGCATGGTGCGTAACTGCCTTGAGTAATGGTAGTTAAAGATTCACAGTATTCCCATAACAAGGCCAGTATACAGAACAGAAACTTTTGTCTCACAGGAGCTCAGACTGCAAGCTTTGGACCATTAATTCAAGCTTGAAAATTCAGCATAAATTTAACTCAATAAATAAAAGTTTTATTACACTAAGGGCTCATGCACATGAGTGGAAATCACACATTACCGTTGGCTATTTTGTGGTCTGCGAATTGCGGATACGCAAAACACGGATACCGGCTGTATGCATTCCGCATTTTGCATAACGGCCAACCTCTAATAGAACAGACCTATCCTTGTCAGTAATGTGGACAAGAACAGGACACGTTCTATAATTTTGCAGATGGCATGAAACAGACTTTTGCGACCCCATTGAAGTGAATGAGTCTGCATCCAACCTGCAAAAAATGCGGATCAGATGCAGACCCAAAACATGGTCGTGTGCGTGAGCCCTTAAGGACATTTCACTAATTGATTTAGAAAGGTCTACTTTAGGTACTGTAAGTGCATAAGGGTGTAAGGTCATGAATAAGGTTTTATGACTGGTTGGCTCATTAACACCTTACTTGCCTTTTGAACTATTCCATTTTAATGATCAATGTTGAATTACCTTTTATAGCTTCACTTCCACTATTTGCTGTAGAGCCAAAGTCTAGAAAAAGTTTTGACTGATCTTCTGACTGTTCTTCTACTTGTTCAGCAGAAGTCTCTTCTTGTTTCTTTATACAGTCCTCAAGGGTCTGCTCTGATGACAGTTCAACAGCATCTCCACTGTTTTTATTTTTGCAATCCTCTTTTCCTTCTCCTCCATTTTTTTCTATGTGGATTTCATGACAATTGTTCTCATTTTCATCTTTGTGCACAATTAACTCTGAAGGATTACTAACTACATCTGAAGATGTGTCCTTGTCGATTTCATCTGTGTTAGGTTTGCATTCATTGGGTTCATAGTTTTCAGATGACTTGTTAAATAACGGTTTATTATTTACCGATCCTTCAATAACTGCATTTGATCTAGGCTCTATAGACCACAACTTCAAAACAGCTTGGTCTTTTAAGACACATGAGTTCACAGTTCCAGATTCAAAGGTAGACAGTACATTCCTTGTTACGTTTTCTCTCAAGGAGACAAGCAGCTGCTCTTTACAAACTTGAACTACAAAACCACTTTCTGGTTGTTTTTTCAGTATGTTCTCAATTGAATTTCTCTGATCGATAACAGTTTGAGATTTTTCATATTTTTCTTCTGTTACATCAGTGCTATTACTTTGAGAAATTGAATTACTTAAGTGCTCCTCTGGGATTAAGTTTATCCCACCATTGCAATTTAAAATTCCATCTTCACCATCTGGGACTACATCTTGAATATATTCTGTATTATGATGGTTTTCCTCTTTATCTGCTGCTTTTACAGGCAACTCTTCTGGTATTACCTTGACATTTGCACAATTTTCTATATCATCCTTTTTCCTATTTTCATCTTGAAAACTTTGAATGTCCTCAGCAGTAGATATGACAACAGATATGTCTTCTCTGCAAACTCCATTGATATTTCCATCATCAGGTTTTTGTCGAGATACTCTATTATGTTTATCAGGTTCATTGTCATAGTCAGAAAAATATGCAGAATCTCTATGTGGTGTGGCCAGATTTAACGTCCTAAGCGAACTGTCTTCTTCCATAGGTGTAGCCTGTGCTTCAGAGAAGTCCTCAGTAAGAGTCAAGTCACTAGTTGATTCTGATATTGGGGTTAAGGGTAACTTCAAATCCTTAAGACCTGTTTCTTCTTCTTCTTCTTCTTTCACTTCTTTGAAAATGAATTCTGGGGAAAATGTGTTTTCTGTTTCATAGCCACTATCCCCAAACTTCTGTCCAGGGGACGAGAAATGAGAAGCTGGGCTACATGCATCAGATGAACTAGTGTTGGAGGGAATGTCTAAAGAATCAACAGAGTCTAATGTTGCTCTAGAGGCATGTGGTGGCTTTTCTGTTTGCAATGTACTGTGGGTCAGTGTGAACCTATTTAGTACATCTGGAACTATCTCTATTGTCTCCTCTTCGATGCTTTCTGCTAAGGTGGAAAGAGGTG
Organism: Bufotes viridis; assembly: GCA_033119425.1. NCBI lineage: Eukaryota > Metazoa > Chordata > Amphibia > Anura > Bufonidae > Bufotes > Bufotes viridis. Next base: position 454,351,860 of record CM065590.1, read on the forward strand.
GGATTTCAATTGGAACAATAACACTGCAGTTTGCCATTGAGTTAGAAATTCCAATAAACGGAGAAGGAGGGTGGTTAGAAATACTCTTTTGCAAAGAATCATAACTTTTTACTTGACGGTTACGATAGTCTTGAATGTCATAACTTTTTACGGCTGCTCCCATTAAAGGGTCATAAAATTCTTGGTGTTCTGCTGCACAAAGACTGTCTCCAAAGGGACCAGCATAGAGATCTCCATCACCAAAAGTTCTTGCAGGTATAGAGCACTCTGATAAGGAACCCTGTTCAACTTTTAGAGAGGAATCATCATCTAAACCATAATGCTCTTGGTGCATAGCAACATGTGTTGTCCAATCTATTACAACATCTCCACGCAGCATTGCACATGAACATCTCTGCAGACTACCCATCATGCCTCTACTGCACAAGGGACAGGAGGGCATGTTTCGATGATTGCTGTTGTCTGTGCTGCTGCTACTACTTTCAGTGCTTTGATCTTCCATTAATGAAGGTTCACAATCCCAAGGTGAAGCACGATCATCTAAAAACTCTGCCAAGGACTCTGGATCTCCAGCAAGAGTCTCTCCAGCTCCTCTCTCTTCAAGTGTATCTGAATCCCAGCTACTCCTATGATCTTCTATGTCTCTGTAAACATTCAGAATCGAATCAGAAGAAAATACATCAGATAATGTGGGCTCCATTAATGAAGTCTCCTGTACCTGCCTTGATAAGTCTCTTTCAACTGACCCACGGAAAGGATTTACATAACGAGGCAATTCTCTTCCTACGGTAATGAATGGATTATTATTACTAGGTGTCCATCTATCTATAAGTTTAGGAACTTCATGTAAAATCAGATGAGGAGGAGGATCATCTGGACTGGTTCTGCCACTCTCAAGTGGGTCCCAGTCAGAGGAAAAAAGTGGTTCCAGTGGTGAGGATGGGCTTCCAAGTGATAAACGTTGATGGAGTGATCTCTGCTCTTGCATATCAAATTTTCTTTCATAGATGGGACTAGGAGCACAGACAGTACAGTCCACTCCGCTGCCTCTATCTGTATGTTCTTCTAACCGTATATAATATTCACTGCTTACTGAAGGGCTACGGGCGCTGATGACTGGAACAACACTTGGAGTGTCTAAGCTTTGCCGTGAATGTTGATGGCTGGAATCGTAGAAAGGATTAGCAGGCACAGTCAAATTCCCATTATTTGGCGCATAGTCTTGACACTGAGATGTTGCTTTCCACCGTCCTAATCTAGCTTTCTCCCACATGTACTCAAAGTTAAGTCCACGACTGCTCTCAGTTACAGTCAAGATGTCATCCATGTCTGCATGAAAACCATCTCCACCACTAAAATTATCTAGCAGTGGGAATGCAGAAATCTCATCAGAATGCCTCAGAGGTCCCACTGATGATTTTGTTGGTTTAAGTGCATTCCAACGCCACTCAAAGCTTTCCTCTGTCTGATTGGAGCATTCATTTAGCAAGTAAGTGAGCTGCAGATGAAGCTCTTCTACTGTAGGTCTCTGTTCCACAGCCAGCCAGCAAGACTGCATGACCTCATACCTAAAAATGACAGATGATCAATATGATAAGTAAAAACAAATTGTGCTACAGAGATCTAAAAAGTAATAAAAAACTGTAAAACTACAATCCATATTTTGTTACTCGATGTGAAAATGCAATCATATGATAAACCCTAATTTTATTAGCCCAGGTTATGGCTCATTCATAGAGTGGATCCGAGAATAAGGGGTCTTGTCTGATAAACAATGAATATTGTATCTACATTTATAGTGTTACACACATGCGTATGGACAATGGTTGTGGAACCACTTTACCAAGTAACCGGTTTGATGTAGGGCCAAACACTAAGGCCTCTTTCACACGGGCGTCATGTTTGACGCCCGGATAAGAGGCGGGTGCGTTGCGGGAATATGCGCGATTTTCCCGCGCGGGTGCAAACGTTTGTAATGCGTTTTGCACGCGCGTGAGAAAAATCACCATGTTTGGTACCCAGTACCCATCACTGAAGTCCGGTTTCGGGTCTTCTGGAGAATTTATTATTTTCCCTTATAACATGGTTATAAGGGGAAATAATAGCATTCTTAATAAAGAATGCATAGTAAAATGAAGTGGAAGGGGTTAAAAATAATAAAAGTTAACTTACCTTAGCCACTTGATTGCGTAGTTGCGATCTGTCCTCTCTTTCCTAGCATCAGCTAAGAACTAAAGGACCTGTGATGACGTCACATCACATGGTCCATTACCATGGTAAAATGGACCATGTGATTGGACCATGTGATGTGACGTCATCACAGGTCCTTTAGTTCTTAGCTGATGCTGGGAAAGAGAGGACAGATCGCAACTACGCTATCAAGTGGCAAAGGTAAGTTAACTTTTATTATTTTTAACCCCTTCCTCTTCATTTTACTATGCATTCTTTATTAAGAATGCTATTATTTTCCCTGATAACCATGTTATAAGGGAAAATAATAAAGATCGGGTCCCGTTGCTAAGCAACCATGCGGGAAAATCGCAACGCATCCGCACTTGCTTGCACCTCATGCATTGCACCTGCGTGGAAAACTCGCCCGTGTGAAAGGGGCCTAAGGGTGCTGCCACAAGGTCAGTTTTCTTTATCCAGTTTCTGAAGCCAAAACCAGTAGTGGCTTGAAAAAAGTGGAGAAGTTGTAACTGATCTTAATACTATCTCTCTTGTTATGATCAACTCCTGATTTCAGCTTCAAAAACTGCATCAAAAAGCCTGAATATGTGGCAGCACCCTAAGGGTGTTATTCTGGTCCCTTTCCAGTATTCACCCTCAGCTTGGGAGCAGACCTACTCTGGTCAAGAACACTAGTGCAAAGCACCAGGGTCATAGGCATGAGATTAAACAGAACCAGAGCACAGGCAAATCCAAGGCAAACATAAATGAAGGCAACAGACAAGACAAGGAGTAGATGAATAGCTCATGAAACCAGACACACAGACTACATGCACTTGGACACACATGCTTTAGGAACGGCCTTCAGGAACTAGGACACTGTTCAGACATAGCAAAACACATGCACTCGGATACACAGACAGATGGAAGCTCCTTATAGACTAGTGAAATGACTATGATATAGACACAGACAGAAGCCAAACAGATCTGAGCAAATCATGGTACAACAGCTATGAAAGACATGAATGCAGAACCTAAGCAGGTCATAGCACTCAAGACAAATCCAAAACTGACAAAGAACACAGCAACTAGTGATGCACGGCATAGGCAATATTCGAATTCACGATATTTCGCAAATTTTTGGCCGAATATTCGCCATAAATTCGCAAATTCGAGAATTCGGGATCTCCAGTCATTATTTACTTGAATGTGAAAATCGGCAATGTAATATATTTGCAATAAAAATTTGCGATTAGAATATTCTCAATCAACACTAAGGGGTAGGCAACTTTTCTATTGGGTGCTAGGGAAGTTGCTAAGTGCCGCTATTTGCAATAAATTTGCGATTAGAATATTCGAGATCAACACTAAGGGCTAGGCAACTTTTCTATTGGTTGATAGGGATATTGTTAAGTGGCGATATTCGCAATAAATTCGCAATTAGAATATTCGCAATCAACACTATTCAGGAATACGAATATACATATACATATATAAAGCACTATATTCTAAATATTCGCGAACTCTTGAAGTGGCGATATTCGCGATTAAAATTCGCAATTCGAATATTCACGCTCAACACTAACCGCAATTAAAATAGCAGACTTAACTAACTGATTAGTTAGACAGGTACTGACACAAGACAAGGGGACTAAACCCACAAAAAGAGAATGAGGAGAGATGCAAGTCACAGTGGAACCAATTCATACCCACAATTATCCATGGCCAGTACGCATGACAAAAGAGGGGGATGTGTATTGCCACACCGACACATGGTCCTGTATACATACCCACAAATATCTGGCAACCGGCCCACATGGCATACAATGATGCACAGTGAACAGACATTGTAACTAGAGATGAGAGAATTTCTTAAAAATTCGATTAGGTCGTTTGACTGAATTTTCCGAAAAGATTTGATTCGATCCAAATTAATTTGTGGCGAATCGCATTAAAAACTTAGATTTCCTGGCTGCAGAGAGCCTGTATAGTGGTGTAGAACACTGTGCCTTGCAGCAACACGAGTCTGCTGTGGTAGTGAAACAGTACTGTGAGTCAGTATGACATGCAGATGACAGGCGTCGCTCTTAGAATCACTGCACACTTCACTTCTTTGGGCAGTTACAGGGCCAAAACTGACCAAATAACTCAAGTGTGAACTCAACCTTACAGATCGATGTTAGCGTCAGGTATAAAGAACTGTGCAGAGGCCCAAGATCCTACTATAGCACAAAAGAGCACACTTCTTTTACACCGTCGTCAGCTGATTCCACATAGATGTCTACAGAACCTGTTCTATTAAACACTTATACAATTAGAGGCCCTCTGACAGAGTGGTAAGGGATGTCAGCAGTAAGTTTGTGTTGACGTCACTGATTATTTCGCCCTTCCTCTGATCCGTCAGAACAATAACCACCCAAAAAAATGGATTCCGTCTGTTAAGAATCCGCCTTTACTCGTTCAGCATTTGGTCAGTAATCCATCAGTATTGCTAATGCCAAAAAAACAAAAAACAGTTGATCCAAAACAGAGATGACACGTGAATGGAATATTTGCATGTCTCCTGTGTTTTGTACCCCACTCCTGCTTTTGGCTACCAAATCATAAGCCAATTCTGATGGGACCATACAGGCCTTACAGCTGCAACACAGGATCCATTCTGTGTCTCATTTTTCCTTCCTTCTGACAGATCAGAAGGAGGGTCAAATGATGATCAACCAGGACAAAAAGGCAAAATAGTGGCCCAGTCATGAAGTGGGGAGGGTGGGAACAGCATGAGAAGTCCACAGAGTGGCCCAGTGACATTGTTTGGAGGTGGCAGCAGCATCAGGAGACCACAGAGTGGCAAGGTGACATAGTGTGGAGGTGGCAGCAGCATCAGGAGACCACAGAGTGGCAAGGTGACATAGTGTAGAGGTGGCAGCAGCATCAGGAGACCAAAGAGTGGCAAGGTGACATAGTGTAGAGGTGGCAGCAGCATCAGGAGACCACAGAGTGACCCGGTGACAGAGTGGGGAGGTGGGTGGCACTAACAGTACCTGCTGACCATGGTGGGTGTAAGAAGGAGCACTTGGCATCAGATGTGTTGCATCAGGCGGGTGGCAGCATCAGAATAGTAGCTGAGGCAGGTAGCCAGAAGAAACTGGGCTCTTTTGTCAAGGTTTGGGTGAGGCAGCATGGATGATCTAATCTGATGCATCAGGCATTTGTGGGTAGAAATCCTGGCTGATCCACGCCTGATTCATCTTGACAAAGGTCAGTCTTTCCACATTTTGGGTGGACAGACGAGTTCTCCTTGGGGTAACTATAGCCCCCGCCGCACTAAACACCCACTCTGATGCCACACTACTGGCTGGGCAGGACAGCTTTTCCAGGGCAAACGCAGCCAGTTGTGGCCACAAATCCAGTTTGGCTGCCCAGTAGTCCAGCGGATCTTCAATGATGGCTGGCAGGGTGCACTGCAAGTATGCCACCACCTGCTGGTTCAGGTTCTGCTCTATGTCTAGCTGCTGGTGAGCAGTTTCTTCACTATGCAGGTGAAGAAAGCTGCTCATCAGCGACTATAGACTCATGCTGCTGTTGATGGAGCTGGTACTGCTCCTGCCACCCCCCACCCCCCACCCCCATCCCCCAGCAGCCATGGCAGTGGAACGTGAGCGCAGAGGGCCCGCCCGGTCAGACCTGTAAGAGGATGGACGATGGCGCAGATAGGCAGTGGCCAACTGACTACAGAGGATGTCTCTATAGTAGTTCAGTTTGTCCTCCCTCTCAGCGGGTGTAAAAAGGCCCCCATTATACACCGGTAGCGAGGGTCTAACATGGTGGAGAGCCATTAGTCATCCATCTGCCGAATGGTGACAATTCGGCTGTCACAACACAATCAAGTGAGCATGCATCGGGCCATTTGCGCAAGTGACTCAGAGGAAATCCCTGCCTCTCCACTGCATACTGCCACAGTGTGTCTCGGTCATCTGCCTCATCTTCCTCATCTACCTCTTGCTCCTCCGGCTGCTCCTCCTCTCCTGTCACCTGTTTAGAAAAACCACCCATTTCACTACACAATGCTTGTGCTCCAATGTCCTCCTCCTCCAGTTCAGCCCCCACAGGGCTCATGTGGCCTCCAGTCCCGTGACCAGCCAGATTTACCAGCATCTTTTCCAGGATATGAATCAGTGGAATGACGTTGTTCATCCCGTAGTCCTGGCGACTGACAAATAAAGTGCCCTCCTCAAAGGGCACGAGCAAACGGCAGGTGTCACGCATGAGCTGCCACTGGCTAACATCGAAGTTACACAGGGGAGTTCCTCTGTCTGCCTGTATCGTCAAGAAATCGTTTATGGCCTTTCTCTGTTCGTACAGTCGGTCCAACATATGGAAGGTGGAATTCCAACGGGTGGAAACATCGCATATCAGTCTATGTTGGGGGACGCTGTTCTGCCATTGTAGCTTAAGGAGGGTGTGCTTGGTGGTGTACGAGTGGCTGGAGTGCATGCAAAGTTTACTGGACATTTTTAGGATGTCTTGCAGATGGGTGGAAGACTTCAGGAAATGCTTGACAACCAGATTGAACATGTGCGCCATGCAGGGCCCATGTCTCAGCCCTCCTTGACGCAGCGCTGACACCATGTTCTTCCCATCCCGGTCACCATGGTTTCGATTTTGAGTTGTTGTGAAGAAAGCTACGATTCGATTTCTTGATGAAGGATGCGGAGCAGTTCCTACCCTGTGTGACTCTGTTCGCCCAAGCAAACTAGGGTGCAGAACAGTGTGACACAGCCGTGCCCTGCACTTGTGGTATGCTGGTGGGGCACTGTGAATTGTCCCTGCAGTAGAGGCTGAGGACAAGATGGAGGATGAGGAGGCAGAGGAGGACATTGTCGCAGGACCAACGGCGTGAGAATGTGAAGGCTGAGGCGGCTTAACCTGGCCAAGCTGCTGGTTTGGCTGGGCAGGAAACATATTTACCCAGTGGGCCGTAAAGGACAGATATTGTTCTTGACCGTAGTTACAACTCCACACCTGGGCGCTGCCATGCACCGACAGGCTCAAGGACTGGCCCACCTTCTGTTCCACATATGTGTGCAGGGCTGGTACTGCCTTTTTGGCAAAGAAATGACTGCTTGGGACTCTCCACCTCGGCTCGGCACAAGCCATCAGTTTCTCTGAAAGGTGCAGAGTCCACCACTTAGAAAGGGAGGGACTGCAGTACCGGCAACTTGACCAGGCGCACGTTCAGCTTCTGTGTTGTTGAATGAGTGCATGCATACTGTTGTCTCTTGGCAATCACTTTGGTAATCGATTGCTAATAGACGGAATGACTGACTAGGAGGAGGAGGAGCAAGAGCATCAGGACCAGCAGATGATGGGAAGGACTGACAGCTTCCTTTGGCTGAGGTGGGGGAGCCTTGTCTGCCTGAAATTGGGTGCGTGCCACTGGGTGATGCAGCGTATGTTGAAGCAGGGCCGTGGTGCCCCGCTTCACCTTCTACCCACAGATTCGACAAATGGCTATGTTCACCTCCCCCAGCGGCTTAACAAAAAACTGCCACACAGCCGAGTAGGTGATTTTACCCCCAACACTCCGCACTGACTGACTGCTACTGCCACTACCTCCGTGAACCCCTGCACCACTACTTTCCGGGCCAGTAGGCTCCTGCGAAGCGGGTGGTCAACCCCTGACACGTTTGGCTCCCGACCTCCCAATGCTGCCACTCTGCTGACTCCTGGCCACGCTACTGACTTGCTGGCTACACCATTGCCTCATGCGCAAGTTGCCACCCTCTTCTCCCGATGATGATGAAGCCCCTTCGTCACCTGGCTCCCAAGTGCGATCAGCTACATCATCATCATCGAGTACTGTCTGCATATCACTGATGTCCTCCTCAACGGTCTCTGAGCCAGGAGCCTGACCACTCACAACACTAGCTCCCATGCCACTCTCCTCATCACTACTTGCCCGCCTACCGGAGGAAGCGGCAGATGTTTCCTCCAGATCTTGGCTGAGCAGTAGCATTTGACTGTCCTCTAGTAGCTTGTCCTCGCTGTATAGTGGAGCTGAGCCCACAGCATATAGTACTTCTCTGGCTGAAAGAACAGAAAAGGACAGATGCAGGTTGAGGACAGGTGAGGGCACAGGGGCTGCTTCCGGGCCATGCCAGACACGACCACTAGCTGACACTGGGAGCTCAGGCCTCTCGCAGTGCTGCCACGGCCCCTTACTTTGCTGTGACCTGTGTCCAGAAACATTTAGGCCTCTGACACTCCCCTGTGCAGGGCCTGGCACTTCTCTGTCTGACATACTGTTTGCTCAAATAAGTAAATAAAAAGGAAATTAATACATGCCAAAAAGAGGGCTGTAATTTTCTCCCTTCACCACACAATAGCTAATAAGCCCCTTTATTCCCCCCACTAATACACCCCAAAAAGAGGCCTTAAGTACATATAACTGCAGCCATGAACGGCAAATACACGCCAAAAAGGGATGTAATATTCCCACTTTACCACACAACGGCTAATAAGTCCTTTTTCTTTTTCCCCACTAATATACGACAAATAAAAGCTTTGGAGCATATAACTGCGGTCGTGCACGGAAAATAATGCTTTTTTTGCCACTAATACATGCCAAAGGGGATGTAATTTTCTCACTTCACCATACAACGTCTAATAAGCCCGCTTTTTCCCTCACTAATACACGGGAAAAAAAGGCTTTACAACATATAACTGCGGCAGTGAACGGCAAATAATGCTTTTTTTCCCACTAATACTTGCCAAAAAGGACTGTAACTTTCTCACTTCACCACACAACGGCTAATAAGCTCTTTTTCTTTTTCCCCACTAATTACACCAAAAATAGACTTTAGAACATATAACTGCATTCATGAACGGCAAATAATATTTTTTTATATTTTTTTGCCACTAATAAACACCAAAAAGGTCTGTAATTTTCTCACTTCAACACACCATGGCTAATAAGCCACTTCTTTTTCCCCCACTAATACACGACAAAAAAAGGCTTTAAAACATATCATATAACTGCACCACACAAGGGCTAATAAGACCCCAATAACAAGAACGGTTTGCTGGAAATCGGGCTCTTTCACACGAGTGAATGCGTGTAGGTAATCTGCTGCGTGAAAAAGAGCCAAGCACAGTTCCGGACAGCAGAGACACGGAGCAATAACATGATTAATAATGCTCCATGTCTCTCTGTGATCTTTTTACTACAAAATAACAGTGAGATAAAGTTGTCACTGTGATTTTGTAGTAAAAAGGTCACAGAGAGGCAAAGAGCATTATCAATCATGTTGTCTCTGCTGTCCGAACGTGGCTTGGCACTCTTTCACGCAGTGGATTCCACGCACGGGATCCAGTCGTATGAAAGAGCCCTTACAGAGGAATTGCAAACCTGAAATAAGCAGCAATATAATGACAATTTGGATCTGCAGTGCAGCAAGGTGTAATAGGATTGTTCCTATTACCCAGGCTGTACACTCCCCTATTGAAACCTGTTCTCCTTCAATACTGTGGAATAATTCCTCCCTATCCTTTCCCTACACTTCTAATGCTCTTTCCCTGAACTTCTATTGAGCAAAATATAGGTTTTCAAGTCTTTTCTACCACTTTTCCTAGGGCCTGCTAATGTCTCTCTCTGCACTAAGTATACTGGAAAATGGCTGAATCCAAAATAGCTGAGGCTATTTATAGGGCTGTGACTAGAGATGAGCGAATTTCATATTTTGAAATTCGTTCATGCTTCGTTTACCGGTAAAAGGTGAATTGCGTTATGGATTCAGTTACCACGGACCATAACGCAATTCTATGATGGAAGGCCATTACAGGCATTCCGTTATTCATTCCGTCATAATAAAAGTCTATGGGCTGCAAAACGGATCGTCCTGTTTCCGTTATGCAGAGGAGTCCTCTCCTGCATAACGGAAACGGGACGGATCCGTTAGGCAGCCCATAGACTTCTATAATGAAGGAATGAATAACGGAATGCCTCTAAAGGCATTCTGTTATGCATTCCATCATAGAATTGCGTTATGGTCTGTGGTAACGGAATCCATAACGCAATTCACCTTTTACCAGTAAACGAATCTCGAACGAATTTCATAACTGGAAATTTGCTAATCTCTAGCTGTGACATCACAGGGCTGGCTGGCTGCTGATTGGTTGCGTGCATGGCATTGTGGGTTATCCCTTGTTCCCAGAGTTCCTTGCTCCATGTCCTAACATATGCAGCAGCCATTTTAGGAAAAAATGCGATTCGTTACCAAGAAGCGTAGGGAATTTCGGATTCGGTGCGAATCGAATAATTTCTGAAATTCAGAACGAATTCCACTTCATCAGCTTTGATTAGCTCATCTCTTATTGTAATATATAGTTTACTTTATAAATGATATTCTTACCAGTAATCTGAGTGGGGTAGCTTGAGTCGTGGTTTGGCCAGCTTCATCTGCTGTTCTTTAATTACGAAAGCTAGGACTTCCTCATCTGATAGATGGCGATATGGCTGACTTCCAAATTCAAAGAGTTCCCACATTGTTACTCCTAAAGACCTGTATTGAAGTACAAAAAACTGTAGTACGCAAACAACTGGGGGAAAGCCATGGGCAGCAACGTATTTGCCCTGCCGCAGGCGATGCAGAGTAGATCTAGTGCTGGCATGACATGGAGGGCATTCAGATGAATGATGGTCCATGTAATATGTAAACGGCTTCAGTCTGCTAGAGTAAGAGCCACTGCTGTTAAATGGTTATTGCTCTGGTTGATATGGATGACCCCCAAGCTATGATATCCACATGCTCTAATAGGAGTAGTCTTGATAGGACAACACCTGTAACTTTTTACCTCCTCGGGAAAACCACAAGAGACTCATGCCTTTGTATGCTGGCGGCTGCTTTTTCCTTACAACTTACAGTAAATGAGGAGGACATTTCTAGGTCTGTCAGCATACAGAATGATAATAAATAGGCATCTTCTGATCTGCTGTCTTAAATAATGCATTACATCTGCATATGTTACTTGTGTACAAGAAAGAGATCAACTGTCTACAAAGAAAACAAGGGAAGAAATCTAGGGCAGAATAAAATTGTTGAGATGAAATATGGAGACCTACCAGACATTGCTTTCCTTGCTTTGGTCTACCACAACTAAGTTTCCGTGAACTTCATCTAAAAGTTCTGGAGCAACCCAACGTAATGGTATCCAGAGACGATCCGGTGTGATATAGTAGTCCTCCTACATGCAAATAAAATAAGTTACCATTTTCACCTTAACCCTGTTAATAGCACATGAGACATTGCAAGGAACATGTTGTACTAGAGAGAACTTTAAGGGAATAAAGAAATATAAATGTGAGTCTGTCTGTCTAGACTAGATTTAGTGAAATGTTAAAATTGTCTTGCCTATGAATCATTAAAACTTACGCAGAATGTCTTTGACATGATACCTCTGAAGGGTTTAGGTCAAGATTAGAAAAACCTGGCTGCTTTCTAAACTGTGCCAAACCTGTCCACAGGTTGTGTCTGGTACAGCAGCTCAGCCTGATTCACTTTCATTGAGCTGAGCTGCAATAGCAGACTCAAAGCATGGACACATATGGCACTGTTTTTGGAACAGCCATGTTTTTCTAATTCGGACAACCCCTTTAAACCCTGAAAACAGACTGCTGAATGTACCGGCACCAAGTGCTTGCTTCTGCTTGCTTGAGGGTATGATTGTCTAGAGTATGTCCTGCAGATTTAAAGGGGTTGTCCCATCATAGACAATGGGTGCATGTCTGATAGGCGCGGCCGCGCGGGTCCCACCTCTAGGACCCGCACCTACGCTGAGAATGGAGCGAGAGCAGTGGCAGGAGGACCCCAGGTTTCCTGGTTTCCGGCCACAGCCAAGCGTTCTCCCCATACAAGTGAATCGGAATCGTGCCACGCTTAGGCGGCCAACACTCCCATTCATTTCTATGGGGCCGACGGAAATAGCCAAACCAGTGCTCGGCTATTTTCGGCGGCCCCATAGAAATGAATGGAGGGTGGCTGCACATGCGCCTTTCCCCACTTCGTTCTTGATGTAGGTGGAGGGCGGCTGTACATGCACCTTTTCCCACTTCGTTCTCGCTGTAGCTGCGGGTCCCAGAAGTGGGACCTGCACCTGTCAGATCATTTAGGGGCATATCCTAGCGATTTGCCCCCATTGTCTATGATGGGCCAACCCCTTTAATAATGATAAACCAAAATTCTTTACATTATATAATAAACTACATTACAAATAATCGGCTTGATTTATCATAGACCGTACACCGGTCTTTGATAATCCCATGCGTGGCCGGATGCTGCACCTAATTTATGATGAGGGGTATACTGCGTTATAAATTAGGCACAGCACTGGCAGTCTGCCTTAACTGGTATCTATGCTTTTGTCTTCTCATGCCTTCATGTGGCATACTGGTTGCGTATAGTGTAGGGCGAGGAGGGGGGGGGGGGCAGTAAGGAAACTGTCAATGCCCAGTTGTCAATTTATTTATACATTTCTAGGAGGAAAGACAGAGAAATTGCACAACTTACAATTCAAAGATGTTCTATAAATGTTATTTTATGGAAAATAAAATAGATATGTAAGGAATGATGACAGCTCCTCTTTTACGTGAAACTTTTTACTGACCTTATAATTGTTGTGAGATATTCCATAGTCTCCAATTCTGACAGTGAGGTCAGAGGTGAGAAGGCAGTTTCTTAGGGCAAGATCACTGAGTAAAAGAGCAAAATTAAATCAATTACTCAAAATTAAAATAAAAAAACATTAAAAGGATTGTCTCACATTAGCAAATTGCATTCATTATGTAGAGACATTGAATACAAGGCACTTACTAATTCATTGTAATTGTCCATATTGCCTCCTTTGCTGGCTGGATTCATTTTTAAATCACATTATCCACTGCTCGTTTCCAGCAGTGGTGGTCGTGCTTCCAAACTATCAGATAAGTGCCAACCTCTCCTGTGGCCATGCATGCACACTATAGGAAGAGGAGCAGTAGTGCACATAGGCGCACACATATGCAGCCCCTCCAGACATGGCCACCTCATATCTGCTCTGCAGTGGCGACCGTAACCACTGAATCCGAGCAGCGTATAATGTGATGCAAAAATGGATCCAGCCAGCAAAGGAGGCAATATGGACAAGCACAATACATTAGTAAGTGCCTTTATTTTACTGAAAACAGACTGCTGAATGTACCAGCACTAAGTGCTTGCTTCTGCCTGCTTGATGGTAGGGGAGCACAATTGTCTCTAGAGTATGTCTTGTATATTTAATCATTGCAACCCCATACCATCAGAGATGCAGGCTTCTGAACTGAGCGTTGATAACAACTTGGGTTGTCCTTGTCCTCTTTGGTCCGGATTACATGGCGTCCCAGATTTCCAAAAAGAACTTTGAATCGTGACTCGTCTGACCACAGAACAGTCTTCCATTTTGCCACACTCCATTTTAAATGATCCCTGGCCCAGTGAAAACGCCTGAGCTTGTGGATCTTGCTTAGAAATAGCTTCTTCTTTGCATTGTAGAGTTTCAGCTGGCACCGGCAGATGGCACGGTGGATTGTGTTCACTGACAATGGTTTCTGGAAGTATTCCTGAGCCCATTCTGTGATTTCCTTTACAGGAGCATTCCTGTTTGTGGTGCAGTGTCGTTTAAGGGCCCGGAGATAACGGCATCCAGTATGGTTTTACGGCCTTGACCCTTACGCACAGAGATTGTTCCAGATTCTCTAAATCTTCGGATGATATTATGCACAGTTGATGATGATAGATGCAAAGTCTTTGCAATTTTTCGCTGGGTAACACCTTTCTGATATTGCTCCACTATCTTTCTGTCCTACATTGTGGGAATTGGTGATCCTCTACCCATCTTGGCTTCTGAGAGACACTGCCACTCTGAGAAGCTCTGAAGCTCTTTTTATACCCAATCATGTTGCCAATTGACCTAATTAGTGTTAATTGGTCTTCCAGCTCTTTGCTATGCTCTTCACTTTTCCCAGCCTCTTATTGCTACTTGTCCCAACTTTTTTAGGATTTGTTGACACCGTGAAATTTTGAATCAACATATTTTTCCTTTAAAATGATACATTTACTCGGATTAAACGTTTGATCTGTCATCTACGTTCTATTACAAATAAAATATTGACATTTGCCATCTCCACATCATTGCTTTCAGTTTTTATTCACAATTTGTTTAGTGTCCCAACTTTTTGGGAATCTGGTTTGTAATAAAAATAATCTAGTAATAAGCACTATGAATGATAGGTAAGTATAACCTCACAGCCGGTTTACTTAGGTTACATAAGGGTTGCTATACGGGATTGCTGCAGTTTGTGTAAATGTCACTGCATCCTATGTTGTTCCAAGTAGGAAAAAGTCTGACTGACAATCCTCTACCTGCACATCCACTTTTATATATATTAGGTGGGATATTCTTCACATCTACCATAAATTCCAAAAACAGCAGATCAGTATCAAAGGCTTGGTTAACCCATATATGACAACAATATGCTTGTACCTTAATTCATAAAACTATTTAAAGCATTCATAGCACTGGTAATGTACCTATAATTTTTATAAACTTCTCATATGTCATAAATTTAGATTGGTAGAGGTTCGGCGCTGAGATCCCACCCGATTGCCCCTTTGATTCTGCTTTGCATGCCTCTGTGAGGAGAGCCAAGCGTGCTTGTACAGAAAGCCCTTCACCTTCTGTGGATCCACACAGAGAGCTGAGCAGGAAAGAAGAGTAACTAGGGGCCCAGCGCTCAGGTGGGCGATTCCTCCTCCTTATTTCAATGATCTGCAGGGGTCTCAGCACACAGACACCCACCGATCAAAAGCTATGACATATCAATACTATGTAAAAGATGACAAATGCACGAGCACAGAATATACTCTACCTGTGGATGTAATTGTTTTTATGAAGGTGCATCAGTCCAAGCGTTATCTCATATGCCATTCTCTGCAGGGTCGTAAGGTCGCATGTTAAGAGGTCAGGGGTCATGCCATCAGCCTTCCTCTGTGCTCTGAGATACCTTTTCAAGTCTCCCTACAAAGAAAAGAAAAGATGCAAAAAGAGGTCAGTGCCGAGCATCTGCCAAACTGAAAAACCTGGCAAACAGCACTGCACATAAAGGGAGAATCTGTAGCAAAATGTTACTTCCTGTACAGAATAGAAATATACAGAGAAGAATTCTGAGGTTACACTCCTTTTAAAAGAGACCACACTGTAATCTAAAATAGATATCTGTCACCTCTGATGCAGTACCCTGGGAGGTGATGTAACCCTTGATCACAACTAATAGCCCCCTAGGGTGCATTCACATGGTCTTATGTGTTTTGCAGTCCGCATATTGCGGATCCACATAACTTGGATACTGGCTGTGTGCATGCTGAACCACAGTGCAGGCCCATTGACTTCCATTCAGCCACTCTGTAAAAGATAGGACATGTCCTATACGTCGACGCAACATGCGGACCATGGTCGTTTGAATGCACCCATAGTGTCAGCCAGATTCATGCCCCTGCTGATTCAATACTTCTGGCATTTTTTTATTTCATAATATTTATTTTGATTTATTTATTGTATGCACTTTTATAGCGCTACTATATTCTGCAGCACTTTACAAACATTAGCATTAAGTTGATTGTATCCAAGGACCAAAGGTAACCAGAAGTATCCTCTTATGTGGCAGAGGTTTCTGTGGTCACCCTGAAGCACCTCCCATGCTGCACCCCTACGGCTATGCCTGTGAAGTTGCAATATGTGGAGCAGCGATCCATATTAAATTGAATTCTCTTTTTTTTATATTTACAAATTTTTAACTTTCTTTTTATATATCTATTCCTTTTCACAGCTTTGCGTAAATCAATAGTATGAATATAAGAAACTTTGTAATATGCTGTATATTAGCAGAGAAAAATGTCTCTCCTCTTATCAGCTGTTTTCCTGCTATCCCTTGCTTCCTAAACTAAGGGTACTTTCACACTTGCGTTGAAGGATTCTGTCAGGCAGTTCCGTCAACGGAACTGCCCGACGGATCCTTTAAAACGATTGAAAATGGAATTCATTTGCAAACGCATCCGTTTGCAGATCCGTTTGACAATTGTATTGAAATAACGGATCAGTCTTTCTGTTGTCATCCGTAAAAACTGATCCATTAATCATTATTTTACCATTTTTAAAGGTCTAAGCATGCGCAGAGTGGAAGAACAGATCCGATAATGCGTCAATTTTCAATGTCGGATCAATGGAAATCAATGGCGCATCCGTCATTCCGTCAAGTGTTTCCGCATTTTTGGACAGAGATAAAAATACAACATGCTGTGCTTTTATCTGCGTCCAAAAAACATAAAAGGACTGAACTGAAGACAAACTGATGCAAACTGAACGGATTGCTTTTCCAATCAGAATGCATTAGGATAAAACTGATCATTTTTTTTCCGTTATTGAGCCCCGAGGACGGAACTCAATGACGGAAAACTTTGATGCTAGTGTGAAAGTACCCTAACATTTTCTCTGTATTTTCTGCAAATACTGTCTTGTTAAAACATGATGGACTGTTGGATCACTGAAGGATCAGATAACAAGCTCCAACATAAATCTAAGGAAGGCGGAGGAGAAAAGGAGTGAGCTGCAGTGAGTGAGATACAGAAAGACAGACACACACAGGGATTCTGGAGTGAATAATAGCTTTTCTATCTCAACCCAAGTGCTTTATTCATGTCCTTATTGTTCAGAACTTCTGTATAATGTCCTATATTGTACTCCTATGTGCTTAGATGATTCTTAGGTAGCAGAATCTTCTATCTCAAACTAGAGCTGAAGATTGCAGAGGGGAAGGTTGCTAAAAATGGCAGATACAACTAATATAATGTATTTATATAGCATATTCATGTATATACATGTGGCTGCTTATTCTGCAATTCAGTAAATATGCTGTACAACCTCTTATACCTCTTCTACCAGAAGGTCTAAGATATGATATGGTAAGTAATGGGACATCACTCGCTCGGTTCGATGCAATAGTGTAGGATTTTTATTTTAAATCCGATACCAGTTTTCACACATGTATGCAATGTTTGGGGATTATATTGGTTGCCTTTTTTCAAGCTGGAGACTGTTCACTAAGTAGCTTGAAAAAGGGCAACCAATCTAAGCCTGAAACATTGCTTTTTATGTGCAAGCTAGTGGTGGATACAAAATAAAAATCATGACTATTGCATGAAACTGAGTGCTGTTCCATTACAGTATTGCTTATTCTGTAGGGTTATCTGACAGTGTAGGAATGCTTTAAGGTCTCATGCACATAACTCTTCTGAGTGTATGAATGTGTACAGGTTTGGGATGCTATATTTCATAACATCACCACATCTTTCTGCAACAGAATTTGCATAACCTGAGTTGCAAGAATTCACAAAACAGACTACATACATTTATCTTACTGCCAAAGTCATTGTGTAGCCCAGGTAGGTAGGTAGGAGGTATTTTGCCCTCCTGAATTTATTCACATATTTAGTACTTTCTAGGTGATAAAAAATTTCAGATTCCTTCTTCAGAATGTCAAATAACTTTACACTTACCAGTTGACAAAACTCCATGATGAGAAGGAAGGGGATCGTTTCTGTACATAGTCCCAGGCATTGTAAAATGTTTGGATGCTGCAAACTTCTTTAGTGAAAAAATAACAATTGTCAATATGATGGCAAGTGTGCACAAAAAAACATAGAAATTCATAAAATCATTTACTATATATATACATATATATACACTCCTCAACACTGAAATTGCAACACCAAGAAGGAGAAGTCTTGGAAGTATAGAAATCACAGGATGTATAGACATGTTACTATTATGAAAATGATAACAAATTGAAACTATATTCAAAACATCTCAATTTATTCAGTATCGAGTATAAGCACCACACACAAATACCAGTATCAGTGAGGTTACTAATGGTTATCTGAGGAATGTTCTACCACGCTGAATACACTTGGGCACATAAATCATTAAGATCCACTGCTGGCAGCAACCTTTGCAACTGCGGACCAGTGACATCTCAGTTGTGCTCAATGGGAGACAAGTCCAGAGACACTGTAGGCCATAGTAGCACTTTTAGGCCATGCAGGCTGCTCACAGTAGCATGAGCAACATGCAGCCTGGCATCGTGAATTGAAAAATAGCTCCTGGGACACTTTGAAGAAATGAATGCACAAATGGTTCCACGACCAAATCAATGTAACATCAAGCTGTTAGTGTACCTGAAATGAAGACTAGAGGGGTCCAGCCACTATACATTAGGCCACCCCACACCATAATCCCAGGAGTAGGAACAGTGTGATATTCATTTATGAAGGCCTCTATATTGCCCATAGGATTTCCAGAACAACTCTAGCTATCACTGTACTCCACTCCAGCCTCCACTGCTGTCTTGCTGTGCACCATGATAACCTTTGAGAGCAGTGTCATGAGGCCAATGGAATACCTGTAGCTGGACTTCTATCTTACAGCCCATTGTCATGCAAAATACTTTTGATGGTTTGTGTAGGCATTGCTTGCCACCCTAGGCTTGGGATGTGATGTGCATTTTCATTGCCAGTAAAGAATGGATCACTATGTTCCATTCTTTTAATTAGATGGTCCGTCCATGCAGATGTTCGCCTCTATTCACCTCTTGCTGTCATTCCAGGTTGTCGTTGTTTTCCTAACCACTGGAACACACAACATTGAACAATGTTGAGGTCTCAGCCAGGGTGCGTAGAGATCTGCTGAAGTAATAAACTGAAGTCTTTCAGTTCAAGGGTTCTGTACCTCTCAGTTTGTGACAAGTCGCAATATCTGGCATGTCGATAAACAGGGGGCATTACACAATGATCTCTCATGACTTGATCAGATTTTGAGGTTTTAACTGGCTAAAATTTTTTGCTTTTAATCAGGCTTTAGGCCCCTCCCACATGCCACAGATTGGAGCTAGGTGCTTAAAAATGTGATCGACTCAAGATCTTAGTAACACCCGCTACTTACTTGATTTGCATAACCTTATGGCATGTCCTTCTTGGTGTTACAATTTCAACGTTGAGGAATATATATATATATATATATATATATATATATTTATATACACACACAATGCATTCAGAAAATCTTCAGACTCTTTAAATTTGAATATGCAGCCTTGTGCTAAAATAAAAAAATAAAAAAAATCAAGCTTTCCCCATCTATCTGCACTCAATACCCACGATAAGAAAGTAGAAACTTTTTTATAATTTTTGCAAATTTACTGAAAAGTATAAACTAAAATTTTGCATTGACATAAGTATTTGGACCATTTCATATGACAATTAAAATTTAGCTCTTGGGGCCTCCTATCCAGTTGATTGGACACAATTTACAAAGACACACCCCTGTTTATATTAGATCTTACTGCTGTCAATGTATGTCAGAGTAAAAACCAAGCCATGAGGTGGAAAGAGCCGCCTGTAGCCCACAGAAACAGGATTTGTGGAGGCACAGATCTGGAAATGGGTAAAAAGAAATTCTGCTGCACTGAAAATTTCCAAGATCACATTGGGCTCCATAACTCTTAAATGGAAGAAGCTTGAAACAACCAGGACTTTTCCTAGAGCTAGCCACCCCACCAAACTAAGTAATCGAGGAAGAAGAGTCTTGGTAAGAGAGTTGACCAAGAACTCAACTGTGAATCTGAGCTCCAAAGATCTTGTGTGCAGATAGGGGAATTTTCTAGAAGGTCAACCATTACTGTAGCACTCCAGCAATCTGGGCTTTATGGCAGAGTGGCCCAAAATAAGCCTCTCCTTAGTAAAAAAAAAAACCAAGCTTTCCCCATCTATCTGCACTCAATACCCACGATAAGAAAGTAGAAACTCTTTTTTATGAATTTTTGCAAATTTGTTGAAAAGTATAAACTAAAATTTTGCATTGACATAAGTATTTGGACAATTGCATATGACAATTAAAATTTAGCTCTTGGGGCCTCCTATCCAGTTGATTGGACACGATTTACAAAGACACACCCCTGTTTATATTAGATCTTACTGCTGTCAATGTATGTCAGAGTAAAAACCAAGCCATGAGGTGGAAAGAGCCGCCTGTAGCCCACAGAAACAGGATTTGTGGAGGCACAGATCTGGAAATGGGTAAAAAAAAAAATCTGCTGCACTGAAAATTTCCAAGATCACATTGGGCTCCATAACTCTTAAATGGAAGAAGCTTGAAACAACCAGGACTTTTCCTAGAGCTAGCCACCCCACCAAACTAAGTAATCGAGGAAGAAGAGTCTTGGTAAGAGAGTTGACCAAGAACTCAACTGTGAATCTGAGCTCCAAAGATCTTGTGTGCAGATAGGGGAATTTTCTAGAAGGTCAACCATTACTGTAGCACTCCAGCAATCTGGGCTTTATGGCAGAGTGGCCCAAAATAAGCCTCTCCTTAGTAAAAAAAAAAAAACATAAAATCATGCCTGGAGTTTTCAAAAAATAAAAAATAAAAAGATTAAACTTGGCCTCAAATCTAAGCATCATGTCTGGAGGAAACAGGGCAATGCTCGTCACTTGCACAATAACGTCCCTACCCTGAGGCATGATGGTGACAACATCATGCTGTAGGGGTGTTTTTCAGCGGCTAGGACAGGGAGATTGATCAGGTTTAAGGGGAAAGCTGAATGGAGCAAAATACAGAGATATTCTTAATGAAAACCTGACCCAAAATGTGCTGGACCTCAAACAGACATAAGATTCATCTTCCAACAAGACAAGGTATCTAAGCACACAGCAAAGACAACATAGGACTGGCCTAGCCAAATCCCTGACTTGAACCCAATGAAACATTTCTGGAGAGACCTGAAAATGGCTTTTTACCAATGGTCCTAATCCAACCTGACAGAGCTAGAGAGGATCTGCAGAGAAGAATGGCAGAAAATCCCCAAATTCAGGTGTGCAAACCTTGTGGCATCATACCCAAGAAGACTGGAGCAGTAGTCGCTGCTAAATGTGCTTCAACTAGGTCCTGAGTAAAGGGTCTGAATACTTATGTCAATCCAAGAGGTTTGTATTTTCATTTCAATAAATTAGCAAAGATTTCTAACATTCTGTTTTCACTTTCTCATTATGGGGTATTGAGTGCAGATTGATGGGGGGAAAACTTGATTTTTTTTTTTTTAGCACATGGCTACAACATACCAAAATGTGAAAAAAGTGAAAGGGTTTGAAGACTTTCCGAATACATTGTATATATATTTGTAAATTCCTTTTTTTGTATTTGCAGAAGATATACAGAGCAAATTAGATAAGGACATGAATGTTCCACATTTAACGCATTAAATTGTTTTATGTCAATTTTTATCTTTTCATCTTACATTTAGAATTCTGTTCACATTCCCTTCTTATACAAGTTCAATAGACCTCTGCATAGCAGAATAATATAATCCATGGGTAAATTCTTTTAGTTCTGTGTCTTGTAACCATAGGCTAACTCCCATGGCACTTGCTAGACAACACAATATTATTTTCCTTTTAGTTTACAGATAAGTATCACAGAGAAGCACTTTTATGAGACTTGAAAACTAAAGTAAAATAAATGCATGTAGAAAATGCCACATAACACATCAAAACCATAAACAGCAAAGTCATATAAATGCAATATATAACATATGACAGGAGCAGAACAACGAAAAGGAAGGAGGCACCATATTCATCACATGATTAAGCTGAACGAGTTTTGTCAGGAAGCCCATCACTCTACTGGACAAAATAACACAGCATGGTGCGCTATTTTGTCATGTTTTTTAATGGAATCTGCAACACATGTGAACACAGCCTTAAATTTTACATATATTTCTAACCAAATCCCTTAATCATAAGACATTTTAGAAAAAACAGACTTCAAACTGCTATAGTAGGGGTTCCCAGTGTCAGAGTAGGGTTCCTTGGGCCCATCTGAGCGTCCACTATCAACCTGATCTGTACAGAACATTTGTATGTCCATTTCTAATTTCATTGCATAAAAAAAAGACACTTGTGGTAGGTGATTGGCTCTTTCAGATGGACGATAGGGGCCCTGTTAGCCCTGGCCCACTGGAGGGTCCTCTGGTACTCTGGTGGGTCAGTCTGACACTGTAGGTTCCTGATGAGCATCATCTCACTGAATAGATAATAGTGGGAATACAAATAGAGAGCCCCCAGAATCAATAAGGAGTCACAAACTTATATGACAGTAACTGAAAAGCTGAGCACTAATACTCTTCTATAAGTTGCTAGAGAAAAGCAGATTTGATCCTTAGGACACAGGACTGTGCTGGGGTTAGGTGAAGTCGTGAGGGTGTCAACCTGAGATTAGACCATGGGAACTCCATTGGATGTCTCGCTAGTATAAGCACCCTTAAGTCTACTTGCTTTAGACACTCTTAAGTTGTCTCTATATATATATATATATATATATATATATATATACACACACACATACTAACTGAAAAACATCCAATAATCTGAAACCCAATTTTTACTAGTGGAAATGGAAGTATGAATTTCTACGGCTACTCCATCTGTTTTGTACAGGAATGTTGGCGTCCATACACTCATTTTTAAGTAGAAGTAATTGTAATGGTTAAATATTAACACATAGTGAGATACTGGATAAGTAAAAAAAAAAGCTGTGTGTTATGTGCTCATATAAAACGATTTCAGTCATTGCATAAGGCTAATTTTACTTTTCCTGTTGATCTCAACAATTTCAATTTCTTCTGAATGATCTAAGGGAAAACAAGTCTGGAAGGCTGAGATCTAGTTCACACTCCTATTATGGATAAGGACATCACAGATCAGTGGTTGACTATGTGCACAAGATAATCCTTCAGTGAATACATTTTGAAATTGGAAAGATTTTCGGAATATATACATGGGTGATTGTGCATATATGTATCATGGTAATCCTATAAGTAGGCTTTTTCTGTGGCATGGTAAGATCTCATCATTGTCTGAGTCACAGAGCACATAGAAATCTTTAAGGTAAAAAGATAGAAAAAGATAGTTATCTGTCGGGTAACTATGGAGCAAATGCAAAAAGAAAGATGTGAAATGACAAAATATGAAAGTGGGTAAAACATAAGAGCATGAATGGACCAATACCCAATCGTGTATGTAAGTATACTCCAGCCAATAAAGCCAGGTTCTAGTGAAAAGTGTGTGAGATACTCAAGTGTTGTCCGCATGCATCATCTCATTCATCTTATTGACCAAAATGACACCCGCCCTAGGCAGTATTGTAATCTTCAGGTATTGAGTTGTTATGATATGGACAATCAATGTGAATTGTGATTACCACATATAACAAAGTTGTCCATTGATCCAAAAGAAGAAGGTCCTACTCTTGGCCAGTTGCAAGTGTATATCTACGCTTAGAAAGCATTTACTGTACTGTCAGAGGTTCCAATGGGTGTGGATATGGGTTTACAGACCATAAGGAATGCTCTTTAGAGAACAATAAGCCTTTCTGCTCCATCAAGAAAGGCGAGAATGAGCTATTGAGATGTCTCTCAAATTAATCCAGGGGAAAATCACACAACACCTTGCATTATAGCTATTGGAGGGATCTTCTGACCAGTCAGATGTTTTTATAACTGGAGGTATATGTTAAAAAATTACATCTCTGCACACATTAAATTAACTTTTGTATACCCTTTGAGGCAGTGGCGTGCTAAGGGGAGGGCACCACCTCGGGTGCCTTCTCACAGAGCCCAGAAGCGATGAACGCTTCTATCAATACATATGGAAGCGCTCATTGCTGGAGCGCTGGTGAGCTGTGGTCCTGTCACTCAGCTTCCAGTGCAGCGTCTCTCCCACACTGAATAGTTAAGCAGGGATACAATTGCTCCACCATTTAGCCTGCAGGCACAGATCGCGCTGCCGTCCTGTGTGGGAGGAGCCTGCAGCCCAGGAATCTGCCTAAGCTCCTCCCACACAGTGCTGCAGAGTGATCTGTGTCTGCAGAGTAGAGGTGGATGTGAGCATCAGGAACGGAACAAGGTGATGCTTGATGAGCCGAAACGTTGCAAATTTTGGTATGCTGTGAAGTTTTCAATAAAGATGAAGTAATGGGAGATGCTGCCACTGCTATTTTATTTCTACGGAACAAGGTGGGTAGTCACTGTGTTTTTTGTTTTATTGTTTTGTTTTTAACACTGAGCGGGCACAGAGGGCATTATGACTGCGAAGGGGGCACAATGGGCATTTCTACTATAGAGGGGGCACAGAGGTATTACTGCTACAAAGGGGCACAGAGGGCAATACTGCTATAAAGGGGACACAATGGGCATTACTACTATTAGGCGGGCACAATGGTCATTACTATTGTGGAAGGAGAACAATGGGCATTACTACTGTGGAGGGGGCACAAGGGGCATTACTACTATGGATGTGACACAATTCACATTATTACTATAAAGGGGGCACAATGGGCATTATTACTATGAAGGGGGAACAATGGGCATTACTACTATGAAAGGGACACAGAGGGCATTACTACTATGAAGGGGCACAATGGGCATTATTACTATGAACGGGGCACAATGGACATTACTACTATGAAGGGGGCACAGAGGGCATTACTACTATGAAGGGGGCAGAATGGGCATTACTATTGTGAAGGGAGCACATAGGGCATTACTACAGTGAAGGGGGCACAGAGGGCATAACTGTTATGGGGCAAAGAGTGGGCAGTATTACTGTGAAGGGGGCACAATGGGCATTACTACTGTGAAGGGGCACAGAGGGCATTTCTACTGTTATGGGGGAACAGTGAGGGCATAACTTCTCTGAAGGGGCACAGAGAGGGTATTACAACTGAGAAGGGGGCACAGAGAGGGCATAACTACTGTGAGTGGGCCACAAAGAGTGCATTACAACTGTGAAGGGGGCACAGATAGGGCATTACTACAGTGAAGGGGACACAATGAGGGCATAACTACTAAGAAGGGAGCACAATGAAGGGATAAGTACTTTAAGATGGTACAATGTGGGCATAACTACTGTGAAAGTTGTACAGTGAGGGTATAAATACTGTGAGGGGGCACAATATGGGCATAACTATAATGAGGGGGCACATATCTGGACAAAACTACTGTGTAGGTTGTATAATGAGGGTAATACTACTGTGAGGGGGTAAAACATTTTTCAAGTAATGGGTGAGGAGGGGTGACAGAGAAAGAACCTGCCCCGGGTGCCAGACACCCTAGGCATGCCACTGCCTTGAGGTCACTTCTCATTTAAAGAGAATTCATTGTCAGAAACAAGAGTTTTTTTAAGTAAAACATATTTTTGAAAAAAAAATCTTGGTGTTTTTAAATTTTCCATGGTAATATCTAGTTTAAGGTTAAAGATGGCCATCCACATTTAATAGCTGTCGGACGAACTACCATTCGGCCAACTTCCTCAATCACATATACATTCGGTTCACGTGAGCATATATGTGTTGTCAATGTGGCAAAAGAAGAAAGCCACCGTCAGTCACTTCAGAACAAAAAGATCAGGTAAAAATATTCACTTTTTCCATCCTATGTCAGCGAAGAGCCGAGAGATCCCTAAACATTTCAGACTTCAGCCGAACCAGACGTCACCTCACCCCACAAAAAATGAGACTCTACCTAAGACAATCAGTCAATTTAAAAAACTATGACTCTCAGACAATGGAGACACTAAAATATGATTCTTCTGCTTCAAAACTGCTATTATTGTGTTAAAGTGGAATAAATTAAAAAAAGTTGACATATTAGGTATTGCCGTGTCCGTAACAACCTGCTCTATACCACATAACCTAATCCCTCAGGTGAACACCGTAAAAAATAAAAAAATAAAAGCAGTGCCAAAAAAGCAATTTTTTGTCACCTAACATCACATAAAGTGCAACACCAAGCGATCAAAAAGGCATATGCCCCCCCAGAATAGTACCAATCATAACTGTCAGCTCATCCTGCAAAGAATGAGACCCTACCTACAACGATCGGTTAAAACCTTAAAAAGCTATGGCTTTCAGACTATGAAGACACTAAAACATCTTTTTTTGGTTTAAAAAATGCTATTATTGTGTAAAACTTAAATAAATAAGAAAAGGTATATAAACATGTCACATGACCTAACCCCTCAGGTGAACGCTGTAAAAACAAATAAATAAATAAATAAAACTGCTAAAACAACAAATTTTTTGGTCACCTTGCCCGTAAAGTGTAATAATGAATGATTAAAAAATCTTATTTACCCAAAAATGGTGCCAAGTGTAATGGTAAAAGTGCCAACTCTTCAAAAAACGAACCCCTGCACAAGACGATCGGCAGAAAAATATAAAAAAATAAGGCATTCAAAATTTGTAGGCACAAAAACATATTTTTTTTTGCAAAAATGCTTTATTATGTAAAACTGAAACAAACAAAGTAGACATATTTGATATTATTGCGCCCGTAACAACCTGCTCTATAAAAATAGCACATGATCTACCCAGATGAATGATGTAAAAAATAAAAATTGTGCCAAAACAGCAATTTTTTGGTTACCTTGCCTCACAAAAAACGGAATATAGAGCATTTAAAAATCATATGTACCCCAAAATAGTACCAATAAAACTGGCACCTTATACCCTAGTTTCCAAAATGGGGTTACTTTTTGGGAGTTTCTACTGTACGGGTGCATCAGGGGGGTTTAAAACAGGCATTTAAAAACCAGTCCAGCAAAATCTGCCTTCCAAAAACCATATGGCGTTCTTTTTCTTCTGTCCCCTGCTGTGAAGAATCAGGGTAATAAATATTGAGTTTTGTTTGGCTGTTCTCCCTCGATGTGTTAAAGAACAAAATGGATTAATATGGAAAATCTGCCAAAAAACGTGAAATTTAGAAATTTCATCTCCATTTTCCTTAAATTCTTGTGGAACACCTAAAGGGTTACCAAAGTTTGTAACATCAGTTTTGAGTAACTTGAGGGGTGTAGTTTCTACAATGGGGTTATTTATGGGGGGTTTCCACTATGTAAGCCCTACAAAGTGACTTCAGACCTTAACTGGTCCTTAAAAAGTGGGTTTTGGAAAATTTCTTAAAAAATTTAATAATTGCTTCTAAAATTCTAAGTCTTCTAACGTCCTAAAAAAATAAAATGACATTTACAAAATGATTCCCACATAAAGTAGACATATGGAGAATGTTAAGTAATAAATATTTTATGGGGTATCACTTTCAGTTTTAAAGGAAGAGAAATTGCGAATTTTTCAGAATTTTTGGTAAATTTGGGATTTTTTCCTAAATAAAGGTGAACTATATTGACTCAAATTTATGACTATCATGAAGTACAATGTGTCACGAGAAATAAATCTCAGCGTGGCTTGGATAAATAAAAATGTCCCATAGCTATTGCCACATAAAGCGACACATGTCAGATTTGCAAAAAATAGCCTGGGCAGAAGGGTGAAAACTGGCCCGGGGTAGAAGGGGTTGAGGGATAAAATATCACGGTTTGTCATATGTCTGTTTATCTTGAGTGAGTCCATTGTGCATTGGAAATATAGACAAAGTTACAGCATAACATTGTATCATCGCATCTGGAAAAACGTGCCACAAATTAACAAATACCTGTAAGGCTGTGCTTCAGACAGAAACTTCCGTTGTTCCAAAGGGCTGGCATTGACCCGTAGCTCCTTAACCACGACCTGCGCAGGAGTGTAGTCTGAGAATATCTCCCCCAAAATAACCTTCACGGGCAATGAAGAAAAAAAAAGTAATCGGACAAGGTCGTTGAAATAGGTAATGTGTTTATACATGCTGTACTCCAAAAGAATCTGTAAAATTTTTAATATTCTAGCGTTTACATGCATATATGATAGACAGCAAATAGTTATGAATGTTGCTTTACTACGTATTCCCCAACTAGTGAGTCTACGGTGCCAGTAGCTGGGAACCACCTAATATTCCTGGTGCCACTAGTGCACAGGAAGCATATATCATAGTGCACTACTGGGTCCAGGAAGAATAAAGATTTAGGGTCCATTCACTCATCCATATCTTCTGGGTCCGTGATTTTCATTTCAATGGGGCAGCAAAAGATGCGGACAGCACACCGTGTGCTAGTTCCATTCCGCGACCCCACAAAAAAGATAGAGCATGTCCTAAATGATATGCAATTCGGAACACACACGTCCGGTATCCGCGTTTTGGGTATTTGCAATTTGCGTACCGCCAAAACAGTTACAGACATGTCAATGGACCCTTACTATAACTTTGTTCTCTAAAAAATCATGTCACTTGGTCACATCTTTAATATGCTTTTTGCCTTTTAATACCCAATGTGACTTAACACCATCTGTGGTTGGCAATCTATCAAAGGTTTTTGACCTCGGGGTATCCAATGAACTACATATTTTAGTTTTATATCCATTAGATTGGCCAATCAAAGGCTGACGCTGTGGCATAACCTTGGACGTCAATGATTAGCCAATCCCCATCTTATCCCAATAGACTTGTCATTGATTGATGCGGGAAACGACACCAGTTTCAGTGGAACGGTGCATTTATTCAAAGGTAAGAACAGTATTTTTGGAGTATAAGACTCACTTTTTTTAGAAGGAAAAATTGTTTAAAAGTGCCTACGTCTTATAGTCTGCAGCTAGACTTGCCTATCATATTTGAACTGTGGTTGGCAACCTATTCCTATCAAAGGTTTCGACCTCCGGGTGTCTAAGGAACTACAAATTTCAATTGTATATCCATTAGTACCATTACATCTGTTCTCCTATGCATCTGTAGACATTCTGCTTCACAAGCCAATATTCAATGAACCAAGCAAAAAAGACATCATGTATACCTTACAAAGATGCTTATTAAATCTTCAATAAAGGAAACATAGTAATATCAATAGTAAAATGAGAATTACAAGTCTGGCCAATCAAGGGCTGTCACTGTGGCATCAATGTGGACATCCATGATTAGCCATTCCCAATACTTGTCCCAAAGGACAACTTGTCATTACATTCTGGGGATAAAGAAGATTGGAACAATGCATTTATTGAAAGGTATGAACGGTATTTTTGGACTATAAGACTCACATTTTTATTTCATTGAAATTAAATTCTTATTTAAAAGTGCCTAGGTCTTATGGTCTCCAGTCAGACCCCCCTAACTACTTATTTATTAATCTATCAGAGAGTTCATACATCACTTTCTCCATGCCCAATGACAATCCACATGATCAATGCATGCAGGAGAGGAGGTTCAGCTCATGGAGAGGACTATGAGAAACACCTCCTTCCCCCAGCTTAAGGTCCCCCAGGGAGCAGGGAAATACATCAAAGCTCTGACTTAGTGTAGCTAATGGACCTTTGATGATATCACCAGTGGAAGGAATCAGACCAATAAGAAGAAGAGGACTACACAGTAGTGTATTGTATTGAGCCGTGTTCAGCGGTGATCTGCGGCCAGTGCTCACCCATTAACTGTTGTTCTGGGGTCCGCTCCAAAGTTTCTTCTCAGCCCTGGCCACAGTATGCTGCAGCACTTCCTTAAGGGCAGGCGCGCGTTAATTCCTGTGCTTAATGGGTTAGATTTAGATCATGTGACCTTGCTGACCAATCCTAGCCCTCCTTCACATATATGAGTGGCCCAGCCCCCTTCGCAGATGACTCAGAGTCAAGGTCCTTGTGTCCTGCTTAGGTTGCTGTTATCTCTGCTTGTGTTCCTGTGTACCTGACTCGTGCTTGTGTTTCTGGACTCCGCTACCAGTCTGATCCCTGCCTGCTTGCCTTGACTCTCCTGTTGCCGACCCGGACTGCCTGACCTGTACCTGTGCCGCCTGCCTGGACCTATTGCTTGTTTGACTTCAGCCTCTGCCTTATCCTTTGGTCCTGCACTGTTGCTCCTGTTACAACTCGGCCTGCTGACTCCACCATCAGCGGTACTGTGAAGATCGAGGGGGTTCACTTAGACAACGCCCTTAGAGGAGGTAGGACAAGTGGCACAGGGGGTTCACTCCTGCTGGTTCGTGACATGTACACTGTAGATTGTGATGTTTATTGTGATGATGTTACTCCTATCATGTGACCACATGCGCCATTGCTGTTTGTTTCAATGGTCAAAAGATGAGACACTAGGAGTAACAGGAGCTGACTGTAAACTATTAACCCCTTCACCCTAGACTATTGAACCCTCCACTTCATTAATCTACCAGGAAAGTTTAAATTAATTGAAAATAGTTATTTTCAAATTCCTGATGTTTAAACCTGTGGGGGGTCTTACTGTGAGATGTGTCTTATAGTCCAAAAAATAAGGTATATGCCAGTGTTTTTTACTTTATTGGTTTTGGATGCCTTATGGTCATTTAATGTTTTGTTTTTCATAAAGAACATCAATGGGCTCTGGTATTTGTACAGATTACATTCCTCAACCTTTCCCCTTCTCTCTTCCTCACTTTTTCTGTTCCATCCCTAATTTAGAAAAATTTAAAGGGAAAAAGGGATTGTCAATGCTCACCTTTCCAAACCAGCCATTTCCAATCTCCTGAAGATAGCTTAGGTCCTGCCGACTAAATCCTGTCTGTTTCACTGTGCATACAGAAAATATAGTTAGTACCAGTCTTTCCAATAACATATATTGCAAATGTATCTGTACTATCACTACTATTTTACACATTCTCAAATGATTGATATTAAAGGGGTTCTCTGGGCTTTTCATAAAATTCTGCCATCTTCTGGTCTGTGTAGTAAAGATAGTTTGGGCAATGCTTACCCATCCATGGCTGTTGTCTCAGCTGCGTTCACAATGGCTGTGGGCTCTTCTGCCGACATGAAGCATTCCCATGTCTTCCTGTTATGCTGCATTATACTGTATATGCAGTAGAACAGGGAGAACTCAGGAACACATCCAGTTTTGCATGCAGCCAGGATTTTATGAAATGCCCAGATAACCCCTTTAATGAAGAATACATTGTCAGGACCTCTACAGGGCAGTCACCACAAGCCCATACCTTATACATAAATATTCTGGAATATCACTGCACAAAATACTGCCCCAACAGAACCAAATACACAGTAGAGCAGAATTTAACTTATCAATACAGTTGTATTCAGGAGGGCACTTTCTTTTGCCAGCCAGATGGATAAGTACCAGATGCTCTTAGCATTAATTAATTCTGAGAGCATCAGATCCTTATGTACCCGACTAGTGGCTGTGAGGAGAGCTCAGACGACCCCCTGGTCATTGGCCTACTGGGAAATTTCTCTGTTGGGTCTCTGGCCAGTCCACCCCTGCACATAATCAACATAATACATAGGGGAGATTTATTAAACTGGTGTAAAGTAGAACTGGCTTAGTTGCCCATAGCAACCAATCAGATGCCACCTTTCATTTTCCAAATAAATGATTGAGTCTGATTGGTTGCTATGGACAACTAAGCCAGTTCTACTTTAAACCAGTTTAATAAATCTCCTCCATAGGGTTTTGCATGTAAATTTACCAATCGGAAAACTGCTATGTAATACAGTACCAGAAAGTGTGGAATGGAAGAGCAGAAG
This sequence comes from Bufotes viridis, assembly GCA_033119425.1. Lineage (NCBI taxonomy): Eukaryota > Metazoa > Chordata > Amphibia > Anura > Bufonidae > Bufotes > Bufotes viridis. The sequence goes on from CM065590.1 coordinate 454,383,618, forward strand.
TGTCATAGACTACTCTGTAAACAGTGGGGGAGATTTATCAAAACTGGTGTAAAGTAAAACTGGCTTAGTTGCCATAGTAACCAATCACTTTCCACCTTTCATTTTCCAAAGGAGTTATGAAAAATGAAAGTTGGAATCTGATTGGTTTCCATGGGAAACTAAGCCAGTTTTCCTTTACATCAGTTTTGATAATTCTCCCTCAGTGGGTCAGGATTTACTAATCCTGTCTAAAATGTTGACAATGTAATCATTTATAACCTAAAGACTTGCAAATATATAACAATAAATTTGGCGCATGGCTAGACACTTTTCTTTAATTTTTCACCACCTATTGAATGGCTTGCTTTAAGCCAACAGTTTGTGCCAAACTTTTGGCACATGTTGTTGCATCTTAAGACATTCCCTTTAAGCTAAGTCACACCCCTTTCCTGCTAAGCTATGCCCCATCGCCAAGCAAGGAGCGGTGGATTATTCTTTTTGGAGCATTTGCTTCATAAATAGGTCTAAAACTAAAATTTTCCATATTTAAAAATATGGAAAAGTTAGGTGCATTTTACAATAAGGTCTCTTTCCCAGTGTGCATAGGCTATTTCGAGAAGCTGGAAGCCATTTTTGGTGAATGTTGAGGAGACCTGGAATGAATAAAAAGGAAGGCGCCATGTACTTTAATTGTGCATCCTGCAGTTAATTGAATCTTTTCTGCAGAATCAGAAGGCCACTTTATTGGAGATCTACCAAAATAAATCTACAGTAAAAGGATCTTTTGAGCTATAGTCCTAAACCAGAGCTCATGGGAGATGGGTACCTGTTTTAGGAGCCTGTGTGTTGGGGACAGGTAAAGACACTTCTGAGAGAGGAAGAATGTAGACATCAGGAATGGACTGGGAGGAGGAAGTCTCCTCAGCAGGTGGAGTATACTCCCCAGAAAACTCTTCTCCATCTGGATTTTCAAACTCCTATAGAACATAGCGACATTTAAAAGAGAATAAAAAGTACAAAAGACACACAATGCAAAGGACTAAATATATCTAAAATATTATTTATGGAACTTCCACTGCTGTATGTACATATATTGGATGAAAACAAAGGTGACTGTAGTGAACCACGGTAAATGAGCTGTCAGGGACTTTTAAAAATGTAACAAAGAGCAGGGGATATAATTTAACAACCAAAAAAATTGTTAATAGAATCAAGGTATGGCACTCAACTTATCTGGAAATATGCAGACAGTAGGCACAATTAAAATATATATAACATTTATTAAAACACACAATAGAACAGATATGGAAAAAAAAAAAAAAATTTTTTGAAAAAATCTTTTGAAAAAAATCCTTATGAAAAAAAAAAAAGAAAATTTTTCGAAAATTTTTTTACAAAAAAGTTCCCTTGAAAAATAAAAATAAAATAAAAACTAAAAATATAAACTAAAAATAATAAGTGAGTTCATGAAGAATCCATTAGCTCAATTGTACTAAAAGTCCATCTTGCAATAATTCGTGTACAGACTTGGCTATGGAGCCACTCCAGATAGTTAAAACACTAGAGGATATGAAGTATGTCCGTACTTGGTTGGACCAATTCTCCGCTAGTGTATTTTCAAATATTTGCTAGATAGGTGGTGGCGTCCCACCACAAATCTTACCTCCGTGGATTAGTCAGTGTCGGTACCAGTACTCACTTTCTTTGCGATAGTCGGCTCAAATCGACGATTATTTGGAGACGATTCAGCATGGACACTTTGCTTTAAAACAGCAACCTTTCCGGGCGTTGATTTGTAAGAGACCACTTAGCTTGAGATATCAAGCGGTATACTCTACCGTAAATAACGTCAAACCTTTAATTCGCCCGAGGTCTGTTTGTCCTTTTAGACTCCGGGAATACGTATTTCTCCACTTCAAATAGCAGCGCTGCAAGGAGGTTTTAAGTAAGTGTAGTCACCACTAAGTCACCACTTAAAACCACCTTACTTAAAACCTCCTTGCAGCGCTGCTATTTGAAGTGGAGAAATACGTATTCCCGGAGTCTAAAAGGACAAACAGACCTCCGGCGAATTAAAGGTTTGACGTTATTTACGGTAGAGTATACCGCTTGATATCACAAGCTAAGTGGTCTCTACAAATCAACGCCCGGAAAGGTTGCTGTTTTAAAGCAAAGTGTCCATGCTGAATCGTTCCAAATAATCGTCGATTTGAGCCGGCTTATCGCAAAGAAAGTGAGTACTGGTACCGACACTGACTAATCCACGGAGGTAAGATTTGTGGTGGACGCCACCACCTATCTAGCAAATATTTGAAAATACACTAACGGAGAATTGGTCCAACCAAGTACGGACATACTCATATCCTCTAGTGTTTTAACTATCTGAGTGGCTCCATAGCCAAGTCTGTACACGAATTATTGCAAGATGGACTTTTAGTACAATTGAGCTAATGGATTCTTCATGAACTCACTTATTATTTTTTTAGTTTATATTTTTTTAGTTTTTATTTTATTTTTATTTTTCAAGGGAACTTTTTTGTAAAAAAAAAATTTTCGAAAAATTTTCTTTTTTTTTTTTCATAAGGATTTTTTTCAAAAGATTTTTTCAAAAATTTTTTTTTTTTTTTTTCCATATCTGTTCTATTGTGTGTTTTAATAAATGTTATATATATTTTAATTGTGCCTACTGTCTGCATATTTCCAGATAAGTTGAGTGCCATACCTTGATTCTATTGTCTCACTTTTATTTTTTGTGGTGTTTGGAAGCTTACACCATTTGAGTATTGAGCACCATAGTCCAATCACAGATCGGTGGAGCCGTCTCTAAACCACTTCAGTTCAAAAAAATTGTTAGTCACCTGGAAAATTTGCCGCTGCTCCGGGGCTTCTTGGTGCAGTCCTGCAGTGATGACATTTCAGCTACCTGCATGCCATGGAGGTGGTCACAATGCCATCACTGCACGATAGCAGCAAAGACCGGTGGAAGCAAATGATCAGCGTTGGATTTTCCCAAGGACTAATACTTCTCTTGTACTTTTATCACATGCCCTGCTATTTGTTACATGTTTAAATGTCGTCCCCCCCCCAGGGATATCACCATGCACCTTACTGTCAATAAAAAGAAAAGCAAGAGCAGGAGGTACCACAGCATACCCTCTCAAGATACAACATGTACCTCCTGGGGTAGAAACAGGCTGAAAATCTAGACCCTAGAGAGATAGTAACCCACATGTTAAGAACCTAGGGTCTAAATGATTATAGATATTATTGAATTAGAAGAGTTCTACCCATGATAGTATATTTTCTTTCTCTACTTTTAGGCGGGCCGCACAAGCCCGATATTTCTACCAAATCATGAAGGCTAATAATTAAGCTGTAATCAGAAGTGCTTGGCTGAATCTGAGTCTCCCAGTGATGTTAAGAATCCTTCCCTGTTTTCATAGTAAAGGATTGGCACTCTGCTGCGCTCTGGCATCCACATCATAAGCAATCATCTTGGCACCAATAACAGAATCAGCAGCTCAGACACAGCATCTAGTTGACTGCATAAAGAAATTTTAGAAAGGTGGAACATTTGTTTTTAAATCCATACATGTTAAGCTACTTAAGGGCAATATACAGTAAAAGAATACAATGGGCAGACGGTTTGCGTGTGATTACACAGTAAAAATTTGGACCCATCTAAAAATTAGGAAACTGGGACACTGATGGATCTGTTCAATGTACGCCTTTATAAACAGTAAAAAAGTGCCACAAATAATACAACTAGTTCTACCTTAACTATGTAGTCAAGTCTATGACCCAAAAAGTATGTGTTAAAGATGGGTGTTAAATTGGAGTCCACGCTTCAATGTAGGGATATCAGAAAAAGCACATCAAACACTGTTCACAGGGCATTGTTGATCAAGACTGCGATCTTGTAAGTAAAATAAAGATATTGGAACCGATGTATTTGCAGGTCTGCACTATGTTTGTATTTTCTTTGAAGGTGCGAGGAGTACAATTACCATTGCTCGTTGGTTCAGAGCCTTAGGAAAGGTGAAGGAGAAAAATAAGGAGGAAACGGGAAGAAACGAATTGTGCATGAACAGTGTGATTTTTCTGATATCTCTACATTGAAGCGCGGACCATAATTGTTTCTTTAACTTTGGACTTAAGGAGGTGGGGACCTACTACCTAAAGAAGGACTGCAGCTCGTGTAGTAGCACCCTTTCCGATCCACAATATACCAAAAAGTACGTGAACATTACCTAAAGGGAACATGGTTCATTTTAAACATGGTGTCTGAGCTGCAGGCAGCGTGTTATAGAGCAGGAGTTGAGCAGATTAATAAATGGTTTTGTGGGAAAAGATTCCTTAAAACCTGTTATTTCTTCATTTAAATTGCTGCTCATTTTGGGCTTTGAATTCAAGGAGGTGTCCTATCAGTGATTGACAGCCTTCCCTCTGTGACTGTATATACAGAGATGGCTGTCAATCAAAATTGTGTAAAATGACCCCATAGGGGCAGTTTTACCCTGTAACTGGAGCTCCTTCACATGCCCCAGTCAAAGTGGAAACAAGCAAAATAACAAAAAGTCCAAATGTTTTCCAAAGGTTTTATGACCTCTTTGAAGGCACATATTGCAAAAATATATAAAAGAATAAGCAAAGAAAAAATAAATGTAAAATTTTTTAAAGAAGTGCCCACGCCAACAGAAACTGGTGCCATAGCCCTGTTTATGTGAGACTTATATAGCGCTGCTATATTCCACAGCACTTTATGTAACGCACCAAATTGATCAGTTAGGATCTCAACTGCGGAGTCCTTTGACATCCACTCCTGTCACACTACTTGAGTGTTGATGGTGTCTTTTGCGGCTGCTCAGTGTGTACCCCAGGCGGCTCTCTCAGTCTTAAGCGGAGAGTATGGGGTAACAAAATCATGTACCGCGTACTAAAGATAGAGTGTAAAACTAATAGTGAGGAAAGTTCGTTTTAGGAATGAGAGTACAGATTAAAGTTCATGAATAACAGCTCTAGGCAACGTTCAGGAATCCCAGGCCTGCAGTACTAATAACCACCAGCGAGTCCCTTCCTTTCAGTGAGCAATGTCAGTGAACAAAATGACAGGCTGATACTTGCTGTTAGAAGTCATGCAGGGATCCTGCAGTGGTGGAGCCGGATAAGGTAGGTGAGGGTTTCTCCTGGAGGTTCAGAGTTGCAGGTAGTTAGGAGCTTGCGCCCTCGTGGTGAATGGAGCAGGCAGGGTGCGCACTCCATTAGTGGAACACCCTGTGCAGCACCTGGCTCCTATTTATTGACCAAGTGTGGATGGGCGGAGCCACCTTAGACGGCCCAGCGGCCACTGCTTCCAGCCTGGGAGGCAAACAGCGATCGTTGTCATGGTTACACAGGGCATGGATCCAGGCTGGAGCGCAAACCACCGTATCCTTACAGTACCCCTTAAGGGGACCCTCTCCGGGTACCCCAGTAGGGAGGGTCGGTCGGGAAATCTCCTGTGGAACAACCTTTGGAGTCTGGGTGCATGGACGTCTCGCACATCTTCCCAAGAGTCATCCTGAGACCCAGTAACCCTTCCATCTAACGAGGTACTGGATCCTCCCCGTCTTCTTCTGGAGTCGAGAGCTGCTCAACCTCAAATTCCTCCTCACCACGGACATCTATCGGGGAGGGCTGAGGAACCCGTGAGGGGAACGGGCCAGGTCCAAACGGTTTTAGCAACGATACATGGAATGTGGGATGTACCTGTAGTCGAGGAGGAAGGGTAAGTCTCACCGTGTTAGGGTTGATAATTCTTTCTATCAGAAAAGGACCCAAAATTGCCTACCCAGTTTCTTAGCAGGTACCCCCAACCGAAGGTTTCTCGTTGACAGCCATACGCAGTCTCCAACCTGATAAGGAGGATTTTCTCTTCTGTGACGGTCGTAGTAGATCTTCTGCCTTTCCTTTGCCTCGTTGGAGGTTGTCTTTCAGCATCATGAGGGTTGTTTGCAAGGTAGTTACAAAATCATCTGTGGCAGGAACGCTTGTAGGAAGGCTGATTTCAGGAGAGACCTAGGTGAAATCCATAATTAGCAAAGAATGGACTATGTAGAGTGGAGGAATTTACAGAATTGTTGTGTGTAATTCGGCAAGAGGGAGTAGGCTTTCCCAGTCATCTTGAAGGAATGAGCAGTGACATCTGAGAAATTGTTCCAGACATTGGTTCACCCTTTCCGTCTGCCCGTTAGTTTGGGGGTGGTAGGTGGTAGACATTCTATGGTCGATTTGGAGTCTAAGACAAAGTGCTCTCCAAAATTTGGATATAAATTGTGAACCCCTGTCTGATATAACTTGGCTAGGGATTCCATGTAGTTTTATGACATTGGACAGAAAGGCCTCGGCAGTTTCACTGGAGAAAGGTAATTTTTTGAGGGCGATGAAGTGTGCCATCTTAGTTAGTAGGTCTACTACAACCATGATGGTGTTGTTTCCTCTGGAGCGGGGAGTTCTACAATGAAGTCCATTGAAACCCATTCCCAGGGTCTGTTGGGGATAGGAAGACTCACAAGAAGGCCATATGGTCGATTTCTATCACTTTTGCATGAGGCACATGTCTCACACGTGGAAACATATTGCTTAATTTCTTTGGTCATTTTTGGCCACCAGAAGTTCCTGCGTATCAGGTTTATGGTTTGGCAATGCCAGGGTGTCCCGCGAGGTGTGTCATGGCAGAGTTTGATTACCTGGGTGGTGAGAGGAGTTGGTATGTACAGTAGGTTGTTTTGTAGAGGAAACCCGTTGGTCTTTCAGAAGTCCCGGGGATGTTAGCACAGTCAATTTTCAGAGCATCCTTAAGCTGGGTTTCCAATTCGATGGTGGCGAGGATAATTTTGTTAGGTGGTATAATGCATGTGGGGGCTGTGACTGTGGCGCGGCATTCAGCCAGAGCGTGATAAGGCGTCAGCCTTCCCATTTTTGAGCCTGGTCGATAAGTAATTTGAAAGTCGAATCTGTCAAAAAAAAACTCCACCGTACCTGACGTGCTGACAGTGTTTTACTGGTTTTCAGGTATTGTAAATTACGGTGATCCGTGTATATTGTGATGGGGTGTGTTGAACCTTCAAGTAGGTGCCTCCAGTTCTCTAGGGAACATTTTATGGCAAGAAGTTCCTTTTCCCCTATGGGGTAGTTGATTTCAGCTGTGTTTAGAGTCTGGGAGTAAAACCCGACAGGATGTAGTGGGGATGAGAAGGAGCTCCGCTGGGACAGAACAGCTCCTATGGCTGCCTGTGATGCATCTACTTCCAGCACAAAGTGATAGTTTGGATTCGAATGGTCAGAATTGGTGCTGAAGTGAATTTGTCTTTAAGTAACTCAAAGCTGATTGGGCCTCCATGGACCAAACAAATTTCGTATTGACACTAGTTAATCTGGTTAGGGGTTTGATGGTAGCGGAGAAGTCTTTGATGAATTTCCTGTAGAAGTTCGAGAACCCTATGAATCGCTGGAGGGCTTTCCTAGAGTCTGGAATCGGCCAGTTTTGGATGCAAGTGATCTTTGACTGATCTATCTGAATTCCCTTGGGTGAGATTATATAACCAAGGAGCGGAAGGGTAGTAGTCTCGAATATACACTTTCTGGTTTGACATATAGTGATGGACGCTTAATCGCGCTAAGTACCCAACGGACGTGTTTCCTGTGATCTTGTAGGTTATCGGAGTAGACCAATATGTCATCTAGATAGATGACAACACATACATCTAGTAGATCCCTAAATATGTCGTTGATAAAGTTTTGGAATGTGGCAGGGGCATTGCACAGCCAGCAGGCATTACCATGTACTCAAAGAGTCCGTGCAGTGTGCGGAAAGCAGTTTTCCATTCATCCCGGTTCTAATCCTAATCAAGTTGTATGCGCCTCTCAGAGTCCAGTTTAGTGTAGATAGTTGATGTTTGAAGTCTTTCAATAAGCTTGGATATTAGTGGCAGGGGGTACCGGTTTTTGATTGTTATTTTATTTAATGCTCTGTAATCAATGATGGGTCTGAGGCTCAAGTCTTTGTTCCCTTACGAAGAACATACCTGCGGCTGCAGGGAGGTTGAAGGCCGAATGAATCCCTTCCTTAAGTTCTCTTCGAGATACTGTTTGAGGTGGTCAAGTTCTGGTTGTGCCAATGGGTAGATTCTTCCTGTGGGTATTTCACTGCCCGGCAGCAGGTCTATGGGGCAATCGTAGGGTCTATGGGGCGGTAGGGATTCCGCCATCTTTGCACTAAATACCTCCGAAAACTCTGAGTATTGGGTAGGGACCTGGTTCACCCCTACATGCATGAGAGTTTTAATAGGGAAGCAGGTCTCCCTGCAATAACGTGAGGTAAACCCAATTCTCCCCTGTTCCCATAGGAGAACTGGTTGATGTAACCGGAGCCATGGCAAGCCTAAAATGATGGGGAACGAAGGGGAGTGTATGACATCAAAGGATGGTTACACAGGGCATGGATCCAGGCTGGAGCGCAAACCACCGTATCCTTACACTTTACAGACATTGTCATCACTCACTATTCCCAATGGGGCTCACAATCTAAGTTCCCTAGCAGTATGTCTTTGCGGTATGGGAGGAAATCGGAGAACCCGGAAGAAACCCACTCAAACACGGGGAGAACATACAAACTCGAATCACAAAAATAAACGTGGCCTAAATGGGTGGGACTGCTCCAGACCCCAAACACTGTGGCGTGTTTCTAACTGGGGGGGCAGTTCCTCCGCATGTGGTTCGCAGCGAACGGCTATCCCCAGCAAAAATTGCATACAATGGAGGATGCCGGCGCGAACCACAAGCACCACACAAACATCCTACACAAAATAAAACATGTGCGGATGAAAATATATAAACACATAACTCACAGAAAAAAGATGCACCACATGGATAAGCAACTGACAACACTGGCTAATCCCTCACTCTGGTGTTAAAAGCTGAGAGATTCGCCAATATTTCCAATCAGGAACATATCGGAGCCCCTTTAGGCACCACTACACGGTATCTCAGCATGACATGGGGTCCTACCACTAGACTACCTATGGTGTGTGAACAAGGTCTGAACAGGTATTAAGCAGCCTACAGCCCCATCCCACTCACCTGCACTGCAGGACCAACAATGCAATGGGGAACAAATGAGGCCGCAAGCTACACCCACAACAGACCATGTGACACCGGCTTCCAGGTGCAACAGAATGTTTACCAGCCATATGCAATGGCACATTCAATACATATAAAACAAGAATCACAAAAATAAACGTGGCCTAAATACAAACTCCATGCAGATGTTGTTGTTATATATCAAAAGGATGGACACAAAATGGGGAACCTATATTAACATTTTGGGCTCAATTTGCAAATTGGAAACAAAACAAAAAAAATCTCTAATAACATATAAATAATAAACTCAATGTGTCACATAAAAAAGTCCCAGAAATTATTTTGGTAGCCCAACATAAATGTTAGGCCCCTTAAACCACCACGTATGCTACATCACAAAAAAAGGTCGAGTTTAGTTAGGCAATAATTTGTCTGCTCTTTTTAGTAACTGGTTATAAACAGATCTGAGAGACTTGCTTTCATCCTATAAGACGTTTAACATTATAACTTCCACATCATTTAGCTTACGGCTCATGCACGTGGCCGTTGCCGCACCAGGGCCGTATTGCTTGAATGGGTCCGCAAACCATGAGATGCGGTGCGGAAGCACGGGTCGGAACCCCACGGAAGCTCAAGTGCTTCCATGCTGTTTCTGGCCGTGTCTCCGCACCGGAAAAAAGTAGCACTACTTTTTTGCGGTGCAGACCCTTGGATGCGGATCGCGGATCCCATTCAAGTGAATGGGCCCACAATCCGCATGCGGCTGCCCCACGGTCGGTGCCCGTGCATTGCGGACCGCAGTCGTGTGCATGAGCCCTTAAAGAGGACCTGTCAGCTTCCCTGATATGTCTGCTTTGGTAAATACGTGTATTCTATATGAAATAACAATTCTGAACTATGCATTGTGCCATTCCCCTATTCCCCCAGGAATTGCTAGTTGGGGGTGTGTCCTCATGCAATGTGGCACTGTCCAATCACCGCCGACAGGAAAAATGTTCTAGAATTATTTAATAGAGAATAGAAGTACTTACTAAAACAGATATTTCAGCAGCAGTGACTGGACTTCTATGAAGCACACAGTGCTGGTAATTGGTATATCTCTCCATCTATATACACTTCAATGGTCACTTTATTATGTACTGTATACATTTTCCCTATTCAGTATGACCTCTTTTTCACATTTATTTTTGCTCTAAACACTTCTGGTATATTCTGGTCCATGGTGGCATGATAGCAACATTTCGTTGATGAAGATTTGTGAATAGCCTTTGTGAAAAGCTCTTCACAGCTTTTCCTTGCATGGTGGTGCCCTTATGTGACATAAGTGGATCACCGGCCAGTGGTGCCCCCAGCAGCAGGGAGCCCTATTCAAGTGAAGAACAAAAAGGAGCATAGCACTAAACCAGTGAATGGAGAACATGGGGCAGGGTCAGACTAGCACAATAGAGTAAAAGAGGATCCTCTGTGGGCCCCAAAGGTCCAGGAGAAAAAACCCATCTGAAGCTGACATGGGCGGTCATGAAATGATCACAAGGTGGTGTCATTATTTGGATAGCCTGCATAAAGAGGAACTTATATGGAAAGAAAAGGTTTATACAATGCAACTCCCACAAATATCTGCACCCTGTAATTATCTTGGCTCCTACAACAATATAGGTCACAACATAAGCCCCTACTGGCCTTCTCTTGTCTATGAGATTCTGATATGTACAGTGCAACCAGTCTCACCTTGAATCCAACATCTCCTCTCTTGCAGCAGAGACAGGTAAGGAGTAAGAAGATGAAGGCTAGTAGACCAGAGCAAGAGATAAGTACCACAGCGTATGGTGGTGCAAGAGGGGCCCTCTGCGATGAGCCATCTACAAGCAGATTAAGGAGAAGAATATGTTTTTAAAACGGTACAAATAATGCAGAAAAACAATGCATAACGTGGAAAATACCCATAAAACATTTATTTTAATACAATATCTTGGTTCTTCATTGTGAATAGGAACTGATATAGTCTTCGGCAGAACAACATAGGTCTTTTGAAAAGATTTAAACATTTGATGCGTGTTTATGACCAAACATTCCCATGTTTTTCAGTATTGCCACTCTACAAATCACCCATGTTCTAAACTCATCCCAAGAAGCTTGCAGCAAAGGCAACCATTCCTGCCCAGACCACATTTAAGAGATATTGTAGGACCTGGCTATGGAGCCAATCAGCTGAGAAATATCAGGTCCAAAACCATGGACCTTGATTGGTTGCTATATGGCTAACTAAGGTTTAAAGGCCTTGTCCCATCTGGACATTTATAGCATATTGATAGAATCTGTCCAATAGTTGTCAGTCACACCTCTGGTACCCACCCCTATCTCATGAACAGGGCTTCACCTTGGAGACCACACCGTGCATGTGCTGAGTACCCTCCATTCACTGCTATGGGGCTTCCGAAAACAGCTGAGCAAATACCTTCAGAAGTTACATAATTAGTGAAATGATGTCCACCTGTGTGCAATCTAAGTGTCACATGATCTGTCATTACATATACACACCTTTTTTGAAAGGCCCTAAAGCCTGCAACACCTACTCAAGAGGTATCACTAACCAAACACTGCCATGAAGACCAAGGAACTCTCCAAACAAGTAAGGGACAATGTTGCTGAGAAGTTCAAGTCAGGGTTAGGTTATAAAAAAATATCCAAATCTTTGATGATCCCCAGGGGCACCATCAAATCTATCATAACCAAATGGAAAGAACATGGCACAACAGCAAACCTGCCAAGAGACGGCCGCCCACCAAAACTCATGGACCGGGCAAGGAGGGCATTAATCAGAGAGGAGGCACAGAGACCTAAGGTAACCCTGGAGGAGCTGCAGAGTTCCACAGCAGAGACTGGAGTATCTGTACATAGGACGACAATAAGCCGTACGCTCCATAGAGTTGAGCTTTATGGCAGAGTGGCCAGAAGAAAGCCATTACTTTCAGCAAAAAACAAAAAGGCACGTTGTGAATTTGTGAAAAGGCATGTGGGAGACTCCCAAAATGTATGGAGGAAGGTGCTCTGGTCTGATGAGATAAAAATTTAACTTTTCGGCCATCAAAGAAAACGTTATGTCTGGCGCAAACCCAACACATCACATCACCCAAAGAACACCATCCCCACAGCGAAACATGGTGGTGGTGGCAGCATCATGCTGTGGGGATGTTTTTCAGCAGCCGGGACTGGGAAACTGGTCAGAGTCGAGGGAAAGATGGATGGTGCTAAATACAGGGATATTCTCTGCAAAACCTGTACCACTCTGTGCGTGATTTGAGGCTAGGACGGAGGCTGGAGGTTCACCTTCCAGCAGGACAATGACCCCAAACACACTGCTAAAGCAACACTTGAGTGGTTTAAGGGGAAACATGTAAATGTGTTGGAATGGCCTAGTCAAAGCCCAGATCTCAATCCAATACAAAATCTGTGGTCAGACGTAAAGATTGCTGTTCTCAAGCGCAAACCACCCAAATTGAAGGAGCTGGAGCAGTTTTGCAAGGAGGAATGAGCAAAAATCCCAGTGATAAGATGTTGCAAGCTCATATAGACTTATACAAAGCGACTTGAAGCTGTGATTGCAGCAAAAGGTGGCTCTACAAAGTATTGACTTTAGGGAAGAGAATAGTTATGCACATTGACTTTTTCTGTTATTTTGTCCTTTTTGTTGTTTGCTTCACAATAAAAAATAAATAAAAAAAGACATCTTCAAAGTTGTGGGCATGATCTGTAAATTAAATGATGCAAATACTCAAACAATCCATGTTAATTCCAGGTTGTGAGGCACCAAAACATGAAAAAAGTCAAGGGGGGTGAATACTTTTGCAAGGCACTGTATGATGCTCAATCACAATGGAACCTGTTAGAAATAACCATGCAAAGTAGTAGTGAAGAATAGTCTTCAAAGAAGAGGCCAGTGTACCTATCATAGATGGGGACTGAAAATCCATGCCAGAGCTGGTCCAGAGCTGGGGTGGTCTTTTTAAAGAGGGGAGCTTTTGGAAAGGTTTCACTAATGATAATGTGGGACATTTATCAATTGTGGTTTTGTCTGTGTAAATTTAAAGTCTGTCTTCTCTTGTTGTGCCATATTTACAAACCAGGAGCACGGATTTTATAAATTCGGCAGTGCTTTTTTTTAATGATAGTACACCACATTTTAGTTGCAACATTTTCTGCGGCATTTAAAAATATTGAACGTGATATATGCCCCTAAAAATAATCTATTGACAGAAACAGACCTACTTTTCCCACCGCTTTTCAAAATGGGGGGAGGGGAGAGGGTGGTGGGCATAGCTCTCCAAAAGTCGCAGGATTTAGGGCAAAATGTTGCATGGCAGTCTTGAAAATGTCCCCTTATATCTTTACTTCAGTAGAAATCAGCTACCCAGTGAGCTTGTGGAAACAGAGTGAATATACGGTATATATTTTCTTTCTTACAAGAACTCCAGCACAGGACAGGAAATGTTTGTGGTCCGTCTTTTATTCAAACTTCATAGAACACTCACAAAATGGACATCCCTTCACCACATCACATAGCAGGTTGACATGTTTCGAACTGGAACGGTTCTTACTCATAAGTCATAACCAGAATTGTATATGTCTCAGAACTACTAAAATACCTTCCCCTCCCTTTCAAACTAGCTGATGCAATTAGTGGACTTTGCCACACGAAGGAGAGAGAGGGGGAGGGGGAGGCTAAGTTCACTCAAAAACAACACAAACCACCCCTATATTAAATATACACACAATACAAAATATAACGATACAGGCATGAATAAATACTATAAAGGTATCAATTACACAAGAGTAATACTTTTTTTTTTTTACTTAAATGTAATGTAAACTGTGTTTGGCGCGGCAATCTCACAATGCAGAGAGAAAAAAAAAAACGCATAGTGAAAAAGCAGCCCAATAAAAGAAAAGATGGAGAACAGAAAAAGATCTAGCAAATTGACATACAATTCCATCTTGACATCTATATCGGAAGACATCCGATGCTTCATATTAATCCTAAAGGCATTATCAATAAAAAAGTATTATTTCTTTTTTCATATTTAGACCTGTGGGGTATCTAGTACCACGTTTAAAAATCTAATAGGCTTCGCGGGTCTGAATTTTTCTCTATATGTCTCCACCTCTTATTGATATTGACACCTTTTCAAATGCAAAGGTACGGAGACTGCTCACATTTCGATTATGTACCATAAGAAAAGTGATTGGCAGCACTCGACACTCCTACCGCTCGGGGATTGACGATATAGTTCAAGTGCTCGCGAAAACCTGGCTTTAAACTGCCTGCTGGTGCTGCCGATGTACATTAAATCGCAACTCGTACAAAGGATGATATAAATAACGCCAACTGTATTGCAGTTGATATGCGATTGAATCCGAAATTCATCCATATGTAGCGAGTTGTGAAAAATAGTAGTTAGCAAAGTATAGCCACATGTTTTGCATGGGAATCTTCCGCATTTCGAAAAACCAGAGAAATTAAGCCAGTTATGTTAAGTTTTTACACTTGCATTGGTAAATAGGGATGGAGACACAATATTGGTGATAGTTTTTGATTTTCTCGGTACTACATGTCATCCTTCTTTAAGGATGTCATGCAAGATTTTATCATCAAACAGAATGGGTCTACATTTTTTTACAGTTTTTTGTATAAGCGAGAACTGATTACTATATGTCAGGACTTACGGGGGTTTGTTATATTTACCACTACAATGTTTCTTTCTTTTAATGTTGTCAAGTTGTCTTGATCCATTTCTATTACACTGTAGCGCATCAGCATTTGGAGCTATATTTAAGAGAGTTTCTCTGCTTTTATGTTTAGCAATATCCCACCCTCTTTTCAGCATCCATTCTGGGTAGCCTCTCTTTTTTAAACGTGCCCATATATTTTGACACTGTCTAGTGAAAGTTTCTTCTGTGCTGCAATTTCTTTTTGCTCTGGTAAATTCCCCTACCGGTATGGCTGTAATTGTATATTGGGGGTGATGGTTGTTGGTTTTAAGAATGGCATTACCCGATGTCTCCTTACGGTAGGTTTCTGTAGTAACAGTCACCTCAGGGATACCCTTTAATATAAGATCCAAGAAATAAATACTTCCCGGCTCAGCATGGTAAGTAAATCTTAGGTTATAGGCATTGTTGTTTGTATATTCTACAAAGTCTGGTATGGCAGACACATCGCCCTCCCAAATTAGGAGAAAATCATCGATGTATCTGCCATACCATACTATTGCCTCGCTGAAAAGATTCCCAGGGGAAAAAAATAAACCGTTCCTCCCAATGCCATGGGAAGATTCGCAACAGATGGTGAGTATTTGGCACCCATTGATACGCCACTTATTTGCAAAAAAATTTTTTTTTATTTTCTTTTGTCAGAAGAAAAAAAGTTGTGACTCATAAGAAACGTTGCAACTTCTACAACATAGTCAATAAGTTCCGAATCATGGGCACTGTGTCTATGTAGATGGTATTCTATAGCCCACAGTGCCACATGCTGAGGGATCGAGGGATAAAGTGACACTACATCTAATGTGAGCCAAGTATAATTGGGCCTCCATTTCACATCATACCTTGATTTTAAAACATCTGTGGTGTCACGTATATATATTCTGGCAGTCTCTTGACAAGAGGCTGTAAAAATGCATCCAGCCACTCCCTGAATTTTTCCATCATGGACCCTATGCCCGATACTATGGGGCGTAAAGGGGGTGGATTTATTTTTATTTTTTTTTATATTTTTTTGTGGATTTTTGGTATATACACCACACAGGTATTACTTAAATAAAATGAGGGGGAACCTGATGAAGATTAGTGTTGGGCGCGAATGTACAAATCATGAATTTTTATCGCAAATATTGCCACTTTGAGATTTCGTAAATATTTAGAATATAGTGCTATATATTCGTATTCGCGAATAGTCTAGATTTTTTTTTTCCATCTGAACCCATGATCCCTCCCTGCTTGTTGCTTGTGGGCCAATGAGAAGGCTGCAATGTCTTTGTCATCCCTAGCAACCAATAGGAAAGTTGCCTACCCCTTACTATATAAGAACCTCCCCAGCAGCCATTTTCTGCAGTTTATTACAGTTCTGAGAGAGACAGCAGTGTCATTGCTGTGCTCTCTGCTTTCCTGTATCAAGTTACATTAGATAGTTAGTTAGCTCATATATAATACAGATAGTTAGTGGGAGATGGTCAGTGTAGGTTAGATAGTGATATAGTGTAGCTGATAGGTTCCAGTGCAGGGTGTTGGTAGTGTGATAGGTTCTACTGTCCATACATACATGCTACAGGCAAGTTCAGACCTGTTAAAATGGTAAGTTGCACGTATTGCGCAAAAATATGTGCATCATGTGCAGCTTGAAAAATGGAGCAATAGTGACCCATGCCTGTATTGTGCGCGCATTATGCAAATATTACATTGCAGATTTTTGCAATCAAGAAAATAATCTTATGACGAATATTCACCCTAATATTCGTGAAATATAGCGAATTCGAATATTGCCCCTGCCGCTCATCAATAATGGACATATGCCAGTGTCACCGAAGGCAAGCATGGACAGTCACTATGCGATGCCTTAAGAAACAGCTGGCTTCATACATCATGATTCCAGTTAAAAGTCCAAATCATTTGAACCCAAACCATGGGGCATTTTAACTGGACATCCCCAAAATTGGCAAGAAATTGCCTCTTTAGGGTTAAATTAGCACAAGCATTCTTCTTAGATTTCAAAGAATATACTAAGGAACTATTAAACAGCAGAACCCTAATATAAATCTATTGTTGGAAGTGTTTCCTGTTCCTCCAGTAATGGAATACTGGAAATGGCAGTCTGTATTCTACTTATCTTCTGGTCCAATCAAATGAACAGAGGATGTCCATTGCCTTATTATAAAGAATGTTCTTTTAGAGGTGTAACTTACACCTGATAAACCAGGCACAATGCCTTGTAGGGATAGCTCAGCTGAATGTCATGATGCCTTACACTTAACCACTTCAGCCCCCCTAGCTTAAACACCCTTAATGACCAGGCCACTTTTTACAATTCCGCACTACACTACTTTCACCGTTTATTGCTCCGTCATGCAACTTACCACCCAAATGAATTTTACCTCCTTTTCTTCTCACTAATAGAGCTTTCATTTGGTGGTATTTCATTGCTGCTGACATTTTTACTTTTTTGCTATTAATCAAAAATTACCGAAATTTTTGCAAAAATGACATTTTTCACTTTCTGTTGTAAAATTTTTCAAAAAACTACATTTCTATATAAATTTTTCTAAATTTATTGTTCTACATGTCTTTGATAAAAAAATCCAATAAGTGTATATTTATTGGTTTGGGTAAAAGTTATAGCGCTTACAAACTATGGTGCAAAAGTGAATTTCGGCATTTTGAAGCAGCTCTGACTTTCTGAGCACCTGTCATGTTTCTTCAGGTGCTAGAATGTCAGGAAAGTATAAATACCCCCAAATTACACCATTTTAGAAAGAAGACACCCCAAAGTATTCGCGGAGGGGCTTGGTGAGTTCATGTATCATTTCATTTTTTTCACAAGTTAGCGGAAAATGACACTTTCTGAGAAAAAAAAAAAAAAGTTTCAATTTCTGATAACTTCTGGCAAAAAAAAAAAAAATCTCAGACGGACTCACTATGCCCCTCAGTGAATACCTTGGGGTGTCTACTTTCCGAAATGGGGTCATTTGTGGGGTGTGTTTACTGTTCTGGCATTTTGGGCGGGCTAATTATGAGTCGCCATAAAACCTAAAGGTACTCGTTGATTTGGGTCCCTTTGCGCACTCAGGCTGCAAAAAGTGTCACTATGTGGTATGCCGTACTCAGGAGAAGTAGGGCAATGTGTTTTGGGGTGTATTTTTACATACACCCATGTTGGGTGAGAGAAATATCTCTGTAAATTGTCAACTTTGTATAAAAATTTTTAAAAGTTGTCGCTTACAGAGATATTTTTCACACAAAGTATGGGTATATATAAAATACACCCCAAAACACATTGCCCTACTTCTCCTGAGTACGGCGATACCACATGTGTGCCACTTTTTGCAGCTTGGGTGCGCAAAGGGGCCCTAAAACCAATGAGTACCTTTAGGATTTCACAGGGCATTTTTACGCATTTGGATTCCAGACTTCTTCTCACGCTTTAGGGGCCCCTAAAATGCCAGGGCAGTATAAATACCCCACATGTGACCCCATTTTGGAAAGAAGACACCCCAAGGTATTCTGTGAGGGGTATGGTGAGTTCATGTAAAATTTTATTTTTGTCACAAGTTAGTGGAATATGAGACTTTGTAAAAACAAAATTAAAAAAACAAAAAACAATTTCCGCTGACTTATGCCAAAAATAAAAATTCTGTGGACTCACCATGCCCCTCACAGAATACCTATGGGTGTCTTCTTTCCAAAATGGGGTCACATGTGGGGTATTTATACTCACCTGGCATTTTAGGGGCCCCTAAAGTGTGAGAATCCAAATGCATAAAAATGGCCTCAGAAATTCTAAAGGTACTCATTGGTTTAGGGCCCCTTTGCGCACTCAGGCTGCAAAAGTGCACACATGTGGTACGCCAGCATCAGGAGAAGTAGGCAATGGCTTGTGGTGTATTTACATATACCCATGCTGCGTGTGAGAAATATCAGCTGTAAACGACAACTTTTTAAATTTTTTATTCAAAGTTGTCAATTTACAGAGATATTTCTCTCACCCAGTATGGGTATATGTAAAAATACACCCCAAAACACATTGCCCTACTTCTCCTGAGTACGGCGATACCACATGAGTGACACTTTTTGCAGCCAAGATGCGCAAAGGGGCCCTAATTCCAATGAGTACCTTTTAGGAGGGCATTTTTACGCATTTTTCTTCTCACGCTTTAGGGCCCCTAAAATGCCAGGGCAGTATAAATACCCCACATGTGACCCCATTTTGGAAAGAAGACACCCCAAGGTAATCCGTGAGGGGCATGGCGAGTTCATAGAAGATTTTTTTTGGCACAAGTTAGTGGAAATTGATTTTTTATTGTTTTTCTCACAAAGTCTCCCTTTCCGCTAACTTTTGACAAAAAGTTTAATTTTTCATGGACTCATTATGCCCCTCAGCGAATACCTTGAGGTGTCTTCTTTCCAAAATGGGGTCACATGTGGGTATTTATACTGCCCTGGCATTTTAGGGGCCCTAAAGCGTGAGAAGAAAATGCGTAAAAATGCTCCTTCCTAGTAGTACTCATTGTTTAGGCCTTTGCATTTGGCTGCAAAAATACACATGTGGCATGCATCAGGAGAGTAGGGCAATGTGTTTGGGGTGTATTTTTATATATACCCATGTTGGGTGAGAGAAATATCTCTGTAAATTGACAACTTTGAATAAAAAATTTAAAAAGTTGTCGTTACAGCGATATTTCTCACACACAGCATGGGTATATATAAAAATACACCCCAAAACACATTGCCCTACTTCTCCTGAGTACGGCGATACCACATGAGTGACACTTTTTGCAGCCAAGATGCGCAAAGGGCCCTAAAACCAATGAGTACCTTTAGGATTTCACAGGACATTTTTACGCATTTGGATTCTCACGCTTAGGACCCCTAAAATGCCAGGGCAGTATAAATACCCCACAAGTGACCCCATTGTGGAAAGAAGACACCCCAAGGTATTCCGTGAGGGGCATGGCGAGTTCACAGAAAAAAAATTTGGCACAAGTTAGCGGAAATGGTATTTTTTTTTTTTTTTTTTTTTACAGTCTCACATTCCACTAACTTGTGACAAAAATAAAATTTTACATGAACTCACCATACCCCTCACGGAATACCTTGGGGTGTCTTCTTTCTAAAATGGGGTCACATGTGAGGTGTTTGTACTGCTCTGGCATTTTAGGGGTCTCCGCAATCATTACACGTATGGCCAGAATTAGGAGTTTTTGCTATTCTCCTTATATTGACCATACTGGGTAATGAGAATTTTTTTCCGTTCAGCCTCTGCGCTGAAAGAAAAAAATGAACGTCACAGATTTTTCCATTCACATTGATCAATGTGGATGAAAAATCTCTAAAAATGTGCAAAAAAAGAGGGAAAAGCTATAAAGCTGCGATCGCTAAGGGACCCTAAGGCCTCATTCAGTTGCTCGACATTCTGTTCCGCAAAATTTTGCGGAACAGAAATGTGGATACATTCACTCCTATGGGGACAGACTTTGTCCCGCTGATCCGTAATTGCGGATCCGTAATTGGAGATCCGCAAAGTATAGAACATGTCTCTATTCTTGTCCGCACTGCGGACAAGAAAAGGCATTTTCTATATAGTTCTGGCAATGTGCGGATCCGCAAAATGCGGAAAGCACATTGCTGGTGTCCGTAGCTTATGGATCCGCGGATTTGCGGATCCGTGGATCCGCAAAACACATGCGGACATCTGAATGAGCCTTACAGGGGTGATCAGTGACAGGGGGTGACAGGGGGTGATCAGGGGGTGACATGGGAGATCAGGGGTTAATCAGTGACAGGGGGTGGTGGGTGGGGGCGGTGGGGGTTGTGTGGTGATTGGTGCACTTTGATATTTTTCTCTGGTGGTCCCAAGCAAAGGGACCACCAGAGAAGCGGTAGCAGCAGATCAGACGCTGTTCACAGAACAACGCCTGATCTGCGATTTTTCTGCCATATACAGCCTGCCAGCGCACGATCGGCGCTGGCAGGCTGTAGTATAACTACAGGCGCGAGCGCGCCGATGGCGCGCATTGCGATGTGCGAGTGCGCCTTCGCTGGCCATCTCGCCTCGCGAGATGACGCCAACGATGCGTCGATCAGAGCTACAGGGCCGCCGCCAGGACACAATCCTGCGTGTGGCGGTCCTGTAGCTGATTAAAGGAGTTCTGCAGTAACTTTGAACTGATGATCTATCCTCTGGATAGATCATCAGCATCTGATCGGCAGGTCCGACACTCGTGACCCCAGCCGATCAGCTGTTTGTGAAGGCAGCGGCACTGGCAGAGCGCCGCTGCCTTCTCGCTGTTTACCTCAGGCCAGTGACATCACGACTAGTATCACTGGCCTGGGAGGGGTTAAGCTCTGTTCACTTGAATGAAGCTTAGCACCGCCCAGGCCAGTGATATTAGTCGTGACGTCACTGTGCCTGACGTAAACAGCGAAAAGGCCGCGGCGCTACTGCCAGTGCCGCTGTCTTCTCAAACAGCTGATCGGCGGGGGTCCTGGGTGTCGGACCCCTACCGATCAGATGCTAATGATCTATCCAAGAGATAGATCATCAGTTTAAAATAACTGCAGAACCCCTTTAACAATCCATTACCTCCTTCTGGAGAAAATGTATTTTTAATCTATATACAAGTGATCAGTTAAGTGCACTGAGGGCAGGGCCAAGACTCTCTGAGCACCCTCGCTCCTCCTGCTTCCTCTGCCAGCCCTTCCCTCTCCTTCTTGATTAACAGGGCCACATGAGATGACTATGCAGAAACCTGGCCCTATCAAACAAGAAAGAGAGGAAGGGGTTGACAGAGGAAGCAGGGGAGGGCAGGAGAGCACAGCGCCCGCGCCTTGGTGCACTTAGAAGCTAATATGGATTAGGGCTCATTCAGACAACCGTATGAATGAGTCTGCACCCGATACGCAATTTTATGGAATGGGTGCAGACCCATTCATTTCAAGTTGTTCCGTTCTGCGACCCACAAAAAAGATAGACTTTGTCGTATTCTTGTCCGCAATTGCTGTTATCAGTGTTTTGTGGATCCACAATTTGCAGACCGCAAAACACTACGGTCCTCTGAATGAGCCCTTATAAGAATTTTTTTCTCTAGAATGAAGCAACAGATCACTAAGTGAAAGGCATCATTACATTCAGATGAGCATTGTGTCTGGTTTATCAGTGAATGTACTGGTGACAGATTCCCTTTAAAGAGGACCTATCACCTGCTTTAATAAATACTTGCATTCCCCATGTAATAACAATTCTGGAGCATCTATTCTTATGGCTCTATGTTGTGACATTCCTTTATTATTCCTGCTAGAAGTCATGAATGAATTACTGACAGTTTGCAATGAATGTCCAGATGGATGTTACCAGTTGGGAGTGTGTCCTTGCACAGTCTGACACTGGCAGCACTGACTGGGTAGTGGCAGACTGTGCAGGGTCACATCCTAACTAGTAACATCCATCTGGACCTTTATTGCTAATTGCTTCTAATTCATTCATCATTTCTTTCAGGAATAATACAGGAATGTCACATCCCAGAGTCATAAAATAGCTGCTCCAGAATTGTTATTACATGGGAAATGTAAGTAGTTACTAAAACCGACATGTCAGGAAGGTAACGGCTCCCCTTTAAGGCTTATAAGCCCAAATGAAAAACCTGTAACCGGTCTGTCCCCTTACTATTTGTGGCCCCCTAGCTCTTCATCTCTGTGTGTAATGCTATAGGCAGCATGGAGGGGTACAGAAGCTGCAAATTCTCACGGTTTACTTTGATTCCTGTACTTTATATGGTAACTACTGAGAATTAATCATATACTGATTAAATGTTGAAGTCATAAAACAGCGGTGAAGAACCAGCCAGGGGGGCTTTTAGACGGGCGGGGTGCCTGCGGCAGTGTTAAATCTGACTGGAATACCAAGCTGAGCTATTAGCAGAGAAAATGCGATATTACATCCTCCCTCCAGAGCGCACCGTGGGCACATGAGAAGTATTTGTCCCCCTGAATAATATCCGTGTAACTGATGTAACAAAATCCTATGTGGTGGAATCTGCTGGGCTGGTGGCATGCAATCTACTGCATATCTCTCCTTAAGGCCTCATGCACACGACCATACGTGTTTTGCGGTCCGCAATCCGCGGATTCACAAAACAAGGAAGCTGCTCCGCGGCCCATTGTAGAAATGCCTATTCTTGTCCGCAAAACGGACAAGAATAGAACATGCTCTATTTTTTTTGCGGGGCCACGGAACGGAGCAACGGAGTGCTGTCCGTATCTTTTGCAGCCCCATTGAAGTGAATGGGTCTGCGCCCAGACCAAAACAACGGCTGTATGCATGAGGCCTAAGGGTCCATTCACACATCCATGTGTGTTTTGAGGATCCACGGATCCGCAAAACACGGACACCGGCAATGTGCGTTCCGCATTTTGCGGACCTCAAATCGTCGGCACTCTCATAAAAAATGCCTTTTCTTGTCCGCAATTGCGGACAAGAATTGGACATGTTCTATTTTTTTGAGGAACGGAAGTGCGGATCCGCAATTCTGGATCTGGGCGGGACATAGTGTGTCCCCATAGAAATGAATGAGGACGTGTGAATGGAGCCTAAATTGGTTGTTCTGAGGCATTCCAAGTGTTGAGTGAAGCGAAGCATTCGAAGACGAATTTGGTCTGAAGTTTAGGAAAACTTTGATTCTCAATGAAGCCGAACTTCCTTGCGTTTTGTGGTAAGAAATCAGTTTTCACTAAAATGGCAGCTGCACGTCACAAAGCCAAAGTAAGAAGCCCGGGAACATGAGATCACCCATAATGCCGTGCAGCCAGCCAATCCACAGATAGCCATCCCCTATAAAAGCCTCATCACGCGTGGTCTCCGCCAATATCCTGTGGGCTCAGCACAGGGAGAGACGTGGCAAGTGCTCATGTGCTAGGGACCGCTTTGCTGCAATAATCCAGCGGCCATGTTTGATCCATCCACCATGTTTGGTATCTGGTTTCAACCCTTATCATTTTAAAAGCGCAATAACATTAGGTTTATGGGAGGGATCCACGTGGAATTATTGTCCTCCCTGTTGTGAATCCCTCAATTTAATTGATTTGAGGAAGATTTTTCTGCCTAAATCCTGTGTAGCATCTCTGGTACCATCACACAGGCAGATAGGGGCTGCTGCATACAAGCAAGTGGGCGCCATTTTTAAATTTACTGTCGGCAGTCAAGAAAGGGTTAACTTCCAAGCCTTCACACTGAGACTGGGCCATCAAGTGGGAATAATATGACTATTCAGAGTGGCTGGGGTATACCTGATTTATCGCGATTTGTGATGAATTAATTGAGAACTAATCGAATTTCTTGATGAACTTCGGCGAATCGGCCGAATCGAATTTTTCAAAACTTCTCTCATATCTAATTCCTATGATAATACTGTGCTGCTTGAATACAGGGGCAATAAGAATTATCATGGGAACACGAGCAGAGTAGCACTACTCACAGGTAGGCCGTTACCACAAGACCATAATAAGATATTTATTTCATTGTAGATTAATAATCAATTACTACATGTGTAACTGACTGCAAAGTATATTAAAGGGGTATTCGCATCTCATAAACTATAGGGGATGCAGAGGTAGCCGTGACTACCAGGCTCAGTAGCTTGACGGGGCCCAATGACCCTTGTGGTGCCTAAGACACCGGTATTATAGAAAGTGCATGCTGGTCAAGTTACACCTCTGGCTGGAGGGAAGGCGTTAGGTCAAGAAGTTGGCATGGGGGTACCGTTTCAATTTTTGCCTCAGTCAGCAGGATGGCTATGTGCTTCCCTGGCCACAAAGCACTGAGGAAAAGGGGGCCCAAGCTGAACTCTTGCATCAGGCCCTATGAGGTTCTCTCCTGTCCATTATGTCTATGGACCATAGAGGCTGCTGTAAAGCCTATCTCTAACCCTGGGTTCACACCTGAGCGTTTTACAGCGCGTTCAAACGCGCTGTAAAACGCTCAACAGATTAAAACCAATGCATCCCTATGGGAGTGGTTCACACTTGAGCGTTTTACAGCGCGTTTGAACGCGCTGTAAAACGCCCAACGCATAAACAAGTACTTGAGCTTCTTTGGGGCGTTTGACGCTGCGTTTTGTGATTGACACCACAGTAGTCAATCACAAGAACGCGCGTACGAACGCGCGTTTCCTATTTGCAAAAACGCGCAAAAAAAAACGCGCGTCAAAAACGCGCGTAAAACGCGCGTTTTTGGAACGCTCAGGTCTGAACCCAGGGTTAATGTCTAAATGTCATTAACCCTTTGAGCCTTTTTTTTTTTTTTTTTTTCATTTTTGCGTTTTTGTTTTCCACTTCCTGCCTCTCTGGAGTCATAATTTGTTTAATTTTCTGCTCACATAGCCGACATGAGGGTTTGTTTTTGCAGGACAAATTTTACTTTCTAATGCATTGCATACAATGTTAAAATTCCTAAATGGGTTAAATTGGGGGGGGGGCAACGCAATTTCGCAACAGTTTTATGTTTTGTTTTGACGACATTCGCTATGCGGTAAAACTGACCTGTTACTTTCATTCTCTAGGTCAGGACAATTACAGTGATACCATATATGTTTAGTTTTCCTCGTGTTTTAATACTGAAAAAAAAATTACCTTGAAATTTTTTTTTTATCTTTTTGTCACCATATTCTGACCCCTATAACTTTTGCGGGCGATCTGTACATTTCATTGATACCATTTTGGGATGTATATAACTTTTTGATCACTTTTTATTTAATTTTTTAGTGAGAAGTGAAGCGACCAAAACATGGCACATCGGCCATTTTTTCAGTTTTGTCGTTTGCCTATGGGATAAATGTTTTTAGATCTTTACAGAACGTGCGTTTTCACATGTGACAGTGCCCATAATGTAAATTTTTTATGTAATTTTATTCTCATTTTGGGGAAAGGGGGGGTTATTTGAATTTAGATTTTTTTTATTTAAATTTTTTTTAAAAACCTTTATTTTTTTTACACTTTTTTTTATAGTTCCCATAGGA
Organism: Bufotes viridis; assembly: GCA_033119425.1. Taxonomy (NCBI): domain Eukaryota; kingdom Metazoa; phylum Chordata; class Amphibia; order Anura; family Bufonidae; genus Bufotes; species Bufotes viridis. The sequence goes on from CM065590.1 coordinate 454,409,495, forward strand.
AACTATAACAAGCAATAGCCAGATTGCTACTCTCATAGACTCCAAAGCATTAGCAATGGAGTCTATGAGGATTTTACTATGTTCCTATGGAGCCCTCTTGTGAAATATGTAAACCATAAAACGTAACCATTAATCTGAATAAATATTAAAAGGTATCCCTTAATTGAAATAAATAAAAAAATCTAGGTCATGGCACGTGCACGGCAGCACCTATTATCAATAACAGTGTGTTATTATAGGTGGTTCCAATAAACATCAACAATCCCAGGACGGAAGTGGAAAAAGATACAGCTATCCCTGGGCTAGGTGGCGATGTTAGTATGAACGACTGGGTGAAGAGAAAATATCCCTAATATGACCCTATGGGGGGGTACTGTTATGGCCCTGATAACTTATCAAAAATAGCAGCCTAACAGCTGAGCACCCGCCTTGATGAGGATGACCCTGTCAGGAACCTTGCTCTCAAAAAAAAGCCCTAGTAAGCCCTGCTCCTGTCTATTCCCTATATGCAGGTTTCGCCTTTAGAAAAAGACTCATCAGGGAAAACATGGGGGAGCTGAGCAAAGATGCAATAGAAAACAAGGAGCCGCAGTGCGGGCCGTAATGCGTTGGCCCCGGACCGTTGGCTCCAATAATTTATTGTAGCTAAATCCAGATGTGGAGTCATAGGCACTTAGGGAGCGGTATTAATGGCATCTGATAATGGTCAAAGTCCTCCCTGACTAGGGGCCTAGTGTTCACAGGCAATGAAAAGCCGAACTCACATCAAAAGGCCGCCGGTCTTTTAACTCAGAACGAGGCTTGGCTCCCTCTTGGGTGACGTGGCCGAATGCGCCGAGACATGCGCAGTTCATCCTGAGAGAGTTGCCCAGAGACCAGGACGCGTCACCGGCAGCTGTCAGTAATGCGGTCCACCAGATAGACGGCCGCAATGAAGAGATGGTATTTAAGGCACTACAAAGAGATAATATTAGTTTTTGGCATCAAGCGGTAAAGGACAACAGTAGCATGCCCCTATATGACAATATATGCAACACATGGTAAGAGTAATTAAGGAAACAGTGGTACAACAGAGGGACAAAATAAATCAGATAAAGCAACTATAATTAAAATTAAGTTGTTCGTTTAGGCCTAATTAGCACTAATTTACAGAGATCCTTCACGATTAAGCACTTTATTAATTGTCGGAACTAAGGGGGTCATTTATAAGATCACTTGTGACTGTAAAAAGGAATACATTGGTAAAACAAAAAGGGAGTTCCGTCGTCGCATTGGGGAACACTTGGGAGATATCACAAATTGCAGAGACACTGCAGTGTATAGACACGTACATGAGAGTCACCAGGGTAATCCCAAATACATTAAAGTCATAGGCATTGAGATGGTTTATCAACCGACACCTGGCGGTGACTGGGATCGCATCTTATTACAACATGAGGCCTGATGGACTTTTCTTTTACGTACAACGTCTCCATCAGGCCTAAACGAACAACTTAATTATAGTTGCTTTATCTGATTTATTTTGTCCCTCTGTTGTACAATTTTTTCCTTAATTACTCTTACCATGTGTTGCATATATTGTCGTATAGGCATGCTACTGTTGTCCTTTATCGCTTGATGCCAAAAGCTAATATTATCTCTTTGTAGCGCCTTAAATACCATCTCTTCATTGCGGCCGTCTATCTGGTGGACCGCATTACTGACAGCTGCCGATGACGCGTCCTGGTCTCTGGGCAACTCTCTCAGGATGAACTGCGCATGTCTCTGCGCATTCGGACATGGTGACATCACCATCGCGCCACCAAGTCACCTAAGAGGGAGCCAAGACTCGTTCTGAGTTGGAGTCCTGATGTGAGTTTGGCTTTTCATCGCCTGCGAACACTAGGTCCCTAGTCAGGGAGGACTTTGGCCATTATCAGATGCCATTAATACCGCTCCTTAAGTGCTATGAACTGACTCCACATCTGGATTTAGCTCCAACGAATTATTGGAGACGACGGTCCGGGGCCAATGCACTATGGCCCGCACCGCGGCTCTTTGTTTTCTATTACATCTTTGCTCAGCTCCCCCATGTTTCCCCTGATTAGTCTTTTTCTAAAGGCGAAACATGCATGTAGGTATAATAGACAGGAGCAGGGCTTACTAGGGCTATTTATTTGAGGGCAAGGTTCCTGACAGGGTCGCCCTCATCAGGGCGGGTGCTCTGCTGTTAGGCTGCTATTTTTGATAAGTTATCAGGGCCATAACAGTCCCCACCCCCCATAGGGTCATATTAGGAATATTTTCTCTCCACCCAGTCATTCATACTAACATCATCACCTAGCCCAGGGATAGCTGTATCTTTTTCCGCTTCCTTAGTGGGATCGTTGATGAGTATTGGAACCCCCTAGGACACACGGTTATTGATATTAGGGCCATGACCTACCACACTTTGTGTATTGTGTTGAGATTTTTTTATTTATTTCAATTAAGGGATACCTTTTAATATTTATTCACATAAAAGGTTACGTTTCACAAGATTGCCTTTCTTGGTTGTTTTTTGATTAAATAGGTGATCACATAATAGTTTCATAAATATTCCTGACTAATTTTCCTACGGAGCCCTGCCACAGGCAGGTGCTCCATAGGAACTTTTGTTCATTCAGGAGAACAGAAGCTGCTGCACACTGAATCTGACTCCCCTGATCCTTGCCGGGCTGAGCACACCCGGAATTGCGCGCTTCCGGGTTTTGTGCCTCCAGATGCTGTGGTCATGTTTGACCCTGGCATCTGAGGGGTTAAAAGTCTGTGAGCAGCATTACCGCCGGTTGCGGGCATTAGGCCAGGGTGTCTGATGTATGAAGCAGGCGCCATCTTTAACCTCTTACGGACACAGGGCGTGGTGATTGGAACAAGGTGCCCACTGAAATCATTCAGCAGGCACCTTGGTACAATGCCGAGGGCCCCCGTATTGGTGATCGCTGCAAACCGCAGTTCAATTCAGACCAAAAACTTCAGCGGGCGGTACTGGCGGGCGGACGTCCCTGCTGTGCCGTTTCAGCCCCCGATTCTTGATGGGATCCCTCCCTCCCCATTACCGGCAAGCTCTGCTTGCCATGGTAATGCTAAGTCTGATCAGACTTCTGCTGAAGTCTGATCAGACTAAGTGTAAAGTGAAAATACATATCACTGATTAAACATTAAAAAAATAAAATGCAGTACACATATTTGATATCACCGCGTCCGTAATGACCTGATCTATGAAACGGTCATGTTACTTTCCCCGCACAGTGAACGCCATAAAAAAATGCTTTATTATGTAAAACTGAAACAAAACCCCCCAAAAAGTAGTCATACTTGGTATTGTCACGTCCGTAACAACCTGCTATATAGAAATAGCACACAATCTAACCTGTCAGATCAACTATGTAAAAAGCAAAAAATAAAAACGGTCCCAAAACAGCAATTTGTTTTGCAAATTTTCCATTTTAATCTATTTTTACAGTAACAAAGCAAGGGTTAACAGCCAAACAAAACTCAATATTTATTGCTCTAATTCTGTAGTTTGCAGAAACACCCCATATGCAGTTGTAAACTGCTGTATGGACAAACGGCAGGGCACAGAAGGAAGGGAACGCCATATGGTTTTTGGAAGGCAGATTTGGCTGGACTGGTTTTTTGACACCATGTCCCATTTGAAGCCCCCCCTGATGTAACCTTAGAGTAGAAACTCCAAAAAAGTGACTCCATCTAAGAAACTACACACCTCAAAGTATTCAAAACTGATTTTACAAACTTTGTTAACCCTTTAGGTGTTCCACAAGAGTTATTGGTAAATGGAGATAAAATTTCAGAATTTAAATTTTTTGTAAAAAAGTGTAATATAGAGCAACCAAAAATCATATTTACCCTAAAATAGTCCCATCAAAACTGCAACCTTATCCCGTAGTTCCCAAAATGGGGTCACTTTTTTGGAGTTTCTATTGTAGGGGTTGCATCAGGGGAGCTTCAAATGGGACATGGTGTCAAAAAAAAAAAGGCCATCAAGATCATCCTTCCAGAAACCATATGGCGCTCCTTTCCTTCTTCACCCTGCCTTTAGGTCATACAGCAGTTTACGACCACATATGGGGTGTTTCTATAAACTACAGCATCAGGGCAATAAATATTAAGTTTTGTTTGGCTGTTAACCCTTGCTTTGTTACTTGGATTAAAAATGGATTAAAATGGAAAATTTGCCAAAAAATAGAAATTCTGAAACTCTTGTGGAACCGCTAAAGGGTTAACAAAGTTTGTAAAATCAGTTTTGAATACCTTGAGGGATTTTGGGTGGTTTCTTTTATGTAAGCCTCACAAAGTGACTTCAGACCTGAACTGGTCCTTAACCACCTCAGCCCCCCTAGCTTAAACACCCTTAATGACCAGGCCACTTTTTACAATTCTGCACTACACTATTTTCACCGTTTATTGCTCCGTCATGCAACTTACCACCCAAATGAATTTTGCCTCCTTTTCTTCTCACTAATAGAGCTTTCATTTGGTGGTATTTCATTGTTGCTGACATTTTTACTTTTTTTGCTCTTAATAAAAATTTAACGACATTTTTGCAAAAAAATGCCATTTTTCACTTTCTGTTGTAAAAAATTTTAAAAAAATTACATTTCTATATAAATTTTTCTCTAAATTTATTGTTCTACATGTCTTTGATAAAAAAAAAATCCAATAAGTGTATATTTATTGGTTTGGGTAAAAGTTATAGCGTTTACAAACTATGGTGCAAAAAGTGAATTTCCGCATTTTGAAGCAGCTCTGACTTTCTGAGCACCTGTCATGTTTCTTCAGGTGCTAGAATGTCAGGATAGTATAAATACCCCCCAAATGACACCATTTTAGAAAGAAGACACTCCAAAGTATTCGCGGAGGGGCATGGTGAGTTCATGTATCATTTCATTTTTTTTCACAAGTTAGCAGAAAATTACACTTTCTGAGGAAAAAAAAAATATAATAAAGTTTCCATTTCTGCTAACTTCTGGCAAAAAAAAAAAAAATCTCAGACGGACTCACTATGCCCCTCAGTGAATACCTTGGGGTGTCTACTTTCCGAAATGAGGTCGTTTGTGGGGTGTGTTTACTGTTCTGGCATTTTGGGCGGGGGCTAAATTGTGAGCAGCCATGTAAAACCTAAAGGTACTCGTTGGAATTTGGGCCCCTTTGCGCACCAAGGCTGCAAAAAAGTGTCACTCATGTGGTATCGCCGTACTCAGGAGAAGTAGGGCAATGTGTTTTGGGTTGCATTTTACCATATACCCATGTTGGGTGAGAGAAATATCTCTGTAAATTGTCAACTTTGTATACATTTTTTTAAAAGTTGTCGTTTACATAGATATTTCTCACACAAAGTATGGGTATATATAAAAATACACCCCAAAACACATTGCCCTACTTCTCCTGAGTACGGCGATACTACATGAGTGACACTTTTTGCAGCCTGGATGCAAAGGGCCCTAATTCAATGAGTACCTTTAGGATTTCACAGGGCATTTTTACGCATTTAGTTCCAGACTTCTTCTCACGCTTTAGGGGCCCCTAAAATGCCAGGTCAGTATAAATACCCCACAAGTGACCCCATTTTGGAAAGAAGACACCCCAAGGTATTCCGTGAGGGGTATGGTGAGTTCATGTAAAATTTTATTTTTTGTCACAAGTTAGTGGAATATGAGACTTTGTAAAAAACAAAATTAAAAAAAATATTTATATCAATTTCCGCTAACTTGTGCCAAAAAATAAAAATTCTGTGAACTCGCCATGCCCCTCACAGAATACCTTGGGGTGTCTTCTTTCCAAAATGTGGGTTTACTTGTGGGTTATTTATACTGACCTGGCATTTTAGGGGCCCTAAAACGTGAGAATCCAAATGCGTAAAAATGCCCTGTGAAATCCTAAAGGTACTCATTGGTTTTAGGGCCCCTTTGCGCATCTTGGTTGCAAAAAAGTGTCACACATGTGGTATCGCCGTACTCAGGAGAAGTAGTGCAATGAGTTTTGTGGTGTATTTTTACATATACCTATACTGTGTGTGAGAAATATCGCTGTATACGACAACTTTTTACATTTTTTTATTCAAAGTTGTCAATTTACAGAGTTATTTCTCTCACCCAGCATGGGTATATGTAAAAATACACCCCAAAAAACATTGCCCTACTTCTCCTGAGTACGGCGATACCACATGTGTGACACTTTTTTGCAGCAAAGATGCGCAAAGGGGCCCAAACTCCAATGAGTACCTTTTAGGAGGGCATTTTTACGCATTTTTCTTCTCACGCTTTAGGGCCCTTAAAATGTCAGGGCAGTATAAATACCCCACATGTGACCCCATTGTGGTAAGAAGACACCCCAAGGTATTCCATGAGGGGCATGTCGAGTTCATAGAAGATTTTTTTTTTGGCACAAGTTAGCGGAAATTGATTTTTTATTATTTTTTTCTCACAAAGTCTCCCTTTCCGCTAACTTTTGACTAAAAGTTTAATTTTTCATGAACTCACTATGCCCCTCATGTAATGATATCACCTCTGTGTATAGATAAGACAGGATCCACTATTCACAACAGGTTATTGTCAGAGCTTATCTATTCTTTCCTTGTACAATGACCTCTGCACAGGGCACAGAGCATGCCTAGAAAACTCTCGCATAGAAGTCAATGATGTCCCCTCCTGTCCATTGTGTCTATGAACCATGGGGCTGCCGTAAAGCAATTTTCTTAATGCTTTCTAAATGCTGTTAAGAATGCCTAAGGCAAGATGGCTGCCGCCATAATCATGTTTAGGAAACAGAATAAAAAATCTGAGATCAGAAAATAAAAACAGATTAGAAAAAAGGAGATGTGCTACTATCTGGTTTTGTCTGGCAGATACAATTTTTGGTGACACGTTTCCTTTAACTGCCTGAATAATCAATCATTTTCAGGAACTACAATAAAAAAATAAAATCAATGTGTCACTCTTTGGTTTTAACTCGCAGAAAAAAAATTATAGGCGACACCCTCCATTTAAGCAGCTGATCGCAGTCCAGTATATCCCACTATCCCACTGGTCTTTAGGCAAAGTGTAATAGAATATTAGTCATCCCAAAGCAATATTTCTTGACAGAGTTTGAACTGTCAAAAAAAGAAGTTTTACAAGAAGGATGATGAAAATTCACATTCTGGACACTAGAGGCGCTATTGTAAACAAACCAATAATGGTGACCCTACATTTATATAATATAATACACAGACAATCCCTAATTGAATATTGCTCCCTTAGAAAAGTAGGAAAGTCCCTTAGTAAATACAAGATCTTGCATAAGCGCTTCTGAGGGTGGGTACAGCTTGATAAAAATGTTGATGTGTTTCCATTGACAGTTCTGCAAGGGCAATGACCAGAAATATGGATCTCTGCAGCTCTGCAATGTAATTTACAGGCACATATCGCCAATCGCAGCAATGAAGCAGCAATGTGCTGAGCTCTGCCAGAAATAGAAAGTCACCTGAGCGTCATATTTACAAGTTCCTTCTCTTCTGGAATACATTTTGTCTAGATGTATTTGCTCTCTAACAGCCTAGTTTACTTTCAGTTATAGTATTCACTTACTATTATTGGACTCTGCAAATGAAAGAAAGGCATTATGGGATAAAACAGCCATCTTCTGGCCAATGCCTATTAGGTCCTGCATGTCTTAAAGGATTTGTGCCACCATTAAATTTTATTTTAATATAATTCAGCATGAAAAGTGAGTTACTTTTGAAATCTACTTTCTGTAGTAATGCTGCACAATGGTGCCCCCTGGTGTTTAATCTTTATAGCAATGTGCCCATCCACCTACTTAGGGGACAAACATGCTCAGTTCTGTTCTTCAACTGCCACCAGTTATATCTACTCTTAGAATATGCAACAGGTACAGGGAGAAGGCTGCAGCCAAATGGATATTCCCCCTGGGAAATGACACACCTCTAAGAAGGGACACTCCTGAGCTGCCAGCTTTAAGTAGATCTAGCAGAACAATTGGAGCAATGAGCAGGGGGGAGTTCTGGATCCATGTGAGGTACAGGGCTGTAGTCTATTACATTTGAATTTTAATCATGGGATTACCCCTTTAAACTGAGGTAATCCCTTTGCTGATACAGTAGTCCTAGACATCTAAGAAAGGGAAAATCATTTATTGTCTGTGGGCTCACCCATTGTTACGTGCCCCTGTGAACAATTCTGGTATTGAATGTACCAAGAGTGGAGGATGAATGACCCATTCACAACAGTAATGAATGAACTAGAGAGAAGCATTCAGTCTGACAGGAAGTCCATTAGTGTTAGTAGAGAGGTGGAAATTAAGGAGATACCACAAAGAAATGTAAGAAAGTAATGAAATAGGCAACGTAAAAATCTGAAGGAAACTGTACAAGATATACTGATGACTGAATAAAGATGGAAATAGAGATAATGGGTCCAGGACACACTGCCAGGACAAAACAAAAGTGCTTCCAAGCAGAAGGTAAGTATGCAGGTATCTTTCGTAGACAACACATTTCAAGTATGGATTGTTCCCTTCCTGTGGTCCACCCATTACTTTTAATCACACCTCTGTTTAAGTTCACTTAGAAATGTCCTACTAAGTCAAGTTTTGGCTACTACGTACAGTATCTTGACCATGCTATCATTAGCGCCGTGTCTACATTTGCCAAGCCAAGGCAGGAAAGTACCCACTTGACACCTCTGTTCTGCCTATACTAATCTATGGTGCTTCGTGTGTTTTCTTTTCTTAGCTATTCCAGTGTCCAGTCTTAAAGGGGTTGTCTGGGATTTTGATATTGATGGCCTATCCTATCCCTTTGTGTACTACGGCCTCCTCGGAGCTTACCAAGCACAGCCTCATACATTGTATAGCAGCTACACTTGGTATTTCAGACCATGTCTATTCACTTGAATAGGACTTAGCTGCACATAGGCCAGGTCACCAATAATTGGCGTCACTGGTCTAGGAAGAGGCCACAGGGTTGGGTCCTTCTCACCGATTAGGTTTTGATGACCTATCCTAAGCCTACATCAAACATCAAAATCCCTGACAACCTATTTAAAAGGTAATGATAAAAAAAACAGACTTTTATGTGAAGCTGGTATCTTGTCAGATGGTCAGATGGACTGGAGAGCAAATGTCATCAAATATTAGATAGGAATTACAATATTAGCACAGGGGGTAACATATGTATTTACTAAGTATTATTGGTTGTTGCCTATGCATACTACTATTTTGCTACAGATGGACTGCCATCAGGCAAAACATTGTCCTCTATGGGGAGCAAGTGAATTGTTTACCGGAAACATCCACCATGTGAGTGGTGAGGACTCATCATAAGAGACTGTTTTGCAAATGTCCAACACAAGTACGTTTCTTAAATGGATCCTTCCTTCATTACATCCTTATCACACCATCATTAAAAAAAAACTGGCGCATGGCTTTCTGGATATAATTTTTTTGAAGCCCCTCAATGTATTCTATTTCTTGTCCTGTCTCTTTCACTTCCTACTTGTTTGGAGCATTATTTGACTTTCTCAGACCATTTACTGTGACCATAGAGGGAAGGGGGATGAATGACTCATTCAGAACATCACACAATACATTGATAAGCGCAATGCTCTTCTGGGGGGCATCTTTATGTAGGCCTATCAAAACAGAACAATAGGGCTATCCTAATGTCTTTTCAATTCTACAGATACCATTATAATGAAGATTACCCTTCAAATAAGCCCCATCAATGCAGCAGTAAAATGACAAAGGATTACCTATCTATATAGGAAGTCTTACAGTTTGTACTGACTGCTACAGAAGGATAGTATTTTGTATTTAATGTATTTTCGCTCCATAAGGCACACTTTTTCCCCCAACAGTGAGTGAAAAATGTCAGTGCATCTTATAGGGCAACACTAATGAATGCTTTCATTATGGAAGCACTCATTCGTACACAGTATGAACAGGGAGCGGTGAATATAACGCTCCTGGTGCTGGCTTTATTCACCACTCCCTGGTCTTTGGCCGGTGCTGTGCTCATTGTATAATGTCAGGTCACAGTGCTGCATTGCAGGAAGAGCGCACTGGATTTCCCGAGTGGCAGTGCTGGAGCACGAGAGGTAAGTTATTCTATTTATTTAATGTCTGATATGAGGTCTCATGAAGATTGGGGGTCTAATTTGGGGGTTTGATTTGAGGTCTAATGAGGATTGGGGGTCTAATGAAGATTGAAGGTCTAATTTGAGGTCTGATGAAGATTTGGGGTTGGATTTGAGGTCTGATAAAGATTGGGGGTCTGAGTTAAGGTATGATAAAGATTTGGGGTCTGATCTGAGGTTTGCTGAAAAATATTTTTTTCTTATTTTCCCCCTTTAAAGCCTAGGTGCGTCTTACCGTCCAGTTTGTCTTATAGAACGCAAAATACGGTAATTTTCAAAAAAGAAAAACAGCCAAAAAGTCTAAAAATGTTCTCTATGAATATTGGGTTAAAAAATACCCTATTCTGATGGAAGTGTCCCTTCTTCTGTGTTTTTTGGGGAAAATTGTTGTTTTCCACTCCTCCTGGGAAAACTATACATAGCTGAGGAATAGAAGTGTTTGTGGCTAGTATGGACAAGCATCAATATGCAGGTGTTTTCAGCTTTATAATAGTACTGCAATTATGTATACATTGTAAGTATATCATAGCTGGTGTGCACCTCCCTGACATTCTAGTGTTGAAAAGCAATCTCCTTGTCAGAAATTATAACCCCAAGGTAGCACTTGTAGGTAGTTACCATCAGCCACTGTTTAAGAGGCAGTCCATGTGTCTAAATTGAAATCTATGGTAGCTCCAAGTTGCCATAGATTTTTTTAATTTCTGCCAGAAAACTGTCGTAAATGAAGATAAATGTGCCGGGCCTAATGGAGCTATCCTCTCCATCCTAGCCAAGCCCCCTTTTAGAAAGGCAAAGGCTGGCATCCCTCTATTAACCACTTAGTGACTGGCTTGTTTTGGGCCTTAGTGACCAAGCAAATTTTTACATTTTCTCATCACATTCCAAGAACTGTAACTTTGTTTTTATTTTTCTGTCAATGTAGCATTATGGGGGCTTATAGTTTTTAATTGCACCGTTTTGGAGTACACATAAGTTACGGATAAACTTTTATTCACTCTTTTTTGGGGGGATGTAAAAACCACCAATACTGCCACAAGTTTTTGCATTATAAATTTTGCAGCTTTCATTTTTTGCCATAAATAATATGATAACTTTATTCTCCAGGTCAGTATGATTACAGCAATACAAATACATAGAGCTTTTTAACATTTTACTACTTTTGAACAATGAAATCCCTTTATTTTAAAAACGAAATGTTTTTGCCACATCTCTTAACTTTTTTACTTTTCATTGTACTTTATATTCTATGTATGTTTTTGCGGGACAACTTGCAGTTTTCATTGTTATCATTTTGGAGTACATAACACTTTTTAATCACTTTTTTTTATGGCGAATAAGCAAAAAACCGCAAGCCTGGCTTTTTTTTTACAGCATTCACAGTAAATTACATGATAATTGTGTAGTGTGGGTCGTTAAGGACGTGACAATACCAAATATATATATATATACATTAGGCTCCAGGCTGCCATGCAAAGACATCCGCCAATCTCATACACATGGTACCGATGGGGGACAGAGAGAGTCCCTCCCTGTAAATCCCTTAGATAACGTAGTCTCTATTGACCACAACAACAGGGCTTAAACAGCTCAGATCGGCGCTTGTGCTGATCCCATCTGCAACAGCAAAGCCCGGCTCTCATGTGAGAGCCAAATTCCTTCTTTCTGCTGTAGGGGTGTCCACACTTAGACTAGGCCAACATAAAAAGGTGACAGCCTAGTCTAAAGCCTGTTTTATGACCACCGTAAAAAGGTGTGTGGGGGTCACTAACAGGTTAGGATCACAGCTGCGACTGTCTCTTCCAAAATTTGGTAGGGGGACCAACTGAAAGGACTCCATCATTGTGTCCCATATGGCATGGAAGACTGACACAAAATAGTCACAAGAAAAAACCCTTTACTAACAAATTCATACATTAAAGATAAGTTACAATGACCCTAATAAAAAATAACAGTTTCACATTTTTACTTTTTGGTCAAACGCAGTTAGGGCGCCAGTTTTCCCAGAAGTAATTATATGCTGCACACGTTTCTCTCAGGTTCCAGCAATATTTTGTATTGCAACATAATTGACTTATTTTCTGCTTAATGTTATGGTCAAGAGGTCAAGAGACACAGAAAAGGGAAACAATATTTTTAATTTTAGAATGGACTTTGACCATTGGTGGTTAGGCCCTGACCTCCTTACAGTACAAAAAGATTAAGAAGCCCAGGTATAGAAAATTTAGATCTTTTGGCCCCTGTCACTGTGGATAACATAGATAAAGCAATAACTTCTGGAATTTTCCTGTGGTATGTGCTGCTCTAAGAATATTCCTTCATATAATTCCATTAATATGTGCATTTGTATGTTCCCTTGATGCTATTAAAAGTTCCCTTCATCACAAACATCAGAGGAAATAAAGTTTCCACATTACCTACAAGCCTCATAGTCAATAATTAATTTAAATCAGTAAATGAGTAAATGAAGGGAAGAAAACAGAATTCCATTATGTGGAGATGTAATATCTTCAGTCTCCGTAGTAGAAAAACGTATCTGGAATAAAATATGCCTCAATTACATGTGCATTTTCACTTGCTGAGCAATGAGATGTTTTTCTTACTACTGTGCTTCAGTCTGGAGCATTATAAATTATAGAGGTGATACCAAGTGATGTTGCTTGAGTGCAAACCTCGAATGAGCAGAAGAGAAAATCACACTCTAGAATGAACAAGCATCCACCAGTTGCTGTGTTTGTCAGTTTTTAATATAGCATATACATATTTAATGTGGACCTTCCTTATAATTTTTCCTGCACTGTCACAATTCCCATTCATGTTAACACACATTTATTTTTGCCTGGGACATAAAGACATTACTCAATATCTAATAGATTTTAAGATGGAATCCAAACTAGGGTGCTCTAGTATTCCTCATGTCATAGGACTAGGAGATCATACCATCTATACTATAAGAATATTCCATCTCCTCAATTACCAATTTTGAAAAATACTACAGCTTTCTATTGAACCAAACATGTATCTTTGTTTAGCATTTTAAAGGGTTTGTACCAAGACCAAAACTTATCTACTAGTCACAAGATGGAGTATAAGCATTTGATTAGTTGGGGTTGAACCATTAGGTCCCCATTCTTCAAGTGAATGAAGTGGTCAGCTGAGAATGTGAGCCAAGGCTTCATTCTTTCTCTATGGGACTAGTGGAAATAGCAAAGTACAACAAAAAGTGCAGTGGAGCACATGCTTAGCCTCTATTCATTTGGGAGAATTAAAACTCCAATTCTTAGGATTGGTGATAAGGGATAAGTTTTTATCTTGGTATAAACTATTTAAAGGGGTTGTCCAAGTTATTTTTTTGTTCTTTGTATGTTTCTAAACAAAGTAAGGGGTCTCAAATCACTTCCTTCACCTACAGTGGCCCTGTTCTCCTAGTTAGCTGACCTGTGATGTCAGCTTCTTTCCCTGCTCTGATGACATTCCGTGCACAAACTTGAGGGAGCAGGAGGTGCAGGCCTCAACGTCACTTGAAGGCTGTGCTGGTTAAAGGAACAAGCCATGCCCCCCTGAACTGCCCGATCTGTTGGCTGAGCTGTCTGCCCTATGTCTTCCCTCCCACTGGATTCTTCTACTTTTGTATGCTACCTCTTCTTTCTACCATCAGCAGCACAGACTCAGGGCTGGAGGCCTGCCTCAGGTACTGAGCAGCTTCAGGGTTTTTTCTTCTCCAGGCACTGAGGAGATAAATACTGTTCACAGGATCCCCCTCCCTCCGCACCCTGCAAACACGGAAATGATAAAGACAGAAGGAGATCTCTCCTCTGTACCTTTTTGCTGGCTGTGAGGAAGTGTATGCAGAGCATTGCACAAGAACAGGTAGGGGGAAGATCCTATGTGTATCAGCAATGTCATTGTACTGCACAGCTGGGACTTGTAGTCCCACACATACAACATGAGCATCCCAGTAATCAGACTGCAGACAGGGAAGCAATTGTATTCCCTCCCTTTGCAGTGCAGGTGGAGGGGAAAGGCAGTCTTTGTTGACATCCACAAATATTTATGAGAAAAACTTCAGAGCTCCTACACCAACAAAGGCAAACATACAACTGACCTCAAGCTCAACAACTCCAGAATAAGAAGAGCCAAGAGGCCACACCCAGCTCCACCTTGCACACACCTACATACACACCAGCCAGATAATTAACCCCTTTGGCACCAGACAGGGAAGTGCTCAGAGGAAAGGAGGAGCCACCTACATGCTGCAACAAGTTGTTGCTGGCAACCGCATGCACGGCAACCATGTCACAGCACACACAACAGAGGCTGTGACAAATTTGGAAGAAGCAAAGCCAGCAGAAGATGAGGATGGTCATAATTAAGACCTGGCCCTCCTAAGGGGTGCAGACTGGATGGTATTTGTTGACACTCTGGCAGTGAAATAATAAAGACCTCCATCTTATTGGTATTGAATTACATTTACAGCTAATGTATGAATAAGTAAATGTAGGAAGAAATAAATAAAACTGATACAGAATAAGTCTCCCTCCACTCTCCCTGCACTCTCCATGCACCCTACCTGCAGTCTCCCTCCACTCTTCTTGCACTCTTTCTCTCCAATATTCATCTAGTAATCATTTTTAGCAACACTGCCCCTAGCGCATGAGCACTTGCCATGTCTCTCCCTATGCTTAGCTCACAGGACAATGGTGGAGACCACGAGGGATTAGGCTATCTCAGGATTGGATTGACTGCACGGCATTATGGGTAATCTCGCGTTTCAAGGCTTTTTAGTTTGATTTTAAAACACGTGTAGCTGCCATTTTAGACAAAAGTGCTTTGTTACAACGACGCGCTTAGAAATTCAGCTTTGTTGTGAATCAAAGCTTTCCTAAACATCGGACCAAATTCTGCTTCGAATGCTTTGCTTCGCTCAACACTAATTACAAGTTTACAACCTCAAAAACACAAACCATTTTTTTTGCCTTAGCAGAGCACATCAATCATCCAAGGTGCAGAATACGGGGTTTTCAAACAAAGATATAATGACCTTGTTTGTTTCTTAGGTAAATGCACAATGGAAACCCTTCATTCCAAGAAAGTACACCAAACTCAAATACAAACCATTTACTTCCCTACAGAGATTAAATACTAGTAAGAAAACATGACTCTAGGGTTGAGGTCTGGGATAAGATAACTTGGTAAATGCGGTGAAACCTCTTTTGAAAGATGGCGAGTATTCATAATATGTAGTGGCACTAAAAATCTGCCACAGGAACTCTTATTTGGATAAAGGGATGGTCCTCTCAAAGGTGGTCTTTTAAAAATGTTTCAATGTATTAATAAATAAAAAAATACAAATAAAAACTGGACCAATGGTGATTTTTTGGAGGTCACATTTTCCAGGCCCTTACCTCAAGAATCAAACCCAGTGTGATTGAAAGAAATATCCTATGATATTCAGAAAAAAGCCTAAAGAAATGCAGATATTACAATCTACCCTAAATCTACTGTATAAGTAAACTGAACAAAAATATGTGGAGGTCCTGGGCTGGTGTTGTTACACGTGGTCTGCGGTTGTGAGGCCAGTTGGATGTACTGCCAAATTCTCTAACGCGCCTTTGGAGATGGCTTATGGTGGAGAAATGAACATTCATTGCACGGGCAAAAGTTATGGTAGACATTCCTGCAGTCAGCATGCCAATTGCACGCTCTCTCAAACGTTGCGACATCTGTGGCATTGTGCTGTGTGATAAAACTGCACATTTCAAAGTGTACTTTTATTGTGGGCAGTTTAAGGTACAACTGTGCAATATTCATGCTGTCTAATCAGCACCTTGATATGCCACACCTATGAGGTGGGATGGATTATCTCGGCAAAGGAGAAGTGCTCACTAACACAGATTTAGACAGATTTGTGAACAATATTTGAGAGTAATGGGTCTTTTGTGTATGTAGAAAATGTTTCAGATCTTTGAGTTCAGCTCATGCAAAATGGGAGCAAAACCAAAAGTGTTGCGTTTATATTTTTGTTCAGTGTATATCTAGACAAGAAAGAAAAGAAGATCAATGGAGTTCTGTGATTCCAATAGCTCTTAGCCTAAAATGGTGTCAGGAATATAATTGATATTGACAATCTCCAACCAGCTACAGCCTCTTTGTTTTGCAAATTAGTGGTGATGACCTGAGATCATGGACTCTCAACACCTTATCTTCTGGCACATATAATATATATTACATATAGCACATGCCAGGATATATAAGTGTGGTGGACATGAGTCTAAATCTAGTAAAATGCAGTACAAATTACTCATCTGTTTTCAGAACTCCAGTAGATGTGAATGCAATGGTCTCAAGAAGGGGCCCTGTTTCAAGATAGGAGCAGGTCCCAAAGGCTCTTTACAAGACATCTAAACCTTTAAAAGGGTTATCTAACAAATGTAATTTTTTTTTACATACTTTTCTGTTTATTTGGAGGAATTTCTTTCCTTTCCGTGGATGGGAATGAGTTCACATGGGACAATCAAGCACCTTCATCTTTAGGAGGCATTGCATTTAGCACGTGTTAATCACCTTCTCCCCTGCATTCAAAATAGTACCTGGTATACAGTCCCAGAGATACATATGGTATGTTATGCCCCCACAATTTCCATCTTTACAGGGAGAGATATAGCTATATATGTTGTATAAATTTGGAATTGGTGATGGATGAATGAATGAATGAATGGATGAATGAATGGGGTCTAGGCTGCTTCACTTGCTCCTCTATGAGATAAATATGCCAACAATAAATGGGGAGGGGGGTGGCAGAGAAGCTATTGATCAATAGTCCAACACTGAATGCAGGGGAAGGACAAAAAGCAGGGGGCACTGCCAAAAAGGAAACTGTAATGTACATACAAATTGAACAATACATTTTTGAATGTCCTATTTGTTGTATACTAATACATTTCACGGGATAACTCCTTTAATCATGAAGTGCCTATAACCTGACTTGTGATATATATATATATATATATATATATATGTACACTCACCTAAAGAATTATTAGGAACACCTGTTCTATTTCTCATTAATGCAATTATCTAGTCAACCAATCACATGGCAGTTGCTTCAATGCATTTAGGGGTGTGGTCCTGGTCAAGACAATCTCCCGAGCTCCAAACTGAATGTCAGAATGGGAAAGAAAGGTGATTTAAGCAATTTTGAGCGTGGCATGGTTGTTGGTGCCAGACGGGCCGGTCTGAGTATTTCACAATCTGCTCAGTTACTGGTATTTTCACGCACAACCATTTCTAGGGTTTACAAAGAATGGTGTGAAAAGGGAAAAACGTCCAGTATGCGGCAGTCCTGGGGGCGAAAATGCCTTGTTGATGCTAGAGGTCAGAGGAGAATGAGCCGACTGATTCAAGCTGATAGAAGAGCAACGTTGACTGAAATAACCACTCGTTACAACCGAGGTATGCAGCAAAGCATTTTTGAAGCCACAACATGCACAACCTTGAGGCGGATGGGCTACAACAGCAGAAGACCCCACCGTGTACCACTCATCTCCACTACAAATAGGAAAAAGAGGCTACAATTTGCACGAGCTCACCAAAATTGGACTGTTGAAGACTGGAAAAATGTTGCCTGGTCTGATGAGTCTCGATTTCTGTTGAGACATTCAAATGGTAGAGTCCAAACTTGGCGTAAACAGAATGAGCACATGTATCCGTCATGCCTTGTTACCACTGTGCAGGCTGGTGGTGTGGTGTAATGGTGTGGGGGATGTTTTCTGGGCACACATTTTAGGCCCCTTAGTGCCAATTGGGCATCGTTTAAATGCCACGGGCTAACTGAGCATTGTTTCTGACCATGTCCATCCCTTCATGACCACCATGTACCCATCCTCTGATGGCTACTTCCAGCAGGATAATGCACCATGTCACAAAGCTCGAATCATGTCAAATTGGTTTCTTGAACATGACAATGAGTTCACTGTACTAAAATGGCCCCCACAGTCACCAGATCTCAACCCAATTGAGCATCTTTGGGATGTGGTGGAACGGGAGCTTTGTGCCCTGGATGTGCATCCCTCAAATCTCCATCAACTGAAAGATGCTATCCTATCAATATGGGCCAACATTTCTAAAGAATGCTATCAGCACCTTGTTGAATCAATGCCACATAGAATTAAGGCAGTTCTGAAGGCAAAAGGGGGTCCAACACCGTATTAGTATGGTGTTCCTAATATTTCTTTAGGTGAATGTGTATAGTAGCATGTCTTAAAGCTTATCTAGTGAACTTCTTTGCTTTGTCAAAAATGTGTATGTTTCTCTTTTGGAGCAAACATGCAACTATTATACAATGGACTTATTAATAACACAGTTGTGTTTCTGACTTTTTGCACTTTTACACCATTCTTGGCACTCTTCAAAAAAGGAGCTTAGTGGATGGGAGATGTGATCTTCAACATCCTGGCAAATTTACCAGAAACCAGCATAAATTATAGCTCAAATCTGCTTGGGCTTGTTTGACTTTCTGGAGCACAGGTAGCCAAAGATGTGCATGAATTATTAGCGGGTTTGTCTAAAAAAATTAGATGTATCTCACTCCAGTGCGGAAGTAGATCTTATTCTTGATAAATTTGCCTGATTATGCAGTAAGCTCCCTCTAGTGGTGGCTGCATGCTGCCAGAATGTTCCTTTTACATCTATGTAGGAGTTTGGAGAGCTGTATCAGAAAAACACCACTCAAAGCCCTACGACAACATACTAAAATTTTTATCCGAATCCAACATAGGGCAACCTCTGTATGTTTTCCCAATGTTTACGTCACTCTATGGTTTTCTCTTATACTCCAAGAAGGTCCCAAAAGGTTAAATGACTTCCTATAAAATTGACCATAGTTTGTGAATGCGTGTTTGAAATAGGGAAGTTAGATTTGGAGCTCTTTTTGTAACAGGGACTGGTGTGGTTACAAATTCTCTGTACAGAACTCCAGTATATATTGGCGTTATAAGTGCAGCAGAAAATAAATAAGAATAATGGTTTTAAAAGGTGTAGACATTCAGTTTGAGGTCCTTTTAGACTCTACCCTAAAATATGGGACCTTATTTTCAATAATTCAATTTAAAGAAAAATATAGGACAATTTGCAGAATAAATTCTGGTGCTTTTGTTCTGGTAATTTGTTATTTGTGCCATGGGTAATAGGACTACTAGCAATATCTGGGCTCCATCACCAAGCTACTCTGCAAAAGTACAGTAATACAGTAATTTAAAAGAATGAGACAAGACTTTTACTGCTAATTTTCATAGTTAATATTTTTTTTTCACTGGGTATTCATTGTATGACTCATGAAACAGCACACTAGCTATAGACCAACTGCTTGATGCCTTAGTCATTTCAGCCATGGGACCATGGGTTCAATTCCGATTAGGAAATCATCTGCGTGGAGTTGAAGGGGTTTTCCAGGCTCTTTCTTTTGATGATCTATTGATCTATTCTCAGGTTGTCAGACCCTGGGTGAGGGTCTGACACCCCAATAACCAACAAAGGGCTGTTTCCTGAAGCCTCTGCTGCTGGAACTAGCACTTTGAATGGAACAAGACACATAGCTCCATTCAAGATTACTGCAGTTCAACTCCCATTCACTTCAGTGGCAGCTTAGCTGCAGTAACCCAGCATGGCCAATACACTTTGAATGAAGCTGTGCTTCCTGTTCCATTCAAAGTGCTAGTTACAGTGCCAGAGGCTGCAGGGAACAGCTGATCGTGGGGGAGTAAGGTGTTGGACCCTCAGTGATTGAATATTAAAGGGTTGTTTGTGTGTTTAATATTGATTACCTATGCCTAGGATAGGTCATCAGTATCAGATGAGGGATGGGGGGGGGTCCAACTCCTGGGATTTCTACTGATCAGCTAAGTGTGTGTCTATGAGGAATTGTACAATAGGCTCCTCAGGGGTGGGGCCTGATAAGAAAGATTACAAACTTATATACAGGTACAACCTCAGTCCCCTGATATTTTAGCCCATATCTCTCTGTTAACCTAAAACTACAGTCCAATCAGCATATTATAGAGCAGGAAGAGCTAATCAGATTTATGTATAGTTTTGAGGAAAAGATTCAGTATCATTTATTCACATCTACTCAATCTGGACTTAGTAGTCACATGTGTAGTCCTATCATTGAAGGCAAAATATTGGTGCCTTTCTACTGTATCATTGGCTACATATTACTTCAATGCAGATGTATGTTATGGAATGTTCTTTTTACTGGAAGTTGTCTTGAAGCATTGGTCAGCTTATGATACATCTCCTGATTTGATCATCACGTAGGTGCTTATATGACTAATGAAGCACCATTTATGAGACAGGTGATCAATGAACTTAAATAACAATTTACAATTTTACATTTCATTGGCTTATAATTGTCAATGCTACCATGTCTTACTGGGGTCATGAATATTAATTGGCGTATTTGCAAGTTGTATTTTTTGAAAAGGCTTGTATTATAAAAAAGCATAGTAGTAATTTGGTTGGATTCTGACGGAACTGGCATCTAAAATGAAAATAGATTGTAAGTTTAAATGCAAAAGGGCTAGGGTATATGTGTATTAAAATAAAACTGTCACCAGGTTTATGGAGCCCTATCTGTGGCCTACATAAAGAAGTGAAATGGATGTGAATTATAGTGGTGTATCACCTACTGCAGGGGCGGCTTGGGAACTTAAAGTGGCCCTGGAAAAAAAACTAAAAGTGGCCTCATGTTGTAGGTGGGTTCAAACTGACAGAAGACGGGCCAAAACAAGTAGGCGGGGACAACCAAAGTAGACAGGGCCTACAATACTGTAATGCAGCTCAGAATACCGCCCCTGCAGAACCAAATACCACAGGGCAGCACAGAATACTGCTGCCCTCACCATAGTATTCACCTGCATCACCATCATGAGGACAGTAATACAGTTGAGTTCAGGAGGGCACCTGCAGCCGCTGAGCATCAGATCATTATGTACCTGGCCTGCAGCCATCAAGAGGGCTTGAGTGGCCACCTAAGCATCGGCCCACCGGGAAATTTCCCTGTAGGGTCTATGGCCAAATAATGCTTGGTCAGCCATGTAGGGTGTATTTTCCGCATATGTATAGGATTCCTACAATTATGAATATGACCCAGGGACGCTTCACTAGATCACAAGGAAAGGATCCTCATTATTTGCTGTCTAGTATGTTACAATGTTCACTGCTGCACAGAGTGGTATCATTTTCTGCTGATACAATCACACCCATGTATACCATGGGGAGCCTTAGAGGTAAACACTTGACAGATCCTCCGGGATTTGAAGAGAAAAAGCACACAGGTTGAAATCTGTTTTGTACTCACAAATGCAAAAGCAACCAACATTTAATATTATCTTACGTTTATTTAATCTGGGAGGCCTCCTAGGTCAACCCTTTCACCAGAGACATAGCATAATGCAAATATTCTACCTTATATAGCTCAACAGAAGCAAGCAAAAACTACAGTGACCGAAAACCTGCATTAAAGACACAACTGTCCTGCATCAGCACATTGGAAATTGCTTTGCAATGACTGCACAGTTCATAATGGCAGGTTGCATGTGAAAGGGTTAAAAGTTAGTTGCCATTGCAATGAAAGGGCGATCTATCGGTAGATGTCCTACAGAGGAGCACTTCAAAAACAGTGAATAAACGTGGGGCTGAAGTGGTTAAAATGGCTGAGGCAAGGATAAATGAATGGCTAGTGATGAGATAACTGGGACGCGGACGCTGTGTACAACGGTAGCTTAAAATGGGAGATAGGCAAGCAGCGTATAATAGAAGCAAAGGCTTGCAGATGCTTAAAACCAACATCAAAAGTGCAGGTAAAATAGCAGCACATGCAGTCTGAATGAAATAGGATGCAATAGAAGAGAACAGGACAAAAGGAAAAAGGGGGGTGGGTAGCTCACCGCTTTCTGCTGGGGCTGCCAAGGCCTTTTCGGGGTTGAAATACGACATGGAAACCACCAGGATAAAGAGGGGGTCCACTCTCAGCATCTTAGGGGGACAAATTCCGTGGTCTTGGAGAGATCACACTCTGCTACAGCACAAGATATAATAAAAAAAAGCACAAACAGAATGCAAGGCACATCATGAATGCAGATAGCATGCAATCTCCGGTCCAACATAAGCTAACATAAAAGTCTATGCTGCCTGCATAATGAAACCCGCCACCCTCCAGATCTCTAAAGGACACAGCACAGCGATGCAGTGTATGTGTGGATTTGTATGTCTGTATAAATTATGTCAGTATCCCTATTGTGCCTGCCTGGAATCATCATCCTCATCCTCTTTGCAAACAGAGATGGAGAGTAAAAAAAAAAGGGCCAATGAATTGCCTCGTCTTACCTGCTTCCCCATTGGTATGATAGCATTGCAGAACAGAGGGATCTAGGTCTCATGTCCAAAGCAAACCTCTGCTGGTCTGGAGGATAAAAAATACACACATGGAAGGATAGGTGAAAAAATAGAAAAAATTCCCAGACGGACGCAATGTGGTAAAGGATGATGTGATTACTACGGCTCGTGTCTGCTGTCAGGCACAGCAAAAAATACACTCAATGATAGGAACATGGACAAGTCAATCTGTGCATGTATGGCTAGAAAAAGAAATGATGTATCAAATAAATATAATGATGCTGAGATTGATATTTTTTCTGCTCTGTATGTTGCAAGGGCCCCCTTCTATGTGATGGATAGGAGACCCTCCTATTGTCCCGCCTGCCTGTCCTTAGAGATGGGAATAGTGATTGGCGGTCAGGTCTGTCTTTTAGGATCTCGGGTAGAGGAGATGCTGTAGAGGGGAGGGAGGAGGATGTCGTCATGGAGACCATGGTGCTCGCAGCCTCAGCAGCAGCTCGAACGGAGAATCTGCAGGAGAAGGACTGAAGCTAATTTGGTGGAAAGGCAGAGCTGACTTACCCTCCATTGTGCTGATAGCTGAGACCATTTCAGAAGGCTAAAAAGCATGCATAAGCGTCATAGGTTCTTCATGTCACTCCTACACCTGAGCAAGTGATATTAACTGAGATGAGGTGGACCAAAGGCTGCAAGACTCGACCTATCAAAATGATGACCCCATCCCCCCTTATATAGCATGATGCTGGAAAGACACCACCAAGCTGTGTTCACACTGGCCAGTTTTCTCTGCGGTTTTGCAACCCCTTTATTTTATTTATTTATTATTTATAGTAGTGCTATATAAGTGCATAAAATAATAGTAAATAAACATCTTATTAGGAAGAAGGAATTTATAATATTCTTGTCTGCAAACTGTATTTTCATCAGTTGTGTTTGTTTTACAGCATAATGAGGCTATTTGCTTTTGATTTTATTTATATATTTTTTAACCTTGATTGAATGAGGAACATTCACAGTTGTTTACATACCATAAGATATCGCACATACAGTAGGAGTATGTCTTAAAGGGAATGTGTCATCAGAAAATGACATTTTTCTAATTACATTTTTATGTTAAACATATTTATTTAGAATTTTTGGTGAGGTCTTTTTTCCATGTCACTAGTGCAGAGCCCCAGAGGATTACTGCAAAGGATTTAATGTTACAGAGTTAAATGTGATTTGTTGTTAACGCACTTATTTTTTTGTGCACTATGTATACAGTACCTAGAACTAGAACTTACTCCTTAGAGCAGCCTTCGGCTAGTCAAGATCGCTCTCTTAGACCAGATTAGGTCAAGCAGTTGCTCTGTCCATTTCCTACACGCAAATACTGTATGTCATGTCACTATAATTGTCATTGTATAATACTGTTGAGGGGTCCTAACAATAAAATCTTTTAGTCTTCCTCCCAGGACGGCTCCTTGTTAGTTCGGGCCCCGTTGCAGCCGCCTCCTATGCTTCCACTATAGCTACACCCTGCCTAATGGCAATGTATGGACATAAAAGGTTAACTAACAGGTTCCTGCACCCTGGTTAGATAAAGAGTCTGAGCTGAGCAGAGCAAGAGCCAAAACCTACATATGTGAGCTAGTAGACTCTGAAGGTGGGAATACTCATACACTGGAACCTTAGCCCTTGAGACTCTGGAAAGCCCTAGGAGTAGTGGCAGGGAATGAGACTACTGGTTCCTTCTCATATGAGGCCTAGAAAGCAACTAACACAAGTGAACAACAAAATGCAAAACAAAATGCACTTGGCTTAAAGCAGAATGGAGGAGCAGGAGATCCAAAGTGACAACACACCATACAGGTAAGTGGGTGTAGTGGAGACAATAATTGAGGGACATTTTTATGCATGCCTAGAAAACTCTCACATAGAACTCAATGGGGTCCCCTCCTGTCTATTGTGTCTATGGCTAATTTAGCTGCTCTCAAAAGACAGGAAGTCTTGGTTGACCCACAGTGGTGATACTTACCTAGTCCCTACTGATGGGTTCAGCCTCTATCGCTCCAAGACTGGCTCTTTATCTTTTTACTGTGCTGAAATCAACATCCTGTTGAGCCGGGAAAAGGCAATGTACGTGACCGCAGAAGCCAATCACTGGCCGCAGCAGTGACTTGCTCTCTTTGAGTCATAGGTGACCAGGTTAGGTATGATCACTACTACCGGTCTGCCACTCTGGCAGGTCTTTTATAGCCTCTGATAAACCCTTTAACATATTTTAGGCTTAGTGGTCAGGATTATATACATTTTTTTAATATAGATCCTGAAAGGGTAATTTTATCTCAAGGCTGGGGGTACATGGCGACGGAAAAGTCCCACAACAAAAAAACAATTCTGCAACTTGGCTGCAACTTCTTGTGCAGATTTTAGAGCTGTAATTTGGCTGTAAAAACACAACCAAATTCAGAAAAGTCGCAGTTAAGTTGTGGACAGCAAAGTCTCTTACAACAATAGTGTTGGATTTTCTGCAACTGTTGCGTCGCACTTGAAGCATGTCACAGTGTTGCATGATTTTCATTTTGTCGTGTAACCCCAACCTAAAAAGAGTTGCCTCCTAGGATGGTGATCCTCTCAAAGAAGATGGCCAGTATACATAATATACAGAGGAACTGAAAACTTTTTTACTAGCTTAGACAACTAGATTTATGGTGCTCCTTCTAACCATATTTCTAAATGTCTTTAGACAACAAGATGACTGGCATAATACTTTGACAAATCTCTGACATGAAGCTCTAAATCATCTGGTTCCCTTCACATGGTATATTATAAAACCATCTGCTGCAGCCACCACTAGAAGCTGGGCAATGCACAG
This sequence comes from Bufotes viridis, assembly GCA_033119425.1. Lineage (NCBI taxonomy): Eukaryota > Metazoa > Chordata > Amphibia > Anura > Bufonidae > Bufotes > Bufotes viridis. Next base: position 454,434,920 of record CM065590.1, read on the forward strand.
CAATTTATACAGCTACCCTTGAATTCAATGCAAGCCATACGTTTATTTGCTCTGAGCTCTCGCTAGTAGCGACTGCAGAAGATGCAGAAGATTTGCTAATGTCTTTCCTCCTTGGCATTGAGTTTTGCTGTACCCTGTTTTCTGACTTACAGAATAAAGCAATTTACACGGATAAACACGGTGTTGGTGAGTTCAAGCTATCTGATAAGGAATGTCTGCAGTGATTATATCTGCCTATACAGGCCAGGCATAGAGGTCTCACTAGGGATAAATCACTATTACAACAATCGGAGTCAGAATAGCTTCTGTATTTCTGCCTCGTCTATTATTATAAATAATGGCATGGATAAATTGGTCATGTGCTGTTGTTCATCTGAGATTACCTAATTTTAAGACTGTCTAAGGACCAGGGGAGGAATTTAGCATAGCCTAGCGGTTTACACCGCTCTATGATCTCCCCTGTGCTGCCAGAAGATGCACCCAATTTATGACACATCTCCAGCAATCAGGGCTCTTAAATTGCCCTTGGCTGGTGTAGACTTCAGAAAACTGGTGTAAAAGAAGATAAATGTACTGGTCCCCGTGGCCCTGCCCCCTCTACACCCCTCCCTTTTTGGGAAAGTGGCGAGAGAAGCGGATAAACGCCATTTTGCGAAATGTTTTCCTCAACTGTTGTTAAACACAGTGTTTGCAACTTTTTTCCACCAGAAAACTGAATGGAATGATAGCTTCCCCATCCCCAATGTGTTTTTTTATTAAGTTCTGATACATAAAACCATACAATCCAAAGAGGGTGGAAAAGAACACATAAAATCACAGCCAGTGTTTGATATATTTTACCCAAAGCTGATAGAAATGATGAGGCACAGGGGGAAAGCATCCGTTTCTGTACACAATACCTGCTCAGGACATTGTAATGGTCACAGATAAACCCCAATGGCCATGCATACCTCAATATGTGACAAGCTCTGGTAGGTGCATGAACGGGAATATGGTGAACTGAGGAGGAGAATCTGGTATGGAGAAGGTCAGAAGAGTAGATGTACAGTTTAGTGTAAAAATAAAGTTGTAGGAGAAAAGCTATATAATCAAGAACTAAAAGCTATTGTGTAGTGTTTCAAAATGTGATAAGCATGATTTCAGAGTACAATTAAAAGAGTGAACGATAGCGATTAGTCTAATTGTCTGTAGTAGAGCATATGACAATAGAAGTGCAGAACGAGAGAAACTTAATCTAAATCTAGAGACATGAGTGGGAGATTTTGATAAAGGAGAACGATTGCCATAGACCATCATCAGCATTGTGGACATTAGTGAGGTGGTATACAGTGATGTGCAGAGAGCTGTTGGAGGTGCAGGTAGTATATAGGTCTACATGGGAACCAGAATTTATTCTGGAAAGAACAACTGGCAGACACTCACTGGAATTTTTTATCGGTGTAGAAGAGATTACATGGATGGAAATGTATACTGTAGACATAAAAAAAGAATGCAGTGAAATATCGCACTTCTTGGAGGTATTCCCAAATATCAATAAATGACACTGACAGACTGATTTGTTGTAGGGAGAAAGAAGGATCAGATTTGGCATGTTTGATTTCAATATAACCACTCAGGGCTCATTATCAGTTTAGCAAAATTCTTAACGGCTCCGTTACCGGGCAATTGTTCGTTTTTGCATTTTTTGTTTTGCACTGTATGGGAGATTTGCTATTTCCCTATAGAGCCCCGCCACATGCAGGCCTCCATAAGTACTACAGCTGTAATAGTCTTGGATTCTTCAGAGAGATCGAGGCTTTTACAGAAAAAAAGCAGCTTCCCCGATCTCCACAAGGGGAAGCAGTTTTGCCCCTGGGAGCGCAGTTACGGTACACCCTCTTAAGTTGCCCCTTGGGGATATTCCTAGGCCATGGACTATAGTGGCAGCTTGTGACGTCAATATAAGCATTAACGTCAGTGGCTTTGAAAAAGGTTTATCTTAAAAATTGTAAGATAAAGAAAATCTATTGAGGTGGTGCTAATAGTACTAGTAAAGGCTACTTTCACAATGGCGTTTTAGTTTCCGTTTGGTTATGCCTTATGGTTATGCACTTCTGAGTGTAGAAACATATCTGCTTAGTCTGAACTCTGTCTTATAGTATATATTGAGGGTGGCGCCTCTTTTGGACTGAGCAACGCCCAAGTACCTGGGACTTCTCAGCACAAAAGCAATTTAGCTAGTTCCTGCAATGCCCTAAAATAAGGAGACTGGTGGGTCCATGTGAGGCAGTGTCTGTAGTGTCGGGGACCCTTGTGCGGAAGCCGCCGTGAAGTGGTACTTGGGCCCGACATACTTTTGATCAAAAATGTGCGCTAAGAGCTTCCTTCATTCCAACTTTTGGAATGACCCCCTTTTTTTATTTTCCTGTTAGTTTATGATTTATTGTGCAGCCATCTTTTAACCAGTTGATTTACTCTATTTGCCTTATGGTTATGCACTTTTGAGTGTAGAAACATATCTGTCCGTCTGACGAAACTGAGCCAAACAATAGAAAACTTTCAATGGTGTTCTAGACCGATCCTTTTTGGCTATGTTAAAGATAATACAAACGTATCCATTCATGACGGATGCATGCAGTTGTATTATTGTAACGGAAGCATTTTTGCAGATCCATGACGGAGCCGCAAAAAAAACGCTAGTGTTAAAGTAGCCTAAGGCCTATTGGTACACTATAGACTTTTTCCAGTGTGTGAGTGCCCACAGAGAGGGCTCTGCGTGCCGCCTCTGGCACCCATGCCATAGGTTCGCCACCACTGACCTAGGCCATGACCCAACCCCGTTAAGCCATGCCCCCAATTCTGCTGAGCCATGCCGCCTCTCCAGTAATGGTGCCCAGCAAGAGAAAAAAAAATAGGGGGAGACCTTAATGTGGGCCTGGAGTGCTTCTCTCACCTTCAGTCAGTCACAGAGAGGGTAAGCAAAATCCTGCAGTCAGTCTGTAGCTGTAGCAAATGCTCAGACTGTAAAATGCTGCTGTCTGGGCGTGAAGACACATAAAAGAAGGACACACAAACGTCCATCCAGGCCTTGCAGCGGACGGGGGACAGGGAGCCAGGAAATCAGACTGTCTGGCCTAAAGTCGGACGTCGGCCCATCTGGCTGATAAACCAGGCACAATGCCTTGTAGGGCCAGCTCATCTAAATGATGCTTTTCATTTATCAATATATTGCTTTATTCTGGAGAAAAAGTGTCCTCATGGTTACTCTACCCTATACTGAGGTCAAGGGCAGACTGGGAACTTAAAGTGGCCCTGAAAAAAAACTAAAAGTGGCCCCATGTTGTAGGTAGATTCAAATTGACAGAATGCAGGCAAAACAGAAGTAGTCAGGGCCAGCAACAGCTTAATGTAGCACAAAATACAGTCCCAAAAGAACCAAATACCATAGTGCCGCACAAAATACTGCCTCCTCATCACAGTATTTAACTGTATCACTATCCTGAGGACAGCAATACAGTTTAATTCAGGAGAACACCTGCGGCATTAAGCATTAAGTATTTAATGTTGAGAGAAACAGATCATTATGTACCTGGCTGGTGGCCATGAGGGGAGCTCGGCAGTCCCCTGGGCATCGTCCCACTGGGAAATTTCCCCGTAGGGTCTATGGCCAATCTGCCCCTGACTGAGGTGATGACTGCTGCGTATAAATGCAGCTCTCACCTACTTTGACGAGCAGGTAGTTATTGGGAATGAAAGGCTTGTTCCTAATATTTTCTTACAGAGTGGGAGTGTATAAAGGAGACTTACACGGGTTGTCTGAGTTAACATTTGGGCAGCCTCTTTTCTCCCCTGCTTCTTCCAGGGATGAGCTCCTGTCCTTCCCACTGCTATTTGTTTTCCTGGCTGGAGCGGTGACATTCCTTGCACACAGGTCACCACTGTAGCCAATCAGTGGCCTCAACAGTGCCATCCCCTGGACTGTTGCAGCCAGTGATTGGCCACATGGTGACCAGTGTGTGTCACCAGGAACATTACCACTGCCAGGAAGGTGATGTCAGTAGCAGGGAGGACTATATGAAGTGCTGGAAGAAATGGTGGAGAAAAGGGGTGAGTATACTTTTTTTTTGTTAATTTAAGACCGTTCAAAGGGGCTGCCCAAGTTTTTATTTAACATGGACAACCCCTTCAAGGCTTTTTTGAGTTAACAGTTTGTGCTATGATTCTACAGTGCAGGTCAGGTACAGGATGGTGGCGGACAGCAGTCCTCTGGAGGTCAGTGGCTCAACGTAAATTGACCTCTTGTCCTGATGTATAGTCCTGATAAGTGAACACTGTATTCTGTTTTCTTTAGAGCATTACTTCCATGCATTTTTGGATTTGGACCCTTTTCAACTGAGGCTTTTTGGTAATAAGGTTTGACTGTGAAATATGTATAACTATACATTTAAACTATTCTGAAAAGGAAGTCAAATTCTGTTAATCCAGCATCTGATAGTCTAGAAACTGTGATATTCCAGTACCTATCAGATCCAATTGATGGATGATTACAGGAATTGAAAAAATACATGATTTGCTGTATTTGAGTGTGCAGTATTATACTGGGACCTAGCTGTGATCTATTGGAGAACCCGTAATCCACCCACTGACCTCTGGTATTGCCCAAACGGCACAGGTAGGTGAGTGATAGGGCCTCGGGCTACTTGAGAGACCATGGCGCGGTGCCTGAGCTTAAGACATGTCCTCCTAGTAGGATATGTTGAACTAACCTCTCAATTTTACATCAGTGTTAGGGTTTAGTATTATCGCAGAGTGCACCTGCCTTTGCTTTTGTTTAGTCTTTGATTGTTCTTCACATCCACATAATTGTTACCTTATGTAGGATGGTTGTTGTGGTACTTGTAGTCCGTTGCTGGCATCTTCCATTGTATGCATTTTTTTGCTGTTGATTGCCATAAGCAAATGACTACAAGTGCAGGATATGCTCCCCTATATATCAGTGGCGGATCCAGAGCCTGGTCTCGGGAGGGGCACTTCCAGATTGTGAGGAGAGCACACACTGTGCTCTCCGCATCCGCATTTCCGGAGCGCGCGGCCGATCTTCCGATCTGCGGCTCCGCAATAATATAGAGCATGTCCTATACTTGTCCACAATTGCGGATAAGTATAGGCATCTCTATCATAGAGACTCCATGGGGCTGGCGGCAAGGTGTGTTGCGGATCCACAATTTGCGGATCCTTAACACACTACCGACGTGTAAATAGCATTGTGTTTTTCAAGGATATTAAATTTTAAGCTATTCCATTTTCCACAAATGTTGGGTATGTACAGTATACAAGTCTAGATTCTGCACAGTGCCTGTTCTTCCATTGGGAGCAACTTTTATACCATATTTTGCTTATTCCCATGTGAGCTGGAGTCCCAGACTGTGTAAAATTTACACGGTCTAGGACTCCAGCTCACAATGGGTTAAATTAAGCAAAAGAGGTTATAAAACTTGCTCCCAATGGAAGAACAGGCACTGTGCAGAATCTAGACATATATTGTATACTGCATAACCAACATTTGTTGAAATTGGAAAAGCCAAAAATTCTTCATTTTTTACATTATACTTAGGATCCGACTGAACTCACCTCACAGTCCTTAAGTTAAGCGCGGACGGCAGCAAGATGACGCAGGAGCTCAAGCGGGGCAGGCATCTTACAGCAGTGGCAGTGCTCTCTCCACAGCTCACACTGACTGCGTGCCGCCCAGCAACTCCACTAAACCACTCCCACCCTCATTCTCCTAGTGTGAGCCGTGCCTGTGTGAGCCTGCATGCAAGGCTCTCTGCTCTGCCTCCGCTCCCAAGTCCCGACAGGCTTCGCCCCTCACTGGCAGTTAACCTGGCCCTACGGCGACGCACGCACCCGCAGCAGCACAGGAGGTATGGTAATCTATAGTGGGTGCGTGCGCACCGCGGCAGCCAAGAAGGGACTGGGAGGGATATCATTGCAATCTTTATCTTACATTCTCGGGGGGGGCAATTGCCCCGTTGCCCCCCCCCTGGATCCGCCAATGCTATATATATGCACAACCGGATGTGGGTTTGAGCATATCCTGCCTGGTTAACACCACGTTTTCTAATGGTTTCTATTGGAGAACCAGCAGCAAGTTTTCAATTTTTCTGCAGTGCTATCCCTCTAGAAATGAAACATTTGATATTTCTCTTCTTTTTTTTTATAGATAAAAAAGGTTTTATAGAAGAGTCTCAATAGACAACTGACTAAATAATTTCGATTTTTAGCCCATCATGCAGACCAACCATAAAGCTTGCAGTAAATACCTTACTTGGCCATGGGAAGAAAAGGAACCCAAACCTACACATATGATGGCAAGCCAGCTGTGCAAAGATCTAAATGAGGTGGTCAAGAAGCTTGAATAGGCAGAGGAGTAACAGGGAAGAAAAGCAGGAAGAACATATGGAGGAAGACCAGGAGACTATTGGGGAAAGGTCTGACAATGAGGAAAGAGAAAAGAGCGTGGATGAGAATATGAGAATACGGAGGTAAGACAATGAAGAGGAATGAGAAGAGAGTGTGGATGAAGACACTGAGGAGGATGAAGATAACACAAAGGACAAGGGAGTGTGGATGAGGACTCTGAGGTGGAGGAAGGTGGGATGAATAGAATCAATAGGAGAAAAAAAGCACAGAAGTCGAAGAAACAGTTCAATATCAGGCAGGAGGATAACATAAGATACAACAGCATTCCTTCCTACATTACATTCACAGCAACCTCAAAACGATCATCATCTGGACCATCCTCCTCAGACCAATGTGCTGGTGATGAATTGTACAGCAATATCCAAGTTGTAATACCATCAAAAGCAACAACAGTTAAGTATGGGAGTCCTCCTTTTCTGTGGCTGACACACTCAGCAGCATTGCACTGTCTAAGCGCACACTGCAACCATAGCCCGCTGTGAATGTAGCCTAGAAGTGGACAGCCAGCAAGGGCTGTATACAATGCAAGAGGAAAATGACTTGTGATGATGTCACCATCATGTGATCAGTGCAGGCGGGGGCAAAGCTCAGCAGTGGAGGGGAGAGGTGGTATGAAGGACCCATGAGGACATCATGTGACAAAAGGGGTGGGGCTTTGTGTGCTGGAGAAGAAAATGGAGAAGCATGGATCCAGTATGAGCCAGGGAAATGCTGGGAGTTGTAACTCTCTTCTCTTATTTCTTTACACTGTGATGTCCTCTGATATCGCATAACATTTTGGACACGCTGGGGGTGGTAGTTCTATCCTTCTATGACTCCTCACTGTAATGTCCTTTGATATCACTTAATAATGGCTTGCAGATCCTGGGAGTTGTAGTTCTCTTCTCATATACCTCTTATATACTTGGAGGCAGAGAGGAAAGGCATTAAGTATTGTCACCCACTGTCCCGGGTATGATGTCCTCCTTTTGGGGTGTGTACGGGGGCGCATAGCGGGCACTATTAGCAAATGAGTTCTTTCATTGTGGAAGTGCTCATTACAGAATTATAGGACAGGAGGCCCAGGGAGCAGTGAGTATGCACTTTACTTACTGCTCCCTGATCTTTTTCTGCAGGTGCTGGCGCTGCCTAAGTCCTGATAGCATACAGCATCAGGACATAGAGCACGTAGACACACTGTATTACTTATCCTTGTGTGCGATGTCAGGACATAGTGCTGCACTGGCACCAGAACACAGTGCTGCGCTGCAGGAAGAGCCAGAGTGGTGGCTCTGGTACCTGGTAAGGGGGAGAAAGTATTTTTTTTCCTGGTCTAAGGTCTGCATTTAGGGGAAGAAGGGGTAAGATGGGGTTTATGAGCAGACAGAGGTCTGTTGAATTTGGGGCATAATCTGGGCATGGTTAGAGTTTGTATGAATTAGGGGTATCTATAACTTTGGGGTCTGATCTGGATCTTTATGAATTTGGGGGCAGATTTGGATTTTAATCTATGGTCTGTATGAATTTGGGGGCAGATTTGGGGTCTGGATAAATTTGCTCATCCGGAGTGTGATGCACCATGGACTGGTTGCAGCAGACTGCAGAACACCCCATGAATCCAAAATGAGATCAGCAGAAGTTAGTACACAGCATCCATTTACATCTGATCTGTATATAACGTGACTTGTATCTCATCACAGGCCTTCGCTGCAAGTTGTGATGAGGCAAAGGCCACTGTTATATAGAGATGTAAATGGATGGTGAAGTGTTTGGCTACTCCTCTGCTTAGAATAATATAATATGAAATGTAGTAATATAGTCATAGTCTTTTCCCAGGGTCACGAATCATCCATTTGTTGCGTGAATTGGATGAATATGTCCAGTGATTTTGTTTTTAGCTTCTTCTTGGATCAACATCTTTAGAGATAGGGACTTTTTTATTGGTAGTAATAGTATGGTAATAGTAATAGTGTAGCATATAGTGAAATACTAGTAATATAATAAAAATTAGCAATAGCATAATTATAGTATAATAGGGTATAGTAAAACATATTACCACAATAATACAAAATAAGTCAAAATAAAACATTGATTTATTATTTTTTACCGGAAGACCCCTTTAATTTACTACAGTCCCAGGAATGTAAGCATGACAACCACATTGCAGTGAATTATGCAGTTCTTTTTATTCTGCCTGGTATTCTGATGCACTGCGCGATGCAGAAAGACAAATTGACAGCACAGTAGGTGGCAAACAGTACAGATACTAATGTAAATGAACAAATGTACAAACTACATACATACATACACCACTTGATACGTATCTCATCAAACTATTGGAACAAATTGGCACATTTAGCTTGCCAATGGAGTGTGGCTTAAAGGGTTATTCCTATCACAGACAATGGGGGCATATCGCTACAACAAGAACGGAGCGGGGAGATTTGAGGCTGGAGGACCCCGGGTTTCCTGGGGTCCAGCCATCACCAAGCGCTGCTCCCCACTGCTCCCATACAAGTGAATGGGAACGCACCTCGCATACGGGGCCCCTGTTCCCATAAATTTATATGGAACCGACGGAAATAGCCGAGCCAGCGCTTCACAATTTTCAGCGGCGCCATAGAAATGAATGAAGGGCGCATGCACAGTGTGTCCTCCACTACTTTCTCCGCTCCGTTCTCCGTGTAGGTGCAGGTCCCAGAGGTGGGACCTGCATCTATCAGACAATGGGGGCATATCGCAGTGCTCAGCTCACAGCCTGGAGAAGGAGACGCCCACGAGAACAAGGACAGACTCCTTCTAGTTGAGCCAAAAATCTGAAGATACCGGAGGACACACTGGGAGAACTGAGTGGAGCCCAGGGATAATAGTAAGTAAGTGTAGGGAGATCCCTGGGCGACGCTCCACATGTCGGTATACTTAGTTTAAATTTTTTTATTTTAATGAAAGGTCCTCTTTAAGGGCTTAAGGAAAAGGGGGATGGTCTAAGGTGCAAAAACTGTGCCACAATTTTGTCATAAGATTCTGTTGCAAAGTAAACCAACCACTATTGGTATAAAGTTAGTCACACATCAAATTCATCATCCTGCATGATCACTTTTTTTTTACAGAGGTCGAATAAAAACAGAACAGCAAATTGACATTTTTTAATGTAAATATAAATAAAATGAATAAATAAATAACCGACTATTTTATTGTACTGGTCATTAAGGATGCAAAAATACTAATTATGTATCGTTGTTTTTTCTATAAATAAAAGCTAACAAAGTGTAAGTAGGTGTAAGTGAAAAAAGGCCATTATTGTTGTTGTTGTTTTAACTTAAATTGTTATACTTTTTCCAAACACTTTTTATGGCTTTTGTTTTTTTGTTTTTATACTTCATTTCTATACTTCTTGTTACAGTAATTGAAGTAAAATTTACATAATGCTCATTAATTCCTGTCAATAACAATAAGCCTAATAAGCATTGTTAGGCCTCAGGCTATCATGGAAATCCCTTGGCACCCCACAATCACATTACAAGGGGGCTAAGCTGGTAAGCTTGAAAGCACCCTCCCTCTCTTAAGCTACTTAGATGTCATGGTCGGCACCACTGACCTTATCATCTCAGGGTGGCCTCTTCATACTGCTGCCACCTCCAGACTCATTGTCATTGTGGCCCTTGGTGGCCTTCACCTGATGCTGCCAACTCCAGACTCTGTCATTGTGCCACTCGTTGGCCTCCTCATAATGCTGCCACCTCCACACTCTGTCATTGTGCCACTCGGTGGCCTCGTCATACTGCTTCCACCTCAAGAACCTTTCATTGGGCCACTCTGTGGTCTCCTCATGCTGCTTACACCTCACCACTATGTCATAGGTCCACTCTGTGGATTTCTCATGCTGTTCCCACCTCCCCACTTCATGAATGGTCCACTATTTTGGCTTTCGGCCTGGGTGACCTCATTATTTATTCGACCTTTCTTCTGATCTGTCAGAAGGAAGGAAAAATTAGCCCCCCACAGATCCTGTCTGTGTAACAGCTGTAAGTCCTGTATGGTCCCATCAAAATTGGCTTATGATTTGGTAGCCAAAAGCAGGAGTGGGTACAAAACACAGAAAACATGCAAACATTCCATTTACATGTCAGCTGTTTTAGATCCACTCCTGTTTTGTTTTTTTGGCATTAGTAATACTGATGGATTATTAAGCAAATGCTGACCGAGTGAAGGTGGATGCTCCACAGACAGAATCCGTTTTTTGTGGGTTATTTTTCTGAAGGATCAGAGGAAGGGCAAACTAATCAGTGACGTCAAGACAAACTTACTGCTGACACCCTCTCCACTCTGTAAGGGGGGCTCTACTTGTATAAACGTTTAATAGAACAGGTTCTGTAGACATCTATGTGGAATCAGCTGATGAGGGTGTAAAAGGACTGCGCTTCTTATTGACACTAACATCGACCTGTAAGGCTGAGTCGATACTTCCGTTTTTTGGTTAAGTTTAGCCCCCTTGACTGCCCAAATAAGTGAAGTGTGCAGTGATTCTTAGAGCGACCCCTGTCATCTGCATGTCATACAGACTCACAGTATTATTTCACTATCAAAGCAGACTCCCTATGCGTGTAAGGCTACATTCACACGACCGTGAATGTGTCCGCGTCCGTTCCGCAATTCTGCGGAACGGGTGCGGACCCATTCACTGTCTATGGGGCCGGACGAGGTGCGGAGAGCACACTAGGTTCTCTCCGCTTCCGCATTTGCGGAGCGCGGCCCCGAACTTCCGGTCCGCGGCTCCGCAAAAGATAGAACATGTCCTATTCTTGTCCGCAGCCTGCGGACAAGAATGGGCATTTCTATGGGGGGTGCGGCTGGGTGTATTGCGGATCCGCAATTTGCGGATCCGTAATACACTACGGTCGTGTGAATGTAGCCTTACTGCAAGGCACAGTGTTTTACACCACTATAAAGGCTCCCAGCAGCCAGGAAATAGACGTTTTTTAACGTAATTCACTGCGAATATATTCAGATCGAACCAAATTATTACCCGAAAAAATTTGCCGAACCAGCGAATCGCATTTTTTAAAAATTCGCTCATCTCTACATATTTCTTAAAGGGGGTAGCCACTTTGCTGCTAAATTACAGTAATGCCATACACCAGTGTGTAGATGCTAATTGGCTTCTCGGCTTACCTTAGCCTGCAAGGGTTTGGCGCTACAACCTCCCCTTACCCCCTTATTCCTATACTTTTTTCATGTACTTTTTTATGTACTGTGGCAGCACCGAAAGCGTTTAGCATAGGTGCAGGAAGAGAACATCAAAGAAGCCCTGGATATCCTGTATCTTTGCCTGTGTTTGCCGCTTTCAGTGCAGCACCAGAAAAAAGAATCATCTTGGAAAAGGATATGAATGGCGGCAACTGTTTCCACCACTAACCTGTACACTGAGGGGGAGGGGGGTGGGGAACCCATGCAGGCTAAGGTAATCCAAATAGGGGGGGTCATATACAAGGTTTAGGAAATGTTCAGCTGCGCTGGCTCTGCCTCTATAGGAATGTTGATATTTTATTATAACGTACAAGGGAAATTTCATTTACCCTTCCATACTAGAAAGATGAAGCATATCAGTAATGATTTCAATGAAATGAAACAGAAGTTAATTACATTAGTGTTGTAGATTTATGGTTTGGTTTGCTTGTCTGCATCTGCACTGAAGCTAATGTAGCTGTGTAGACTGAATCCTTGTGGTAGGATGAAGGTGACCATTCCCAAAATAAACTCAGTCATTTTTATAGTCTAAGCCCATATTTTCTTATAATCTACAGGGCCCTTTACACGGGCTGAGAATCTTAAAGATAATCGCTAAAGACTAAGAGCATTCATAGTAATGCTTGTTAGCGATGATCGACTACCCGAAACTCTTGTTCATCGAGTAATGCGATTGTTTGAGCGCACACAAAAATCGTTGTTTGTCGGCAGCATATCGTGCTATGTAAACTCAGTCTGCTGCGGCAAACAATAAGACAGTATGGGGTTAGAGCGATGGCATTAGAGATCACTGCTCCCCATACTCTGGAAGAGATCACTGCAGGTAAATGCAGAGGTCTCCTCCACAAGCGATCAGCAGATTGTGAGAAAGGAATGCTTCCTTCCTCACTATAAATGGTCCTTAAGCCCATGTACAGTTGTGTTCAAAATTATTCAACCCCCAATGCTGTAAAGGGTTTTAGGGAATTTAGTGTACATTTGTAATTGCGTTCAGAATGAAATCTTACAAGGACTTTTTAAAGAACCAAATGCAACTAAAATTACATCAATTGTTTTTGTAATACAGTATTAAATGGTTTTTTTGTGATTTCTTCATTGACACAGTTATTCAACCCCTTAACCACTACAGGATTGCCTAACGCACGGATGCGTCCGGCGGGCGGTCCTGTAGTTCTGATATGTCGCATCAGCGCGTCATCTCGTGAGACGCGAGATTTCCTGTGCTCGTGCGCGCGTTCACAGTGCCACGCGTCTCAGGAGTTTAACTACAGCATGCCAGCGATGATCCATTGCTGGCATGCTGTAGATGCGAATTAAATCGCATCAAACAGGTATATCAGACGCTGTTTTGTTAACAGCGTCTGATATACCTGCTACCTGGACCTCTGGTGGTCCCATTTACTGGGATCGACCACCAGAGGACCAGGTAGCTATTGTGGTAAGGTGCAAGGTACTGTGGTCGACGGGAGGTACGTGTCACCGAGGTTCCTGGCCTCGGTGAGGTAAGAGCCGGATTTTTGGTGTGTCAGCAGCAGCTAGTGCTGCTTGACACCTTGCTATTTAGTTTGGCTGCAAAGCCAATCCGGGCCGGCTCTTACTGGGAGTAGGCAAAGAGTTGGGTGGGTGCCTACTCCCCACGGTCCAGGCCGGGTTTTCCCGGGCCTTTATAACACAGCCAGCAGCTGGGTGTGGAGGAGGTGATTGTCCTGGAGCTGCTGTTAGGCTGTGGAATCACTTGAGTCTGGGAGTGCCGATCCATGCTGTGCTGTGTGGAGTTCTCTGGGCTGGAAGCAAGACCCCAAGCAAGGAGGAGTGCAGACGGCCTGAAAGCCGGAGGTCGATCGCCTTGCGGCTGGACTGACAGCCAGGTGCGAACCTGCACCTAAAGCCTCCCAGGTGACTGGAACCTGTTTTGGACTATTTTGTTTTGCTGCACGTTTTCTGTTGGGTGTGAATTAACACCAAGTGACTGTTTGCTGTGTATTTGCTACAAGTGTGAATTAAACACTGTTTGCTACACTTTCTGGACTCCGTTTTCCTCTATACTGCACCCGCACTGCTATCTACCAGAGCGACTCCCCACACTATGTAAAGTTGCACCAAACACTACACTAACCCCCCCCACCCCCCCTCACTTATTAACCCCTTGATCACCCCATCTAGATTCCCTGATCACCCCCCTGTCACTGATCACCCCCCTGTCATTGATCACACCCCTTGTAAGGCTCCATTCAGACGTCCATATGTGTTTTGCGGATCCGTGGATTCACGGATCCGCGGATCTAATCCACGGATCCGCAGATCCTCAAAACACGGACACTGGCAATGTGCTTTCCGCATTTTGCAGATCCACACATTGCCAGAACTATATAGAAATTGCCTTTTCTTGTCCGCAATTGCGGACAAGAATAGGACATGTTCTATATTTTTGAGAAACGGAAGTGCAGACCCGGAAGCGCGGATCCGTAATTCCAGATCCACGCAGGACAAAGTCTGTCCCCATAGAAATGAATGGGTCCGCAATTCCGTTCAGCAAACAGAATTGCGGACGTGTGAATGGGGCCTAAGGGTCCCTTATCACCGCCAGTTAGTTAGCTACTTGTTAGGTAGTTAGCGCCCAGCACACCGCACCGCAGTCACTGATTTTGGCACAGATTTTTTCATCCACATTGATCGATGCGAATTAAAAAATCTGTGCCGTTCATTTTTTTTTTTCTTTTTTCAGCCCAGAGGCTGAACGGAAAAAAAAATCTCATTACCCGTATGCTCAATATAAGGAGAATCGCAGAAACTCCTAATGCTGGCCATACGTGTAATGATTGCGGAGACACTCAAATGCCAGGGCAGTACAAATACCCCACATGTGACCCCATTTTAGAAAGAAGACACCCCAAGGTATTCCGTGAGGGGTATGGTGAGTTCATGTAAAATTTAATTTTTTGTCACAAGTTAGTGGAATATGAGACTTTGTAAAAAAAAATATATATATATCAATTTCCGCTAACTTGTGCCAAAAAATTTTTTTTTTCTGTGAACTCGCCATGCCCCTCACAGAATGGGTTGTCTTCATTCCAAAATGGGGTCACTTGTGGGGTATTTATACTGCCCTGGGATTTTAGGGGTCCTAAAGCGTGAGAATCCAAATGCGTAAAAATGCCCTGTGAAATCCTAAAGGTACTCATGGGAATTAGGGCCCCTTTGCGCATCTTGGCTGCAAAAAAGTGGCACACATGTGGTATCACCGTACTCAGGAGAAGTAGGGCAATGTGTTTTGGGGTATATTTTTATATATACCCATACTTTGTGTGAAAAATATCGCTGTAAACGACAACTTTTTACATTTTTTTTATTCAAAGTTGTCAATTTACAGAGATATTTCTCTCACCCAGCATGGGTATATGTAAAAATACACCCCAAAACACATTGCCCTACTTCTCCTGACTACGGCGATACCACATGAGTGACACTTTTTTGCAGCCAAGAGGCGCAAAGGGGCCCAAATTCCAATGAGTACCTTTTAGGAGGGCATTTTTACGCATTTTTCTTCTCACGCTTTAGGGCCCCTAAAATGCCAGGGCAGTATAAATACCCCACATGTGACCCCATTTTGGAAAGAAGACACCCCAAGGTATTCGATGAGGGGCATAGTGAGTCCATGAAAAATTAAACTTTTTGTCAAAAGTTAGCGGAAAGGGAGACTTTGTGAGAAAAAATAATAAAAAATCAATTTCCGCTAAGTTGTGCCAAAACAAAATCTTCTATGAACTCGCCATGCCCCTCATGGAATACCTTGGGGTGTCTTCTTTCCAAAATGGGGTCACATGTGGGGTATTTATACTGTCCTGGCATTTTAGGGGCCCTACAGCGTGAGAAGAAAAATGCGTAAAAATGCTCTCCTAAAAGGTACCCATTGGAATTTTGGCCCCTTTGCGCATCTTGGCTGCAAAAAAGTGTCACTCACGTGGTATCGCCGTACTCAGGAGAAGTAGGGCAATGTGTTTTTGGGTGTATTTTTACATATACCCATGCTGGGTGAGAGAAATATCTCTGTAAATTGACAACTTTGAATAAAAAAATGTAAAAAGTTGTCGTTTACAGCGATATTTCTCTCACCCAGCATGGGTATATGTAAAAATACACCCCAAAACACATTGCCCTACTTCTCCTGAGTACGGTGATACCACATGTGTGACACTTTTTTGCAGCCAAGATGCGCAAAGGGGCCCTAAAACCAATGAGTACCTTTAGGATTTCACAGGCATTTTTACGCATTTGGATTCTCACGCTTTAGGGCCCCTAAAATGCCAGGGCAGTATAAATACCCCACAAGTGACCCCATTTTGGAAAGAAGACACCCCAAGGTATTCTGTGAGGGGCATGGCGAGTTCACAGAATTTTTATTTTTTGGCACAAGTTAGCGGAAATTGATATATTTTTTTTTTGTTTTTTATAAAGTCTCATATTCCACTAACTTGTGACAAAAAATAAAATTTTACATGAACTTACCATACCCCTCACGGAATACCTTGGGGTGTCTTATTTCCAAAATGGGGTCACATGTGGGGTATTTATACTGTCCTGGCATTTTAGGGGCCCCTAAAATGTGAGAAGAAGTCTGGAATCCAAATGCGTAAAAATGCCCTGTGAAATCCTAAAGGTACTCGTTGGAATTTGGGCCCCTTTGCGCACCCAGGCTGCAAAAAAGTGTCACTCATGTGGTATCGCGGTGCTCGGGAGAAGTAGGGCAATGTGTTTTGGGGTGTATTTTTATATATACCCATGTTGGGTGAGAGAAATATCTCTGTAAACCACAACTTTTTAATTTTTTTTATACAAAGTTGTCAGTTTACAGAGATATTTCTCTCACCCAACATGGGTATATGTAAAAATACACCCCAAAACACATTGCCCTACTTCTCCTGAGTACGGCGATACCACATGAGTGACACTTTTTTGCAGCCTGGGTGCGCAAAGGGGCCCAAATTCCAACGAGTACCTCTAGCTTTTACAGGGCTGCTCACAATTTAGCCCCGCCCAAAATGCCAGAACAGTAAACACACCCCACAAATGACCCCATTTCGGAAAGTAGACACCCCAAGGTATTTACTGAGGGGCATAGTGAGTCCGTCTGAGATTTTTTTTTTTTTTGCCAGAAGTTAGCAGAAATGGAAACTTTATTATATTTTTTTTCCTCAGAAAGTGTAATTTTCTGCTAACTTGTGAAAAAAAATGAAATGATACATGAACACACCATGCCCCTCCGCGAATACTTTGGGGTGTCTTCTTTCTAAAATGGTGTCATTTGGGGGGTATTTATACTTTCCTGGCATTCTAGCACCTGAAGAAACATGACAGGTGCTCAGAAAGTCAGAGCTGCTTCAAAATGCCGAAATTCACTTTTTTGCACCATAGTTTGTAAACGCTATAACTTTTACCCAAACCAATAAATATACACTTATTGGATTTTTTTTTATCAAAGACATGTAGAACAATAAATTTAGAGAAACATTTATATAGAAATGTAGTTTTTTAAAAAAAAATTTACAACAGAAAGTGAAAAATGTCATTTTTTTGCAAAAATGTTGTTAAATTTTTATTAATGGCAAAAAAAGTAAAAATGTCAGCAACAATGAAATACCACCAAATGAAAGCTCTATTAGGCCCCATGCACACGACCGTTGTTTGTTTCTGCATCCGTTCTGTTTTTTTTCACGGATAGGATGCTTCCCCATTCATTTCAATGGGTCCGTCAAAAAATGCGGATGGTCAACCGTTTTTGTTCCGCATCCGTGATCCGTGTTTTCATTCCATCAAAAAAATAGTGCATGTCCTATTTTTTTTCACTTTTGCAGACAAGGATAGGCATTTTTACAATGGATCTGCCATAAAAATCTGATCCGTCAAAAAAAACGGTCTGTCATCCGTTTTTTTTGACGGACGCAAAATTTCAAGGAGGAGCGGAGGCAGGCAACGGTCGTGTGCATGTAGCTTTAGTGAGAAGAAAAGCAGGTAAAATTCATTTGGGTGGTAAGTTGTATGACGGAGCAATAAACGGTGAAAGTAGTGTAGTGCAGAATTGTAAAAAGTTGCCTGGTCATTAAGGGTGTTTAAGCTAGGGGGGCTGAGGTGGTTAAAGACTATCACTCTTAAGAACAGAGGTTCATTCAAGTGTTTTCGATCAGGTATTGAAAACACCGGTGGATGTCAAGGAGCAGCAATCAAGCATAATAAGCACCAATTAGGCAGATTTAAAATGAATGTGATACTCAGCTCCTTCTAGACCAGGCATCCTCAAACTGCGGCCCTCCAGCTGTTGTAAAACTACAACTTCCACAATGCCCTGCTGTAGGATGATACCTGTAAGGCTGTTCGGGCATGCTGGGAGTTGTAGTTTTGCAACAGCTGGAGGGCCGCAGTTTGAGGATGCCTGTTCTAGACATTTACTGGTGTGTTTACAGACATGGTGAAGTCAAGAGAATGGTCCAGGAAGACAAGAGAAGAGGTGATTTCTCTTCACAGGAAGGGCAATGGCTATAAGAAGATTGCAAAGATGTTAAACATACCAAGAGACACCATAGGAAGCATCATTCGCAAATTCAAGGCAAAGGGCACTGTTGAAAAACTACCTGGTCGTGGCAGAAAGAAGATGCTGACTTCGACTGCTGTGCGCTACCTGAAGCGCAAAGTGGAGAAAAGTCAGAAAAGCAGTGTGACTGCTGAGGAACTGAAAAAAGATTTGTCAGATGCGGGTACTGAAGTTTCAGCTCAGACAATAAGGCGCACACTGCGTAATGAAGGCCTCCATGCCAGAACTCCCAGGCGCACCCCCTTGCTGTTTCCAAAGAATAAGAAGAGTCAACTGCAGTATGTCAAAAGTCATGTGGACAAACCACAAAAGTTTTGGGATATTTTTCTGTGGACTGATGAAACAAAATTAGAACTGTTTGGGCCCAGGGATCAACGCTATGTTTGGAGGAGGAAGAACAAGGCCTATGAAGAAAAGGACACCTTGCCTACTGTGAAGCATGGCGGGGGGTCAATCATGCTTTGGGGCTGTTTTGCTTCTACAGGTACAGGGAAGCTTCAGCGTGTGCAAGGTACCATGAATTCTCTTCAGTACCAGGAGATATTGGATGAAAATGTGATGCAGTCCGCCACAAACCTGAGGCTTGGGAGCCGTTGGACCTTTCAACAGGACAATGATCCCAAGCATACCTCCAAGTCCACTAGAGCATGGTTGCAGATTAAAGGCTGGAACATTTTGAAGTGGCCATCGCAGTCACCAGACTTAAATCCTATTGAGAACCTCTGGTGGGACTTAAAGAAAGCAGTTGCAGCGCGCAAGCCTAAGAATGTGACTGAACTGGAGGCTTTTGCCCATGAAGAATGGGCGAAGATACCCATAGATCGCTGCAAGACACTTGTGTCAAGCTATGCTTCACGTTTAAAAGCTGTTATAATTGGAAAAGGATGTTGTACTAAGTACTAAGATTGAATGTCACTTGGGGGTTGAATAAAACTGATAATGATGTGAGCACAGAAAAGACATTTGTGGTTATTTCCTTATAAATGTTATGTTATATTTGTCTGATTTACAAGTGCCTCTTTGATTTAATTGTAAACACGATGACTGAAATGATCAAAATCAATGTCAAACTGGCCAAAACACTCAATTTCAGTGGGGGTTGAATAATTTTGAACACAACTGTACATGCAGCTGAACAAGAGGACTTAGGAACACATCTGGTCAGGACCTGAATGGAAGAGCCTGAATCCAGTCCTGGTGGTTATGTGAGACAGTGGCATCAGCAACTCGATGGAGGGGTAAGTACTAAACCAGGGGTGCACAACCCGTTGCACGTGGGCTGCATGTGACCCCCAAAGCCACTGCTTGCGGCCCCCACCCTCCTGCACAGAAACACAGCTGATCGTGTGATCAGCTGTGTTTCTGCCCGCAACACCGCACGATGGAGCATTATAGCTCCTGCTCCCGCACTGTAGCAGGAGCAGGTCTGTTCCCAGCCGTCAGTGACAGCGGGGGAGCGTGGAGAAGGCAGAAACAGTGTATTAGTGCTTCTGCCTTCCCCTCAGATAGGTGAGCAGCGGGCTGTGCAGGGTGGACCCAGCTTGTGGGAAGAGGAGTGCGATGCCCCCACAGCAGGCTGGTTTGCCCTGTAACTGGGGCTCCTTTAGATGCCCCAGTTAAAATGGAAATAGTGCAAAAAAGGTCTGCATCCCCAAAGGTCTTTCAGTGACCTTTTGGGGACAAATTATGTGGAAAAAATATATCAAAAAATAAGTGAAAATATGATTTAAAAAAAATTGAAATACAAAAAAATCTATATAATAAAACACAAATAAAAGAAAAAAGTAATAAAATATGATGTGGCAAAAAAATTTTTAAATTATAAAAAAAATACAAACAAAATACAAATGAAAGAAAAAAATAAATAGAAAAATTGCAAATTAAAAGAGTGTTTACTGTCCCCTAACAGTCTTTTTGTGATCCCTTGGGGGATACATTATGTGGCAAAAATATATTTAAAAAAATAATAGAAAATTAAAAAAGAAAAAATGTTTAAAAAATAATAAAATATAAATAAAAGTGCAAAATAGTGTGTTCATTGTTCCCCAACAGTCTTTTGATAACCTTTTAGGGGGACATATTATGTGGCAAAAATGTATGTAAATAATAAGTAATAAACCAATTATAAAAAAAATAATACAATAAAATATTAATAAAATACAAATAAAAGGAAAAAAAAAAGGAAAAAGTGAAAAATTAACAAAAAACATCAATGTCCACCAAAGGTTTTTTTATGACCTGTTGGAGGATATTATTTGTAGCAGAAATATATAAAAAATTAAGTTAAAAAAGAAAAATAATAAAATACATAAAAGAAAGAAAGAAGAAAGAAAACACCCACACCAACCAAAACAGTTGCTATCATCGCCCCATTTACGAGAAACTATACGTATTATATAACAAAACAACTGACAAAAAATAGGGAACTAATTATAATAGTTTATTTTGGTGCCAGTTTGCATATTTAAAGAAAATGTTTTGTACAGTTTCCCTCAAATAAAACAAAAAAATAAATTATAAGGCCCTATGTGTCAAGTTAAAAATTGTTGCAAAAATAATTTTGGTATTCCCAACATGTTACAACCGTTCGAACCACCACGTGCGCTCAATCACAAAAAAAATGGTGTCTGTTCAGACCTGGTTATTAAAGTGTTAACCAATAAGCGCTTTTCCCACTAGTAAGCAGGGCCGGCGCTTCCATAGAGGCAAGGGGGGCAATTGCCCCCGGGCCCCGAGTCCTTAGGGGCCCCTGGCGCCAGCCCGCTGCAAACGAACTCTACTTACTATTTTGTTGCGGTCGGCAGGCGGCCGCCAGCTGACTAACAGCGCGGAAAGAGCACAGCCTGAAAGAGTGAGTAGGGGGCGGGGCCCGCGGCCGCTCTGAGCTCCACTGCCTGGCCTCCCTGTCTCTGCACCGGCTGCTGGAGCATGCCGCAGGCTCGCAGCTGCCGTACAGGCACGTCTTCACGTGACGTTGCCACTGAGCTCCGCCCCAGAGAGAAGAAGGAGCGAGCGTCAAGGCCTACAGCACAGCCTGCCTGCCTGTCCCTGAGCCAAGTTCGGTTCAAACAGAAGTTCCAGGTATTTATTTGGTTATTTGGTACAAAGAAAGATAACAACTGGATGGATCCCATCTGCCAGGAGAGATGTGCTGCCGCTGCCACTGGCCCATGGAGGGGAGAAATATGCCATGGGTGCTGGGGAGGTGGGGCGAGGAGATGCGCTGCTGCCAGCCCACTGGCCCATGGAGTGGGAGAAATGTGCCAAAGGGGGGGGGGGGGCGACCGAAGGAAAGATGTGCTGCTGCCACTGGCCCATGGAGGGGAGAAATGTGCCAAGGGGGGATGGTGGAGGGAGAGATGTGCTAATTACAATATGGGACGTTAAAGTCAGCAAGTGTCATATGGGGGGGCCCCTTTTCACCTAGAACCGGCCCTGCTAGTAAGGGAAAATGCTTACTGGTTATTGCATGGCACCTGTAACTGGCAGGAGGTGGTAAAATCCAGGAAGCTTCGTCCTCTTATTTGCGGCCCCTTGAAATAGAGCGATGTGACAATGCGGCCCTCAGACCAAAAAAGGTTGTGCACCCCTGATCTAGACTATCTTCACTTGACAGACTAGTTATGCATGTTATAGAGCAGGAGGAGTTTTATGGGAAAGATTCAGTATATATTTTTTTATTTACTTCATTTATATTTATATATATATATATATATATATATATATATATATATATATATAATAGATAGATATTTAACCATACATATATAGATTCTTAGATACTTATTTTTTGTACATATATATTTCAGGAGCAATCATCATCTAGCAGTTCCCAAGATGGTACGGAGGGCACACAAACCCAATGGATACGGTACGTATAGTGAAAATATGTTATACTATACTCGAACGTTTAATAATACTTATATAATAGCATAATTTATTCTTTTTTTTATGTCATAGGAGTTCAGCCAAAGACAACCTACTACAGCAGTAAGGGGAGGTACACGATCTCAAGAGCCAAGCCAGGTAGCTTTGATTTTCAATGGAGAGAGATGTACATAAAGTGTATGGCATAATAAATTATACTCATTTCTGTTCTATTTAGGATGAGACAGCAGCTTCTCCTTAAGTGACAAGACCATGTGCCCGAGTAGATGGGGGTCGCCAAAGGAGATCTGGGGGAGGTCGTGGCCATGGATGCCGTGGGTCTGTGAGTATATAATTGCTTCCACTAGTGGCCAGTCTTTGGCACTCCAGCTGAGGTGAAAATTTGTCTCTCACCCTGTTTAGTTATTTCATATGATGTGAAGGGTGTATCCTGAAAGAGTTTCACCACAACTGGAGTGTTTGCTTTTTCCCATCAAACTTCTTTATTAATTATCCTTGTCCATAGGGTTCCAGGAGCGTCTCGGATGATGAAGTTCCAACGAACCTACACTTTGACCATCTAGTGGAAGAGAGAACAGCATTGTGGGACCAGTCCCAGCGGCTTCACGCAGACCACATCGCTACTCGTCGAATGTGGACAGAGATTTTCAGAAGCCTAGTCGAAAACTGGGAGTGAAAAACAGGCATGTGGTGAGTTGATTATAGTATCAACAAATCCTCTGTTGTTATTTGCATAAATACTAAAAAGTGTTTTAATTCTCTAGGGGAGATAATTATAACTCGCTGGAGGTCGATGAGGGATAGATTCATTCGTGACCTCCACACCGAAAGAAATCTACCGATCGGTTCTGGGGCGAGAAATGTAAGGTCCTATAGATACGCTCCATTGCTCCAGTTCCTGCGACGGTCTGTGGAATTGAGGCAGTAAGTATTTCACTTGTAGATTAATATTTTGGGATTACGTTTTGAAATGTAATTTTTTTTTTTTTTTTTAGGACTCACTCAACCACTCTGCGTCCACCAAAGGCAGAAACAGAACCGGCTGCTGGACCCTCTGCCACAGACAATCCTGTTCCAGAAACAGAGTTTCCCCTACCTGGTCCGTCTGCCCCTATGGAAACTGCAACCGGTGATGTTGCAGGAGTACTTAGGAGGCGGGGAACAGGTAGGCGAATATTCGCAGAGATAGAGGACCTTGCTAAAATAGTAAGAGAATATTTAACGAGATTTGAGGAAAACATGATTAGGAACAAGGAGGAGATTCTGACTCATATCCGGATGCTGGAGGGGGTGGGGCAGTGGAATCCCCTTACTCCTAATCAGAGTTTTCTGCTAACTCTCGCGCCATGGATGGATCAGCTGTCTCTGGAACAGAATTGTCAATGTCGGATGGCACTGACTCAAACGGTGTTTAATTTTGTGCACCGCCCCCCATTCCAGACCTCTTCCCACCATTTTTTAGATTTGAAAAAAAATATTTTACAAAGTTTTATATAAATTTTATTTATTTAAAACATCCAAGAGTTTGTTCTTTTTTTTAAACATTAAAACCAAAACTGTATTCATGTATAATCATATTGATTATGAAACATCAAGAAATAGAGGTACTTACAATTGAGGCCTACAGACTATTTTGATATAATGTGCAGATACACACATAACCACACACACACACTTTGATAATCTTGTGCCATGGACAGTAAAAAAGTATAACTGTATATATTAGATCATTTGTTCCTGCCACAGAACTGACCCAGCAGGGGACATAAAATATTGAGCAAATCTGTACTGTAAACGGCTAACAGCAGCAGTTGAATGTGGACCTGTGGCATTTTCTGGTGGATTGTCTGAGACGGCACAGATTCTAAGCTCAACGGTTCTCGTGTTTGGCAAAAATTGTGAAGAATCACACATGCTTTAATAACATCGTCAATACAGTCTATTTTCAATTGAATTGGTCTGGTGAATATTCTCCATCGGTCGGTCAGTAACCCGAATGCAGATTCAACCATACGTCTTGCCCCTGTAAGTCTGTAATTAAAGATTCTTTTACAATCATTTAGTCCACGATTTGCATATGGCTTTAACAAATTGCAAGACATTTGGAAGGCCTCATCGCCAACCAACACAAATGGCATGTTAGGTTCAGTTCTTCCAGGTAAAGGACGTCGGTTTGGGAAATCAAAGTTACCAGAGTATACTCTACTTCCCACATTAGAGTTTTTGAAGACTTTTAGGCCCCTATATCTACCGCCACAAATTTGTACTGTGCATCCGAAATAGCCATCAAAATTACTGAAAAGTATTTTTTATAGTTGAAACCCACTACCCGGAGGTTTAAATATCCGAATGTGTTTACCATCAACGGCTCCAAGACAGTTGGGAAATTGAGTAATCTAGTAAAATGTTACCGCTATTTCAGCCCACTGTTGTGTTGTTGGGTGAGGAATATATTCATCAAGGAGTAGATCCCATATTGCTTTGCATGTGCCTTGTACAATGTATGAAATGGTTGACCTGTGGCCAGAAACCTCAAATTTAGGGAAAGAAAAATGTAAGTTCTCTCTGTTTGCTATGGATTACAACTCAGTTCAATATTTTAAAACATTTTTTATAAAATAAATCACAGCTCAGAATAACATATGTCAGTACACAGTTACATTTACCTTAGGGTCACCATTAAACGTTCTTCCGGTTACACGCAGGGTCTGAATTTTGTATTCCTTCTGCGTAGTCGTTGGTTTCTGCACAAGCTCATCAAAGCTAGACACACTCATACATAGATAGTCATAAAATGTATCTGGATGACGGCGAAGATCTTGATATAAAGTGGCAAATACTCCTCTTGTGCATCGTGCTGAGGTAATTGGATGAACCCAATATCTTCGTCGGGGGGCTTGTCTTTCCTTCTGCTTCAATCTCATCCGTAGGATAAAATAATCCAATGAAAATATTACATCAGCCGGCAGCATTTTCAGCCTTGAAGAGAAAATTCCCCAACTGAAACTGGAAATATCCAGATATATACACTTCAAAAAAGGAAGAAACCAAAAAAATAAAACTGATCCGTTTAAAATCAGCCAAAAATGGACACCTAACGGACACAAATGGATGCACTGTGTCCGTTATTTCAACAGATCCGTTGGTGTAATCCATTAAAATAACAGACACTATGGTCCGTTAGGTGTCCGTTAATTTATACCTTTCTGTTCTTTGTAACGGAATAGGAATATAGCGGAAAGCCCTAGCGGTGATGTGAACGAGCCCTAAGTCTCTACCGGTCAATTGTGCTTATGAAGTCCATTGGCTAAACTCAGCTCTAATCTTCACTAGTCTTTCTCTATACTCAGACATAGACGTACTTGTCTGTGCTGTGCTGCTGTAAATACTGTGTTGATCCTCTCCTGGCTTGATCAGGTTCCCAGAGGGTGAAAAGGCAGCTACATTGTAGATTGGGCCTGTTCTGCTCCTCCACACACTTGCTTCCTTCTCTGTTCTCCTCTCACTCTCAACTTACAACCAACCCACCTTTTTTTTTAGCACACCCCAAGCTATATATAGGTGATGCCCGCACTACCTAGGGGCGAATAGATGTAATGACACTGCCAGCCTGCTATTAGGAATTACAATACATTTTAGATATGCATTTAATAAATAAGCAAATATTTAAAGTGTCCACTTATACACACAAAAGTGGGACGCTGCATACTTCCAGACGGCCCATTGACTATAAACGTCCTGGGCGGTTGGGTTTATCTCTGATCAGAGCGTCCTTTCAGAGATGGCAGCTTCACGCTAATCGTACAGCTGCCGAGCGGGGAGCTCGCTGTCAGTGACAGCAGGGCACCCCAGAGAGAAGGCAGGGACCGTTCCTGGGTGTTCCCTGCCTTCTAAATCATTGTATGACACTTCCTGTCGACCCGGTGGTCATGTGACCGCTGGGGCCCGGGGAAGTGCAGGAACTGCCAGGTCTTTCATAGACCTCGATCAGCCCTGCACTGAGGCTGTACAGTGTAGTATTATCGTACACTCAGTGTTGGGTTGTTCCGCCCCAGCCCTTTTGTCATTTTTGCCTAATCAGTTCGCATTAATAAACGAAGATTCACAGATCTGGTGAGTGCCGCGGTTTCTTCATCTTCTCTTTTGCATTTGTCTATAATAATATCATATGATCTACCCCATCAGATGAACGCCGTAAAAAAAAAAAAATAACATTGCGCCAAAACAGATTTTTTAGTTAGCTCACCTCCCAAAAAACATCATGTTAGTCAATCAAAAAGTCGTATGTACCCCAAAATGGTAGCAATAAAAACGCCAACTCATCCCGTAAAAAATCAGCCCCCAAACAAGGCCATAGCCAAAAAAATAAAAAAATATGGTTCTAAGAAAATTGCAACACAAGAACATGATTTTTTTCTAAAAACGCTCTTATTGTGTAAAGTGTAAAAAAATAACTATAAATAGACATATTTGGTATCGCCACATCCGTAACAATTGGCTCTACAAAAATATCCCATGGTCTACCCCATCAAGTGAACGGTGTAAAAAAACTAATAAAAATTATGCCAAAACAGCTTTTTTTTTAGTCCCCTCACCTCACTAAAAACACATCAATAAATCAAAAAGTCGTATGTACCCCAAAATCGTAGTAATAATAACGTCACCTTTTCCCCCCCCAAAAAAGCCCTCACACGAGACTATAGCCAGAAAAATGAAAAAATATGGCTCTAAGAAAATGCCAACACAAAAACATGTTTTTATTTCTAAAAATGTTTTTATTGTGTATAACGTAAAAATAAAAATAAATTGTTATATTTGGTATCGTTGTGTCCGTAATCACCGGATCTATAAAAATATCACATGATCTACCCCATCAAGTAAACGGTGTAAAAAAAATAGAAAAATGACACTAAAAGTTTTTGGGGGACTTCACCTCCCAAAAAATGAGATAAAAAGCAACCACAAAACCAAATGTACCCCAAAATGATACCAATAAAAACTACGGCTTGTCCCGCACAAAATAAGCCCTCATGCAACCTCTATTTTGCTTTAACTCCTATGGAATACCTAAAGGGTTAACAACATTTTTAAAACCAGTTTTGAATAGTTTGAGACGTGTCGTTTCTAAAATGGGGTCATTTATGGGTTGGTTCTATTATGTAAGCCCCACAAAGTGACTTCAAAACTGAACTGGTCCTTAAAAAAGTTGACTTTGGAAATTTTCCTAAAAATTTCAAAAATTGCTTCTAAAATTCAAAACCTTCTAATGTCCTAAAAGAATAAAATTACATTACCAAAATGATGCCAGCATAAAGAAGACATATGGGGAATGTTAATTATTTAATATTTTATGAGATATCACTATCTGTCTTAAAAGCAGAGAGATTCAAATTTAGAAAACAGTGAATTTTTTCAAATTATCGTTATCTTTTGGATTTTGTTTTATAAATTAAGGTAAAACATATTGACTTAAATTTACCATTAACATGAAGTGCAATGTGTCACGAGAAAACAATCTCTGAATAGCTTGGATAAGTAAAAGCGTTCCAAAGTTACACAAGTTACATAAAGTTACATAAAGTTACATAAAGTGACACATGTCCGATTTGCAAAATTAGACCTGGTAAGGAAGGGGATAAATGGCCCGGTCTGGAAGTGGTTAAAAAGTAAGAAATTAGAGTCTGGATTGAAAACAGCTGAAAGCTGCTATAACTTGCATCTGCTATCACTCCCAATGGATTCTAACAGCTATATCTCCGGATGTATTAGATATCATGCTAGACTATCAGCTTTTAAACAAGACCTATACCTCTGGCTTTTTACTAGGCCCAAGATATGAGGGGTTAAAGCAGGCCTCCACCTACCTCTGCTGCCAGAGCTCTGTTGGGGCAGAACTGTTAGTGCCTTTTCTCAAAGCTGTAACAGAACTGGGACAAAACTATTAAGAGACTAAGCTCTGCCTGTCAAGAAAGTCTGTCAAAAACCCATAGACTGTAATAGTATTCTACTGCAGTATTTGGTACAAGCTTTCAGAATATTCCATATTAAAGTCCCCCTGAGGGCACTTAAAATTACAGTATTAATATAACAGAAAAAATTAAAATTAAAATCATCCCTCTACCCATCTTTACATCTATATTATAAAAATCAATTTCTGTTTGTCCATCTGTTCTCTAAAGATATCCAAAGTTACATCAGGTGTCTGGGAAGGTTTTTGCAAAGGTCTCAGCTCTCTAGGACGTACAGTTCTTGAGATATTCCCAAAAAATGTATTGGCCAATAGAAGCCTGCAGATTCTTCACTCAAATCCTGACTTACACTAGGTCACATGACCCTTATTAGCAAATAGAAGCTTCCAGGTCCTTCAGTCTTGACATACACACAGTTTCACACCAGGTTTCCATAACAACTCAGACATTTTTCTTCAATGTTATAGATCACTTAAGGAAGAACTTTCATCAGGGTAAAAAATGTGAACTAAGTATGCTGACATGTAGATGTGTGCCCAGGGATCTTCCTTCACTTACTATTATCCTTGGGTGTCGCTCTGTTCGCCCGGTATAGGCTCCGGTATCTTCTGTGACTTGGTTCTACTAGGTGGAGCCTAGTATCACTTGGTTTTACTAGGCGTATCACAAGCTGTGAGCTGTGGCCAGCACTACAGCCTGGGGGTGTGTCTGGGGTACACTCCACGAATACCATGTTAAAGGTAATGTTTGTCCAAACCCTCCTTTTCATTGACGTAAGGCTTGCTATTTTGGTGACATGTAGCTGGTAGGAGTGTTTGTGCCCATATCCCCGCTCCTGTAGGAGCGTGATTGGTGGATGGTAGTCATAGAAATCGGAATGTTGTACCTGGTTTGGGAGGAATCGCAATCTTGTGGTAAGTTCCGGGGGTAATATTGCTTCTATATTGCACTCGGGTGTCCAATTAGAACTAGGTTTAGTTGCATATCGAGATTGTACTGTAGTTCGATGTATGCAAATGGCAGCGCTACTATATCACAGCTTCATGTTATATATGGGAGCAATAGTGCTCCTGGATCCACTGATGGGATGTCGGTAAAATCCGCTGGTGGCGTGCGTAGGGTAAAACGGTGTGCGGGACATATAATATGGTTAAAGACAATTGGAGGAATAGTACTCATCGAAGAAGTAATAGAAAAAAAAAAAAAAAAAATAAAAATAAATAAACTTTTAAAAAAAATTGTAAAAAAAAAAAATTTAAAAAAAAAAATTCTCTTTTTTTCTCCTTTTTTCTTCTTTTCTTCCCTTCCCTCTCCCTCCTTCCTCTTCTCCCCTCCTTCCCCTTCCTCTCCTCCCCCCTTTATTAGTCAAAAAAATATTGGAGAAAAAAAGATCAAAAAAATATTCAAAAGACAGCATTTGTATAATTAAAATTCTTTGATGAATAAATAGTAAACTATAATATAATAATAAAAGATATAGTAAAATTGGTAAGACTTGTATTTCTTGCTCAGTTTTGTATACATAATATCTATGGCCTGTATGATATATGTTAGGTAGCAATGTGTATAGGCCAATGGTATGATACATAATATCTATTGTCTATATGCTAACTATTTTACTGAATATTGAGTCGCATAGATCACAGTTTTTAGAGATTGGGAGAAAATGGGGGTCCATTACAGTATGGTCTTATTCATTTCATTTAGTCCATGCGGGGATAACGTGTCCAACTGGTGGATCCAAAAAACTTCCCTCTTCTGCCGATTGTCGAACCTATTGTACGGGTTTTTCGGGACCTGTTCTATAGGTGTCACTTGGAAGCGGTGTTTTTCTTTTTCTTTGGTTATACTGCAGTGTCTGGATAGACTGTGCTTAGGGTATAGTCTCTGGATGTTGTAGCGATGTTGGTTAATGCGACAGTGTAAAGGCTGTGTGGTACGGCCTACATATTGCAGGCCGCACTGGCATTCAATAAGATATATAACATAATCACTGTGGCATGTCAGACGGGTTTTTATGGGGAATATTGCCCCGTTATGCTTGGACTTAAATGTAGTCTGTTTGTGTGTAATGATCTTACAGCATAGGCACCTATTTGCTGTGCACCTAAAAACTCCTACTTTTAGTGGTCCAGTTCGTAATGGATTTTGATTTTTCTTAGTCATAGTTTTGTTATGCTGTCGTAGTTTGCTTGGGGCAAGGATGCTCTTAATTGTTGGTGCTCGTCTATATGTGATCCTGGGTATCTTTGATATATATTTTGCCAGGTATGGGTCCTGTAACAGTATATGCCAATGTTTTTTGAGAGTGGACTGGATATATTTATTGGACGTACTGTATTGAGTGATGAGATTGGTATGGTGTTGTTCATTTGATGTTTTGGGTAATGTTTTTAGATGTTCTTCCTGAGTATTGGTTTTACATCTATCTAGAGCATTTTTGATTAATTGTTTTGGATAGCCTTTGTCGATAAATCTCTTTTTCAGTATGTTTGCTTGCGTGTAGAAATCCCTGTTGTTGGTACAATTTCGGCGGATTCTTTTATATTGGCTGTACGGTATATTACGTAGCCATTTTTGTGGTGAAAACTGGTGAAATGAATGTAGCTGTTAGTGTCAACTTTTTAAAAAAAGGTTTTGGTGGTTATAATATTGTTGAAGTTGGTGACTACAATATCAAGAAATTCCATTTCTGTTGTACTATAGATGGGAGTGAAATTTATGCCCCAGGTTGTCTTGTTTAAGGATTCACTGAATGCAAGGGCTGATTCTTCGTTCCCGTCCCAGATAATGAAAATATCATCTATATACCTTTTAAAATATATTATCTGATCTTTGTAGGTGTGGTGATTATGAATAAATGTTTTTCAAACTCCCCATGAATAGATTAGCGAAAGACGGCGCCACCCGGGTCCCCATCGCGGTCCCTTTGCACTGATGGTAAACGGTATTATTGTATATGAAATAATTATTTTCAAGTATGAAGCGTAAGCTGTCTATTAGAAACTGGGTTTGCGGTGGTTTAAGTGTGGAGTCTTGTTCAAGTACTTGCTTGATGCATTTTATGCCTAGCTCGTGCCGAATATTTGAGTAGAGGGCAGTGACATCTAAAGTAAGAAAAGAGTATGTGTCCTGCCAGTTGATTGTGTATAGTTCCTTTATTAGTTGGCTTGAATCATGGAGGTAGCTCGGAAGATTTTTTTACATAAGGCTGAAGGTGCAAATCAATGTAGTGTGATAAACTGCTGGTTGCACATTTAGTATTGGAGATGATCGGGCGGCCGGGGAGGTTGACAAGTGACTTATGAATTTTTGGGAGGTGATAGAAGTAGGGATTACATGGGTTGCGTGGTAGTAGGAAGTTTTTTTCTTTTTTGTTAATATAGTGTTTTTCATATGCGGTTTTGACAAGTTTTTGTAATTTTTTGTTCAATTCTGGAAATGGGTTGTGTATAATTTTCGTATAGTAGGCAGTGTCGCTGAGGATTTTTGTAGCTTCCTCTTCGTAGTCATTGTAATTTTGT
Organism: Bufotes viridis; assembly: GCA_033119425.1. Taxonomy (NCBI): domain Eukaryota; kingdom Metazoa; phylum Chordata; class Amphibia; order Anura; family Bufonidae; genus Bufotes; species Bufotes viridis. The sequence goes on from CM065590.1 coordinate 454,466,575, forward strand.
ATGACAATACCCCCTCCCTTGTCCGCAGGGCGGATCACTATATCTTCATTTTTTCTTAAGTTTTCGAGTGCTTTTTGTTCTAGTTTGGTGAGGTTGCCTTTGTATTCTAGCCTATTTGGTTTGGTGGTGATCTTTTTTAGATCGTTTGCTACTAGATCAAAAAAGGTTGGGATATAGTGTCCTTGTCTTTGAAGGGGGAAAAAATTTGACTTGGGGCAGACCTCGACATGCTTATATTCTACGTCTATTTCATTGGCTTGATTTAAGAGGGTATTGGATTCCAAGCCAAAATGTCTTTTTATTGTGAGGTTGCGTCTGAACTTTTGTATGTCTATGAAAAGCTCAAAGGTATTGACTTTATTGTATGGGCAGAATGAAAGGCCCTTTTGCAATAGAGTGTTTTCTGATGATGTAAGAATATGACTAGATAAGTTGAAAATTTTGACTGTTTGGTTGGCATTCTTGGGTTGCCCCTCTTTGTCTATATTCTTGGAGAGTGTTTGTCCCGTTTTCTTGTTTTGTCGTTTTCCTCCTCTAGTGCCACGGAATCTAGTTTTCTTTTTTGTGGGGTAGCTTTGAAGTATTGGGTGATTTGTTGGTAACCCCTTAGTGGTGGTGGGTCTGATTTCTTGTCTAATAGAAAATCCGAGGGCCAGATTTATCATTAGCCTAAGTCACTTTTCTGGAGTTGAAAAGTCGCAAAAAATTGCGCAAAAAGCCAAATTGCGCAATTTTTTCCGACTTTTTGGAGACTTACGCCACTCACTCCAAAACCAAGTTTATGGGCGTTTTGTCGTATGTAAATCACTTGCAAGACAGATTTATTATTGCGACTTTTTAAATAGTCGCAAAAAAGTCGCAAAAAATTGCGCAAACTCACTCCACTCATGACCATGCTTATGTTTGACAAAATCACTTTTTTAAAATTGCGACTTTTCCAAAGACAAAACCAAAATACAACTAGGAACCAGAAATACACCAGATTTATCAACCTCTGAAAGAGCCCATGATAAATTTGACTTGACTCAAATACACATACGCCTTCTTTGAAAGTGGAGTGAACTGCAAGAGTAATGATAAATCTGGCCCCGAGTGTTTAGTGAGTGGAGCATACGAAGTACCATTTTTTGTGGCATTTGTAAGGAAGTGTACTACCCCCTCTGCTCCACTTCCCGTGTTGTCTATAGTGACAACTTTGGTGACAATGGCATTATCCTGGGAGGGGGTTTTTAAGGGTGGCGTGGGTGACAGATGTATAGAGAAATCAATGAGGGCATTAGATGATTTCTCAGGGGTGGTTCTGATGGAATGATTTTTGGACCTATTGAAGTCACCCGGATGTCGGGCCTTATACTCCAAGTATTTGGATTTGAGTGTTCTGAATTTATCCATGAATTCCTCAACTGGTTGGCTATCCGCTATTTTGATGTGTGTGGTATTAACCTGCTGTGGGGATTTGCTTGAGGGGGAGTGGCTGGATCGGGGGTTCTTTGCTGGGCTGCGGGGGGCTGTGTGTGTGTTCTTGGGGGATGGTTGATGTATGTTTGATGGTTTAGGGTGGGTAGGAGGTAAGGGGGTATGGGTGGGTTTATGGAAATGTATGTGTTTCTGATTTCTGAAGGAGCGGGTGGTGGTTGGGTAGGGGTACCTTGGTGCGACGTGTTCGATGGTTCCCGATTTTATCGGTGGGCCATAATTTTTTTGTGGTGCTTTATCTTCTTTCTTTTGAAGCCTATAGGGTCCCTGTTCCTTATCTAGCCTGTCCCTTTGTAGTTTACGTGATTTGGTGGCAATGAGGTCCTGTTCATTCTGATAAATTCTGTTTGTTAGGCTGTGGTTTATGTTGTGAAAATCTGGGTGTGTAGAGAACTGTTCTAATGATTTTATTGTTGTTTCAACTTTGTTTGTGTAAGAATCTGTGAGTATTTCTCTTTTATTAATAATGAGGCGGATCAGACCAGCGGCGCATTGATCCAGATAGTCATTCCATTCATATACAAAGGTTGGATCGTCGGGAAATGTGGGTGCACTACTTATTCTAAGTCCCCTTGGTGCTATATTCTCTTTTAGATATATATTTAAAAAGGTGGTATCCAATTGGTGAAAAAGTTCATCCTTTAGATCTTTCTCTAGTATTTTGAATAGGTCTAACATCTGTGCAGTTTCCTCTTCACTCACAATCACAGTCTTGCTTCTGTGAGTGCTGTTATTATGTTCATTAGCATTGTTCCTGGCAGTATAGCGGGATATTATAGTCTTACGTTGCTGTAAGCGGTTTCTGAAGTATTCCATGTTGTAGGATTGGATTTTCCTTTTGAAGTTAAAACACCAAACACACAGCTGCTATGGTCCTACTCGAACTTTTATGGGCCACAAACGTCCCCCGGTGTTTGGTGATGGGTACAGGACACCGATCCGGTATTAAAACATGTAAGATAAAAACAGAGAGAGAGGACCGCGCCTCATGTGTGGTGTTGTTACGAATGGTGACGCAAGAGATATAATAAAATCTGCTTACCAGAGGCTGTTGTGAATGAGTCACCGACATCCCATCAGTGGATCAGTGGAGGTGGGAGGAAGGGGGAGGGGGGGAGGAAGCTCCAACCTGGGAGAGGTGGGAGGAAGGGGGAGGGGGGAGGAGGGAGGATTCCTGGGGGTGTGTCTGGGGTACACTCCACGAATACCATGTTAAAGGTAATGTTTGTCCAAACCCTCCTTTTCATTGACGTAAGGCTTGCTATTTTGGTGACGTGTAGCTGGTAGGGGTGTTTGTGCCCATATCCCCGCTCCTGTAGGAGCGTGATTGGTGGATGGTAGTCATAGAAATCGGAATGTTGTACCTGGTTTGGGAGGAATCGCAATCTTGTGGTAAGTTACGGGGGTAATATTGCTTCAATATTGCACTCGGGTGTCCAATTAGAACTAGGTTTAGTTGCATATCGAGATTGTACTGTAGTTCGATGTATGCAAATGGCAGCGCTACTATATCACAGCTTCATGTTATATATGGGAGCAATAGTGCTCCTGGATCCACTGATGGGATGTCGGTGACTCATTCACAACAGCCTCTGGTAAGCAGATTTTATTATATCTCTTGCGTCACCATTCGTAACAACACCACACATGAGGCGCGGTCCTCTCTCTCAGTTTTTATCTTACATGTTTTAATACCGGATCGGTGTCCTGTACCCATCACCGAACACCGGGGAACGTTTGTGGCCCATAAAAGTTCGAGTAGGACCATAGCAGCCGTGTGTTTGGTGTTTTAACTTCAAAAGGAAAATCCAATCCTACAACATGGAATACTTCAGAAACCGCTTACAGCAACGTAAGACTATAATATCCCGCTATACTGCCAGGAACAATGCTAATGAACATAATAACAGCACTCACAGAAGCAAGACTGTGATTGTGAGTGAAGAGGAAACTGCACAGATGTTAGACCTATTCAAAACACTAGAGAAAGATCTAAAGGATGAACTTTTTCACCAATTGGATACCACCTTTTTAAATATATATCTAAAAGAGAATATAGCACCAAGGGGACTTAGAATAAGTAGTGCACCCACATTTCCCGACGATCCAACCTTTGTATATGAATGGAATGACTATCTGGATCAATGCGCCGCTGGTCTGATCCGCCTCATTATTAATAAAAGAGAAATACTCACAGATTCTTACACAAAAATAGTTGAAACAACAATAAAATCATTAGAACAGTTCTCTACACACCCAGATTTTCACAACATAAACCACAGCCTAACAAACAGAATTTATCAGAATGAACAGGACCTCATTGCCACCAAATCACGTAAACTACAAAGGGACAGGCTAGATAAGGAACAGGGACCCTATAGGCTTCAAAAGAAAGAAGATAAAGCACCACAAAAAATTATGGCCCACCGATAAAATCGGGAACCATCGAACACGTCGCACCAAGGTACCCCTACCCAACCACCACCCGCTCCTTCAGAAATCAGAAACACATACATTTCCATAAACCCACCCATACCCCCTTACCTCCTACCCACCCTAAACCATCAAACATACATCAACCATCCCCCAAGAACACACACACAGCCCCCGCAGCCCAGCAAAGAACCCCGATCCAGCCACTCCCCTCTAGCAAATCCCCACAGCAGGTTAATACCACACACATCAAAATAGCGGATAGCCAACCAGTTGAGGAATTCATGGATAAATTCAGAACACTCAAATCCAAATACTTGGAGTATAAGGCCCGACATCCGGGTGACTTCAATAGGTCCAAAAATCATTCCATCAGAACCACCCCTGAGAAATCATCTAATGCCCTCATTGATTTCTCTATACATCTGTCACCCACGCCACCCTTAAAAACCCCTCCCAGGATAATGCCATTGTCACCAAAGTTGTCACTATAGACAACACGGGAAGTGGAGCAGAGGGGTAGTACCCTTCCTTACAAATGCCACAAAAATGGTACTTCGTATACTCCACTCACTAAACACTCGGATTTTCTATTAGACAAGAAATCAGACCCACCACCACTAAGGGGTTACCAACAAATCACCCAATACTTCAAAGCTACCCCACAAAAAGAAAACTAGATTCCGTGGCACTAGAGGAGGAAAACGACAAAACAAGAAAACGGGACAAACACTCTCCAAGAATATAGACAAAGAGGGGCAACCCAAGAATGCCAACCAAACAGTCAAAATTTTCAACTTATCTAGTCATATTCTTACATCATCAGAAAACACTCTATTGCAAAAGGGCCTTTCATTCTGCCCATACAATAAAGTCAATACCTTTGAGCTTTTCATAGACATACAAAAGTTCAGACGCAACCTCACAATAAAAAGACATTTTGGCTTGGAATCCAATACCCTCTTAAATCAAGCCAATGAAATAGACGTAGAATATAGGCATGTCGAGGTCTGCCCCAAGTCAAATTTTTTCCCCCTTCAAAGCCAAGGACACTATATCCCAACCTTTTTTGATCTAGAAAGCAAACGATCTAAAAAAGATCACCACCGAACCAAATAGGCTAGAATACAAAGGCAACCTCACCAAACTAGAACAAAAAGCACTCGAAAACTTAAGAAAAAATTAAGATATAGTGATCCGCCCTGCGGACAAGGGAGGGGGTATTGTCATACAAAATTACAATGACTACGAAGAGGAAGCTACAAAAATCCTCAGCGACACTGCCTACTATATGAAAACTATACACAACCCATTTCCAGAATTGAACAAAAAATTACAAAAACTTGTCAAAACCGCATATGAAAAACACTATATTAACAAAAAAGAAAAAAACTTCCTACTACCACGCAACCCATGTAATCCCTACTTCTATCACCTCCCAAAAATTCATAAGTCACTTGTCAACCCCCCCGGCCGCCCGATCATCTCCAATACTAAATGTGCAACCAGCAGTTTATCACACTACATTGATTTGCACCTTCAGCCTTATGTAAAAAATCTTCCGAGCTACCTCCATGATTCAAGCCAACTAATAAAGGAACTATATACAATCAACTGGCAGGACACATACTCTTTTCTTACTTTAGATGTCACTGCCCTCTACTCAAATATTCGGCACAAGCTAGGCATAAAATGCATCAAGCAAGTACTTGAACAAGACTCCACACTTAAACCACCGCAAACCCAGTTTCTAATAGACAGCTTACGCTTCATACTTGAAAATAATTATTTCATATACAATAATACCGTTTACCATCAGTGCAAAGGGACCGCGATGGGGACCCGGGTGGCGCTGTCTTTCGCTAATCTATTCATGGGGGAGTTTGAAAAAACATTTATTCATAATCACCACACCTACAAAGATCAGATAATATATTTTAAAAGGTATATAGATGATATTTTCATTATCTGGGACGGGAACGAAGAATCAGCCCTTGCATTCAGTGAATCCTTAAAAAAGACAACCTGGGGCATAAATTTCACTCCCATCTATTGTACAACAGAAATGGAATTTCTTGATATTGTAGTCACCAACTTCAACAATATTATAACCACATAAACCTTTTTTTTAAAAGTTGACACTAACAGCTACATTCATTTCACCAGTTTTCACCACAAAAAATGGCTACGTAATATACCGTACAGCCAATATAAAAGAATCCACGAAATTGTACCAACAACAGGGTTTTCTACACGCAAGCAAACATACTGAAAAAGAGATTTATCGACAAAGGCTATCCAAAACAATTAATCAAAAATGCTCTAGATAGATGTAAAACCAATACTCAGGAAGAACATCTAAAAACATTACCCAAAACATCAAATGAACAACACCATACCAATCTCATCACTCAATACAGTACGTCCAATAAATATATCCAGTCCACTCTCAAAAAACATTGGCATATACTGTTACAGGACCCATACCTGGCAAAATATATATCAAAGATACCCAGGATCACATATAGACGAGCACCAACAATTAAGAGCATCCTTGCCCCAAGCAAACTACGACAGCATAACAAAACTATGACTAAGAAAAATCAAAATCCATTACGAACTGGACCACTAAAAGTAGGAGTTTTTAGGTGCACAGCAAATAGGTGCCTATGCTGTAAGATCATTACACACAAACAGACTACATTTAAGTCCAAGCATAACGGGGCAATATTCCCCATAAAAACCCGTCTGACATGCCACAGTGATTATGTTATATATCTTATTGAATGCCAGTGCGGCCTGCAATATGTAGGCCGTACCACACAGCCTTTACACTGTCGCATTAACCAACATCGCTACAACATCCAGAGACTATACCCTAAGCACAGTCTATCCAGACACTGCAGTATAACCAAAGAAAAAGAAAAACACCGCTCCCAAGTGACACCTATAGAACAGGTCCCGGAAAACCCGTACAATAGGTTTGACAATCTGCAGAAGAGGGAAGTTTTTTGGATCCACCAGTTGGACACGTTATCCCCGCATGGACTAAATGAAATGAATGAGACCATACTGTAATGGACCCCCATTTTCTCCCAATTTTTTTAATTTTTTTTAAAAGTTTATTTATTTATTTATTTTTTTTTCGATTACTTCTTCGATGAGTACTATTCCTCCAATTGTCTTTAACCATATTATATTTCCCGCACACCGTTTTACCCTACGCACGCCACCAGCGGATTTTACCGACATCCCATCAGTGGATCCAGGAGCACTATTGCTCCCATATATAACATGAAGCTGTGATATAGTAGCGCTGCCATTTGCATACATCGAACTACAGTACAATCTCGATATGCAACTAAACCTAGTTCTAATTGGACACCCGAGTGCAATATAGAAGCAATATTACCCCCGGAACTTACCACAAGATTGCGATTCCTCCCAAACCAGGTACAACATTCCGATTTCTATGACTACCATCCACCAATCACGCTCCTACAGGAGCGGGGATATGGGCACAAACACCCCTACCAGCTACACGTCACCAAAATAGCAAGCCTTACGTCAATGAAAAGGAGGGTTTGGACAAACATTACCTTTAACATGGTATTCGTGGAGTGTACCCCAGACACCCCCCCAGGAATCCTCCCTCCTCCCCCTTCCTCCCACCTCTCCCAGGTTGGAGCTTCCTCCCCCCCTCCCCCTTCCTCCCACCTCTCCCAGGTTTGAGCGCCAAATCACACAACACATGTTGATATAAATGCTTGCAGTGCATTTTACTATGTATGTATTACTGTCCTGAAGACGGGGGGACTTTCACCCCTGAAACGCGTAGACGAATAAAGTACCTTTTAAAAGACATCGCATCATTCCATCATCCTTGGCAGCGCCGGAAATAAGGTTCTTATCTCCATTTTTCTCCTATGTGTTAAGAGGACAGGGCGCTGTGGAGGTCACTGTTAAGGGGATGCGGTGCTGTGGAGATCACTGTTAAAGGGGGATACTGAGGAGGTCATTATTAAGGGGTCGGAACACTGTGGACATCACTGTTAAAGGGTGAGTTGCTGTGGAGGTCACTGTTACTGGGAACAGTTAATAAAATAAACAGTGTGTAACTGCCAGGGTATATAGGGCTACTAACAATTTCCCTGTAAGAAAAAACAAAAAATGAGGAAATGGATTGACCTCCTGGTCACCTTTGGAACCAATCCAATAAACCCACAAACAGATCAACATTTCATACTTTTTCTAGTATAAAAATAAACAAAAAAAATTGGTATTGCCGCATCTGAAAATGTTAATAGTATTAAAATCTAAGTATGATCTCAATGTGCTGTGAACGCTGTTAGGAAAAAAAAATCAAAATGGCTGATTTGCTGTTTTTTGGTCACCTCCTAAAAAATTTACATTTAAAAAGTCGTATGTAACCCAGAAAGGTACCAAAAAATAATAACTACAGCTTGTCCCACAAAAAACAAGCCCTGTGAAACAGCTCTGGAGATGGAAATATAAAAATATTTTGGGTGTCAGAAAATGTTTTTTATTATTTTAAAAGTACTATAAACAACATCAATTTGGCATCACTGTAATTGTACTGACCTGCAGAATAAGACTGCCATGTCATTTTTAGTGCACAGTAAACACCATAAAAATGAAACCCATAAACCATGGTAGAAGTGCTTTTCTTCCAGCTTCGTCCCAGAAAAATGTTTTTCCTGTTTTATAGTACACTAGCTGAAGGGCCCGGCGTCGCCCGGGTATATTTAAATTATTTCATTTAATGTTTCTGTGTGTCATTAAAAGATTTTGACAGTATCCACCATAACAGTGACATCTACAGAACCCCGCCCCTTAACAGTTACCTCCACATCCCCCACCCCTTAACACTGACCCGCCCCCCACAGTGCCCTGTCCCCTAAAATGGGACCTTCACAGCAGCCCACCCCCTTGACTTTGACCTTTACAGCAGCCTTCCCCTTTAACAGTGAGTTTCACAGCACAAATGTGGCCCACAAATCGCGGCCCACAATGCACGGGCAACGACCGTGGGGCAGCCGCAGCGGACTCATTCACTTGAATAGGTCCGCGATCTGCACGTTACGCAAAAAGATAGGACACGTTCCGTAGTGCTTCTTTAGTGTTCCATTCCATCATTCAGTTCCGCATCTCCGGATTTGCAAACCCATTGAAATTAATGGGTCTGCATCCGTGATGCGGAATGGCCACGGAACGGTGCCCGTGTATTGCGGATCATACGGACACGGGGCTTACACATTCGTGTGAAAGAGACCTAACTGTGACCTCCACAGCAGCCTTCCCTTAGGGTGGCCAGAGGTCCAATTTTAGGCCGGACAGTCCGTTTTTCTGACTCCCTGTCCTTCGTCTGGCGCAGGACAGCTCACTCTCAGACAGCCTGAGCTGCAGGGAGATAGTCACCCTCACTCCCACCCCTGCAGCTACGGAGGGGGCGTGGCCTAACCAGTTCAGGGTTGTGGCTTAGTGGGACCTAGAAGTTGATTTTTAACTTAATTTTTTCAATCCCTGTTGGTTGATGAGTGGGGGGAGTGTGTCCTAACCTGATAGGGGGTGTGGCCTTTTTGACAGCTCACCCTAAGACAGCAGCACTGTCCACTCTGAGTGTGAGCTGCAGAGAGAAAGGCACCACCCCTCCCACCTCTACAGCTGACAGAAGTTGATTTTTAACTTCATTTTCTCAATCCTCGTCAGCTCCAGAGGAGGGAAGGGGGCATGGCCTAGCCGTATCAGGGGTGTGGCTTATCGGGACCTAGAAGTTGATTTTAAACCTAATTTTTTCAATCCCTGTTGGCTGAGTGGGAAGGGGTGTGGCTTAACTGGATCAGAGGGAATGTATTTTTGAACAGCTCACTCTAAGACAGCAGCACTGTTCTGTCTGAATGTGAGCTGCAGGGAGAAAGTCACCATCCCTCCCACCTCTGCAGCTGACAGAAGTTGATTTCTTAATTTTGTTAATCCCCACCGGCTGCGGAGGGGGAGGGCTGTGGCCTAACCGATTCAGAGACATGGCTTAGGGGACCCAGGAGCGGGGTTTTAAGGGTGACTTGAATGGCCAACCTACTTGCCCCCTGAACTGTTACCTCCACAGCACTCTGCACCCTTAACAGTGCCATCCACTGCCCATTTAAAGCTGACCTGCAGCAGTAAAGAGAAATGGCCGAGTTGTTATAGAAACCTCAGGAAATAAGGTACTAAGTGCTATTAGGCCATGGCTTGACTTCAATAGCAATTATCCTGGTGACAGATTTCCTTTAAAACTCATCTACAGCAGTGAAGAAACATGGCTGGGTTGTCATGGTTACCTGGAGTAAAACTGTGTGTGTGTGTGTAGACGAACTGCCAGCGAGCTTCCATTGGCTGATAAGGGTCATGTGACCAGGCTTTTATTGGCTAATGCATTTTTTTGAGAATATCTTAGGAGCAGTACGTCCCAGAGAGCTGAGACCTGGTATAAAACCTTCCCGGACACTTGATGTACCTGTGTGCCAAATTTCATGATTGTAAAATGTATATCCATTAGCGGATATACATACCCACATACATACACATATACACTCAGCTTTATATATTAGATGATATGGTTGATTAAATGGTGACATTATAAAACACAACTTCTCGCGAAAAAACTTGTCCATACCCCGAGGAGCCTCTAAAATTAACTGAGCAGCTGATCAGGCATGTGCCCCATATCTATGGGAGTTCCAGAGATAGTAGAACGCTTGGCCTTCACCAGAATTCCCACAGAAATTAATGGAGCAACTGCACGGATGCCTGACCGTTCCCTTCGTTATGGGGGTAGGGTGGTTCAATGGGGTATGGGTCTCTGTTCTCATGATCAGCGGGGGTCCCACTGGTAGGACAGTCATCGATCTAATAGTTATGCTGTGGATAGGGGATAACTTTATATAACCAGAATACCCCTTTAATGTTCCCAGGAAGCACAGCTTTGTCAAGATTTTAGGCTTCAGTTAGCATGTATACGCTTCAAATTCACTTCTTACTTACAGATATTTGTTCTGATTTAAAGGATAACTGCCATTTTTTTTTTTTTTTTTTGCTAAGGTGTAGGGCTAGTGATAGTTAACATTTTTGCAATAGAATTGATTTAGCCAAAACGTTTATTTTTGGTAGAAAACTGGGGCTGAAATGGCCCTTAGCAGCACTCTCTCAAATAAGCATTGCTAAGGGCCATCCGTCTCCTATTAGAAAAGGGGAGACGGGCTGTGCAGGCGCTGTGCTTCTGCCTCCCATGCTTCCCTGATGGGCACAGGAGTCTTAGGAGTTAAAATCACATTTATATTCCCCCTTTCTAGGCAATCTAATGCTCCAATACATTCACTGACCTGCGATCCCTGTGATAATAATTCATGAAACAGCCGCCGGAAGTAGAAGCACTGTGCGCAGTGAGCCGGCGGCTGCTTCATTAATTATTATCACAGGGATCGCAGGTCAGTGAATGTACCCGAGCATTAGATTGCATGGAAAGGGGGAAAATAGATGTAATTTTAACTCCTAAGACTCCTGTGCCCACCAGGGAAGCATGGGAGGCAGAAGCACAGCGCCTGCACAGCCCATCTCCCCTTTTCTAAGAGGAGACGGATGGCCCTTAGCAACGCTTATTTGAAAGATTGCTGCTAAGGGCCATTTCAGCCCCAGTTTTCTACCAAAAATAAACGTTTTGGCTAAATAAAGTCTATTGCAAAAATGTTACCTATCACTTGCCCTACACTTTAGCAAATAAAAAAAATATGACAGTTATCCTTTAATTCTTGTATTAGAAAACTTTTCAGCAAAAAGACACCTAAACGACAAAGCGGTTATTCCAATGTTATACTGTAATACTAAGCTTGCACATTAGTAAATTAGTCAGAATTAACACCTCATTGATGTGAAATTGCCATGTTTTCACTCTGTGAGGCAAGTGCAATATATCTGCTGTTTAGAATGAAGTCATCAAGTCCATGATTTTCCATGAGTTCTCACCTAACTCTGAGTCACTTACCAAAGATGCAAGTATGTCACTGCTCAATCTACAGGACTTAATGTACCTAAAAATGCAAGTATTGGGAAATACTGTCGGCTTATAAATCTGATGAAATCTGGCGGTGCTCTTCCTGTTACATGATGACTTCACTGGAGAATGTCAACTGTTTCAGTGAAATAGATAAGGTATTACCACTTATGAGGTTATTTATGTGAGGAATGAGGATGTGTCTGAGAGCTTATACACATGGCCATATTACGCCATGCTACAGCTCCATAAAATGGTGCAGGAGTTATCTTTTGTTGATCTTAGGTTGCACCTTGTACTATGGTATTGAGTGCTTACCGACCGCCCATTGACTACATATATCCAGAAAGTCATCATATATCTCTGAACAGACGTTTTAAAACCGCTTTTCACCGTTCCTGCTTTCCCCACCAGTCTATACACAAAAACTGCAAAGAGCGCTATGTACAGAGATCAGGAAGTACTAGGGGTGGGGAGTCTGCACAAACTGCTGGGTCTTAGCAGACCCAGATGAGCGCTGCAGTGAAGTTGTACAGCACTGTGCAACATTTCTGGGGACGGTGCTCTCCCTTTAAATGGGGCTACTATATCCACATCAGTTACATGGAGTTAAATGTAAAGTCTTATCTGATTTTATGAGGGAACAAAGTAAAATAAAAAAATAATAAGATAATAAACACAAAAATAAATAAAAAAAATCACTACACACCACACTGCAGCTTCTAGCTCCGCCCCCATCCACTATAACCCATATATCTCAAATATCAAAATGACCGCTGTGAAAAGGGGACATAAAAACTTATTTACATATAAGAAAAAATTACATAACTGAACAGAAAATATGTATGGCTTTCAAAGACACATGGCCTAAATAAAGAACGTAAATGCAGCTAGTCAGTAAAGAGGGGGAAATGGCCCGGTCGGGTTAAAAGAAATGTCTAGGTTTAGGAAGACATAGCTGCTTTCTTCTACAAACAGGGCCACACCTGTCCATTGGATGTGTCTGGTATGAGGAGGTGAGCTGCAATACCACACATAACCTGTGGACTGGTATTTTCTAATCCTGGGCAACCCCTTTCACAATTCTGCAGGCTTCAGAGCTGAGATCTCCCAGTATTGCACACTAAATCTATGTGCAGAGCTTGGTGTGCTAATTTGTAAACTGTCCCACTGATTTACAGAAGCTCGGTTAAAGGGCCAGTCTGTTGGCAAGCTTGTTGACTATTTCCAAACACTAAGCTGGGAGCAGTGCTGTGCGAGAAGAGAATGCAAAGGTCCCTTTATTCTATGCACCTTAGAGTCCCAGTGGTAACATTGCCACATAGGTGACAGGGCAACAAGTCTAAACACCCACTGGCCTCAATTCATACAACTATCATACCAGAGAACATCAAGCTTTAATGACTCATGCACCATATGCTATTGAGAAGTAAAGACTTCACTGGATGTTCATCAACCAAGTAAGTGTCCTAGGCTCTCAGCTATAAACCCTTCACAAATCTTCCCCTCTACTCTTGATTGGTGCCTCTAGCAGTCCTTGGTGAGCAATTCTAGTTCCTCTGTATATGAATTAAAAAAAAACTATAGTATCAGTTCTGGCATCAGTTCCCTTCGGCGTTTCTGTACTACCGTGTAAAGACTTGAATGTTCTTCTAATGGTCATTTTACACGGGACGATGATCTAGCAGATTGTCTGGAAGGAAGAGTTCCTTCCCGACAATCTGCTGATCGCTAGCAGAGGAGACCGCTGTATTTACATGCACTGAACTCCTCCAGCTACTCCAGAGTATGGGGAGGAGCGATCACTAAAGCCATCGCTCTTCCCCATACTGACTTGTTGTTTTCCCGGCAGCAAATCATGTTTACGCAGCACAATCTGCCACTGGGAAACGATGATCTTTTGTGCTGCACAAAAGATGCAATTACTCGATGAACGAGCATTTCTGCATGAAGGACTTTGTTCTCCCCCAAAAACTTTTTCCTGAATGGAAACCTAATGAATCCCATTATAGTCAATGGGATCTGTTAGCCTCAGTTCTTGTCAGTTAGGTGCCGAATCTGGCACTTCCATTCTTCTGCTTCTATAACAGAGCAGAACAACGAAAATATCGCAGATGTTAAAAAGCCCTTAAAGCGGTTTTCCAGGACTTTTATATGGATGGCCTATCAGGTGAGGTCTGATTCCCAGCGCCCCTGCTGATCAGCTTTTTTTCTGTAACTCCAGCGCCAGAAATAGGCACTGTGTAGTGGATGGAGCTGGTTACTGCAGCGCTGTTCCCATTCACTTCAATGGATTGAGCTGTGTAGTCCAGAACCTATATCTGGCACTAGAGAATGTCGAGAGTTGGACCGCTGCCGATCAAATATTGTTGATGTATCCTAAGGATAAGGCATCATAATAAAAGTACTAGAAATCCCATAAGGAAGATACTTTTGATTCTTTGGTTTCTACAGTTACCATACATTATATAGAAGGCTGAGAAGTTCATGTCATTCTGCCGTCGGATGTCGGAAGGCTTTTGATCGTTCACTTGATCTACTCTAACTATTTCTTTCAGAAGAGAATATCATGAAGAAGAGGTGCTGATCTTGTGGTAAGATATTATTTAGATAATTTATATCTTAAGCTGTTCTTTCTCTGTACAGTTCATTTATCGCACTGGAGGGATGTAGCTCCCCCATGGTGCCTTTAAAATGTACAGCATGGAGTCTGGACCACCTGCTGTAACATACTGCTAACACCATGCTGGAAAGGCAAGGGCTGGTGTTAACTTCAATTCTGGTCGTTAAACCCCAGTGCCATGATCAGTTCTGACAAATTTCAAACATTACTGAACATGGAACATGTTTTTTATGAAGGGAGGAATCTCTCTATGTAGAATTATCAGTCCTGCTGCAATGTCATCAAAATTTACAGATACTTGGCCATGGCAGACATAGGCCTAACAATAGCTCTAAGGCCTGCCAGGTACAAAGAAACGTTGTCCAGACACAAGTGGAGGAGTTGTCCAACACACACATTCTCTTTAATACAGAAGGTCCTGATGCACAGTAGAAAGTTTCTGCCATTGATGTTGGTGCCTATAGAAGTACTAGGGACTCTTGGAAGCTGCAATAATCAAAGACAGGACAGCAAGATCACAAGTCTCCACTAGCTCCAACGCCTCTACTGAGAACCACATATCCAGTCCCCTTTAAGATAGTAGCGTATGAGGTGTTTCCATTGACATGCTGCACCTATACTCATGAAGAGACCTGGATGCTGGAAGAGGATTTTCAATCATAGGCTGAGCAGGGCACAAAATGGAAGGTCTTTATCTTGGCTATCTAATTGAACCCAGATACCATTCATGCTCTCATGAAGGCATGTTGAGTACTCCCCAACTATGCTTCAGACTAAGGTTATGAGATAGAGGTGTCACACATGTCCTTTGGTGACACAGCCATTAGTTGGCGTTTTGGAAGGAAACCCAATTGTAGTTGCCAGGTTAAGGTTGGTTTACACAGCCCGATACTCGGGCCGATTATAGGGTACAGACGCTTGTACAAACACTTGTTCCAGATAATCGGCCAGTGTAAAGGTGCTGTAGATCACCAGATGAATGAGCAAAACGCTCATCTGGTCAACTCAATCACTGTTTATGGGCAGCAGATCAGTGGCTCTTCTTGCATGTACTGACAAGTGTCTTCTGTCACAACATGCTGGGAGTTGTAGTTTTAGTACAACTGCAGACATACTGTTTGGAGAACACTAATTTACCTAAAAGAAAATATGGTCCTATATCTGCATGCCATACCTAAAATATTTCTTAACACTTCAGTGTCTGTTGGGCGTAGAAACTAAATACAATTTCCATCATACATGATTTTTTTTAGAAAAAATACCTTCATACACAAAGTAAAACAAAGTGAGGAAAATAACTGATAAACAAGGGGGTTACACACTGAATTTTATATGAAATATGTGAATATTTAAGGTGATTATTACTCAACATAGACTATTACAGAGGGGCAGCTCCAGAATTGGTACTCTGTGCTGCTCTGTGGTCTTAGATGCTGCTTGGGCAGTTCATTGTGTTGCACTAAGATATTTGGCTCATTTTGTACTACAACAAGGTATTGCTGGCCCCACCGACTGGTGTTACCCTGCCTTCTGTCAATTTGGAACCAACTACAACATGGGGCCACTTTCACTTTTTCCAGGGCCAATTTAAAGGGGTCATCCCATGACTAATATAAAAAATGAAAATGAGACATCACAAAGTACATGATGGTCTCTTTTTAACAAGTCTAGAACCAGCCCTGTACCTCACATGGATCCAGAGATCTCCTCATTCATTGCTCTGCTAGATTTATATGACACTGGCAGCCCAAGGGAAGTGTCTTTTCTGCTGCAGCTTAGGGGGCGTGTCTTTCCTGCTGGAGCTCTATCCCTATTACAGCTTAGGAGGCAGTTAAAAAATGAAACTGAGCATGTGCGGCCTTCTCATTGAGCCAGACAAAGAAATATAAAAAAACTGACAGCAGTTACACTATACAGATATATTTTATTGAATTACTCAGTGGCTATACAAAATTTTTAATTACATTCAATTACAAAATTATTTATATCCAGGTGCTGGTTTGAAAACTGTAGAATATTTTTCGCGGAACAATCCCTGTAAGTCCCCAGTCAGCCCCTGAAGATACATGGCTTATCCATTTATAATTCCATGTCTGATAGATGCTGGTCACACTCATTTTTCTGCATTAGTAGGGTAAACATTATAACTTTGCCCCACTTGTCTCTAGGGACCACTGTATACAGTGCAGGAAGGACAGACTGGTGGTTGTGCACTGGTCTGCACTTATATACCGTAACAGTTAAGAAATTCTCCTTACCTCTTTCCGTTACTATCATAGTAAGAGACACACATACAACTGTATTCTTATCCCTGTCTGTAACTATTGGGGGGCATCACCAGACATGATGTAGGGTTAAATTGTGTCCAAGTAAATAACTGGAAGTTTAAGATAGGATGTCACGGCATGAATTAACTATATTATCACTGAAAGTAACCCTAATCTAAAAAATAACTTTCATTTAATCAATTAAAATATTACCCACACAAAAAGATATATCTAAAATATAAGAGGAGATATAACAGGCAGGAAATAATACCACTCTGTGGTCACTCACGGTTCCTGGATGATGATGAGTCGATTCAATCATTGAATTCCAGGTCCCAGTGGTAAATCCAAAATCATGTTCTCTTAGTCATATAGATAATAATTGGGAGAGGGAGGGTCTTGAAGGGAGAATGGTAAGTGTCCTAACGAGCCTAATCCCCTGCCATGGCATCTTTCCCTCAAATCTCTATTCCTGCTCCCTCTTAAAACTATTACTGTTCTGATGCGTTTCCCCTGTATTCTTAACTATCCAGGTTCATCAGGGAACATGGCTTGCATATACATAGTGCAAAGAATAGTCCAGGGTGCGGCCACATTTGATAATAGGGTAATGGCTGACAAAAAAGAGGCCAAAAAAGACCCCTGATCACTACTATCTGTATAATTTGCAGAACCTCCAGACTGCTCTCAGTCCTTGACTTAAAGGGGTTATCCAGGAAAAGATATTTATGACTTAGGCCTCATGCACACAGCAATATGCGGGCACCGGCCGTGTTCACTGTATCACGGATGCGGACCCAATGCACAGAAAGGCTGAGTAACAGCTGTGTGCAAGAGGCCTTATCCTCAGAGTGGGCCATCAGTATCAGATCTAGCTGTTGAAGATTAGCTGTTAAAAGAGGTACATCACTGTACATCGGTCACATGGCCTAGTTGCAGCTCAGCTCTATTCAAGTCAATGGGGCTGAGCTGCAATGCCAAGCGCAGCCACTATACAACGTATGGCAATGTCTTTAGAAAGCTGCTGGGAGCCTGCATTGCTCACCAGAGCTTCAGTGAGCACAGCAGCTCCTGGAAACAGCTAATCTGCGGGGGTGCCTGGACTTGCACCCCTGCTAGGGTTGTCACCCGGTCGATATCTCACTGGCAAGGCCGGTATTTTAGTGGCCCTGCTGGTGCCGGTAATTTTTTTGTACCGGCAATATTAATTAGCGGTATTTTTATGACCTGCTACTAATTCCATTGAGGAGCGCTCATTAGTGCAGCCTTTACCTCCCCACACTTATGTTAATTTATAAAAGCACCTCCTCCATTTGATCGCGCCGCGGGGAACACATTTGCTGCTGGTTGGATGTGCAGAACAGGACCTGTGGGACATCATCACGCTAAAGTGCAGGTCCTGTCCTGCACATCCAGTCAGGAGCGAGTGTTCACCGCGGAGCAAACAAATGGGGGCATTATTCTTACTGGGGGCACATATGGGAGGCATTATTCCTACTGGGGCGCACTGAAGGGGGCATTATTCTTACTGGGGGGTACTAATGGGGGCATTATCCTTACTGGGGGCACTAATGGGGGCATTATTCTTACTAGGGGGCTCTAATGTGGGGCATTATTCTTACTGGGGGACACTAATAGGGGCATTATTTTTACTGGGGGGCACTAATGTGGCCATTACTCTTACTGAGGGGCACTAATGGGGGGCATTATTCTGGGGTGCACTAATGGGGGCAGTATTACTTCTGGGGGACACATATTGGGGGCATTAATATTATTGGGGGCACTAATGGGGGTAATATTAATTCTGGTGGGCACTAATGGAGGTATTACTATTACTGGGGGCACTAATATGGGCAATATTAATTCTGGGGGGCACTAATGAGGGCATTATTAATTCTAGGTGGCACTAATGGGTGCATTATTAATTCTGGGGGGCACTAATATTACTGGGGGCATTAATATTATTGGGAGCCACAGTATGACAGAGACTTAACACCCGTGCTGAGCCACACCCCCACAACCACACCCCCTTAACTTGGCTGGTATTTTTTTGTTGTGAAAGGTGGCAACCCTGATGTGATAATGATAACCTATCCCAAGCATAAGTCATCATTATCTTTTCCAGGATAACCCCTTTAAGCTCCCCTTTGTGGTGGCTTAGTGTGGGGAGGAGGCCTGGGTCCACTAGCAGTGGTGGTCACAGATGCAGATGTTGCCACCTGCAGTGGTCCTGGGAGATCCTTAGGAACCATCTTTGACTTTGCAGACTGTGCCCTATATAGTCACTAAAGAGGGGCTGCTTCGGTGGAGCTCTTCTGCTCTGCTCTTCTGCTCGGGAAGTATATTGAGCTGCACTGTGGTATTTGGCTCTGCTAAGGTGCTATTTTGTGCAGCTATATGGTATTGCTGGTCGTAGCTATTTTTGTTGGCCATGCCTTCTGTTAATTTAAACCCACCTACAACATGGAGCCACTTTTAGTTTTTATCCAGGGCCACTTTTTTCCCAATCCACCCAGCGTTCTAAGTTTCATTATATACTGATTATGCTGTAGTAGAGAGGAATTGGGCAACTATAGGCCAGTAAGCCTGACATCAATAGTGGGGAAATTAATGGAAACCATACTCAAGGAGAGGATTGTGGAACATCTAAAAACCCATGGGTTGATTGATAAAAAACAGCATGGGTTTACTTCAGGGAGATCATGTCAAACTAATCTTATTGACTTTTTTGATTGGGTGACTAAAATAATAGATGGCGGAGGTGCAGTAGACATCGCTTATCTGGACTTTAGTAAGGCTTTTGATACTGTCCCACATAGAAGGCTTATCAATAAACTGCAGTCTTTGAGCTTGGGCTCACATATTGTTGAATGGATTAGGCAGTGGCTGAAGGACAGAAAACAGAGGGTTGTAGTCAATGGAGTATATTCAGACCATGGTATTGTTACCAGTGGGGTACCTCAGGGATCTGTTCTGGGACCCATATTGTTTAATATCTTTATCAGCGAAATTGCAGAAGGCCTCAATGGTAAGGTGGGTCTTTTTGCTGATGACACAAAGATTTGTAACAGGGTTGATGTTCCTGGAGGGATACACTAAATGGAAAAGGATTTAGGAAAACTAGAGGAATGGTCAAAAATCTGGCAACTAAAATTTAATGTCGATAAGTGCAAGATAATGCACCTGGGGCGTAAAAACCCAAGAGCAGAATATAAAATCAGTGATACAGTACTAGCCTCAGTATCTGAGGAAAGGGATTTAGTGGTCATTATATCAGGCGACCTAAAGGTGGGCAGACAATGTCATAGAGCAGCAGGTAATGCCAGCAGAATGCTTGGGTGTATAGGGAGAGGCATTAACAGTAGAAAGAGGGAGGTGCTCGTGCCGCTCTACAGAGCACTAGGGAGACCTCATCGGGAGTATTGTGTGCAGTACTGGAGACCATATCTGCAGAAGGATATTCAGAGAAGAGCTACTAAACTAGTACATGGATTGCAGGACAAAACTTACCAGGAAAGGTTAAAGGACCTTAACATGTATAGCTTGGAAGTAAGAAGAGACAGAGGGGATATGATAGAAACTTTTAAATACATAAAGGGAATCATCACGGTAAAAGAGGAGAGAATATTTAAAAGAAGAAAAACTGCTACAAGAGGACATAGTTTTAAATTAGAGGGGCAAAGGTTTAAAAGTAATGTCAGGAAGAATTACTTTACTGAGAGAGTAGTGGACGCATGGAATAGCCTTCCTGCAGAAGTGGTAGCTGCAAATACAGTGAAGGAGTTTAAGCATGCATGGGATAGGCATAAGGCCATCCTTCATATAAGATAGGGCCTGGGGCTATCCATAGTATTCAGCATATTGGGCAGACTAAATAGGCCAAATGGTTCTAATCTGCCAACACATTCTATGTTTCTATGTTTCTATGTTTATTTCAAGTGTACAAACATGCTTAGAAGATATATGACTGGCCATACACATTAGGTTAATGCGCACGGTACCTGTTGATTTCAGCGGGTTCAGTCAACTATTTAATGGGTATAGGGCCTCACAAATCTTCACAGATGGCTGATGGGGAGATAAAGATCAGGAACGCTGGATTTCAATTTCTAAATCCTGTAGTTCTCAGTAGATAAGCTTGTGTCAGATGTGTCTGGAAATGGCTTCACATGCCCCAGGAGGAATAGGAAATAGAACCATTTTGAGTATCTGACACTGGCAAGGAAGCCATATCCATTTCACTACATATGCATAATCGGCCGAGCTGAACATGCATTGTATGGAAGAATGAGAAGGCTGAAAAATTGTTCTGCCGACAGTTATCTCATGTATACGCCCAGCTCCAGACATTTCATATTTACATAATTAGTTCTCATCCTCCATCAAAAAACTAACATTTTTGAAAGATAAATTACCAAGCACTCCTTGTTCCCAAGCCACCAGTGTGTTCTATCACCAGTGTGTTATTCTTACTGGGGGACACTAATGGGGGCATTATTTTTACTGGGGGGCACTAATGTGGCCATTACTCTTACTGAGGGGTACTAATGGGGGGCATTAATTCTGGGTTGCACTAATGGGGGCATTACTATTACTGGGGGGTACTAATGGGGGCAGTATTAATTCTGGGGTCCGCTAATGGGGGCATTAATATTATTGGGGGGCACTAATGGGGGCATTATTATTACTGGGGGCACTAATGGGGGCATTACTATTACTGGGGGCACTAATGAGGGCATTATTAATTCTGGGCAGCACTAATGGGGACATTACTATTACTGAGGGCACTAATAGGGGCAATATTAATTCTGGGGGCACTAATGAGGGCATTATTAATTCTAGGGGGCACTAATGGGGGCATTATTAATTCTGGGCGGCACTAATGGGAGTACTAATATTACTGGGAGGCATTACTATTATTGGGAGCCACAGTATGACAGAGACTTAACACCCCGTGTTGAGCCACACCCCCACAACCACACCTAACTAACTACACTTAGCATTACGAACAGGATGAGTCTCTTCAAAGAAATCCATGGCTGTTGTTCAGTCTTTGCTACATGTTACCCTGTAGTGTGTGTGTAGTTGGTCATCCAGGTAAACCTATCTATTCTTCAATAACTAGACTGTATGAGAAGTTTGTAGAACATAAAAAATGAGCCACTAGGAGCAAAGGGGGCGTTACCGTTACTCCTAAAGTCTCTGCTTTCTCTGCAACTGTCGTGCCCTCTGCCATTTGATTCAGGCAGTGAAAAAGTCATTGGGTCTGGCCCTCTCAATCAAAATGGAGAGGGCACAGTAGTTGCAAAAAGAGCAGAGCCTCTAGGTGTAACGGCAATGCCCGCATTGCTCCTAGAGGCTAATTTGCATATTTAAAACTTTTTCTCCCCAGTGTTGGCACATATGAAGATGGGAACAATCCAGATGCCTTCCGACATGTGACAGGTTAGCCAGTTTCATAGGTACAGATCTGCTGACAGATGCTGATGATACTCAGATGGTGGCACCTACCTCAGGTTTAGAGCACAGTACACAGTACAGTAAGTTGGTAGCCCTACCCCTGAAGTGACCACTAGGTGACGGTACCCCCTTCCTCTGTTCTTAACTGGTGTCTACGCAACTTAGCATAAACATAAAGAGATTGCTTGCAAATTATACCTGCCACCATCTTTCCTCCAAAATTCACCTTGACTGTGAATTCTGAAAATATATTACTGAACGTGTAATTTTGATAAGCAGATCCTGTACCACTCCCAGTTAAGTAAAGAACGTTCTGTAACAAGGCATGTCAATGTTACTATGTGTTCCTGTGGCACCGATATACACTTAGCATTATAGAGATAGCCAAAAAACATCCAGCTCCTTTTCCTTAAGAACCAATGCTTTATTCTTTTACAGATTCATTTAAAATCCATGTGTACAAACGGAGAAGCTATAGTAGAATGTGACGCGTTTCGGGCCACTTCCATATGAGCCCTTCATCCTAACACTTAGCATTATGAACAGGATAAGTCTCTTCAAAGAAATTCCAAAGCCATCTGTGATGATACCGATGGTGCTGCAATGCTAAACATGCCCATGTTTGATAAACTGAATGTGCCACTTATGGACTGGATAGGAGGACATCGCTCAGCTAAAAGCTGCCCTATCAACCAATATGGACGGACCACTATGTCCACCATGTGAAGGTGCTGGAGGTGTGACAACCCATACACCTGGTAAAAGACTTCCGAGCTGCAAGGGTGGCCAGTGAAAACAGGCTGTTGCTAAAGTAGAGGTGCCTGCAGCTGACGGCCAAGCAACTTGGCTTTTTTTTCCATGTTGTACACACAATCACAACAGGGTGGTGACATAACCCTTACTGAATGAGCCAAGGACCATTTAAAAATGGGCCGACGCATAGGTGAGGATCAACTATCAGGGAAGCCCCCTATTTTTAGGTGATTGTAAACTTCACACTGGTAGCTCACCTGACACAAGGTGGGAAGTGACCACCATGGCCAGTACACTTTTCAGCCTCAAAATGAAAGCATATTATTTGGCCCATAGTTCATCCTGAAAGCAGCACATAGGTCTACACAACGACATTTGTCACATTAATGTCGCACGACAATTTTTATAATAGTAGTCTATGGTGTCGCATTGCGACATGCTGCGACTGCGACACGACAGTCGCAAAAAATCCATTCAAGCATGTCGCAATGTGACACCATAGACTACCATTATAAAAATTGTCGCGCGACATTAGTACATCAGTGTCGTGCGACACATGTTCCAGTGTAGATGTGCCCTATTTTTCATGCGACTTATTGTCGCGCGACAAATGTTGTCGTGTAGACCTAGCCTTGTATTGAACTTTTTGGCTACTTGCTACCATTAAAAGCAATATGTGCTGTCACAAACTCTGAGAAAGTTGGCATACATGTTCAGATGTATGTGCTCTATGAATTGGATATGTTTGATGTGGTAGGGGTTGCCGGAGGTTCTGAAGCTGCAGTAGATACAGGAGTGCCTGTGGAAGGGAGCCAGTGTGCCCTACTTGGCAAAGGTGCCACAGGTATTCCTGCCAGGCACAGAAAGAGACTTTACTGACAGTAGCTAGTAGCTACTAAGCAATTTTAACGCCAGGAAATTATAACTTGTCTTGCACCTTTGGAGTTCATTCATACGTGGACTTTTTCTTAGGCCTCTTGCACAAAACAGTATTTTCCGGACCGTATACTGCCAGTTTTTTCAGTTCAGTATACTGACAGTATACTGAACCGTTCACTTCAATGGGTCTGCAAAAAATACTGAAGTGTTTCCATATGCCTTCCGTTTCCGTTTTTCCGTTCCGTTTAAGGGTCAATTCACACGTCCGTGTGTTTTGCGGATCCACGGATCCGCGGATCCGCAAAACACGGACATCGGCGATGTGCGTTCCGCAATTTGCGGACCGCACAACGCCGGCACTCTCATAGAAAATGTCTTTTCTTGTCCGCAATTGCGGACAAGAATAGGACATGTTCTATTTTTTTTCGGATCCGCAATTGCCCATCGTCTGTCCCCATTGAAATTAATGGGTCCGCAATTCCGTTCCGCAAATGCGGAACAGAATTGCGGACGTGTGAATGGACCCTAAATATAGAACATGTCCTATTCTTGTCTGCAAATCACGTTCAGTGGCTCCATTCAAGTCAATGGGTCCGCAAAAAAAAATCAGTTTTTGCTGAACAATCTATTGAAAATTTTAAGACCAGCCCAATTTTTATTATGGAATTACTGTATACTGTATATGCCATACGGAAAAACGGAACGGAAAAACGGAACGAAAACACAACGGAAGAAAAAAACGGAAAAAAGGATAAAAAAAAAGGAACACAAAACACTGAAAAAGCCATACGTTCGTGTGCAAGAGGCCTTATGCACATTTTATGCAGTTGTTATATGTGATAGAAGTAGGATTTCATGAAGATGTGAAGCAATATTTGGAAGTGTCCTGTTTTCTATGGATTATAGGAACATTGTTCCTAAAACTCACATCTGAGGGGCAGTTTACACATAAAAACAATGTGACGAAATGATATTGAGGTGTGCAAAGCTCATATATACCACAGGTGTGTACATCAACCATAGGGTGTGCTTTCATAGACACTGGAAATTGATGAGGGCAGCGTATTTAGGTGCGGAGTTAAACAAGAGAAAAATAACAAATTCAACACCACTACCATTTTGCTGGCAGCAGACATGACACAGTTTATGTGTGACATCACCAAATTTACAAAACTAGTAGAATAATATATGTGAGCTCGGTGCATGCACTTCACTTATGAAATCTGTTAAAGGACGTACTCTACAATGTATGACAGGCGAATGTTGTTCTTTTGTGTAGGAAATGTTGCCTAATATATCATTTATAAATTTGAAGCACACCTCAAACGGTTAAATGTCATCCCCAAGGCTAGTTTCACACTAGCGCTAACGTCTTTCATCATATCCAGCATAGACAGATACTACCTTTCCCTGCCAGAGCCCATTGACTATAATGGGACCGGCAGAGAGTTGGCCTGTTTCTCGCATTAATGCTGGGACTCGGACGGACAAATTCTGCTGCGTGCGGGGCGGCGTGAAGCTATACAAAATATGGCACACGTGCTTGCACCACTTCTACCACTTGTGATTACTTATAAAAAAGGTTTTTGTGATCTTTACAAAACCACAAATAAAGCTTGGCTGAAGTTGCTATTTAACCCTTTACAATTGTATAATTTGATTGTGTATGATGTACATAGGTTTCTGTGCAGTCCATATTATACTGCAAAAATCAAAAGGAGTTAGACCAAATGATAAACTCCGCTCTGCAGCTTAAGGGTAACCACAGACCATGTGAATTATGTGTGTTTTTTCAGCGCAGGTTACATGCTAGATTTATAAGAAGTATTAGGATCCTCTTTATGCTGCAGTTGGAAAACAAAAAGTAAGAATTCTGTAGAGTCTGGGTGCCAGACATGGCAGGAATACCTTGCAGGAGCAGGGGAGGCACTGGATGGGTGGATGCTGATGTGAGGTTGAATCAATCACTACAGAATTCACTTTGGCTAAAGTCCCTCCTCTTAGCCCCTTCCCTGATCACCTCTTTCTCTCTCCATAGAGGGTGTGTCCTCTCCCCCTCCACTTGTTAGAGGGTTGGCCACAAGGAGGAGGGGGATTAATACTTTGTCTGCTCTTCATCCAAACACTTGATAGCAGAATTCCAGACTGAAGGACAACTACGTAAAAAGAGACTTGCATGTGGTGAGTAACAAAGGTGTAACTGCTGATCTACACTAATACACAGCTAAAGATGTCTTCTCTATGTCTTTTGTGTCACCGGCACCTTTCGAATCCATTGTACTAGCTCTAGATGTGATGTGTTTGCTGTATTGCCTAGGGAGTAGAAGTTATTAGCCTCTCTGTGTTGTAAATACTAACTGCAGTAAAGTTGTAGGAACTTTTGTTCTTCTGTTGGCCAGGCTGTTTATGTTTGTTTTGGCTTTTTTATGCTATTACAATGTTTGTGATCGGAAAGCTGATGATGAGCTCGATGGAAGGACGTCTGGAAGTGTATCCTCTGAGGGATAGAAAATAGTTAACTTGGTTGTTTCAAGTGATATACTGTAGCATGAGGGTGGCATTTCAGATTAAGTCATTATCACTTGGGTGACTAGTACATACAGAAGTACTCTGTGTACTCTGATGTCCCCAGATGGATGCCTGTCTAGACACCTGCAAACAGACGTTAAAAGTAAACAACCACATATTGGATCGGTACATGTCACTTGATGGTGGCATCTGGAGTTGCTGAGCACCAGCCCAAACATATTCAGACTGCTGCTTAGAAAGCATGGTGAAATCAGAAAATGATTCCATAAAGAGTCTGTAGGACGTCTGCAATTTTTTTTTGTTAAGTAAAGATTGCCTTTAAAATAGAAAACATGTTTTTCCCATATATACCATAAATGAACCTTCGTAACCGTAATCTTTTTTGCACCGAAACAGTTTATTACAATCAACTAAAAGTTGTACAGTTTGATAATACAAAATTCCAAAAAGTTTATTGACCGTTGCTGATAATTGCGTAATTATAAGTTGTCAGTGGTAAATCAATGTGAACTGCCATATGTAGAGTCTAAGTCAAGGATTCCATACATGTTTGCCTTGGTGCAGGTAATAGTTTATATTAAGGCCTCTTTCACACGACCGTATGGCTTTTCCAGTGTTTGGCGGGCCGTTTTTATCGGATCCGTTTTTGAGTTTTTTGTTTCCGTTGTGGTTCCGTTTCTGTTCGTTTTTTTCCGTATGGCATATACAGTATACAGTAATTACATAGAAAAAATTGGGCTGGTCTTAAAATTTTCAATAGAAGGTTCCGCAAAAAAACTTAACATATACGGAAGACATACAGATGCATTTACGTATGCGTTCCATTTTTTTTGCGGACCCATTGACTTGAATGGAGCCAAGGATCGTGATTTGCGGGCAATAATAGGACATGTTCTATATTTGAACGGAATGGAAAATCGAAAATATGGAAACGGAATGCACACGGAAACACTTAAGTTTTTTTTGCGGAACCATTGAAATGAATGGTTCCGTATATGGACCGTATACGGAATGCAAAAAAAAGGTCCGTACACTCGCAAAAAAAAAAAACCTTTGTGTGAAAGAGGCCTAAAGGTGTATTCTCAGCTCAGTGCTGGGTTGCCAACCAGAATTTTTCTTTTTTCTGGGCAAATTATCCAAAAATTACATACAGCCAAAAATTTTTATGTACAAATTGGAAACCCATAATGAATAATAAAGACTATAAGTAGCATAGGTCTATAGATCAATATACTGATACAAAAAATCATTACCAATAATAACTGGAAACTGTCAATAATAATTACCACAAAAACCATGGACACATCTATTTTTTAAGGATTGTCCAGAAATTTATGGACGGTTGGCAACCCTGGCTCAGTCATTTATGGCATAGTTAAAGGATGGCAATCAGGAGAATGAAGGTCCAGTCACATTCTGTATCTCCCACAGACATAAATGGAGAGGGCCACACAGAAAAGTGGCCACCTATCCAATAAGTGTGGTGGGCAGGCAATGGAAAATAGGGGAACTGGAGCCCCAGTCTCCCAACTGGTGAGGGGGTCCCAACAAGAACGTAAACAACGTACGGCTATCACATTTATAGCCATCTTCCGGAGACACGTTTTTCCTACAATATGTATGAGCTATCACATCGGCTGCAGCATGAGACTTGATGAGGTATTTTATAATATATCCAAGCCCAAAACCACAGGCCCATGGTGACTTCTCATGCGCTCTAATCCTTTACCATAGTGGGACATCTCAGCTCATTGTAAGAAATTGCGTTACAATTTCTGATACTTCAGCTTGGAGTCGCTTAGCTTAATTAACACATGTAATATAATTAATATTATGCTTTCTTTAAGACACTTGAAGATTCTCCACTACTGACATAGTTGAGACTTCATTGTGATTCCCGTAAGGGGCCTTAGCTATGAAAACAGATGAGAACTTGCCCTCAGAAAACAATCACATCTCCGATTTTACAGACCCAAATTTAAAACGGAGAAAAAATCATCTGAATGGTTTTCAACGACCAATCTACAAGTACAAAATTTCCATAGCTCCATGAGATCACAAATACTGTCCAAAACATTTCCACAGTGAATAGCTGTAGTTAAGCATTGGGGCTCTATGTTGAGTTTATGCTTTTTTACGCTATTATTTGGTTCATAAGCCGGTAATGACTGTGTTACAAATACCTAAACATATGTTTATATATAATGTCCATGGAATATAAGCACTGTGTATAAGTGTACACTGCCTAGATGAAATATACTACACGTTGCGTCATGTCAGTTCACTACACAAGCTACAGTACTATTATTTGTTTTTATCAAGTGGTGTGTGTGTTGGATACTATTTTATTTCCGCTCTACGTGTTATATTGTAGCTACCTGGGAAAAGTTTGACTTACCTTTTTGTAAACAAATTGTGCTTGTTTTCTGATAAAGTTTGTTATTTGTGACGTGTGCAAGAACAAATCCAAGACCAGGGAAACAAAGAGCTGCCAATATTAATGACCTGGGTCTAGATTTGCTGTATTCCTAAGGGTCCATTTCACATGTTCGCAAGTGTTTTGCGGTCTGCAAATCGCGGATATGCAAAACATGGACACCGGCCTTGTGCATTCTGCATTTTACGGACCGCACATGGCCGGCACTATAATAGAAATACCTTTACTTGTCCGTGTAGACAAGAATAGGACATATTCTATATTTTTGCGGGGCCACGGAATGGAAGTGCGGATGCGGACATTACACAGTGTGCTGTCCGCATCTTTTGCAGCCCCATTGAAAATGAATGGGTCCGCCCCTGTTCCGCAAAATTGCGGAATGGATGCGGACCCATTATGCAGACATGTGAATGGACCCTCAAGCAGTTGTGTATATAGGTTACACTGTAGAAATGGCCAAAAGGTTAATATCTTATCTTATTAGTGCTTTGGTTTTGCAGATAATAGTTACTGTAGTCATTGTAGAAAGTTTTCACATTCACATGATGTTTTGTGATCTGCAAACCACGGATCCGCTAAACATGGATACCGTTTGTGTGCACGCTGCAGACCCACTGACTTTAATAGATCCGTGGTCCGCATGGACATAGCCTACATTCAGATGCCCAACAACACAGGTTTAGAGTAGGAACTGCCTGACTGAGACCACTTTGGCGTTGGTAGGCGCGCACATATGAAAAATATATTGGCTGAGAGTCCCACATTTTATCATATCAGACTGAGGGCTTAGACTATGTATGGTGTTTGCATCTATTGTGTTATGTGTTGCATCTAGTGCATTATGTCCTATAGTTTGCCTCAACATGCGGACCACGGACCCATAAAAGTTAATGGGTCTGCACCGTGATGTGGCATGCACGCAGCTGGTATTCGTCTTTTGCAGATTCGCGTCATATGAATGCCCCCTTATTGTGTATACGGCTGCTTAAAGACAGTCACAATGCAGATTTCTACCAATGGCCCAGCCTTGAACTGGTTAAACGGACTGCGCACAGTAACATATATTCTGAATCTCCTATAGTATAAAGACGCAAAGCGATGAAACTACCAATTATGGTGAATAATTAGAATTTTTATGGCTGCTAAAATGTTCAGAGATGTTTAGAATAAAGACATTGCATTAAACATATAATTTGCTTCCTGTTTTTATACATTTTACCCACATGGTGTAAAAAAAAGGACTTTCTGATAAGTGATTTTGGGTATTGAAGGAAAAAGTTTGGGAAGCAGTGTGGTAGAAGTTTCTATGGCACAGAGAAGAAAACAGAAGTAGCCAGCGTTCCTTATGTTTGTGAAGTGATCCTTTACTGTCTGACATTTCATTAGTTCTCTATGTGGGAGGACTGGAAGGACAAAGCTTTATGGTAACCAGTGAAAACTTCGATCCTGTAAAGATTTATGGTTCAGGTCTGACCCTGGAACATCTGCAGAATTCTATTCTCCTGTTAGATGGAACTAGTTCAAGGATGTGCACTCCCTGGAAATAACCTTAAACTGGACAGAAATCGCTGGTCATTCCAGCCCAAACTGAATGTGCCTTGTAAATGCTGTTCCTGGAATGTCTCATGAGATAATAGTAAGAATAGGCAAGCCGGGGAAAAATAACATTCATGGACAATGTCAATGATACCACAAGGGTAAAAGTGAAAACCAGCCAAGTGATAAGAGGGTTGAATTCAAAGAAACGTGACGCAGATCCATGTACTGAACCGAGCAGATTAATACAAGAGATTAGCATGAATCACGGCTGTGGTCAGTGCACCTAGCACAAATACAACCGCCATATAATGTACATCACATAAGCACAAGGGCAATGTAGAGGTTTTCTAACGAAAAACATACTTATTCCCAGCATGGCAGCATGAAGGTGTAATTGGTGGCATGGTCACGGCAAGCTACAATTGATAATAAAGCTACCCTGTTCTGAATTCATATTACCTACACAGCTAAAGGAGTTTTCTGGGATTTCAGTATTGATAGCCTATCCTCGGGAAAGGTCCTCAATATCTAAGCGGTGGGGGTCTGACTTCCGCCACCACCACCAATCAGCTGTTTGAAGAGGCCGTGCCTTCTCACAGCATACCGCACACACCACTGTGCATTTTATATCGGCTGTGCTTGGTATTTCAGCTCAGGCCCATTCATTTGAATGCATCTGAGTTGCAAATAGGCCACATGACCAACGAATGCAATGTCACTGACTAAGGAAAAGGCCACAGTGTGCACCGGAGCACCATGGACTCTTCAAACAGCTGATCAGAAGGGATGCTGGGAGTCAGAACCCCACTGATCAGATATTGATGACCTATCCTGAGGGTAAGCTATCAATATTGAACTCTCAGAAAAACCCTTTGACCGGAATGATTCTTTTAAAGGGTTCCATTCAGGAGACATGTGCGCAGTCTTAGGGGTGGTGTGTGACACAGGACTTGCAGTAGGCATAATTCAATGGGGTAGATTTACAAGTAAAATGCACAAGAATTCTTGCTCATAATATTGAGAACTGTCATTGTACATATGTCACCATATGACGTGTTTCACCAGACTGACCTATGTAATCCTACTATTCGTAAGTTTTCTCAATGCCATGTACACATATTTCTGTAATAGTCTCCATCCATCTTATTTTTTCTCTTTTCCTTACTTAAAGGGACACCCCCATAACATTATGATTATTGGGGTCTGATCTCTGAGATCCCATGAGTACTAGTAACAGAGGTCCCAGTGCTGCAAGCCCCAGAGGAGCGGAGGATGGGAGTGGTAATGGCTCTGTCTGCAATAATTATAATTAAAAGTGGCAATCCTCACACCGATGCTCCCTAGGGCCAGGGCAGTGATAGGAGGGTGCACTCTTTCATCCCTCTGGCCACAGCCTGATGTTGGGGCTCCTGTCTGATGGTAGTTGGGGTGCCCTTGGTGTTGTACAGATGCAAGGCAGGAGATGTAGGTTCTGTGGCCAGAGAATGGTGCTGGAGTCAGTAACCAGCCCGATTGTAGAAAATAAATGAGTCCTTCTTTACTAAAGTGCAGAATGGGAATTGTAGTACATCCAACAGCATCAAGTCACAGTTGAAAAAAAAAATCACAGTGCATTCTCTTCCCAATAGCTGTATACAGGCAAATAGCACCAATGATAATAATAGTAGCAGCAATCCCTGAGATCCTTCTAAACTCTTTGCAACCTTTCCAACATCGTGACAGGCATGAAAAACTCTCAAAAATAAGTTTTTCAGTTACCACGGCGGGTGCAAATCCTACAAAAGGTCAGCCAACCCTTTATATAAGTGTGAAAGGTGCCGTTAACTGTGCCCATTTTATAAGCAGAAAAATCTATATTGGCCATAAATACCAAATACATTTCTAGTACACACAGCCTTGTGATCCTGGACAGTCTATGAATGTCTTCTCCAGCTTTCGCTCAGGGATTGTTCTCTCAACAAGAATTATGTTTCTCCTGCAGCTGAACAAGCATCTGCCCTTAACAGCAGGCAGAGCTAAACTGAAGTTGCTGATGCAATCATAGTAACATAGTATATAAGACCGAAAAAATACATTTGTCCATCCAGTTCGGCCTGTTTCCTACAAGTTGATCCAGAGGAAGGCAAAAAAACCCTGTGAGGCAGAAGCCAATTTTCCCCACTTAAGAGGAAAAAAATTCCTTCCTGACTCCAATCAGGCAATCATAATAACAGCAATCATATCAGGCAATCATAATCCTAACTAGAAAGCCCCTCCCTCAGACGGGAAAGCTAGCTCCCTCTGCTGAGTCAGAAAAACATTAAACAGTGCCACCTACACAGCTTTTGGAATACATACAAAGCATAATGTAGAGCATGAACAGATTAAAAAAAATCAAATCAGGTACCAACAATTTGCAAGTACCCTGTTCTGGGGTACTGCACCAGTACGTCGGCACATGAACTGGAACTGACATACCATACCAGAAACATAGTACTGACAAGTATGGTGTTGTTTCTAGAAAAAGATACCTTTTCTTGTAACCCTGTGCAACCCATTTAATAGTAATGTTGTAATATTTGTAAGGCACACAATGAAAAAAAAAAAAGCAGACAAATATCTGAAACTCTTCCAAGGTATTTCTGTCCAGTGTACCAAGGCATCTTTGTTTTCCTGTTAAGCATATCTTGTATTTTGAGCTATCATGCATCCCGTGCCAGAAAGCCCTACACTGTTAAACATTGTAATTAGTGGAAAGCCTCCTAGGTCCAGAAGGTATTAATAGCTTCTTCATTAGTCTGACAGAGCTCGGAGGTAGTGCATGACTTAGCCTAGTTGAGGATGACGCTTCTTCCCTTCTCAATTCCCAGATGGCTTTATAACAAAATTTTATATTTGACAAGCTTAAGTGATAACCTTCAGTGGTTGATGTGTTTTAATATTATATTTCTCACGGCTATTTAATTTCCTATTATATAGCCGTGGTATATATAAGTGTTTTATCAGGTAGGTTTGTCATAAATTATCCAAATACGCTAATCCTGCACCAGGAGGGAGCAATATATCTTACAACGTCAAATAGCTGGCTGTTCCTAACGTGAGCTCCATGCTATAAAAGCAAAATGATTTGTGAAGCCAGACGACTCACCTAGACTACTGATTTAGCATTTTTCATGTTCGTCACTATTTGGCAAATTACAGTTAGATTTTCCATTAATGAAACCATCCACATGGCAGATTCAGTGTTTCCAAGACTCCAACCTGCATAGTACAACCGGAGAAATGTGCACGAAAATGCTGCAAAGGAAAACCAATCTCTGGTTTGCTTTTCAGTTCCTAACTGTGCAAGACTGTGTAAAAATCCACAGAACTTTTAGGGGCACATTTATTAAGGCCAGTATTTTAGATGCCAGTCTTAATAAGCCCCTGCGCTGGCAGTGGATTGCCGAAGTTATGTAGAGGCCGGTGCCTCGTATCCAACGCCGATTCTAAATGTAAGGCAGCTTCCTTGCTTTCTTAAATTTAGACCATTTTCTGCACCTAAAACAGACAGAGAAAATGATGAATGAGAGGGGCCTGCCGGTCCCCTTCTCTGCCCACGCCCCCTTTTTTAGACCTGGCGTGAGCGGGGAAGAAGTCGCAGATTCTGCCACAACATGGGTGCGACAGAATCTGCGCCAGATATACGAGACAGTGCTTTAGGACATAAGTTTGAATGAGTAAATTAATTCTAAATCCTCAATTTTTTTAAATTCGCTTGCCATTTGATCCTGAATCTTTGGAGAGAGGGAAAGAGGGAGAAACCGAAAGAGCAAAGAAAAAATTTATTTTAAAATTGATTAATAAAAAAATTGAGAATCGAGAGAAAAATATGGGTCCTACGAGACCTCAGAGTGTCATACACAAATTTGCAGGCCAGTTGGAGCACTTTTGATTTGGGTAGAATTGATTCAGACCCGAATCGGTTGACCAGCTCTCCTGAATTAAACCCAAATCGAATTATGGGTATTTTGTTAATCTCCGGAATACTGCTGAATTGTAACGTCTCTATTACTACCACAAACCCATGGGTCTACTTCACAAAACTTAGATCACCATAGATATTTCAGATTGCTTCAGTAGAACTGCTGGAGGTCTGGGCATTGAAGTCACATTAAGGCCTCTGAGACCAGCAATATACAGCATTTACACCCCTGCACGATGCCTGGGTGCACTAAAGGGGAGATTTATGAAGCCATTTATTATTGGAGGTGTAGTTGAGGTTAGTTTTTACACTGGAGTTGTTATGTGCACCCTCGCCAAATTAATGAATATGCAGAATGGCATTAATAAATTTGGTGCAAGTGCAATGCAGATGTGCCTATTTTACCAAAGTACACCTGGGGGATAACTGGCATGGAGTTTCAAATTTTTTAAAAGTGGCATTTGATAAATGTGACATAAAAGGTATCTACTCTGAAATCCCGGATAACTTTTTACTCCACTTCTGAAAGTGGTGCAGGAAGGTGAAGTTCTCAAAATGTCAATGCTCTCATCCCTGCATGTGAAATTTCCACGCCAAAAAACCTGGCATACCAGATTTGAAAAATGTTTTCCCTTTGTCTTTGATGCCCACAGCAACAAATCACATTGCAGCTTTCAGAACACAAAATGAAAGCTGCGCTGTGATTGGATGCTATGGGCAACAAAGACAGTTTTTCTTTTAGACAGCTT
Organism: Bufotes viridis; assembly: GCA_033119425.1. Taxonomy (NCBI): domain Eukaryota; kingdom Metazoa; phylum Chordata; class Amphibia; order Anura; family Bufonidae; genus Bufotes; species Bufotes viridis. The sequence continues at coordinate 454,501,713 of CM065590.1, forward strand.
TCATAAATCAACCTATTGATGATTCAGATATCAGTCTTTTCCGTTTGTGTTCTATCCAGACTGTTCGCATATGACCCGGACCTATTTTAGTAAATGGCACAATTCATGCACTGTGCAGAAAGACTCGCAGCATGCACCATTCTTATCCGTTTTTCTCCAAGACTGATTCATTCACAAGCAAAGGTACAAAAAAAGTCGGCACACCTAGACACCATACAGAGCCACGTGTGAGCATAGACTGATTAGTTATTTTATGACATTCAGCGGCATCTCAGAGGTTTTTAGAATTACGGTCCCTTTATAGAAGATTCGCCTAAAATCTTAAAAATCATCAGTAAATCAGTCCACCCAGCTTTCTCATAGTTCTTACAAGTGACAGACATGATCTGGTAAAACAAAACTGCTTGCATGTATTGCCACATTTTCCAATCTGTGGTCTGGAGATGCTGGGTGATGTCCTATCCGGCAGCTGTACTGGTAGCCATGATGAATACTGTGGAGATGATACAGTTGAATACTGTAGAGAGGGCAGCAGTATTTTGTGTCACACTGTGGTATTTGATTCTGCCGCGGCGGTACGTTGTGCTGCGCTATGGTATTGCAGCCCCTGTCTACTTATGTTGCCCTGCCTTCTATCAATTTAGTTCCACCTACAACATGGGGGTACTTTTAGTTTTTTTTTACAGGGCAACTTTAAGTTCTCAATCTGCCCCTGGATATATAAACCAAGATTATATATATGTGTATATATATATATATATATATATATTTACAGATTTACAACAAGATATATATTAACAGCTAGGAAGTGGAAAATCCTCTCATCTTACGTCTTGGACTGCACCTTGGCATTCCCGTTGCTGTGATTAATATACTGCTAGTTGATACGAGGATTATTATGTAGCACAAGTCTAAGAAACCTGACATTGAGCATTCTGGTCATTTATTGAGCTGTCTCTTGGCAGCAGTGATGGTTCAGTGGACACACATAGGATGGTCTGGTCAGAATTGACTGGCAGTGGGTGGGAAGACAAGTCTTGCCCAGCATGGGATCCAGTTTGTGTTTGTTACTCTTGCCGTTAACATAGAAACTGTTGTGCTTGGTTGGTTTTCTCTCACTGGCCGCATTGTCTAAGTTTAAGATGCTTGAAATGAGGGGAGGAGCAAAAACAGCTGTAATGGGTTTCCTGTAATACTGAGTGCAGATTGAAGCACTCTCGAAACTGCCTCTAAGATGTCTTCTGGACAAAAGAAAAGAACAAAAGACAAGCAATGAAAAAAATGTTTACATTATATTATTTGCTCACAAGGTTGATGTAAAATAAGAAGTATATTACCATTTTACGGGAAATCCTATGTTGTTAGAAAGCAGGTATGCCTTCTTATTCGTTTTTTACTCCATGCCTTCCAGATCTATAACTTTTTAGTTTTTTTCGTTCACATAGTCATATGCAGGACAAGTTGTACTTTCTAATGGTAGCATTGCATACAATGTAGTGAAAAGCTGGAAAAAGAATTCTAAACGGAGTGGAATTGGACAAAAATGCAATTACACTATAGTTTTAGGGGTTTCCTTTTTACAGAATTCCCTAGGGAGTAAAAATGACTTGTTATTTCGATTTTCTAGGTCAGTACGATTACAGCCATTCCATATTTCTATAGTTTTTCTTGTGTTTTAATACTTTGAAAAAAATTGTTTTTATTTATTTGCATTGCCATATTCTGACCCCTATAACTTTTTATATTTACATCTATGGAGCTGTGTGAGGGCTCATTTTTGCAGGGTGATCTGTATTTTTCATTGATACCATTGTGGGATGTGTATAAGTTTTTTTTTTTTTTGCAGGTGAAATGACCAAAAATGGTTATCTGGTCATTTAGATTTTTTTATGTTACACCATGCAGAATAAAAACTTTTATATTTTAATAGTACGAGCATTTGGGGATGCATCAATAACAATGGTCTTTATTTTTTTTACTATTTACTTTTATTTGTAAAGTGGGGTGATTTAAATTTTTATATTTTTTAAAGGGGACTTTAACATATGATCGTCTGATCAATTCTCCCATAGACTGCAATGAATTCCATGTGGATGAGGTTTTTTGCCACTGATCTGCAGCAAATCTACAGCTGATATTTCAGCTGCATTTTCTGCAGCATGTGCACATACCCTAAGGCCTCATGCACACGACCGTTTTTTTATGCTGCCCGCAAAAAGGGGTTCCGTTGTTCAGTGATCCGTGTCCGTTTTTGCCTTCCGTTGTGTTTCCGTGTGTCTTCCGTTTTTTTTAGCGGATATGACCCAAAAGATTTTACCAAAAGACAGGCTGACAATTTTTCCCAAGTGCCTGCCAAGGGATCCGCAAAAAAAACGGACACGGAACGCGGATGACACACGGATGGCCATCCGCATTTTTCACGGACCCATTGACTTGAATGGGTCCGTGAACCGTTTTTCACGGACAACAATAGGACAGGTTATATTTTTTTGACGGACTGGAATCACGGACCACGGACGCGGAGGACAAACGGTGCATTTGCCGAAGGTTTTCACGGACCCATTGGAAACCAATGGGTCCGCAGAAAATCACGAAAAACGGAGCAACGGACACGGAATCAAACAACGGTCGTGTGCATGAGGCCTAAGTTGTACATATAATTTGGCACCTCAGGCCTTACACGAGTACTCAGGATGACTCATCCACATCTCATATAGAGATCCAAGTATGTTACTTCTCTATATAGCGTATGTATTTATTATGTATGTATGTATTAATAAGAAATTGCTTGAACACATCTGGGAAACTGCAAAAAAAAGATATATATTAATTTGTGAGTTTGGATGACACCTGTAAGGCCTTATTCACACGTCCGTAGTGTTTATGGATCCGCAAATTGCGGATCCATAAACACACCCGGCCGGCAGCCCCATAGAAATGTCTATTCTTGTCCGCAATTGCGGGCAAGAATAGGACATGCTCTACTTTTTGCGGAGCTGCGGCCGTAAGATCGGCGGCGCGCTCCGCAAAAACTGATGCGGAGAGCACAGTGTGTGCTCTCTGCATCATTCCGTGCCCCATTCACAGTCAATGGGTCCGCATGTATTCCGCAGAATTGCGGAATACATGCGGACGACATTGCGGACGTGTGAATAGGGCCTAATCCTTCCCTGCATTTGCAATGGTGTTTTTTGTATAGAAAAGTACCCATTTTGAAAGAGGTTTCACTGGAAAACGTTCTTCAGACATGTAAATCTTCATCAGTTTCACTACACAAGGCACGTATTGAGTGCATTTCTTGCTGTAAGCATTCCTCTGCTTTGTCACTGCAGAGACCACCAGGACCTCCTTGGAGAAAAGTGCACCTGACTCCAACAATGCGTCCTTCTAATCTGATTGCCCCCTGCGTTGTTCTATTCATTGCCTAAAAGTTTCACTTAAATTCTCTGAAAGAGACATTTAGCTTGGTTTCAGTCTGCATGAACCAATGTTTGTTGTAGCATCATGGAATTACAATGCCAAATACAGTAATTACATCAGCGTTGTAGAAATCTTGTTGTCTCCTGATTAACAACATCTTTACAACTAACTGTTCAGGTGACTAACAGATACCAGAATGGTAATGCATCAAACAGGATGGATTAGTGCCAGGAGGAGGCAGAGAAAGGCGTGACGCTGACTCACGTGTAAACATTCTGTGGCTTTATAAAGAAACCTTGCTAATTTGTGTAATCACTTTGCCATTTAATTACCGGTCGTTTGTTGTGCTTTCCTGGTAAATACATCAGTTTAACTGAGGTTTATTAAATATTTATCCATTGTTGTTCCCAGCAGGAATCACTCAGTATGTTACCTTGTGTGCAGGATAATTCACAGCCTTCAAAATAACCCCAAATATTCATTATCTGGTCAAGCAATTACTGAAAATATTATAATGTTCTAACAGTTTAAGGCTACATGCACACAACCGTATGTGTTTTGCGGTCCGCAAATTGTGGATCTGCAAAAAACATCTGTAGGGCATCCGTTTTTTTTGCGGATCCATTTTTATTTGCGGATCCATTGTAATAATGGCTATCCTGTTTCGCAAAATGGACTAGAATAGTACATGCTCTATTTTTTTGTGGGGCTACGAAATGGGAACAAACACAGAACCAGAGATAGGTGCACACTGCCGTCACACTAAACCCTCACACTGATGTTAAAAATTGAGAGGTTAGTTCGACATATCCTACTAGGAGGACATGTCTTAAGCCTCGGGCACCAGCGTCAAGGTCTCTCAAGTAGCCCAAGGGCCCTAACACTCACCTACCTGCGCCATATGGGCGATATCAGGGGCCAGTGGGCAATTACAGGAGCATTAGGACGACTCACAAACATCTCCTCTGTTACCTCCAGCATGTAGCCATGCTTGCAATGGGAGGTGGGAGGTGTCTATGAGCCCTACCCAAGACTGACTGATATAGCCCAAAGCCTAGCAGGTGCACCCAAATGTGACCTGAAGATGAAAAACAGGCACATTTAAATTGGAGTTTATACACCTCAGTACATATATATATATATAAACCATCAAAAAAATGGACATACGGATGCGAATAGTACACAGTCTGCTGTCAGCATTTTTTGCAGACCCGTTGAAATGAATAGGTCCACATCCTATCCGCAAAAAAAAACGGAACGGACACGGAAACAAAATACGTTTGTGTGCATGTAGCCTAATAAAAGGATTTAAAAGGGTCGTCTGAGTTCTTGCTCTGTTCACATGACTGTAGTGGTGACGTGCCTTATACCTCATGTAACTGCTGCAGCTAATCACTAGACTCAGTTCTATATGGCATAGGACTGCTGAGGCCGGTGAGCATCATGTGAGGCATATGGGATGTCACTACTGCAGACATAATTATTATTCCTATTTATTTTTTAAGTGCCATTCATTCCATGGCGCAGTACATATGAAAAGGCATATACATACATGATACAGACGAGTTACAAACTGGTACAGAAGGAGAGAGGACCCGGCCCGCGAGGGCTTACAATCTACTGAGATGCCCAACCTGTGGCCCTCCAGCTGTTGCAAAACTACAACTCCCAGCATTCCTAGACATTATACAGCAATTAGTGCATGCTGGGAGTTGTAGTTTTGCAACAGCTGGAGGTCCTCAGGTTGAGCATCCTTGATCTACAAGGTATGGAGGAATGACACAGTAGGTGAGGGTGAAGCTGGTCATGGCGGTATGGAGGCAGCAGGGTCACTGGATGTAGGCTTGTCTGAAGAGGTGGGTTTTCAGGTTTCTTTTGAAGGCTTCCATTGGAGGTGAGAGTCTGATATGTTGGGGTAGAGAGTTCCAGAGTGTGGGGGATGCACGGGAGAAATCTTGGAGGAGATTGAGGGAAGAGGTGATAAGAGGAGAGGAGAGAAGGAGGTCTTGTGAGAATCAGAGACATGTGAACAGATCCTGGAGTGGTGCATTTAAGAGAGACATCTCTCAAGAGATTGCATCTATAATTGCAGCAATAGGTGACTAAACAAAGTAGTAGGGGGGAATACTGTTTTTTTTGTCTTTATTACTGTTATTATATTTTACAAATGTATCTATTTATTTCCTTAATATTTTGTACAATTTATCATTTTTTTTGTTATTAATAGTTATTTCTACAGAAAAATGTATTTATTATTCCTATTTAGAATTAAGATTAATCATTATTGTTGTGTCAAAGTAAAACAAAATATTTTGCACTTCAAAGTGGTAGGCATATTGTATAAATCAAACAGTACAGTTTACAAACCCCTCACAAACCCATTTTGATTCCAGTTTGTAATGCAACAAAACAGAAAAAAACACCAAAGAGGGTGAATGCTTTTGCAAGGCTATTTATGTGATAACTTTTTGTTAATGGAAATGTCCCATCTTCATTCAGCAGGACTTGCGCTGATGTCACCACACATTGAATTGGATGGGTCAGGATTCAGTGCAGGTGCAATGTGTGCACGTCACGCATTGCACCCGCGCGGAAAACTTGCCCGTGTGAAAGGGGCCTTACACTTACAGCCTGCTTCCTGTGAGATACACAGGCTCACAGGGATGGCACCCAAAATGCCTAAGGAAGGCATCGGGCTGGTGTCCAAGCCATCGGGTCCCCGTCACAGCAGCGCGGGGACCCGATGGACACCCGGGACCAGTGAGGATACCGCACATGCCACAGTCTGTGCTGACCGTGGCAATGCGAGGGTAATGCGCTGACATCAGTGTTTTCACCGATGCCGGCGTATACAGCTAGGGCCCGGCTATCAGTGACTGCCGGACCCTTGCAGCTGATCGGGCGGGAGCAGCTCCTGCATCCGCCCGATCAACGTGCCGTAGCTGTACGGCGCTGGTATTTCAGACCCAGTTCCCATTGCCGTACATTTAAGGGTTAATCAATGATTATATGTACCCAAAATGGTGCATTAAAAACTATAATTTTTCCTGCAAAAAATAAGCACTCATACAGGTACATTGGTGAAAAAACAAAAAAGTTATAGCTTCTGGAAAGTGATGATAGCAAAAAAAAATGCATGGTCACTAATAACTTGAAATTCGTCCTGGTAAAATTTTGTTTTCTACAGGAAAAATAAGGAAATTGCCTACAAGTTTATTGGTCTAGTGAGTGGGAGTGCGCAGGAATTCTGTACTGAGGCACTTCTTAGAGGTTTTGTGAGAAACATAAGAAGTGAATGAGAAAGTGAAATGATAACAGCCAAAGCTTTTTTAGAAAGCAGTAGGGAGATGTAAAATCCTATGTTAATACTGAAACCTGCATTGAAAATCTACACTGAAAATACCCACAAATGAAATTTCCATGTTTGTTCAGAACTGTTTCTAAGGAAAATCACAAATCTGGTTTGTACAGTATTTGGGGGAAAAATCAGCAAAATCACAAAAAATAGGACAAGCTGGCCCAGATTTACTAATCCTAAAGATGTCGTCAGCTTAGACAGGCTGTCTAGACCTGCACCAAATTTATCACAGTGGTGATAGGCTGGGTGATAAATCTGGGGCAGGGATAGACATTTTTCTCTAGTTGTCTTACTGTGAAACAGATTTTTCTTGGAATTAATCCAAAATTTTGGTGCAAAAAAGCGCAAGTTAGACAAGCCCACTTTCACATGTAGCTCCATCTGCTTCCAGCTAAGCTCCACCCACTTGCTAAGCTTGATAGAAAAAAAGTTTAGAAACCCTGGCATCCTCAAACTGCGGCATTCCCACAATATCCTACTGTAGGCTGATAGCTGTAGGCTATTCGGGAATGCTGGGAGTTGTAGTTTTGCAACAGCTGGAGGGCCGCAGGTTGAGCATGCCTGGCCTACAGGTATCAGTCTACAGCAGGGCATTGTGGGAGTTGTAGTTTTGCAACAGCTGGAGGGCCGCAGTTTGAGGATGCCTGCCCTAGAGGCACCAAATTGCATCAATTTGTGACACTTTTTTTGATAGATTTTTGGTGCAGACCAATCACTAAATCTAGTCCACTGTGTGAAAACTTTGAGATACATGGAGTTTAAATGTTTATCAGATTTTCACAATATAAACAATATTTTTGCATAAATATACAAATCTTATGGACATTGTGAGGGATACTTATCGAGCCCCCCCCATTTTTCACACAGATTGCCAACTTTTTGCCTTTTTATACTACGCTTGCGACTTTTTAAAAAGGTGGGCAGGAGGAGGTGGACCCTAGGAGAACCAACACATTACAATTTAAGCAAGAAAGAAAACTGCGTAAATTATACCGTCAATCTAAGCCACCTCCTAGCTGGAGTAGATTTCAGTTCTGCTACATGGATTCCCCAAGATGTACTACACTTAGGGCTTGTTCACACAACCGTGCCGTGTTTTGCTGTCCGCATCTTTTGCGGCCCCATAGAAGTGAATGGGTCCGCACCCGTGCCGCAAAAAATGCGGACCCAATCTGCGGTCGAGTGAACAAGCCTTTAATAGGAGGGGTGCACCTCCTAATTGTTACGCCACAACTGATGCCAGTGGACCAAAGATTAAGACCGGCTTATAAAATGCCAGTCTGTATAAGGGTCCATTCACACGTCCGTAAGTGTTTTGCAGATTTGCAAATTGCGGATCCTCGAAACACGGAGACCGGCAATGTGCAGAATAGGACATGTTCTATTTTTTTGCGGAAATGGAAGTGCGGATGTGGAAGTGCGGATCCGGAAATGCGGATAGCACATAGTGTGCTGTCTGCATCTTTTCCGTCCCTACTGGAAATTAATGGGTCCGGACCCATTTTGCGGATGTGTGAATGGACCCTAAAGGTCCCCTTTGTGAATTTTGTACTCACTGTATAGGCCCATTCACAAGACCATCTTTTTTTTCAGCGCCCAATCCGACTTTTGTCGGTTACGCAGCCCCGCAAAAACGATAAAACATGTCTTGTTCTACCATAGGGCAGGGTGTTCCGATCCGCAAAATGCAGAACGCACACAGCCAGTATCCGTGTTTTGCGAATCTGCAATTTGAGGTCTGCAAAAACGGATACAGTCATGTGAATGTACCCTATAGCTAATGAGATAGTACTTTGGCTAAGGAACATATTAAAATGAATAAAAATTTTACAAAAGTAAAAAGGATTGAAAAAGCTAAAAATGTATTAAAAAAAAAGCCACATTAATATGCAATCTGTTTAGCAAAACAGTAGTCTGATATCAATATACTCATAACAGGCTGTACTGTGCAACTCACAGGTGGTGCTTGGTTAAAAGATTATCAGGAAATGTTTTATGTGAAATATATGTACATTTACAGTATATAAGCCTTGAAATTCTACCTCAGAAACATATTACGAAATGAACTATTGTCGCCACAAAATCAGTCTGAAAAGAACTAGCTTGTTGTTGTGGATAGAGAAGGTTCAGCCGGCAAGTGAAGTGGCATGAGGAGACTCCTACATGTCCCTGATGTAGCGATGTGGTCTGTAATGAAGGAATCTGTAGGAAGAAAATTACTATTAACCTTAGAGGTCAGGGATGGGTGAGTTTGGGGGGGATGGTAGAATGGTGAGAGGACTACATATACCCATGTCCTTGTCCCTAAATAACAAGAACTAAAATGTTCCTTTTCTTCTTCTTCTTTTAGAAACTCTTGGAGATGACGCATACACATTACCTGCTCGTTTTCTGCTTGGTCTCTTGTATAAAGGAAGGATTTGCTCAGAATTCAACTCTGACACCAAACCTACCAAACTCTTCAGCATGGCCGGCTGGCTGTGGTCAGGATGTCAAATCTATTTACTTTGCTCTTTGTGATCTTACAGCTGCCTGGGGTATTGTCCTTGAAGCAGTGACCTCCTTAGGCATTCTATGTACAATAGTATTAGGATTCATTTTTGTGGCACTTGCCCCTTCAGTCTCTCAGGATGCACGAAAGGGTACCCTAGCCCTTAACTTTCTGTTTATATTCGGGGTCTTGGGCTTATTTTCTTTAGTTTTTGCATTTATCATTGCACCCAGTCCCACAATCTGCATAGTACGAAGGTTTTTGTTTGGTGTTTTATTTGCCCAGTGCTTTGCATGTCTGGTAGCACATTCGGTCAGGCTCAACTACCTGGCTCTTCAGAACAGAGGTCCAGGAGGTTGCATGGTGTTTCTGCTTGCAATTGGACTTTTCTTGGTAGAAGCTGTGATTAACGTGGAATGGCTCCTCATTACTGATGTGCGTCAAACACTCCGACATACCGAGCCATGTAACATAACCAACCAAGATTTCGTGACAGCTTTAGTCTATGTCATGTTCCTCATTGTAGCATCGTTGGTAATCCCTTGCCCGGTGCTTTGTGGACACTACTTACAATGGAAACGCCATGGAAGACACATTGTATTGACAGCATTTTTCTCACTTCTCATCTGGGTAGCATGGATTGTAATGTACCTTTATGGAAATGAGAAGCTAAACCACTCATCATGGGATGACCCAGTACTGGCCATTGCTTTGGCATCAAATGCCTGGGTTTTTGTCATGTTTTATATTATCCCACAGTTAATGGAAATGACAAGATCTGGATACAAATATGAAGATGATACCCTTAACATAATGAAGAGACATTCTGATGCCACACAGTCCATAGTCATGGAAAACAGGGCATTCTCTATGGATAATCTAGATGCAGCTGAGCCAGTCAACTCTTGGCATGAACAAGGTAAGTTTACTTAGTATGTATTTAAAGAGGACCTGTAACCTCTCCTGACATGTGTGTTTTAGTAACTTCTTGTATCCTCTGGAGCATCTGTTTGTATAAGGCCCCATGCACACGACCGTTGTTTGTTTCCGCGTCCGTTCCGTTTTTTTTTCACGGATTGGATGCTTCCCCATTCATTTCAATGGGTCCGTCAAAAAATGCAAATGGTCAACCGTTTGTGTTCCGCATCCGTGATCCGTGTTTTCATTCCGTCAAAAAAATAGTGCATGTCCTATTTTTTTCACGTTTGCGGACAAGGAAAGGCATTTTTACAATGGATCTGCCATAAAAATCGGATCCGTAAAAAAAAACGGTCCGTCATCCGTTTTTTTTGACGGACGCAAAATTTCATGGAGGAGCGGACGCGGAGGCAGGCAACGGTCATGTGCATGTAGCCTAACTCTATCATGTGCCATTCCGTTATTATTCCTGATAGAAGTTTATGAATGAATTGCTGGCAGTTTGCAGTGAAGGTCAGTTCAGATGGGTGTTATAAGTTGGGGGGTGTCAAAGCACAGTCTGACACTATTTAATAAGTTGCTGCCAGTGTCAAACTATGCAGGGACACACCTCCGAACTGGTAAACCCATCTGAACCTTCATTCATAACTTCCAGCAGGAATAATAAAGGACGCCTGTCCCCCCACCTATAAGATGTTTGCAACAGAAGCCATCAGAGGAAGCTAAACAGTGGACAGTGCAGGAAGCAGATAGCTCCATCCAGTGTGAAGAGGTTGTGCCATCATACTACTAGTCACTTGCCACTGGCTACTGCAAATAGGTGAGCGATGGAGGAGCCCCACTGATCTGAAATTAATGACCTATCCAGAGGATAAGTCATCCATATAATAAAAGTGGAAATTCCTTTAATTGGTAATCCAAAAGAATTTAAGGAGATGTGCTCTAAAAACCAAACAAAGCCTTACTCATCGCACTGCATGTGGCCTCAAAATTGTCAAACAGGAAAATGTACAGAAAATAATACCACTGCATCAGTGAACAATCCTCTTTTTGTTTTACTGATTGGGAGAGTTTGCAGGGATCGGAACGTCACCAATAAATGCATTTACAGGCTAGCCAAAGATCGGAAGACCCCTTTAATCCTACCAAGGTTGTCCATTTACATCCATATGGTTTGACTTTAGTTACATTACATCTTTTTTGCACAGTGTACCCACTGTTAATAGTGATCTTTACGTAAATTTCTATATTATAAGTGTAACATCCCCCCCAGGGACGATCGTGTCCCAGGTTTTTAGGAATGCCAAGTGGTGATGCAGCCTTATTAGTTTTGTGTGTGTCACGGTGCTTCTACCTGGATACGATCGCTCCCCAGGGTTAGGCTCCGAAGCAATAAAGGGCAGAGTTGTAGGAGGTGTAAAATAAGTTGACTCCAGACTATTTAAAGTTGAACAGCTTTACTTGGATAAACTTGCATCCAGACAATACGTGGTCTTTCTATTGGCTCCAGCAGCTTTTGGGGTAAACTGGTAGGCAAACTTGGATACTATGCTTTCTCTCTCTGCTGTGCAAAACTTGGCTTTAGTCTGGTAGCTGGACTTTATGACTATTCTGGTACCTTTTGAGTGGGGCGACTTTGGCTGTTGACCCCCTCATGATACTCTGTCTGTATCTGTAAGGAGTCATGGTGCTCTATGAGCTGCTTCCGTTGGGAGACTCCAGCTGCAGGAGGGGCAGCCATTCCCCTCACTGCACCATCTTGACTTGTCTCCTTCCAACACTAGACTAGGCTAGACCACAACTACAACTCAACTGACTATAGCTTTCTGTAACCCCTTCATTAATAGGAAGCAGTACTAGCCCACTTCTACCCAAAAGGGGGAGAATGGAATGGTAAGTTCCATTCTGCCTAAAGATCTCTTTCTGCCAGATACACTGTCACCTGCTGGTGAACCAGGCACATTACATGAACATAATAGCTTCATAGCAATACTATTAGTGCACAGTAGCAAAGGACCTGGAAATAAATACACATATGACATACTTGGTTAGCCATTAGAGACAGTAGCAGGGTGTAGGAATGGTAGTGCCTCTCTGGGCCACTACATAAGCTGTCCATAGAAATTAGTGATTTTGGGGATTTCAAAATGCCGCATTCATGGCCTCTATTCTGCAGGCTTTCCTCCATCTCCACTACTGAATAAATATGGAGGACAAATGGCTAGCTTTATTTCTTCCAAATGTTTTCCAATTATCTGGACTCCTACGATGTAAATAAATCACTATTCATGATCCTTTCTAGTAAATTATTATTTACTACCTGTTAATAAATGAACTACTAATTAAACTACACATATTACTGTCCTAATGTATTCAGTAATTTACAAATTGCAAGTTCTCAGATAATATCATCATTATTTTGCAGTCTACTAAATATTCCACATAGGGTTTAAAATGTTTAATACTTATTCGAGGTCAAAAGAAAAAAATATTCCTACAATGTAATTATACATAATAGACAATGAAGCAACATGGTGAAATTATAGTTTTTCCTTATTACTGTGATGCCAGGAGGGAAGCATTTCTAAGCATACCTATTGACATTTAAACAATAAAAAGCTGACAAAATGGTTGCTGTTGATTGTAGTTATTCTAGAAGACAGTTGTAGAAGGATGTCATTTTATAGGTTAGCAAAGCATAGAGGGGTTTTCCCACTACTCAAATCAGGACCCAACAGTCCGAGCCCTAACGATCACAAGAACTGGTGTTCCTGATTCGCCATGTAAATGAAGTGCTAGTGCTCATGTGTGACCACTGCTCCATTCACAAAGAAACAAAAGTCAGCTCACCCTGTCCACTAGTGTCTATCCTGACCAGTGCCTGGAGAAACGCATGAGAGCTTCACATGTACAGACACAAAAGATCCCCAGCACTGTACGTGGATTGATAAAAATTAAAACTTTTATAGTAGATATACACACAAGGACATAATCCACCATAGAATTCGCTTGCACGTTTCGATCAAAGTGTGATCTTACTCATGGCATATATCTACAAGTTCTACAATATCTACAAATTCTATGGAGGATTATGTCCACGTGTGTATATCTACTATAAAGGTATACATTCACTCTAATGGGACTGATGGAGGATAGCATTTGGTGCTATCTCTGACAGTACCATAGAAGAGAATGAAGCAGTGGTCATCCGCATACACCACTGTTACAGTCATACAGGGGAATCAGGGACCTACTTCTCTTGATCGGTTGGAGGCCCAATAGTCAGACCCCCATTGATCACACATCATATCAATACCCTGTGTGAGAAGACTCCTTTAATGCATTTATAACAGATATAACTGATGCATTTATAACAGATATAACTGCTGCTAGCCACAAATGACAGATTTTTCAATTTGCTGTAATCTTGCATCCTGTAATTCACAAAGTATGACACTTTGGCACTTGTTTGCAGCACATAACTACAATATAAAATCAGATGCCATTGGGGCTAATTTGAAAACAATCTATGGTTTGATAAATGTTCATATTAAATGAATACCAAATAGTTATTATTATTATTATTATAATAAATACTAATTACTATTATTGTCATAAATGACACTGTTATGTTAGAGGACAAATGGCAGCCTGGTAATAATTGCTCTGATCAGAGATTTAATATTTGTTAAAGGGATTGTTTAAATTCAGCAAAAGGCAGTTATCATATGATTGTCTATATTGCCTGCCTCATTTGCTGGCTTGATTCATTTTTTTCATCACATTATACACTGCTCGTTTCCAGGGAATATGACCACCCTGAAATCCAGCAGCGGTGGCCGTGCTTGCATATTGTAGGAAAAAGTGCCGGGTTCTCTAGTGACCGGGGTTGTGAGAGTGCGGATAGGCACACATGCATGGAAGGTCCCATCCTTGCCACTTGTATCTGCACTGCAGTGGTGGCCGTAAACCCTGGAAACAAGCAGTGTATAATGTGATGGAAAAATAAATCAAGCCAGCAAAGCCGGCAACATGGATAATAACAAAACATTAGTAAGTGCCTTGTATTAACTTTCTCTACATGATAAATGCCATGTGTTGAAGTGAGACAACTCATATAATGTGCCTGAGGAAATCAATTCCATTACTCTGATCTCTGTCTCACTTTAGAATCCCTCAAACATTTTTTCCGATAATTCTTTGCATGGCCATACACTAGTTTATGTTGATAATTACATGATTGCACATTTGTAATTTCTTTTTTCTTTGTTTCTAGACAAACCAGTTTCTCCGTACAGTAATTATACTGGACTGTATCCCACTCTACCTCTGCAACCTGGGGTAAGTTTACACTAAAAATATGAGGCTATAAAAGTTTATCTTTAGTTTGTTAGTATTTAAAATGTCTAAAATATCAAAAATGATAGCAAATCTGCAAGGACAGTATTTTGTAATAGCACATAGCACAATTCAGGTTATGTGTGGATGTACCCTTATGTAGTAAGCAAAGCCCCTGCCATCATTTCCTATTCCCCACCAATGCGAAAAATCTTAAAATCCGTAAAAGACCTACCAAAACTAAGAGCAGTATGCATTTAATGCTATATGGACAAAGAAGGTTCACCAAAGGTAAGCACATAGATTAGCAGGGCCGATTTTAGCTTTTCTGCTGCCTACTGCTAAAGACATATATGGATGTACATTACTTAGAGTGCTACATACCTTTTATATGCAGTGAAGACTCTTCTGGTATAGATGTTCTCTTTCCTTATCCTGTCCATTCAGCCCAGACATCCATGACAAATTATTTTAGTCACATTTAGTCTCTGCAGAGTTTGCCACACAAGCATCTTAGTTTCCTCATTCCTCCATCAACCTCCTCCTGGTACCCTAACAGTGTTATCCTGCTGCCACCCCAATAATGTCCCCACTGTGCTCCCCAATGCGTCTAAATACTATACTTACAAAATAACAGAGACACAATGATAGTCCCCAAAGTGCTCCCGGAAGTCCAACCAATAGCAATAATTCTCTCCTAGAGTTCCCTCATTAGTAATAGTGCCTCCAATTACGATAATGCTCCCCAAAAGCTTCCCAATTTTTAGCAATGCCCTCCATATTGTGTCCAATAATATTGCCCCCATGTTACTCCTAGTAGTAATAATGCCACCATAGTGCCTTCAGTATAAATAAGGCCACTCTATAGTGCCCCCAATAGAAATAAAGCCAATTTATATTGTCCCTAGCAGTAACAAGGCCCCTCTATAAGGCAACGCTTTTTATATTATATTTATAATGCTCCAGTAATTATGATGCCCTCTGCAGTAGCCTTAGTATATATAAACCCCATTATGCCCTAACTAGTGCCCCTGTATTTATAATGCTTCCCTGCAGTGCCCCCTGTAGTTATAATGCTACCTGCATTATAATGCCCCTCCCCGTGTCCCCTGTATTATACTTTCCCAGATAGTGTCTCCTGTATTATAATGCCCCCCCTTATTGCACTCTTTATTATAATGGCCCCTTTATTGACCCCTGTATTATAATGATCCCTTTATGGTCTCCTTTATTATAATGGCCTCTTTATTGTCTCCTGTATTATAATGGCTCCTTTATTGACCCCTGTATTGTAATGGCCCCTATATTTTCCCCTGTAGTGCCTCCAATAGTGCAGACATATACAAAAAAGGTACTCATCTGACTACCATTACTTGGTGCCATGTGCGATGCAAACCACAGGCCTCTTCCAGCTTGCAGCCTAAGTTGCCACATTCAGGCGCAGGCGGTCATGATTACATCATCACGACCGCCTGCGCCAGGTCTCAGGTTGCACAATGGCATGGTCACAAATGCAGGAGGTCACAATGATGTCATTGTGGCCTCCTGTACCATTCTATTGCCTCACAGACCTATGACCTTGTGGCCTTTGAGACTGAACGGGGGACAAAAGCTATAGACTTGCGTGCCCCACCAAAACGCTCATCTTGCCTCATGGCGGCATGTATATTAGAAAATAGCTGGAAGTAGGCCTATAATCACATCCATGTTGTACAGATCCATAAGATTGCACCCATGGTAATATATAGACCCATACTTACATATGGACACTGTCATTTCAACAATCTTTGCATAAATCAATAGTACAGGTGAATATAACAAACTTTGTCCTATAACTTATCAGAGAAAAATGTCTCTTTCTCCCTGTCATACATCGACATTCTCTGCTAAATCCATCTTTAGACACACCAGCTCCCCTCTCCATAGACTAAGTCTATGGAGAGGGGAGGGGGATGAGGTGGAAGAAAGTGCAGAGAGACACACACAGACATTCTACATGCAGAAGTCTATGGAGAGGGTAAAGATGAGGAAAGGGGGGCTGGTAGAGGAAAAAAGAGGGCATTTTCACTGATAACATATATTACAAATTTTCTTTTATTTACCTGTACTACTGATTTATACAAAGTTTGTAGAAAGCAATGTGACCACCTCTGTGTTCATCTGATGTTATATGGAGTTGTCCTCGTTGATCTATATGGAGTTCATGAGAAAAAAATTGTCAATTTGTGTACTGTATTATGGAAGTACCATTTGGTGCTACATGGAGTACATAAGGCTCCATAAAATAGAACTTCAAGAACTTCATGTGCCTTTCTATACAGTCTCCGTGTACATGGGCTTGCCATTTGCATGAGGCCTAGTAGGGTAATGCAGATACAGAGAAACCACGTATATTAACAGAGTCCTGTCAATGAGTAGATGAAAACATATATACAGACGGCCATCACAGCAGCCTCTCCCCCATCCATACAGGTCCTGCAAATGATAGTTTCAGGGAATTTCATTTTCCTGTACTTGCTCTCTCTATTACCAAAAAAGCTCCTATCATATATAGAGCAGGTCAGGTAATATAAGTATAATTGAAATTGTATATGATATTTCATATTTATTTTCTGTTTTTTTTCTATTTTTGAAAAAAAAATCCCCATTCCCAGGACATGGAAACTGTGAGCCATATACCAATACATCTACCACGGATTTCAAAGGAACCTTGGCGTTACCATCTGTGATACATTGACATTTGAGATACAGTGACAGTATAGAGCTACAGACGAGAAGGCCACTCCATGATCTCATGCTATAGAAGAGTTCACTCGGATAAACTGCAGAAAAAGACTTGTAGGTGTAACCAAGGACCAATCCAGAGGAAAGCAGACATAATGAACTTTAATACACGTTTTTCTATCTATTCTTTCTAGGGATATGCATATTTGATAGGACTGCTTTACAGTTTAATCATTGTTACTGTGATGTACTGTTTTTTACTTGTCGTCCCCCTGAGCCTTCATTAAACAAACTGGTAACAATTCAGAAGAACAAACGCAGCAAACATCCAGTCATTTCTGGTCACTGACCAGGGAGGTGTTGAATTAAATGCACTGGCACTAAAGTTACTACTTATATTGGTGGAGTGCAAAGTCAATCAACTGTCTCGTATGCTGACGATCCAGTGATGTGATTACCATCTTTTACCATCTTGTTAATCAGCTGTTTTTCAATTTAACGCTAAAAGTATACAAAGTAGTTTTTTGAACATTGATTTCTTGTCTTGTGAATAAAGGTGGATTTAGACGAACCAATAATCGGTCAGATTATTGGGAATGAGTATGCCTTCGAACGCTTGTTCTCGATAATCGGGTCATCTAAATGTGCCGCTGATCACCCGATGAACATGCACAACAGCAATCTGCTGCCCAGAAACAATGATTCTGTATAAATTCTGTAAATATATTGGTCTCTTTTCCTGTGGGAGCAGCAGACTGTTGGGAAGGAACGCTTCCTTCCCAACATTCGGCCACTCCATTGGCCCATCTAAACCCTCCTTAAGCGTGATGAGCTTTAATGTAATCATTTGTAATTGTGTTATTTTTCATGTACAATGACTACTCCACCCTGATTTATCTAATGGGAAGGTCACTAAATATACAGTGCCCTTAAAGATTTATTTTCTTTTTGCACATTTGTCACACTTAAATGTTTCAGATTATGAAACAAATTTAAATATCAGACAAAGATAACCTAAGTAAATACAAAAATGCAGTTTTTATATGATGATTTCATTTATTAAGGGAAAAAAGCTATCCAAACCAACCTGGCTCTATGTGAAAAAGTAATTGCCCTCTAAACCTAATAACTGGTTGTGCCACCCTTGGCGGCATTAACTGCAATCAAGCGTTTGCGATAACTGGCGGTTAGTCTTTCACATCTCTGTAGAGGATTATTTGCCTACTCTTTGCAGAATTGTTTTAATTCAGCCACATTGGAGGGTTCTTGAGCATGAACGGCCTGTTTAAGGTCCAGATATTGACTAGGCCACTCCAAAACCTCCATTTCGTTTTTTTCCGCCATTCAGAGGTGAACTTGCAGGTGTGCTTCTGATCAATGTCCTGCTGCAGTAGGCCTGAGCTTAAGGTCAGAAACTTCAGGTCTCCTTCAGGATATTCTGGTAGAGAGCAGAATTCTTCATTCTATCAATTACAGAAAGTAGTCCAGGTTCTGAAGCAGCAAAGCAGCCCCAGACCACCACACTACCACCACCATGTTTCACTGTCGGTATGGTTTTTATTTTCTGAAAAGCTGTGTTATTTTTACGCCAGATATAAAAGGATGCATACCTTCCAAAACATTCCACTTGTCTCATCAGTCCAAAGAATATTTTCCCAAAAGGCTTGGAGATTATCAAGATGTTTTGTGGTAAATTTGAGACGGGCCTTTGTGTTCATTTTGGTCAGCAGTGGTTTTCGCCTTGGAACTCTCCCATGAATACCATTTTTTGCCCAGTCTCTTTCTTATTGCTGAATCATAAACACTGACCTTAACTGACCATAACTGAGCTGCAGTGCTTTAGATGTTGTTCTGGGTTCTTTTGTGACCTCCTAGATGATCCTGGATTGATGCGCTCTTGGAATAATTTTGGTAGGTCAGCCACTCCTGGGAAGGTCCACCACTGTTCCATGTTTTCTCCATTTGTGGATAATAGCTCTCACTGTGGTTTGCTGGAGTTCCAAAGCCTTACAAATAGATTTGTAAACTTTTCCAAAGTGAGAGATGTTAATCACTTTCTTTCTCATGTGTTTGTGAATTTATTCAGATTGGGGTATAATGTTTTGCTTTTTGAGATATTTTAGCCTACTTCATATGGTCAGACAGGTTCTATTTAAGTGAATTCTTGATTCTACAGGTCCGGTAGTTATCAGGCCGGGTCGTGACTAGTGAAATTGAACTCAGCTTTCCAAAAACTGTGGTTAATCACAGTTAATTCATAGGGGGGGGGGGGTTGTAAAAACTGCTTTTAGTAATTACTCAGGTTACCTTTGTCTGATATTCAAGTTTAAAAATCTGAAACATTTAATTGTGACACAAACAAAAGAAATCTGTAAGGGAGCAAATACTTTTTCAAAGCACTGTATCACTGCCATTATGCCTTCCTCTGGTATGTTTACAGTAGGCAGAATTCACAATGTGCCATGTTTTGTCCCTGTAGTAGCTTTAAATGCTGCACTTAGATATCGGGTTATCTGCTTTATCAGATCTTACAAATGGAAAGTAAAATACAAAAGGGTTGAGGGATTCAGGAAACCCCAGCTAAAAGACAGCCACAACAGTACACAGTGCATCCAAATCATCAAAGAATACTTTATTTGTTATGCAAATGAGGGTTTCCTTGTATCAAGAGGCATGGCCAGTACTCGAAAGATGAAGAGCTGAGGTGCAGTAGGGGCTAGACCTTGCCCTTGAAGGCCTCATTTTAAAAAAGAATAAAAGTCTGTTTCTCTGTTACGTTGCCCGCAACCATTTTTGGACAAAAGCAGCCTTGCCTGGAATCATTTGTAATAACATGATCAACCATGCCAGGCAGTATGTCTGGTTAAATAGGGTTGAGCCTGCTAAGAAGTGATCTTTAAATGCAGATGATAATCTGGATGATATTGATGAATGTGGCTTTAATGCTACATGATTTATTATTTGTAAATAGAATTGTCTCCTTTAAATCAGAATCATAATAATAAATAAAAGACAAGTCATTTTGCCCACGACTCATTTCTTTTCTGATTGGCTGCAGCGGTCACAAAGTGTAAGCAGTTCAGCTAATCAGTGGCAGGTTGAAGCAAACATATAGTACCTAATCCTAACTGTAACTGCTGTGGTACCACTTCTCAGCCTACCTCTCATCTCCCTGCATATACTATTCTAATAAATGTGCTGTTTTACAGGTAAACTGTATTTAATGGAGCCGATTTATCAAAACTATCTAAAAGAAAAACTGTTTGTTACCCATAGAAACACATCCCAACACAGCTTTCATTTTACCAGATCAGCATAAGAAATTAAAGCCGAGCTCTGATTGATTGCTATGAGTAACAAACACAGTTTTTTTACTTAATACCCCTATTCTCCACCCCATCGTATTGAGTAGTGGGCTCTGTTAGTGTAGGTCTACTGCGGGTTACACTATGTTAGTAGAAGGGTATTGAGTAGTGGATGCTCCCGGTGTGGGTGTTCCTTGTTCTCTAAGTCAGCCACAAGTTTTGTGGTGTGGGAGGGGAAGCAAAAAATTTTTTTTATATGTATATTAATATATATTTTAAGCAGAAATTGGAGCCTTTTAGGTTTTTAGAGGATTTCCAATATTTATCCTCTAATTGTGAAAAGTCTATAATAAAAGCTGATACACAAAAATATCTTAACATTTTGGATGATTATAAAGTTAAAGGCATTTTTGAGGCATTTTTTATTATTTAATTGTACTCATTTTGAGCTAAAAATTATTTTTTCAATTGGTCTTTATAAAAAATATTGAACCCTTTTCTCTGTACATAGCCGAGATGCTCTAGTAGCAGCCTGTGGATTTTCTCTTTTCTGTCAGTTGGGGAGCTGACGTGCTCCTTATCTCTGTTCTCTGACATAATAAGCACTTATTATAGCTCAGTTCTTATCTTACTAATAAGAATGGGGCATAAATAAGTGTATTTCTGACCTCTTAGTAGTTTAGATATAAGGTTTATTAGATGAGCGGCACAAAGTAAAAGTACTAGTCACACAGTTAGAAAAACAGTTAATTCTTTGTGACAGAACGGCTCAATATTTTTAATAAAGGTCTACTGAAAATAGGATTTTTAGACAAAAATGAGTAAAATGCAATCATAAACAAAAATTGTCTCTCGAGGTGTACATAGCCTTTAATGGTGTTTTACCTGAAGGTAGAGATTTGAGTCACAACTTTCCTAAAGATAAACCACTCAAAAACCAGGACAAAGGCTCTTATATAAATGATAACATTACATATAACAATGGTCCATATAGAATTAACCACTATACTCAATGCCCAAGGCAAAATCTAATTTCTCTCCTGACAGACCCCTGATACCCACATCCTGGGTCTGGCATAATGACTCCCGCTGTTTCAAAATGAATTGGATATTCGAAATTCTCTTGGTATTTTAAATAAGAAAAAAACTTTATATAAAAATGATGTCATCCTGACAAAATGTTATCTATGAAACATACTGTAAGAATGATGTTACAATTGCTCACCTGAAATGAGGAATCGTCTAGGCCTGGAAGGTAGGTAAGGCTACTTTCACACTAGCGGCAGCCTTCTCCGGGAGGCTGTTCCAGGCGGGGAAACAGCCTGCCGGATCCATGCTACAGCTAGTGCACCATGCCGCCAGAGGTCCGGGCGCCTCTTTGCATGTTTGCCGTGCTGGCACTAGTGTGAATCTAGCCTAAGGAGTCCAATGGCTGAAACAATCTGGAGAAGTGGAGTAGCGGAAGCAAGCAGTGTTGAGTAACAGTCTGGGTTAGTAACAGGTAAATAGTTTAGGATTAGGCAGAAGTTTGGTGAGGTAACAATCAAAGTTCAGTGCACAATTAAACACAGCAGTTTAAGATGACGCTCAGGAGCTAAATGGAGGCAGGAAGCACAATAATCTGGTAAGGAGGGAGTGGCAAGATCTGGTTTATATACAGGGGTGGACTGGGAACTGAAAGTGGCCCTGGAAAAAATACTAAGTGGCCCCGTTTTGTAGTAGGGTCCAGATTGATGGAAGGCAGGGCCAGTAATACTATATTGTGGCACATTATACCACCCCAACAGAGCCAAATACCACAGTCCATCAAAAAGTACCCCACAAAATATATCAGCAACAAATTTCACTGGCTGGCTGTGAGGAGAGCTCAGGCAGCTCCCTGGGCATTGGCCCACAGGGAAATTTCCCTGTAAGGTCTATGGCCAATCCGCCCCTGTTTATATAAGTTCCATGCGCTGGCTGATTAGGTAAAACACAGAAGTTTAAGATAATGCTTAGGAGCTAGATAGAGGCAGAAAGCACAATAATCTGGCAAGGAAGGAGTGGCAAGGTCTGGTTTATATAGTTCCAAGTTGTGGCTGATTAGGCAAAACGAGCAGAGATTATCCAAGACTAGGAAACTATTCACTAGGAGTAGAGCAATCTTGAGTGGCCGTAGCTCAGTGAGCAAGGCTACTGCGTGGGAGACAGAAGTTTTCTGGTTTGACAGTACTCCCCCTCTTCCAGGATAACCTCTGGGCATTCCAGAGACTGGTTTGTCAGGATATTGCCGATTGAATTCTTTGGTGAGTCTTTGGTGAACATTTTCTTCTGGTTACCAAGAATTTTTTTCTGAGTCATAGCCCTTCCACTGGATTAAGTACTGTAGCTTTTTCCTATGGATTCTGGAGTCCAAGATCTTTTCAACTATAAATTCCTCTTGAACATGCACTTTTACTGGCGGTGGAGGAGGCAAATGGAGGCCTGGAAAAGTATTTTCAATAAATGGTTTCAAGTGAGAACAATGAAAAACAGGATGTACCTTTATAGACTCAGGAAGTTTTAAAAGAAAGGTGACTTCATTAATTTAAGCAGAAATTTGAAATGGCCCAATATATTTCTTGTCCAATTCTGGAGAAGGTACTTGCAGCTTTAGATTCTTTGTGGAAAGCCACACTTTGTCTTCCATATTAAAAATATGAGTTAATTTCCTAAGTTTATCTGCGGCTTGTTTGAATCGTCTTTGAGCATCGTGCAAATTTTTTAACAATTTTTTCTTGAACCTTTGGTCAAGCATTTAGTTACTGCTGGAAAAGTAGTTGTGATTGGTAAATCTGGAATGAAAACTGGATAAAGGCCTGTATTTGCATAAAAAGGACTATAAGAAGTTAGGCTATGCTTAGAGTTACTGTATGCAAACTGAGCCGTGGGGAGATAATCTATCCAACCATCTTGCAGATATGTTATGAAGCATTGAAGGTATTGTTCTTTCAGTTTGTCCATTAGATTGAGGATGAAAGGCAGATGACTAATTTATTCCTATCCCCAAGGCAGACAAAAACCAAGACCATATAGTAATCAGGAGTGAGAAACTAAGCAACTACAAAAATAACCTCCCTAATTAAAATATTCCTTTTATTAAATATCAATTAAAATACGAAAACCTCTTCAAAAAATGCAGTATTATAACATGCCTATGCCTTTTCCTATATCCGAAAATGGGTTAATATTAGGGCAACTATATTTGATATATAATCTGGATTGCAGGCTGGTCAAATGAGAGGTGGGACATCAGACGTCCTTTTCTTTACTCAGGGTTTCTTGACACAGCATAATGCAGGAGAATGGAGTTTAAATAGTCCTTTATGTCCACCGTTTTTGTTAATCTATATATCCAGAAGAACTTTCCTTCAACTTCAGAGATTAGTAGGAATAACATATATATCCCTGTTAAGCCCCTCAATCTCACCCTGCCTATAGGCAGAGCACTTGGCCCCAAAAGGGGCGACCACACCTCTCGGTGACTAAGCCCATGCAATCCCTATAATCGCCCTAAAAGCAAAATGTCATTGCCAAAAAATTTTAAAAAAAAGTTCTCTCATAAACAGAATGGTCCCTCCAGAGCCAAACAATTGATGTAGTCCTTAAATGGGATCTAGGGAACCAAAATATCCAAGATATCCCAAACGCTGCATTTCCCTAGTATCCTCACTGGTTCTTCAGGGGGTAATATAGTATATGGCAGTCAGTCTTTTAAAGAAACTATAATCAAATGCATTGGTATGATATCTTCTCCAGGAAAAATGCCTATGTTGGGAAGTAGACCCTTGATAAGGTGCAGTGGTATGGCGTCCCTGTACTATTTGAAAAGTGGCGCCTTGTAAGGGAAGCAGAACTCCAAGCTCCTCCCCTCACTTCCAGTTTCTAAATCCCACTCTTCCATATAAACAGACAACAAATACTTTTTATACATACAAAAAGATTCTATTTCCCCCTATAGGGGTGATCTATCTCTTCATTTTCATCCCCTCCTTTTATCCCCCAAATTGTTGCCTAGTCCGATATAATTGAAAACGCCGCTTTGGAATGCATATGCGTCTAAAACCGGAAGTTACACGCCGTAAATAGCGCGATATCCACGAGGCAAAGGGTGCGTTCCACAAGGCAGGAAGTACTTCAATTCAGCTTTCAACCCTCCCTTTAGATTCTGACCCCTTATAAATATACCTTATATATATCACCTAGACTGTATATTATATATATATAGAAAGGGAAAAAAATTATTGCAGCAAAGATGGGGGAGGGGGAAATAGGTCATATGGTAAAGGAAGGGGGGGGAGAGGGAAGATACAGCCTATTACAAGTGTAATAGGCTTTCTCTTAAGATATAATGTACACAAGAGGTTTTATACATAAAAAAATAGATATGTTCGAGAATCAAAGTGGACCCTTATACGAAATGATATTTAAACAGTGGACCTTTTTTGATCCGATAATATATGGTCAATAGCTACTGGTAGACATGATCAGGGGAACCAAAAAGATAGATTGGAAGAGGGGGAGGTTTATCTATCCTCTCTCTTTTAAATGTAACAGCTAAAAGATAGTTGTTCATTTAGGCCATCAGGATGGATTGTTTTTAAGAAATATATCCATCTTGCTTCTCTCTGTAGGATCTCTGTAGGATAAATCACCCCAGACGTTTTACAGTTAGCATAATTCCACATTTTGTATATTCTACCTGTTGACTAGCTTTTAAAAGTTTTAGAGACATGAATATAAGGGCAGGCAATACAGCCTCCACACTTATAGGTGCCAGTTGGTTTCTGGCCTAACCATGTTTCCATAATCTTAGGTTTCGTATACATACTGTGTACTAGACGGTCGGGTGGTTCCTCTTCTGTTTTTTTGTCGAAGGGAGGGAGAATCAAACAGGTCTCCTATGTCCTTTGAGAGATAGGGACACCTTACAAACACAAATAAATTAAATATTACAAAAAAGAGAAAGAAAATGGGTAGAATAGCACATCCACAAGCTCCATAATCTTAGGTTTCGTATACATACGAACAGTATGTATACATACTGTATACGAAACCACAGTATGTATACATACTGTGTACTAGACGGACTCTGAAGGACTTCCCTCTCCTAAACATGACTGACGGATGAGAAGTGACAGTAGTTAGGTCCTGATCTGTCAGAAGGATGTTCCAGTATCTCCTTAGGACACCCAGGACTTTCTCCTGCGCATTGTCAAATGTTTCCACTATCCTCATTACATCTGAGCTCGTCCTTCTTTGGGGTTTAAGGAGTTCACTTCTATCAGTACCCAATGAAAATTTAAAGACCTCTTTCTGCGTATTTTCAGGATAACCCCTTTCCAAAAAACAATTTTTTAGGTCCCTAGATTGTTGAAGGAATGTAGATACATCAGAACAATTCCTCCTAATGCGGATTTATTGCCCTTTAGGGATACCCTTCTTTAGTGATTGGGGGTGATGACTCCCCCAGTGAAGGAGACTATTAGTGGCTGTAGCTTTACGGTAGGTTTCAGTACGTAAAGCCCCTTTTTCTCTTTGATAGCTTTAAATCAAGGAATGATATGCTAACATTACTTGACTTCCAGGTAAAACCTAATCCTATAGGGTTGTCATTCAGGGTTTCCATATAGGTTTTGAAGGAATCCACTGTGCCATCCCACAATACCAAGATGTCATCAATGTATCTTCCCCAAAAGACAAGGTGGGTGGTCCAGTGGTCCTTTTCCGTGAACACTATCCTATCCTCCCACCAGTCCAGGAGCAAACTCGCATAGATGGGCGCACAGGGGCTCCCCATAGCGGTGCCCCTGAGCTGGTGGTAGAAATTGGATTTGAAAAGAAAATAATTGTGCATAAAAATAAATCTTAAAAGGTTCATTATGAACACATCATGTGGACGAAACTCAATCCCCTTTGAATCCCAAAATTTTTATACTGCTCTCATACCCCATTTATAAGGGATACTACTATAGAGGGCTTTAATATCAATAGATGCCAATAAGATGTGTTCCTCTACGGCAATATCCTGAATCTTCAACATAAGATCAGTAGTATCCCAAATGTATGAGGGCAATGAAGTAACAAATGAGCGTAAGACCCTATCAACATAAATAATAATGTTTTGGGATAAAGAATCTACACCAGATACGATTGGTCTACCCTTTGTAAGGGGAAACCCCCTTATGAATTTTTGGTAATGAATAAAATGTTGGAATCTGTGGGTTATTTTAAATTTATAAATTTAATTTTATCCATTGATATCAACTTATGTTCAAAAGCCTCCAACAGGATGCCATTTATCTTCTCGCCATATTTATCTGTGGGAAAAGACTGTAACACTTCATAACAGGAACGATCGTTAAGTAGTGAAAACACATTTTAAGAGGACCTTACACTAAGATTTAGGTAGTAAAAAACTTACACTACCTTCCTGGGCGGTCCCCGCTGACGTCCAGGCAGCATTTGTTTTTTCAAAATAACCCCCCGTTCGTGCGCTCTGGTCCCCGTTAGTTTTCACATGTGGGGATTTCTTGTAGGAGGCGGGGACTTGTCTTTTGCCTGGGGAGTGGTTTCCCTCTCCCTGGCTGCGAGCCGAGCGCTATGATTGGCTGCGCTCGCAGCCAGGGAAAGTAAAACCACTCCCCAGGCAAAATACCAGTCCCCGCCTAGTACAAGGATTCCCCGCATTTAAAAACTAATGGGGATCGGAGCGCATGAACGTGGGGTTATTTTGAAAAAAAAAATGTTGCCTGGACGTCAGTGGGGGCCGCCCAGGAAGGTAGTGTACGTGTTTCACTACCTAAATCTTAGTGGAAGATGCTCTTTAAGATAGATCTCATGATTCAGAAGCACTATATTTCCATATTTATCAGATGGTTTGATTATCAGATCTTTATCCCTCTCAATGATTTTGCTACTGAGAGAAAAACATGTGATTTATACTAAAATGAGCTAACGGATTCCAAATATGAACTCAGAATTTGCCTGATACGTCTAGATTTTAAGTTATACATGCAAAGCCGATTCAGTTATAATATTAATGCATTATATTGGAGATATTCCAATGGACAAGTCCAGACCTGTCCGGACGCACTCAGGCTGATGTCAGCAGTAAGTATATAAGGTAAGCTGGACAGATTTTGATAAAGTGATCTGTTATATTGCTATCAGTTTTAAAACTTAAGATAGATAAACGCAAATATGTTAATGATCCAGACAATTTCTGCTACATATGTGGCAAATACACTACTTATAATCAGCGCAAGAATCTGACAAAGCGAGTGCATCTTGCTTACAAGTATTACTTAAACACTTAGCTGGGCACCTCATGTTTTTTGCACTGTGTGTTACTCTGGGTTAACGCAGTGGTTGAATGGTAAAAGAAAAGGAATGGCTTTTGCAGTGCTTATGGTTTGGCGTGAGCAGAAAAATCACCATTCAGACTGTTACTTTTGTATGACTAAAATCGCTGGATATTCAAAGAGAAACAAGTCACAAATTGTGTATCCTGACTGTGAGTCTGGTCTTTAACCAGTACCACACGATGTAGAGAATCCAGTGCCTGCCCCTCACACAGCAGGAACGGCAATTGAAACAGACGATTCTGATCCTGATGAAGAAGATAATGTATTTCCTGATCCAGAACAACTGGAGGGTCAGCAGCACTTGCTGAGCCAATCAGATTTAGATGATCTGGTAAGAGATCTGTCATTATCTAAAGAAAAATCAGAACTCCTAGCTTCTAGACTTCGGGAATGGAATTTTCTACAACGAGGCACTACAACTTCACACTTTCATCATTGACACACTAAGTTAGCTGCATACTATGCAATGGAAAGCGATGTCTGTTTCTATACTGATGTAAATATATGTGGTTCATATGTTCCTGATGAATGGAGGCTATTCATAGAGTCTAGCAAAACAAGCTTGAAAGCTGTTTTTTTGCACAATGGTAACGAAAAACCATCAGTTCCATTGGCTCATGCAGTTGGAATGAAAGAGACCCATGCTTTTATGGAGTTAATTTTGAAAATGATCAAATACTCAGAACATTAATGGAAAATTTGTGCTGAGCTGAAAGTGGTAGCACTGCTGATTGGCCTACAGTTAGGGTACACAAAGCATATGTGTTTCTTGTGCCTATGGAACAGTCGTGATGACAACAATCATTACAAAATTAGACAGTGGCCTCTCAGAGTCGAGCACACAGTTGGTCAATACAATGTACAACACAAATCACTGGTCGATGCACTTCAAGTTTATCTTCCACCACGTCACATTAAACTTGGTTTTATAAAAAAACTTGTAATTGCACTTGATCGTGATGGAAATGGTTTCCTGTATTTGAAGGAGGAGTTTAGCACACTGAAAAGTGATGCTAAAATAAAGGACAGAATTTTTATTGGCCCCGAAATAAACAAACTAATGCATGATGACTGTTCTGTTTCAGTATCTTGCATTGTGTATTGGTATGCTCCTCTCTTTTCCTCCCCCCTCTGTTTCAGCTTCTAGTTGGTTCAGTCTAGCCACTTTCTGTTTTCCCTGTCATGCATTTCTGTTTGTGTGTGCTCTAATTCTGAGGAGAATCTGAGTAGTATCTCATCTTCTTATCAAGAAGAATATTAGAGGCATAATTCTTTTACCATCTGGAGTCCCTACATATCTTGTAATACAATCTCCGGATTAAAAACTACTTGATAAACTCATGGGTGTCTGATGCGTAAACTGTAAGTGGAGATTGTCTGATTCAACAAGTCACCTCACAGATGCGTGATTGTATAAGGCTGACATTTCGAAACGCCACAATGACACATTCAGAACAAAACTCAACCCTCTGGAACTTGCAGCTTGGGATGCATTTGTGCTAGTAGTGCAGAACTTCCTTGGGAAGAGACGAGCTGCAAACTATGCTGAATTAGTAGATAGCATGCTTACAGCATATGAATAACTTGGATGCCGAATGTCATTGAAAGTGCATTTCTTACATTCCTATCTTGACTTTTTCCCACCCAATTTGGGACACGTAAGTGACGAACATAGAGAGCGGTTCCATAAAGATATTTCTACAATGGAGAACAGGTATCAAGGCCGCTGGAATCCCAACATGATGGCGGACTACTGCTGCTTTTTACAACCGGAAAATATGACGTTCACAAAAGCAGAAGCCTGAAGCACTTTTAACAGTACTGGGCCTTGCTCAAGTAAGACTTTAAACTAACAAACAATACTTTTTGAAATTTTGTTATTCCATTACATTTTCATACACGGTTTACTACGCACACTTTGATGTAGATCAGGTAAATTGTTGGAGTAAAACTCGTTCTGTTCATGATTATTCAGTGCTTTCCAAGTGCTTAATTCGTTTAGGCATACTTATGCATAGCTAAATTTTGTTACGTGTTACAAAAATTCTGACTTTGGATTTGTAATCCGCACACTTGATTTAGTATAGGACAAATG
The DNA here is from genome assembly GCA_033119425.1 of Bufotes viridis. Taxonomy (NCBI): domain Eukaryota; kingdom Metazoa; phylum Chordata; class Amphibia; order Anura; family Bufonidae; genus Bufotes; species Bufotes viridis. The sequence continues at coordinate 454,531,747 of CM065590.1, forward strand.
GTTTCTGCCCAGTAAAAAAAAGTTTTTTTTTATTGCGTTAATTTCCTGTGTCACTAGTCTACAAAAAATATCAATAGCGGAGGTATCTTGTTGTGGAGGCATCCTTTTACTTTTTAAGCTTAAATCAGTAAATGGGCCCTGTCCTACTATTCTATCACCTTCTCTCAGTAATGAATCCAAAATCCTTGTACCTTCTAGACAGTCTAAGGGAATGCCCAATTTGGCACATTCCTCTCTGTCATTGTTCCTGTAAAATTTGTAGCACTTTAACCTGCGTGTAAACATATTAATGTCTTTCACCCAGGAAAAGGGGTCAAATTTCACCGTTGGAACAAATGAGAGGCCTCTGGAAAGTATTTGTAGTTTATCAATTGAGAAAGATTCACAACTTGATTTTAATTTATTTGTATACATATTTCAAAAAAGAGAAAGAAAAAGAGGTAGGATCGTACATCCACAAGCTCAGCTTCTGATCTTTAACTGCTTCTCAGCAAAATTAATATCGCCTCTCGGCGCAATATTTACAGTATTTACAGAGCGGTGCTGGGGGGCTGGTGGGACCTGGTGCCATGGTGGCATTGCCGGACAACAGGGGTGCTGTTTTGCGGCTGGACCATGCCGCCCGCTGGTGCGCTGGGCCAAATTTAGAGTAGGACCCACTCTAAGAGGCGACCTTGGCGCGGTGAGTGGGCTTATGCCTTTTGATCATAATGCCGCAATTGCGGACAAGAATAGGACATGTTCTATTTTTTTCGGGAACGCGATTGCGGACCCGGAAGTGCGGATCCGCAATTGCGGACCCGGCCGGGACATCGTCTGTCCCCATTGAAACTAATGGGTCCGCAATTCCGTTCCGCAAAATGCAGAACGGAATTGCGGATGTGTGAATGGACCCTAAAGGTGATAACATATGGACTATAATTGACCCCTTTTTAAGTGTATTTATGAAATGTATTTATAAGGGGTCAGAATCTAAAGGCAAGGTTGAAAGCCGAATTGAAGTACCTCCTGCCTTGTGGAACGCACCCTTTGCCTCGTGGAGAGCATATGCGTTCCACCCTTGCTGATTGCTGCATATCGCGCTATTCTCGGCGGGTAACTTCCAGTTTTAGACGTCACTTCCAGTTTCGCTACTCGGTGGAACACATGTGAGTTCCAAAGCAGTGTTTTCAATAATATCGGACTAGGCAACAATTTTGGGGATAAAAGGAGGGGATGAAAATGAAGAGATAGATCATCCCTATAGGGGAAAATAGATTTTTTTGAATGTATAAAAAGTATTTGTTGTCTTTTTTTATGGAAGAGTGGGATTTAGAAACAGGAAGTGAGGGGAGGAGCTTAGAGGTCTGCTTCCCTTAAAAGGAGCCACTTTTCAAATAGTACAGGGACGCCATACCACTACACCTTATTAAGGGTCTACTACCCAACATAGGAATTTTGCCTAGAGGAGATATCAGACCAATGAATTTGATTATAGTATCTTCAATGGACTGACTCCCATATACCATATTAACCCCTGAAGAACCAGTGAGGATCCTGGGGAAACGCAGCGTTTGGGATATCTTGGATATTTTGGTCCCCTGTATCCCATTTAGGTAGGTAATGAAAAAAATTAAATCGAGAAAGGAATAAACTCCACCTTGCTTGTCTGGAAGATAGTCTTTTGGCACTACAGATGAACTTAAGATTCTTATGATTCGCCAGCACAGTTATAGGATCGGTAGCTCCCTCCAAAAGATGCCTACACTCAGAAAATGCACTTTTAATTGCTAGCAGTTCTTTATTCACAATATCATAGTTCCTTTCAGATGAGGACATCTGGCAAGAAAAATAGGCACAAAGATGCAACATCTTATCTCCAGACCGCTGCAACAGGACTGCTCCTACTGCAGAATCAGATGCATCAACCTCAATAGTAAATAGTAGTTCTGGATTTTTATTAATTAATATCGGTGCAGATATGAAAAGTCTTCAATTTAGTGAAAGCATCCTGAGCCTCTGATGTCCAAGCAAAATATACTGCCTTCTTAATGAGTTCTGTAATTGGTGCAATGATCTTGGAAAAAATTCGGATGAATTTTCTGTAGAAGTTGGCAAAACCATTAAATCTCTGTACATCTTTTTCATTTCTTGGAATTGGCCACTCCACTACAGCCTTGATCTTACTAGGATCCATCCTCAGACCTTCTGGGGAAATGATTATCCAAGAAATTGAATGGTTGTCTGCTCAAATTCACATTTCTCAAGCTTGATGTATAAACAGTGTTTTTTAAGCCTTTGCAGAACATTGCAGATGTGATTGCGATGTTGTTCCAAGCTTTCTGAAAAGATTAAGATATTGCCCAAGTAGACACTTACAAATTGATCCAGCATATCCCTGAAAACATAATTGATAAAGTGCTGGAAAGTGGCTGGGGTGTTACAAAGTCCAAAAGGCATGACAAGATACTTAAAATGTCTATACCGTGTTCTAACGGCAGTCTTCCATTCCTCTCCTGGACGCATTCGGACAAGGTTAGATGCTCCACTGAGATCAAGATGCTAAATATTTTAGCAGTACAAAGCCTTTTAAGCAGTTCTAGAATTAAAGGGAGAGGATACCGTTTTTTTACAGTGATATTATTAAGTCTTCTATAGTAAATGCAGGGACACAAGGTGGAATCTTTCTTTTCCACAAAGAAAAAAGGTGCTCCAGCTGAAGAAGTAGATGGTAGGTAGAAGCCTTTCTTTAAATCCTCGTCCAGATATTCCTTTAAGGCCTGTTCTGGTTCAGAAACAGAGTAGATACTAATATAGGTAAATAGGTAATAATTCTTTAGCAGACAGTTCAGAGACTAATGTGCTCTCAGGTAATGAAGAGGTGGGTTTATGCAGGCAATTTAGCTAGCAAAATTCAAATGGAAACTGTATACAATGTGTTTCCCAGTCAACAGATGGATTGTGAGTAAATAGCCAAGGGAAAAATCAGTGAAAAATAAATTATTTAACGGTGATCAGGGGTTAATGAGGACTTGAAGCTTCACAGTCTCATGAGTAACCGGGCCAGATGAAAGTGATGACCCATCAACAGTTTCCATGTCTATAGGTGCTGTCTTTGTTAACAGTGTTATAATATTTTCATGAGCAAAGGTTATGCCCATGAAGTTACCACCGGCCCCAGTGTCTAGCATAGCAGAACAAGAATTCTCATGTGTTTCAGTGCAGATGTGGATTGGCACAATAAAATGAGACTCAGGAGTCTTCAGTACAATATCAATCTGCATTGGTTCAAATATGGATTATGGTTTCGTTGAGTCGATTGACTGAAAGAATAGGTAGGTCTATTTCCCAATGCCCAAAGTTTTTCCCTCCTCTTTTCAGAAAGTCTCTAATCAACTCGGATACACAATTGAATAAAGTCCTCAGGGGCTTCCACTCTAGCAAGCTCATCTTTTGCTTGTTCTGAAAGTCCTCGCCGAAACTGGCTTTTCTGGGCTGCTAGATTCCATGTAGTATCAGCTACCCAGCGGTGGAATTCTGCAGTGTATTCAGCGACTGACCGTTTCCCCTGTCATAGATTGTGTAGTTTGGCTTCAGCTGTGAAACAACGGTTAAGGTCATCAAAGACTTGACTCATTGCAGAGACAAAGTTATTAAATTTGTTCAAAAGATCACTATTTGTTTCCATGTATGGTGAAGCAAGAGCTTCGTCAGTCAAAAGATCGATGATGAACAATACTTTTTTGTTGTCACTGGTAAATAGAGCTGGCTGCATTTGAAAATATATGTGGCATTGATTAAGGAACCCCCGATAATTACATCGATCACCATTGAACTTTGATGGTAATGGCATGAGTATATCCCTGGCTCAGCCACACACATCCAAAAGTTGTCTTTGCAATTCAATTATTTCTCTTTGTTGATTTTGTCCTAAGCTTTGTAGCTATGAATTTTTTTTTTTGATAGGTGGTACCAAATTCCTGCAGTTCAGAAACTTGTTTCCTCAAGGTTGTCATAGTGGACTCCATATTTTGGCCAGATTATTCTGTAAGAATGATGTCACAATTGCTCACCTGAAATGAGGTATCGTCTAGACCTGGAAGGTACAGGTAGGTAAGGAGTCCAGTGGTTGAGACAATCTGGAGTTGTGGAGTAGCAGAAGCAAGCAGTGTCGAATAACAATCCGGATTGGTAACAGGTAAACACAGCAGTTTAGAATTAGGCAAAAGCGTGATCAGGTAACAATCCAAGTTCGATACTCAAGTCAACACAGAAGTTTAGGATGACACTCAGGAGCTAGATAGAGGCAGGAAGCACAATAATCTGGCAAGAAAGGAGTAGCAAGGTCTGGTTTATATAGGAATTTCCAAGGTGTGGCTGATTAGGCAAAACGAGCAGAGATTATCTAAGACTAGGCAACTATTCACTAGGTTCAGAAGTGGAGCTGTCTTGAGTAGCCAGTAGCTAAGCGAGCAAGGCTACCGCCTGGGACACAGGAGTTTCCTGGTTCAATGCCTGACACATACACAAAATGTAAAAAAAAAAACTCTTGCAGGACCTATTGTTTCAAGGATATGCTGTAATTGCAGCGACCAGGCCGCAGGGGCAACACGTGAGCTACGGTGGGCCGATGGGGGTAGTAGTTATTCGGTATTCATGGTTAGCAGAGCCTCCCTGGGCCGGCGTGCAGTGATGGGGAAGACAGCACTAAATCCTCCGGGGCACTCTCTAGTACAGGGATCACCAGCCAGATGGTGGTTGAGGTGCCCTTGATGGTATAGGTGTTTAGGGTGCTTTGGAGGATGGGTACGGCGCCACCGTTAGGCAAACTAGGCGTTCCCCTAGGGCGCCGGCCTGCTGGGGGCGCCCTGGTGGGCTCACCCTGTCTGGGGCTGCAGCGCTGGGCGAGCGGCTCTTGGGCCACCCCAAGCGCCATTACATTACAAGCGCCATTAAATATGGCAGAGCAGGCACCTGCTTACCCTGATGGCAGGTGGCTGCTCTGCCAGTAAATTACTGGAGCAGAGGAGGCGGGCGGCAAGGGAGGCTGTTCTAGCAGCTCCCCACTCCTCCCTCGGGGCCCTTTGTGATGCCGGGAGCCGGAATATGACGTCATTCCGGTCCTAGCATACTAAACTGCGCGCTGGAGGATTGAGGAGCTGCACCACACTGGACCCCAGGGAGGTGAGTGTTTAAGTGTTTGACTGAGTGTCTGCCTGCCTGCGTGTGTCTGTCTTTCAGTAAATGTCTGTGTCTGTCATTGAGTGAGTGTGTGTATGTCAGTGAGTGTGTATGCCTGTCTGTCAGTAAGTGTCTGTGTTTGTCAGTGAGTGTGTGTTTGTCTGTCAGTGAGTATCTGAGTGATTGTATGTCTGTCAGTGAGTTTGTGCGTGTCTGTCAGTGAGTTTGTGAGTGTTAGTGAGTGCGTGTCTGTCAGTGTGTGTGTGTGTCTGTCTGTCAGTGTGTGCATGTCTGTCTGTCAGTGAGTGAGTGACATGGGGGTTTGGCAAAATGGATCTTTGCCTAGGGCGGCAAAAATCCTTGCACTGGCCCTGGACCCCGGTTGTTCGTTAGGTGCAGATGAAGCTGGTAGAAAGGATGAGGAGTCACTTGTATTAAATAACAGAACTTTTACTATATCAATTGTCTCCAGGTAGTCAGTACAGTTCATGTATATGGTAAAGCAATAATCCAATTATTGGTTAAGCTGTATTCATTATAACATGCTTGGGGAGTTGTCCTTAGACTCTATATCTGGCTATACTTTGTCCACTCTCTATCACTCGTACTGAATATAATACTCTTACAAATCTGTAGAAATCCACAGGGCGGTCTCCCTAATGGCAGGCATCAGTCTTCTGCTCCATTCTTTGGAAAGGATGCTCACTGAGGAATTAAGGTCCACTATGTCCATAGAGGCAAGTGGCAAAGAAAGACTTTGCGCATCAATCATTCGGCTGTGTGCAGGTGCTTGTATGCCTCTCCCGGTCACTGTTGCTTGTGAAGTCCACTGGCTAATTTAGTTCCGAGCTCCACTAGACTTTCCTTATACCAGACGTAGACTCACTGGTCTGTGCTGTGCTGCTGTTCTGGTTCTCCCTTGGCCTGGTCAGAGCCAAGGGGATAAAGTAGCAGCTACATGGTGGACTAGGCCTGTTCTATTCTTCCACTTCCTCACACACTCTCCTCTTAACACTGAATTCCCTTTCTCTTCTCTCCTCCTTATTAGCATACCCCAGCTATATATATATATCTGATGCCAGCAACACCTAGGGGAGAATTAATGTAATGACAGCCTAAGCCTGTTAATAGGAATTACAGGTAAATACAGAAAGGCATTTGATAAGCATATAAAAGTTTAAAGTTCCCATGACCATTACTGAGTTGGACACTGCATTATGATGACGCAATTCTGGTCATCTGTGATGTCACTTCTTTGTATATAATTGCAGCAACCCAGAAGAAGCACAGAGAGGAGGAAGGGAGAGGTAGTCTCATGGTACTCATGATGGATGGATCTGAAGTAAAGTAAAACAGTTAAAGGGGTTGGCCACTTTCTGGTTATTGTTGACTAATGTGTATATAAGATAATTATATGACACTTACTAATATAGCCTTTATTGAAATTCTGCACTATTTTCTGTATTTTATAAGGTATAACGTCTTTTGTACTGTCCACACAGAGATCTTGTCCATAAAGTGGCTACTGATGGAGGGTCATGTGACCAGACAAATCACCACCGTGTGATGTCTCCTCCATACAAACACACTGCCTCTGCCCTAAACTCCAAACAGAACAAGTGCAGATGGTTGGGGTAGTGTATCTGAATGGAGAAGGCATTGCATGGAGGTGATTTGCCTGGTCCATCCGCAGCCATTTTATGGACATGACCCCCGTGTGGACAGTACAATAGACATTGTGTACCTTATGAAATATAGAAAATGGTGCAGAATTTCAACAAAGGCTATATTAGTAAGTGCTGTATAATCATCTTATATACACTTTGGTCTGCAATAACCAGAAAGTGTCCAACCCCTTTAACTTACAGTCTTAACTAAACAGAATGATGCAAAACACTTCCACACATGGTGGTACATGAGTAACAGTCCAGTTACCATAAAGTTTGGTTTGGCTAAAGCAAGGCTTTTCAATGTCCATTGAGATTTAATTTCTTATATAGCAGTTGTTTAGGGTTCCTTAACAATACAGGTTACTCTTGGAAAAAACACAGTGTAATACAGTATCAGCAAAGTGTATGAGATTAGTCACTTCCAGACCAGGCCATTTACCCCCTTCTTGACCAAGTTTAATTTTGCAAATCTGACATGTGTCACTTTATGTGGTAATAACTTTGGAACGCTATTACTTATCCATGCCATTCTGAGATTGTCTTTTTATGACATATTGTATTCACGTTAATGGTAGATTTGAGTCGATATTTTTACGTTTATTTATTTAAAAAAATCCAATATTTACCGAAAATTTGGAAAAATGCACTATTTTCTAAATTTGAATCTATGCTTTTAAGACACCTCATAAAATAGTTATTAATTAACATTTACCATACGTCTACTTTATGTTGCCAATTTTTTTTTTTAGGATGTTAGAAGGTTTTGAATTTTAGAAGCAATTTTTGAAATTCAAGAAAATTTCCCAAATCAACTTTTTTAACGACCAATTCAGTTCTGTCAACTTGAGAAGCTTACATAATAGAAACCATCCATAAATTACCCCATATGAGGTCGTAAACTGCTATATGGGCACACAGCAGGGCTCAGAAGGCCATATGGTGTTTGGAGGGCAGATTTTGGAATTAAATGGTCTTTGGACGCCATGTTACAATTGAAGAGAAAACCCCCAAAAAGTGAAAACATTTTGGAAACTACACCACCTATGGAATTTTTAAGGGGTGTAGTGGACACTTTGACCCAACAGGCATTTCATAGAATTTATAACACTTGGCTGTGACATTTTTTTCTTTACAAGAAAATGGTGCTTTAGGCCCAAACTTTCTTTTTCACAAGGGATAACAGGAGAATATCACTCCACAATGTGCTACCCATTTTCTCTTGAGTACAGAAGAACCCCATTTGTGGTCGTAAACTGCTGTTTGAGGATACGTCAGGGCTCAGAAAGAAAGGAGCGCTATAACTTTTTTATTTTTTGTTTCTATTTAAGGGCTCTTTTTTTGCGGGACAAGCTGTAGTTTTTATTGGCACAATTTTGGGGTACATTTCCCTTTCTGATTTCTGGTGGGCAAAAATGTAAATTCAGTCAGAATTTTTTATGAGATTCACCATGTGGTATATATTATACGATTATGGTAATGCCAAATTTATATAGTTTTTTCATGTTTTACTACTTTTGTATAATAAAATCCCTTTTTTATTAAAAATCTGTTATATTTTGCATCGCCATATACTAACATCCATAAAAGTTTTATTTTTCTGCCAACATAAATGTCCGAGGGCTTGCCTTTTGCAGGATAGACTGTACCTTTTATCAGTACCATTTTTGGGTACATAAGACATTTTAATGACTTGATATTAGGTTTTTTGGGAGGTGAGGTGACTAAAAAAATTGCAGTTTTGGCATATATTTTTTTTTATGGCGTTCACCTGTTGGGGTAGATCATGTGATATTTTTAGAGCCAGTCATTACGGATGTGGTGATACCAAATATGTATTTTTTTTTTTTCTATTCTTTTACAATTTTCAAATGACTTAATTGGGGAAAAGATAGTTTTTTGTTACATGTGAAACTTTTATTTTTTTATAACACTTTTTTATTTTATACTTTGTGTCCACCATATAGTCATACAAGACGTCTGGGGGAAATTTAATATCACATTTTTTTTCAATGTTATGATTTCTCCTATAACTGGAGTGTGTGTGTGGTGGTGGGGGGGTCGTTATTATAACTGGGTCAGCACTATTATAGAACTATAGTGTTGCCATTATACTCGAACCATTATTGGCGGGGGTTCGTTATTATAACTGGGGCAGTACTATTGGGGAATAATTAATATAACTGGGGCAGCAGTACTGGGGGACTATAGGGGGGGTCATTATTATATTTGTGGTAGCACTTTTCGAACACTACAGAGGATTCATTATTATAAATGGGGCAGCAATATTAGGAGGGTCATTATTAGAGCTGGAAAAAAGGGAGGAATATGCACTCCTATGTTTTTTTGGAAGGTGCTGTGGTATAGGGGTCTATGCCCATAGACACTTGTATAGAGAAAACCACACACTCTCTATATGAAATATGCAAATTGGATTTATTTGCGGTACACTACAAAATTGTGAAAAATAGTGCAAAATTCTATGAAGAGAGATTGGAAATAAATTCACAGTTAATTGCCTCTAGCCGCAAGCAGGTATTGTCTGTTGACAAACATATATATTATTACAGCTCTGAATTCTTGGTTTTGCCGTATGTTGGCTCATTAACCTTGTCCAATGAGGCTGCGATATGTGAGACATTTCGGTCGTTGTTGACCTTTATCAATCTATTGCTGTAACATAAAAGAAGAAGAAGAACATGAATATCTAAAGGTTATCTTTAATTACTGTACATCTAGGAGGTATGATATTGCTTCGTGTACAATGGTAAATAACCATGATCTGTAACCAGTGTAAGTACATAGGTATACATTTTGAGTTATTCAGAATAACGGCCATATATGTTAGCTAGCAGATATAATTATAATGCTGATATCTCAAGGTACGAGGTGGAGAGAAGTGAGCATAGAACAATGTAATTCAAAATAAGAGGTGGAGAGGGGTGAACATAGTATAATACAGGTAGTCCATGGGAAGGAAACTGGGTTGGAGGAAAGGAAGAACGAGATATTGAAGAACAATATTCTTACCAAGAGATTTTGTGTTGGAGGGCTGGCTGTCCGGATGTGGACAATGACAGAGCTGCGATGTGGGGCTGTGGTACGGGCATCCATAAATATGCCCGAGGTACCCCGCTTCCTGTGCGCATGTTGAGACGCCAGTGCATATGTAATAAGGACGAGGCGTGCTGTTAAGGAAGGTGCACGCATGCTGATGTGTATGAAGCAGCGGCGGCTATATTGGAACAGTGAGTGCATGCGCTATGCAGTCTTGAATGGGGGAACATGCTGCGCATGCATGTTAAGTAGTATGAATGTAGCGGTGGCCATTTTGGAAGTAGCATCTGTCAGATAAATGTACTAGTTAGTAAGACAGAAAGAGGAATATGCAAATAAAGTGGAAATTTGATGTAAATAAGTAAATGTGAATGGTGAGTTGGGATAGATGGATTGGATTGAGTGAGCAAAATTAAATGAATTAAAGTAAATGGAAGCAAACGGTAATTTGTAGAGAATATGCAAGAAAAATTAAATAAGATCAAAGTAAATAAAATAAAGTAAAATAAAATGAAATAAAGTGTAGAAATGAAGAATTTGTAAAGGTACAAGGAAAAAGAGGGAAGAAATGTGAAGAAATTTGGAGGAAAGGAAAAGAATAGAGAATTAGACAATTGTGTGGTGGAAAGAGTGGGGCGGGGGGTTGGGGGCTGGACCTGGAACCTGATACTACTTGTGATGAAACAGAGGGAGAGTTTTCAACATGTCTGAGAAAAAATGAAATAAGAAAAATGTTAATAAGAATGAACAATTACATATATACATCCACAAAATATGTAAGGTACAGTACACTAGTTATGACGGAAGGATGTAATATTCACGATTGAGGCCCCTAGGGGCCAATGTTTCTAGAGTGTGGATCCAGTAGGATTATCCTTTCTTTAGAAGTCCGACGTCGTAACCTCCACGTCTTGGTCTTGTGATCTGTTCGATAATTTGAAATCGTAATTGTGCGACATTATGTCCCTCCTTTTTGAAATGATCCGGTAATGGAAGCCACGTCTTTTGACATCGTATGGTGAATTTATGACTGGCTATCCTGTCTCTGATTGCCAAAATGGTTTCCCCCGGCGTACACGAGTTGGAATCGCATGTATAGTAGTCTTTGATTGGAATAGAGTGTCCTGTATGTGGGTGGTATATTATGTTACCTTTCAGGACGTTGCTACAACATGCACAAGTAAGCATGGGAATGTGCCTTTTTTTTAGTGCTCATAAATAGTTGTTTAGGGATTTTGTTTTGGCTGCCAATGTCGGCCCGTATTAGATGGTCTCTGAGAATTTTTGGTCTTTTAAGGCACATTAGGGCTGGTGTTTGAAATTCTGTAATTTTGGGATATGTTTGCCGTAGTAAGGGCCAATGTTTTCGAATCACCTGTTAAATAAAATTCCAACGAGATGTGGATGACTATACTTCCAACCGTGTGTACAAATGGGTGGAGAATCCATCTTACAACTACACAAGATCTTCAAGAATGGACAGCCATTACAACTCCACCATCTCTGGCAGCGAGACCTCCATGGACAAAGACATCCACCGACTTTTTTAGGACAGCGCAGAAGAAGAGGAAACCAACCTTCAGGTCGCAACCCTCAAGAAGACCACACCAAACCGATCCAGGCACGATCTCAGGTAAGACGACACCTGATTTAATCGTAAAAATCTCCTCCTACACTTTAACATCCCCTGAACTACAAGTATTAAGGAAAGGCCTCTCCTTCTGTCAATTACCACATTATGACACCTTCACCCTAGATCAAGAACTACAGAGCTTCTACAGAACCCTAAGTGTGCTTTCACACTTGCGTCCTGAGGATCTGGCAAGCACTTCAGGCCCGCCGAATCCGTCAGAACGCAAGTCGCCTGAAAGCATTTGAAGACCGATCAGGATTCCGATCAGTCTTCAAAATGCGTTCAGGTTACCGTGGCAGCCAGGATGCTACTGAAGTCCTGGCTGCCATGGTACTCTGCCGGGCGCTCCTTCATAACGTCACAGGTCCCCGCGGTGCATAGATCAATGCGCCGTCTGGACCTGTGACGTCATAAAGGAGCGCCCGGGGGCTGCAGCGCAGGTATGTAAACTGCTGCAGAGTACTTACCATGGCAGCCAGGACTTCAGTACTGTCCTGGCTGCCATGGTAACCCTGATCAGAACTGCTGCTGCACATGCACAGAGCTAAACGTCGGATCCGGCGATGCGCCGAAACGACGTTTAGCTTAATTCCGGATCCGGCATTATGGCAAGTCCTCCGGATGACATCCGTTTGGGTACTGAACGGATGACATTCTGATGCATCCTGAACGGATTTCTCTCCATTCAGAATGCATTAGGATAATCCTCATCAGTAGTTTTCCAGCAGAGAGCCCCGACGACGGAACTCCGAAAAACAAAGTGTGAAAGTACCCTAAGACTGAAAGCTCATTTTTGTGGAGAACATCACACAAAGATAAGGACACCGCTTCTTAATCCGCATTGTCTATAGAACAATTAGGATTATGTAAACCCAGCAATTTTAATCCTCCAAAGTCCCATCATGGAGTAGAAACTTACATTACCCTCATAGATCGCAATATTAAAAAGATTACTGCTGAGTTAAAGCAAGGCAAATATCCCACTAAACATAATTTGACAACAGAAGAACAAACTGCCCTACGTATTCTCAAAGACATCCAACACATTATTGTGAAACTGGCCGATAAAGGCAGCGCGATTGCAGAAATTGAGCGACAAATCTCTGATACAACTACCTACTCCATACTGCCAAATGATTCAATTCACTCTATTCGGTCCAAAATACAAGCAACACTAGATAAATATCTAGCAAACGGGGCCGTGGCCTAGCAGCTCATGGAGAAGGACGCATGAGCGCAGAACTCCGCCAGCAAGCTGAAAAATGAGGGGCCTTGAGTCCACAGAACAGACCCCCACATGGGAAAGAAGATGCCCAAGAAGCCCCCACAGGGGGCTATACCTCCTCCGGGCCCCCTCCCCCGAGGCAAGCTTCGGGACTTCATCCTGCACTCAGAAAAGAGCGTGTTGCCATCTTCCCTGCCCGACCTGGCTGCCCCTGCAGAAGCGCTCCCTCAACGCTGCAGTGAAGGATGGGACCACGAGACACCAGGCACTCTGGCTGTGCAGGAGCACCCAGCACCGACTAACATGTCCACAGAGACCCGCCAGCCTCCAGTCTCTCTAAAGCCGCCCTGGACGCGTGCCCAGCTGTAAACCCTCAATCCCAAGATGGCGCCTGCACGTGCTGAACCACAGAGAGCGGAGGAGGCCCCCTCTCAGGTCAGTGCCCAGTGGCGTTCCTCTGACCCCCTTCAGCCATAATCCCCCCCTCCGGCTCTCTCTCCCTGCAGAAAGGGACCCCAAATGTGCCCGATGCCGTGCCCGATGCCCCATCCCCTCTCTGGAACCTGTGGATGATATAGAAACTACTCCCTCCATGCAGTGGTACGCCGCCCCTACCCTTGCACACTCCCCATACTCTGATCATGGCACCTATAGCGCCCCCCCCCCCCATGGACTGGGCTTCCATACTCTCCCAGCTGCCCACTAAAGGGGACTTCCAGGCTCTGGTTACAGAGGTCACTGCAACATGCCACTCTACAATCTCCGTAGTTCGACGCGACCTACACTCTATTGCCACCCGGACAGAGACCCTAGAGAAAGATCACGAAGTTACCAGGTCCTGTGTCTCTCAACTCAATACCTCAGTGTCCTCACAAGTTGCGGGGCTGCACGAATTGCAGCGTTATATAGAGGACTTAGACAATCGTGGGAGGAGGAATAATATCAGAATTCGTAGCCTCCCGGAGCCCCCAGGGAGGGAGGACATACAGGGAATCCTGGATGCGCTCTTCAACAAAATCATGGGGGACTGCCTGCCTCATACCACTAAGCTGTTCAGGGCTCACAGAGCTTTCTGACCCAAAGGATCCACCCCCCAACCCAGGCACATTATTTGCTGTGTTCACAACTCTGCTGGACACCTTGAGGGAACATCAGATCCCGTACTGCTGGGGGTTCCCCTTTTCCCTGAACGCCCGCACTGTGGCCTTACGCTCCTACGCTGACCTCGGCCCACCTTGCCAGTACCTGACCTCTCTGACTGGGAGATTGCCACAACATCCATGCCCACCCCACTTGCTTGGCAGGCGACGGGAGGCCACGAGAGACGTCGACTGCCTCGCCTAAAGTGGGGTCTGCTGACCTTGGAGGAGCATCCTTTTCACCTAGATTGGCGTTCCCTGAACCCGGAGGAACTACTCCCCATTGATGATGAACTCGTCCGCGTGCCTGAACATTCTCTTTTTTGTCTCTTTTTGGGGACTTCGCTGTTTTTTGTCCACTCAAGGCCTAGGGCGATATGATGGTGGCGTAGTCGCCGCCTGTTGGTCACAATTGTTTTTCCTTTTTCTGTTCCTGACCTATTGGTTTTTGCTCAGGTTCTCTCCCCCAACTCTCGGGACATGACTGGTTAGGTGAGTCCGCCTTGCTGGCTATTGGTCCGGCAGGGTGGGTCCCCTCTCAGACTTTTTTGTCTGTTTATCGTACAGATATAGATTACTGTTTGTTTTTGTGAAGTCTTCTGGTGTTCATGTCTTCCCCTACTCCCTATCGTTTCACATCCTCCCCCTCCTCCTTGTCTTTCCCTTGCTCCCATTATTTCCTACCCCACAGAGAGCAGTCTGGAAGAGACCCCCCTCCCTGGAGTGGACACCTCCTGCGCTCTTGCTACTACCTTCATAGCTGGTAAGACACTTTGCTACTCACTTCACCTCAATGGTTAGGTGTGTCACCTTGAACCTCAAGGGACTGGGCTCTAATGCCAAGAGGCATTTAGTGCTCCGGGAGCTCCGCAACCTACAGGCAGATATGGCCTTTCTTCAGGAGACCCACTTCGACCATACAGGATCCTTTGGCTTTGCCAAGCACTACTATACAAACGCCTTCTTAGCTAATCATAGTCGTCAAAAGGCAGGTGTTGCCATATTGTTGTCAGCCTCCTGTCCCATTTCAGTATCCTCCCCCCACATAGACCCTGCTGGCCGCTATGTCATTCTGGAAGGGATTTACCAGGGTCACCCCAACGTACTCTTTAATGTGTATGCCCCCAACACTTCCCAGCTTCCGTTTGTGTCTCGTGTCCTACGCAAACTCCAAGGTCTGCCTCCGGCTGCGTGGATTGTGGGTGGGGGTTTTAATATGCTTTTCTCTGAGAATGCGGATCGGTTGTCCCCGCTCTCCACCACCCCCCACCCCCTCGTCCCAGTGCCGCCTTGCTAGGAACTTTCGTAGCATGATCAGGCATTTTGTCCTCTACGACCTGTGGAGGGTGGACAACCCCTCAGGTAGAATGTTTACCTTCTATCCGAACCCCCCCCCCCCCTATAAACTGCACACCTGGATAGATTACTTTTTTGGCAATGCTCTGACTCTGAAGATGATGTGCGCTAACTATAAACCGATCGCCCTTCTTAACGCAGACCTTAACATTTTCACCATATTCTCACCGCTCGCCTGAATGTGTGGCTCCCCAGCCTGGTCCATAAGGACCAGGTGGGATTTATCCCCTATCGACAAGGCAGAGATAACACTCGCCGGGTTGTTGACCTAATTGATGTGGCGGCATGTACCTCGACCCCCACAGTTGAGGTACAGTCGCAGAAAAGGCCTTTGACCAGCTCGACTGGTCTTTCTTATTCAAAACCCTTCGAACCTTTGGTATCGCAGGACCCTTTCTGCAAGAAATCCTCAGCCTCTACTCTGCCCCTTTGGGGCTTGTCAAGTTGCCCTTCAGATCCTCCACTCCATTCAATTTCTAATGGTACGCGTCAGGGCTGCCCGCTCTCACCGCTTATTTTTGCATTGTGCATAGAACCCCTTGCAGCACACATATGACTGAACCCCAACATTCAGGGACTCGAAGTAGAGGACAAGAAATTTAAGATCTCCCTTTACGCAGACGATGTCCTCCTCACCCTGACCAATCCCCACATTACACTATCAAACCTACAAAAAGCCTGATCTCACTACGGCGACCTTTCGGGATACAAGGTCAATGCTTCTAAGACGGAGGCCCTACCTGTCCTTATACCCGCTCGTTATCTAACATTGCTCCAGAGCAATTTCCCTTATCGATTGTCGGATACCACGCTGAGGTACCTAGGGGTTCATATTACCCCTACGTATGCCTCACTGTACTCCAGTACCTTCCCTCCCCTCTTTCGTGAACTTAAGTCTCTCCTCAAAAAATGGAAACCCCTATACATATCATTGCTAGGCCTCATAGCAGCGAAGATGTCCCTCCTCCAAAAATTGCTTTATTACTTTGAGACACTCCCAGTACGAATCCCTATGTCAGAACTATGCCTCCTCCAACAGGCCATTCTTGACATCATATGGGATGGTAAACGTCAACGCCTCCACCGCAAGGTGATGTTCGCGGTACTATTACTGGGCTTCTCATTTGCATGTCGTTGCTTTTTGGGCATCCCAACAGGCATACACCAATTGGGTAAAAATCGAAAAACTCCTGATTGCCCTGGTTCATCCAAACACCCTGCTATGGCAGCAGACCCCCGTAGTCCCCTCCTGGGGCCTATGGCCTTTACCAAACACATGTGGGATACCTGCCACAGACGGTTGGCCTTAGCATTTCAGCACTTCTCTATGATCTCCTTTCTCTACAACTCAGCTATTCCCTCTAGCTTAACCACCCCTATGGTCCGGGTCTGGTCATCATTGAGTTTTTTCCACGAGGCGGACATTGCGGACGCCTCTACTCTGACACTGAAATCCTTTGCGCAGCTTCAGGACCACTCAAAATTACCGGCGACGGATGGACTCCACTACCTCCAGGTTCGTCACTATATGAGCACCACTTTTGGTTCGCTTAAGGTGTCACTACCTACCCCACTTGAGCGTTTGTGCCGACTGGGCACAGGGACGAGAGGTCTGATCTCTCTCATCTTCCGCCTTTTGGCCACATCCACGGAGAGTGAGACCCCACATCATGTATACATGGACAAAAAAGCTACTGCCCTCGGATCGCCTTTCTCGCAGTGTCTGGCAGACTGTATGGAACAGGGCAGCCCAGTCATCTATCTGCACCACGTACAAGGAGACGCAGTATAAGCTGCTAATGAACTGGTACCAAACCCCTGCACTCCTACATTCCATAAACCCCACTGTTGGGTCTGTCTGCTGGCGGTGCTTGAATGACGTGGGTTCTTTGTACCATATTTTCTGGACGTGCCCAAGTATCACCCCATTTTGGCGGGAGGTGAGGGATGTGGCTCATTCCGTTTTTAGATTCCCTGTACTAATAAACCCAAAGGTCTACTTACTTAACCTACCACCTCCAGGGTTGAACAAGCACTCCTCTAGGCTGTTAATCTCACTATGTACTACAGCGAAATCCTTGATCGCTAAATCTTAGGACTATCCCTCCCACTAAGTCCATGATTATAGCCAGGGTTTGTGACTTCAGGTCCATGGAATGTCTCAAGGCATCCCTTAACAACATCGTGGAACAATTCCAAGCAATATGGCTACCCTGGGATACATACCTGGCATCCCCCTAATGGTCTCCCCTCCTACCCTACCATCCCTGCTCTAACTCCCCCTTACCTGTTCCTTTTCTTTTGTGTCTTGTCAGTTGTCTTATCCCTAGTCCTGAGTTTTATGTGCTACATCTTTGGATATAATTATGGGACCTGTACTACTGTACGCAATGTTTTTTTGTGCATGTTCCTATCTTTATGGTCTGCGAAATGACTCTGTATGAGCTATGTCATACCATTTCATGTTTTTACCATTTTTCCTTTCTGTATTATTGAAAATTTGCATGCTATGTGCTAATAAAAATTTACAGTATAAAAAAAAAATATCTAGCAAACAAGACATGCAATTTCCTTATCAATCCAGATCCTATAAGCCCAGTATTTTACATCCTCTCTAAAATTCACAAATCTCTTATTAACCCACCCGGTAGACCAATAGTCGCATCTACAGACTCAATTTTAGCTCCTCTCTCAATTTTCCTTGAAAAGAGTCTCACCCTACTTACTCGTAAATCCAGATTGTTTCTACTAGACACAGGCCATTTCCTTAACATTATACGAGACATGTCCACACTTCCTCCAACATCTCTTTTGGTGACACTCGATGTGAACAGCTTATATACTTCCATTACTCATGACCTTGGTATAGAAGCCACATGACTGTCCCTTATTGAAGCACAAACTTTAACGCAAGACTCCATTAACTTTTGTCTCGATACTTCCATTAGTTCTCAAAGAAAATTACTTTCTGTTTGGTGACACCCACTACATTCAAACATGCGGGACCACCATGGGTTATAATGTGGCATCACCATATGCTAACACATACATGTCATACTTTAAAATTACCCATATCTATGAGAACCCACAATTTCAACTATTTGCCCTTTGCTGTCATAGATATATAGATGATGTATTCTGTATATGGACAGGTCCAACAAACACCCTCACACAATTCGTGGAAATCAACCAGATAAGGGCAGAATTTAAATTTACTTTACATTACGATCCCAACTCAATCAGTTTTTTGGACACTTTGATCCAAGAAGACGAGAACGGCAATCTTTCTACTGACCTGTACACAAAACCAAAGGATAGGAACGGCCTCCTCCAATACACCAGCTGCCACCCTTACAACACAAAAAAATCCTTACCAAGATCCCAATTCACCAGAGTACGACGCATAGTATCCAATCTACAGAAACAACTAATCCAACTAGAAAAAATGCGGAACAAATTTATTGATAGATGATATCCGGACCACCTTTTAGCGGAAGAGACCACTAAGATACCACAATCTTACAACACTACCCAAAAAACTACTATAACTAGAGTAGCTTTCGTCCACACAAATCATCCCATTGGTTTTAAAATACAACAGGTGATTCGAAAACATTGGCCCTTACTACGGCAAACATATCCCAAAATTACAGAATTTCAAACACCAGCCCTAATGTGCCTAAAAAGACCAAAAAATCTCAGAGACCATCTAAAAAGGGCCGACATTGGCAGCCAAAACAAAATCCCTAAACAACTATTTATGAGCACTAAAAAGAAAGGCACATTCCCATGCTTACTTGTGCATGTTGTAGCAACGTCCTGAAAGGTAACGTAATATACCAGCCACATACAGGACACTCTATTCCAATCAAAGACTACTATACATGCGATTCCAACTTTGTAATCTATCTCATCAAATGCCCATATGGCCTTATGTACGTCGGAGAAACCATTTTGGCAATCAGAGACAGGATAGCCAGTCATAAATCCACCATACGATGTCAAAAGACGTGGCTTCCATTACCGGATCAGGCCGGACATATTACACAATTATGATTTCAAATTATCGAACAGATCACAAGACCAAGACGTGGAGGTAACAACGTCGAACTTCTAAAGAAAAGGGAATCCTACTGGATCCACACTCTAGAGACATTGGCCCCTAGGGGCCTCAATCGTGAATATGACATCCTTCCGTCATAACTAGTGTACTGTACCTTACATATTTTGTGGATGTATATATGTAATTGCTCACTGTTATTAACATTTTTCTTATTTCATTTTTCCTCAGACACGTTGAAAACTCTCCCTCTGTCTAATCACAGGTAGTATCAGGTTCCGGGTCCAATTCCCCACTCTTTCTACCACACAATTGCTCATTCTCTCTTCCATTCAATTCCCACCAATTTCTTCCCTCTTTTTCCTTGTACCTTTACAAATTCTTCCTTTCTACACTTTATTTCATTTTATTTATTAAGCAGTTGGCCCTCCACTGATCAGTTCCTGTAGATCAGGGGTGCACAACCTTTTCTGGTTGGGGGCCACATTGTCAGACTGTAGGAATCCCAAGGGCCGAAAATAAAAGTTAAAGTGGTATTACCAACTGATATACTGTATTTATTGCATATTGTGCATACAGTATATACTATATATGTCTGGTTACACCCCCAGGATTCCCATCTAATGGGAGAATACATGAAAAATACATGTGAGCAGTCACAAGACATAGAAATACATGTCTGTGACCAGATGGTTGGGGGCCGCACAGAATGATATCGAGGGCCACAGGTTGTGCACCCCTGCTGTAGATAGACACTTGGCCCAGTGGCCCTTGGAGGTATATGGAGACAGAGCAGTCCTAGTACAGGTCCCTACACGTGTAAAGCTTTTTATAATGCCCCCTCCAAGTCCTAGCAGCTGTTACCATTCTGAAACACAGCGCTCAGCACCAGGTGACCAATTGCTAATCTGCTGCACAGCCGCCAACTTTCTGCGCCATTCACATCCGCCCTCACTATGTACTTTTGCTACACGTTTCATACAGATATATGTATAGTGAGTAAACAGACGAGTCACTCTACACAGCACAGCACCCGCCGGAACCCAGCAGGTCACGTGTTCTCCCTCACTGCAGCATCATAGCTCCTCCCCGTCAATGGCCTCTCTGTGTGGGAGGAGCTTCCTCCCAGTACCCGCCCCTCGATGATGCGCTGGCCTGTAACCCCGCCCACTGCTGCACAGTGGACTCTGTCTTACCTCGGCCTCTCATTCATTTCCTCCAGTAGCGGCAGTGAATGTAGAAGAGGGGCGGGGATAGCGCACCGTACACATGGAGCGCTGCAGGCAGCAAGAGGGCAGTGTGCATGGCACGGCCGCCGCAGGTAACCCACTCATCTGCCAGGTTGGGTGAAACATGCTGGGGGTAGTAGTTTGACAAGCTCGCAGGCACAGGATACAGACTACTGTCTATACTGTTATGTTACTGGAGGTTGTTTCCTGCAAATGACTTTACTGATTACTTAAAGGGGATGTCTAGCGGGTTGACATATACAAGGGGCAGAATGGGTTAAAAAGAGAAGCCCACCCATCTGGTGGAGTTGCTCTGATGCTTACTGGGTCCCTGCTGGTCCCCCTTCTGGCTCCACAAGCAGTAAATGGCAGGAGATCCCGGCTCAGCCTATCGCTGCTCGCAGTCCGGAAGCCACACCAGCGGGGACCCGGTAAGTATCGGAGCAACAGGTGATTGGCGAGTAAAGCTTTCCATTCTAATAACTGATTATGCCACTTTTATAAAATAAAAAAAAATCTTATCCAAAGCCAAAAATCCCTTAAAGCAAGCTGGTCATTGCGGGCGGTGCCGAGCAGCGGCCATGGAGTCTGCCACCCCGGGGTGCGAAAAAACAAAAAAAGTTTCTTCTCTGCTATGATGTTAAAGAGGTTGTCCTATTATGACAACCTTTCCTCTTTTCATAGGATGAGTGTCTGATGAGTGGGGGTCCGACTGCTGGGCCCCCCTCTGATCACGAGTATGGGCGAATGACAAGGTAAATGACTGAACACTTCCACGTTTGATTTATTTTTTTCTCTTTTAATAAGAACATTCCAGGATCCTGATCCATCTTCAGCAGGGAAGAGCCTTGGTATGGAGAGCAGACCATGCCCGCAGGATCCGGGAGGAGCACGGGCTGGTGGGAAGCCTGGTGGGAGCACTGGTGAGGAAGCCGAGACAGAACACCCGGCTCGGCCTGCCGCTACAACTGCTCCCTGAAGAAGCCCGGCTGCTGGTGGAAATCGGGGCAGCACGACTGGTACATCATCGCTGGGCAGCCGTGAGTATTACTATTACTGCTCCTGGAGTAACATGAGTTTTATGTTATGTATGGAGAAGAACATGGGAGATCGATGGTTTTATAATGACCGCCCATAGAATTGTGGGGGCCGATCAACAGTAATGTAAGAGCTCATGCACACGACCGTATGCTCTATGAGGCCATATGTCCCGGAGCGGCATTGAGCGTGCGCACGGGAGCGCACAGCATCATAGATTACAATGATGCTGTGCGGGACAATAGTCCCACGGGCGGCCCGACGTGCACAGCATCATTGTAATCTATGATGCTGTGCGCTCCTGTGCGCACGCTCAATGCCGCTCCGGGACATGTGGCCCGCTCACTGACCGTATGTCTCGGAGGGCATACAGTCGTGTGCATGAGTCCTAAGGAAGAAATGGAGGCTAAAATCTGGTAGCTATGGAAACTGCTCATGTTTAACCCCTTTAGCCACCAAGACGTACCCGTGCACCAAAGTGGCTGAGGGTTTGTATAGAGCGTGCTCCATACGTGGCAGATGCCGTCTGTATAATTTCATCGGGATCGGGGATAGCGCGGAAACCGGTAATTTATCCCCTCAGATACCGAGTTCAACATTGATCATGGCATCTGTGAGGTAAGGCAGAAGGATGCGGCTCCCTCTTTCCTTCTGATCGGAGCCCAACAGTGAAAACGCAGGGCTCCGATCAGTTACCATGACAGCCTAGGCCCTGCTAAAGCTCTCCAGGCCTGTCCTGGTAATCTGCCTGCAAAGCTGTGCACGAGGCATCGCTCAGCAGGCAGAGCGGCAGGATCCCATTCATCATAGTAGATTTCTAGTATGATAAAAAGGACAAGGGATCAAAAGATCTCAGGTTCTAGTTCCCTAAAGCCTCATTCACACGTCAAGTGTTTTGGTCAGTGATTTCCACCAGGATTGGAGGTATAACGGAAAGATCCGCACCTGTTCTGTGTTTAGAGCCGCACCTGGTTAGGGCTCAAAATCACTGACCGAACACTGACTGTGTGAATGAGGCAAAAGGGGGTAAAAGTTATAGTTAAAAAAAGTTTATATCACTACCTTTGCCAATTTTACAAAAACAGGTATCGCCGTGTCCGAAAATGTCAGAACTATTAAAATATAAAAAAAAAATTCCTGCGTGGTATACGCCTTAGTGGAAAAAAAAATAAAAACACACGATTTGCCATTTTTTTGGGTCACCTTATCCTCCCAAAAAAACAGTGATGAACAAGTTGTATGCAGCTCAAAAATAATACCAATAAAAACTACAGTTTGTCCTGCAAAAAGTGAGCTCTCCTACAGCTCTGTGGAAAGAAATCTAAAAAAGTTATGGCTGTCAGAAAATGGCGAGGCAAGGACAATTTAGATTTTGTTTACAATAGATGTTTTTATTTCTTTAAAAACCATAAAACAAAAAGGAAACGATACAAATTTGATACCGCTGTAATCATATTGAGCCGCAGAATAAAGATGTCATGGTATTTTTAATGCACAGTGAACGCCGTGTTAGCAAAACCCCCAAAACCTTGTCGGAATTATGTGGTTTTTTTTTTAAATTTAACCCCACAAATAATTTTTTGTTTTTTTGGTTTTGTTTACCAGTGCAAGACCTGGTAAATTAAACGGTGTCAAATAAACCCTGATATGGCTATATGAGCTGAGCGAGCATATACCACATTTATCAAATGTGACTTTATAAAAGTTGCAAAAAACGTGACATCATTAGACAAAGGTGTTGTGTTTAAAGGAGGCGTCCGCTTTGTATCCGCATCCTTTAGGGCAATTATTTATGAAAGTAGCTGTAATTCTGTAATGTATCTCTTTAACCTTTATGGCTCCTATCTCCCGTTCTGGGCTGTGGTCACATGACCATGTCCATGTAGCTCATACTTATTTCCTGTGAGCTAATGTCTGTGGGTGGGGCAGTGATGGGAAGTTTCTATGTAACTAGCGGGGTGGGAGGAGCTATAAACTAGCTGGGTGTTAGGGGCAGTGATAGGGGAGTGTCTATGTAACTAGCTGGTGGGAGGAGCTATAAACTAGCTGGGTGTTAGGGGCAGTGATGGGAAGTTTCTATGTAACTAGCGGGGTGGGAGGAGCTATAAACTAGCTGGGTGTTAGGGGCAGTGATAGGGGAGTGTCTATGTAACTAGCTGTTGGGAGGAGCTATAAACCAGCTGGGTGTTAGGGGCAGTGATAGGGGAGTGTCTATGTAACTAGCAGGGTGGGAGGAGCTATAAACCAGCTGGTCGTTAGGGGCAGTGATGGGAAGTTTCTATGTAACTAGCGGGGTGGGAGGAGCTATAAACCAGCTGGGTGTTAGGGGCAGTGATAGGGGGAGTGTCTATGTAACTAGCGGGGTGGGAGGAGCTATAAACCAGCTGGGTGTTAGGGGCAGTGATAGGGGAGTGTCTATGTAACTAGCGGGGTGGGAGGAGCTATAAACCAGCTGGGTGATAGGGGAGTGTCTATGTAACTAGCTGGTGGGAGGAGCTATAAACTAGCTGGGTGTTGTTAGGGGCAGTGATAGGGGGAGTGTCTATGTAACTAGCTGGGTGGGAGGAGCTATAAACTAGCTGGGTGTTAGGGGCAGTGATAGGAGAGTGTCTGTAACTAGCGGGGTGGGAGGAGCTATAAACTAGCTGGGTGTTGTTAGGGGCAGTGATAGGGGAGTGTCTATGTAACTAGCTGGTGGGAGGAGCTATAAACTAGCTGGGTGTTAGGGACAGTGATAGGGGAGTGTCTATGTAACTAGCTGGTGGGAGGAGCTATAAACTAGCTGGGTGTTAGGGGCAGTGATAGGGGAGTGTCTATGTAACTAGCTGGTGGGAGGAGCTATAAACTAGCTGGGTGTTAGGGGCAGTGATAGGGGAGTGTCTATGTAACTAGCTGGTGGGAGGAGCTATAAACTAGCTGGGTGTTAGGGGCAGTGATAGGGGAGTGTCTATGTAACTAGCGGGGTGGGAGGAGCTATAAACCAGCTGGGTGTTAGGGGCAGTGATAGGGGAGTGTCTATGTAACTAGCAGGCTGGGAGGAGCTATAAACTAGCTGGGTGTTAGGGGCAGTGATAGGGGAGTGTCTATGTAACTAGCGGGGTGGGAGGAGTTATAAACTAGCTGGGTGTTAGGGGCAGTGCAGGAGGTGTGGCAGAGAAAGGAGAAGTGCATCATGGGATTGGTTGGAAACAGGAAGTGCGACATACAGGATGGAAACAAACGAGAGATTTGTTTAGATGGTGAAAACAGGTCAGAAGAGTCCTAATTGACAAAAATCATGGAGAAGATGTACATGAGGTAAGCAATTATATGAGCATATCTGTTACAAACCATACTAAACTCAGAAAACCCCTTTCATGATACGTAAACTTATGAAAGACTGTGCCACATGTTGTATGTTTGGCCCACTCATGATAAAGCCCCCCCCCCCAGTGTTTCACTACTGCTTCATTACAGGATGGCACCGATGTCTCCACTGCGGTAGAGGAAAAGGAGTCCTATGCACAGTTCCTGCACCACAGCTATGAAGAACAACGGCAGCTGGCCTTGCAAGAAAAGAAGCGGACGCTGGAAAGCCTGTCAGAGCAGATTGCGGAAGGCAGAAGCAAGAGAAAAAGACAGCGTGTTGAGCAAGAAGGTATGTGGCGGCAGTGCCACCAGTGCTTGAGAAAGCATTGGTCCTGGAGAAAACCTAAAAGTGGCCCCATGTTGTTGGTAGATTGGGATTGACAGAAGGTGGGATAATACATGTAGACAGGGACAACAGAGTCAGGGCCAGCAATACTATACTGCAGAACCAGATACCATAGTGCAGCACAAAATACTGTCGCCCCCACCTGACGACAGCAATACAATTTAATTCAGGGGCGGCACCTGCAGCCACCAGGCAAGTGCATAAGTACCTGACCCTTCTAGCATTAAGTAATTATATACCTGACAGGCGGCTGTGAGGAGGGCTCAGGCGGTCCCCTTGGCATTGTAATATAGTAATAATAATCTTTTTATAGCGCCAACATGTCATAAATAACATAGCAACAGACAAGGCAACAATTAAAACCAGAGGAATGAGGGCTCTGCTCCCAAGAGCTTACAATCTATGAGGAGATAGGGGTGACACAAAAGGTATCAAGTGCTTGATTTGTAGAATGGTCCAACCATCTTGGGAAAAAAGGGGAGCATGAGCCGTCACCTGCTGATATCTGTAGTGCATGGCGTGTGGATCGGGATGTCAGAGGCCAACCTAAAAAGATCTTTTTTTTTTTAGGGAGAGACTAAAACTGTGGATGTTATGAGTTAAAGGGGTTTTCCAAGAATTTTACACTGATGACCTATCCTCAGGATAGGTTATCAGTATCTACTGTTTGAGAAGCGCCGCTGCCTTCTCTCAGCTTTCATCAATCGTATGGCCTAGGAGCAGCTCAGCCCCAATAACGTGAAGCTGGGATACCAAGTACAACCGCCATACAATGTACGGTGCTGTGCTTGGTGAGCTGTGAGAAAGCAGCGGCCTTTACAGGACCGCCAATGCATTTCCAAACAGCTGATTAGAGGGGGGTCCCGGGTGTTGTTCCTTCACCGATCAGATACTGATGACCTATCCTGAGGATAGGTCATCAGTATAAAAATCTCAGAAAACCCCTTTAACCCCTTTAGGACACATGACGTACCGGTACGGCATGTTTCCCGAGTCCTTAAGGACACATGACGTACCGGTACGTCATGAGTTGTTCCGATCACTGCTGCTCAGCTGGCAGTGATCGGAACAAGGTACCTGCTGAAATCATTCAGCAGGTACCTTGTTACAATGCCCAGGGGGGTCCTGTGACCCCCCCCATATGGGCGATCGCTGCAAACCGCAGGTCAATTCAGACCTGCGGTTTGCAGCGCTTTGTGCGATCTCTGATCACCGCGGGGATCAGAAGGTTAATTGCCCGAGTCTTCATTTTTAACCCCCCCTGCAGCCCCCAATCATATTATGGCGGCGGGGGTGCAGGGGGGGTGGTTGCAGGAGGCGGTGCGGGAGGCAGGCGGTGCGGTGGGCGGGATCGCGATTGCGATCCCCCGCCCGCCTCCTCTGTAATGTATCCCTGGTGTCTAGTGGGTCTATCAGAGTGTCAGCACATTGCTGACACTCTGATAGAAACGGCTGGCATCTGTGCTTGATCAGATGCCAGCCGTTTAACCCCTTCCGTACCGCGGTCCGTACGGACCACGGTATGGAAGGGTTAACAGGAGGGAGCTCCTCCCTCTCCCATCGGGGGCTGCTGTGCCTTTGCAGCCCCCAACAGTATGGGATCACAGAGGGAGGGAGCTCCACTCCTCCCCATCACCCCTGCTCAGTTATGGCAGCGGGTGATGGTTGCCATGGAGACAGGACGCTCAGAAGCGTCCTGCTCTCCATGGTGCTGAAAGTCTGAATAGACCTGCTAAAGGTCTATTCAGACTTTGTAAAGTACAAAATACAGCACAGTGCACTATATAGTGTACTGTACTGTATTATACAGACACCAGATCCACTGGATCTTTCAGAACCAAGTGGGTCTGGGTAAAAAAAATGTAAAAAGTGAAAAAAAGTAAAAATGAAAAAAACACATATCACTGAATAAAAATAAAAAAAAATAAAATACACTACACATATTATGTATTGCCGCGTCCGTAAAAACCTGCTCTATAAAAATATCACATGACTGAACTCCTCAGGTGAACGCCATAAAAAAAACCAAAAAATGGTGTAAATAAGCCATTTTTGGCACCTTACATCACTAAAAGTGTAATACAAAGCGATCAAAAAGGCGTTTGCCTCCCAAAATAGTACCAATCAAACCGCCATCTCATCCCGCAAAAACGAGCCCCTACCTAAAACAATTGGCCAAAAATAAAAACTATGCCTCTCAGACTAAAACATGATTTTTTTGTTTCAAAAATGCTTTTAGTGTTAAATGTAAAAAAAAATTAAAAAGTAGACATATTGGGTATCTCCACGTCCGTAAGAATCTGCTCTATAAAAATATCACATGACCTAACCCCTCAAGTAAACACTGTAAAAAAATTAATAAAAACTTTGTCAAAAAGCCATTTTTTTGCCACCTTACATCACAAAAAGTGTAATAGCAAGCGATCAAAAAGTCATATGACCCCCCAAATAGTGCCAATCTAACCGTCACCTCATCCCGCAAAAATGATACCCAACCTGAGACAATTGCCTAAAAACTGAAAAATATATAGCTCAGACTATGGAGATACTAAAACATGTTTTTTTTTTCATTCAAAAAGGATATTATTGTGTAAAACCAAAACAAATAAATAAAGGTATACATATTATGTATCGCCGCGTCCGTAAGGACCTGCTCTATAAAAATATAACATGACCTAACCCCTCAGATGAACGCCGTAAACATAAAAAATATTTTGCCTTCCAAAATATTTGGTATTGTCGCGTCCGTAACAACCTGCTCTATAGAAATAGCACACAATCTAACCTGTCAGTTCAACTATGTAAATAACAAAAAATAAAAACAGTCCCAAAACAGCTATTTTTTTGCAAATTTTCCATTTTAATCCATTTTTCCAGTAACAAAGCAAGGGTTAACAGCCAAACAAAACTCAATATTTATTGCCCTGATTCTCTTGTTTGCACAAACACCCCATATGTGGTCGTAAACTGCTGTATGGCCAAACGGCAGGGCGTAGAAGGAAGGGAACGCCATATGGTTTTTGGAAGGCAGATTTTGCTGGACTGGTTTTTTGACACGATGTCCCATTTGAAGCCCCCCTGATGCACCCCTACAGTAGAAACTCAAAAAAAGTGACCCCATGTTGGAAACTACGGGATAAGGTGTCAGTTTTGTTGGTACTATTCTAGGGTAAACATGATTTTTGGTTGCTCTATATTACACTTTTTTTGAGACAAGGTAACAAAAAATAGAAATTCGGAAATTTCATCTCCGTTTGCCAATAACTCTTGTGGAACACCTAAAGGGTTAACAAAGTTTGTAAAACTGGTTTTGAATACCTTGAGGGGTTTAGTTTTTTAGATGGAGTCACTTTTATGGAGTTTCTACTCTAGGGGTGCATCAGGGGGCTTCAAATGGGACATGGTGTCAAAAATCCAGTCCAGCAAAATCTGCCTTCCAAAAACCATATGGCGCTCCTTTCCTTCTGCGCCCTGCCGTTTGGCCATACAGCAGTTTACGACCACATATAGGGTGTTCGTGCAAACTGCAGAATCGGGGGAATAAATATTAAGTTTTGTTTGGCTATTAACCCTTGCTTTGTTACTGGAAAAAATGGATTAAAATGTAAAATTTTACAAAAAATTGAAATTCTGAAATTTTATCTCCATTTGCCATTAACTCTTGTGGAAAACCTAAAGGGTTAATGACGTTTGTAAAATCAGTTTTGAATACCTTGAGGGGTGTAGTTTCTAGAATGGGGTCATTTAGTCATTTAGCAATTAGTGATGTGTGAGGAGGATTATGACATAGTGGGAATAACTGAGACATGGCTGGATGATAGCTATGACTGGGCAGTTAATGTACAAGGTTACAATCTGTTCAGAAAGGATCGTCAAAACCGGAGAGGGGGAGGGGTCTGCCTTTACATAAAGTCCTCTCTAAAGCCCACACTCCGGGAAGACATCTGTGAGGGACACGAAAATGTGGAGTCATTGTGGGTGGAGATAAATGGAGCCAAAAACAATAATAAATTACTAATAGGAGTTTACTATAAACCACCTAATATACCAGAGTCCACAGAAAATCTATTACTAAACGAGATAAACAAGGCGGCAAACCATAATCAGGTGGTTATTATGGGGGACTTCAACTACCCAGATATAGACTGGGAAACTGAAACCTGTACATCCCATAAAGGAAACAGGTTCTTGGCAATAGCCAAAGACAATTACCTTTCCCAAATGGTTCAGGACCCAACTAGAGGGACGGCCATACTGGACTTAGTATTAACCAATAGACCTGATAGAACAACAGACGTGCAGGTCGGGGGACACCTGGGAAATAGTGACCATAAAGTAATAACCTTCCAATTATCCTTCAAACGAGAGTTTCTACAGGGAGGAACAAGAATACCGGACTTCA
The DNA here is from genome assembly GCA_033119425.1 of Bufotes viridis. Lineage (NCBI taxonomy): Eukaryota > Metazoa > Chordata > Amphibia > Anura > Bufonidae > Bufotes > Bufotes viridis. The sequence continues at coordinate 454,561,407 of CM065590.1, forward strand.
AAAAAGCAAAATTTAGCCAACTAAGAGAGGCCATAGGCCCAATTAACTGGGACATAGTCCTCAAAAAATAAAAATACAACCACAAAATGGGAGATTTTTAAAAGCATTATAACATCAAATTGTGATCGATGCATACCTTATAGAAATAAAAGGCTAAGAAATAAGAAGAAACCAATGTGGATAAATAGAACCGTAAAAAGCAATAAATGACAAAAAGAAAGCATATAAATCACTAAAACAGGAGGGGAGCCAGGAAGCACTGATAAACTATAAGGAAAAAATAGAATATGTAAAAACTAATAAAAACTGCCAAACTAGAGACTGAGAGATTAATTGCCAAAGAGAGCAAAACTAACCCTAAAATGTTTTTCAATTATATAAATGGTAAAAATATAAACCTGAAGGAGTCGGCCCTCTACATAGCAATGAGGGGGAGTTGCAGAAAGCGATGAGGATAAAGCCAAGCTATTAAATATTTTCTTCACCACTGTTTTCACTGAGGAAAATAAACTGTCAGATGAAATGCAAAATGTAAAAGTAAATTCCCTTTAAAAGTGCCCTGTCTGACCCAGGAAGAAGTACAGCAGCGACTTAAAAAGATTAAAATAGACAAATCGCCAGGACCGGATGGCATACACCCCGTATCCTAAGGGAATTAAGTGATGTCCTAGCCAGACCCTTATTTTTGATATTCACGGACTCCATACTGACAGGGAATGTTCCACCAGACTGGCGTATAGCAAATGTGGTGCCAATATTCAAAAAGGGTCCAAAAACAGAGCCTGGAAATTATAGGCCGGTAAGTTTAACATCTGTTGTGGGTAAACTGTTTGAAGGTTTTGTAAGAGATGCTATCTTGGAGTATCTCAATGAAAATAAGCAAATTACACCATATCAGCATGGCTTCATGAGGGATCGGTCATGTCAAACTAATTTAATCAGTTTCTATGAGGAGGTAAGTTCTAGACTTGACAGCGGCGAATCAATGGATGTCGTATATCTGGACTTCTCCAAAGCATTTGACGCTGTACCACATAAAAGGTTAGTATATAAAATGAGAACACTTGGACTAGGAGAAAATATCTGTATGTGGGTAAGTAACTGGCTCAGTAATAGAAAACAGAGGGTGGTTATTAACGGTACACACTCAGATTGGGTCACGGTCACTAGTGGGGTACCTCAGGGTTCAGTATTGGGCCCTATTCTCTTCAATATATTTATTAATGATCTTGTAGAAGGCTTGCACAGTAATATATCAATTTTTGCAGATGACACTAAACTGTGTAAAGTAATTAACACTAAAGAGGACTGTTTTCTGCTACAGAGGGATCTGGATAGATTGGGGGCTTGGGCAGAGAAATGGCAGATGAGGTTTAACACTGACAAATGTAAAGTTATGCACATGGGAAGGAATAATGCAAGTCACCCGTACATACTAAATGGTAAAACACTCAGTAACACTGACATTGAAAAGGATCTAGGAATTTTAATAAATAACAAACTAAGCTGTAAAAACCAGTGTCAGGCAGCTGCTGCTAAGGCCAATAAGATAATGGGTTGCATCAAAAGGGCATAGATGCCCGTGATGAAAATATAGTCTTACCACTTTATAAATCACTAGTCAGACCACACATGGAGTACTGTGTACAGTTCTGGGCTCCTGTGAACAAGGCAGACATAGCAGAGCTAGAGAGGGTTCAGAGGAGGGCAACTAAAGTAATAACTGGAATGGGGCAACTACAGTACCCGAAAGGGTATCAAAATTAGGGTTATTCACTCTAGAAAAAAGACGACTGAGGGGAGATCTAATAACTATGTATAAATATATCAGGGGTCAGTACAAAGATCTCTCCCATCATCTATTTATCCCCAGGACTGTGACTGTGACGAGGGGACATCCTCTGCGTCTGGAGGAAAGAAGGTTCGTACACAAACATAGAAAAGGGTTCTTCACGGTAAGAGCAGTAAGACTATGGAACTCTCTGCCTGAGGAGGTGGTGATGGTGAGTACAATAAAGGAATTCAAGAGGGGCCTGGATGTATTTCTGGAGCGTAATAATATTTCAGGCTATAACTACTAAAGATGGGTCGTTGATCCAGGGAGTTATTCTGATTGCCTGATTGGAGTCGGGAAGGAATTTTTTCCCCTTAAGTGGGGAAAATTGGCTCTACCTCACAGGGGTTTTTTGCCTTCCTCTGGATCAACTTGCAGGAAACAGGTCGAACTGGATGGACAAATGTCTTTTTTCGGCCTTATATACTATGTTACTATGTTACTATGTTACTATGTTATTTTTGGGTGGTTTTATTATGTAAGCCTCACAAAGTGACTTCAGACCTGAACTGGTCCCTAAAAAGTGGGTTTTTGAAAATTTCTGAAAAATTTCAAGATTTGCTTCTAAACTTCTAAGCCTTGTAACGTCCCCAAAAAATAAAATGGCATTTCCCAAATGATCGATACATGAAGTAGACATATGGGGAATGTAAATCAATAACTTTTTTTGGCAGTATTACTATGTATTATAGAAGTAGAGTAATAGAAACTTTGAAAATTGCTAATTTTTCAACATTTTTGGTAAATTTGGTATTTTTTTTAAATAAAAATGAAATTTTTCGACTTCATTTTACCACTGTCATGAAGTACAATATGTGACGAAAAAACAATCTCAGAATGGCCTGGATAAGTAAAAGCGTTTTAAAGTTATCACCACATAAAGTGACAGTGGTCAGATTTAAAAAAAAATGGCCTGGTCCTTAAAGGATAACTGTCACATTTAGACACTAATTTCAGTTTTCATATATGTAGTTACTAATATGATAATATTCCTGAATCAATAACTATTAGACTTACTTACCCCTTATTTAATAAGATTCAGCCCTTAGCAACCAGTCTGCATAAAACTGCAATTTCACTATTCTGTTAAGATGGCTGCCCCCAGCCCTGAGGCTAATCCATAGGACGCCTGCAGTGAAGTTAGTGAAGACCAGCTCTGTATAGGGGGTCTTGCAGTGAAGTTCCCAGGTCTGGCTGAAGCCTGTAGTCCTTCTACAAGCTCTCCTCTTATCAGATAAGGCTCTCATTTATAAACTGGGCTCTACATTGTCCTTCACTGCTAATGGAGTGTCTGCCAAGCACAGGCATGTAGAGAAGTTCACACACACAGCCCAGCACTGTTATCTCCTGTCAGGAAGAACCTGGCTTTTTATACATTCCCTTACAATGTTGACTCACTATCAGTTCCCAGTGCACGCGCTCGCTTTGTCCTCATCTGGTAGACGGAAGGAGCATAGGAAGGAGCATAGCAACCTGATTTTATCTCAGGTAACAATAGCCAATACTGGGGACTTTTAGGTGGCTTTTAGGGGTTATTTATTAAACAATCGGAAATTAAAACAGGGCCAACAAGGTGATATTAATCACCAGAATCCAATAGTAAAAAAATAAAATAAATTGACAGTTAGGCCTCTTTCACACGGGCGTCATGTTTGACGCCCGGATAAGAGGCGGGTGCGTTGCGGGAATCGCCGCGATTTTTCCGTGCGTGTGCTAACGTTTGTGGTGCGTTTAGCACGCGCGTGAAAAAATCCGCATGCTTGGTACCCAGACCCGAAGTCAGACTTCATCACTGAAGTCTGGTTTCGGGATGAGTATTCTGTATGTGTAATTATTTTCCTTTATAACATAGTTATAAGGGAAAATAATCGCATTCTAATTACAGAATGCAATGTTCCCCGGGCTATAGAGGGTTAAAAATAATAAAGAGTTAACTTACCTTCTCCCATTGTACGCGCAGAGCCCCAGAACGTCTTCTCTCTTGATAGTTTGGATGCTTGAGGACCTGTGGTGACGTCACAGGGTCACATGGTCCAATCATAGAAGCATTTGAGTGGACCATGTGACCCATGTGATCCTGTGACATCACAGCAGGTCCTTCATCCAACAGGTAAGTTAACTCTTTATTATTTTTAACCCTTTAAAGCCCGGGGAACATTGCATTCTGTAATTAGAATGCGATTATTTTCCCTTATAACTATGTTATAAAGGAAAATAATAAAGATCTGGTCCCGTTGCTAAGCAACCATGCGGGAAAATCGCAACGCATCCGCACATGATTGCGGATGCTTGCGATTTTCCCGCATCCCCATTCACTTCTATGGGGCCTGCGTTGCGTGAAAATCGCAGAATATAGAACATGCTGCGATTTTCACGCAACGCAAAAGTGATGCGTGAAAATCACCGCTCATGTGCACAGCCCCATAGAACTGAATGGGTCAGGATTCAGTGCGGGTGCAATGCGTCCTCCTCACGCATTGCACCCGCGCGGAAAACTGGCCCGTGTGAAAGGGGCCTTATACTTTAAGGTGAAATAGGGCCGTGTCCTTAAGGGGTTAACCTAATTGCTTGGGGTAGGGTATTCCAGAGAACTGGTGTAGCTCAGGAGGAGTCCTGGAGATGAGGGTGAGAGGTTTTGATTATGGTGGATGTTAGACGTAAATTCTTGGCTGAACGGAAAGCACGGGTAGGATGGCAGACAGAGATGAGGGAGGAGATGTAGGGAGGGCAGCACTGTGGAGAGCTTTGTGGGTGAGGATGAGAAGTTTAAATTGAATCCTGTATTGTATGGGCAACCAGTGCAATGACTGGCACGGGGCAGGCATTAGAGTAGCAGTTAGACAGATAGATGAGCCTGGCTGCTGTATTCTGGATAGATTGTAGAGGGGGAGACCAATTAGTAATGAGTTACAGTAATCAAGATGGGAATGATCAGGGCAACAATGAGGGTTTTTGTTGTCTCCACAGTTAGAAAGATGTTTTTGAGGTGCAGATGGCATGAGCGGGCAAGAGATTCATATAGAAGGTAAAGGAAAGATCGGTGTCAAACATAGCACCGAGACAGCTGGTATTATGGTAGTGCCACACACTGAGATGGAGATATCAGGTTTAGGTAGGTTAGTAGTAGTACATGAAGAAATCACCAGTAGTTCAGTTTTTGAAAGTTTCAGTATTATGCTATTGTCTTATGATCCCTCCAGTCCTGGATGTTTAACCCTTTGAGCACCATAGTCAAGAGTGACTGTGGTGTGATTAAGAAGGACTCTACCCTTAGATACGGTCATCAGGTTCCTGCTGATGCGATGAGGGACTAGAGAACTCCTGTACTGTCATCCACACGAAAATGGACATAGCCTAAGAGTGCTGGTAGGGCACTCTTAGGGTATGGTTACACTGGAGGAATTCGCTGCAGATTTTCTTCCACAGAATTATGTGCAGAAAATCCACATTGCATTAAAATACCAGCAAGAGATTGTATCAAATCCAGTGCAACCACCGCGACCAGCTGACTGCTGCAGCATCTGTATTTTTGACAGGGGCTGTCTCTGAAGAGACCATTCCTTTCATTTACAATAATCTGTCTATTCTTGTGATTACAGAACCAATGGAGTCATCCTCTCAAGGTCCTATAAAAGAGCTGATTAATCTAGAACAGACATTCCACTTCCCGAAGGAAGCAATGATGGTGCAGATCCCTACTGCTTATCTTCGACCTGGTAATGAAGAAGAGGTGGACGTACAAGAGGTGTCATCTGAGTGGCCCTACCCCGGCCAGAAGAATCATGAAGCACGCTACAAGGTGTTCAGGGATCTTTGGCAGAAGGGCTACTACCTCACCAATGGTGGCAAGTTTGGGGGAGATTTTCTTGTTTATCCAGGTATCGTATTTCTGTCAATACTTTATTTATACACTTTTTATAACCTATTTTACTGAACTTTAAGAATGGTTCAATTTATATCAAGCTGGCAGCTCAAGGGGACGTGTCTTTTCTGCTGCAGCTCAGGGGGCGTGCCGTTTCTTCTGGAGCTTTCTCCCTTTCACAGCTCAGGGGTCAGTTGAAGAATGAAACTGAGCATGTGCGGCCTCGTCAATGGGCTGGACAAAGAAATAAGAAAAAGAACAAACAGCAGGTGGCGCTATACAGATTGAATGAGTTATTGAATAGCTCAGTGTCTTACAGAAGTATTCAGATCCAGGGGCTGGTTTGCAAGCTGTAGAATATTTTTTCGTGGGACAACCCCTTTTAAGAGAATCTGTCTGTTCTAGTTGAGGGGGTGTTTCGAAGCTGACAGATTCCCTTTAAACTTACCGTTGTCCATAAGAGGCTAATAAATGGATAATGTAGCTGGAACGGAGCCCCTGCTATATAGCCTCCCCAAAACCTAGCTCTGCGGTTCTGATTGCTGCTTCCACAGTCCTGAAAGGGTTTCTCAAGACAGCGGAGCTATAATTGTGCTGCATATCATTCCAGGGGTTGTCGTCTGTTCCCTGCTGCATATCAAATACTCTTTATATTGTATCATAGTATCCTGAGCTGGGTATCTGCTCTACCTTGTCATACACATGCCCAAATGATATACTGTACATGTGTAAAAGTCTGATAGATGCAGGTCTCGCCTCTTGGACCCACTCTTCTCTCTAGAATGGGACCCAGTCCCGTCTGATTTCACCGACACAGCTTGAGCTCACATTCATGTGTGTGTGAGTTATAGAAACATGAAAGCACTGCCTGTTCGGCTTCTACTGTAGTCCCGACCACTTTTGGCCAAAGTATCCTGGCCGGACAGGCTTAGTGGGGCACCATTCTGGACATAGATGATGCCCTGTGGATATGCCATAAATATCTCCAACGAGAATATACTTAAGTGCTTGCTGCAACTAGAAGGTAGAGAGATGGATAGCAATTTTGCTGTAAAAACCGCCATGGCCAGAAACGTGTACACAGCCTAAAGTAGTGAGAAGATGAACAGTTGCCCATCACCCTCTGCCCCCCAAGCTGGACAAAAGCCAGATGTTTACTGACATCTACATGGCTGATATTTTAGTTTTGGTGATTATATGAAGATATGTGCATTTTGACATAAACTTTATAATTTTTATATGCTTTTTATTTTGAGGGGTTGTTTGTCCATTTTCACACTTGTGTATTTTGGTTAGTATTTGTAAGCCAACTGCAGGAGTGAAATCTACACAGAAAAAAAGATTTGCTCCTCTTCCATCTTTTGGGCCTACTTCAAGCTTTGGCATAAAAATACAGTCTAGAAGAGTGCTGTGTGAAAATGGCCGTAGGCTCTTTATGGGTCAGACTGTAAAGACCCATTTGGGCAGATTATCTGACACCTGGCACCCTCACCAGTCAGCTCTTCTCATAGATGCCAAAGCTGGAACTACCACTGAGAACAGTGCCTGGTTACTGCAGCTGACTTCCCATTCTCTTGAGGGGCCTTGCAGCTTTGCCTTGTAACTGTATAGATACAAAATTATTTTGTAATAAAACACAACTGTATGCATATCTGTAACAGTATGACCAATATTTCTTGCTTCTTGTTGCTACAGGAGATCCAATGCGCTTCCATGCACATTATATCGCTATCTGCTTTCCACAAGATGAGAACATTGCACTCAGTGACATTGTCACTGCAGGACGCTTGGGCACGAATGTGAAAAAGACAGTTCTGCTGTGCTCCTCCAGCCAAGAGGGACAAGTGATATACACATCTTTACAGTGGTCAGGGTTGCAGTGAAGTACTGACACCAGACTGTTTTATAACAATTGTACTTGATGACGCCAAAGTGAAGGCTCCAAACACAAAACGCTTACGTGGCTGCTGCTTGTAAATAGAAGGCACCAGGTGAGGCGCTAGAAAGTCCTGGTGATCATCAGTCCTGTGAATGAGATTACGCCGCTGCGCCTGATTAACAGCAAAGTGACTCTTTTTCTTTACCTTACACAGAGGCCATTGTTATTAAAGAAAAATAATTAAAGCTTACTACTTGAGAGTTGACATTTTAAGATCACAAATCTAAGAGCTTTGACACTCTTCTTTGATGTTGGAAAAGACTGTATTTACATACAATGCATTTGGAAAGTCTTCAGACCCTTTTGCTTTTTTTACATTTTGTTATGTTGTGACTTTGTGCTAAAATAAATAAAAATAAATCAAGTTTCCTTCCATAAATCTGCACTCAATACCCCAAAAAGCGAAAAAGTAAACACTAAAATTTTGCCTAAACAGAAGTATTCAGACCCTTTGCTATGACACTTGAAAGTTAGCTCTGGAAGCCTCCCATTTCTCTTCATCATCTTTGAGATGTTTCTACATCTTGATTGGAGTCCACCTCTGGTAAATTCAGTTGATTGGGCATGATATGAAAAGAAACAGCTCTGTCTATATACCTGACACAGCTAGGTCTTACACCTGCCCATGTGTATCAGAGCAAAAACCAGGCCATAAGGACGAAAGAACTGCCCTTCATTGTGTGGAGGCACAGAACTAGAAAAGGACATAAAAGCATTTCTGCTGCACTGAAAGCTCCCAAGACCACCATGGCCTCATAATTCTTAAATGGAAGAAGTTTAGGATAACCAGGACTCTTCCTAGAGCTATACGTCCCACCAAATTAAGTATTTCGGGTAGAAGGGTCACTCTCGCTGAGTTCCAAAGATCCTCTGTGTAGATAAGAGAAACTTCCAGAAGGTCAACCATCACTGCAGCACTCCACCAATCTGGGCTTTGGCCCCTTTAACACGGCCGTGATTTCCGCGCGGGTGCAATGCGTGAGGTGAACGCATTGCACCAGCACTGAATCCTGACCCATTCATTTCTATGGGGCTATGCAGATAAGCGGTGATTTTCACGCATCACTTCTGCGTTGCGTGAAAATCGCAGCATTCTCTATATTGTGCATTTTTCACGCAGTGCAGGCCCCATAGAAGTGAATGGGGCTGCGGGAAAATCGCAAGCATCCGCAATCAAGTGCGGATGCAGTGCGATTTTCCACAAGGTTGCTAAGAGACGGGACCCGATCTTTATTATTTTCCTTATAACATGGTTCTCAATACAGAATGCTTAGTAAAATCTTGATTAAGGGGTTAAAAATAAAAAAAATTAACTCACCTTATCCACTTGATCTCGTAGTTGCTGATCTCTCCTCTCTTCTTCAAGCATTAGCTGCCGTCTAAAGGACCTGTGATGACGTCACATCACATGGTCCATCACCATGGTGATGGACCATGTGATGAGCTCAGTGACCTCATCACAGGTCCTGTAGCCGACAGCTAATGAATAAAGAAGAGAAGAGAGATCGGCAACTACGCGATCAAGTGGATATGGTGAGTAAATTTTTTAGTTTTTAACCCCTCCATCCACATTTTACTAAGCATTCTGTAGTGAGAATGCTATTATTTTCCCTTATAACCATGTTATAAAGGAAAATAATAAAATCTACAGAATACTCAACCTGAAACCGGACTTCAGTGAAGAAGTCCGGGTTCGGGTCTGGGTACCAAACATGCCGATTTTTCCCACACGCGTGCAAAACGCATTAAAATGCTTTGCACTCGCCTTTTCCCGCAACACACTCGCCTCTTATCCGGGTGTCAAACGTGACGCCCGTGTCAAAAAAGGCTTTTATAGCAGAGTGGCCAGAAAGAAACCTTTTCCCAGTAAGGCCTGTGCTACACTGCAACTTTTTGCACTTAAAGGACTCTCAGACTGTGAGAAACAAGATTCTCTGGACTGATGAAACCAAGATTAAACAACTTTTTGGCTTAATTTCTAAGCATCATGTCTGGAGAAAACAAGGAACATCTTATAACCTTCCCAGTATATCCCCACAGTGAAGCATGGTGGTGGCGGTATTATGCTGTGGGGATGTTTTTCAGTGGTTGGAACAAGTAGAAAAGTACTGATGTTCTTAAAAGGTTTGTCAGTTTTTTTTATTTTAATGACTAGGGATGAGCGAATCAACTTCAAACTCGTTCTAATACTGTTCGGAGCAGGAGCTCTGATGAGCTGAAGTTATTGCTTTGCAAAGTCTCGTGAGACTTTGCGCAATAACTTCATAAATTAATTTGTATTGTAAAAAAACATTTTCCGAACTCGGTATCAGTTTTAAGATACCACTTGGAACCGAACCCGAGTTCGGGAATTGTTTTTTTACAATACAAATTCATTTATGAAGTTATTGCGGAGAGATTACTATGCTGTATAGTGGTAATTTACAGCACAATCTGCCACCTGCAAACAGTATTTTTTTTAACCATGTCAAAAGATTTGGATTGCCCGAACGTTCGTTAGCGAACATCTGTCGAAAAATCGAGAGGGGTAATACCGGAGTAGAGTCTGAACACTTATGCCAATGCAACATTTTAGTTTTTCCTTTTCAATAAATAAACCAAACATTCTGTTATCTCTTTTTCATTATGGGGTATTGTTGGGGGGGGTTGTGTTATTTTCTTATTATTTTAGCACACAGTGAAAGGGGCTGAAGAGTTTCTGAGTGCAAAGTATGTATTAGAATATGGGTCCAAACGCAGCAAAAAATACAATGGAGGGGATTAATCAAAACTAGTGCAAGCCGAATGAAGAGTAGTTGCCTTTAGCAACCAGATTCCACCGTTCATTTTTGTTCTTTTAAAATGAAGAAGTGTCTTGGATAAATCTTCCCCTTTGTTTTAACCAGGGCTGTGGAGTCGGTAGATAAATTTTCCGACTCCGACTCCTCAGATTTTGAAACTTCCGACTCCGACTCCTCTGTATTTAATATACAAATACGAAGCTGTTCCACCAAGTTCTTCTAATCTCCTCTAGCACAGAGAGGTAGTTGAGCAGAAGCCTTCTCCTTCTCCTTTGTGTGCTGATCTTCTGCTGAAGATAGAGCAGTGGGAGGATCCAGGAAGGGGCAGGGGAAGGGGCATTTATTTTAAAACATGATTTTCTAGTAGAATCCCATAGTCATGTTTAAAATTTAAGCTAACAATCTGAGTTTACATGTTTTATAGCCTTAGCTGAATGATAGCAATTTTTCAAATGGTTTACGGCTTCAGTCTTGAACTATTGACTATCCATTCCCTTCACTTATACAAGTGTCTCCAGTCCTTAATCAGTTATCAGTGAGAGGCTAGGATAACCATGGGTTCCCTGTAACAGCAGACCACAAGACAATGGAAAGTGTAAGTATTGCCGCTCCTTAAAGGGACACTGACAGGCTGATTTTCCAGCTAAAGATATATATATACTGGTATTCATCAGAGAATTAGGAATAAAACTATACTAATGTTACCCCCAGTTAAGCTGTACTTGTGTTTAAAAAACATTTTAATCTGTATGCAAATTCACTATCTTTGTGCCCAATGGGGCAGCGTCTCCTGCGGCTTTGTGCCCAGCCGCGCCAGTACAGCTTCCCAGCGCTGTTCCCTCGTTATTATTCACTGCACTGGCCTTTTTTTCAGGCTAGCCGAGCGCTGAATTCCTGCGCAGGCGCACGTGTAGAGTGCTGGCAGCAGCCTCGTCTGGCTATGCTGAGGCTGTGCCAGCTTTCTCTCTTCCTCCTCGCTACCTAGTCCTGTCTAGTGCTGCCAGTACTCTACATGTGCACCTGCCCCTTGGGCACAAAGGATAGAGAATTTGCATATTGATTAAAACGTTTTTAAACACAAGTAAACCTAAACTGGGGGTAACAGTCGTCTAGTTGTATTCCTAATCCTCTGATGAATACCAGCAGATATATCTTTAGCTGGTAAATCAGCCTGTCAGTGTCCCTTGAACTGCATAGTAAAGCATATGAAAAGCATGCTTCTTCACTGTCACTTAACGTCTTTGTTTAGCGGTAATGTGACGCGCTGCATGCATTGGCCTTTATTCTTACAGTAGAGAAGTAATTAATTATAACTTTATCTGAATTGGGACATTTAAACTTGCTTTTTTTTTATTCCAATTTTTTTTTATTCCAATTTAAATCTAGTCGGAGTCGGAGTCGGTCCATTTTTTGCCGACTCCGACTCCAGGTACCCAAAATTGCCTCCGACTCCTCGACTCCGACTCCACAGCCCTGGTTTTAACTGTATTGACATTTGTTTTAGGCCTCTTGCACACGGCCGCTGTGGTTCTGTTCCCTGCAATTTGCGGTCCCCAATGCACAGGCACCGTCTGTGCGGCGGATCCAGACCCATTCAACTTGAACGGAAGCACGGATCAGAACCCCGTAGTGCTTCCGTTCCGCATCTCTTTTTTATTTTTAACCCCTCATTGGACATTTCAGTTAGCATTCTGTATTAAGAATGCTATTATTTTCCCTTATAACCATGTTGTAAGGGAAAAAAATAAAATCTACAGAGCACCGAACCCAAACCTGAACTTCAGTAAAGAAGTCTGGGTTCGGGTCTGGGTACCACATTCAGTTTTTTATCATGCACGTGCAAAACGCATTGCACTCAGGCGGAAAAAACTGAACAACGCAATCGCAGACAAAACTGACTGAAATTGTGTGCTCTCTCGCGCGAGTTTCCCTCAATGCACCCGGACAGAATCCGTGATGCCCGTGTGAAAGATACCTAAGCGGTATAGCTACACAGTCAGATTTACTGCAGTTCTGGAAGCCAAAATCAGGAGTGGGATCATAAAAGGGGAGAAAGTATGACCACTTCCAAAACGGTATTGAGAAACCTGACAGTGTGGCCATTTTCCCTTAATCCACCTCCAGTGTAGCTCTAGGGTGCTCTCAAACGCTGCAGATTTAGGCCTCATGCATACAGCTGTTGTAGTGGTCCGGGCGCGGACCCATTCACTTCAACGGGCCCAAAAGATGCGGACAGCAAAAAAAAATAGAGCATGTCCTATTCTTGTCCGTTTTGCGGACAAGAATAGGCATTTCTACAATGGGCCACGTTCTGTGGAACGGAATGCGGAGCAGCTTCCGTGTTGTGCAGACCGCAAAACACCAACGGTCGTGTGCATGAGGCCTTAGTTGCAGAAATTTCCACTGAAAATCAGTTCCATTCACCTGACTGCACTGGCGCAGAAATCCATGTGCTTTGCCACCCCATTTGAATTGGGGTCCATTCACACGTCCGTAAGCGTTTTGCGGATCTGCAAAGCACGGACACCGGAATTGTGCGTTCTGCAATTTGCGGACCGCCCATCGCCGGCACTATAATAGAAAATGCCTCTTCTTGTTCGCAATAGCGGACAAGAATAGGACATGTTCTATTTTTTTCAGGAACGGAATTTGCGGATCTGGAAGTGCGGATGCGGACAGCACATATTGTCCGTTCCAGCCTCATTGAAAATTAATGGGTCCACAAAATTGCAGAACAGATGCGGACCCAACTTGCGAACGTGAATGGACCCTTAATGGAACTGATTTCAGTAGCAGAAATTTCTGCAACAAAACTTGCAGCATGTGCAGGGTCATTGTCCTGCTGGAAGGTGAAGCTCTGTTCCAGTCTCAATCTTAGGCAGGTTTTCCTCAAGAAATGCCCAGTAGTTACTTTCTCTTGTCGGGATTATAGCGGTCTTATGGACGGATACTTCCAGCTCCGCTGTGGATCTTTGGAGATCCGTCAGTGTTATTGTTGGTCATCTCTGATTAATGCCATCTTTGCCCGACCTTCTCTTCTCAGGTTTGTAGTTGTAACATATTCTTTCCATTTTGTTTTCATGGTGCGCCATTGGATATTCAAAGTTTGGGATTAGAGATGAGCGAACATTTAAAAAAAGTCCGTTGTTCGGCGTTCGGGTGGTGGTAAGTCGCGCATCCCGTTATGGATTCCACTATAGCGGCATATGGAATCCATAAGGGGCGGCTGCCACCAACCCGAACTTTTGCACAGCTGAAGGACCTGGGGTGACGTCACTGTCATGTGATCAGTGCAGGGGGCGTGGCTCAGCACGGGATTTGATCCGTGCTGAGCCACGCCTGCACTGATCTGACAGTGACGTCACCCAGTCCTCAGCTGTGCAAAGATTCGGGTTGGTGGCAACCGCTCTATGGATTCCATATGCGCATGTGAATCCTACGAGATGCCGACTCCACACCAGCTGCACGAACTTTAAATGTTCGCTCATCTCTATTTGGGATATTTCTTCTTTATAACCCAACCCTACACTTCTCCATAACCTATTTTGAGGCTCCAGGGTCTTCATGTTCCTTCCTCAGTAATGTTGTAGACTCGAGTCCTTTCTGAACAGATGTATTCCTACTCAAATCATGTGACACTGATTGCGGATAGGAGGACCTTAGGCCTCTTTCACACGAACATGTGCGCCCCGTGCTGCGGATCGCAAATTGCAGTCCTCAATGCACGGGCACCGATCGTGGGGCAGCCGCAGCGGCTCGCGGACCCGATTCACTTCAATGGGACTGTGATCCGCCCGTTCCGCAAAAAGATAGGACATGTTCTATCTTTTTGCGGGATGGAAGCACTCCGTAGTGTTCCGTGATTCTGGTCCAAAAATCCAGATTTGCGGACCCATTGAAGTAAATGGGTCCACGTCCATAATATGGAATGGCCACAGAGGGGTGCCGTGTATTGCAGATCCGCAAATGCAGTTTGCAATACGGGCACAAGGCACGCATGTTCGTGTGAAAGAGGCCTTATTCATCTAATTACAGGACTTCTGAAGTTAACTGGTTAAACCAGACCTCATTTAGGGGTATTATAGACAAGGGGGTGAATACATATGCACTTACGCGTTTTCAGTTTTTTTCAGTGTAATAATTTTTCAAAGTATTTTTTTAATTCCACAGCAGTAGATGGACATTCTTGTGAGGTCCATTACATAAAATCTAAATAAAACTCCATTCTAATTGCAATTTGTAATGCAACAGGAAAAATACCCTTGGGTTGAATACTTTCACAAGGCACTGTATGTTCAACGTGACAGCGTGCACAAAACAGTAGTGTTGGTCCGTGTCGCATCTGCATGTTTAATGGATTGCACGGAAACCCATTCTTCTGTACAGGTCCGCATTCATGTAGCCGTTCCACAATTTATAGAACAATTTCCAATTCATCTCCGTTTTGTAGATAAAAATTACCAGATCTAGAGGAAAAATGCAGCATGCAAACAGCTGTTTTTTGTATTTTTGGGGGGCTGTGGTTTGTGGACCACAAAGTGGATACAGTCATGTACATGAGGCCTTGAAGGCATCTACAAAGATGTTTCGATTACTTTGTGAGCAGTTAGCCCATGTAAAAATATTGGGATACATTACAATAAAAGGGCAACTTTATTCCCCCTCTCCATTAACTCCAGCAATATGAAGAGAATTTGGCCCGAGAGTTCTATGAATGTCCAGCACTGAGCGTCATCAGTGACTGAAAATCTGGTCCATGCATCTGAATGAGGTTGTCTCTACAACACAGGCATGGATTTCTGCAAATTCCAGTGAGCTGAATGGGTCATTTGCAGAAAATCTGCCCCGTGATTACACACGTAGGGCCCCTTTCAGACCAGCAAGTGTCACGCTGCGTAATCGCAGCACCCGTCCTGAACTTCCAGCACTGCCAGGGTTGAATAGCATTATATTAATTTATGATGCTATGTAACCCTCAGAGGTCTGGAATGTATTGTATAACACTGACATAATGCCGTCAGTGTTATCAATACATTCCGGAATTGTAAATCAATATAATGCTATGCGACCCCGGCAGTGCTGGAAGTTCAGGACGGGTGCTGCGCTGCGATTCCGCAGTGTGACACTCGCTCGTCTAAAACCAGCCTTACCCACAAAGGCTGCAGAAAAGCTGCAAGAAATCCTAGCAAAACTGTACTATTTATTGCAGTTTTGGTGCAGATTTTGTTTAACAACCCCAACAGCACAAACAGTGGACATGCAGATATCAAAAGCCACATGGCGGGCCAATTAGACGGACAGGTAGTTTTTTCATTAACAAGCGGTCATTTGTGTTCAGTTACACCAAACAATAATTGCCAAATGTTTTCGCTGTTTGCTTGTTACTGTGACCATTGCTCATTCGCCCCCCTAGAGCATTTACGCTGCTAACGCCTGGCAGATTTCTGGTTAGACAGGGACGTGGAGGTGACTTAGCTTTTGACAACATTGCGCAGTTGAGCCATACATGATCTAATTAAACTAATGAAGGCTACACTGTTTACTTGTCCGCCATTGTTAATGGCACCTTCAATAGAGTGCAGCTATTAACAACGTAGACCGACTAAACCGTGTGCTCTTCATTAGCTTAATTAGAAACCACTGCAACATGACCACAGTGGGTGGTCGTACCCTAATGATAATCTCAGTCAGACAGAATTGTCTGATCCATGAAAAACAAACCATTAATTGCTTCATGCTATTAGGCTAGTTTCACACTTCTGGTTGTAGTTCCAGCAGGAACTCTCCAGATCTGGCTTTGCCAGATGTTACTGGAATGCCTGCCGGGCCCCATTGACTAGGGTGGAGTCCAGCCACTACCCAGTAAATATGCCAGGGCTCAGCCGGACAAAAATCACTGCATTCAAGCACCAAGGGGCTGGCCAAAGCCTTTGGAGCACCACTTTTGTAACAACCCTCTGTTCTAAGTACTCCTCCTTGATCGACAGAGCTAAAAATCTCTTTTAGGCCTCATACGCACAAATCTATTTTATTTTCGTGTCCATTCGGAATTTACTCCGTGTGCGATGTATTCTGTTTCCGTTCCACAAAAAAAGTCCTATTATTGTCCAGATTATGGACAAGGATAGGACTGTTCTTTTAGGGGCCAGCTGTTCCGTAAAATACGGAATGTACACGGACATCATCCGTGTTTTTTGCAGACCACAAAATACATACAGTTGTGTGCATGAGACCTTAGTCTCTTAGTCTTGTATCTTCACGGTTGCATTGTGGCTTAGTGATTCTGCACTTGCACCATGTATCTGCTGCTGCTTTCCATACACTGATGACACAAGACTACACTTGGACTCAGAGGCACCAGCTTCAGTACCTCCACCTCTGGGTGGAGACTAACATTATTGGCACATGCGCAGTCTGGATCTGCACGGCTCAGGTGTCAGCAAGAATTGCATCACTGGCCCAGATGTGAGAATACAGGGCTAGATTAGTTTTTTTTTTTTTTTTTTTTTTTAACCCTGTCAGTCAATCAAAAGGGAGTGCCCAGATAGAAGAGTTGTTACAAAAGTAGTGCTCTAAGAGCTTTGACCAGCCCCTTAGTGCTCAAACCATTATTATTATTATTTTTTAATATGTAAAACATTCTACCTACAGTGAAACGCAAATCAGCATGATTACAGATGGTCATTTAGGACATAACTGTTTTCATGTCCAGCACCCATAAATTGTATTTTTCTGTGGACAGATTACAGCTTGCTTTTTGCAGAATAGATAGATTGTATAATTTTTCTGGGGCTACCATAGCAATCCTTGAGCTCTCCCAATCACATTGACCATGGTATCCAAGATTAAATGACCAGGATCTTACTCCAATCCCAGCCTTTAAAGCAGGGTGCCTGCAGAGTAACACAGCTCGCATCCCACAAGTGATGGCATGGGCATAGATCCTAGGCCCCTGCCACCACACTGCCATAGTATTACTGAGCATTGACTACCTATTTGCAGTGAAGTAATAGTATGGTGCTGAGCAGGAAGATGCTAACGTAAAAAGCAGTATTGGTAGGAGCAAAGCAATACAAGTCACACAGCTTTTGAGGATTATTAAAAAATATAGAAATAGATGTTTTTTTTTTTTTAAAGACGATAGAAAAAGATGACACTCGTTTCCTCATTTTAAATAAAACCTCAGATGAGGGAACACTTGTACATGGCATTTGCACCATGGGTTAGTACTGTTATTAACAGAAAAGCGGCAAATTGTCCGCAGCAGTGGGTGGTGAATGGCCTCACACACTGATGGTACGAAATACATTAAATCCAGACAAAGCTGTGCTAATGACTACTCCTGGGCACTGTGGATGCCAGTGTAACTCCTTAATGTCCTTTTCTCCTTGGTGAACAAACAGCAGCTGTGGTGGAATAGCCTGCAACGTAGGATCTTCTGTCTCACCCTCCTGATCCTGATCTCTCTCCACTGCAAGATCCCATTGCGTTATTTGATCATCAGCTCCAGCAGCCGCAAATACCCCGCTGTCTGTAGGATGCCACTCGACAGATGTGATCGGGGCCGTGTGCTGCTTAAACCGGGCCACACTTACTCCTTTCTGTGGAGAGAAAAGAGACAGATACTTGAGAATTCAAGCATTGAATGGAGCTGCCTCACTACACATACTTCTAACTCCCTATGTGGGTCTCCCAGCATTCAGACCACCAAGTGACATGCAGTGCTTGAGGACCACCTTCACCTGAGAATCTAAAAAATAAAATAAAATACTGCACTCTAAACCAGTGTTTCCCAACCAGTGTGCCTCCAGCTGTTGCAAAACTACAACTCCCAGCATGCCTGCACAGCCAACAGCTGGAGGCACACTGGTTGGGAAACACTGCTCTAAACCACAACATGAGGCAAAAAGGCACCTGGAGAAGTCCCACTGCCCTTCCCTCACATTGTAATGAAGAGGGGCATAGCAGGAATAGCTAGACTAAGGTGCTCCGAAAACATTTTTATTTAAAGGGGTTATCCGAATCTAAAAATGCCATGCCCCCGATCCCCATCTGGAGGTTAGATAAATTCCAATCCTGCGGCACAGCCTCCATAGGTTGCAGGATGGGAGCCGTTCACTGCTATTTCCGAGTCCCCAGACGTGCCCATTTACCATTCAGCACCTGCGCAGAAGAGGATCCATCCAGAAACAGGATCACATCACCACCATCTTGAACCCTACGGATGCAGGCATTAACACAGTCCACACATGGGAACCCAAACGCCTTCTGCTTGGTGGGGGTCAGTTATGATCTGACTCCTTAAAGCAAAAGTAGCAGTGTGCTAAAACCCTACTTCCAAAATCAATTTCTCTTTGATCAGTTGTCTTGTTGCCATCTGTATTATGCTCCCATGCTACACCGTGCACTGGATTCCAAGCAGGAGCAGAAAAGGACAGAACTGGTTAAGCTCATAGGTGGAGGACAAGAGTCGGCAGTGCATATGGTGCACAGCACTCACCTGAAACTGGCGCAAGTCCCAAATCTTGAGGACACCGTCATCTCCGCCACTGAGGATAAAAGGTTCATGACTGTTCCAGCTGATTACATTGACGTCGCTTTCATGGGCCTGGCTCGCTGTCAGCATGCACGCTTTGTTAGGGGCTGCTCGGATATCCCAAATACGAACTGAAGCATCAACTGAGCAGGAAGCAAAAACCTGTTAAATATATTATCATTAGTCACCTACAATATTCAACTGTGGCATCATATTCCTTCTAGGTACAGACTAAGAAAAGGCTAAGTATATTGACAGGAAAACAAAATGCGATTTATTTCTCTAATATATATACACACACACCCCCATTCATCGGAATAACTTTAGTTGAATTATTTCATTTATCCTGTTATGCATTTTTGTTTAAGACTACTTGGAAAGGTGATTAGGTCCCCTGATGAGCCCCTGTATTGAATGGGTGAAACGCGTTGGTCAGGGATACTATCTTTGTGAGATACTCTATTTCTCATCAATTAGTTCTACAAACATTTATGATTGACCTTGCTTTCTGTGTAAGGAGATGATTAATATTTTCAAATACACCTTTTTCATTTTTCTCATTATATACTATTTTTTTTCCTTGAGGTATAGGACTTTAGTATATTATTTTTGGTACTTTCGATAATCTCTTGATTTTTGGGCTTTTTATCCTTTTTTTTACACCAACTTATATTAGTTGGTTTTTCATCCCCTCATCGGGGCCACCCTAGGGTGTACAGGAGGTTCCTGATATGGGATCACCCCTATTGGGGCGGCCTTTCTGTTTGTAGGCAGGGCATTAAATATAGGCGAGTACCCCCAGATATTTATCAGTCAACACCTATGCCGGTCTACTTTCCTAATTTTGGCCATAATATTATGTTTTCTTTATTCTGTTTTGTTATTTTGTGGGGGTATATGGGTAAAACATATGAGACTAAAGGCTATGTTTTAGATGGTGGTAGTCTGTGAGAATTTAGTCTTTTGATATACTACTTTTGTCAATCAATCGTTCTGACAGGCAATTGTCTGAGCTGTGAAAATACTTCCTTAGGATAGGTCATCACTGTGCAAGTGGTGGGGGGGGGCCTGATCACTAGGGCAACAGGGGCCCCTCCATGGCAGTATCCTATGTTCAAGTGCATGAGGCTCAGCTCCAGTCCTAAATCTTCACAGACTAGGAGTGAAAGCTTGGTCAACGTTAAAGGGGTATTCCATCTGAGAAAATGAGGGCATATGTCCACATTGTCTGAGATGGGAATACCCCTTTGAGTCCTGAAAACCCCTTGAATCAGTCCATTAAAATATCTTAATAGGCATGTGGGGGTGCCAAACAGTACAGCGAGGAGTCTCTAGGGTCAAGAAAAGCTCAATTTACAAGCTGGAAAATAGGTTTTTCTTTCCCCCCCTTTCAAATCAGAAGTCTTCTAGACAAAGGACATGGGGGCATGAGACACTGTACCATGTACAGTCCGCTTTACAGTGACATTTGTGTTGCTCTATTTTTAGAGCTGAGCGACGCGAGCGTCAGATGCTTCATCCGTAGTCTCTTCGTTCAAAACTTTGGAATATTACTTTATTATAAATACATTCCCAATTGCCTTTCATTAGTTATAATGGTTAGTTTTGTCTGAGGAGCAACCATTAGGAGAAAGAAAATGGCCGCCGTCCTATTAGTACACACACAAATCCTGTCCTAATCACACAGCAGGACAAGTTACTTCACAACACTAAGCTGAAGAGCCTATTGCCCCATAGACACAATTAGCCATTATAACTAATGAAAGTTATTTGGGAATATATTTATAATAAAGTAATATTTACCTATTATTTTTTTTAAATTACCGGAGAACCCCTTTACATGTAAGAATTATGAATATTACTGAATCTTTTCCCATAAAACTATATATCAGTCTTCTCAGCTCCTCCTGCTCTAAAACATCATACCTGTAGCTTAGACACCGTGTTCAACGTGACAGGTTCCCTTTAAGGCAGCGATTGGCATTAGGTGGCTGTTGGATAACTCAGACAACCCCTTTAATGTAATGCACAAACGCCAGTGTTCTTACGTGTTCCAGTATGCTCATTGTTTCTTTCGAGATTATCCTAATTGTCAATGAAGTCTACCATTCTATGATACTAATACATTACATGTCTGAGAGTCTCTCTTTACCGTAGCTTCAGTTGGTGACCACTGTAGATCCTCCACAGACTTCGTGTGACCAGTGAAAGGCCTTTGGTCAACATGCCATGACCCTCCTTCTTTAGGATTCCACAAATGAATGTTCTTGTTACAGTCCCCAGTAATCAGTTGGCCTGCACAGGGAGACAGTTTATAATATAGGTCATTTTCTATATAAAGAAATCTAAATGGTTAAAGTAGCAGACACAGAGTTACAGCATTGCCTCCCGGCACCCCTTCCAGTCAGCTGCATCCTCTTCATTGTTCACAGTCTACATTGTAGCAGTAGTGCAGGGCAATTACAGCTTTTCATCCCATTCAATTGAATGGGAGCGGGAGGTGCAAATACCCTGCATTACAATGTAGATGGTGTGCAGGAGAACACTAAGGGTCCATTCACACGTCCGTAGTGTACTGCGGATCCGCAATACACCGGCCGGCACCCCTATAGAAATGCCTATTCTTGTTCACTATTACGGACAAGAATAGGACAGGTTTTATTTTTATTCGGGAGCCGCAGACCGGAAATGCGGATGCATCCTTTCCATCCCTATTGAGAATGAATGGGTCCACATCCGTTCCACAGAACTGCGGAACAGATGTGGACCCTTTCTACAGACGTGTGAATGGACCCTAAAGAGAAAGCCGCGCTTGTACAAGCGGTACAGCCCCTTCAAATAGCTGATCGGTAGTAGAGTAGGATTCCCACTGATCTGATATTGATGATCTACCCCTTTAAAAGCTAAGGCTACTGCCACACTGGCGTTGTTAATTCCGGTACTGACATACGGCAGGGGAACTCAATACCTGAATTAAACGGATCCGTTCCATTAGGATGTGGCTGTGTGAAATCAAAAAAACTGATCCATCAATAAATATATTGAAAAAACAGATTCGTCACCATTGACTTACATTGTCAGAATGCTGATGTAATGGAAAACATACTGACCGGATCTCTTTCCATTCAGAATGCAATGGGACTAAACAAACATTTTTTTCCAGTATTGAGATCCTCTTGCCGGATCTCAATTCCAGAAAACACCACAAGTGTAAAAGTAGCCCGACTAAAAAATTACGCAAATGTTGAAACTACTAAATAAGAAAAGGAAAGCTGCCAACAACTTGGTTGCTTTAATTTCAACACCTTTGTTCGGCTCTTCATATGGATATCATCATGTCTTACAAATGGTTATTCCTCCTATACATTTACGAATACATTTAGAATTGGGCGTTACCTACAAAGCCTGATACCGTCCGCACTGGCTGGACAGATACACAGGACTGGACACATTATATGTCGGCAATAATTGGTCACAGTCCAACCAAACTCTCAGCATCGCAGATCCTTAAGAGGATGCAAGTCCAGGTCAGTTATACCTGAGGCCCGACCATGACATGTCTTATAAGGACATATGTCTGGCACATGGACATGTGAATCCATGCTTGGACAGTGCAGTAACGCATTCCAAACTGGTAACATCCAATGTCAATTTCCAGGAGGAATAACAGTGGAACAACACAAATCAGATATAATAAAAGCTGCTCCAGAATGGTTATTTGGAGGAGAATACAGTTTATGCACAGGTAACCATCTCCTACCTGCCATCTTTGGAGACCAGCTCATGGCAAATCCTTCAGTCATGTGACCAGAAAAAGAGAAAACCGGTTTGATTTTTGCTTGATCCTCTTTCAGAAATGCAGCTAATGTCTGGGAGTCAGACACTGCCGCCAGCTGCTTCTGGAGATCATAGATTTCTACTTGACCTTTTTCTGACCAAACTGCAGCGACTGGCGTGTCCATGAGCGTAGAGACCTGAAAAGCATTAAGGTCACAACTAGTCCTATGACTATGCCATACTGCAATACATGAGAATGTGATATCTGCTGTAAAGGCAGAAACACTTCTTATTTGGTTCTTCAGCTGCAATGCCCTTCATTTGTGATGATGGGGTGCTACAACTTATAGTCAGACACATTCCTAGGACAATTAGTTCTCATCCAAAGTGCAGAGATTCCTTCCTTTTATCTCCTCCTTGGTCCTAATTTGGCTACAATTGATATCTAAGGCTACTTTCACACTGGCATCTTCTGCGGATCCGTTATGTATCTGCACAGACGGATCCGCACTGATAATACAACCGCATGCATCCGTTCAGAACGGATCCGTTTGCATTTTCATGAACATAGGCAAAACGGATCCGTCTTGAACACCATTGAAAGTCAATGGGGGACTGATCCATTTTCTGTTGTGTCATTAAAAACGGATCCGTCCCCACTGACTTACATTGTATGTCAGGACGGATCCGTTTGGCTCAGTTCCATCAGACGGACACCAAAACGCTGCAAGCAGCGTTTTGGTGTCCGCCTCCAGAGCGGAATGGAGACTGAACGGAGCCAAACTGATGCATTCTGAACGGATCCTTATCCATTCAGAATGCATTGGGGCAAAACTGATCCGTTTTGGACCGTTTGTGAGAGCCCTGAAACGGATCTCACAAGCGGATCCAAAAACGCTAGTGTGAAAGTAGCCTAATCCATGTCCCCCTCCGTATAACTGGCTGTACGACAGCTGGCTGGAGCAGGTGTCTCCATCAGGTGTCCTGTCTGCAGCAGGACACAGATTATTAAGCTCCACCCCCCCAGAAACCCAGCCCGAGATTAACCCTCACGCCGTCTGCTGCATGTTACAGCCATCTCTCCCCCAGAACAGTTTCCAGGACCCCAGGGAGGGGGGGGGGATACAGGATCTCTTCTTGACCCGTTATAACCCTTTCCCCAATCAGGGAGGGTATGTGCTCACATTTAGGGGACAGTATTTCAACTACGCAAGTCAGAAGATGAGCAGTTCCAGATTTGATAGCAAAACATTACTTGCACATGTATCAGAGATTTTTGGTATTGTAATGATATGCGCACGTAACCACAGACAAGTGGCACGCATGGATTTTTTTTATTATTACTTTTTAAATGTATGTCTCAGGTTCTGCTTGGGTCAGACTTTACAAACGTGGATTTCTATTTTTTATTTGATCTAAAATTGCAGAAAGACGCCTATGAATGTGGAATGCGAAGGGGCATTTTTGGAATGGATCATGCATCTACTTTCAGACTATACAGGGGGAAAGGGAATAATATAATTTCTTTAACCCCTTAGTGACCACCAATACGCCTTTTTACTGAAATAAAAAACAAAGGGGGTTTAAGACAGATAGCTGGTGTTAATGATTATACGTACCCAAAATGGGGCATTAAAAACTATAACTTGTCCTGCAAAAAATAAGGCATATTGATGAAAAAACTAAAAAGTTATAGCTCTTGGAATGCAATTTTGAAAAAAAATGTGCGTGGTCACTAAGGGGTTAAAGGGAATCCGTCGGCTCCGAAATATGCACAAAACTAGTTCCTCACTTGCACTCCCACAGACCAGCAGTAAGATGTACTGAGAGGACTCCTCTCCATTATGTGCGCGCTCAGGAGTCCTCTCAATGGATATTACTGCTGGTTTGTGGGAGCACAATGTCAGAGCCAATGAGTATGAAGATAAAATGATATAACCGGACCGGGCATCACTTACACCATCCACTGCTTAATCTAGTTAGGGGGGGTTCGGAGCTGAGATTTCCTTTAAGACCTCATGCACACACTACTTTATCCTCACAGATATCTTCCGTGGGCATTTTGTATTTGTCTCACTCCCATCAGTAGAAAGGTCTTATATCATCCACAAATGCAGACAAGAATATGACCTACATTGAGATTAGAGGACAGATGTATGCATGGTCGCATAGAGCTCAATGGATCAGGGGGGAATCTATGAAAAAAAATATAGTACTGAACAACAACGATGGAGAACCAAGCGATACGCGTCTCGCCATATCTGCTGCTCCTTCCAGGAACACTCCTCTGACTAATATAAGGAAATTAACTCCACGTGCCCTACTGTACATTCAGGACTGGATGTTGGGCTTCATCGGTCACAACTTTACAATAGACTATATGCCTAAAGCCTCATCACAGGCAAACCAAGGAGCCCTACTGTATGTACCCGAATTCTGTTAATGCCCCCGTAGTGTGGAACCATAGCCAGCTCTAACTGTGGCTTCTTCTCTTCTTCGTCTTCATCTTCGCTCTCACTACTTTCAGAATCGGATTCCATCGTCTTCTCTTTGCTGGTTCGATGTAAATTGTGCATCTTCATCACTAGTATCCTGAATAACACAGAGAAAGCACATGAAGCACATCCATCCATCACCAGCCCCTCCATGCTGCACTGTGCACAGCCACATCTTCAAGCGGTTTGTAGTGGGTTGCAATGGGGCCAATCCGTATGCGGACTGCAGCAGCTCAATCTGCCAAGTCACATCAGAAAGTTTTACACTTGGATTCCTGCTGCACATTCAGCATCAGATTATATTTCCGTATGACGTGATGACTTTATGTGACTATACCCTTCTGAAAATGTCTGCCATGTGCTGAGCCCCTCCACGATCATTGAAACGAAGAGTCAGCATTGTACAGCCCCCTTGGCAGTGCATGGCCATCTTCAGCTGCTGAGGAACGCCATGACAGCCGGGGGCCTGAGCGCTTCTGCACCCTTCATTTCAGCACCCAGGGAGGGTCTCAGCACATCAGAAGCTTTCTGAAATGACAATTCAGATAGAGAGGTCTTCCGGGCCCCTAATATTAATGACCTATCCCCAGGAAAGGTCATCAATATGCGACTGGTAGGGGGTCGGACTCTGATCAGCTGTCCTCTGCAAGTGCCAGGGCACAAACATCTGGTCAAAGTGCTACTTCCAGTGCCAGCAGGGAACAGCTGATCAGTGGTTGGACGCCCCCCACAAATAAAGCAAGCTGCTTCAGGGGAAGAGAGGAAAGCTCCGTTCACACTGGCAGCAGAGTGATAAAGGATAATATCTGTTGTGGGGCACATTTCAAGGACTTATACGTTATACTGGCCATCAGAATCCTGACAGCACACACACTAAGGCTAATGTGAACAGCAACCAACCAGATCACAGCTCTCATTTCTGAGCGGGCTTCTGGAAAATGAAAGCAGCATCCTGGTTGGTGGCTGCAGCCCTTTCACTCCCCCCCCCTAATGTCACAGACAGCTGTAAAACATGGCGTCTACCTGTTGGCTTGTGCACTGTCAGCCTGAGTGCCGGCACAGAGGAACAGGGTGAGCGGGTAATCTGAACGATTGCTTCCTAGATTGTCCGGAATGACATCAAAACTGAGACATGGCGACCCTGGAAAAGGACAACACGTGGAGTTATGCAAGGAGCAGTGCCACCCGCAGACAGCTCGCCCCCCAGATCAGCACAGCCCCTCACCCGTCTGCGCCTGGTGATACAGAACATAGGCGTCCTGGTCCATCACCAGCTCCTCGCCTTCTTTCAGGGGCTCCACGCCCGGCAGATACACTCGCTCAGGCCCCTCGTCTTTCTTTTCTTCCTCGTTTTCCTCCATGATGTCGTCGTCATCCTCTTCCTCACTCTCCGTCCCCTCCATCTCTTCATCTTCTCCTTCCTCGGTATCTCTCCATGTGGGTTCTCCCTTGCCAGCCATGTTTAAGCAGTGAGAACGTCACTTCCGGTGGCTTCATTGACGTACTTTATTCGGGGAAGGTTTTTTTTTCTCTTTTTTAAACAATCTTTATCGACATCAATAAAAGTAACAAAATAGAGAGCGCTGAGAACTGTCACTGTTTCTAGTATCGTACATAGGTTAAAAAGGTTTTGACAGGGTCATTACCAGGATTGCCCGGTTACTGCGGTTATAACTGTGTAGATTGACAGAAGAGAAACCAAACCTCTCTTATTAGTTTGCTGTGAAGCTAAATCCAGGCTATTGCTTCCTGTTATCAGCCATTCCAAGTGCAAGGAGGGCTATCTGTAGTGATTTTCTATGGGATTCCTGACAGAAGCCAAGGGGGAGATTTATCAAAACTGGTGTAAAGGAAAACTTGCTTTGTTGCCCATAGCAACCTGTCAGATCCCATCTTTCATTTTACAGAGCTCCTTTCAAAAATGAAAGGTGAAATCTGATTGGTTGTTATGGGTAACTAAGCCAGTTCTACTTTGTTTCGACAACTTTCCCTCTAAATCCACTCCTCTGACACCACATCTGAGGACCTCATGTCATATCATTTTTACTTCTATAGAACATAGCATTTGTTTTAATAAAACTGATTGGTTGGATAATTTCAGTTGCAATACGGAATTTTTTGCTGAATGTTATGACTGGTGCTTTGGTGACTGTTGTATTTGGAGACTCAGGAACAGAGCTAAAGAGCGCAGGTCAGCAGGATTAACCCTCAGTTCACACTTGCGCGTTTTACAGCGCGTTCGAACGCGCTGTAAAACGCATAACCGATGCAAACCAATGCTTCCCTATGGGACTGGTTCACATTTTCGCATTTTACAGCGCGTTCGAACGTGCTGAAAAACGCCCGACACATAAACAAGCACTTGAGCTTTTTTTGGGGCGTTTGTCGCGCGTTTTGGCCCATAGACTTCAATGGGAACGCGCAACGCTTGTATTTTGTGCGTTTTTGACACTGAAAACACGCGTTCGAACGCTCATTTATGAATTTACAACATGCTGGAAAGGCCAAACCCCAGCTCTGATTGGCCAAACTTCATATAGACAGGGATATTTGGTCATTGGACAACACTGCAGTCAATCACACAAACGCGCGTAAAACGCTCAGGTCTGAACCCAGCGTAAACCAGGCATAATATGCCTGGTAGGTTCCTGCTGAGTGAAACAAGTATTTTATGCTTCTCGGAAGCGATTTTACTGAGTAATAGTCGTTATTTTCATGCAGATCAGCTTATGAGGGCTAAAGAGAAGGACGAGCACCAGATCTTCAATGCCCTGCCCCTCCTGCGACTAGCCCCTCTCTTCCCATTGATTGACAGGGTCTGGCCCTGAACCCTAGCACCTGTGCCGTTGCTTGCAGGATTACCACTATGCAGATACCTGCTGCGCATGCATCAGTGACGTCCAGTGCTGTTTGGAGGATAAACAGAGATCAGTGGGAAACACTGAAGAAACAGTGGTGACTATTAGGCCTCTTTCACACGAACGATACGGATTGTCTCGGGATGCGTTCATGCTGCGTTCAGTGAAATAAACACCATTTTGCAAGCAAGTTCAGTCAGTTTTGTCTGCGATTGCATGCAGCTGTTCCCGCACGGGTGCAATGCGTTTTTATGCATTTTTCACGCGCGGGAAAAAAGCCTGAAGATTTACAAACAAGTCCTAGCAACAATCAGTGAAAAACGCATTGCCCCCGGACTGCATTCGGATTATACCTGGATGCAATGCTTTTTTCACTGAAGCCCCATCATTCACTTCTATAGAGCCAGAGCTGCGTGAAAAATGCAGAATATAGAACATGCTGCGATTCTCACGCAACGCAGAACTGATGCGTGAAAAAACGCTCATGTACATAGACCCATTGAAATTAATGGGTCAGGATTCAGTGCGGGTGCAATGCGTTCACGTCACGCATCACACCTGCGCAGAAAACTCGCTCGTGTGAAATAGGCCTAAGGTTTTTTTGTTGTTAAAGGGAACCTGTCATCAACTTTATGCTGATCTCACTGAGGGCAGCATAAAATAGTGACAGAAATGCTGATTTCAGCGGTGTGTCACTCATGAGCTAAAAGTAAGGCCTCTTTCACACGGGAGTCATGTTTGACGCCCGTATAACGGGCGGGTGCGTTGCGGGAAAATGCAAGATTTTTCAGCGCGAGTGCAAAGCGTTTTAATGCGTTTTTCACGCGCATGGGAAAAATCGGCATGTTTGGTACCCAGACCCGATCCCAGTCTTCATCACTGAAGTCCGGTTTCGGGTTGAATATTCTGTAGATTTTATTATTTTCCCTTATAACATGGTTATAAGGGAAAATAATGGCATTCTCAATACAGAATGCTTAGTAAAATGTGGATGGAGGGGTTAAAAATAAAAACAAATAACTCACCTTATTCACTTGATCTCGTAGTTGCCGATCTCTCCTCTCTTCTTCATTCATTAGCTGTCGGCTAAAGGACCTGTGATGACGTCACTGAGCTCATCACATGGTCCATCACCATGGTGATTGACCATGTGATGTGATGTCACCACAGGTCCTTTAGCAGGCAGCTAATGATTGAAGAAGAGATCGCAACTACGAGATCAAGTGGATATGGTGAGTTAATTTTTTTTATTTTTACCCCTTAATCCACATTTTACTAAGCATTCTGTATTGGGAATGCCATTATTTTCCCTTATAACCATGTTATAAGGGAAAATAATAAAGATCGGGTCCCGTGTCTCAGCAACCTTGCGGGAAAATCGCACTGTATCCGCACTTGATTGCGGATGCTTGTGATTTTCCCGCAGCCCCATTCACTTCTATGGGGTCTACGTTGCGTGAAAAACGCAGAATATAGAGCAACGCAGAAGTGATGCGTGAAAATCACAGCTCATGTACACAGCCCCATAGAAATGAATGGGTCGGGATTCAGTGCGGGTGCAACGCGGAAAACTAACCCGTGTGAAAGGGGCTTAAGTGGTTGCTGAGAACCAGCATCATAGTCATTGCAGCCCAGGTCTTGAAAAGAGTCAAATCTACATGAGAAGAGTCCTGGTTATTATAATCTCCTGCTCTCCCTGCCCACCTGCTGATGATTGGCAGTTCTCTCCTAGAAAGAAAGGGAGAAAACTAGGTAGAAGCCTGTCAGTCATCAGCAGGTGGACAGGGAGAGCAGGAATTCATGAATAACCAGGACTCTTCTCAGGTGGCCGGGACTCTTTTACAGGCCCAGTCTGCAATGACTGTGAACTTGGTTCTCGGCAACCACTTACTTTTAGCTTATAAATGACAGACCGCTAAAATCAACTCACTTTTCTCTACTTTATTCTGCCATTAGTACAGGCTGCATAAAGTTGATGACAGGTTCCCTTTAAAGTATATTACAAAAATGGTCAATACCACTGCCCCTATCCATTACAAAAATAAAAAATAATGACAGTTACACTTTAAGGCCCCTTGCAGACGAGCGTTCCTCCCTCAGCGAGTCCGCAATGCAGATCCCTACCTGACCTTCCAGCATTGACGGGAATCACATAGCATTATATTGATTTATGATGCTATGTAACCCTTACAGTACTGGATAACACTGACAGCATTATGCCAATACATTCCAGAACTGTAAGGGTTACATAGCATCATAAATCAATATAATGCTATATGACCCCCAGCAGCGATGGGAGTTCAGGCCTGGATTTGCATTGCGGACTCGCTGCGGGAGGAAGGCTCGTCTGCAAGCGGCCTAAAGGTCATCTGTCAGCAGATCTGTACCTATGACACTGGCTGACGTGTTACATGTCTGCTTGGCAGCTGAAGGCATCTGTGTTGGTGCCATGTTCATATGTGCCAGAATTTCTGAGAAAAATTATGTTTTTATATATAAAAATGAGCCTCTAGTTTTCAGACGGAGAGACGGATCAGTCTTGATTTTTTTTCCTCACAGTTTTAAAGGTCTGCTCATGCACAGATCGGAAGGACAGTTCCGTCGTTGCGGTATTTGTAATGCCGGATCCGGCACTAATACAAGTCAATGGGAATTAATGCTGGATCCGGCATTCCGTCATTTGTTCCGGAATTTTAGAAGGAGATAATAGCGCAGCATGCTGCGGTATTTTCCCGTCTAAAAAACGTTTACATACTAAACTGAAGATATCCTGATGCATACTGAACGGATTTCTCTCCATTCAGAATGCATTGAGATAATACTGATCAGTTTTTTCCGGCATAGAGCCCTGGCGACGGAACTCTATGCCGGAAAAGAAAAACGCTAGTGTGAAAGTACCCTTAGCAGGCTCCAGTAGTTTTAGAATAGTGGTGTAAAAGCCGTGCCTAAGTAGTGCTAAATCCAGACTTAGTCCAGGTCAGCTCAGCAGATATGTGAGCACTGAATGTTCCTCAAAATCACCTTGGGCCATGCCTAAAGTGCCCGCCCATGTGTAGGCACCTAAAACATTTCCTCTGTAGTAAGAACATGTCCTACATGCAACCTCAACATTAAATTCAACCTTTCTCCTATCAATTCACCCTTTCACTCCTATACAGGGATCTAGTCTTCGCTACAGGGAAACCACCAAGCTGCTACATAATAGATTAGTCTCTGTTCAGTGTCAGTTGACTCAGGAGGGCATAGCACAAAAGGGATAGAAAGAATCATAGTCAGAGGACAAGTCGAATTCCGGCCAAGGGTCAGAGCAGGAGGCACAGAGTCGGTATGATAAGCAGGCAGAGGTCAGGACAGGCAGAATATGTACAATACAGTAAACGGGCAGGGGTCAGGCACAGAAGATCAGATGGCACCTAACACACCTTCATAGGGACTAGGCAAGCTAGGAACCTTTCTGCCTCCCGATATGGGAAGGTGTCTTAAATACCCAAGGAAGGTTAGCCATAGCTTAGGACATGCATTCACTAGCTCTGCCCTATGGGCAGAGAGGAGTACAGGCAGGAAGTGAGCAGAGGGATATCCTGGAGTGGACAAAGCTAACAGTGCTTTATCAGGCAAGTACCACAGGGCAGCAGGACAGGTGAGCATTCCAACAGTCATGCCTGCTGGAAGGAAGCAGGGAAACTCAAGCAATCATGGACCGCAGGCATTATACAGATAAAGCTATATATGCTTGGCTTACGACCACCATAATGTAGCCAAATTACACCACTATTCGGTGACTGAATAATACCACCATACCTTGACTGGATAATGCCTTCCATGTTGGAGTCAGATGCCTAGACAAATTTATAAAATATTGATCAGACATATTCAGCGGCAGAATAAACAGTGAAATCCAGTGACTCATTCCTGTCTGGAGTTGTTCACTTCTCCATCTGGCCCAGACCACCATTTCAACTTCTTCTAGCTATAGTTTCCCCCTCACCGAAAAAATATATAAATAGTGAAATACAGACATTGCTCCCAAAAATAATACTGCTGCGGAGATTATTTAACACAGAAACACAGGTTTGCATGTATCAAAGGCTTCACCTTAGGGATTGTGAGAATAGAAACAACTTTATGAAATATCCAAAAGGAACAAGACAAAACACTGATGGTAAAAACAATGAAAAATGACTAAGCCAAAATAAAGAATCACTTCCCCAACCTTTGATTGAGTCAGGGGACCCCCATATGATCTAATACATATCAACCAACATATGCACAATGTAAGCAAATACAGATAATCATGCAGGGTCATGAAATAAAGTGCAAATTCTACCATACAATAAAAGAGTAGACGGCCCTAAGAATGCAATATAAATAGTGATAAATAATGCTGGAGGAAGGTTTGAAAAAGATCAAAATCTATGTGGGAAGGAAGGGCCCTATACGTATTGTTGAGACTTAACTTCATCATGGGCTAATGCCCTAATGACCAAGTGTCAGTCTTTTAACCTTAAGGCCTGTCTCACACTTGTATTGTGGCATTCTGGTTTTGAGATCTGGCAGAGGATCTCAAAAACTGAATTAAACCGATCAGTGCCATTTAATATCTCAGGATGCATCCATTTAGTAGAGATCCGATTGTATTAAATCAAAACCAAATCCATTATAAAAAATCATTGTAAATCGATGGGCGGCAGTCAGGTTTTTTTCACTAACAAAAAAGACGGGTCAGGCACCATTGACTTACATTGATTTTCATGCCAGATCCAGTTTGTTTCGTTTCGTGCACTGAACCAAAAATACATCAAAACAGAATGTATCCTGATCAGTTATGTCCCCTTTGAAAATGAATGGGAACAAATATGATCCTTTTCGACCTAGTTTTGAGATCTTTTGCCGGATGCCCGGATCTTAAAACAGGAATGCCACAACGCAAGTGTGAAACAGGCCTAAGTGACATGATTGGTCAGACACTGAAAATAAAACAATCACAAAATCCGGAGAACCAGCAATATGGAGTGCAGATACAATATAAACTGACTAGCAAAAGGGTGACAATGTTTTGAACTTTTGACTTTCAGGCTCCATATCCCACCATCCACTACAGCTTTGAACGTGAGACTACCATCAATTTATAGACAATCATCTTGGCTTTGCTAAAAGATTTGTTATAATACTGTATGGAGATTCGTCTTATTACAGTGAAAAACCTTGGAACTGTACTTGGCTTTGGCTCCAAGGTACCACTCAGAACTAAAGCTGAGTTTGGTTCCAAGTTTTGAAGTGGTTTTTCACTCTAATAATCAATTACTGAAGTTATTCAACAAAGTCTTGCGCGGCTTCTTGAATAACTTACTTCGGCTTATTGGAGCATATACATTCTAATACTGTACAGAGACGAATCTACGTACAAGTATTACAAATTTTTTAGGGAAACGGCTTTAGATGTAGCATCCGAAACTCACTTCGCTCATCTCTCTATCTCATACATAAATTGGACTTGCAACTATTTAGCATCAGATTAGTTTTTATGATTCTTGTCATGTAACTGCATTGTTACTATTTTGCTCCTAAAATTCTACATTTACATTTTTATTATTTTGTTAATTCATCTTTGGTTTTCAACACTGCCTGAATGCTTCTGGGCATGCTCTCCATCAGATTCAAGCATATATTGTCCGAAATCTGTTCCCAGGTCTCTTTTACACGTTCCCAATGTTGTTGCATACTGGTTGACTCACTTCGGTACAAATACAGCTTTTTCTTCAACTGTACCCACAAGTGTTCAATTGGGTTGAGGTCTGGGGACTGTGGGGGCCAATCTAGCACCTCTACTTTATTGTCATTGAACCATTTCTTTGCCAATCTTGGTGTATACTTTGGGTCATTATCCTGCTGGAACACTATGTCATCCTTTTCATACCCATAACACTTGAGTGTACAAAGTAACTTGTCTTGTAGGATACTCACATATAGATCAGCATTGAGACCACCATCGATCCTGGTCAAGTATCCAACGCCTTTGGCTGTGAAACATCCCCATATCATCAGGCTTTCTCCACCTAACTTGACAGTTCCTTCAATTTCTCTATCCGTTAGCCCCCTTTTCTCTTGTTTCTTCCATACCCATTTGCACCCATCAGAGCCCAGGCTCATCACTCCAAATCACCCCTTTCCAATCTTCTACTGTCCGCTGTTTGTACTTTTTAGCAAACTCAAGCTGACACTTCTGATGACCATATTAAAGTTGAGGCTTCTTCACCTTTTTTCAGTTCACTATTCCAGACTTGTGTAATGCTCATTACACAGTGTTAGCATGGACATCTGTGATCTCACTATTATGAAGCATACGAGCCACCTCCACTACCCTGTTTGTCACACCAGAACTGATAGACCTTGTGATGAGCCAACGATATTTTGCCTGGACGTCCACCTCTTGGCTTTGGGA
This sequence comes from Bufotes viridis, assembly GCA_033119425.1. Classification (NCBI taxonomy): domain Eukaryota; kingdom Metazoa; phylum Chordata; class Amphibia; order Anura; family Bufonidae; genus Bufotes; species Bufotes viridis. The sequence continues at coordinate 454,595,930 of CM065590.1, forward strand.
TGGATGGACGGACTTCATTTCGTATTCTTCCAACTGTCATGGCACTGACATGATACAGTTTAGCAATTATCTTGGTCAAGATACCACTATCGATGAGCTGGAAGATGCTGTTTCTCTCTTCTTGGGAAATCTTCTTCATGGCTGCTCCGCGATTTGCAGTGACCTCCGCGATTTGAAACAGTGACCTTTGGCTTGGGAATCAACCTAATAACACACTGAGCTGTTAGGGAATGTAAGAACAGGTTGTAATTTGTAGTATACAAACAGAAATAGCTTGTTCCACCACCAGGAGCAAAACAGTAACAATGCAGTTACATGACAAGAATCTGCATAACTAATCATATGCTAAATAGTTGCAAATACAATCTATGTATGAGATAGCCAAGATGATATAAAATAATGGTAGTCTCACGTTCGAAGCTGTAGTGGATGGTCAGATATGAAGCCTGAAATTCAAAACATTGTTATTTGTTACCCTTGCATGTCAGTGTACATATATTTATAAAGGTTTAAAAGATAACGTACCTTAAGGGGTTAAAAAAGTAAGGACCGGGCTCATTTTCACCTTAAGGACCAGGCCATTTTTTGCAAATCTGACCAGTGTCACTTTATGTGTGAATAACTTTAAAACGCTTTTACTTATCCAAGCCATTCTGAGACTGTTTATTTGTCACATATTGTACTTTATGACACTGGTAAAATGGAGTAAAAAAAATTGATTATTATTTATAAAAAAAAAAAAAACAAATTTACCAAAAATTTTAAAATTTTCAAGTTTCAATTTCTCTACTTCTATAATACATAGTAATACCTCCAAAAATAGTTATTACTTTACATTCCCCATATGTCTACTTCATGTTTGGATCATTTTGGGAATGTCATTTTATTTTTTGGGGACGTTACAAGGCTCAGAAGTTTAGAAGCAAATCTTAAAATTTTTCAGAAATTTTCCAAAACCCACTTTTTAAGGACCAGTTCAGGTCTGAAGTCTCTTTGTGAGGCTTACATAATAAAAACCACCCAAAAGGTATTCAAAACTGATTTTACAAACTTTGTTAGCCCTTTAGGTGTTCCACAAGAGTTATTGGCAAATGGAGATGAAATTTCAAAATTTCAATTTATTCGCAAATTTTCAATTTTTTTCCAGTAAGAAAGCAAGGGTTAACAGCCAAAAAAACCTCAATATTTATTGCCCTGCTTCTGTAGTTTATAGAAACACCCCATATGTGGTCGTAAACTACTGTACGGGCACACGGCAGGGCGCAGAAGAAAAGGAACGCCATATGGTTTCTGAAAGGCAGATTTTGCTGGGCTGGTTTATTTACATCATGTCCCATTTGAAGCCCCCCTGATGCACTTCTAGAGTAAAAACTCCATAAAAGTGACCCCATCCTAGAAACCACACCCCCCCAAGGTATTCAAAACTGATTTTATAAAGTTTGTTAACCCTTTAGGTGTTCCACAAGAGTTATTGGCAAATGGAGATGAAATTTCAGAATTTAAATTTTTTGGCAAATCTTCCATTTTAATCAATTTTTTCCAGTTACAAAGCAAGGGTTAACACTTAAACAAAACCTAATATTTATTGCCCTGATTCTTTAGTTTATAGAAACACCCCATATGTGGTCGTAAACTACTGTACGGGCACACGGCAGGGCGCAGAAGGAAAGGAACACCATATGGTTTCTGGAAGGCAGATTTTGATGGCCTTTTTTTTGACACCATGTCCCCTTTGAAGAACCCCTGATGCACCCCTAGAGTAAAAACTACATAAAGTGACCCCATCTAAGAAACTATACCCCTCACGGTATTCAAAACTTATTTTACAAACTTTGTTAACCCTTTAGGTGTTTCTCAAGAGTTTATGGCAAATGGAGATGAAATTTCAGAATTTCTATTTTTAGTAACCTTGCCTCACAAAAATGTAATATAGAGCAACCAATAATCATATGTACCCTAAAAATTGTCCCAACTAAACTGCCGTAGTTTTCAAAATGGGGTCACTTTTTTGGAGTTTAAACTCTAGGGGTGCATCAGGGGGGCTTCAAATCGGACATGGTGCGAATAAAGCAGTCCAGCAAAATCTGCCTTCCAGAAACCATATGGTGTTCCTTTCCTTCTGCGCCCTGCCGTGTGCCCGTACAGTAGTTTACGACCACATATGGGGTGTTTCTATAAACTACAGAAGCAGGGCAATAAATATTAGGTTTTGTTTAAGTGTTAACCCTTGCTTTGTAATTGGAAAAAATTGATTAAAATTGAAGATTTGCCGAAAAATTTAAATGCTGAAATTTCATCTCCATTTGCCAATAACTCTTGTGGAACACCTAAAGGGTTAACAAACTTTATAAAATCAGTTTTGAATACCTTGGGGGGGTGTGGTTTCTAGGATGGGGTCACTTTTATGGAGTTTTTACTCTAGGAGTGCATCAGGGGGGCTTCAAATGGGACATGGTGTAAATAAACCAGCCCAGCAAAATCTGCCTTTCAGAAACCATATGGCGTTCCTTTTCTTCTGCGCCCTGCCGTGTGCCCGTACAGTAGTTTACGACCACATATGGGGTGTTTCTATAAACTACAGAAGCAGGGCAATAAATATTGAGTTTTTTTTGGCTGTTAACCCTTGCTTTCTTACTGGAAAAAATTGAAAATTTGCCAATAAATTGAAATTTTGAAATTTCATCTCCATTTGCCAATAACTCTTGTGGAACACCTAAAGGGCTAACAAAGTTTGTAAAATCAGTTTTGAATACCTTTTGGGTGGTTTTTATTATGTAAGCCTCACAAAGAGACTTCAGACCTGAACTAGTCCTTAAAAAGTGGGTTTTGGAAAATTTCTGAAAAATTTTAAGATTTGCTTCTAAACTTCTGAGCCTTGTAACGTCCCCAAAAAATAAAATGACATTCCCAAAATGATCCAAACATGAAGTAGACATATGGGGAATGTAAAGTAATAACTATTTTTGGAGGTATTACTTAGTTTATAGAAACACCCCATATGTGGTCGTAAACTACTGTACGGGCACACGGCAGGGCGCAGAAGGAAAGGAACACCATATGGTTTCTGGAAGGCAGATTTTGCTGGACTGGTTTATTCGCACCATGTCCGATTTGAAGCCCCCCTGATGCACCCCTTGAGTTTAAACTCCAAAAAAGTGACCCCATTTTGAAAACTACGGCAGTTTAGTTGGGACAATTTTTAGGGTACATATGATTATTGGTTGCTCTATATTACATTTTTGTGAGGCAAGGTTACTAAAAATAGAAATTCTGAAATTTCATCTCCATTTGCCATAAACTCTTGAGAAACACCTAAAGGGTTAACAAAGTTTGTAAAATAAGTTTTGAATACCGTGAGGGGTATAGTTTCTTAGATGGGGTCACTTTATGGAGTTTTTATGGAGAAACTTGTAAGTGTACCCTGAGGTACTCTCACATAGTTTGTACAGCTTTATCCGTACCTCGCCCTCTTAGAGGGAACATAGCGACCTCCCTTCCAGGTACATAGACCTCCAAAAATTTGGCCCCAAAGTGATCGATGACCGGCCTGATTTTGTACAGGCTGTCATAGGCAGGATCACCTTGGGGAAGACATGCTGCATTATCTGCATAATGCAGGCATTTCCAAATGGCCTAACAATGGGAATGTGTCATGGCCATACAGTAGAGTGGGGTCTGGTAGAGGACGTCCCCACTCCAGTACTGCCTGACACTGTTTTTTTTTTACTAGGCCCATGTGCAGCACGAGGCCCCAAAATGTTCTCATCTCGGCCGCACTGACCGGAGTCCAGCCACAGGACCTAGCCAAAAAGGAGCCCGGGTGTTGAGCAATGAACTGCTGGACAAACAAGTTTGTTTGCTCCACCATTAGATTCACAAAGTGGTCACTGAAAAAAAAACTAAAAAAGTCATGTTCAGTGATGCCCACTGTGGGAATCTGGATTCCTGGTTGGCCAACAAAGTCAGGAATCACGGGCTTAAAATCCTATTAGGTACACCAGACAAGTTCACCGGTAGGGGGTTCAAGTGGATTTATCTGGTGGGCCGGAAAACTAGTACGAGCCCCAGGGTTGCTCATACTAGTGTGGGCCACAGGGTCCCTGGCTCCTTGGTGGCTCATCATCATCACTAGATGATGAGGAGGACGCGGATGACAAGAGGAAAGTAGTGTCATCCTCGTCTTCACTGGGGCTTTCGGAGACCAGCAGGGCGTATGCCTCCTCGGCCGAGAACGTCTGGCGGGCCATAGGGGAGTGTGTGTGTGCGTGTTAAACTTTATTTAGTGTGCGTGTGTGTGGGGGGACAGGTGTTCACGTACACCTATACCCTACCCTAAACCACTCTAAACCTAACAGAAAAAAAAAATAAAAAATTAAAAAAATGAAAGCCCCAAAAATTAGGAAAAAAAATGATTTAAACTCGATCAGCGGTGGGGTGGGCGATGCGCTAACAGTGGCCGGATGCTAAGAGTGCCGGCCACAGTCAGCGCACGCACAAAAGATAAAAAATAAAAGCTTGCGCTTGTGTGTGTGTGGGGGAGGGGGGGCAAGGGGGCAAGCTGCAGCACCCCTGGGGGGTCTAGGGTCACACGGGTGAGTGTGCTGTGAACCCCAGACACCCGATCAGGGTGCTGCACAAAAAATATTATTTTTTTCCTAATTCTCCCTCAGTCTCCGTGCCTAAGCTAAGCTTTCCCTAAATCTCTCCCTACTCACTTTTCAGTGCCAGATGGCACTATGGTGGCTCACTGGGGGTGCTGGGCTCAGAGGAACTGACGGGGCTCCTCTCTCCTGGCTCCACAAAAAGCAAGGAGGAGAGCAGAGCTGGGGGAAGTTAACTCCCGCCTGCCCGTCACGCCGGATGCGATCCTGAGAGGTAATGTCACCGCCACCTCTCAGGATCTAAGGATAGTGATTGGTGGTGTATTCTCACACCACCGATCACCATCCTATTCCGGGTTATCGGGTCACCAGAGACCTGCAGACCTGAATTGACCTGCAGTTTGCTGCGATCGCTGATACGGGGGTGGGGGTCACAGGACCCCCCTCGGCATTGTCATAGAGTGCCTGCTGAATGATTTCAGCAGGCACTCTGTGCCGATCACCACCCGCCACGCGGTCGTTATCGTAAATACGCAGATCGTACATGTACGCCCTGTGTCCTTAAGGACTCGGACATCAGGGCGTACCTGTATGCCCTGTGTCCGTAACAGGTTAAAGAAGAACTCCCGCAAAAAAATATATTCCCTGACCTGCTAGAAAGGTACATGTTGTAATCTGTGGTGATTGTAATCTTCTCCCCAGTGACTGTATTTGTGAGTTATCCCCTCCCTTCTGCTTCTCAGCTGAGAGGATCAGAGGGAATAGCTCACAAATGCAGTCACTGATGAAAAGATTACCTTCACTACAGATTACATCGTGTACCTTTCTATTTTTTTATATATTCTTTATTTAGAATGACAAGCATCAAGAATATCGTATACATTGTCAGTATACAAATGAACAGTGTGTTAATCACAACACGTAGTGATCACAACATACGAAGGGAAAGTACAACAGCAACATTCAGTGAGTTATAGTATTCAAGAGACTCCCTGTTATGCAATTTTAGACATGGAGCACAAGATACAGGCTATAACAAATATATAGTAGGTTGATTCTACATGTTGAGAAAGAAAATAGGAAAACATCCACTTTATGGATGTCAAATGGAACGTCCGGAGAGGGCCAGCAATTAAGATATCTAAGGTCTATCTATTTCTCCTTGTACGGATTGGTGCATATCCAAGCTGTTAAAATAGTCCAGCCAAGGGCGCCAAATTCCATTAAATTTAGCTTGGGACTTAATCGTGTGCACACACATACTCTCCATAGTAGCAAGCTGTGACGTTTTAGCAAACCACTGGGAAAGCGGAGGAGGGTTGGTCTGTTTGCAGTATAATGGTATCATACTCTTTGCCGTGAGAATCATGTAACGCCATAGGCGAATGTTAAACGTTTGAGACGAGTCGAGAACTATGTTAAGAAAAAGCATTAGCGGAGTGAGCTTTGGGGACCCCGGGCACACCTTGAGTATTATCTCTGTAACTTTTGACCAAAAGTCTGCGAGCAGGGGGCACTCCCACCAAATGTGCAAGTAGGATCCCTCAGAACCTGAGCATCTCCAGCATGTTGCAGGGACCTCAGGAATAATACTATGTAGGAACTGCGGCGTCTTGTACCAACGGCTAACTAATTTATACGAAGTCTCCTGTAATGTGACACATCTAGATGGTCCACAAGCCTGTTTGAGGATCTCGGTTATTTGGACAGTAGAGAATGTCATGTTAAGGTCCCTCTCCCACGCGTGTATGTAAGTTGGGGCTGACTCCGCATCTGGCGTACCAATTAGTCTGCATAACCTGGAGACAATTTTAGGCTGAGAGGTGGATACAGCTGCCATCTTTTCAAAGCCCAAAAGCTCTCTGTCCATGCTTTGCGGGGATTCAATGCTTTGTAGCCCCGTAAAAGTTTATGGTATGTCATCAAATCTAGACGATATTCCGTGATGCGAGACCGAAGAGACTCAAAATCAGGGAATGTACCCCCTATTGCGACATCACCAACCTTGTACCTCTTCAGTGCTCTTTGCTTGTCCAGCCATGCAGAACTAAAAGGGTCAGATAGGCTAAGTAGGTCGCCTAAAGTGAGCAAGGGGGAGGGATGGCGCCATATATCTTTCCTATCATGGGCAATGGACCAAACCTGGAGATGCGCTTTAGTCAAAATTGGGGTAGTAGCAGGAAATTGAAATTTAGTCCCGATACCGACCAATGCCTGTGTCAAAGAAAAACCCGCAGATTCTTCCTCAATCCGAACATATCTCTTGGAGGGAGGGGATGTGCACCAGTCTACAATCCTGGACAACTGTATTGCCTTGTACAAAAGTTCTATGTCGGGCAGTCCAATCCCACCTTTGTCCTTAGGTCTGGTCATAACAATATGCGCAACTCTACACATTTTCCCTCCCCATATGTACCTTAAAAACATGGATCGTAGCGAGCTAAAGAAAACACGTGGCAGGCATATGGGAAGGGTCTGGAGAAGATATAATATTTTGGGTATTATCATCATTTTTAGAAGGTTAACCCTTCCTATCCAAGAGATATACGGAATTTTCCAAGAAGCAATCTCAATACGAAGTTGAGAAATAAGGGGATATAATTCAGCGAGTACCAGTCATTAGGGAGGGCGAGATCAGTACACCCAGGTATTTTATGTGTTTGTCCGACCACGAAAAGGCAGAGCCTTCCTTGGCTCTATTTATCATAGTGTTGGGACACGAAATGTTTATGGCCACCGACTTCGCGGAGTTAATCTTGAAGTTGGAAAGGGTCATAAATTCGTCGAACAGTGTAGAAAGGATTGGGAAGGATATGTCTGGGTTAGACGTGATAACAAGCAAGTCGTCGGCATAAGCTGCCGTGGAATTGCAAGTGCCACCCACCCAGAGTCCCTGTATTTGTGGGTGTTGCCTGATGTATTGTATAAGCGTCTCCATTGTTAATACAAACAGCAAGGGAGAGAGCGGGCACCCCTGCCTTGTGCCATTATAGATACGAAAAGAAGTAGAAAGGGTGCCGTTCAAGCGTATGGAGGCAGATGGGTTTGCGTATAAGGCAAGCACAGCCGATATAATTTGGTCTGGAAATCCAAATTTGATCAGGACACTCCTCATAAATAGCCAGTCTATCCTATCGAATGCTTTTTCAGCATCAGTAGACAGGAGAGCCAAGGGGACCCGCCTCCCCCTCGCGTATTGTATTAGATGCAGGAGACGGAGAGTGTTATCTTTTCCTTCTCGTCCCCTAACAAAGCCAACTTGCTCATTATTGACCAGAGAAGGAAGAAAAGCCTGAATTCGGTTCGCTATCATTTTAGCATATAGTTTAATGTCAACATTGAGCAGAGAGATGGGCCTGTAACTGCTGCAAAGCTTTGGGTCCTTCCCAAAGTTTGCATCGGGAAGTTTTTATGAGCTGCAGCTGAGTTAAAGGACAAGAGAAGTTGGGGAAGGAGAATTTCTGAGAAAGACCTGTAGTACGAAATTGTGAGGCCGTCAGGGCCAGGGCTTTTATGGGGGGAGGATTTCAGCGCCGATTGGAGTTCCTGGATCGTGAAGGGGGCTGCCAATACCGAGCGTTGGGTAGTGGGGATCGATGGGAGTTGAATTGAATTTAGGAAGTGATCAATCAGAGATTGCCTTTCTAGTCTAGTTTGGGAGTTTTCATCGGGTCGTAGATTATAAAGAGAGGAATAAAAGTTTACAAATTGGGTAGCTATGTCCTTGACATTTGTTGAAGTGCTTCCGTCGGGCATTTTTATTTCTTTAATAAACATGTGCTCCCTCCTACGTTTAGCCATCGAGGCCATTAATCTGGAACCTCTATTGCCGTGCATATAAACCTTGTGTTTAGCATGAAGGTAAGCCTTTGAGGCTTTGAAGTTCAACAACTGGTTAAGCTTCACCCTCTGTTTGGTAAGGTCTACCAGAATCTCTATAGAGAAAAAAGATTTATGTCTCAACTCTAAGTCTGTCATAGATTGTAAGAGATCATCAATTTGTTTTTGCCGTTGTTTTTTAATATACGTGCCCAGAGCTATCAGTTCCCCCCTGACTACAGATTTATGCGCCTCCCACACCACCGGCGAGGGGGTGTCTAGAGAGGAATTTTCCTTGAAGTAGTGCGTTAAAACCTCTTTCAATTTAGACATATGTTGGGACGATTTCAGTAGTGAATCATTAAATTTCCATGTGTAAGATCTTTTGGGTAAAGATTCAATGACCAATGAAAGGGCAACCGGGGCGTGATCAGAGATTCCAATATTCCCTATACACGAACGTCTCAGCAAGGGAAGCCTATGTGTCTATAAGAATAGATAGTCAATTCTTTGATAGGACCTGTGGGCCTCTGAATAATAAGTGTAATCTTTATCCTGAGGGTGAGAGACCCTCCAGGTATCCATCAAATTTAAGCTAGCTAGCTTTTTCTTAAGCGCCCTAAGTTGTGTGCAAGAGATAGGAGGAGTCTTGGATGTAGAGTCCATGAGAGGTTCTAGAGCGACATTCATGTCGCTGCCTAAAATTAGAAGGCCCTCACTAAAGGACCGCAGCTTCTCCAGTATACTGATAAGCCACGAGATTTGTCCAGAATTTGGAGCATATATGCCAGCTATCGTAATAGGGGAGTTAGCTATCAGTCCCTTCAGAAAAAGGAACCTACCCTCAGGATCCACCATGCTATTCAAAAGAGTGAACGGAACATTCTTATGAATGGCAATGCTGACACCCTTGGATCTGGAAGACGAATGGCAAGAGTGATACCATCGTGTACCTTTCTAGCAGGTCAGAAAATAAAAATTTTTGCTTAAGTTTTTCTTTAAGGTTTACTTTCATCTCGGAAGTGCAGTGTAATTACAAGTACTCTCTCGGTTCACTTGAATGGAGCGAGTACTTGTAATTACACTGTACCACCGCAACAAGGGGAGACTATGCATGGTGCAGTGACCGGGAAGCAGCGCTCGCATGGTGTGCCGCCTCCTCTTCAAGCATCTGATCGACGGGGGTGCCGGGTGTCGGACCCCCGCCAATCAGATATTGATGACCTGTCCTGACATGGTCAGATCCATATATTCTATGTCTATATATGCCTGGTTTGGCACCAAGAGCTGACTAAATACTGAGTGCCCCAGGGCTCAGAGTATGCCAGTAACAATATGCATAGAACTACATCTCATAACCAAAAGCAGCTAGTCAATAAAAAGTTATGGCACATGTGCTGAGTGGTGTGGCAGGAGTGGAAAAGGCAGTATATTGAAAAGTATATGGGTTAATCATGTAAGTGTCATTAGGCACTAGATCATGGGTTAGCAGCAGCCTTCAGCATTCCAGCTGCTTTGAAAATACAACCCCAGCACGCACACCATAGAGGTGAAAGGAGGATTCGTTGTAGTTTCAAAACAGCCTGCACTAGATACTTGGTCCTGGGAAAACCCCTTTCACTTAATGAATTAAGTGCCTTTGCTATAGAAGCCATAAAAACCTCCCTAAATAATTTATCTTGGCAAGAAGAAGCTCATTACAGTCCATATTTTTATTTTTTGCTGACCTGTGCAATAGCAAAGAATCACTCCCTTACCCATTTACAAGGGGAAGTGAGATGCTGGGTATGTGGTCATCAGACATAGAAGGTGGACATTCTCATAGTGAAACAAAAGAACACCAGGGGGCACCATAACAAGTGGAAACCGGCAGCACAAGCCATTTCCTGGGTGTCAAGCTTGAGACCCAGTGGTGTGATCTATCAGAGAAATGTAATATTTCATTTTGGGATATTGTTAGCAAACTAGGACAGGGAAGGGAGTTAATGTTTGGTGACTTTTCAGATCAACAGAAACCAGGGGCTGACTGGCAACTTTTGGCCCAGGGGGCAAGTAACACCCAGAGGCCCACTGAGCCCCCCTCTACTTCCTGATTCGCTGTCACAAGAGGCTGGGCTGGGAGCTGCGGGAGGAGAGCACAGCCTCCTTTGACAGCATTGACAGCTATCTCCGCCCCCACACCTCCGCTCTCCTGATCTGTCACAGGAGGCTGAGCATTGCAGAGAGGATAGATGTTGGCCACTCACAGCGCTCATAGCCCCCCTTATGTGCCAGTAGCCGTCCACCTTATGTGCCAGTAGCCCCCCCCCATGTTCCAGTAGCCCCCGCATGTGCCAGTAGCCCTCCTTATGTGCCAGTAGCCCTCCATATGTGCCAGTAGCACCCCCTTATGTGCCAGTAGCACCCCCTTATGTGCCAGTAGCACCCCCTTATGTGCCAGTAGTCCCCCCTTATGTGCCAGTAGCCCCCCCCCCCTTATGTGCCAGTAGCCGGCCCCCTTATGTGCCAGTAGCCGTCCCCCTTATGTGCCAGTAGCCCCCCTTATGTGCCAGTAGTCCCCCCTTATGTGCCAGTAGCCCCCAAAAAAACAAACAAACATTCAAAACACACTTATACTTACCTCCAGCGATGCGATGCAGGCCTCTTCCGGCCTGTGTCCTCGCTGTGACCGCTCCGGCGGCGCGATGACGTCATCGCGCCGCCTGCACCAGCCTCTGATAGGCTGCCAGCACTAGGCCGGCAGCCTATCAGAGGAACAGGAGGGGACACGCCTCTCCCTGCTCTGCCGCAGCAAAGCCATCTGTATCGCCGTCCTGAGGACGGCGATACCAATAACTATGGAGATGAACGCTTCCACAGTGGAAGCGTTCATCTCCCTGTGCCCTGCCGCCGGCCGCCCCCACTTGTCACCAGGGCCGCGGCAGGGCACATGCACACCCCAAAGGCCGGCCCTGGGTGTCACTACGGGGCCCATTTACAGAGGCAACAGAGGGGCCCGGGGGGCAATCGCCCCCCTGCCCCCCGGCCCAGTCCGCCCCTGACAGAAACCATTAGTGCTGTGCCTTACTCATATGGTATATGCAAAATAAATGTGGAGCCCCAGTTATGGGTCTACAACACAATGAAAGCCAGATATCCCTCAAAGGAAGGAAAACCAAGCAAAGGGGTGTCTCCATTACAGAGATCACCAAATCCACCATATTAAGTGGCCCCTATGTCAAGATCACGCTCTTTTACAAGCTTTAAGGATGTGACGGGGAAAACCTAAGCCAGTTATCCATCCACAGACAGCTGTTTCAGGGTGATGCCCCTCATCAGTGCAGAGTAGGATTCTGGCTAACCGGGAGCAATGCCTCGGAGACTACTCAAACACAACAATAGCTGATTCCAGGGAGACCAGCTACAGCTCCCTGAGATCAGCTATTGTTGTGTTTGAGTAGTCTCCGAGGCATTGCTCTCGGTTAGCCAGAATCCTACTCCGCACTGATGAGGGGCAACACCCTGAAACAGCTGTCTGTGGATGGATAACTGGCTTAGGTTTTCCCCGTCACATCCTTAAAGCTTGTAAAAAAGCGGGATCTTGACATAGGGCCACTTAATATGGTGGATTTGGTGATCTCTGTAATGGAGACACCCCTTTGCTTGGTTTTCCTTCCTTTGAGGGATATCTGGCTTTCATTGTGTTGTAGACCCATAACTGGGGCTCCACATTTATTTTGCATATTCCTGTTTCCCAGGGAGCTTTGCACTTCGGATTGCTGTGTTGAGACTCTTAAGTGTTACTCATATGGTGTATGCACACTGCCCTACCATCAGGGACATAGTTAAACCCTCATGGGCCCGGGTCCAAGAGTTCAGCATGGGCCCCCCTTCCCTCAGTGCTTTGTGGGCAAGGGCAGGGGAGCACATAGTCTTCATGCTTCCTGAGGCAAAAGTTGAAACTGCACCTCTACTATGCCAAATCCTTGACCTAACCCCTTCCCTCCAGTGTAACTTGACCAGCATGCACTTTCTATAATGCCGGTGTTTTCTTATGCGGCACAAGGGTCTTTGGGCCCCTTCAGGCTCCTGGGCTCGGTAGCGAGTGCTACCTCTGTACTCCTTATAGCTACATCCCTGGCTACCGTGCACATTGATGACTGGCTATTAGTCTGTATTTCTGCATTATTGTGTCCCCATGGGTATGGGCCCACAGAGTACCCTGGTGCTATAGTCAGGATTAGAGATGCCACCTACTGACATCTGAATGTGGCATATGGACACAGGTACAAGCAGATGGTACATTTATATGACTTGACTTTTTTGTTTTGTTTTGGTGCCAATAAAGTAATAATAAAATGCTTGTTTAATTGAATGGTTAATAATGTGTGCCAGCTAGGTGAACAGTGAGGGCACAGGGCCTCTGTGGCACTAGCTGGTATCACGCCCCACTGAAGTGATAGATGTGCCATCATCAATTCAGCACAGATGAAAAGTTGTAGCTGTATTAGAAAGCATGTAAATATTCATAAGCCCTGTATTAATTTATGACAAGATCTGTTAACACTCAGTACAGTAACAAAATGTCACCTTTGTAATAAATAACTTTTTCTGTAAAAATCAAACTTTCTTCTTATCTCTCTATGTTGCAATTCATCACTTAGAGTTTTACATTACCTCTGGTGGTTTGGAATATATGTTTTCTTCTGAACTGATGTCCTTGAAGATTACCATTGCATTACCTTGACTATGTGTCCCTCATTAATGCAGAACCAAAAAAGTTATTCCTTTGTTAGAGAGCGTTAATCCTTAAAGTAAAAAAATGTCTGGAAATATCATGTCCTTGAGTTGTCCTCTTGTGTGAAATTTCCTAATACTCTTAAAATCTAAGATAACCAGCAGTACTGTATGCATGGATATGGCTGGACTGGGATTAAAAAGCAGCCCTGGGACACAAGCCACCCCAGCCCACATACATTATTGCCCCTGTAACGTTACATTTCCCTACTTCGTGAGATTTCCCTACCGGTCGCACTTGAAATGACGTGAGGAGGCGTTCCCGAGTTATGACAATCTGTGCATGCGCAAAACGACAGTTTAGGGAAAATCTCACAGCGGAGTTCGGCTGCACACCGGGACACTGCGCATGTGCCGGAGAGCCTCAGTAGGGAAATATTACGGCCCAGTGCGCAAGCGCCAAGGGGAGATCTGATGACCATTTTTTCTGGTAAATAAATAAATATTTATATTTATTATATTTTTATAATATTAATATTATAATATTATTTATATTTATTATTATATTTATTTATTTATATTATTATTATATTATTTATTATTTATATTTTATTTATTTATTTAACAGAAAAAATGGCCATCAGATCTACCCTCGGCGCTTGGGCACTGGGCCGTCATTTTTCACTACCCCCACACTGCGCAGGCGCGGAGATCAGATGGCTGTTCTGGAGTTAGCCTCGCTTGCGCACTGGGCTGTAATATTTCCCTACTGAGGCTCTCCGGCACATGCGCAGTGTTCCGGTGTGCAGCCGAACTCCGCTGTGAGATTTTCCCTAAACTGTCGTTTTGCGCATGCGCATATCGTCACAACTCAGGAACGCCTCCTCATGTCATTTCCGGTGCAACCGGTAGCGAAATCTCACGAAGTAGGGATATGTAACGTTACACCCCCTCCCCATATTGAGAAAAAATAGTGACACACATTGCACACTGTGGCGCATGGTGCTTTATTAGGTCATACTCCTCATCATCACTCTCTTAAACATGTAAGGGCCCTTTCACACTGGCGTTTTTGTTTTCCGGCATAGAGATCCGTCGTCGGGTCTCTATGCCGGAAAAATCCTGATCAGGATCATCCCCATGCATTCTGAATTAAGAGAAACCGTTCAGGATGCATCAGGATGACTTCAGTTCAGGACCGGAACGTTTTTTGGACGCAGCAAATACCGCAGCATGCTGCGCTTTTTGTTCTGTCCAAAAATCCGGAACACTTGCCGCAAGGCCGGATCCGGAATTAATGCCCATTGAAAGGCATTAATCCGGATCCGACCTTAAGCTAAACGTCGTTTCGGCGCATTGCCGGATCCGACATTTAGCTTTTTCTGACTGGTTACCATGGCAGCCAGGACGCTAAAGTCCTGGTTACCATGGTAAAATGTAGCAGGCAGCGGGGAGCGGCATACCTACATTCCGTGCGGCTCCCGGGACGCTCCAGGATGACGTCAGGGCGCCCCAGTGCATAGATCACGTGATCGCATGGATCACGTGATCCATGCGCATGGGGCGCTCTGACGTCATTCTGGAGCGCCCCGGGAGCCGCACGGAATGTAAGTATGCCGCTCCCCCGCTCCCCGCTCCTACTATGGCAACCAGGACGCTAGTAGCGTCCTGGCTGCCATAGTAACCTGAAAGCAATTCGAAGACTGATCAGGATCCTCATCAGTCTTCGAATGCTTCAGGTGACTTGCGTTCTGACGGATCCTCAGAACGCAAGTGTGAAAGGACCCTAAACCACATTATTAACATAAGAAAGAAGATAAAAATGTAACATATGCAGTGCCCTGAAAATGTATTCATACCCCTTGAACTTTCCAAATTTTTTCACGGTACAACCACAAACAGATGTCATTTGTTGGGATTTTATGTGATAGCCTAAGGCCTCTTTCACACGAGCGTCATGTTTGATGCCCGGATAAGAGGCGGGTGCGTTGCGGGAATATGCGCGATTTTTCCGCGCGGGTGCAAACGTTTGTAATCGCCATGTTTGGTACGCAGACCCGAAGCCGGACTTCATCACTAGTGTTGATCACGAATTTTCGAATTGCGAATTTTAATCGCGAATCTCGGCACTTCGAGAATTCGCGAATATTTAGAATATCGCAAAATATATTCGCAATTGCGAATATTCATTTTTATGCAAATTTTTTATATGCAAATTTTCGCAAGGCACCTCAGGCATTAGAAAGGGTAGGTGCACCCTGGCAGCTAAGGCTCTGTTCACATTTCATTAGAGGCATGCACTCAGTGTGAACATTTGAAGTGCGATGTCAGGGATATAACTATGATGTTTGCAGCTACAGTGCTTGCCCATTTAGTGGTTTATGTTTTCCATTGACTGCGCATACCTTTAAAACTGAAAAAAAATCAAGAGGGATCCGTCTCTCCATCTGAAAACGGAGAGACAGATCCGCACTTGCAATGCATTTGTGAGACAGATCCGCATCCGAATCCATCTCCAAATGCCTTCAGTTGTCATGCGGTATGACGGATCTAGCAGGTAGTTCCGGCGACCAAACTACCTGCCGGATACTCACACCGCAAGTGTGAAAGTAGCCTTATCCTTGTACTGTAAGATTCTTGTGAGCATTATTCTATTATTATGACCAGGGGCGGACTGGCCATAGACCATACAGGGAAATTTCCCGATGGGACGATGCCCAGGTGAATGCCCGAGCTCTCTTCACGGACGCCGGCTGGGTACATAATGATCTGATGCTCTCAACATTAATTAATACTGGGAACATCAATTACTTATGCAATTGGCCAATAGCCACAGGTGTCCTGTGCTGCACTGTGGTATTTGGCTCTGCTGAAGCAGTATTTTGTGTCGCACTGTGATATCTGGCTCTGCTGTGGGGGTATTTTGTGCTGCACTGTGGCATTTGGTTCTGCTGTGGGGGTATTTTGTGCTGCACTGTGATATTTGGTTCTGCTGTGGGGGTATTTTGTGCTGCACTGTGATATTTGGTTCTGCTGTGGGGGTATTTTGTGCTGCACTGTGGCTTTGGATCTGTTGTGGGGGTATTTTGTGCTGCACTGTGGCATTTGGTTCTGCTTTGGGGGTATTTTGTGCTGCACTGTGATATTTGGATCTGCTGTGGGGGTATTTTGAGCTGCACTGTGATATTTGGTTCTGCTGTGGGGGTATTTTGTGCCGCACTGTGATATTTGGTTCTGCTGTGGGGGTATTTTGTGCTGCACTGTGATATTTGGATCTGCTGTGGGGGTATTTTGTGCTGCACTGTGGCATTTGGTTCTGCTGTGGGGGTATTTTGTGCCGCACTGTGATATTTGGTTCTTGTAAATTTAAGTTTATTGAATTTTTCAAAAAATACAATAAGAAAAAAAAACACAAAAACAAATCAAAGCCAAAACCTGGGTGCACAGGTACATACATACAGGTTCCAATAAGAAGTTCAGTTGCATATACATAAAAGCGTCAATGCAAATCTAGTCAAATATGTCTTTTTATGTGAGTATCAACGCAATCTGAAATTACTTGTCCAAAATTATTATCAATCTTTATTAAACGCCATAAAAATGTATGAAATAAAATATCAGCAATCAATTTGCATAAAAACAGAAAACAAGTGTGTACTGGTTATAGAGAAATACTCAATTAGAGTTGAAGTGTTTCCATGGGTGAACCTGTTATATGTAGGTAGATAGGGAGGGGAAAGGGAGGGTATAAGGGGGGTAGGAAGGGGGAGAGGAGAGGGAAAGAGGGGCATATGGACAAAGTAAGTGAACAAACTAACACAAGGAAAACAAGAACATTGTCACATGTTTATACAAATATTATCCACCTATCAGATGGACGAAAGTCGCCCATTATTCCAAATATTTTACAATCTTGTCCGTAAGAATGTAAACGTTCCACCTAGACCAGATCTTCGAATATTTTTCATGCTTTCCCATAGTAGACCATTTGATTCTTTCGAAACTATTAGTTAAGTTAATCTCCAAAAGCCATTCATTTATAGTCGGTACCTTGTCGCTCATCCAATGTCTGGGGATTATAGCTTTAAAAGTTGTTAACAAGAAGGGGAATAATTTATCTCTCAATAAACGGGAATCTTGAGTATATAATCCCAGTAGTATCATATCTTTATTCAGTATGATGGAGTACCCATATATTTCTGTTAAAATTTGACTAAACTTATCCCAAATTGGTATAATTTTGTGGCAGGTAACCCAAATGTGTGAGAGAGAACCCCTTTGATTCCCACATCTCCAACAATTTGGTGAGATATTGTCGTTTATTCTGTTGAGTAGGACTGGCGTACGGTACCATCTTGAGAGTAATTTATAGTGTACCTCTTGTAGCCTAGTTGATGTAACGTTAGGGGTTGCTGTGGTTAATATGCTTTGCTTCTCTTTGTCGTTGAAAGGCTTTCCCAATTCCTTAGCCCATCTTTCTAAGTAAACCGGGAGGGTTATCTTCATGTAATTGTGAATATATTATTGAAATACAGTGTGGAATTGGACGTTTCTCTAGAATTAGTTTGGAGAGCCCTTTGGGCTTTAATATTGGTGAAGGGCTAATGTTTAGTGACCCAATATGTACCCTAAGTTGGGAATATTCCTTAAGAGAAATAGGTGGAAACATTGTCAATTTCTTAATCGAATCATATTCCATTATTTTATCGTCCACAAAAATATCTTTCAAGTAAATATCTGAACTTGTGTTCCATTTTTCCAATTTATTTCTGATAGTTCTGAATTTTCTAGGTATTAAAGTGAGAAGTGGGAGGTTTCTGTAGTCTGGGATATCTATCTTCCTTGTCTTCACAAATTTAAGCCATGTTTTAGCGGTAGAGCTAGTATAGTCTAACTTTTTTATTCTTCGAAATTGATCTTGATTATATTTCGTCTTCCAAGTTATGTGACTTAGGGGAAGTTTAAACAACCTTCTTCCAGATCTAACCAAGGTTTCCTAACTGGACTAACATTCCATTCTAAAACTCTAGAAATATGTGCCGCTACCGCGTAGTCTTCGAAATCCGGTAACCCTAGGCCTCCTGACTTTTCGGTTTGGACATTGTGCTGTACGCAATCCTATGTTGGCCCTTCTTCCATATAAAAGCCGTTATCAGTTTCTTCAGAGACCTATAAAAATGTTTAGGGATAACTATTGGAATACTCTGCAGGAGGTAGAGGATTTTTGGCAAAATTACCATTTTAACCAGGTTGACCCTACCTATCCAAGAAATGAGATATTCATTCCACTCTGCCAGCTCATTTTTAAGTTAGTCAGGAGGGGGAAATTAAAATCAAATAATTCTTTCCCTGTATTCGCTATTTTGACTCCTAGATACTTAAAGCATGATGTAGCTGGGGAAAACTGTCCTAATGCTTTAACTCTATCCCAGATTTGTCTGTCAATGTTCACATTATATATTATGGATTTGTTCAAGTTCACCTTAAAATAAGATAGTTTACCATATGTTTCCAATTCAGATAGGATATGGGGTATCGAATCCAACGGATTTGTGACGATAAATAAAATATCATCCGCGTATGCGGCTATTTTGTGGGTCATTTTGGGGGTATAGATACCTGTGATGTTGGGATTTTGCCTAATTTTCGCAAGGAAAGGTTCCAGGGATAATATAAAGAGGAGGGGTGAGAGGGGCAGCCCTGTCTCGTACCGTTTCTTATATTAAATGTGTTGGACATTACTCCATTGACATTAACAACAGCCGAAGGTATAGTGTATATTGCTTTAATTTTGTCAATAAAAGACTCTGGGAGGCCGAATCTAGCTAAGGAGGCCATGAGGAAACCCCAATTGAGACGATCAAACGCCTTTTCTGCGTCTGTCGAAATTAATGCAGTCGGCGTGCAGCTATGTTTGCTATGTTCTATAGCCATTAAGGTTTTAATAATGTTATCTCTGGCCTCCCTGCCTGGTGTGAACCCTACTTGATCATAATCAATAATATCCGGAAGGATTGATTGGAGTCTATTGGCCAAGACCTTAGTGTAGATTTTCAGATCATTATTTAACAACGATATTGGCCTGTAGTTTTGGCATATTGCAGGATCCTTTCCCTCCTTGGGGATGACAGTGATATTTGCTTTGAGTGTTTCGGGTCTTAGTGCTGCGTCTACTCCTATATGGTTAAAGTATTCTGTCAGAAATGGTACCAAAATCTCCTTATATTGTTTATAGTAAGCCATGCTAAATCCATCTGGGCCAGGGCTTTTGCCGTTAGGTATTGAATTTATCACTATTTCAATTTCTTCTTGCGTCAGGGGCGTGAAAGGGCCATTTTTGTGAGTCATTTAATGTAGGGAGGTTAAGATTATCTAAATATGACTTAATTTCTTGAGGGAAGGTACTTCTTGTGGATTTTCTGATTCTAAGTTATACAGTTTTTTATAGTAATCCAGGAA
This sequence comes from Bufotes viridis, assembly GCA_033119425.1. Lineage (NCBI taxonomy): Eukaryota > Metazoa > Chordata > Amphibia > Anura > Bufonidae > Bufotes > Bufotes viridis. The sequence goes on from CM065590.1 coordinate 454,615,525, forward strand.
CGATTCAGCTATATTTTGGGAGGTGAACTCTAGCTTACCCTTAGTACTTTTAACTTTGTGAATGATAGTCTTGGCTCTTTGTTTCTGAACTACCCTAGCTAATTCTTTACCGCATTTATTGGCATGCAAAAAATGTCTGTATTTACTATAATATAAATATCTATCCGAAATTTGGTTGATCATATCTTTAAGCTCGTTCCTAAGCATAATTAGTTCCTTTTCAATATCTCTAGAGCAAGACTTTTTATGCATGTTCTCCAAAGAACGAATTTTGGCCATAGTATTATCTATTTTAATATTTCTTTCTCTTTTCTTCCTAGCCCCTAACTGCATAAGATAGCCCCTGATCACAGATTTGTGAGCTTCCCACAACGTCGGCCACGAAACGTCCCCAGATTTATTCTCCTGGAATGATATTTGGTTCTGCTGTGGTGGTATTTTGTGCTGCACTGTGATATTTGGATCTGCTTTGGGGGTATTTTGTGCTGCACTGTGATATTTGGATCTGCTGTGGGGGTATTTTGTGCTGCACTGTGATATTTGGATCTGCTGTGGGGGTATTTTGAGCCGCACTGTGATATTTGGATCTGCTGTGGGGGTATTTTGTGCCGCACTGTGATATTTGGTTCTGCTGTGGGGGTATTTTGTGCTGCACTGTGATATTTGGATCTGCTGTGGGGGTATTTTGTGCCGCACTGTGATATTTGGTTCTGCTGTGCGGGTATTTTGTGCTGCACTGTGATATTTGGTTCTGCTGTGGGGGTATTTTGTGCTGCACTGTGATATTTGGTTCTGCTGTGGGGGTATTTTGTGCTGCACTGTGATATTTGGATCTGCTGTGGGGGTATTTTGAGCTGCACTGTGATATTTGGATCTGCTGTGGGGGTATTTTGTGCCGCACTGTGATATTTGGATCTGCTGTGGGGGTATTTTGAGCTGCACTGTGGCATTTGGTTCTGCTTTGGGGGTATTTTGTGCTGCACTGTGATATTTGGATCTGCTGTGGGGGTATTTTGAGCTGCACTGTGATATTTGGTTCTGCTGTGGGGGTATTTTGTGCCGCACTGTGATATTTGGTTCTGCTGTGGGGGTATTTTGTGCTGCACTGTGATATTTGGATCTGCTGTGGGGGTATTTTGTGCTGCACTGTGGCATTTGGTTCTGCTGTGGGGGTATTTTGTGCCGCACTGTGATATTTGGTTCTGCTGTGGGGGTATTTTGTGCTGCACTGTGATATTTGGTTCTGCTGTGGGGGTATTTTGTGCCGCACTGTGATATTTGGATCTGCTGTGGGGGTATTTTGAGCTGCACTGTGATATTTGGATCTGCTGTGGGGGTATTTTGTGCTGCACTGTGATATTTGGTTCTGCTGTGGTGGTATTTTGTGCCGCACTGTGATATTTGGATCTGCTGTGGGGGTATTTTGAGCTGCACTGTGATATTTGGATCTGCTGTGGGGGTATTTTGTGCCGCACTGTGATATTTGGATCTGCTGTGGGGGTATTTTGAGCTGCACTGTGATATTTGGATCTGCTGTGGGGGTATTTTGTGCCGCACTGTGATATTTGGATCTGCTGTGGGGGTATTTTGAGCTGCACTGTGATATTTGGATCTGCTGTGGGGGTATTTTGTGCTGCACTGTGATATTTGGTTCTGCTGTGGGGGTATTTTGTGCCGCACTGTGATATTTGTCTCTACCGTGGGGGCATTTTGTGCTGCACTGTGATATTTGGATCTGCTGTGGGGGTATTTTGTGCCGCACTGTGATATTTGGATCTGCTGTGGGGGTATTTTGAGCTGCACTGTGATATTTGGTTCTGCTGTGGGGGCATTTTGTGCTGCACTGTGGCATTGTAAGCCTCACCGCCTTCTTTTGTTCCCGCCTCCTTCTATTGTCCCTGCCTACTTGTGTTGGCCCATGTTCTATCAGTTTGGACCTGCCTACAACATGGGGCCATTTTTAGTTTTTTTCCAGATCTGCTTTTAGTTCCCAGTCCACCCCTGATTGTGACATCGCTGTGAGTATTATCCACGCACTGTTACATCACTTTGTGCATTATTGCTATACTGTGATGTAAGGTGAGGTCCACACTCACACTCCGAGAGGAGGCACAGTAAAGAACTGAGGTGATACGAAGGTTATTGTTGAACTTTATCAATAACGGGAAGAGTCCGGCTGAAATAGCAAAATAGCAACCTTTCTCAATTCCACACAGTACGCGCTGGCTGACCACAATGCAATAACCGGGCAGACACTGACATAGGTCACTTTCCCACTGTTAGACCTTATTCACATGTCAGAGTTTTGGTAAGTGATTTTCATCAGTGATTGCGTGCCAAAACCAGGGGCGAGTCAAAAGCACAGAACAGGTGCAAAACCTTTCCATTATACCTTATCTCCCCTCCTGGTTTTGTCTCATGATCACTGACCAAACACTGACCAAACACTGACTGTGTGAAAGAGACTTTATGGTGGATTCTCTCTACACAGTCACAATTGCTATTCTCTTTATCTATCTGTGCCGAGAATTTGTCCTGCGGGCTACTTTCCAGTCACAGTTGGGCTCAGTTACCTGCCTGTCCCCATCTTCAGATCACACCTGGTCAGACAGGCATCTCCACTGCTACCATATCATGTCACCTACCTTCTATGTGTATATCAGCTCCAGAAAACTGCCACAATGAACCACAACTATAACACGTTAGAATAAAACAAAACATATCAAACATTATGCAATTTTAAAATTTTTCCTCTGTAGGGTGGTAAAAAACTCCACCTACCTTACAGCTTGAACACCATGTACATTCTCCCTGCGCTGCAACTTAAAGGGGTATTCCCGTTAGAGAAATAATTTAATAACTATTAAATCAATGGGAGTCCTACCACAAGGACCGCAACCAGTCAACGGGTGTTTCAGACCAGCCACTCTGTTCATTTCAGGGGGGGCTCGACCAATCTAATGGTTTTCCCCTATACTGTGGATAGCGGATAACTTTCTCTAACCGGAATACCCCATGGGTTGTGTCACCTATTCCCTTTTTTCAGGATAGCAGATAAGTATCTGATTGGTAGGGGTCCCATCACAGAAAACCCCACCTATCATGAGAATTGGGATCCAGTGCCCTCCTAATGAATGGAGTGGTGGGTCGTGCAATGGGACTGATGGAAATGGCAGAGCACTGTACATGGCTATTTTCACCATTCTCAAAGAGACACAGGACCCCCATTCTCATGATTGGTGGGTGTCCCAGTGGTCAGAGCCCCACTGATCAGATACTTATCTCTTAACCTGTGGATAGGGGATAAGTTCAGAATTTGGCACAACCTATTTAACTGCTTGATGTACTGTGACATCACTGTGTTCCTTATCCATGTACTGTGACATCACTTCATGTGTCCCATGTACTGTGACATCATTATTTATTAGCAGTTGGGAGACCAAAATAATCATAAGTTTTTCAAATTCTAAACTTTCTATTGAAGGTTGTCTAGTTGGAACGGAGCTCCATTCCTATAGTGCCCCATGGCTATTGGTTTTTCCCCTGATGCCCCCAATGGATGAAGAGGGTTGTGCTGGGCCCCTGTTGGATCAAGGAGCGACACATTTTGGGAGCTGTTGACCCTACTTATATACTGGATCATTGGACTTTCTGGACCATCAAGTGCTTTACTATCTCTTACCTAGAGCAGTGGTGGGCAAACTTATTAGTCAACTGAGCCAAATATCAACAAAACAGCGATTTTTTTACTGAGAGCCAAATTTTTTAAACGTAAACTATATAGGAAGGTACATTGTTATTAACTTAATAAGGGTATTCCTAACCATCTGAACATACCTTTCTCAATCCTCGACACTACATCTTTCACTCCACAATGTTTCTCCCTATAAGATGCACGTAGGTTTTAGAGGAGGACAATATGAAAAAAAATATTTTTCATTACTCTTCAGGTCAAACCACTAATCAGACCCCCAATGTTAATAAGACCTCCCTCAGATCAGATGTCAGCTCAGACCCCAAAGTAAATGACCCCCAATCAGACCTTAGATAGGAGCCCCATGCCTCTCATCATCCCCATTATCATCCATGATGCCTCTTATCAACCCTGTTATTATCCATGATGCCTCTCATCATCCCCATTATCATCAATGATGCCTCTCATATCCCCCATTATGATTCTCATCATCCCCTTTATTATCCATGATGCCTCTCATCATCCATGATACCTCTCATATCCCCCATTATGATTCTCATCATCCCCTTTATCATCCATGATGCCTCTCATCATCCCCTTTATTATCCATGATGCCTCTCATCATCCATGATACCTCTCATATCCCTTATTATGATTCTCGTCACCCCATTGCCTCAGATCAGCCCCAAGTTTCATAAAATAAAAAAGCACTTACCTCTCCTGCTCCTGGATGCCACTGCTCCTCACCACCCTGGCTCTGTGTTCCTCCTGCTGACGGCTGTGCTGTGAACTGGCGTGCACAGCGTGACGTCACAGAGCGCCTCACACTGTGCGCAGCTCTGCACAGCCGAGGACCAGGAAGCGGTGAGTACAGAGCATTCACCGCTTCCTGGTCCTCCCTCTTCTGCCGATTTTTGCCACGGGCAACAAAAATGCGATCGCACTGTACATGTGAGCCCGCACCTGGAAGAGCCAATATCAAGAGGCTAAAGAGCCACATGTGGCTCTAGAGCCGCAGTTTGCTGACCACTGACCTAGATGATAGGATATATTGGTATAAAACAAATCACCAATTCTGGATGTGGAATGGCCGGTTGAAGAGAATTGAGTAGGTCAGATTTATTTTTATAAAGCCGTGCTTTCACAGAAGACCGTCAAATGCAGGTTCGTTGTGCCTCATGTCAGTAACTAGTGAGTGTGATCGGTAGAGAGATGCCTGCTAATAGCTGTCCTGCCGGCTGCTACAGACGAAGCCGAAAGAAGAGCTGATGGGAATTGTGCCATCTAAGCTTGGCAATGTTCCTGATATCTGATGGGGCAAGGTATTCTGCATCAAACACAGCACCCGACGCAGGACTGCGCTCTAATTTTGGACTGCTTTACTGCATTTAGAGCCGCCCTGGAATCTGCAACTGGTTACAGGACAGGTCCAAGCAAAAAATTATTATCAGTGAGATACACCTGAGCTGCATGGAACCTGTGAGTGGACTGTCCAGGTCTTGGGATGTCTAAAATAATTAGTCCACAGGTGTACAGGCCTTATTTAACCCGTAGGCGACCCATGACATACAAGTACATCATGCTTTAGAGACCCATGATGTACTAGTACGTCAAGATAATTGGGCATGCACTGGAGCGGTGCCTGCGCGATTAATGCAGGCGCCTGCCAGTCACTGACATCGCTTTTTACACCATGTGAATGCTGCAGTCAGCGCTGACCGCGGCATACACAGGGCTTGCTGAGTGTTCTGCCCCCCCCCCCCAATCCATCGGGGACCCAACGGCTGAGAAGGCAGCCCAGTGCCTTACACAGGCATCGCTTCCACTGAGCCTATGAGATCCAACTCCCATCATGCTCTGCTGTAGGATGATAGCTGTAGCCAGACTGGGCATGCTGGGATTTGTAGTTTTGCAACAGCTGGAGAGCCGCAGTTTGCCCATCCCTGTCCTAGGCAACTGTGTACACAGTTCTAACACACAATGCATTACTATATAGGATGTATAGTAATGCACTATAGAGGGGATTAGACACCCAAAAGATTAAGTCCCACAGTGGGTCAAAAATAAAAAGTAAAAAAAAATTTAAAAAGTGTTTTTCATAAAAAAATTGTTTCAAGTTAAAAAAAAACATTTTCCTTAATAAACACATTAAAGTTGTACAAATTGAAAAAAAGAAAAGAAACCAGGCACATTAGGTATTACCGCATCCATAACAACTGGGTCTATAAAAATATCACATAATCCACCCCGCCAAGTGAACGCCATAAAGAAAAATTTAAAAAAAAAGTGTAATACTAAGCAAGCAAAAATCCATATGTACCCAAAAAATGTACCGATCAAACCGTCATCTCATACTGCAAAAAATGAGCCCCTACATAAGACAATCATCTGTAAAATAAAAAAAATATGCCTTTCAGAAAATGGAGACACAAAAACATGATTTGGGAGTTTCTACTGTAGGGGTGCATCGGGAGGGGGGGCTTTAAATGTAACATGGAGCCTAAAAACCTGTCCACAAAATCGGTTGTTAACCATTGATGGGTTACACTAAAAAGTAGATTAAAATAGAAAATCTGGCCCAAAAAATTGAAATTTCATCACCATTTTCCTTTAATTCTTGTGGAACACCTAAAGGGTTAACAAAGTTTGTAAAATCAATTTTGAATAACTTGAGGAGGGGGTCTAGTTTCTAAAATGGGGTCATTTATGGGTAGTTTCTGCCCCACAAACTGACTTCAGACCTGAACTGGTCATTAAAAAGTGGGTTTTGGAAATTTTTCTTAAAAATTTTAAGAGTTGCTTCTAAAATTCTAAGCCTTCTAATGTCCCCCCAAAAAAAAGTTACCAAATCATGCCAACATGAAGTAAACATATGGAAAGTGTAAAGTAATAACCATCTTATGAGGTATCACTGTCTGCCTTAGGGCTCATTCACACAAAAGTATTTTCTTTCCGTGTCCGTTCCATTTTTTTGCGGACTGTATGCAGAACCATTCACTTCAATGGGTCTGCAAAAAAAACGGAAGTTACTCCGTGTGCGTTCGGTTTCTGTATTTCCATTCTGCGAAAAAATAGAACATGTCCTATTATTGTCCACATCACAGACAAGGATAGTACTGTTCTATGAAGGGCCAGCTGTTCCGTTCCCCAAAATACGGAATGCACACGGATGTCAAAATACGTCATATGCATGAGGCCTTAAAAGCAGAGACATTTTTGGTACATTTTGGATTTTTTTTATACATAAAGGTGAAATATAACTACTCAAATTTATTAACGTCATGAAGCTCAATGGGGGACATTTGTCAATAATGGCCTAATTTGCACCAAACGAATACCAATGTTACAAATCAAAAGTGGTGATTTGTTTAACCTCATATATGAAAAGACGCACGCCACTTGTAAATTGTGACTTTTTTAAATATCGATTTGATTATCCGCCTATTTCTCTTTATTTGCGACATTTTAACACCAATAGCACCGAAATGAGACTTTTCTTTAACTGAAATGTGCCATTTCAGCCAACCCTGCCCAGACCGCACTTGTGACTTTTGAAGCATATTTGCGACATTTCCACTGGTAAATTGCGACTTTTGTCTCAGACTCAGGATGTTTTTGGCATTGTTTTGTTTTTGTTGAATGACAATTTACTGACAAAACCATATTGTTTAGCTCATTTATATTATATAAGAATAAACGCGTCAGTTTAACCTCTTACGGACACAGGACGTACCAGTACGCCCTGATGTCCGAGTCCTTAGAGACACAGGACGTACCGGTACGTCCTGTGTAGTTCCGATCGGAACAAGATACCTGCTGATATCCTGATCAGAAATTTCAAAATGCCTAAAATTGTAATTTTTATCCCCCCACCCGCCCAATGTGGGAGGCGGGCCCGCCTCCTCTCTAATATTCCATGGTGGCCGAATGGGTATAGCAGAGTGTCAGCACATTGCTGACACTCTGCTATAAACGGCTAACATCTGTGCTGGTACAGATGTCAGCCGTTTAACCCTTTCCATGACCACTATATGGAAGGGGTTAACAGCTCCCATCGGGGGCTGCTGTGCCTTTGCAGCCACCCGACAGGATGGGATCACAGAGGGAGGGGACCACCCCTCTCTCCCCATCACCCGCTGCTCTGTTCTGGCAGCGGGTGATGGCTACCATGGCAACAGGACGCCTTCACAGGCGTCCTGCTTGCCATGGTAATAGTAACTCTGATCAGACTTCTGCTAAAGGCAGAAGTCTGATCAGACTGTGTAATGTAAAAAATACGGTACAGTACACTATATAGTGTACTGTACTGTATTACACAGACATCAGGCCCACTGGATCTTTAAGAACCAAGTGGGTCTGGGTCAAAAAATGTAAAAAAAAGTGAAAAAAAGTAAAAATGAAAAAACACATTTATCACTGAATAAAAATTAAAAAAATGAAATACACTACACATATAAGGGAAAAACCTGCTCTATAAAAATATCAAATGATCTAACCCCTTAGGTGAATACCATAACAAAAAACAAAAAAAAATGGTGTAAAAAAAGCCATTTTTTGTCACCTTACATCACAAAAAGTGTAATACCAAGCGATCAAAAATGCGTACGCCTCTCAAAATAGTACCAATCATACCGCCATCTCATCCCGCAAAAAATAAGCCCCTACATAGCACAATCGCCCCAAAAAATGAAAAAAATATGGCTCTCAGACTATGGAGACACTAAAACATGTTTTTTTTTTTTTCTAAAATGCTGTTATTGTGTTAAAGTAAAATAAAAAAAAGTATACATATTAGGTATCGCCGCATCCGTAAAAACCTGCTTTTTTCACATGATCTAACCCCTCAGGTAAATAGCGTAAAAAAATTAAATAAAAACAGTGTAAAAAAAAATTTTTTGTCACCTCACATCACAAAAAGTGTAATAGCAAGCGATCAAAAAGTTATATGCCTCCCAAAATAGTGCCAATCAAACCATCATCTCATCCCGCAAAAAATAATGCCCTACATAGGACAATCGCCCCAAAAAATAAAAAAATATGGCTCTCAGACTATTGAGACATTAAAACATGATTTTTCTTGTTTCAAAAATTATATTATTGTGTAAAACTTTAATAAATAAACAAAAAGTATACATATTATGTATCGCCGCGTCTGTAACAACCTGCTCTATAAAAATAACACATGACCTAACCCCTCAGGTGAACACAGCAAAAAAAATTATATAAATACGGTATTCAAAAGCCATTTTTGTAACCTTACATCACAAAATGTGTAATAGCAAGCAACCAAAATGTCATATGCACTCCAAGATAGTGCCAATCAAACCGATATCTGATCCCACAAAAAATGAGCCCCTACATAACAGTTGCCCAAAAAAAAATAAAAAAAAAATATGGCTTTAAGAAAGTGGAGACACTAAAAATAATTTTTTTCAAAAATGCTTTATTATGTAAAACTGAAACAAACCCCCCAAAAAGTAGTAATATTTGGTATTGTCGCGTCCGTAACAACCTGCTCTACAGAAATAGCACATGATCTAACCTGTCAGATCAACGATGTAAATAACAAAAAATAAAAACTGTCCCAAAACAGCCTTTTTTTTGCAAATTTTCCATTTATCCAGTAACAAAGCAAGGGTTAACAGCCAAACAAAACTCAATATTTATAGCCTTTATTCTGTAGTTTATAGAAACACCCCATATATGGTCGTAAACTGCTGTATGGCCAAAACGGCAGGGCGCAGAAAGAAGGGAACGCCATATGGTTTTTGGAAGGCAGATTTTGATGGACTGGCTTTTTGACACCATGTCCCATTTGAAGCCCCCCTGATGCACCCCTAGAGTACAAACCCTAAAAAAGTGACTCCATCTAAGAAAGTACACCCCTCAAGGTATTCAAAACTGATTTTACAAACTTTGGTAACCCTTTAGGTGTTCCACAAGAGTTATTGGCAAATGTAGATGAAATTTCAGAATTTCTATTTTTTTTTTTACCTTTCCTCAAAAAAAGTGTAATATAGAGCAACCAAAAATCATATTTATCCTAAAATAGTACCCAAAAACTGCCACCTTATCCCATAGTTTCCAAAATGGTGTCACTTTTTTGGAGTTTCTACTCCAATCTCAGAATGGCCTGGATAAGTAAAAGCATTTTAAAGTTATAACCACATAAAGTGACACTGGTCAGATTTCCAAAAAATGGCCTGATCCTTAGGGTGAAAATGAGCCTGATCCATAAGAGGTTAAATACACCACCACATAAGGTCTCTTTCACACGAACAATACGGATTGGCTCCGGATGCGTTCAGTGAAACTCGCACCATTTTGCAAGCAAGTTCAGTCAGTTTTGTCTGCGATTGCGTTCAGTTGTTCAGTTTTTTCCGTGTGTGTGCAATGCGTTTTGATGCGTTTTTCATGTGCGTGATAAAAAACTGAAGGTTTACAAACAACATCTCTTAGCAACCATAAGTGAAAAACGCATTGCATTTGCACTTGCTTGCGGATCACAAAGTCCCATTCACTTCTATAGAGCCAGGGCTGCGTGAAAAACACAGAATATAGAACATGCCGAGTTTTTCTCGCAACAGAGAACTGATGCGTGAAAAAAAAAGCTCATGAAAAAAAAAAAGCTTCATTGGAATAAATGAGTCAGGATTAAGTGCGGGTGCTATGCGTTCTCTTCACGTATCACATAGAAACATAGAATGTGTCGGCAGATTAGAACCATTTGGCCCATCTAGTCTGCCCAATATGCTGAATACTATGAATAGCCCCTGGCCCTATTTTATATGAAGGATGGCCTTATGCCTGTCCCATGCATGCTTAAACTCCTTCACTGTATTTGCAGCTACCACTTCTGCAGGAAGGCTATTCCATGCGTCCACTACTCTCTCAGTAAAGTAATTCTTCCTGATATTACTTTTAAACCTTTGCCCCTCTAATTTAAAACTATGTCCTCTTGTAGCAGTTTTTCTTCTTTTAAATATTCTCTCCTCTTTTACCGTGATGATTCCCTTTATGTATTTAAAAGTTTCTATCATATCCCCTCTGTCTCTTCTTACTTCCAAGCTATACATGTTAAGGTCCGTTAACCTTTCCTGGTAAGTTTTCCTGCAATCCATGTACTAGTTTAGTAGCTCTTCTCTGAATATCCTTCTGCAGATATGGTCTCCAGTACTGCACACAATACTCCCGATGAGGTCTCCCTAGTGCTCTGTAGAGCGGCACGAGCACCTCCCTCTTTCTACTGTTAATGCCTCTCCCTATACACCCAAGCATTCTGCTGGCATTACCTGCTGCTCTATGACATTGTCTGCCCACCTTTAGGTCGTCTGATATAATGACCCCTAAATCCCTCTCCTCAGATACTGAGGTTAGTACTGTATCACTGATTTTATAGTCTGCTCTTGGGTTTTTACGCCCCAGGTGCATTATCTTGCACTTATCGACATTAAATTTTAGTTGCCAGATTTTTGACCATTCATCTAGTTTTCCTAAATCCTTTTCCATTTGGTGTGTCCCTCCAGGAACATCAACCCTGTTACAAATCTTTGTGTCATCAGCAAAAAGACCCACCTTACCATTGAGGCCTTCTGCAATTTCGCTGATAAAGATATTAAACAATATGGGTCCCAGAACAGATCCCTGAGGTACCCCACTGGTAACAATACCATGGTCTGAATATACTCCATTGACTACAACCCTCTGTTTTCTGTCCTTCAGCCACTGCCTAATCCATTCAACAATATGTGAGCTCAAGCTCAAAGACTGCAGTTTATTGATAAGCCTTCTATGTGGGACAGTATCAAAAGCCTTACTAAAGTCCAGATAAGCGATGTCTACTGCACCTCCGCCATCTATTATTTTAGTCACCCAATCAAAAAAGTCAATAAGATTAGTTTGACATGATCTCCCTGAAGTAAACCCATGCTGTGTTTTATCAATCAACCCATGGGTTTTTAGATGCTCCACAATCCTCTCCTTGAGTATGGTTTCCATTAATTTCCCCACTATTGATGTCAGGCTTACTGGCCTATAGTTGCCCGATTCCTCTCTACTATGTATGTGTATTGTGTAATATGTACAGTATATGTGTGTGTAGATTGCAGATTCTATACTAGAAACCTGTGGATTAGCCTTATTGAGGCTAATCCTGGTGCAGACCCACAACACTTCAAGCACATTTGACTGGTGATGCCAGTGATTGATGGCAGCAGTAACGGGACAAAGCCATTTCCCTTTCCACCTCAGGAGAAAGGCTAGGTGCACCCCTATATATGCAGCGTCCCACTCAGGACACGTGGGAACTGCAAAATCATTACAAACTGTTATGCTGTATTCTATGTCATTCTATCTTTGCATTGCCTGTGGTGTCCCTGTTCATATAGGCTGGTTAGGTGTGCTTAATACATCCCACCACTAGATTAGGATAGCACTTACTTTATATATATACCTTAGTCAGGCCTAGTGTGGTGGGTTTTTTGTTAGAGGTTAGTAGTTAGTGTGTGTAGTGAGAAGGAGTAAGGAAGATGTAGTACCAAGGTGTGTGGTGCAGGAGATCATTTTCCTCCTGTGATCCTTTTAGTCCTATCCTGCAACCAGAGGACAGATTCTTATCCCTGGAAGAAATCCGAACAAGTAGAGAGATAGATGATAACAGCCATTACTCAAGGCTTACTAGGCACCTTTGCATATGGTGGAAGACAAGCTAGCTAGAAGCAGCCCCACCGATATTTATAGAAGACAGATTAGCTACCTGTTGAAAAGCTTGGGAAAATATAGATGACAGGACTACTAAGCATACCCGAAAAGAGTACTACTGAACCACAGCCTGAATCAGGACCTAATTACAGCCTATTAGCAGTGGATAAACAGAAAATCCTCTAAATGCCTAAAGACTGTGTTATATCTGGATGCACATGCTGCAACAGAACCAAAACTCAGTAAAAGTTGTGAGTTGCATTCTACCATTGCCTACTTCATTCTTCATCCTTACTACCACTATAAATGGTTGTACCACCATAAACGGTACTGACGTCACGACAAACAAACCGAGGTACCCAGCCGCCACAAGCACCCTAAACACCGCCGCCATCAAGGGCACCTCAACCTTCATCTTGGCTGGTGTTCCCCTGCAACAGAGAGTGCCCCGGAAGATTTTGTGCTGTTCTTGGGTGCCCAGGGCTCATTGATGCATGTGAAGAGTGAAGGCAAGCCAATCCCACAAAAAAGGTTCTTTAGCACAAATTGCTGAAAAAGCTGGCAATGACATAAGTGATTCAGGATGCTCTTGGCATCACAGCTTGCTACATAGTTGCTGACCAGTGCCCATGCTGACTCCTGTCTGCTGCTCTGCTGCTGACTCCTGCTGTGGCAATGGCTCAGTGAGCATCAAAAATGGAGCTAGCTGGATGTTGCATTATGCCATCACTACTCCAGATGTGAATTTACCTTTAATTCCTGATTATTGTTGAGAAAAGCAACTTCCTATACTATTAAAAGGGATTGTCTAAGATTTTGATATCGATAACCTATCTTCAACATCAGATTGGCGGTTGTCTGACGCAATGTACCCCCACTGATCAGCTGTTTCCTTGTAACATCGACACTAGAACAGCTCTGTCCATTGTGTAGCGGGTGGAGATGGTAACCTCTGCTGTCATTGAAGTGAATAGGAGCAGTGCTGCCATTACCAGCTCCTTCCATCAGCTGGGGTTGCAGAGTGTCAGGCCTCCACTGATTGCTAGAACATAGGGGGACAACCTTTGTTATGTTCTAGCCTAAGGAGTTCTTGAAACCTCGACTCCATAGAGGACATCATAGTTGTTTTTAATGTTAATCGTAGCTCCAAAGTATGCAGCAACATCTTGACATTGCAGCTGCAACTGATCATGCATGCATGGGGTCTACTGCTACCTTAAAGGGGATCTTTCACCTACATGGCTATTGAAGTAAAGCAATTGCCTAATAGCACATACTACCTTATTCCCAAGTGTACCTTTGTTTTAGCGATTGGGGTTCTCTATCTTTTGAAAAAACTGTTTGTTTGGTATGCAAATAAGCCAAGTAAGGTGCCCAGAGGGTCTTTATTTTCTTATGAAGGAGCCCATGCACGCCTCCTGTTAGTGCTCAAGCTGCTTCCTCTCTGCTCTGACATGATGCCCCCTGCCAGGGGTGGTTTGGCCTTAGACCTTACCAGGAAATTTCCCGGTGGGCCAATGCCCAGAGGGCCACCTGAGCCCTTCTTACGACTGGCCATTGTAAGTTTTTGGGGATGTATTTTGTGCTGCTGGCAGTAGTTTGTGATGGGCTGTGGTATTTGGCTCTGTTGGAGTGGTATAATGTGCCACAATATGGTATTGCTGACCCTGCCTTCCATCTCTTTGGACCTAACTACAAAATGGGACCACTTTTTGTATTTTTTCCAGGGCCACTTTAAGTTCCCAGTCCACCCCTGTCCCTTCCTGCAATAGAGATGTCCCGAACTATTTGCCGGCGAACGGTTCCTGGCGAACATAGCTTGTTCGCGTCCGCCGAGGCGGGCGAACATATGCGATGTTCGCGTTCGCCCCTATACTTTATTATTGAGAAAACTTTGACTCTGTACCTCACAATCAGCAGACACATTCCAGCCAATCAGCATACCCTCCCACCTCCTATCAAAAAGCAAGGACGGCATCCATCTTAGATTCATTCTGAAGCTGCAGTGTTAGTAGTTGTAATTGCAATGCGATTAATATAACCTGTATTAATCGCATTGCGAATTTAACTTAGATCTTGGTTCCTAATGGTTGTATTGCTAGAATTATATAATGAAGATTGAGAATATAGCGCTATTCTAGCAATGCAACCATTAGGAACTCAGATCTAAGTTGTAATCCCAATGCGATTAATATAACCTGTATTAATCGCATCGCGATTACAACTTAAATCTGAGTTCCTAATGGTTGTATTGCTAGAATATAACGAAGATTGAGAATATAGCGCTATATTCTCAATCTTCGTTATATTCTAGCAATACAACCATTAGGAATCCAGCTCTAAGTTGAATTCGCAATGCGATTAATGCAGGTTATATTAATCGCATTGCGAATTCAACTTACCACACTCTGCGTCAACTACGTAATTTTCCATGGGAGTTTTGAAATGGATCCCCCTCCGGCATGCCACAGTCCAGGTGTTAGTCCCCTTGAAACAACTTTTCCATCACTATTGTGGCCAGAAAGAGTCCATGTGGGTTTTAAAATTCGCCTGTCTATTGAAGTCTATGGCGGTTCGCCCTGTTCGCCCGTTCACGAACATTTGCATAAATTTGCGTTCGCCGTTCGCAAAACGGAAAATTTTATGTTTGCGACATCTCTATCCTGCAATGTGTCCGCCCACCCTTTGCTACATCACATACAAGCCATAACTCCGCTCGCCCTTTGCCTGCTGCATTGCATCTAAAGCTTGCGCATGGCCGTTCCAAGGACTTCCTGCGGACTGCGTTTCCCACTGAGGGCATCCGCTTCAACTCTCCTATTGGGCATGTGCTGAGCCACTCTTCTCCTTTGTTTCTGGCACAGGCTGATTTAGACGTGATGCAGCAGAGAAAGGGTGGGCAGAGTTATGGCTTCTATGCGTAGCAAGGGGGTAGACAGATACATTGCAGCAGGGGGAGTCATGTCAGAGCGGAGAGCAGGCGGGTTTGGCAATAAGAGGAGGGGTGCCTGGGCTCCTTCATATGAAAATAAGGCCCCGCTAGGCACCTTACTTGGCTCATTTGCATACCAAAGAAACAGTTTTTTCAGAAGAGAAGGTACTACTTGGAGCCGAACCAGAGTTCGGTATCAAGGTTTTTTACATTAATAATTAATTCACAAAGTTATTACACAAAGTCTTACGAGACTTCCCACAGTATTAACTTCGACTCATTGGAGCCAACACATTCTAATACTTTACAAAGCTCCTGCTCCGTACAGTATTACAACAAAGTTTTATGCAAATAGACTTTGGTTGAAGCATCCAAAGTCGATTCGCTCACCCCTACTTATAATCTTTATCATTCATTATGATTTTCCAATTTGTCCGTAGAGAATGTTCTCTGTCTGTAATTTTGGGATAAGCTGTCCAGAAAAAAGATAAATTTTGTTTGGCAACCCTGTCTGCTGGAACAGAATTCTTGGATGCCTGCCACGGACGTGGATGTATCCTAAGTTAATGTGATATCATGTGGGATTCAGTCAGGTGAGCTGCTTCAACATCACAACTGTTTCAGCCAGGTAAGCTATTGTGATATCAAAAGTGGCCTTCAGTCAGGTAAGTTCCTATGACATCACAAGTAGGTTTTAGTCAGTTAAGCTCTTGTGATCTTACAATCGTGCTTCCTTTAGGTGAATGGCGACGACATTACAAGTGTGTTTTCATCAGTTAAGGTTCTTTGACATCACTAGTGGCTTTCAGTCGCGTAAGCTCCTATAACATTACAAGTATGTTTGTATGACATCACATTCTATTAGTTAAGCTTCTGTGAAATCACAAGTGGGTTTCAATGTCACAGACGTACCTGCGGCAGGTGGCAGGAGATCGGTGAGACTGGCAACACGTGGTTTGATCTGACATGTTTTCCGTTTGGACCAACTTACGTCTGTGTTGTTTCTGGTGCTTGCCACACCTTCTTTCCCCAGGTGTGGCTATTATGGTCATTTAACCTTCTCTATTTATTGTTGTTTCTCCCACTATGCTATGTGGTTTATAGCTTCTGTTGGTGGTGTTAATAGCTAGTGTGTGGATCTCGACTGAGTTCCTGGTGCTGCCATAGCCACTTGAAGTTAAATGTTTTCTTTCCCTATTGTATTACCCTCTTTTATATCTGATTTTGCCGATGTGTTTCCTGAGAGTGGATGCCAGGATTTACCTCCGCATCGGGAATATGATTGTCCTATCAACCTTATTCCCGGAGCTAAGTTGCCCAAATCTAGGTTGTATAACCTTTCTGGACCCGAAAGAACAGCCATGAGAGTATATTATCGAGGGTTTGGCTATAGGACACATAGGACCTTCCAAATCTCCCGTGGCAGCAGGGTTTTTCTTTGTTAAAAAAAAAGGACAGAACTCTTAGGTCATGTCTGGATTTCCGTGAGCTCAATCGCATTACTGCCCATTATCCTTATCCCCTTCCGTTGATTCCTGATTTGTTTAACCAGATTGTTGATGCCAAGGTGTTCTCCAAGTTGGACTTAAGGGTGGCATATAATCTGGTCAGGATCAAGGAAGAGGATGAATGGAAGATGGCTTTTAATACCTCAGATGGTCGATTTGAGAACCTAGCCATGCCTTTTGGGTTGATCAATGCTCCTGCAGTTTCCCAGTATTTTGTGAATGACATTTTTCATCACCTGGTGGGGAAGTTTGTTGTCATGTATTTGGATGACATACTGATTTATTCTCCAGATGTGGAGACTTATCAGGATCAAGTTAGACAGGTGTTACAGATCCTAAGAGATAATAAATTGTACGCAAAATTAGAGAAGTGTGTTTCTGCTGTACATGAGGTGCAATTCTTGGGCTACCTGCTGTCATCTTCAGGTTTTCAAATGGATCCAGAGAAAGTCCATGCTGTATTGGACTGGGATCGACTCAAAAATCTGAAGGCTCTTATGCGGTTTTTGAAGTTCACCAACTATTACCGAAAATTTACCGAAAATGTATTCAGAAGGTGGTGAAACCCTTAACGGATATGACTAAGAAAGGGACGGATGTTTTCAATGTGGTCTGATTGGGCGTTGCGAGCCTTTTCTGCGGTTAAGGAGTACTTCGCTTCTGCCCCTATATTGGTGCAGCTGCATGTATCACAACCTTTCATTGTGGAAGTTGACGCGCCCATGTGCATTTTTCTCTAAAAAACTCTGCCGCAGAGAGAAATTACGATGTGGGTAACAGAGAGTTGCTGGCCATTAAGTTGGCTTTTGAGGAGTGGCATCATTGGTTGGAAGGGGCGATTCATCTGATCATGGTGTTCCCAGATCACAAAAATCTGGCTTACCTGGAGTTGGCTAACCGACTGAACCCAGGGTAGGCCAGATGGTCTTTGTTTTTCACCAGATTCAATTTAATTGTCACTTATCGTCCTGGGGTTAAGAACATCAAGGCAAATGCCTTGTCACGTAGTTTTTCTTTTGGTGGTGATTTTGAAAATCCGAGTTCGATACTGTCGCAGGGGGTGGTGATATCCGCTTTATACCCTGACCTAGAGGTGAAGGTGTTAGAGCCTCAGGGAGTCACACCGGAGTCTTGCCCCTCTGAGAAATTGTTTGTTCTATCAGAATTGCATCAGAATGTGTTTGAGGAACATCACTGTACGTTTTTTATGCGACACCCTGGGAGTAGATCCACTGCCTACCTCATCTCTAGATTCTGGTGGCTGGGGTTGCGTAAGTGTGTTGAGGACTATGTGTCGGCCTGTAGCATCTGTGCACGCGCTAAGGTGACACATACTCGACCTTCTGGATCTCTACTTCCGTTGCCCATACTGTCCAGACCATGGACTCACTTGTCTATGGATTTTATTACTGATCTGCCTAATTCGTCTGGAATGACAGTCATTCTGGTGGTAGTTGATCGTTTTAGTAAAATGGTGCTCTTTATAGCATTGCCTGGCCTACCTAATGCTAAAACACTTGAGCAAGTGTTTGTTGACAACATTGTGAAACATCATGACATTCCCTCTGAAGTGGTCTCGGATCGTGGGACTCAGTTTGTGTCCAGATTCTGGAAGGCGTTCTGTACTCGGCTGGGGGTACAACTGTCTTTTTCTTCTGCTTTTCATCCTCAGACAAATGGACAGATGGAGCACACTAATCAGAATCTGGAGACTTACTTAAGATGTTTTGTCTTTGAGAACCAGGAGGAATGGTCCTCGTTTTTGTCCTTTGGCAGAGTTTGTCATAAACAATCGTAGACAGGAGTCCACAGGTATGTCACTATTTTTTGGGGCATATGGGTTTCCCCCGCAATCTGGCGCATTCTCTGGTTCGGATACTTCCGGTATAACTGAGGAGGAACATTTTTCGTCATCATTGTCTTCTATATGGTGGAAAATGCTAAATAACTTGATGAATATAGGAAAAAAGTATAAATGTGTGGCTGACAAGAAACGTATGAATGGTCCGGACCTAAGTGTTGGTAATTTTGTGTGGCTGTCCACAAGAAATATTAAGTTGAAGATTCCTTCTTGGAAGTTGGGTCCAAGGTTTATTGGTCCATATAAGATTACGGCCATTATTAATCCTGTAACTTTTCATCTTGAACTTCCTCAGGCTCTGAAAATATATGTGTTTCACAAATCTTTGTTGAAGAGAGATGTTGAAACTTTGGAGTCGTCCTCCTTGCCACCCGCTTCTGTCATATTGGACGGCAGTTTGGAATTCAAGATCACCAAGATTATTGACTCTCGAGTCCTCCGTAGATCTTATCAGTATGTTGTTCACTAGAAGGGTTATAGACCATAGGAGAGGATGTGGGTACCAGCATCTGACGTGAATGCCAGTCGTTTGGTGAAAGCCTTTCACAGGTCTCATCCGGATAAGGTTGGTCCTGAGTGCCCGGAGGTCACCCATATAAGAGGGGGGGGGGTGGTACTGACACGGACATTCCTGCGATAGGTGGCAGGAGATCGGTGAGACTGGCAACAAGTGGTTTTATCTGACATGTTTTCTGTTTGGATCAAATGATGTCTGTGTTGTTTCTGGTGTTTGCCACACCTTCTTTGCCCAAGTGTGGCTATTATGGTCTTTTAACCTTCTCTATTTATTGTTGTTTCTCCCACTATGCTATGCGGTTTATAGCTTCTGTTGGAGTTGTGGATAGCTGGTGTGTGGATCTCGACTGAGTTTATGGTGCTGCCATAGCCACTTGAAGTTAACTGTTTTCTTTCCCTTTTGTATTTTGTTTGGATTATTTTTAGTGTTGAGCGAACTTGTTTTTTAAGTTCTGCGTCCAAAGTTTGGGTTATCTTAGCTTCCCGTTATGGATTATAAATTCCGTTATGGTCCGTGGTAGCGGAATCCATAACGGATTCTTCGATAACCCGAACTTTGGACGCAGAACTTAAAACACAATTTCACTCAACACTAATTATTTTGTGTGTTGCATTTCCATGTCATTTGTATTAAGGCCAGAGGCAGACTCCTGTTCGTCCTTCCTTTTGGGGCAACAGGTTGTCTCAGTCCTGACATTAGTACCAGGGTCCTATAGGGTGAGTTAGGACACTAGGTATTTCGGTGTTTGAACTCACCTACCTCTGGGGTCTGTTCATACTGTTAGTTAGTCAGGACTTTGATTAGGGTTTTACTAGGAGGTGTCTATCTCCTTTCCGGGCCTTATTCCCTCACCCCTTTCCCTCCCACACCCGAATGTGACATTCAAGCAGGTAAGGTTCCATAACATAACAAGTGGGATTCACTAAAGTTACCCTGTAACTTCGCAAGTGGATTTCAGTCAGATAAGCTTAGGTTATGGCATACCATATGTACAGGGCTGTATTTACAACAAGGCACATGAGGTCATGTGCCTAGGGTGTCAGGAAGGGGGGCACTTTACATAGAAACTATTAATGTATGTTGATTCTTTCACCTTAGTCATGCTTCTCATGTCTCCTTATAACTAACCTTTGTTGAGGGTTGCTACAAGGAGAGTTAACACTGCTCACACTACTTACATACAGCTAATCTAACAGTAATATCTTCAGGAAGGGAGTGTAAGAGATAAGTCCTCTGACATGTAGCTACAATAAACAAACGTAAGTGATAAGGAGACATCAGAGCAGTCTGATGAGGAGAAAAACAATCCAGTATATGATCCATATGTACATTGCCAACTTGCAGAGAGGATTTCTCTGC
Organism: Bufotes viridis; assembly: GCA_033119425.1. Classification (NCBI taxonomy): domain Eukaryota; kingdom Metazoa; phylum Chordata; class Amphibia; order Anura; family Bufonidae; genus Bufotes; species Bufotes viridis. Next base: position 454,636,096 of record CM065590.1, read on the forward strand.
CTGTCACACAGCAGACCATTCCATAATCCACACACTGACACCAATGTAGTAAACACACAGCGGTAGCAGTAAAGGTGGCCATACACCAAGCGAGAGTTAGGGCTCTTTCTGATAACTGATGTTACACTTGTTTGTGGTCCGGCCTGTTAACCACTCACAGATGATGTCGGCACCTGTTTTTCCTGCAGACTCAATCATGTGAATGAATGAATCTTGAGGGAAACTCAGTGCTGGATGGTGCGTACTATTTTTTTCCAGTCATGCACTATCTATTGATGGAGAGGCCTTTGGACTTGTGCATAAGGTTTGCTGGGTAAGGGTATATTTAGATGAGATGTTTTTAACCACACAGTCGAATTTGCGTTAAAAGCGGCATTTAAACTGCTCTCAGTTTCACCAGGTTGTGATGTGGTTATTTGCCATATATTTTTCCAGGTTAAAAATGTAACATAAATATATTTCACTTGTATAAACTGCAGGCCAATAACCAAATCACAAAACCACAGCAATCATGGTGAAGCCAAGGTCGTTTTCAACAAGATTTTTTACTGCATGATCAAAAACATTTTATGTGTAGACCTCTTGCACACGAACATGGTGCATCCGTTCCATGCATTGCGGGTCGCAATTTGCGGTCCCCAATGCACGGGCAACGTCCGTGCGGTGGCCGGAACGGATTGAGACCCATTCAGCTTGAATGGGTCCGTGATCCGTCCGCATCGCAAAAAAATAGAACAAGTTCTATTTTTTTGTGGTGCGGAGGAACGGACAGAAACACCACGGAAGCACTCCGTAGTGCTTCCGTGGGGTTCCGATTCGTGCTTCCATTCCGCATCTCTGTGATTGCAGACCCATTCAAGCTAATGGGTCTGCATCCATGATGCGGAGTGCACGTGGGCCAGTGTGCAAGAGGCCTCAAAGGGGTTATCCAATCCCTATAATGACCCCCACAATGCCTGTGCCCCTCCTCTAGAGCATACTTACCTGCTCCCCGGCACCCCCATCCCTCCGGATCCCTGTGCGCCCGCCACCGCTTCTCCCTGTCACTCGCAATGCTAGGGAGGCTGCTCGCCTGTCACCGGATGTTTTGATCTATGTCACGGAGAGATGCAGGGGTCCGGAGAGACGTGGGTGCCAGGCAGCAGGTAAGTATGCCCTAGAGCAAGAGCCCTGGAATTCTGGGGGTCATTATAGGGATTGGATAACCCCTTAAAGGAAATCTGTGACTACGTTTGGGGCCACTAAACCACCAGCATGCCTTTACATCTGTACGAGTTAACTAATTAAGATCATCAATTTTCAACCATCTTAAAAGAGTTGTTATATCTGACTATTTATGGCATATCCACAGGATATGCCATGTCTAATAGCCAATAGTCTCAACTCTAGACCCCACTCCTATCCCAGAAATGGAAACTCGCTATCAGGAATGCAGTGTTGGGCATGCATGTGCGCCTCTTAAAGTGACTGGAGTTTAGCCTTCCAAAGATGCTCCTGTCCCAGAATTATGTAGTAAATGAACTTCTGTATTAATCATCATGTACAGTGAAGCGAGGCGTCCTATCCTCCGCAATGCACAAGGGCCCAAAAGCCACCAGGTCCATCTTTCAGACTCCTCTCTGGTAATAGATGAGTTATTTTACTGCTGTTTGAGACAGGGACATCTTTAGAAAGCAAAACCCCAGCTGTATAAGACATGCTGGTGCTTTAATGACCCCAAACCTAATCACAGTTTCATAGGGTTCTCTGGGATCTTGATGTCTGTGTAGCAAAGTATTTTAGTGGTCCTTTCCCCTTTAATTCCTTGTAATATACTGTAGTTGCTTAGTGGTATCAGACACCTGGCCGCATTCCTGAGGTCTGATCTAACTATTATTGTTAAGCGAGCATGCTCGGCCGAACACGAGTTCGGCTCGAGCATCGCTATGCTCGGCACATGGAGAGTCTCCTTCTCGCACGTTTCTTGGCTGTTATGCAGCCAATAAAGTGCAGGGAGGTACTGGCACGCACAGTAATGCCATAGCCATTTTGGCTACTGGCATTACAGTAATTGGCTGGCCGAAACGCGCCATCGGGTGCTATATAGCACCCGATGACACGTGTTCGGCTCAGTATTAGTCAGGAAAAGCTGAAGATAAGAAGGGACAGACAGTGTAGGAAGTGTTATTGGAAGATTTTTATTAGAAAAACTTTTCAGAGACCCAAAAGTCCTTTTAAGGACTATTGTGTGTGACAGCAGCAATATATATTTTTAGCGCATCCTGCGCTAAATAGCATCTAATAGGCCGCTGCGGACATTTAAATTATCTGCGCCACATCTACTGTGTAAAGTGTGCGCATCCCTAAAATATCAATGACATCCAGTGTACTTTTTCCGTAGACGGTGTCCGCTTCTGAGAGTGACATTACCAGGGCCACATCTAAAGTGTTACCTGTGGTACCTCTCCAATATATCGCTTTCTCATCCCAAATATCTGTGACATTCCCTGTAATTTTTTATTAGCTGCTGGTAACAGCATTGACATTATCTGCAGGATATCTTCAGTGTAACGTGTGCGTTTTAAAAATTTGTCTGTGACATACAGTGTACTTTTTCCTTAGACGCTGCAAACAGTGAGTTTAGATGTGGTACCTGTCCTGTATAACGTTTCCTCATCCCAAATAACTGTGACATTCCCTGTCATTTTTTATTAGCCGCTGGTGACAGCATAGACATTATCTGCAGGATATCTCCAGTGTGACATTTCCACATCCCAAATACCTTTTTAAATTTGTTTGCGTATACACTTCCAAATCCTACGCTATTGTACATGTGACATACTTTCAAGCATATATAACATTTAAAATGAAGAAGGCGAGCAGTAAGGGACGGGGATGGTGCACGCAGAGACCGTGGCCCTGGGCGCTTTCAAGCTGTGCCTGCTGCCAAAGCACAAGAAAAACAATCAACCATGATACCTAGCTTCATGTCCCAGTTTGCAGGGCGACACAGGACACCACTCAGACCAGTACGACCATGGTCAGTTGGATTGCAGCAGATAATGATTCCAGTCGTTTAATCACTACCCTGTCTTTCACCAAGTCCAGTCTCAGTAGCCAACAATCTGGTCAACACAATCCTCACCCTGATCCTCCTTCTTCCCACCATGGAGAGTCTGGCCAAAGAAGTGATCCCACACTTGGATATTCCGAGGACCTCTTGTCATCGCCATTCTTTCATTTGTCCCTCTCGCTAAGCATGCTTAAATAGGGACAGATTTTGTGCCCTGATTCCCAACCTCTTGAACATCCACAGTCACAAGAAGATGATGGTGGGGAACAGCAATTACTGTTTAATGAGGTGGATGATGACGAGACACAGTTGCCAATAAGTCAACGGCAATTACTCTCTCAAGAGGTTGATGAAGAGGATGAGACACAGTTGTCAATCACTGAGGTTGTGGTTAGGTTAACAAGTCAGGAGGATGAGCAGAGTGAGGAAGTGAAAGAGGAGGTAGTGGACGATGAAGTCACTGAACCGACCTGGGAAGGTGGAAAGCCGAGCGAGGACAGCAGTACAGAGGAGGGGGGGATCTGCAGCACTGCAACAGGCTGGAAGAGGCAGTGGGGTGGCAAAAGGGAGAAGGTGGACCACACGAAACAGGCCCGCAACTGTTACACTGAGCATCCCTTGTAGAAATCTCCCTTGCCAAGGGTAAGGTGTTCCGCAGTATGGCACTTTTTTGAGGAAAGTGCGGAACACAAAAGAATAGTAGTTTGTAACCTGTGCCGTACCAAAATGAGCCGGGGCGTGAACACTAGCAACCTTACCACCACCAGCATGATCCGCCACATGCCATCCAAGCATCCTAATAAGTGGGATGAACGCCTGGGTCCACAATCTGTGTCTGCAGGTCACACCACTGCCTCCTCTTCCCCTATGGTACGTGCTGCTGGCCAATCCCCTGTCGAAGGTGCAGGCTCGGATGCCCCCTGCCCTACACCTTGACCAAGCACCATCAGCGACCACATCCACTTCCCTGTCCCAGCACAGCGTCCAAATGTCCTTACCCCAGCCACCCACCTGCAGGCCATAGCAATAAATGCAAAGCTTTCCAGATTACTGGCCCTGGAAATGTTGCCATTTAGGCTTGTGGACATTGAGGCCTTCCGCAACCTGATGGCGGTCTTCCCGCATTACGCAGTCCCCTGCCGCCACTATTTTTCATGGTGTGCCGTGCCCGCCTTACACCAACATCTGTCCCGTAACATTACACGTGCCCTGACCAACGCAGTTAAAATATTTAATAGGGTACTCATTCCAATAACAGGGCCTCTTAAGAGTCGTGTATTGTTATTTATCATCACTACCTCCCCGAGTTGGGAGTGGGTAATTGGCGCGCCTGCTGCCTTCCTTGGATGCGGTAGCCGTTTCTCAGGCTCCCTCTCCGGAATCAAACCCTGATTCCCCGTTACCTGTGGTCACCATGGTAGGTGCAGAAAGTACCATCCAAAGTTGATAGGGCAGACATCCAAATGGATCGTCGACTTCACGGGGACGTGTGACCAGCCAGAAGTTATCTAGAGTCAACAAAGTGGCAGCAGGCCCTCGCCCACAATGTTTTCGATGGTCAGCTCACCTGCAGGCCCTTGCATATAATGTTTTACAGGGTCAGCTCACCTGCAGGCCTTCGCATATGTTTTACAGGGTCAGCTTACCTGCAGGCCCTCACATATAATGTTTTACAGGGTCAGCTCACCTGCAGGCCCTCACCTACAATCTTTTACAGGGTCAGCTCACCTGCAGGCCCTCGCATATAATGTTTTACAAGGTCAGCTCACCTGCAGGCCCTCACCTACAATCTTTTACAGGGTCAGCTCACCTGCATGCCCTCGCATATAATGTTTTACAGGATCAGCTCACCTGCAGGGCCTTGCATATAATGTTTTACAGGGTCAGCTTACCTGCAGGCCCTCACCTACAATCTTTTACAGGTCAGCTCACCTGCAGGCCCTCGCATATAATGTTTTACAGGGTCATCACACCTGCAGACCCTCACCTACAATCTTTTACAGGGTCAGCTCACCTGCAGGCCCTCGCATATATTGTTTTACAGGGTCAGTTCACCTGCAGGGCCTCACCTACAGTCTTTTACTGGGTCTGCTCACCTGCAGGCCCTCGCATATAATTTTTTAGAGGGTCAGCTCAGCAGCAGATCCTAAACTATAATTTTTTCAATGGTCAGCTCAGCAGCAGACCCTCACCCCTAATGTTTTAGAGGGTCAGCTCAGCAGCAGGGCCTCGGTGCTAATGTTTTAGATGGTCATCTAACTATGTAACAAAGAGGTTAGCTCCAATGAAGATATCATCTTGAAGATATCAGGGTAAGATGTGTCTACCACGGCTTCTCTTTGTATCATATAGGCATCGGCCAGGTACCATGTTGGGAACTGGTCAATGGGGAGCTTGCTCATTTGTTCACGGCTTTGGTGACTGTTACTTACTGTACTCCATATATCTTCTTTTATATATGTCTTTTATCATAGTCTAGTAAACTTTTTATGCACCTAAATCTTGTTAAGCCTATTTATTCCCGGATCTCAGAATAAATGGTAATACAATGACCATGTGAATAGGGCTGAGTTGCAATACGAAGCATAGCCGCTATTTAGTGGACAGCACTGTGCTTGGTAAGCTGTGAGTGCTACAGCTTCAGTGAGCGCTGCAACTTACTCTTTTTTTAGGAGTCCAATGGGCGGTCCTACTCAGTCATTGACACTTATTTTTGCACATATTCTCAGACATAAAGAGCTGTCAATGACTGGGACCGCCCACTGGACTCCTAGATATAGAAGAGCAGGGATTTCAATCATGAAGTCACAAGTCCTTCATATCAATGGAGTGGATGGCATTTTCATAGTGACAGGTTGCCTTTAAAAGCAGATACTTTTAGCTAGGCATTGTGCCCTTTATTATACGCAGTAAAGTAACCTCCAGCAGCGGGTTTATCCTATTGCAGGGTGAGCTCTATAATACAGTTATCAAGAAATGGCTTTTTTATTAATGACTCCTGTTCCTTTTTAATCATGTGTTCCATTGTTCCATCACAATATGCCATCCGATTACCTTTCAGCGTTATGCAGCGGCATAATATGCTCATGATCATAGTTTATGCCAGTCCTAAATGAACTATCAATACAGGTGTGTTTTTTCACAATGAATAGCAAATTATCATTGGAATTTCATTTGCATAAACCTTCTAGGCCGCTCATCTTTCTACCTCTCATTTTCATTGTACAGTATTCTGGTTGTTTTCTGCCAAGACTCCAGAATGGATGAAGAGGGCACCAGAGAAACACAAAACCTTAGTTCAGTGACATTTTCGCACTCATGGATTATAATGAAGTTGGCAATCTGTAGTGGGTTTGAAAGTGCGGTCACAGCTGGCATAGCACAAGCATGCCGCAAATCATTAAAAATGTACTCCTGTAACTCATAAGCATCTAAATGGGAACCAAGTGAGACGTAAAGTTGGCGTGACCCAATGTCACTGCAACCATTTCTATCATATCCAAAGCATCTCCATATCAAAAGCATTTACTTGGCACAAAAGGTAGGTTCGTTATGTAGGTTACGATAGAAAAGAATCATGGCTGTCGCAGATGGATTTAGCAAACTATTCCAATGCAGATATATAGCGGCAGCATTTGGCTGGATAGTGTTTGCTCTGAATAGTTTGGTTTTATTTGTTAACCATCTTCCTTTATTTCTGAACTGTAGTTACATATAGTATATAATACGGCATGAAAGCCCAGTCTACAAAATATACAACAAGCAATCGACACGTTATCTATTCTGTCCTGCAGTGCTTGTTTTATTGTTGCTTTTAAACCTGCAGTAACACAACATATTGAAACGTAGAAAAAAAAGCATATCACTAGGCACCAAATTTGTTTTTTGTTTTAAAGCTTTGAAACCAATTTATTGTTTTCTCATTACACAAGCTGACAATGTGATTTCTTTAGCACAAACAATTTTGGAACTCTCTCTCTTAATCTTGCCATGCTATAATGACATGTTAGGCAATAGATTCTGTGTAGGGGACATTGGTGCCTTTTAATATGTTTAACCCTTTTGCTGACAGGGGTGGGGATTGATGAGATGCATAGAAATAGTTTTCTAGTGGTGGCTGGGGTGTCGTTGTTGGTGTGTGTGGCGGGGTGCAAGGGCAGGGGGATAGTGTAGGCAATGACCAGACCCATTCAGTTTAAAGTCTCTCTTTACTGAGTAGATGGGATTTATAGTAGAAGTACGAAGAGTAGGCTCAGTTTTGGGGTATATAATGCAGCAGAATTCTCCTGATGGTTGTATATAGGTGATGGCAATGATTATAGTAATCCTCCCTGAGTCTCTTTCTAGATACACTATGCAATTTTCCTAAATTAACCACAGATATACAAATCCATTGTATATCCATCCAAGTCCAAGTAACAAATGAAAAATGAAGATGTTTCTCAACCTTCTGTATATATAAAATTCTTTCCTTCTCTCTGGAACTCTGGAAGCAATCCTTAATAAAGTTGCTTTCTGACAGTTCTCCATTTTCAGGAATGGTGTTTTCCTGGATAATGCTTCTCTTTAGGCCTACTTTACAGCAGCGCATACAAGCAGGTATTGTCTCTTGCCTGTTCAGTAACAGACTCTCTACACACTCTAGCCAGCCTGTCTTCCAGCAACTAAACTAAGACTGCCAGTTTAAAAATTTCCCACCTATATTTTACCTTTTGGGACTCCCAGTGCACAAATCATCATCATGATAAACAATACAAGGTGGTGAACTTGAGTATTAACTCTTTAACAATAATTCACAGTAGGAACCCTTTAGGAGTGAACCACTGGGTCACTGCATATACTCTACTGCTTCTTTCTCTCTCTTTGGTCTGCCCCAAACCCCAATACCAAAGTACTGCACTGCAGTCTTTCTTTGGACATTTTGACATATACTATTAATTTATGGGGAAATAAAAGCTAGAGGGTGCTTTAAAGAAGTATTTATGCAGTGGCCAGGTTTGGGGTGCCCCCAACTTTATGCTAGTTCCCCCGGACACCGTCGAGGTGTCACCACGTGTTGCTGCTCTCCGGAAGAGATTGTAAGGTGTGGTGCATCCCAAAAGGAAATTAATCCAGAAAGTCAGGGTCTGCAGTTAACGAGTGTGCTTTTTTACTGGAGGAATTCAGATGCAAAACAATACAGGTGAGGCATTGGGCTTGCTTCTCCAGTCTCTTCCCTGGCTGAAGAATGGTTAGATGCTGAGGAAAGGCCTGAGCTAGCTGTCTCTCTATGTCAGAAAGCTGGTACCCTGTTCAAAGGCTGCAGGCCCATGGTCTGTGGCTTAGTAGTAAGGGTGGCTCCTTGGTCACAGGGCTGGTCACCCATGGTCTGTGGCTCAGCGTCCCCATCTCTTAGCATCTTCTTCTTCTGGTCACTCATGCAGACTGGCATGAGTCCCCCCCCTACGAACTCTCTGACTGCTCTCCTTATAAACCATTTGAAGCTAGACTGGAATCTTTTAGTAGGAGGGGTGCAGTGAAGAAACTTAGCACAAACAATTACAAAGTTACCACTCCCATCTGTCATAGATTTACATTAGAGCTTCAATGATACTCAATGGCAATGGCACAGCAGATTTTTCAGACAAAAACAAGTTTCTAGACATAACAACAGAGCTAAAACAAGACATTCAAAAGGTCAGCCTGTTTGGTTTTGGTGGTAAACAAGTCTGGCTTTTTCCCTCCAAAACATGCTGTTCTTTAAACCCTATGGCAGCTGTGGAAAATTACCAGCTTCTTATTTAAAGTTCCAAAAGTCTCTCAGTATTCATTAACCCTTTCCTCGGAGCCTTACAAATGCAGTGCAAATGAACAGGATATATATAACAACACACACAAAATGCAGTTACACAGTATGAAACAGTGCAAGTTAACCCTTTCAAGTGAACTAAAGTAAGATGTTTATAAGTTTTTTATAGAGGAAACAGGGGCAAATGTCCAGACTTCAAAGTACCCCTGCTCCAGGGCACTACATGTGCAACATATAATGTTCTGGCATATGGTTAGGATATGCAAAAATTATGATTGATGGGAGTTTGAACTGTGGGGCCCCACCAATCCTCAGAACAAAGAGACATAAGTTCCTTTGATATTTTTCCTACAGCTGCATTTCTAGACATCTACTGTGCAGGGAACTGCAACATAGCTCCACTTAAACAGTTATCCAATTTCAGAAACCTCCCCCACATGTGCCGGGCCCCTAACCTGTAATATACATACCCCGCTCCCGGCGCTTGGTCCCCGCATCGCAACACTGCTGCTTCTCCCTGCACAAGGATGAAAACATCCGGTGTCATGGGGAGCAGCCAATGGCAGGCGGGGACGGGGACGAGCCTCCCTAGTGTCACCCACGATGCTAGGGAGGCTCGCCCCCCTTCTGTCATTGGTTGTTCCCTCCGACACCGGATGTTTTCATCCGTGTACAGGGAGAAGCGGCTGTGCGGCACGGGGAGCGGGGTAAGTATATTACTGGTGAGGGGCCCGGCACATGGCAGTAGAGCTTGCTTAGTTGCCCATAGCAACCAATCAGATTCCACCTTTCATTTTCCAAAGGAGCTGTCAAAAATGAAAGGCCAGTTCTTCTTTACACCCGTTTGATAAATGACCCCATAAGTATATACTCTACGCTGCCTTTCCATAACAAATTATAGAACTCAAGTATACCTTTGCCGCCATTTCCTTTAAAGTGACTCTTTTGCCAGTTTGATATCTTATCTGGAGCTGTTCAATACAGAGCATATGCTGGTGATTCCTAATATTTATGAGCACCCAGCTCTCCCCCACTGCTGATTGCTATAGGAAAAAAGATGTTGATCAGTGTCAGGGGAAAGGATGACCCAGGAGCTCATGAATATGAGGACTCACTGGAGCGCTCTCTAGCTCTAGTGCATGACTCGTCGTGGAGCAGTAGAAAAATAGCTAGGTCTATTCGAGAAAGTGACCCAGTGTTTTGCTCAAAGCATGTGTCAATACTTTTATACTAGTTTTTACACTAGTGACATATACCCTTTAAAAAGAAGACAATGGAAAATAATTATTAGACTGAAAATACCTTATTTATGTAGGAACTAGAGATAAGCCAATTAAGTTGGAGCTGTTGGCACTGGTATGGGCCAGGCCCGAGAAATTCTCTGAGTATTTGACCTGGGCTAAAGTTTTAGTACTGACTGACAACAACCCACTAGCGCACCTGGAAAATGCCAAGCTCAGGACTTTAGAGCAGAGGTGGATAGTCCGAATGTCTAAGTTCAATTATCGCATTAAGTATCGGTCCAAGATACAGAACCAGTATGCCGACGGACTCTCTAGAGTAACTGCCCAGACCCCCACCGGAGACGTGGATCATGAGTTAGAGCATGTGGAGGTGTCTGACTTCAGCAGGCCTTGGCCGCCACTATTCAGTGTGAGATGGAAGGGACTGAAATGGCTCCTTTCTTTGGTCCCTAACGACAGAAATGGGCACAGATACAGCAGGCCCATGAGGGGCTGGCTCAAATAATCAAGTGTGTTGAGGAAGGTAAAAAGCCCTGTAGAGAGGAAAGAGAATGACTGAGACGTGAGATATTATCAGTCCTGAGTCAGTGGGAGAAGTTGGAGATGCAGTGGAAAATGGAGTGCTATGCAGAAAGGTCTATTTACCTTCTGAAATCGACATTCAATACCAAATTGTGGTGCCTAGTGAATTGGCTCGCTCGTTGGCGATTGATGCTCATAATAAGAATGGACATTTTGGTCATGAGAAGACCTTTTGTTGGTTACAGCGACTGATTTACTGCCCTGGTCTAAAACAAATGGTCGAAGAAGTATGCCACAGCTGTCGAACTTGTGAGATCCATAAGGCAATAGAACAGAGAGCTCCCTGCAAACCATAGTGAACCAGGAACCTTTGGAAATCATCATGATAGACTATCTAATGGTGGGCCCATCCAACAGCGGGCACCAGTATTAATGGTGGACCACTTCACGAAATTTGCGGTGGTGACCAGACAGCTGAGTCAGCGGCTCAGGCTCTGTGCCAAGATTTCATTTGAGTGTATGGGTGTCCCCAACGCATCCACTCTGACCAGGGCGCCTGCTTTGAGGGACATGTAATAAAAGAAGTTTAACATATCTATGGGATAAAGAAGTCGCACACGACTCCATACCATCCTCAAGAAAACGGGGCCTATGAAAGATTAAACAGAACTCTGCTACAGATGGTGCGAACTCTGGAGGAAGATAAGAAGTTACAGTGGCCTCAGTTCATGTCTGAGATGGCCCCTCTGGTGCGGAGTCTGCTGGTCCCTTTTAGCCATGGCTGCAGCACCCCAGAGTATACCAGCGGTCTTCAGATGTACCACTAGGCCAAATGTTGGCACTCCCCCTATTCGGTATGCGACGGTACACTGCCACTCTGTTCATAACAGTACAACCCTCTGGATATTTAGTCATTGGCAGGGACTGCCAATCCTAACAGCGGGGGAGGGGGGGGAGGGTGATATGTAAGAAACAGCCCAATGATGTCCCAAATTTCATTAGTCTGTTTAAACTGTGTTAAAGTTGAATGTATATGTGCTTCTGTGTTTCTGGTCCTTTAAGACAGCAGCCATCGTAATATGATGCAGGAGTGACATGCCCCTAATGATGTCAGCCTGCCTGTTTGCAGACAGTGTGTGAGAAGAGAAGCAGGAAGAGACGACACAGGGAGTAGCAGCCATCTTGGCAAGAGAAAAGACAGGTGTCTATGCTGTATTGAGAGTGTGTGAGGATATTAGAGGACTTTCCTGTGCAGCCACAAGCTGTATGTATTTCACTCCAGAGGTGGACGGAGAATAAAGAGACAGTATGCTTAGTGGAGCCACGCTTAAAGGACTGTGCCGAGTGGCTAATCAGTGAAACTCACATTGTGGCTGTGTATATTGCCCCCAAAGTTAGAGACTCGCAGTGCTGTTAAGTATCGGACAGTAACTGCAAAACCCTGGCTTATATCACACCTCAGTGTATGGATTCTGCAGGACTGTCAGTGTGCTGAGTGATACCTGCTGTTGGATTCCACTGCATCCATTTGGTTTCCCTGCCTGCTGAGGAGGATTTAATTGCTTCCGATATCGTGATAACAGTGAGGAGAGGACGCTTCGCTATCAAAGTAAGCAACGACATTGGGCCCCACCGCACGCTTCTACGTGCATTCTTTTCTGGTTGCCTTGCCCTCTGTTTACATGCCCATGCACTACCCTCTCCACAAACCCTTTTCCTTATGCAAGTCCGACTAGATTTAGTCACAATGGCATTTAAGGCATTGATTTTGCTCGAAAAAAATGTAAAAAACAACTATTAAACATTAGGCTTTGGCAACACAAGGAGGTAACTGGCTTTAATATAAGGATTTTTCAAAATGTGGAGGTTTCCCTTGTAAGGCTTTGCGAAAAAAAAACATATGTTTTGAAAACTCTGCCCACACAGAAAATTTTCAAATTAAGTCACACATCAATTGCAACACGAAGGGTGTAATCTACGCCATTGTGTCCACGACTTGCAATCTAATTTATGTGGGCAGTACTTCAAGACATTTTAAGGTAAGGTTTCGGGAACATTTAAATTACATCAGGAACCCCAAAGCGCTTGGTGTTTCAAATGCTGCACACCACTTTATTTTTAAACATGGTCGGTGCACTGACAGTTTATGCACCTTCGCTTTTGAGAAAGGGACAATACCACCCAGAGGAGGAAATTTTAAGAAAAAAATCCTTACTAGGGAGGCATTTTGGATATTAAAACTTGACACTAGGGTCCCTAAAGGTTTTAACTTAAGAAAAGAATTAGCACATTTCTTATGTTTCTAGGAGTACTTTTTTTTAAACTTGTTGTGGAGTATTTATGGGGTTTGCCGACATCTGTAAAAGAAACAGTTGATGTATGTTCACAATGTGCGGTTTCCTCGTTTGTGCAAAGTTGGTGTAATCTACAATATATCTCCATACCTATTACAACTGTATTCATGGACGATACAAGAATGTTATACAATGTTTCTATTAGGCCTCATACACATGAACGTTTTTTTTGCGGGTGTACGGGCCATTTTAGTGAGTTTTGAGAACTAGCACCTTTGAATATTGTTTTTTAATAAGGGGTTAAGTCAGGTTCCCTGTCTTCAGTGTGTGGGGGTGGTTTTCTCCCTGAACACAGGTGAAGATGTTTCAGTAATCAAAGTCTGGGAGAGGCCTCATATAGTAAACACAGTGACCCACCAGTTGAGGTTATGACTAAGAATCGTAAGGTTCGAAACATGTAAACCACTGGTGCGGTGAAAGAAGGTGTTTGCTTTTTAGAGCTGTCTTTATGGATTGAAATAAAGTTGCGATTGAAAAAGACGCTGGAGTATCTTCAAATTGATCCCATTTAAGAAGTCTGTCTACTTCAGCACTGACAAGGTCATATTCACTGCTGCAGTCAATGGCTGGCCTTAGCGGTGACATGTCCCCAAGTAGCCTGTCACTGCGTCACCTGCCACTTGGAGACACATCACTGCTGAAGTCACTCATTGTCTGCAGAAGCACAGATCCATGCACAAATTGACAGACAGGGACCAGAAGACCAGTGAAGAGAGAAAGGGACAGCCAGAATGGAGTAGTGGGAAGCAGGTGAGTATGGATTTCTCCACAGGTTTTCAGAGCTGGTGGGGGGGGGGGGGGATAAAAAAAAAGAAAATACCTGGACAACCCCTTTAAGCCTAGATATAACTTTGCATAAAACTGTTATTTATTTATTTTTTAATCCAAAAGAGTCAAGTAATATTCATAGGACAGTAATGTCTGGAATGGATAAGTGGTCTCAATTACCAAAGACCAATACAAAGAAAGGTACACATTGAAAGAACATATATTCACAAAAACAGGAAAAAGTAACATCACAAACTGGAAATATATCCTAACCCTGTCTCTTTGAATATTCAACCAGTGTGTATTCTGTGTGTAAATGATCATCTTATCTCTTCAAACCATAACAGAAAGCTGAAGAAGCGATTACTCTCATGCCTTATTCTTCCCTGCAATGTTAGGCTACTTTCACATAAGCATTGCCCCTCGCCATATGAGGGTGAAAAGCAATTATTTCTTTTCTCCTTGATATGACAAGAACATCACATGCAGGATGACACAGAGGGTGAACATGAAAAGGAGACCCGTGCAATATTCTGCAGATAGATCATTCTATTACTTTCCTGAAATGAAACCCCAGGTTAAGTCAAGAAGATCCTAATCTGAAATGAAACAGAAGCACCTTTCTTTTTTTGTTAATAATAATAATATAATAATGTGATATATTCTGGTTGAAATACATTTCGTAAAGGTCTAATAGTTGCATAAGTCTGCTTTCACACACAAATTTGGTTTGGTGGTTTACTTGCTGCAAAAAAAAATCACCAGTAAAACTCAAGCATTTTTATTTTCATGTTAAATGAATATTTTTTACAAGCATTTTAGTAATAGCAGTTTTTTGTTCATGCAATTTTTTCCTTAGAGAAGCACAGTTTATGGAAAATTGAAAAAACACCATAGGAAGAGCATGCTACGATTTAAAATAAAATGGCATTGAACCAAAAACACACTGTAAGGCCTCTTGCACACGAACGTTGTTTGGTTCCGCATCTGAGCCACTTTTTTTCTGACTCGGATGCGGACTCATTCACTTCGATGGGGCTGCAAAAGATGCGGACAGCACACGTACCTCCGTTCTGCAGCCCCGCAAAAAGAATAGAACATGTCCCATTCTTGTGCATTTCACAGACAAAGATAGGACTGGTCTTTTGAGGGCCAGACCTTCCGTTCTGCAAACTATGCACGAGGCCTAAGTAAAAAAAAAAAAGCACTACAAAACGTGCACCGTGTTTCCCAATGACTTACAATTAAGTGACATTAGAAACACACCAAAAACACACCAAAAAATAAATGTAAAAACGCAGCAAAAAATGCAAAAGTTGGCAAAACTATGGGGCACATTTATTAAGACTGGCGTTTCAACTTTTAAATGAAAGATAGCTTACTTGCTGTCTTATATTTAGACCATTTTCTACGCCTTTCCTGCCCACCCCACGCCCCTTTCTTTAGACCTGGGGTGAGTGGGGAAGAAGTTGTAGATTCTGCCGCAATATGGTATACGACAGAATCTGCGCCAGATATACACCACTAAAGTGGCATATATCTGTTTGTAAATGACCCCCAATGTGTGAATCCATCCTACATATCCAAATTTACATACCATTAAGTCCAAAACTATACCATTGTTATAGGAACACAATAAATCATATAAATCTGAGGACGTATACCACAAATAATACACCTTTCTCTGTATATCATGAAACAAAGTACATCCTTATTAGAAAAATACAAACTACAAATGATGAAAAAGAGCTAAAAACCACAGTGGATAGCCTGTGCCACAAGATTTTATATCCAATATAGCGTACAATGGCAAATAGGTAAACCTCCATGAATATTTGTCCTGAATGATCAAAAGTACTTGTCACAAAAAAATAATGCATGAAATGAGAATTTATTTTAACAGAAACAATATATACCAGAAAGAGAATTAGTGACTCAAATAGAGCATGATGCATTAAACTGATAAGTACAATGCTCTTCTGCGGGCATCTTTTAGTCAGGCCTATCAAGAGAACAATAGAGCTATCATACAGTTTTCTATTTTACACCTACTATTATCATCAAGATTAACATTCAGATAACATATTCCCCACACAGCAGCAGTAAACTGACAATGGATCGCGTATCTCTATAGGCCATCTTACCATGTTGAATGCTATAAAAGAACAGCATTTTGTATTTAATTTTCAATGACATAGTACTGCCAATGATTGTTTCCTATGAATATTGAGGCAAAAAACATGTCCCTTTTTAATCAAAAGGTCCCTTTAAGGGAATCTGTGACGGTAAAGAATGAGAAAAAAGCAATCTGTAAAATATTACTCATCTTCCCCACGTAGGTGACTGTAAAATGCCTCAGAATTTCACAATTATATTTGGATTCAACATTTACAAACAGAAACATTGTTTTGCAAACACCATAATTAATGTCAGTATAAAGCAGATTTCCAATCTGTGCCTCTATAAATAAGCTCACAGATGTCTCCGTTATTCCCTTTATACTTACCTTGCCACATTCTGCACTTTGATCATTTTCCCTCTCAAATGACAAAGATAAAATTCTAAGCAGATTTCGTTTCAATATGTTTACCCTTCAAAGATAAAAATGAAATAACAACTGAAGATACAGTTACATAATGTGCTGCTAAACAGATTTATTAACACAGTTTTCTCCAAAGTCTGGAGCTATATTCTCAGCTAAAAGGAATATGTAACACACAAGTAAAGATGTATAAAGTTAAGAAAAAAAAAAAAACAGCAGAAAATGTCATGTTATTTGGCACTGATGGGTCCCTGACAGCTGTGTAGCCCAGAATACAGTATACAAATACATATACAAATAGGAAGTGGACTTGAATGAGTTGTCCAGGTAGGAGAACCAGGGCCAACCTATCGGCACAACAGGCACGCGTCTATTGGCAGTCTACAATGAAGGACACGCAGTAGAGATAATATTTAGAAAAATGAACCTTTATTTATAGGCAAATTATGGTATTGATGGAATAAAAGATTGTCACCCAGAGAGGGGCAACGTGAAAGCTGCAGAGCATAGTAAATGATACTGTCAGATGTCTACCCTCTGTCCTAACTGCTCATAGGTATCTTATGACAGCCTGTATTTAAAGTGTCATTATCTCATGACAGTGTCCTTCTAATGCGTAGCAAAATTTAGGGGCAAAGTCATGGCCCATCACCTGTAGCACTCTAGCTGTTGCAAAACTATAACTCCCAGCATGCTCTGATATGCAGCAGGCACCAGCATCCTCAGCTCACTGTGTCTGCGACGAATACACAAGCGGACGGTGCAGGTGCGGGATTTCGGCATGAAGACAGTGCTGGAGACAAGAGAGCTGTCAATCATAAGAAGAGGGGCGTGGCCGCAGGTGGGAACACGGAGCCTGTAGGAGCAGGGGCAACGCCCTTCCTGCTCCTAGAGGCTAATTTGCATATGATATAAAATCATTTTTTAGCGTTATGACAGGTCAGAGGGGCATTTGATTTACATTATTAGGTTGGTCTGACATTGGCACATAGCTAATGTCAGGCAGCTTATGAGGTCAAAATCTGGTGATAGAAACCCTTTAAGGCTGTTAGGTGCCAGCGCCTCTACATAACTTAGGTGCATCAAGCACCAGCGCAGTAGTATTAAGACCAGCGTCAAAAATCTTTGACATAAAATAGGATATGAACTGACAATATTTATTAGTAAGTGGCAAGTCAGGCTGGTAACGTACAGTATTTTCTTTTGACAGTTGATATATTTTGCTTAGAATTAGCAATCTACCTTTTACAACCTGAATTCCCAAAAAGTTGGGACGCTGTGTAAAATGTAAATATAAACAGAATGCAATGATTTGCAAATCTCATAAACCCATATTTTATTCACAATAGATGAAGAACACATATCAGATGTTGAAATTGAGACATTTTACCATTTCATAAAAAAATTTACTCATTTAGAACTTGATGGCAATAATGCATCTCCAAAAGGAACAAAGGCAACAAAAGGCTGGAAAAGTAAATGGTACTAATAAAAAACAGCTGGTGGAGAAATGTGATACTAAGTCACATAAGTAGGTATTAAAGGAGCATGTTAGAGAGGCAGAGTCAAAGATACGTGGAGATTCACCAACTTGCGAAACACTGTGTCTAAATATTGTAGAACAATTTCAGGAAAATGATCCTCAACGTAAAATTGCAAAGCCTTTGAATATCCCACCATCTACAGTACGTAATATCATTTAAAGATTCAAAGAATCTGGAGAAATCCATGTGTACAATGGACAAGGCTGACGGTCAATACTGGATGCTTGTGATCTACAGGCCCTAAGGCAGCACTGCATTAAAATCGCTGCATGGGCTCAGAAGTCCTTCCAGAAATAATTTCCTGTGAACACAGTTTGCTGTGCAATCCACAATGCAAAGCTAAAGCCATATCATGCAAAGAATATTCTATATGTCAACATGATCCAGAAATCCTGAAGTCTTCTCTGGGCCAAAGCTGATTTAAAATGGACAAAATGCAAAACTGTTATGTGGTCAGATGAATCAAAATTTAAAATTCTTTTTGGAAACCACAGGTGCCATGTGCTACGGACTCAAAAGGAAAGGGACCATCCAGCATGTTATCAGCACACAGTTCAAAAGCCTGCATCTCTAATGCTATGGGGTTGCATTACAGACTATGTTGTGTTCAGCTTACACATCTTGAAAGGCACTATAAATGCTGAACAGTACATAGAGATTTTAGAACAACATATGCTCCAGACATCTCTTTCAGGGAAAAAGTGCATATTTCAGCAAGACAATCCTAAACTTCACATATGCATATATCACAACAGTATGGCTTCGCAGAAGAAGAGTTGCTGAATTGGCCTGCCTGCAGTCCAGACCTTTAACCAATAGAAAACATTTGCCGCATCAAGAAATAAAAAATCTGGCAAAGAAGAGCCTACAACAGACAAGAAACAATAACCTTCCTCTTCCAAAACTCCAGCAATTGGTCTCCTCACTTCCCAGACGTTTACAGACGTTAAAAGAAGAGGGGATGCTACATAAAGGTATACATGGCCTTGTCCCAACTTTGTTGAAATGTGTTGCTACTATAAATGTTGCACATGTGTATTCTGTATTGCTTTATAACACAAAGCTAAAAAAAAACCTTGAACTGTATAGAGTTGTCCTAGCATAGATTTCAGACTAGTATTTCACACTTTCACTCAGAGATTTAAAATGCTACTCTCTGTATTGTAAGACACATGTTGCACATGTATATATTGCTATTCCCAACCCCCAAAAAAAAAAAAAAAAAAATGGAACTATGTGGAGATGCTCTGACTCAGAGTTCAGACTAGCACTTGAGGTGTTTTAACTGAGATTTCAAACACTATTTATCCTCTGTATGGTAAAACACATGTTGTACAGTTTTGAGCTGCACCCCCCCCCCCCAAAAAAAAATGTATTTCTGTTCAAATGGGAAAATGAAAGAACTGTTCTTGCAGATAGCTGCTTTTGAGGTTCTGCGGCAACTGCAGCTGTGCTAGGAGGCACACCCAGCCCAGAACCCAGTTGGTTACAAACTAAATGAACTATAATTCTTGGGATTTCTTTCAGAATCCCGCAAAGACCGGTATGGCATGCACGGTATGACATGCTCCTGGCCATCCTGAAACTGGGAAAGCACCGCTCCGAGACCGTACAAGCTTGCATCCGTATATAGCTGGAATGGCAAGTGGTAATCAGTATATGCCAAAATTGGGGCCGTTGTCAGAGAATCCTTCAATGCCCGGAAGGCTTGTTCCTATTCAGGTCCCCATTTCACGGACCGGTTCTTCGGACCACCGCATGTGCCTCAAAGGAGAGCATTAAGTGGTGCTGCTAACCTGGCGAAATCCTTAATAATCCGTCGATAGTAACAGGCTACTCCAAGGAACGCCCTCACTTCTCGCAAGGTAGTCGTGGAGTCCAATCTTGAACAGCCGAGACATTTCACCGAGACATTTCTCCATCAATTGCGAAAACGTTCTGGGGGCATTTATCAACCAAAAGGGCATCCAGGTAAATTCGTATAGCCCCATCGGCAAGATGAATGCAGTCTTTTACTTGTCTTTCTTGGCCTTCGGCACATGCCAATACCCACCAGCCAGATCTAACGAGGAGAAATACCGGGCTCTCCCTAACCCTGAGAGGGACTCCTCTATCCAGGGTAAGGGGTAGGAATCTCGTATGGTACAGGCGTTTAACCTCTGATAGTCTATGCAAAACCGGATGAATCCTACTAACACCACCAGAGCTTCCCAGGGACTTTGGCTTTCTCGGATGATCCCACCCTGCAGCATCTTAGTCAAAAGTTCTTTGTTGTTAGTGGTCTCTAATTTTATGTGTTTCTCTTAATAGATTTTTTTCGGGGGTGAAATTCAATTGCCAAAATAACAATCCCCTAAATCTGGGGTTCCAGCTGTGGCTGTCCAAGTGTAATACTGTCCGTAAAAAGATAGATTTTTTTCTGTGGTTAAATAAAATCCCTGAAAGAGAAATCCTAAACATCTGTGCTCTCCGCTGTTCCTCTGCAAGTGTAATTCTGTCCACAATAGGGTATATTACATTCAGCATGTCAGCGTCTAAGGCCTGAAAAATAAATCCTCTAAATTTGCATATATTACACTCAAGGTCTAAATACAAGTGCTGAAAGCGTAATCCTCTATATTTGCACAAGCTATTGTGCATCTCCAAGTGTATTTCTGTCCGTAAAAGGGTATATTACACTAAGTGTCTAAATACAAGGCCTGAAAGCGTAATCCTCTATATTTGCACATGCAATTGTGCATCTCCAAGTGCAATTCTGTCCGTAAAAGGATACCTTTCAGCCAGGGCCTAAATACTAGGCCTAAAATTGATATTCCCATAAATCTGTGGTTTCTGCTGTGCCTGTATTAGTGTAATACGGTACATAAATAGATAGCTAGATAGTGTTAGGTGCCTGTAAAAAAAGGCCTTAATTTGAACTCTATACATTGGGCCAAATAAGTTTTTCCTTATTGTGGTGAACGGTAACAATGAGGAAAACATCTAATAAGGGACTCGGACATGGTCGTGGTGGTGTTAGTGGACCCTCTGGTGCTGGGAGAGGACGTGGCCGTTCTGCCACAGCTACACGTCCTAGTGAACCAACTACCTCAGGTCCCAGTAGCCGCCAGAAGCTACAGCAATATTTGGTTGGGCCTAATGCCGTTCTAAGAATGGTAAGGCCTGAGCAAGTACAGGCGCTAGTCGATTGGGTGGCCGACAGTGGATCCAGCAGGTTCCAATTATCCCCCACCCAGTCTTCTGCAGAAAGCGCACAGTTGGCGCCTGAAAACCAAGCCCATCAGTCTGTCACATGACCCCCATGCATATCAGGAAACCTGTCTGAGCCTCAAGTTATGCAGCAGTCTCTTATGCTGTTTAAAGACTCTGCTGGCAGGGTTTCCCAAGGGCATCCACCTAGCCCTTCCCCAGCGGTGGAAGACATAGAATGCACTGACGCACAACCACTTATGTTTCCTGATGAGGACATGGGAATACCACCTCAGCACAGTCAGCACGTCACTGATGATGACAAAACACAGGTGCCAACTGCTGTGTCTTTCTGCAGTGTGCAGACCGAACAGGAGGTCCGGGAGGAAGACTGTGTGGAAGACGATGCAGGGGATGATGAGGTGCTAGACCCCACATGGAATGAAGGTCGTGCCACTGACTTTCAGAGTTCAGAGGAAGAGGCAGTGGTGAGACCGAGCCAACAGCGTAACAAAAGAGGGAGCAGGGTGCAAAAGCAGAACAGCTGTCGCCAAGAGAGTTTGCCTGCTACTGGCCACTGCCACCAGGGACCGAGCACACCAAAGGCAGCTTCAAGGAGTTCCCTGGCATGGCACTTCTTCACACAATGTGCTGACGACAAGACCCGAGCGGTTTGCACGCTGTGCCATCAGAGCCTAAAGCGAGGCATTAACGTTCTGAACCTTAGCACAACCTGCATGACCAGGCATCTACATGCGAGACACGGGCTGCAGTGGAGTAAGCACCTTCAAAACCAAGAAAGGGCTCCCGCCCCTCCTGCTCCATCTTCGGCTGCTGCCTTGGCCTCTTCCTCTGCTTCTGGAGCAACGTTGGCACCTGCCACCCAGCAAAAAAAGGATGTGCCACCAACACCACCACCTCCGTCACCAAGCATCTCCACCATGTCACACGGCAGCGTTCAGCACTCCATCTCACAAACCTTGGAGAGAAAGCGTAAATTCCCACCTAGCCACCCTCGATCCCTGGCCCTGAATTCCATCATTTCTAAACTACTGGCCTTTGAAATGCTTTAATTCAGGCTGGTGGACACAGACAGCTTCAAACAGCTGTTGGCGGTGGCTGTTCCACAGTATGTCGTTCCCAGCCGCCACTACTTCTCCAAGAGAGCCGTGCCTTCCCTGCACAATCAAGTATCCGATAAAATCAAGTGTGCACTGCGCAACGCCATCTGTGACAAGGTCCACATAACCATAGATACGTGGACCAGTAAGCACGGCCAGGGACGCTATATCTCCCTAACTGCACACTGGGTAAATGTAGTGGCGGCTGGGCCCCAGGCGGAGAGCTGTTTGGTGCACGTCCTTCCGCCGCCAAGGATTGCAGGGCATCATTCTTTGCCTCCTGTTTCCTCCTCCTCCTACTTGGCCTCCTCCTCCTCTTCTTCTACCTGCTCATACAGTCAGCCACAGACTTTCACCACCAACTTCAGCACATCCCGGGGTAAACGTTGGCAGGCTGTTCTGAAACTCATGTGTTTGGGGACAGGTCCCACACCACGCAGGAGTTGTGGCGGGGTATAGAACAACAGACCGGCGAGTGGTTGCTGCCGGTGAGCCTCAAGCCCGGCCTGGTGGTGTGCGATAATGGGCGAAATATCGTTGCAGCTCTGGGACTAGCCGATTTGACGCACATCCCTTGCCTGGCGCATGTGCTGAATTTGGTGGTGCAGAAATTCATTCACAACTACCCCGACATGTCAGAGCTGCTGTATAAAGTGCGGGCCGCCTGTGCGCGATTCCGGCGTTCTCATCCTGCCGCTGTTCACCTGCCTGCACTACAGCGTAACTTCGGCCTTCCCGTTTACTGCCTCATATTCGACGTGCCCACTAGGTGGAACTCCACCTTGCAGATGCTGGAGAGACTGTGCGAGCAGCAGCAGGCCATAGTGGAGTTTCAGCTGCAGCAAGCATGGGTGAGTCGCACTGCGGAACAGCACCATTTCACCACCAATGACTGGGCCTCCATGCGAGACCTGTGTGCCCTGTTGCGCTGTTTCGAGTACTCCACCAACATGGTCAGTGGCGATGACGCCATTATCAGCGTTACAATACCACTTCTATATCTCCTTGAGAAAACACTTAGGGCGATGATGTGGCCCAGCAGGAGGAGAAGGAGGAAGAAGGGTCATTTCTAACACTTTCAGGCCAGTCTTTTAGAAGTGGCTCAGAGGGAGGTCTTTTGCAACAGCAGAGGCCAGGTACAAATTTGGCCAGCAAGGGCCCACTACTAGAGGACGAGAAGGATGAGGTGGAGGAGGATGAGGATGAAGCATGTTCACAGCGGGGTGGCACCCAACACAGCTTGGGCCCATCACTGGTGCGTGGCTGGGGGGAAATGGAGGACGATGACGATACGCCTGCCACAGAGGACAGCTTGTCCTTACCTCTGGGCAGCCTGGCACACATAAGCGAAAACATGCTGCAGTGCCTGCGCAACGACAGCAGAGTTGCACACATTTTTAACGTGTGCGGACTACTGGGTGGCCACCCTGCTGGATCCCCAGTACAAAGACAACTTGCCCACCTTAATTTCCGCACTAGAGCGTGATAGGAAAATGCGCGAGTACAAGCGCACGATGGTAGACGCTCTCCCGAGAGCATTCCCAACTGACACGGGGGGACAAGTGGAAGCACAAGAGGTCACAAACGCAGGGTTAGCATGGCCGAGATGTGGAAAAGTTTTGTCACAGCGCCACAGCTAACTGCACCTCTAGCTCATAAGGAACGTGTTAGCAGGAGGCAGCATTTCAACAACATGGTGGAACAGTACGTCTGCACACCCCTCCACGTACTGACTGATGGTTCGGCCCCATTTAACTTTTGGGTCTCCAAATTGTCCACATGGCCAGAGCTAGCCTTTTATGCCTTGGAGGTGCTGGCCTGCCCTGCGGCCAGTGTGTTGTCTGAATGTGTATTTAGCACGTCAGGGGGCGTCATTACAGACAAAACCAGCCACCTGTCCACAGCCAACGTGGACAAGCTGACATTTATAAAAATCAACCAGGCATAGATCCCAAAGGACCAGTCCATCCCTTGTGCAGAATAGACATTTATAACTGCCTCGCCCTCAACCATACATTCTTGTACTCCAGGGCACTTCTTTATTGAATCTCCTTTTTTTTAATTGTACCATTATTTTTGGGGGCAACACCAAGTTCAATTAACCTCTCCTCTGTCTGGGTGCCAGGGGCCTACATTTCAGCTAATCGCCTGCTGCTTTGGTGCGTGACATTAACCTCTTTTTGCTGCCAAATGACCTGTCTGGGTGTCAGGGGCCTAAAATGCTGAAAGTGGCCTGTTCCATTGGTGTGTAACATGATGCCTGTTTTGCTGCTATAGGACCTTTCTCCTCTGTCAGGGTGCTGGGGCCTAAATAACTGAAAGTGGCCTGTTCCATTGGTGGGTAACATGATGCCTGTTTTCCAGCTATGGGACCTCTCTCCTCTGTCTGGGTGCTGGGGCTTAAATTACTGAAAGTGGCCTGTTCCATTGGTGGGTAACATGATGCCTGTTTTCCTGCTATGGGACCTCTCTCCTCTGTTTGGGTGCTGGGGCCTAAGTAACTGAAAGTGGCCTGTTCCATTGGTGGGTAACATGATGCCTGTTTTGCTGCTATGGGACCTCTCTCCTCTGTCTGGGTGCTGGGGCTTAAATTACTGAAAGTTGCCTGTTCCAATGGTGGGTAACATGATGCCTTTTTTGCTGCTATGGGACCTTTCTCCTCTGTCTGGGTGCCAGGGGCCTACATTTCAGATAATCGCCTGTTGCTTTGGTGGGTGACATTATCCTCTTTTTTATGTCGAATGACCTCTACTCTGTCTGGGTGTCAGGGGCCTATATTTCATTTAATTGCTTGCTGTCTTGGTGGGAGACATTTAACTCTTTTTACTGCCAAATGACTGGCCTATTTTGTGGTTGTCAGGGTTCTATATGTCGTTTAATAATTTGTTGTCTTGGTGGGAGATATTAAACTCTTTTTACTGTCAAATGACCGCCCCATTGCCGTGGGTGTCAGGGGCCTATATTTCGTTTACTTACTTGGTGGGAGACATTTTACTCTTTTTACTGTAAAATGACTGCCCCATTGTGTGGGTGTCAGGGGCCTATATGTCGTTTAATCATTTGTTGTCTTGGTGGGAGAGATTAACCTTTTTTTACTGTCAAATTACCGCCCCATTGTGTGGGTGTCAGGGGCCTATATTTCGTTTATCTGCTTGCTGTCTTGGTGGGAGACATTTAACTCTTTATGTGTTCAATAAAATGGTTGCGCTGCTGTTTCTCATATAAAGGTCTGGATTCCTCTGAAATTCTCAATCTCAGTTGAAAACACGGAGAGTTGATCTCACTTTAGACCACGGTTCCTGATGTCCTTTTTCCTATATTTAATAGATAATGGATGGACCTCCGTAGTGAAGTACTGTCAACTCCGTATAGTTTTAAAAAGATTTATTGTACTCACAAGCAAATATCTTGCATTACAGCATATCAAGGTAGAAACTGCCCGACCCAGGTTTCGCTTTCGCTTCTTCAGGGACGCCCCTGAAGAAGCGAAAGCGACAGCAGCGCGACCATTTTATTGAACACTGACTGCAAGGTGTGAACTGAACCCACAGCACACAAGGAAACCGCGAAGCTGACAGCAGAGAGGCACAGTATTTTGGAACTTTTTATTTTTACTTGTGATTTAACTCTTTATACTGTCAAATGACCTCTACATTGTCTGGTTGTCAGAGGCCTATATTTAGTTTCATCGCCTGCTGCATTGGTGGGAGACATTAACCTCTTTTTACTGTCAAATGACTGCCCCATTGTCTGGTTGTCAAGGGCCTATATTTCGTTTCATCGCTTGCTGCATTAGTGGGAGATATTAAACTCTTTATACTGTCAAATGACCTCTACATTGTCTGGTTGTCAGGGGGCCTATATTTCGTTTAATCGCTTGCTGCATTGGTGGGAGACATTAAACTCTTTTTACTGTCAAATGACCGCCCCATTGTGTGGGTGTCAGGGGCCTATATTTTGTTTAATTGCTTGCTGTCTTGGTGGGAGACATTAAACTCTTTTTACTGTCAAATGACCTCTCCTCTGTCTGGGTGTCAGGGGCCTACATAAAAGATAATGGCCTGTTCCATTGCAGGTTGACCTAAGGCTTGTGTTGCTGTTACGGGACCGCTCTCCTCTTTGCGGGTGCCATGGTCCTCCTGAATTAGTAAGTGAGGCCTGTGGCACTGCTGGGTTAAATCAACACTGATTTGGCATGATTGTAACTCTCCTCTTTGTGGGTGCCATAGGTCTGAATCTGTGGATGAGGCCTGTGGCATTGCTGGGTGAAATCAATACTGTCTTGGCATGATTTTAACTCTCCTCTTTAGGGGTCCCGTGGGCCTGAATGTTTGAATAAGGCCTGTGGCCCTGCAGGCAGACATTATTCCTTCTTGGCTGTGATGAAAACTTCAACTCCCATGTATGGTTGCCATTGGCCTGAGTCTGTGAGTAAGGCCTGTGACACTGTTGGCAGACATGAATCCTTTTTGGCTGTGATGAGAAATTCAACTTCCATAGCATTCCCACCTGACGCCACCCTAACCTCCTATTCCACCTCCTCCTCCAAGTTGCCAATTGATATTGGTTAATTTTTATTTATTTTATTTTAAGTCCTTTCCCTATCCACATTTGTTTGCTGGAGATTTACCTACATTTTGCTGCCTTTTGCAGCCCTCTAGCCCTTTCCTGGGCTATTTTACAGCCTTTTTAGTGCCCAAAAGTTCAGGTCCCCATTGACTTCAATGGGGTTTGGGTTCGGGGTCAAGTTCGGGTCGAGTTCGGATCCCAAACCCTAACATTTTCGTGAAGTTCGGCCGAA
This sequence comes from Bufotes viridis, assembly GCA_033119425.1. Taxonomy (NCBI): domain Eukaryota; kingdom Metazoa; phylum Chordata; class Amphibia; order Anura; family Bufonidae; genus Bufotes; species Bufotes viridis. The sequence goes on from CM065590.1 coordinate 454,663,021, forward strand.
CTTCTCGAACCCGAACATCCAGGTATTCGCTCAACTCTAGTCACGGATCCCCAGGACAAACTTTTCATGGAGAGTCAGATCAGGGTTACGGAAGGCCAACGAGCCCCCTCTTTCCTTCCCTTGAATAGCTCTATTTAGTTCCCCTTCATTCTCTTGTTGTACCCTCTTGAAGAACAGAGCCTGCAGGGACCCCAGCAATGCAGTTTCTCCATAGATGGTTTCCAGAATCTGGACCACTTGCTCAAATGTCTGACTTTGTTCGAATGGCCGCAATATCACTATGGTCTTATCATCTGCTTGTAACCTCAATATGGCTAGCTCTATTAGTAATTTTGGTGCGGTCTGGTACATTCGCTGTACCATTCGTATCTGTTCCACCCACACACTCACAGACATATTATTGCCATAAAATTTAGCTAACTGACTCATTATAGCCCCTGCTGGCATTTCTTCCTCCAGCACCATCCCTCCTAACGTGTCCGTCGCCATCCATTCTGGAAAGCGGATCCTGCTGAACTGTGACAATTTGTAAACCGAAGCCAAGGCAGTTGGCTTGGAATCCGCAACCAGAGAAGAATGCACACGCAGTGGTCAAGTTCAAGAAAAATACATTTACTACAGGTTAATAAAGGCAAGTTAACGGTAAAAGAACAGGGATAAGGACAAGCAAAATACACAGTATAGCATGAACAATTCAAGGCAAATTCTGCAATAGTTTCCACTCTTACTACGTCCGCTTCTGCAGTACGGACACTGAATGAACAATATTCCCAAAACTATCCCTAACTGACCCTAACTTCACAGTTGGGTACGCACCCCCTTTTTCCCAGTGGTCCAAGTGGACCGCTTACAGTCCGTAGAAGCGTGCAGTATGGCCAAATGTCATTCCTTTGTTTGATAGCGAAGCATCCTCTCCTCACGGTTATCACGATATCCAAAGCAATAAAATCCTCCTCAGCAGGCAGGGAAACCAAATGGATGCAGTGGAATCCAACAGCAGGTATCACTCAGCACTCTGACAGTCCTGCAGAATCCATACACTGAGGTGTGATATAAGCCAGGGTTTTGCAGTTACTGTCCAATACTCAACAGCACTGCGAGTCTCTAACTTTGGAGGCAATATACACAGCCACAATGTTAGTTTTACTGATTAGCCACTGGGCACAGTCCTTTCAGCGTGGCTCCACTAAGCATACTGTCTGTTTATACTCTGTCCGCCTCTGGACTGAAATACATACAGCTTGGCTGCACAGGAAAGTCCTCTAATATCTCCACACACTCTCAATACAGCACAGACACCTGTCTTTTCTCTTGCCAAGATGGCTGCTACTCCCTGTGTCATCTCTTTCTAATTCTCTTCTCACACACTGTCTGCAAACAGGCAGGCTGACATCATTGGGGGCGTGTCACTCCAGCATCATATTACAATGGCTGCTGTCTTAAAGGACCAGAAACACAGGAACACATATACATTCAACTTTAACACAGTTTAAACAGTCTAATGAAACGTGGGACATCATTGGGCTGTGTCTTACAGGCAAGGCCATCAGCCCAGTCACATTTATTATCATCTACGCCATAAACGGACATAAGTGATGATTGAAATCTATGCCAGCTTCAAGCCTGCTGTGGCGTTTCGAAATGTCAGCCTTATACAATCACGCATCTGTGAGGTGACTTGTTGAATCAGACATTCTCCACTTACAGTTTACGCATCAGACACCCAGGAGTTAATCAAGTAGTTTTTTAATCCGGAGATTGAATTGCAAGATATGCAGGGAATTCAGATGGTAAAATAATTATGCCTGTAATAAAGATACTACACAGATTCTCCTCAGATTCTCCTTAGAGTCAGAGCACACACAAACAGCAATGCATGACAGGAAAAACAGGAAGTGGTAGACTGAACCAACTAGAAGCTGAAACAAAGGGGGGGGGGGGGGGAGAAGAGAGGAGTATACCAATACACAATGCAAGATACTGAAACAGAACACTCCCCGTCTGGTATCAGTACATACCACTATGTATATTCATACAATGGAATTGTATAAAATAACAATTAATAATGTCCATAAACCTGATGAATAAACAGATGAATAATGTCCATAAACCTGAAAAGGAAACATGCAATGAACATTTATTCAAACCAAAAAAGGATATGTCTTCAGTTCAGACCATAGAGCTGGTACTGGAAACAGTCCTAGAAGATGATGAGCATCTTTGGTAGAAGGAATCTCAACATGGAAGTTCTTTCCATCCGAACTGGAAACTACTTTAGTAATAAGTCCAGTAGGCCAGTCGAGACGATCAACTTGTTTGTCTCTTAACAGAACAAAATCTCCTTTCTTTATATTGGGCCTTGGTTCTTGCCACCTTCTGCGTTCTTGCGAGAGGCAGAGGTACTTTCTTCTCCACTTTTTCCAGAACTGACTGGCGAGATGTTGTACCTGCTTCCACCGAAATTTATAAAGGTTGTGCTCTTTGAAAACGCCAGATGGCACAGAAATATTTCCTATCTTTTCTGGTTTAATCTTGAGTGATCTTATATGCACCCCAGATGTGGATTTCTTCTTTTTTTTCTGAAGGAGTGTACTTGGCAGGGTCTGCGGGTTCTGTTCAGACATACATCCCCCACAATGATCCAACCCACTGTAAGTTTCTGGGCATATGGAGCATTGAAAGGGCCATTGCGAAGTTCAAGGACCTTATGAGCCTCAAGAATGTCTCTACCTAGCAAGAGCAAGATCTCGTCATGGTTATCAAGGGGAGGAATCTCTCTGGCTATGTTCCTGAGATGAGGGTGATGCTGTGCGGCTTCAGGTGTGGGAATCTCATCCCTTGTGTCCGGCAATTTGTCACACTCAATAAGGGTTGGAGGAGAGAGTTTCTTATCTCCTTTGATGGGCTTCAAGGTGAAACCATTAGCTCTTCTTCCTGAGGTTGTCACAAGACCAGAGCATGTTCCTAGGGTGTAGGGTGTAGTTTCTCCCTCTATCCTGAACAGATCAAAGAACTTAGTGCTAGCTAGGGAATGATTACTTTGGTCATCTAGAATAGCATACATTCTTATGGTCTTCTCTGGGTGTGCAGTAGGAAACACATCCACGAGGCAAATCTTAGAACAAGACTTACGGCACACAAGTCCTGCTCCACATACCTTTGTGCATCTGGGCATGACGGTAGTGGTTGGTTGGTCGGCACTCTCTCCGCCATGACTCTCCCCGCCTTGATCAGAATGGGGCTTGTGCCAGTTAACTGTTTCTAGGTTCCGCCTGATTGGTCCCGGGTGAACAGCAGTCATGTGTAGATCACTATTACATTCAGAACACTTGACTGGAACCTTACAGTCTCTGGCGAAGTGCTCAGTGGATGCACAGCATCTGAAGCAGATATTATGACTCCTTAGGAACTCCTTATTTTCTCAAAGGGCTTTGCTATGCTATGAAGACACGGCATTTCCTTAAAGGATGTGGTTTATGATGGATAGGGCAATGATGATCGGGTTCCTTGGGGCTTTCATTTCCATTGTTAGTAGTGGGCACAACCCCTGTCTTTTTTACTGAAATTAGACCTTTAGGGTCCCCCTGTCTGGGACTGAAAGTCTCGTGTCTCTGTTTAGTAGAGCCAAAGATGTTGGTTCCCAAGGTGTTGAAGCTCGGATCGTTTTTAGCTCTAGCTAAGTCCTTGATGAACTTACAGAAGAATGAAAATGGTGGAAAGGGAACACGATGTTGCTCCTTGTATTTTGAACCTGTTGTTGCCCATTGGTCTTGAATATTGAGGGGTAATTTCTCCACGATCAGGCCCACACCATGGGAGGTATCAAGAAAGCTGAGACCTGGTAGCTGCGGGTCTCCCTTGAATATTTCAAACTCAAGAAGAAGATCGCTTAATTCCTGGAGCCCTTGGTGGTCTGTATTGGATAATCCAGGAAAGTTGCATAGTCGTTTAAATAAGGCACGTTCAACTACTTCCGAGCCGCCGTATGTCTGCTCTAATCTTTCCCATGCGAGACGAAGGCCTTTGACTGGTTCGTAGATATGAACGGTTTTGAGTCTCTTAACACAGTTTGACGACCATGGACCTAGCCATCTAATTAGTAAATCAAGTTCTTGCATAGGCGGTACAGCAAGGGTTTGAACTGTTGTCTTGAAGGTGGCCTTCCAACTTCTATAGTTTTCTGGGCGATCATCAAAGTTCGTAAGGCTAGTACTGATGAGGTCCCTGAGAGTGAGGTACTTAGCGATTTCTGATGCGTTATTTCTTTACTGCATCATGGTGATGGGAACTTCTCCCTCGCTGGTGTTGTTGGCACCATCTGATACCCTATGTTTGGGGGTTGGAAGATGCAATGGAGTGGCAGCTGGGTTGAGTGTAAGTGAAGGCTTCACATCTGGTAATGTTGGCGCCAGTGTCTTGGTTGCTATGTAACTAGTCTCAGGAGATTTTAATGTGATTTGATGAGCTTGAAGTGGCTTGGTCTCTAATGGCGCCTGAAATACTGTGTAAGGTGCCAGAGGTTTGAAAGAAAAAGAAATGTCCACTGGACTGGAGTCAACTGTATGGTTATCAGCTGCCTCTTTTTCTATCCGCATAAGTTCAGCAGGCTGGTGTGCAGAGCCCAAATCTTCTGGTGCAAATGCATTGACTTTGCTTTGGTCTAGGACTAATTGCAGGGTACGGCCTTCAGTTCAGCCATGGCTGCTGCTTCTTCCCTTTCCTTCTGAAGGACCTCCAACTCAACTTTGGCCTTGGCTTTGGTCGCTTGTGCCTGAGCCTGTATAGCTGCTTGATTAGCTTGAGATTGGGCTTGTATAGCTGCTTGATTAGCTTGGGATAGGGCTTGTGTCTCTGCGACTTGTGCCTTAATGGCTGCTTCCTTTTTAATGCAGTGAGCTTGTACCTTCACTGCTTCCGCTTTTGCGCGTGCCAACACCAATGAGGTACTCAGCGAAGAGTGCTGTGAGCGAGACCTTAGCGATGAGGACTGAGCAATAGATTTCGAGGAACAGGATGAAGCCTTGGAGTGCCTTGAAAAGTTAGAATGGCAGGACGCAGTTTCATATTGTTGTGATATCTTGTCCACTAGCATTGACTTAACTGCCATAAATCTGCTATATCTTTCATAATTAAGTGCAGTGTGGGTCTTTAATTCTAGGATGAATTCCTCTGAGTTGAGACTTGATAACAGAGAAGAATATTTTTCAGACAGTCTCTTAAAACTATCATAGGTTTTATTCAATTTTGTACACATGACCTTTAATTGATCTTCGTTATAGCCTGATCCATGTGCTGCATCCATACATTGTTCAGTCTTTTCCCACAAAATAGATAAATTATTGTATATTTCAATTTTGTTAGTTAGGAGAGCCTCCTTTATTTTTAATGAGGGCTTAGAAATCCTTCTAGCTGTGTCCTGCATTTCCATCTGTAACACAACAGCGACCTCTAGTGGTGGTTCAGTCTTTTAATAGCTTACAGCAGGCAGACAATATTTACCTCAGAAAACAGGCTGAATACAGTTCCTAGCTTGTATGAAACTCAAATTGCTAGAAGCTTCTGCGATCCTAGTGAATGCAGTACTAAGCAGTATAAGATATTACTCTTATTACTGTAGCATAACGGAGACAAATGATGATGGCTTATTACTTGGAGGAGGAGAATATTCTTTTCTTAGCGGGAGAAGGAGAGTACTAAGACAATTCTTTTACTGTGGCGTTTTGAAATGTCAGCCTTATACAATCACGCATCCGTGAGGTGACTTGTTGAATCAGACATTCTCCACTTACAGTTTATGCATCAGACACCCAGGAGTTAATCAAGTAGTCTTTTAATCTGGAGATTGAATTACAAGATATGCAGGGAATCCAGATGGTAAAATAATTATGCCTCTAATAATCTCCTTGATAAGAAGATGAGATACTACACAGATTCTCCTCAGAGTCAGAGCACACACAAACAGCAATGCATGACAGGGAAAACAGTAAGTGGCTAGACTGAACCAACTAGAAGCTAAAACAGAGGGGGGGAGGAGAAGAGAGGAGCATACCAATACACAATGCAAGATACTGAAACAGAACACCTGCGCCTCATCATAAATTAAATGTCTCCTCTGGCAACTTTGGGCCTGTCAAGACAGTTGTAGCACACGCCGGTCTTGATAAATTAGGACCTAAGTTTTCAGTATAATTAAAAATCAGTATACTTTATTTCTTTATGATAATGTTATAAAAATCCAGGTGTGCAAACCTTGTGGCATCATACCCAACAAGAATGGAAGCTGTAATCACTGCCGAAGGTGCTCCAAGTCCTGGCTCTGAATACTTATGTCAATGCAAGATTTTAGTTTTTCCGTTTCTATAAATTAGCAAAGATTTTGAACATTCTGTTTTTACTTTGTCATTATGGGGTATTAAGTTCAGATCTTTTTTTTAGCAGAAGATCGCAACATAAAATGTAAAAAAAATGTATAATAGATGGTAATGAGGTGTTCCTGCCTATGATATACCATTATGGCTGAGCAGCCTGACAGGAACGCTCACCAATATATAGTATATGCAAGTGTCAGAGAGTATTGTGTAATGAGGCCACACCCTAGGCCTCTCTGCAAGTGGAGCCAACCAGTCTTGCTCACATTCTAGGACAAGTTGCAGTAGTCATTTAAACTAATTCCTGGATAACCCCTATAATAATCCAGCAGAGCACTCATATAGCCATTTGTCCAATCAGTGAGAGAGCCGTGCACACTACTCTCTCTCCCTGTCTGACACTGAGCCAAATGATTAGTGCAGGCAGGAGAGGAGTCTGAACGATTCATTTAGCACATTGAGAGGAAGGTGTATGCAGCTGAGCAATGTTTGTTAGTTGTGTATGTAGCAGCGCTGTGTGTGCTTATATGTCAGCTTTGCATGCAGCAGAGCTGTGTGTGTATAATGTGTTTGCTGTTCCTACTGCAGAGTAGTGATGAGCGGCAGGTGCCATATTCGATTTTGACGAAATTCGCGAATATTCGAAAGAATATTCGTTTCATATTCGTCGAAATCGAATATTCGTCATTATTCTAGTTATCGCGATTAATATGCGATTTAAATAATCGCGTATTGCGATTTTAACTTAGGCTACTTTCCTATTGGTTTCATATCTAGAATTATAGTGAAGATGACGAATATGACGAATGTATTCGGCATATTCCTCAAAACGAAGATAATGAAGTATTCTACATCTTCGTTTTAGCAACCTATTCGTCAACTTCGCTAATTCTAGCAATCAAATAGGAAGGTTGACTATAGAGACAGCTGTGTTAAATTCGCTATGCGATTATATAATTTTTTTTTTTTATAAATAGAATAATTATAATAATTATCAAGTAATATAATTATTCTATTAAAAAAATAATAATAATCGCATAGCGAATTTAATACAGCTGTCTCTATAGTCAACCTTCCTATTTGATTGATTGCTAGAATTAGCGAAGTTGACGAATAGGTTGCTAAAACGAAGATGTAGAATACTTCGTTATCTTCGTTTTGAGGAATATGACGAATACATTCGTCATATTCGCTAATACTACCAAGCCAACCATAGAAAACCAGGTCTGAGTAGAAATCGCAATGCGATTAATTCAAGTTATATTAATCGCATTGCGATTTCAACTTAGAGCTGGGTGTATAATGGGTCAGCTTGCAAGAATTAACGAAGTTAACGAATATGGAATATAGCAGCAGTGCTAAGTTGAAATTGCAATGCGATTAATTTAACTTGAAGTAATCGCATTGCGATTTCAACTTAGCACTGCTAGTGCTATATTCCATATTCGTTAATTCTAGCCTATGTAAGATAGTAGTGCTAAGTTGTAATCGCAATGCGATTAATATAACTTGAATTAATCGCATTGCGATTTCAACGTAATTCCTCAAATCCGACAGTACATTTTAGTATATGGAGACGTTTCCATGGTGATGGGGACGCTCCATGAGCACGGAAGTCGGCAGAAGCGGCAACGGGCACTGACTAGAGCAGCCAGGAAGCCAGGAATCCTCAGGACAGGTAAGAACTACTTTTGGGAAGTGGGAAAGAAAAAAATATAACTGAAAAAAAAAAACAACGAATATTCGAAATAGCGAATTTATAGCGTTATATTCGAAATATTCGCGAATTAGCGAAGTGCCGATATTCGCTAAAAAAATTCGCTATTCGAATATTCGCGCTCAACACTACTACAGAGCTGTGTGTATTTTTATGATGTCATGATCACGAAGAGTAAAAAAAAAATACTTAAAAAATATAAATTATAAGAAGACCACGCATGGCAGGAAGCTAGACAGCAATGACAGGAGACACATTTACTTGGTTAGCTAGATTTTGTGAGGTGATCACATGTGCCATTGCTGTTTGTTTCCGTGGTTAGCAGTTGTTAAAGTGATCACACACTAGGGTTAACAGGAGCTAACCAAAAGTATTATATCTATGCTTTACCCCCAAAAAGCTAGTCATCTTGGCCCTCCATTTCCTTGAACCATTACCCTGGGTTCAGACCTGAGCGTCCAAAACGCTGTTTACGCGCGTTTAGGCGCTTTTTGCGCGTTTTGCAATAGGAACGCTGTAGCAGTTGTGGTTCTTGTGATTGACTACTGTGGTGTCAATCACAAAGCGCGTAAACGCTCCTAAAGAAGCTCAAGCACTTAGTTTATATGTTGCATTACAGTCGCTTCAAACGCGCTGTATAACGCTATATGTGAACCACTCCCATACCTGGTTCACACTGAGCGAGTTTACAGCGCGTTCAAACGCGCTGATATGAACGCATCAACAGATTAAAACCAATGCATCCCTATGGGAGTGGTTCACACTTGAGCGTTTTACAGCGCGCTTGACGCGCTGCAAAGCGCCAACGATAAACAAGTACTTGAGCTTCTTTTGGGCGTTTGATCGCGCTTTGTGATTGACACCACAGTAGTCAATCACAAGAACGCGCAGTCGAACGCGTTTCCTATTTGCAAAACGCGAAAAACGCTGCGTCAAAAGCGCTGCAGAAGCGCGTTTTGGAACGCTCAGGTCTGAACCCAGGGATAGGGATGCATTGGTTTTAATCTGTTGAGCGTTTTACAGCGCGTTTGAACGCGCTGTAAAACGCTCAGGTGTGAACCCAGGGCTAGGGAAGGTTTAATAAATAGAAAACATTTTTTTACATTTTTGTTGTCTAAACCTGAGGTTGTGGTTATAGTCAGGTGCTCTCTACATGGGAGCAAGAGATTAAAGAGATTACACTAAATTTAATTTGATAGGTCTCTTCAACTTATAATATATATAAGAGATGTCTTCCCCTGGTACTGAGTTAAGCAGTTTTCTTAGGGTATTTAGTGACAATTGCTACTATTGCTAGTGAGGTAAGCACAACTGTACAGTATTCATTTTACCAAACAGGTCCTTACTAGACATCATACAATGTGCCTACTGATTGAATTATGTCCATTCAGCTAAGTAGACTAAGCACTTGGTATCAAGCATCCTTCCAGATAACCAAACACTAAGATGAAAAATATGGGAATTTAACCTTTCAGAGACTTGGACTAAATACCAAAGGTCTGGCCTCATTGATATTATATGAAAGTATGAAGCTATTCAAAAGGGACAAAAATGCCTGTGATAACAAAACAGAAAAATGCCAGTGTTGCTGTATTTAAAAGAAAGATAATTACTGAAACTTTTGCTTTTGCACCAATTTCTTAATGAGCTATTCCCATCTCAGACATTGATGGCATATAGCTGGGATATGCCATCAATATCTGATAGGTGCGTTTCCCACCCATGGGACCCGCCCCCACCTCGGCTATTTCCAGTAATCCCATATTGGTGAATGGAGAGGTGGCTGTGCATGTGCAGTGTGCTCTCCTTCACTTCAGGGGCCTAATTCTGGAGACAGGAGCTTGTGACCTACACTTGGGAGCTTGTGACCTACCTGGGACCTACACTTATTTGACAGTGATGGCATATCCTAGTTGTAGGCCGCCAGTGTCTGAGATGGGTATAAACCATTAATTTTATTCAGGGGTCAAGTCCTGGGAAAAAAAATGTGGGAACTCACCCCAGTGCCTCTGTGTAACGTCACGGCGCGCGGCGTAAGCAAAGGGCAGGGAGGTCAGGAGGAGGAGCAAGCACCATATTTTTCGCCCTATAAGATGCACCTAGGTTTTAGAGGGGGACAATAAGAAAAAAATATTTTTTATTACACCTCAGGTCAGACCACCTATCAGACCCCCAATGTTAATCAGACCTCAGCTAACAGCCCCAATAAGATGCCCAATGTTAATAAGACCCCAATAAGACCTCAGATCACACCTCAGCTCGGACCCCAATATGAATGACCCCCAATCAGACCTCAGATAAGACCTCTCCACCAGCCCCCAGTGCCTATCCACCAGCCCCATCAGCCCCCAGTGCCTCCCCACCAGCCCCCAGTGCCTCCCCCCTCTCCACCAGCCCCCAGTGCCTCACCACCAGCCCCCAGTGCCTCTCCACCAGCCCCCAGTGCCTCTCCACCAGCTCCCAGTGCCTCTCCACCAGCCCCCAGTGCCTCTCCACCAGCCCCCAGTGCCTCTCCATCAGCCCCCAGTGCCTCCATCATCCTTCAGTGCTTTTCCATCAGCCCCCAGTGCCTCTCCATCATCACCCAGTGCCTCTCCATCATCGCCCAGTGCCTCTTCATCAGCCCCCAGTGCCTCTCCACCAGCCCCCAGTGCCCCCTCCATCAGCCCCCAGTGCCCCCTCTATCAGCCCCCAGTGCCTCTCTATTAGCCCCCAGTGCCTCTCTATTAGCCCCCAGTGCCTCTCCACCAGCCCCCAGTGCCCCCTCCATCAGCCCCCAGTGCCCCCTCCATCAGCCCCCAGTGCCCCCTCCATCAGCCCTCAGTGCCTCTCTATTAGCCCCCAGTGCCTCTCTATTAGCCCCCAGTGCCCCCTCCATCAGCCCCCAGTGCCCCCTCCATCACCCCCAGTGCCCCTCCATCAGCCCCCAGTGCCCCTCCATCAGCCCCCAGTGCCCCCTCCATCAGCCCCCAGTGACCCCCATCAGCTCCCAGTGACCCTCCATCAGCCCCCAGTGCCCCCTCCATCAGCCCCCAGTGCCCCCTCCATCAGCCACCAGTGCCCCCTCCATCAGCCCCCAGTGCCCCCTCCATCAGCCCCCAGTACCCCTCCATCAGCCACCAGTACCCGCTCCATCAGCCACCAGTGACTCCTCCATCAGCCCCCAGTGACTCTCCATCAGCCACCAGTGCCCCCTCCATCAGCCCCCAGTGCCCCCTCCATCAGCCCCCAGTGCCCCCTCCATCAGCCCCCAGTGCCCCCTCCATTAGCCCCCAGTCAGTGCCTCTCACCAGCCATAAAATATAAAACAAAAAATCCACTTACCCTGCTCCTGGACGCCACGCGCCTCTCTTCCTGGTTCTCGGCTGTGCTGTGAAGGCTGCGCACAGCGTGAGGTCACAAATAGAGATGGCCCGAACTATCCGCCGGCGAACATAGCTTGTTCGCGTTCGCCTCTGCCGGGCGAACATATGCGATGTTCGGTCCGCCCCCTATACATCATCATTGAGCAAACTTTGACCCTGTACCTCACAGTCAGCAGACACATTCCAGCCAATCAGCATACCCTCCCTCCCAGACCCTCCCATCTCCTGCACAGCATCCATTTTAGATTTATTCTGAAGCTGCAGTCTTAGTGAGAGGAGGGAGAGTGTAGTTGCTGCTGATTTAATTGGGAAATCGATAGCTAGGCTAGTGAATTCAGTGTCCACTCCAGTCCTGAAAGACTCATCTGATCTCTGCTGTAAGGACAGCGTCCTGACAGCACCCCAAAACCCCTTTTAGGGCTGCAACATTAGTCTGCTTTTTTTTCCCTTTATATACATATTGCAGTTGCCTGGCCTGCCTGTGTGTGAGGAGCTGCAGGCCCACAGACTGTAGTGTGCCCACTGCCAGTGCCCACCCCTGTCATTCCGTGTGGCACAGGACTTTGCATCAAAAAAGGCATTTAATTTTTACACTTTAATCTAAGGTTAGTTGCCTGCCAGTGTGTGTCAGGTTGACTTCCACTGACTGTAGTGTGCCCACTGCCAGTGCCCACCACTCATACCGGCTGGCACAGGACTTTGCATAAAAAGGCATTTAATTTTTACACTTTAGTGTAATTTCAGCTGCTTGCCTGCTGCTAGTGTGTGTCAGGCCGACTTCAACTGACTGTAGTGTGCCCACTGCCAGTGCCCACCCCTGTCATCCCGTGTGGCACAGGACTTTGCATCAAAAAAGGCACTTAATTTTTACACTTTAATCTAAGGTTAGTTGCCTGCCAGTGTGTGTCAGGCTGACTTCCACTGACTGTAGTGTGCCCACTGCCAGTGCCCACCACTCATACCGGCTGGCACAGGACTTTGCATAAAAAGGCATTTAATTTTTACACTTTAGTGTAATTTCAGCTGCTTGCCTGCTGCTAGTGTGTGTCAGGCCGACTTCAACTGACTGTAGTGTGCCCACTGCCAGTGCCCACTCCCTGTCATCCTGTGTGGCACAGGACTTTGCTTAAAAAAAGGCACTTAATTTTTACAATTTAATCTAAGGTTAGTTGCCTGCCAGTGTGTGTCAGGTTGACTTCCACTGACTGTAGTGTGCCCACTGCCAGTGCCCACCACTCATACCGGCTGGCACAGGACTTTGCATAAAAAAGGCATTTAATTTTTACACTTTAGTGTAATTTCAGCTGCTTGCCTGCTGCTAGTGTGTGTCAGGCCGACTTCAACTGACTGTAGTATGCCCACTGCCAGTGCCCACCCCTGTCATCCTGTGTGGCACAGGACTTTGCTTAAAAAAAAGGCACTTAATTTTTACAATTTAATCTAAGGTTAGTTGCCTGCCAGTGTGTGTCAGGTTGACTTCCACTGACTGTAGTGTGCCCACTGCCAGTGCCCACCACTCATACCGGCTGGCACAGGACTTTGCATAAAAAGGCATTTAATTTTTACACTTTAGTGTAATTTCAGCTGCTTGCCTGCTGCTAGTGTGTGTCAGGCCGACTTCAACTGACTGTAGTATGCCCACTGCCAGTGCCACCCCTGTCATCCTGTGTGGCTGGGACTTTGCTTAAAAAAGGCACTTAATTTTTACAATTTAATCTAAGGTTAGTTGCCTGCCAGTGTGTGTCAGGCTGACTTCCACTGACTGTAGTGTGCCCACTGCCAGTGCTCCACCACTCATACCGGCTGGCACAGGACTTTGCATAAAAAGGCATTTAATTTTTACACTTTAGTGTAATTTCAGCTGCTTGCCTGCTGCTAGTGTGTGTCAGGCCGACTTCAACTGACTGTAGTGTGCCCACTGCCAGTGCCCACCCCTGTCATCCGTGTGGCACAGGACTTTGCATCAAAAAGGCATTTAATTTTTACACTTTAGTGTAATTTCAGTTGCTTGCCTGCTGCTAGTGTGTGTCAGGCCCACTTCCACTGACTGTAGTGTGCCCACTGCCAGTGCCAACCACTGATACCAGGTGGCACAGTAGCTTGCCGATAAATAAGGCATTTAATTTTTAGACAGTAGTCTAAATTCAGTTGCTTGCCTGCTGCCAGTGTGTGTCAGGCCCGCTTCCACTAAATGTAGTGTGCCCACTGCCAGTGCCAACCACTCATACCGGGTGGCACAGTAGCTTGCCGATAAATAAGGCATTTCATTTTTAGACAGTAGTCTAAATTCAGTCGCTTGCCTGGTGCCAGTGTGTGTCAGGCCCGCTTCCACTGACTGTAGTGTGCCCACTGCCAGTGCCAACCACTGATACCGGGTGGCACAGTAGCTTGCCGATAAATAAGGCATTTAATTTTTAGACAGTAGTCTAAATTCAGTTGCTTGCCTGCTGCCAGTGTGTGTCAGGCCCGCTTCCACTGTCTGTAGTGTGCCCACTGCCAGTGCCAACCACTCATACCGGGTGGCACAGTAGCTTGCCGATAAATAAGGCATTTAATTTTTAGACAGTAGTCTAAATTCAGTTGCTTGCCTGCTGCCAGTGTGTGTCAGGCCCGCTTCCACTGACTGTAGTGTGCCCACTGCCAGTGCCAACCACTCATACCGGGTGGCACAGTACCTAGCACGCGTAGTACCACTTATCTAAAAAAAAAATGACAGGCAGAGGCAGGCCACCGCGCAGGGGCCGTCGTGGTCGTGGTGCTGTGATTTCCACTGGAATAATGCCCAGTTTTCAGAGGCCACGTACCCTGAACCCGAAAAATTCAGAGGACGTAGTTGACTGGCTTAGACAGGACACCCAATCTTCAACAGCTTCCGCTAAGAACCTTGACGCACCATCCTCCTCCAGCTCAGCTTCGGTCACCTGCTCTCAAGTTACCACGCACCCGCCCGTTGCCACCACCACCACTACCACCACAGCCACCACAGCCGCTTCACTTGATCCGTCAGAGGAGTTATTTACACATCAGTTGGATGCAATTAGTGATGCGCAACCATTATTGCCAGATGATGTAGATTACGGGGATATGTCTCAGTCAGGCAGGATTACACACATGGACGTACAGTGTGATGATGATGATGATGATGTTGTACCCGCTGCTGCTTCCTTTGCTGAGGTGTCAGATACAAGTGAAGCGGTTGATGATGACGATGTGTCCACGGATGCCACGTGGGTGCCTGCTCGAAGAGAAGAAGAGGGGGAAAGTTCTGAAGGGGAGACAGAGAGAATGAGGAGACGAGTTCGAAGCAGGGGGAGGTCGTCGCAAGGAGTTAGTGGCACAGTCAGACACACCATGTATCGGCACCTGGGGTCAGCCAGACAGCACGCCAGTCAACGCATGCTGTTGCCACCACTAGAATGCCGTCATTGCAAAGCTCAGCAGTGTGGCATTTTTTTTGTGTGTCTGCCTCTGATAAAAGCAATGCCATTTGCAACCTGTGCCAAAAGAAACTGAGTCGTGGGAAGTCCAACACCCACCTTGGTACAACTGCTTTGCGAAGGCACATGATCTCACATCACAAACGCTTATGGGATCTACACATGAGTACAAGCAGCACACAAACTCAAAGCCACCATGCTCCTCCTGGTCCAGCATCTTCAGCCACGTCAACCACTGCTGTCCTCCCTGCCCCCTCTCAACCACCCGCCACTCCATCTCTCACCTTCAGCAGTTCCTGCTCATCTGCCCACAGTCAGGTGTCTGTCAAGGACATGTTTGAGCATAAGAAGCCAATGTCACAAAGTCACCCCCTTGCCCGGCGACTGACAGCTGGCTTGACGGAACTCTTAGCCCGCCAGCTTTTACCATACCAGCTGGTGGAGTCTGAGGCCTTCAAAAATTTGTCGCTATTGGGACACCACAGTGGAAGGTACCCGGACGAAATTTTTTTCAAAAAAGGCAATCCCAAACCTCTACCATGTCATTGAAAAGGAAGTCATGGCATCTCTGGCATACAGTGTTGGGGCAAGGGTCCATCTGACCACTGATACCTGGTCTGCAAAGCACGGTCAGGGCAGGTATATCACGTATACTGCGCATTGGGTCAACCTGCTGACGGCTGACAAGCATGGAATGCGTGGCTCCGCAGTGGAGTTGGTGACACCACCACGACTTGTAGGCAGACCTACTGCCACCTCCTCTACTCCTACTCCATCCTCTTCAATATCCTCCTCGGCTGAGTCCTCTTCTGCTGCGGCGTCTGGCTGCACATCAACTGATTCCCCCCAGCTCCCCAGGGGCTATTCCACATCCCGGATACGACAGTGTCACGCTATCTTGGGGTTGACTTGCCTGAAAGCAGAGAGCCACACAGGACCAGCACTCCTGTCCGCCCTGAACGCACAGGTGTATCAGTGGCTGACCCCGCACCAACTGGAGATCGGCAAAGTGGTGTGTGACAATGGAACAAATTTGTTGTCGGCATTGAATTTGGGCAAGTTGTGACATGTGCCGTGCATGGCACATGTGTTGAATCTCATCGTAAAACGTTTTGTGTCTAAGTACCCAGGCTTACAGGACATCCTCAAGCAGGCCAGGAAGGTGTGTGGCCATTTCAGGTGTTCCTACACGGCCATGGCGCACTTTTCCGATATTCAGCGGTGAAACAACATGCCAGTGAGGCGCTTGATATGCGACAGCCCGACACGTTGGAATTCAACACTCCTAATGTTCGACCGCCTGCTCCAACAAGAAAAAGCCGTCAGCAGTATTTGTATGACCGGGGTGCTAGGACAGCCTCTGCGGAGCTGGGAATCTTTTGCCACGTTACTGGACACTCATGCGCAATGCCTGTAGGCTCATGCGTCCTTTTGAGGAGGTGACAAACCTAGTCAGTCGCACCGAAGGCACCATCAGCGACCTCATCCCATTTGTTTTCTTCCTGGAGCGTGCCCTGCGAAGAGTTCTGGATCAGGCTGTAGATGACTGTGAAGAGGAAGAGGAAGAGTTGTGGTCACCATCACCACCAGAAACAGCCTTGTCATCATCGCTTGCCGGACCTGCAGCAACGCTGGAAGAGGAGTATGAGGAAGAGGAGTCAGAGGAGGAATGTGGCGGGTTTGAGGAGGAGGAAGACCAACCACAGCAGGCACCCCAGGGTGCTCGTTGTTGTCACCTATCTGGGACCCATGGTGTTGTACGTGGCTGGGGGAAAGAACAGACCGTCAATGACATCAGTGAGGACGAGGAACGGGAAATGAGTAGCTCTGCATCCAACCTTGTTCAAATGGGGTCTTTCATGCTGTCATGTCTGTTGAGGGACCCACGTATAAAAAGGATAAAGGAGAACGATCTGTACTGGGTGGCCACGCTACTAGACCCCGGTATAAGCAGAAAGTGGCAGAAATGTTACCAAATTACCGAAAGTCGGAAAGGATGCAGCAGTTCAAAACCAAACTAAAAAATATGCTTTACACAGCTTATAAGGGGATGTCACAGCACAACGGGAATCTAACAGGGGAAGAGGTGAGTGTAATCCTCCTCCTACCACGGCGGCAAGGACTGGACGATTTACAGATGTGTTGTTGATGGAGGACATGCGGAGCTTTTCAGTCCTCATCGCCACAGCCCTTCGGGATCCAGCCTTAGAGAACGACTCGACCGACAGGTAGCAGACTACCTCGCCTTAACAGCAGATATCGACACTCTGAGGAGCAATGAACCCCTTCACTACTGGGTGTGCAGGCTTGACCTGTGGCCTGAGCTATCCCAGTTCGCGATAGAACTTCTGGCCTGCCCTGCTTCAAGTGTCCTGTCAGAAAGGACCTTCAGTGCAGCAGGAGGCATTGTCACTGACAAGAGAAGTCGCCTCGGTCAAAAAAGTGTTGATTACCTCACCTTCATAAAGATGAATGAGGCATGGATCCCGAAGGGACTGACAGTGGGGATACGTTTGACTAACAAAAGGCCTGATTACATGCCTTGGCCTCAAAATGGTCCCCACGCTGCTGTATTTAATGTCTGCATACCGGATGACTTTCGTGAATTCTCCACCACCAACTAGGGTTCAAGCCGCAATGTTTTAGTCACTTTTCTGCCTGGAAAACATAAATTTTCCGGCCGCTGCTACAATAGCGGCTGCAACAGTGCCATTATTTTTCAGGCATGTGTACATGCCTAATTTTTCTGTCCTATGGTGCAGCACTGTGGCTGCAGAAACAAAACAAAAAAAAGGCACATACAAGTGTCAATTCCCCTTCGTGATCATTACATTGTTGTGGTGAAGGGGCTTGCGTATCACAATGAAGCAATCATCACCTCTATAAGTGTGTTGGCAATGTTGCCACACCCCAGATGATAAGGCCGTTGCTTCATTATGGTCAGACCAAAGCGATCGGACGGCTGGATAATATTTCATAGAAAAACATTAATTTACCTTTTTTTTTATATGTTGTATGGGTTTTTAATACATAAAATAAAAATCATAATAAAGTCTCTTAATAGTTTATTAGAAATGATGCAGGCAATTAAAAAATCCCCATCAATTCCAATACAAAGCAAGTACAGAGCTCAGAACTAAATTATTTCATGATGTCGTAATGGTTCGCTAATTCGACAATGGATAATCAATTCGACCGGATAGGGTCCGTAACAGGGATTAAACTGATAGGAATAGTACTAGTTAAGACACCACTCATATAGGGTGTCACAGCACATTGCTCTGTGCACGCGCAGTGCCCCAATTTGGGAGTAAGAGGACCGACCAAGCTGCTTTTTCCATCTCCCGGTTCCTGAAATCAATTCAGTTTAGTGTATGAGAGTTTGGTCTGTCACTGTGAAGGCAGTCGAAGGTACCCGGCCTAAATTTTTTTTCACAAAAGGCAATCCCTGATATGGGACGTAACAGGGATTAAACTGATAGGAATAGTACTAGTTAAGACACCACTCATATCGGGTGTGACAGTAAATTGCACGGTGCAGACGCAGTGACCGTGGATTAAAACAAAAGAGACGTAACAGGGATTAAACTGATGAGAATAGTACTACAGAAAATACCACTCATATCGGGTGTGAGAGTAAATTGCACGGCGCAGACGCAGTGACCGTGGATTAAAACGAAGGGGAGGGAGCCAGCGTTTTTTTAACCATCTCCCCGTTCGAAAAATCTATTTAATAAATGGCCCCCAGATTGGGGAGTCGGGGACGTTAGAGGGATTAAACTGATGAGAATAGTACTACAGAAAATACCACTCATTTCGGGTGTGACAGTAAATTGCACGGCGCAGACGCAGTCACCGTGGTTTAAAACAGAGTGGAGGGAGCCAGCGTTTTTTTAACCATCTCCCCGTTCGAAAAATCTATTCAATAAATGGCCCCCAGATTGGGGACGTTAGAGGGATTAAACTGATGAGAATAGTACTACAGAAAATACAACTCATATCGGGTGTGACAGTAAATTGCATGGCGCAGACGCAGTCACCGTGGTTTAAAACAGAGTGGAGGGAGCCAGCGTTTTTTTAACCATCTCCCCGTTCGAAAAATCTATTCAATAAATGGCCCCCAGATTGGGGACGTTAGAGGGATTAAACTGATGAGAATAGTACTACAGAAAATACAACTCATATCGGGTGTGACAGTAAATTGCACGGCGCAGACGCAGTCACCGTGGATAAAAACAAAGGGGAGGGAGCCAGCGTTTTTTTAACCATCTCACCGTTCGAAAAATCAATTCAATTCATCTTTTGGGGACTCTTGGTGTTGTACGTGGCTGGGTGGAGGAAGAAACCTTCAATAACATCACCGGGACGTGGCTAGCTTGGTATCCAAACTTGTGCAAATGGGGAGTTTGCGGTTGTGCAAATGAACTGTTTGCGGTGCATTAAAGGGAGTTTGGTCTGTCAATGTCAGTGAAGCGGGCGTAACCCTTACACTACCTGATCGATACATCATACCTGATCGTATACACACACTGGATGTTTTAAAGCACGTTATTCCAAACAATTTAGGAATGTTAGTTGATTTATGCCCTTTATGGATTAAAACCCGACTCTGCGTCCACTACGTAATTTTCCATGGGAGTTTTGCCATAGATCCCCCTCCGGCATGCCATAGTCCAGGTGTTAGACCCCTTGAAACAACTTTCTCATCACTATTGTGGCCAGAAAGAGTCCCTGTGGGTTTTAAAATTCGCCTGCCAATTGAAGTCTATGGCGGTTCGCCCGGTTCGCCCGTTCGCGAACATTTGCGGAAGTTCGCGTTCGCTGTTCGCGAACTGAAAATTTTATGTTCGCGACATCATTAGTCACAAAGCGCCTCATGCCTGTGTGCAGCCCTGACAGCCGACAGCCGAGAACCAGGCAGCGGTGAGTACAATTTGAAGAATTCTTTACCTGGGGAAGAAAACACCCTTCACAACAGTTGGCCAGATCAGGAACACTCTCCAGGAGGTAGGTGTATGTGTGTCAAAGTCAACAATCAAGAGAAGACTTCACCAGAGTGAATACAGAGGGTTCACCACAAGATGTAAACCATTGGTGAGCCACAAAAACAGGAAGGCCAGATTAGAGCCTGCCAAACGACACCTAAAATAGCCTTCACAGTTCTAGAACAACATCCTATGGACAGATGAGACCAAGATCAACTTGTACCAGAGTGATAGGAAGAGAAGAGTATGGAGAAGGAAAGGAACTGCTCATTATCCTAAGCATACCACCTCATCAGTGAAGCATGGTGGTGGTAGCGTCATGGCGTTGGCATGTATGGCTGCCAATGGAACTGCTTCTCTTGTATTTATTGATAATGTGACTGTTGACAAAAGCAGCAGGATGAAGTGTTTCGGGCAATATTATCTGCTCATATTCAGCCAAATGCTTCAGAACTCATTGGACGGCACTTCCAAGTGCAGATGACCCAAAGCATACTGCAAAAGCAATCAAAGTGTTTTTTAAGGGAAAGAAGTGGAATGTTATGCAATGGCCAAGTTAATCACCTGACCTGAACCCGATTGCGCATGCATTTCACTTGCTGAAGACAAAACTGATGGGAAAATGCCCCAAGAACAAGCAGGAACTGAAGACAGTTGGAGTAGAGGTCTGGCAGAGCATCACCAGGGATGAAACCCAGCATCTGGTTATGTTTATGCTGTAATTGACTGCAAAGGATTTGCAACCAAGTATCAGAAAGTGAAAGTTTGATTTCTGATTATTATTCTGTCCCATTACGTTTGGTCACTTAACAAGTGGGAGGCACATATGCACACTGTTGTAATTCCTACACCGTTCACCTGATTTGGATGTAAATACCCTCAGATTAAAACTGACAGTCTGCAGTTAAAGGGCATCTTGTTTGTTTCATTTCAAATCCATTGTGGTGGTGTATAGAGTCAAAAATGTTAGAATTGGGTCACTGTCCTAATATTTAGGGACCTGGCTGAATATTTTCTTTTTTTTTTTTTTTTTTTTTTTAAATCGTAGTAATTTTGTGGCTCATATATGAGCCTATGAATTTTTCATTTTGGTCAATCAGGGATTTTTTTAAATGCCATTTAAACTCGATTTTGCTCATTTCTTATCCTGGCCTGCCATCTGGTGGCCAAAATAAGAATTGCATCATGAACACTTTCAGCCTCATCAGCGAGGCTGAAAGTGTTCAGCGCAAGTACCGATGCCCCATTTGGCCACATGGGTTTTTGTGCATTTAGATGCCGTGACCTCACTTGGTCACGGTATCTAAAGCATTTTATTACCACTATCGGCATTATTGCCAGTCACGGTAATTAGCTGCAGGTCTCTGCTGTTTGAAACAGCAGAGATCTGCAGGCCATGGTGCCCGCTGCATGTGCAAGTGGGCGCCATGTTTACACATCGCTCCAGCGCCGTACATGTACAGTGCCTACAGTGATCGCTCCTCCATATAAAGATTCAATGTTTCTGTGCAACAAAACTCTGTTTACACAGGAAAATCTGCTGCTTAGAAACCATGATTCTGAATGAACATGATTCTGAATGAACATGATTCTGAATGAAACCATGAAACCATGATTCTGAATGAACATCAATTATGTTTTCACCTGATGAATGAGCGTTTATTTTTTCATTGGGTGGCAGATTTACCCTGGGCAGTTATCAAGCATTCATATGAACATTCTTTCCTAAAAATGGTCACTACAAATGGCCTGTGTAGAGGGACCCTGTACATCTAGGTCACATGATTGCAGGTCTTGTTGTTGTTGGCATATTATATGACATACGTATCATATTCATCTTTTAGATGCATTGGGCCTAATTTTTTAGCACGTAATTAAAGAAGATCTGTCACCATAAAATGCAAAGCAAACTGCAGTCAGCGTGCTATAGAGCAGGAGGAGCTGAGCAGACTGATATATAATAAGTAAGTAAAGTAAAACTTGTAATTTATGCATTAAAAGTGTACCTAAACCTTTAAACATGTTGTAAAACTATTAGAAACAGACTAAAAATTTTTTTGTAGTGTTTGGGGCCTTTCCAAATTGCTCTTCTCTGCAGTTCAGACAGCATCTGTACACTGTAGCCATGTATGCGGTGTGTGGATTTTGATTTCTACATTATGCGCTGCAGTGAGCACCATATTGGCAGGAGCACACATGGCTCTGCTGAAAGCTCTGCCCGCTATGCTGGAAGCTCTGCATACCACATTGTTGGAGGATATGTAATGACCCAGAGTGCCATTACCACCTCCTTTTGCACCCCCACTACCTATATTTATTACCATATCCTGCAATGTGTGTATGCATTTCCTTATAAACTGCTGTTTACATGTAATGTGCCCGGTCTACCAGTGGGTGGCAGCAAATCTGAGCAGAGAGATTTTCTCTGGAGGGGAACCTTCTACTGCCTTCCAGCCCTCTTTAGAGAGGGAGGAGTTTAGTTTGTCAGTAAGTCAGTCTAGCCTACCCCCTCCTGGGGAAAGGTTGTGTGTTGGCTAGCACTGCCTGCTCTGTTAGGCCCCAGAGGCCCTGCCTACAAGAGTTTCCTATTTACTCAGTGAAGCATAGCAGAGCTGAGAGTGTTGCAGAGAAGTGTTTACCTGCATAGATTATGCCAATACCTGCTGATAAATTTTGGAAACTGTTTGGATTGCCGTTTATGCCAAGTAAAGCTGTGTTCAATGTCACTACAAAGTCTGGACTCCATTTATTCTAACTATTCATCATCCAAGTTCAGCTATCCTTTTTACACTACTTAACCTCTACAGAGACATTGTAGGCCACTGTACACCACTCTTGCAATCCTACCCTCGGTAGTACCAATACTATCTACAAAGTGGACTATATGTCCTTGTTGCTTAACTGCAACTGGCGTCACAATCATTTGCTCTATAAGGGGGATATATTTCGTAGAAACCTCCTTAGGGGCAAAGGATACCCCAGACGCGGCCTGTGGGCCTGTAAACTCATTTGCATAAACATGGGCATATGGGAAAGACATGCAAATAGTGTTTCATCTGAAAAAAAGATTCTGCTAATTTGCATGTCTTTCCCATATGCCCATGTTTATGCAAATGAGTTTACATAAAATAGCATAGAAAGGTTATTGAATATAATGTTAGGACAATTAGAAAACTGAGCATTTTTATGCAGCCCTCCTAAGCAGTGAGAGAAGAGTTAGTTGGCATCCAAAAAAATATTACTATTTTTGTCACCATAATCATAATGGTCTAGGAATGCAGGTCCCCCCAAGCTTTCCAACTCAGATCAGGCAAGTTTGAGGCTTACCAGCTGTCAGTCAAATGAGAGGGCTTGAATGTCTCATTGCACACAAGGCTGTCATTGTAAGGTATGCTGACTATCTTTCTGATGGATAGATTGTTGGCTTGCACATACCCGGCTTTTGGCATACAGCCTTTGTGTGATTATATGTTGTTTATTGTATATTATAGGTAATGATAAAGCATCTGTAAAAAGAAGTTATTAATGGTAGGTAAAATAATGTTTATAAAAAGTTTATTACAATTTGTAAATATTTGCACTCACTTACCACTATTCTCACTATTATTGAACCATTTCAGTGGTGTTTCCATTAATTTCTGACCTTTTCCTGTGAACCAGACACTCTCACCTCTTCAGATCAGGGGGTGCCTTGTTTAATGCTAGAGCACTCGAGCACCAAGCTCAATCAACACTAGCAGTAAGTCTACTGTGTTATGTGCCACTTGTGCAGGGGATGGGAGACTAGGGGCCCACCAGGGGATTCACCTATACCCATATGGGCCAGTCCGAGCCTGTATATACATATATATGCACAAACATAAATACACATACATACAGATATACAGACAGAGACACATATATACAAACATTTACACAGATATTTCCACTTACCTTTTCTTCTGGCAGATGAAATAGGATGTTAGCCCAGACAGAACTTTACAGTCCCCTCCCCCTCCTCTTGGTCCTCTTGGTCCCGACGATGAGAATGAAGAGACACAGAATTCCTTTCATGCTGCAGCTCACAACCTCTTGTTTCGGCCCGCCCACTCATATTTCACCTGATGCATACAGCCAGGGCCGGTGAAAGGATTTTTGCCGCCCTAGGCAAAAGAAAAGTTTGCCACCCCCCCCCCATGTGACATCACAATGCCCCACCCATATGATCTGGCATATTAAAGGGGTTCTGCAGTTTATTTAAACTGATCGGCAGGGGTCCGACACCCGGGACCCCGGCCAATCAGCTGTTATAGAAGGCAGCTGCGCTGGCAGTAGCGCATCAGCCTTCTCGCAGTGACGTCACGACTAGTATCATTGGCCTGGGTAGGGCTAAGCTTCATTCAAGTGAACAGAGCTTAACCTCGCCAAGGCCAGTGATACTAGTCGTGACGTCACTGCGCCTGCGGTAAACAGCAAGAAGGCCGAGGCGCTACTGCCAGCGCAGCTACCTTCTCAAACAGATGATCAGCGGGGGTCCTGGGTGTTGGACCCCTGCAAATGAGATGCTGATGATCTATCCAGAGGATAGATCATCAGTTTAAATAAACTGCAGAACCCCTTTAACTACTGCCAGTTCTCTCTCTCCCCCCCTTGTCATTCTCTCCCCCCTCTTGTCATTCTTCAATCCCCCTTGTCATTCTCCCCCCCTTGTCATTCCCTCCCCCCTCTTGTCATTCCCTCCCCCCTCTTGTCATTCTTCACCCCCCCCTTGTCATTCTCTTTCTCCCCCCTACCTCTAGTGTAGCGCGACCGAGCTCTTTGTGGTCCACGGGTACAGGAGCTTTAGTTTCCTGTACCCGGGCGGACTGACAGGAAGTGCACACTGTGTGCGCACTTCATGTCAGTCCGGCCGGGTACAGGAGACAGATGCTCCCTGTACCCGCAGACCATACAGAGCTTGGTCACGCTACAATGGCATCCCTCCTGTCAGCTCCTTTCCTCTTGGTGCGCCCGGGCAGTGCTGCAGCCGCCAGAGGCTCAATTCAGAGCGCTCGGGCGGCTGCAGCATGAGGCGGGGGCTCTACGTGGTGACCTATTCCGCGTATAGGACGCGCCGGCCCTGCATACAGCATGGTCACAGGCAACATGGGAAAAGGCAGAGGAGAGCAGTCTCAGTAGTGCTGCTACGCTTCTCAATAGAGCAGTGTGCCGCCCAGCATGTGCTGATCTGGAGGGAGTGGGTGAAAGCTGTGGCAGTGCCAGTGGCCATATAGTACGGGCGTCAGCTGTCTGTCAGGACGCTCCAGTCATCAGAGCAGTGTCTGTGTGCGCGGCATGTCCTAGTGGTGAAGCAAGTCTTTCACCAGCGCATTGAGTACTGCGCTGTCATTATGTTTTTTCAAATCGCCACCCCCTGCTTTCCTCTGGATAGTGCAGCCTGAGGTGGCCGCCTTACCTGGCCTCATTAAAGGTATGCCCCTGGGCGAGGCCTAACATGGACTATTTTGCTCCAAAAGTTTGGTGCAATTTAGGTGTAAAAATCTATCTCAAAGTAAGCCAACCAATATTTGATATAGAGAAAAGTGTCCCTGCACCAGATTTATCATCCAGCCTGAGCCACTGTGATAAATCTATTGCAGGTCTAGACAGCCGATGTAAGCTTACGATTAGTAAATCTGGGCCACAGTGCTTCCATAAAAATTTCCAGTTCACTAATGCCTTTTCATCCATGCTTTTTTGTCCTGGAGGGAAATTAATGCGGGTCCCCCTGTTCTAAAGTTATGTTCCCCTATTCTGTGCCACACGTGTCAACCACAAGTGACTAGTCACAGAAGTTTTTGCAAGGGGAAGTTTCTCCATCTTATGATGATTCCACTCATAACGCCCTTCCACACTTCTCCCTGATGACGCTGCACATGCATTAATGTATTTCATAAGGAATACAGTAGCGGCACATGCACAAGACTGAGAAAGTCCTCGATAACTGCAGCCATCTTAATAGAGCCTCATTGGAGCAAATACATTTTAGCACACGTACGGAGATAGGGATTTTAATAAAATTCAGTTATTCAAATGAAAGAATCGGGTTTGTCCAAAGCAGGATGAGCCAGATTCATTCATCACTAATATATATAGTTTATCTAATACACGTTTTTTAACATGGTAGGTTTAGATACAGTGACTTGGCTTTTTGTATGGTACATACATTGTTTATGATTGTTGTCTTACCATTCCAGCCCCCTTCGATCTAGCTCCACTACTGTATCCCCTCCACTGGGTTGCACCAGTGACATTTTGTATTGGCAGCAGTGAGGTCCTTTATACTACTGCACCTAATTAATGGCCTCAGCCATGTATGGCATGAGACTGCTGAGGTCAGTGATTGGCTGCAGAGGTTTATATGAAATATCACTGCTGCAGCAAAATCAATATGTTACTGCTACAGCCCAGTGGAGGGAACCAAGGGAGCTGGGAAGATGAATACAATTATTTTACTGTCCCTGTAGTCGCTGACCTTCTAATTAGCATGCACTCACCTCCTGAACCTTTCTTCAATGTCATGTCCTTGATCTGCCCTCTACTGGACTCCTTAAACTCTTGAAAACCCTTATATATAGTCGCTTCTGCTCTACCTCCACTGGGTCATCTTAAGGTGCAGGTTAAGCCTGGAGGTCAGGTAGTCTGTCTGCAACCATCATGTCCCATCACTAGTGACTGCTGACACCACCTGTCCACCTCACATGAGCAGAAGCAACTAGTATGGGTCATATGACCGTTACCCAAAATGTAACACTGCAGCCAACTGGATTGGAGAGAAGGGGCAGGAATGGTTCAGATAGATGATAAGATGAATGCTCTTTATGCAGTACACAAACTTTGTGAGAATTTTTTTTTAACTTGTGTACCGTGGAATGTCTTAAAATGTTTGGCTAGTCTGCATGTGACAGCAGAAGTATTTTTAAATGTCACTGCAGAGTCTTCTGCTGCACCAAAATCATGCAACTGCAGGACAGAGCCAGCTGTACTCCCCATAGAGAAGGAGGAGATGGTTTATTGCTTTCCCTGCCTTCCTTATCTCTGTATAGATGTGATCAATGAGGGTGTATACAGATCAGAATACAGCCGCCACTTAGGGTATGGCCACACGGAGCAGCCATGATACGGTCGGGTTGTGGCCATGCTGCGGTCATGAACTGCACTGCCAATTAGCCCGCAGCTTCCTTTCATTTAACTAATAAAGTCAGTCTTAGTTGGTCTTCATTGTTAATGACCGCGTGGCACCTCCAATACTGTATGGCCATTCACAATGAAGACCGACTATACAGTGCCGTCTACATTAGTCAGCTGCGCCTAATTGGCCACGTGGTTCATGACCACAGCACAACTGTATCATGGGCGCTCCGTGTGTCCGTACCCTTACTGCTACATTCCCTCCGTAACGGCTAATTGTCAACCAGAGTAACACAAAATATAATATGTTGAAATGTCCACCAAAATTTTCTGGCTGTTCAGATGGAGTTTTGTGAGCAGAGAGCAGCAGTACTGTAACAGTTTTTCATTGGGAGGCTGTACTGCATTTAATGCAAAAAAAAAAACCCAACACATAAGCACAAACTGTATCTATAGCCCCCCCCCCCCCCCTCCCCGGCAACCCAAAGCTATATAATCCTTATAAGCTATATAAAAATGGCCGCTACTAAAAGTGGGACACAATTTAAGTATGCATTTTAGTGAAAGCTGAGTTATGAAATCTATTATAACTGGTAAACCCTTGTGTAGTAGAACTATTATTGTTAACAATAAAATGGCCTAGTCTAGAAGTGGTTAATTAGAAAATCCAAAAGAATATTGTAATGAAATCTGAGATAGATAGATAGATAGATAGATAGATAGATGGAAAGATATATGTGCATAGAAATAAAGGAAAAGGGACCCTAAAATTGCAGGGCAGCCACAGACATGTGGGCTGCTAACCCAGCAGGTTGTCTAAGCCATTCAGTAGGTGAATGAAATAATATCAGAAGCCATAACTCTGCCCTCATAAAACTCACACCCTCAGAGCCCTATTAATTGTGTTCAGCCTGACATGGGCTTCGCGGAGAGTCTAGACACACCATACTGGACAGGAGGCATTTCCCGGTATTCAGGATCAGATCCTGTCCTTCTGGAAATCCTAACTCGATCATATTTGGTGTCTGTATGACCGGGACGAGGCAACTCAGATTATGGGAACTCACATGTACCTGAAGTCTCTATCGTACAGCAAGAAATCGCCTGGATTCATATTGCCACATTGTTTGGCCGTTTGGGAAGGTGGGGCAAAACCTGAATAATATCAGACTTCCCAGAAGGCCAGACCGAAAGGGGGGATAAAAATGGGTGGTTGGGAACAGTTCATTGTCAGCCATTTGGAGTTCCATATCTTTTGGAGTGACTGCCTGTGTTCTCAGCTGTTCCCACACCTATAATATAACTTCTGCATCTCAGTAAGTTAATGTATTTTATCCCTTTTATCTGTTTACTGCATTGTTATTGTATGTATATTTTTGTTTTTATTTTTTATCTGACAATTTTATTTTGTATTGCGTTGCATGATTGTATATTAAAATGGATAAGTCTGTTCCTTGTTGTCTTATAGAACTTGCTCTTCCGAAGGGAATAACGTTAGCGATAGTGAGCCATGGGATTTTAGGTCCCATATAGATAACTGGTGTTATTAGTTTGGGTTGAGAAAATCCGTGAATATAGGCCCCTATTGCCTAATAGTGTAGGTGGTAGTATCAATTGTGATAGGAAATATTGGGGTGTTAGAACGTTAGAAATCTTGGGGAGTAATTTAGCATAATTCTGTCATCTAGAATAGGGCAAGAATTTATGTGGAAAATTGATGAGCTCACGAGTGTAATTCACCCACGTGACGTGACCCGAGAGTAGGGATCGTCAAAAATATGTAGATGTGAAATATTAAAAAAAAATCCAAGTTAAAAATATCTCTGCAAAAAATAATTGCTTTTACTATGATATTTATGGTTTTGTTTTCCCTATAAAACAAAGTTTACAAAATGAATTCTAATCTAATCCTTTTGTGCACCTGCAATGCAAAAGAGGCGCCAGCGCTTTCTCCTAGACATCATATATATGTCTAAAGCTAATGGCAGTTTTAATTTTTCTATTTCTGTAATGGAGAAAAAAGTAAAATAGGAGGAAAGATTAAGAGGTTTTGAAAGGTTTCTAAGCAGAGCACACTCAATACTCTGTATAAACAGTGTATCTTTCCTAGAGTCATATTCATCTCAAGAGAAAAATCCATTTATCACCCGGCAGACAGAGCTCTTCATTTATTTTTGTACAGCTAAAATGAATTTTACGAGAGGTTAGGATTACTAAATGGGGACTCAGGGATGTCAAAATTTAGCTGGAGCCGGCTCCATCCATCACTGTCCTTTCAGTATTTTATGGCAGACAAAACACACATTGACTCAGTCAGAATTAAAAGAAATTCTGGCAATTGGGAATGCAAAAGAAAAGTCCAGGAGGAGAAGCCAGATAACCGATGGATGGGAAGTTCTCAACAAAGCCATTTTTAAAGCTCCTATGCTTTAGTGTACATTATAAGTAGCTAAATTCCATGCATTTATTTATGAGGTTTAATGGAAACCATACTGTGCAGTTATTTCTCTTAGTAATTAGGGCGGTGTGCAGGAGCATTACAGAGGCAGCCATGTGGTGCCTATGTACAAAATCATATTACTTAGGTATCCTCCACTAGAGGCGTTACTAGGGGAAAATACTCTTGTAATAAGGCATCCAGTGAACCATGCCATATAATCCGAGACAAAGAAACTCTGTAGGCCTCCATAGCAGATAGGAGCCATGCAGATGTGCAGTAGGGCCACACATGCCTGTACGGGTGCCATATTATAGCTCTGTACAATTCATAATACAGTCAACCTCATAAGCCTGATAGTGAGGGCTGCACAAAAGTGTGTGTCCTGTGCCTGTATTGCGAACTGCAAACACTGACTTAAATGGGTCTGCAATCAAAAAGATATGAAGTGGTGCAGAGGGATCGGAAGCTCATTGAAGCACTACGAAACGCTTCTGTGGGATTTCAGTCTGTGCCTCCACGCTGCAAAAAATAAAACATGTCCTATTTTGTTGCGGTGCGGACTGCACACGGGCGATGTCCATGCATTGCTGACCCCTATTTGTGATGCGCAGCATGGGCACTGGACACGCTCGTGTGTATGAGCTCTTAAGTTAACGAGTTAACGTTTGAAATGTGGTGATTCCACCTGCTTCCCAGTTTTCTTACTGACGCCATTTCTATTACATCCTGGCAAGTTTGGAGGCAGAGAGATAAAAACAAGGTGCACCAATAGCGCAGGATCAATTGGGTGAGGGGAATACGCAGCTTGAACATGTAGTCTAGACAGAGGTTCACCTTGGATCGTTGTGCGGGCCGGGCACAACTCTGGAGCAGGATGCATCAAAGACACAAAGAAGCAGCAGCCAGCTCCGAGCTGTATCTATTAGGACACCTATTGTCCAGTACACAGGGCAGGCAAAAGAGAGACCCTTCTGGTGAACATTCATTAGTCATTTGCGTCTCCTACTAACAAGCACCCCCACTCCAGCTGTTTTCTCCTTTACCTGCCTGTTATCTCCTGCCAATTTTGCTTTTATCCATTACAGAGTCTTTGTAAAGTGACTTCTAAACTCCTTAGCGCCTCTTTTCAGTGGCGTAACCTGAGTTCTATGGACCCCAGGGCAAACTATGAATTGGGGCCCCACACCCCCATTAACCCGCAACCCCATTACCCTGCCCCCTTCCCCCACCACTCGCTCTGTATATATATCATTTGGCCCCCACCCAGACTATATACTGTATATTTCACTTGGGTCCCCACCCAGACTTTATATATTTCATTTGGCCCCCACCAAGACTGTATATATTTCATTTGGCCCCCAGACTGTATATATTTCATTTGGCCCCCAGCCACTCAGTCTGTAAACTGTATATTTCATTTTGACCCCTGTATATAATTGAATGATTGGCTGCCCCTGCCCCCTCTCACTCTGTATAGAATTTAGTTATTTGTGGCCCCCTCTTATATGGCTGGTGCGGCCCCCCTTTCTAAATTCAGTTCATAGGAAAAAGCAAAGCTATTAAATATTTTTTTCTCCACTGTATTCACTGAGGAAAGTGAACTGTCAGATCAAATGCATAATGTAAAAGTAAATTGCCCAATAAAAGTGTTCTGTCTGACCCGGGAAGAAGTACAACAGCGAAGTAAAAAGATTAAAATAGACAAATCGCCAGGACCAGATGGCATACACCCCGTATCCTAAGATAATTAAGTAATGTCATAGCCAGACCCTTATTTCTGATATTTAAGGACTCTATACTGACAGAGAGTGTTCCACAGGATTGGCGCATAGCAAATGTGGTGCCAATATTCAAAAAGGATCCAAAAACAGAGTCTGGAAACTATAGGCCAGTAAGTTTAACATCTGTTGTGGATAAACTGTTTGAAGGTTTTCTAAGAGATGCTATCTTGGAGGATCTCAATGAAAATAAGCAAATAACGCCATATCAGCATGGCTTCATGAGGGATCGGTCATGTGTCAAACTAATTTAATCAGCTTCTATGAGGAGGTAAGTTCTAGACTTGACAGTAGTGAATCAATGGATGTCATATATCTGGACTTCTCCAAAGCATTTGACACTGTACCACATAAAAGGTTAGTATATAAAATTAGAATGCTCGCACTGGCAGAAAATGTCTTTATGTGGGTAAGTAACTGTCTCAGTGATAGAAAACAGAGGGTGGTTATTAATGGTACACACTCAGATTGGGTCACTGTCACTACAGTACCCTGAAAGATTATCAAAACTAGGGTTATTCACTTTAGAAAAAAGACGATTGAGGGGAGATCTAATAACTATGTATAAATATATCAGGGGACAGTACAGAGATCTCTCCCATCATCTATTTATCCCCATCACTGTGATGATGGGACATCCTCTGCGTCTGGAGGAAAGAAGGTTTATACACAAACATAGAAAAGGATTCTTTACGGTGAGAGCAGTGAGATTATGGAACTCTCTGCCTGAGGAGGTGGTGATGGTGAGTTCACTAAAAGAGTTCAAGAGGGGCCTGGATGCATTTCTGTAGTGTAATAATATTACAGGTTATAGCTACTAGAGATGGGTCGTTGATCCAGGTAGTTATTCTGATTGCCTGAGTCGAGAAGGAATATTTTTTTTCCCCTAAAGTGGAGAAAATTGGCTTCTACCTCACAGTTTTTTTTTTTTTTTGCCTTCCTCTGGATCAACTTGCAGGATAACAGGCCGAACTGGATGGACAAATGTCTTTTTTCGGCCTTATATACTATGTTACCAGGTGCCCCTGCCAGGCTGCCACCCTCTCTGTATAGATTTCATTTTCTTTTTGTGGACCCCCCCGGCCCTGTCTAAATTCAATTCATTGTGCCGGGTCGGTGTCGGGTGCCTTCAGTATGGAGCGCAGCGTGTGCATACCTAAAAAAAATTAAATAAATACTTACCTCTGCTCTGTTCCGCGTTCTGTTGTCCTGTCTCACTGGCAGCATCATCACGTCTTCCCGCGAGACCCGTGACCTCTAGCGCCGGGTCTCGCCGACATTGAGCAGAAAGGGTGTATGTATGGGGATGTACGCAGCGCAGGCGCACTAGTCACTTACTTTTTAAATAGGCAAAGCAAAGTGGAGGGGGACTGGGCTGGCTAAAAGCACTTGTGGGCCCCCGTTCCCTGCCAGGCCTGGTCACGGTCGCACCCTCTGTGACCTTGATAGTTACGCCCCTGCCCCTTTTCCTTTATGCATCCAGGCAGTATATTAAAGAGGTTATCTCATGATTAATGTAAAAAACGAAACTCAGACATCATATAGTAAATGGCAATCTCTTTCTAACAAAGTTAGAACCAGCCCTGTACCTCACATGGGTCCAGAGATCTCCCCATTAATTCTTACAGTTGCGGTGCTAGATTCATGTCAAGCTGGCAGCTCAGGGGTATGTCCAGCTCAGGGGGCATGTCCAGCTCAGGGGGCATGTCCAGCTCAGGGGGCATGTCCAGCTCAGGGGGCATGTCCAGCTCAGGGGGCATGTCCAGCTCAGGGGCATGTCCAGCTCAGGGGCATGTCCAGCTCAGGGGGCATGTCCAGCTCAGGGGGCATGTCCAGCTCAAGTGGCATGTGTCCTTTCTGCTCTCTCCGTATCACAGCTCAGGAGTCAGTTAAATGATGGAACTGAGCATATGCATCCACCTCAGCGAGAAGAGAGAAACAGAGAAATAAAAAGAAGAACAAGCAGCAGGTGGCACAGTACAGATATATTTTATTGAATAACTCAGTGGCTATAATTTTTTTTAATTACATGTAATTACAAAAGTATTCAGATCCAGGTGCTGGTTTGAAAATTGCTACATTTTTTCATGGAAAAACTCTTATAAGGCCTCTTTCACACATCAGTAAATCGCAGGGGTTAATCCATTGGTTAATTGACTTTAAGGTGTCTTATCACACATCACTGTTTTTTTGTTGGTGATTACAAATCCCTCACCCACATTATAGTTTATGGGTCCATGAATACAATTGACACAACACGGATGCCATCTAAGTTTGGTCTGATGTTATCACCAATCATTGCTAGGGGATGTTCTAGAAATTAACCACTGACCATCTTGTCACGGATGGCATCATGGATATGGATGTGTGAAAAAGGATTAACTCATGTCATGAAGAGTTTTTAAGAATCTTTTTTTTTTTTTATAAGTAAAGGGCCACTGCCATTTTTCTATTCTATTTTGGCAGTCATTTTTGAAAAAGTGTCACAAAATCACCTGTTCAAACTTCAGTAGCAATCTCTGGCTTCGGTGCAGGAGAAACGCGCTGCTAAGCCATGACCCCTGGTGACGCAACAGGATGCAATGTGCCAGAGGAGATTAGCAATGGGCTGATTGATCAGCTGCTCTATTCCTGTGCACTAGTGTTTCTGACTAATGTAGTGCCGAGTCATGAACTACACCAGTGATAGTCTCGGACTCAATTGCGGTGTTCTTGCTGTGTGCTTGTCTTTGGACCAACTCTCTCTTGTTTGGTGCTGAATTGTCTCTCTGGTTCTGATCTCAGCTTGTCTTCTGACTACTCTCTGTCTCTCATTTGGTACTACATAGTCTGTCTGGATCTGACCTATTTACATACGACCCTTTTTTGTGTTGTTTTGTCCCTTGCGTTTGTCTGTCTCTTCACGTAAGTAGCACATGGGCGGTCGACCAGTTGCGGTCTTGCTACCTAGGGCTTGTACTGCAAGTAGGTAGGGAATGCGGGATGGGTTCTAGGTCATGGCTCACTGTCTGTGTCTGTCCCTACCTACAGGCATTACAAAGTGATAACGGGATACACCAACACCATATTAAATTAGCTCCTCAGCAATACAAGAGAACATGACACAAAAACATGAAAGAATGTTAAAAGTTGCTCAGAAGCTGATTTAAATGTCACAACTAATATGGTAGCAGATCCTGTTGTAGCGTCCCAAAGTACCAGTTACAATGGAGTGGATAATTGGCAAGATCACTAGGAGTCAAAATAATGAATGTACTAGTTTGACTGTCATTAGATATGGGATAGTAAAGTAATGTTCTTTTGGCAGTAGTTTTATTAAGTATTTTCTCCAGTGTTTCTTAGACCTTGGTTTACTTTTGACAAACATCCACAATTTGTGAACCTTGACTATAGCTGGCTCTCTACTAGAGAGAGAATCTAATTCATAATAAAATGGTTTTGACCATAAGTTTCCAATACTATGTGTAATGGATTTGTCCAGCCATATAAAAATAAAAAAGGGGTCAGAAAAGGGTAGAAAAAAATCATACCTCATAATGCCTGCTGTTCCTGTCCTAACACTTTGGTCCGCTGCCTACTTACTGATCCCTCTGTAACGGAAATGAGATTGCGCATCCAATACAGCCAGAGCTGCAGCCCATTTTCTGTCATGAGAAGGACTAGGAAACAGAGGTCAGTGGGGATATGGAAAGAGTAGGAAGAACAGCAGCGAGGGATCGGTGAGTATGACTTTTTTATTTCTTTTGGGCCCCTTTCACACGGGCGAGTTTTCCGCGCGGGTGCAATGCGTGAGGAGGACGCATTGCACCCGCACTGAATCCGGACCCATTCATTTCTATGGTGCTGTGCACATGAGCGGTGATTTTCACGCATCACTTCTGCGTTGCGTGAAAATCGCAGCATGTTCTATATTCTGCGTTTTTCACGCAACGCAGGCCCCATAGAGGTGAATGGGGATGCGGGAAAATCGCAAGCATCCGCAACCAAGTGCGGATGCGTTGCGATTTTCCCGCATTGTTGCTTAGCAACGGGACCCAATCTCTATTATTTCCCCTTATAACATGGTTATAAGGGAAATAATAGCATTCTTAATAAAGAATGCATTATTAAATGATGAGGAAGGGGTTAAAAATAATAAAAGTTAACTTACCTTAGCCACTTGATCGCGTAGTCGCGATCTGTCCTCTCTTTCCCTGCAGCATCGATGATCTAAAGGACCTGTGATGACGTCACATCACATGGCCCAATCACCTGCTCCATCACTATGGTGATGGAGCATGTGATGGTCCATGTGACCATGTGACATCATCCAAGGTCATAATCACTATCCTCAGGCTGTGGATAGTGCTTAGGACCTTGGATGATGTCACGTGGTCACATGGACCAATCACATGCTCCATCACCATAGTGATGGGCAGGTGATGAGCCATGTGATGCTGTGACATCATTACAGGTCCGTTACATCTTTCAAGCTAACGGAGAGGAGGCCGGGCTTCGCGATCAAATGGAACAGGTAAGTAATTATTAGTTTATTATTTTTAACCCATTCTGCACCGGGTTCAACATTAGGGAGATGGCCAAGGGTATTATTTTACATTATAACTATGTTATAATGTGAAATAATACCAGCGGGACAATTTCTGACCCAAACATGCACTTCTGTGAAGAAGTGCAGGTTCGGGTCTGGGTACCAAAAGTGCCGATTTTTCTCCCGCGCGTGCAAAACGCATGACAGCGCTTTGCACTCGCAGTGAAAAATCGCGGCAATTCCCGCAACGCACCCGCACTGTTTGACGGAGTGCACCCGCAACGCCCGTCTGAAAGAGGCCTTACAATTTTTGTTCCTTTTTAATTTCGGCAGTATAGCACACTACATCACATCTTATCCACTTTGGTATACTGTAATTAGTGATGAGCGGGAGGTGCAATATTCGAATTCACGATATTTTGTGAATATTCATTAGAATATTCGCCATATATTCGTATTCGAGATTATTTTATTGATTGTGAAAAATGGGCAATGTAATATTCGCGTAATGCGAATATTCTAAAATAGGAATATATAGCGCTATAGAATATAGCGCTATATATTACTTTTTTAAAATATTCGTCATTTTTTCCAATTTAATGTGAATAGTCATTGGCCCAAAAGCAACTTAAGCAGGGAGGAATCATGACTTCAGATGGAAAAAAATGACGAATATTTTAAAAAATGAATATATAGCACTATATTGTATTCTATTTTAGAATATTCGCATACGCGAATATTACATTGACGATTTTTCGCATAAGAGAAAATAAATTAAATAATAAAGAATATTCTAATTCACTACAGACTACAATATTGCAGCCTTCTCACATTGGCCCACAAGCAAGAAACAGGTAGGCATACTAGGTAATGGGTTCAGATAAAAAAACAAAAAAATACGAATATTCGTATTTTCGACTATATATCACTATATTCGAAATATTCGCAAATTCTCGAAGTGCTGATATTCGCGATAAAAAACTATAAAAAACTGTAATACACTGCAGATCATCCACCTGATATTGAAAAATTTGCAGCATGTGTGAACATATTCCTACGTTCATAACTGGATGTCCAGATTTTTTCTGTATAACTGTATTTTCTATGTGCTGTTTCATAACTATAGGAAATGACATTTGCTCCAGTATGAGATGAAGTTAGGCTGAATTGTACACAACAGCTATAAAGAAAGAACATCAGTTCCAGTTAATTCGTGTTCAGAAATAAAACAAGGTTTTTTCTGATTTCTCCATTATTGTCATACCTAGCAGCATGACCTATTTCCACAGTTTGATTAGAGCCTCTTCTGAATTTCCTCCACGTTATTTCCTATTGCAATAATTAACCCTTACATATATCCTTGTATATTTGTGCCTAGTAGATGGAACTGCATGCAACAGTTTACTATCACTTCAGATTGCAACTTTTATACCATGCCCTATATCTATTGTGAAAATAATAGCTTATTAATACGATATCAATCTGTAAAAAAAAAATTAGAGTGCTAAATCTGTCCCTACTATTATTCAGGTATCTTTTTTGTGTCACTGGGGCTCGTGTGGGACCTTATACGAAACTTGTCACGTTGAACATTGTGTTTGAGCTGCGGGCAGGATGTTATAGAGCAGGAGGAGCTGAGCAGATTGATATATACAGGTGAAACTCAAAAAATAAGAATATTGTGCAAAAGTTTATTTATTTTAGTAATGCAACTTAAAAGGAGACTCTAGTCACACTCTAGTCAGCTAATTAATCCATACCCCTCTGAGCAAAGGGTAGCTAAGATTGTGACTTTGGGGTTTTCATAAACTGTAAGCCATAATCATCGAAATTATAGCAAATAAAGGCTTGAAATATCTCGCCTTGCATGTAATGAGTCTATCTCATATATTAGTTTCACCTTTTAAATTGCATTACTGAAAAAAATCAACTTTGCACAATATTCTAATTTTTTGAGTTTCACCTGTAGTTTTATGGCAAAAAGATTCAGTATAACTTGTATTTTCTTCATTTACATTCCTGCTCATTCTGGGATTTGAAGTCAAGGAGACGGTCTTATCAGTGATTGACAGCTATCTCTGTATACACAGTCCTACAGGGAAGGTTGTCAATCACTGATAGGACCACGTCCTTGACTTCAGAGTCCAGAATGAGCAGTAATGTAAATTACAAGTTTTACTGAATCTTTTCCCATAAAACTATATATGAATCTGCTCAGCTCCTCCTGCTCTATAACAAGCTGCCTGAAGATTAAATTGCATTTTCATGGTGACAGGTTCCCTTTTAAGACTTGAGGCTTTAAAGGGGTTTTCCAGGATTTTTGAACTGATGACCTATCTTCTGGATAGAAATTATAAATATGAAAGCAGCACCAATGTCCCTTTTAGACTTCCCATTGGAATGGTTCAATCTGTCAGCAACCATAGATCCCCAGCGATCATTCCATTTAAACAACACCAAACAAAGTAGACGGCAGCATGTCCTCCAAGGATTCTTTATTCAAAATCGGTCCATAAAAATGTACAAAAAGTGCCAAAAATAGTGCAACATTTCGACTATAACATAGTCTTTCTCAAGCATTGTGAAATGTTGCACTATTTTGTTGCACTTTTTGTACATTTTTATGGAACCATTTTGAATAAAGAATCCTCGGAGGACATGCTGCCGTCTACTTAGTTTGGTGCTATCTTCTGGATACGTCATCAGTATCTGATTGGAGGGGGTCAGACACCTGGCGCTTGAGTAGTACCATGGCCTTCTCTCTACTCAACAAGAACAGCAGCGGCTGGACCTCCTCTGGTTAGTCAGTCTTAGCTGAACAGAACTAGAGGCAAGACCTGCATGTGCGAGCTCCTCCAAGTAGGTCCAAAGGGAATCCTCATCCAGGAAACAACATTCTTGAGGCTGAAAAGCTGCCTGACAACAACTTAACTGAGAGACTAACCCTGCGGAAAAGAGAATAGACAGCAATAGAAGGTTTAGAACCATCAAGCCTATGCACTGGATTCAGACAGTAAGTTGCTGCTCATTTATGGCATTTAGACTTTACTGCACGTGGAAAAGGTTGACTTCCTCTAGCAAACAACACACCATATGACTGACTGGCCAACTAAATCTAGGATCTGTATCTTGAAGCCTGGGAATTGCAGTAACAGTTAATGAGAACAGAATAGCACGCCTGTAGTTATTTGGAAAGATTGCAAAGTGTGTTTAATGTGAAACTCAGGCAGGACTACTACTACCATCATTGTTATTGCCTATACGCAACTATTGGGAAAATCCTACTCTTTAACAGACCTCAGAACTATACCTTTTGTTGCTTTACAAACTACTATTCCCATTATTTATTCAGTAGAGAGACTTTATTTATTGAAAGCAAAAAAGCCTGATCATTTGGTCATCCTCCGATCACCCCAACCTACATCTGCCCTCCTTCCTTGCTCTCATCTACCTAACATCAAGGGTACCCCAGGATGTGCCCTAAGGGAAGAAAGGGTGTGCCCTCCATTCACTGCATGGCCCGAGGGAGTGTTGGAGTGAAGACAGCCAACATTAACCACAACTCCTATCTGTGCCACAATTGCCATTGCCCTCCTCCCTGGTCTCCTCCTATGGCGGCTCTGCACATACATGAGGCCATACCTTCAAATGCAGCTCAGTACCAGGCCTTAAAGTGGGTTATCCGGTAATTATTATTAATGGATAGGTCATTAACCAGATCAGTGGGGGCCCCACAAAAGGGACTCCCGACGATCAGCTGTTGGAAGAGAAAATGCGCTCCGTACACTGTACATTGGTCACATGGTCTAGTTGCAGCTCAGCCACATAGAAATGAAAGCGGCTAAGCTGCAATACAAGGCACTATACTATATATGGCGCTGTGCTGGGAGAGCTGCCTGCACTTCCCATAGCTCAGGTGAGCACAGCGACTCCCTTAAACAGCTGATCAGTTGTGTTTCCAGTACTCAGTCTCTTGCCGATATGATAATGGTCACCTATCCTGACGATAAGTCATCATTATCAATACCTGGATAAATAAATGCCTAAAGCATGGCAACTCATTCATTCTGCAGATAGGTAGGGTCACGAAGGTCAGACCCCATCGATCACACATTAATGTCTTTCCAGGACACGTCATCAATGTACATTCACAGAAAACCCATATTAGTCTATGTAGAGAAGTGAGCAATCCTCCTGGAGAATGATAGTTTCTTTTCTTCATTTCTTGTTTTGGCAGCCTGTAACACTTAAGCAAATAGTTCAATTACATTTCTTTTTCTTCTGCTTACATCCATATGATTTTTAAAGTACCAGCATATTGAAGAAGGTTGAAATATAATCTAGCCCTCCCCTATTTCTTTCAGAGAAGTAAGCGCACACCACTGCCTCAAAGCTTTAAGTATTGTTTTAATATTTTCCATTTCTGGAAAAGTACAGAAAAGGGGAATTGAGAAGATGATAATTATGTTTATGTAATAAAGACAATGAGCAGAACCAGGAATAGGACTATATTTCAGTTCATTTCTGTTAAACACAGAATGAGGTTTATTTAGTCTTCAGTTAAAGAGAATCTCCACGTGGAACAATAGCCTACCATGTGAATTCTCATATTTAATCATAATGTCTGATGTCACAACTGTCCAAGGTATTGGTAGTTAACCCATGTTTTTTAATTGCTACCAGTTGTTTTTTTTCATTGCTACCTGGAGTGCTGTCACTACCAATACATCGGACTTGTAAATTTAGTGAGGATCATTTGACCAAGACCACCTGGTGAAGTGCACCAACTTGACCCTGTATTGCAGTGCTGCCACTCTTGATACTGAATATCTAATTCCAGTTCTGTCTCTTAAGGAATAATGAAATATTAGGCGAAATATATCTCGGCTACTGTATAGCTACAGTTTTGGAATGTGATAAATAGAGATGACAGAATTGATTCTAAACTAAGCAAATCAACCAGAATTTTCCATAAATTTGGCTGAATTGAAAATCCAAATTTTTGGAGACTTGATTTGGGCGAATTTCTCAAAATGACATCAGCCATTTTTCAGATTAGAAAACAGGCAGTGGTGTGGCATATTGGCACCTGGGGTGGGTACTTTCTCTGGCACATGAAATGAAGTGAATACCAAGCTGCTATCACATGGATGGCGCTGTGCTTGGTGAGCAGAGAGAAGGCAAGAAAATGTAAATGCCCCCCTCCCAACACACACACACACACACACACAATTCTCAATCCAGCACCACCTCCCAGTCCCACTATTAAAGAGATACTTGGATTGACATTGCATACACTGTTACGAAACATACAGGGTAATACACGCCACATACCTCTTAAATCCAGTGATGTCTCCTCTAATGTAATGGAGATCAGACTGGCATTGTAAACCCTGTCATACCGGAATGCGGAGCAAGACGGATCCGTCATGACCCACAATGCAAGTCAATGGGGACGTTTTCTCTTACACAGGCTGAAACAATAGAAAACAGATCCATCCCCCATTGACTTTAAATGGAGTTCATGATGGATCCGTCTTGGCTATGTTAAAGATTATACAACCGGATCCATTAATAACAGATGCAGATAGTTGTATTATCAGTAACGGAAGCTTTTTTGCTGAACCCCGCTGGAAAACGCTAGTGTAAAAGTAGCCTTAGGGCTCTTTCACACGAGTGGATGCCGTGCGCGTAATCCGCTGCATGAAAGAGTGCCAAGCCCCGTTCTGGACAGCAAAGACACAGAGCATTAACATGATTAATAATGCTCCGTGCCTCTCCGTGATCTTTTTACTACAAAATCACAGTGAGATAAAGTTGTCACAGTGATTTTGTAGTAAAAAGCAAGTAAAGGCCCCCTATAGAGCTTCCAGTAGTAATAAGGCCCCCCTATAAAGCCCACAGTAGCAATAAAGCTGCCTATAGTGTCTCCAGTAGTTATAATGCAACCTGTAGTAGCCATAGTATTTATAAAGCCCTTCTGCAGTACCCCTTGTAGTTATAATGACCCCATGTAGTACCCCTGTATTATAATGCCTTCTCTGTATTGACAGCATATATAATGCCCCCTCTTTATTGGTAGTATTTATAATGTGCCCCCCATATTATTAGAATATATAATGCCCCTGCCGAATTACAATATATAATAGCCCCCTTTGTATTATTATAATATATAATGCCC
The DNA here is from genome assembly GCA_033119425.1 of Bufotes viridis. Classification (NCBI taxonomy): domain Eukaryota; kingdom Metazoa; phylum Chordata; class Amphibia; order Anura; family Bufonidae; genus Bufotes; species Bufotes viridis. The sequence goes on from CM065590.1 coordinate 454,704,969, forward strand.
CCACTGTGTATTATAATATAAAGTGGCCCCCTCCCTATTAATATAATATATAATGGCTCTCTCTGTATTACTATGATATATAATGGCCCACCTTGGTATTATAATACAGTATATAGTGCCCCCTGTGTTATTAGTAGATATAATTCCCCCAGTACATGGAAACATAAAAAAATAAATAAAAAAAACCTGCATTTCGCTTTCTGTCACCATCTCTGTCCTGAGTTTCTCCGTCTCATGAAGGCAGTAACAAACACATCACAGTGCCCTCCTGCGCCGCGTCATCACGTTATCTCGTAGGACTCAGAGCAGGAGGTCATTGTGATGAAATTGCGATCATCTGCCTCATAGGCTTTTACAGTGCAGTTTGTTCTTAAAGAAGCTGTTTGCTATCATGTATATATCAATAGCCATATATGTCACTTCCACTTTGACATTACTAATGTTGTGTTGGTACTAAATAGTTTAAAGTGAGTTGCAAACAGTCCAGGGAGAATGTCATCCTCAGAATGTCATCCTTATCTCCTCATAGATGATACACTCTTGCAAGCATGGCCCTCACTCCTATTTCTGAATTATTGTCTTTTCAACCTGTAATATCCACTTTGTACATGTTACCTCTGAATTGTAAAGCGCTGAGGAATATGTTGGTGCTATATAAATAAAGATCATTATTATTATTTTTATTATCCTCCATAGCCCTTTCAATTTGGGTCAAATTTATTTGGAATTTCAAGAAATTCTCTCATCACTAGTGATAAATGACAACCACAAAACTGCATAGACCTGTTTATTCTGCAGTCGTCAATGAATCTCACCCAGGCTTCTTCCTGTAAATGATGTAAAGCTGTTGCTAACCAATCATCTCGTAGATTACAAGCCCTTGCGGGCAGGGCTCTCTCTCCTGTACCAGTTTGTAACTCATCTTGTTCATGCTTAGGGCAATTGTCTGTATTATGTATGTGCACCCCTTTTCATATATACAGCTCTCTAGTATCCTGCTTCAAATTTAGAGTGAACTATTACTTAGTGTAGTTTTAATGAGATTTTATCTGACCACACCTCTCTCGGTGACTTCTGATGCCAGGGGGAATATAGAGACCAGTGGTTTCCTGTTTCTATTGTGGGTCCTCTTTACATTTGGGTGAGTACAATAAAATTAAAATTAAGGGGCACATTTATTAAGACCAACGTTTTAGTTGCTGGTCTTAATAAACCTGTAAGCTGGCTGTGGTTCCCCCGAAGTTATGAAGAGGCGCCGCCCTCTTCATAACTTCAGCAGATCCTCCGCAAGTTCTAAATGTAAGAAAGCTTCCTTGTTGTCTTACATTTAGATCTTTTTCTACACGTGAAACAGGTCTCGACCCACACCAAGCCCGCTTTTTTTTTTAGACCTGGCGTGGTATTTCAGCTTAATAAATGACCCCCAAATATTTGTAATTTTTTTCTACCAATCTACCATGACCTAAGGAGCACTCATTAAAAAAAAAAGAAAAAAAAAAAGAGGTGGTATTAAAAGAAATTACCGGTATGTCTTTCTGTATTTTATGTTTTAGATTTTTTTCTAGTAGTTTCTGTATAAATACATCCTTTGTCGCCAAGACAAACTGGAGCCACTTTCAGCAGGTGCAGGTTGCTCCGCTGGATGCAAAATGCTACAATCCAATGACATCAGACTCGCCAAGTAGTCTCCAATGCAACTCCAATGGAAATCTATCACTAATTTTATGGTACTGTATTTGAGGGCAATATAAACTGGTGACTTGAGCTCCTGAGCAAAGTGATGGGTCACTTACTTGAATTTATCCACTCATTTTACTAAAATTAGTATTTAGTATGTGCAGTTCTGGAGATCTGGAGTCCACTCATTACAGTGCATGAACTTAGGAGTCCTCATATGTGTGAGCTCCTCACTCTTCCCCAATGCTGCTTGCTATGGTAGAGCTGTCAATGAGGGGTGGGGAGAGCCAGTGTCCAATGTAAGTGGACTCTAGTTCTCAGTTTGCACTGGAGATGCTAAATACTGATTTTAACAAAACAAGTAAATCAGTTTAAGTAAGTGACCTGACATTTTGCTCGAAGTATCTGTCACAAGTTTAAGCTGTCCTCAAATAGGTCAGTATAAAATCAGATTCTTATTAACACATTTATTCCTAGGATTGCCAACAAAAGAAGATTTCTTCAAATTTGTTTAATGTCCAAATTGATTCTACACAAATCAAATATACTCCAATTGCTCTGAAAATTGGTATATAACAGACTCTGGTCTCCTGGAGTCCTAGAAGACCAAAGAGAGACTACTCCACTGAAAAAAAGACATGCATGCCAGCTCTCCTTTCAAAAGGACAAGAGTACTAAATGTCTCAAAAGAATTTTACCTTGGTTACCTGAGTGGCTTTGGGAGTACTCTTGCAGGTGCTCTTTCTAATCAGTGAGACCAATGAGTACGCATGAGGAGTACTGTAGTATGGCCAACACTGCTTTGCCTTTCTAGGAAACATATATGCAAATTTTTGTATCGTACATCTACTGGCATCAAATAGTCTTAGTTTGCATTTGTTTTTTAAAGGAAAGCTAAATGTCTTTCCCAGGAACCCAAAAGTATGCAAATTAGCTTTCCTTCCAAAAAGAAAAGAACAATAAGTTTATCTGATGCCAGCAGATGTAAAAAACTTAAATTTGCATATATGTTTCCCAGAGCTGAGTTGGCTGGACTACAATACTTCTCAGGCATACTTGTTGATCTCCCTAATGAGAATGAACACTCCCACCCAAAAAAAAGGAACCTCTATGGCCATGGAGCTAATCAGTTCATTTTTTTTCTTGAGACAATTAGTACTCTTGTTGTTTTGGAAGGGGAGCTGGGTTGCACATCCCATATCTAGCTGAGTATTATGTGTAGGTTGCTCTGGGATCCACTTGAAGCAAATCACAAGAATATTGGGTTAGATAGAAATTTAATCCAAATTTCTTTGGGAAATTTGGGATGAATTCATAATTGGTAGAATTGATTCCCTCATCTCTAGTTGGCACCAACAATCACTGCCAGCTTTTGCTGCACTTTCATTATTGAGTGATACTGACAACTTAGAGTGGATGTTCTCTCTTCTCCGCATTTTTGACCCATTATACAGACCAGATCCGTGTTCTCAGGGGAGATAAGTGACATTGACATCCCTTTCAGATCTCCTCAGAGCAATCTATGCAGTGCACTTTCAATGTACCACTAGAGTCCAGGTTGCCAGGTAGGGTAGGCCGCTTACAATTTCCAATTAATGGCAGCAGGAGTGGGGAGGAAATGCTAGCTTCTGGATTCTAGTGACATTGGCAAGGTGCACTGGCTAAATATGATGGATCTCCCTGTGCACTGCTCTATCTCTTTCACCAGACAGAGTGGTGGCGGATGGAAAGGCAAACAAGGCGAAAGAGGAAAATACTGATTTACAATAATAATGAGAAAGTGGGCAGCGCAGTGGTGGTCTGCACCACTATGCACTATTTTGTGACAGTAAGGAGCCTAATACCTAGATTAAGCCCAAGATTAAGACTGCCTGACCACAACCTATGCTCTGTCAAGGTAAGACCACTGTAAAATTAGGGTGAGAGCAGCGCTACATGATAACACAGCAACACAATTCATACATGTTACTTTTATGGGTGGGTATTTCAATTTTCATCTCTGCAAGCAAAAAAGCTAAATTAACTCTGCCTCCAGAAGCACTTTTCATCTGTTGTATACTGAAAATAAATGTTTGCTGTTCCTGGTTCGTACCTTGTTGGAAAAAGTCAAATTAAGCACTGCAGAGGTTTTTGATAGAGATGACTTCCTGGAATATTCAAGCTTTCTACAGACTTCCTTAAACTCAGCTATACAGTGTTCTTCTGATCATAATGCCATCCTAATAGAAAAAACAGCAGCATAGTCAATGAAGATGTGGGTGCAATTCCTCAGAGACCCACGGCAGAAGGTCCACTGAGATATCCACATAAGGAAAGAATGAGGCAGCACTCCAATACACAGTGAAAAGGGGTGTTAGACCCAATTTATTCCCCTGCAACCTTTTAGCCCAGCACAATGAGTAGTTCTGCCTATCTATCTATCTATCTATCTATCTATCTATCTATCTATCTATCTATCTATCACCTTTCTATGCAATTACTTCTGTACGTTTATATGATTTTCAGTTTATACATATGTTTTTCTATAACAGAGTAATAAACTGTAGATTATTTCAAACATATTCAATGTGATGGCAGGAATGAAGAGACTAATCCATTTTTTAGTTCAAAAGTAGAGCACAATCTCTTAGCCAGCAGTAGGTGGCGCACTTGTTTTATAATTGACATAAAACAAACTAGAAAACCACAATGGCATAAAAAATAAAATAGATTTGTGCAGGAAAAATGGCAGAGTGCTGAAGAATAATATAAGACTGCCTGATATGTATGTTTAAACCATCCGATTTCCCAAATGAGCATTGCATAGCTAATACTGTATTCATACCTAAAACCTAGGGGTTATGTACAGATACAGGTATGTACAGATATGTATGTCTGCAATATCAATATTGATATACTGCAATAATAGAGAGATAGTGCTTCATCTAATATAATTATGAAGATTTTGCAAATTGGAAAATATTGTATGTGTTTTATCGACAGAACTACTACTCCTACTAGGAAATGCTACAAACAAATCTCAGCCTGAAGGAGAAATAAGGGTACAATGTGTGTATAAGACATAATGAAGAAGTTGTTTACTGGTAATCAGAACCTGTGCAGATATATTGTCTCCTTATGTGCTGCTATGTTAGCTAACAAGAAAGTGGGAAAGGAATTAGTCCTGAAAATGGGATGAAGGATCTCCTATAACTGGTGGTTAAGTGTGTGATGGTATCAAGAGGAACTTGAACGCAGTGCGATGCATATTATTGTGTTAATGACGCATATCAATGTAATTGTTCACAACATCCAGGAAGTTCTGAGGGTACTTTCACATTAGCTGCCGGAGAGTCCGTCAGGCTGTTCCAGCAGGTGCGCTGCTGTGCTGCCGCTGGAACTCCGCCCCGCCCCCATTATAGTCAATGGGGACGGAGCGGCAGTCCGGGGGCACACGTGAACTAGCAGCAGGACAGATCCGACAGGCTGTTCACCCGCCGGAACAGCCTGACTGACTCCCCTGCCGCTAGTGTTAAAATAGCCTAAGTTTTCCAAAGAGAAAGTTTCTACCGTATTCCAAGAGATTGAATTTGTTAGTTAAAGGTTGCACCTACAGGATGATTCTGCTCTACCTACTTTATTGAACTTCCCTGTTATACTATTGTTGACTACAGATCCACTGCCGTGTGGTCTCCTTTGAAAACGTACTTCTGTCCATAATGTGTATTTTAGGTGCCTATTGTAGAGCCTGTGTTTGCTTTAGAGAACATTCCAGTCACTCGCATTCTCAGAAGAAGTGTGTAAATCGTGACGCCATTTGGTAATACGATGGCCGACACAGACTTGGTTCTGGAGGACATTTTGGAAATAACATTTTCCTTCCTCAAGGATGATGTTCATGTGTGTATCCATTACTTAAATTTCAAATGACTTGCTTTGCACTCTAAAAGCCGACCTTATCTACCGAACAAACTTGATTTTATTTTTATTAAAACTGCTTGACTTTGAAGGCGACCTAATGTCCATTTTTGCTATGGAGCCCGCATCCTCTAAGTACACCACTTTATTTCATTTTGTATTCAGGGACATTTTTTCTTGCTGTGTTTTGTACTGGTCCAGTGGTCAGATATCTACTGTGTGTCTAGAATTTTTCATTACTAATCCCATACAAAAGGAAAACTTAGCAATTACATTATTCCTTGGATTTCTACAGTTTCTTTCCTTGTTGACTCTCAAAAGGAAAGATCAGCATGTGTGCCTTTTACACACTGAACCTTCTTTGTGGTTTTTAATAGGATAAAGATGTAGGGACAAAAAAGCATGAGAACAAGCATTCACAGGTATCGGTTTATACAGCATTGCAATGGTTATGTAATGCTCCACTGTACGATTGTTTTGGCCTGGGCCTTAAAGCTGAGCTCAGTGGCATACCTCCAATAGAAGCAGACCACACAGCTGCTATGGGGTCCCTGGAGAAAAGGGGCCTGCAGTGAACCAATGACCCCGCCCCCTTATTACACTCATTACTGTCCTGCTCCAGTGTAATATCCCTATTATCAGTGGAGAAAGCTAAAGGACCTATGATGATTAGTGTTGAGCCTGAATATTTGAATAGCGAACTTTTATCGCGAATATCGCAACTTCGATAATTCGCGAATATAGCGCTATATATTCGCAATTTCGAATATTATTATTTTATTTTTTTTTAGCTGTTAATCCTTGCTGCTCTCTGGTTGTCTTCCCACTTCCCAAACTGTTCTTACCTGTCCGGAGGATTCCTGGCTCCCTGCCCGCTCCAGTTAATGCCTGTTGCCGTTTCTGCCGACTTCCTGTGTGCATGGGAACGCCTCCATGCTAAAATGTACTGTCGGATGTGAGAATCACGATCTCACAAATTTGACTAAGTTGTAATCGCAATGCGATTAATATAACCTGAATTATTTGCATTGCGATATTCGTTATATTCTAGCAATACAACCATTAGGAACCCAGCTTTAAGTTGAATTCGCAATGCGAACATATACCCGCATTGCGAAATCAACTGAGCTCAACTAGAGCTGAGTTCCTAATGGCTGTATTGCTAGAATATAACGAAGATAGAGAATATAGTGCCATATTCGTAAATTCGTGATATTCGTCATCTTCGTTATATTCTAGCAATACAACCATTAGGAACCCAGCTCTATGTTGTAATCGCAATGCGATTAATATAACCTGTATTAATCGCATTGCGATTGCAACTTAGATCTGAGTTCCCATTGGTTGTATTGCTAGAATATAACAAAGATTAGAAACTCAGCTCTAAGTTTAATTCGCAATGCGAATATAAATTAGCGTAACATTCGCAATATATAGAATAATAACGAATATTCGATTTCGACGAATATATGACGAATATTCAATCGAATATTCGCGAAATATCGGGAAATCGAATATGGCACCTCCCGCTCATCACTAGTGATGATGTCATCACAGGTCTTGTACATCTAGCAAAGGAACTGCACAAAGAATTGCATAGTTCCCAGGTAAGATAGGAGCATATGCCAAGACCTGTGAAGGTATCATCTTCAGCATAACAGGTCCTGTACATCTAGTAAAGGAACTGCACACAGCATAATCATAGGTCCTTCAACCCCAACAGCATGGAGAAGAACTGCTGTTTGCACCCTATTCCCTATTTTTACTTATTTCTCACTCATAAATATAGTACTACAGACAGTTACAACCACTATTACCTCATGTACCTCACACTATAACCATAATATATAACTGATCACATATACAGTATCTGTACACACTGAACTATTATACCTTGTACCTCTTTCGCTCTCTAAATTTATTATATATATATTTGACTGATATAGTTCTGAACAATGACTGTCTTTCATTATTATCCAAAGGTTTGAATTATGGACTGGTATCGGATTTAAAGTGGTACATTTTGAAGTAGACATGTTTAAAGCTATAAGAAAACTGGATTTATTCAAGTATTTTCAGATTAACAAATATAACAAACAAGAGCATGTCCAAACAATACAATCCACATCCATAGGACCTTTGGGTTTTCATTTAGGATATGGGGTGGAGGAACAGGATAGACAGGTGGTTCTCATGTTATTAGAGCTACAGAGCAGTGGGGATTTAGAGGTGCAGGGTCATACAGAGGAACTAGAGCCCTTTACACAGAGGATAAAATCCACCTTTACACCCCCCCCTCTTGTCGGCTGGAGGTAGTCTGGATCTATTTCAGAAACAGAATTTGAAAGAAACCAAGGCTCTGATATATCTGCAGATTAAAACAAATCTCAGTGAAGGTGAGAAAAAAGCATTAGACTGGCTTGCAAAATGTAAAGAGATCGTTATCAAACCAGCCGACAAGGGGGGCAATGTGGTTGCTATGTATAAGACCCATTATATGAAAGAGGCTGACAGACAACTCAGAGACACCAACACCTACATCCCCCTCACCTCAGATCCCACCATAAAATATCAACAACAACTTAAAGCGTTATTGTGGAAATATGTGGACAGGGGCTTCCTAACCAAACGCACGGCGGAGAGACTCTACCCTCAGTTCCCCATGAAGCCAGTATGGTATATAGTACCCAAGATCCACAAATCGATGGTACACCCATCCGGGCGCCCTATAGTGTCGGGAAATGGTTCTTTGACCGAACCCCTTTCCCAATATTTGGATTGGAAGCTGCGCCCGGTGCTAAAAGGGGTTCCCTTTTATTTGGATGATACCACCGATTTTTTGGTGGCCTTGGGTGAAATACAATGGCAGGACGGCTTTTATTTGACCGCGGTGGATATGGATAGCCTATATACTAGGATTCCACAGGAACTGGGGTGGAGACTATCTGCAATATTTTAGAAAAAACTGGTAGGAATGATCCATACATTCACTTTGTCACAGAGTCTCTGTCACTCATACTTACCCATAATGCTTTCAGTTTTAACCAGGAATGGTTTAAACAAACGTCTGGAACCGCTATGGGGACACCTGTCTCATGCACCATCGCGAATTTATTTTTAGCAATGTTCGAAGAAAAATACATCATAACCCATTCATACGGTACATCAAGTTTTTTTTTTTAAGGTATATAAATGATATATTCATTGTCTGGACAGAGGAGAAACATATGTTCAATGCATTTGTGGACTACTTAAATAACGCAAACGAAATGAATATGCGGTTCACCAGCAACATAAGTGGAGATGAACTAGATTTCCTTGATGTCAAAGTGAGGGTGAGAGATGGGCAGTTATGCCCCACCATCCATAGGAAATCAACGTCCACAAATGCATTGTTACACTATACGAGTTACCACCCACCGCACATCAAAACCGCAATACCATACGGCCAATTCATGCATCTAGCTAGAATTGTGAAAGATGACACAGAATTCATAACACAATGTGCAGATTTGAAGAGACGCTTCCTGCAAAGGGGCTACCCAGAGAAAATTGTAGATAATGCATACATAAAAATCATGCAAAAAGGCAGGCTTTAGGCCACAACATAAATACAAAAAAGAATAAGAGAAGACAGCATAGCAAAGGTAGTGGTGATAGAGCAGTGTTCACATTCGATTACTCCCCGATGGCCTCCACAATCAAAAAAGTTATTTTAAATAATTGGCAAATGGTACAAAGGGATACGTCCCTATCAGTAAAAGTAGATCACTATCCCATTATTAGCTTCCGTAGAAGCAAAACAATAGGGGATGCCATCGTTAGGAGCAACCTCCCCCGCCTAGTTGATAACTGTCTGGGAAGGAGTGCTCCTAAGGGGAATTTCGCATGTGGACTCTGCTCCATGTGTGAACATGTGCATAAACAGGAATACTTACAGATGGGAAGTGTGGGTCATGTTGTTAAACAATTCATACATTGTAAAACCCAGTATGTGGTATACGTGATTTTTTTGCCCATGCGGGAGATATTACATTGGAAAGACACACAGCTGTCTGTGTGTACTTTTCAGGGAGCACAAAAAGTCAATAACAACTATGTATGGAGCAACTAGGCTAATTGAACATATACATGCTGAACATGGGGGAAACAGTGGAGTTTTAAAATGTGCGGGGATTGAAAAAGTACAAACCCCCATGAGAGGGGGGGATAGAAAACGCATCCTTCTCCAGCCAGAAGCCGCATGAATAATAAAAATGCAAGCCATGGGACCTCTAGGGTTAAATGACAAAAATGATTTGGCTGTCTTCATTTGATTTGGTTTTAAGAATATATGTCTTTATATTTCACGTATATATATACCAGCGACGCCCATGGGGGGAGGTATTTATAGCTCCCTCCCCTCTGCATCACTGGAGGCTTGACAAAGTGCAAGTTAGCGCGAAACAGCTGTAGCCGATTCATGAACCTGTGTATTGTCCGCGTCCACCACTTTTATGTAACAATGAAATAAACTGCAACTGCAATTCAAGATTGATGGCGAGTGCCGCTGTGCTTTTCTCTATTTTGTGAATAATATTATTATATAGCTACACACACTGCATCTATGATACATTGTAATAGATCTAGTGGACACAGGTATGTAGTATACCCAGCAGTGTACTTATAAGTGAGGTACAAGGTATAATAGATCCAGTGTGTGCACATATATAGTATATACAGCAGTGTACTGATATGTGAGCTATGAGGTATAATAGATGTAGTGTGTACAGGTATGTAGTATATCCGGCAGTGTACTGATATGTGAGGTACAAGGTATAACAGATGCAGTGGGAGCTTATATACGATATATCCAGCAGTGCACTGATATATGAGTTACAAGGTATAATAGATGTAGTGTGTACAGAAATATATTATATACAGCAGTGTACTGATATGTGAGCTACGAGGTATGATATATGCAGTACGTTCGTACAGGTACGTACTATATCCAGCAGTATACTGCTATGTGAGGTACAAGGTATAATAGATGCAGTGGGTAAATAGATATAATATATCCAACAGTGTACTGATATGTGAGGTACGAGGTATAATAGATGCAGTGTGTACAGATATATAATTTATACAGCAGTGTACTGATATATGACATACAAGGTATAATAGATGCAGTGTGTACACATATATATTGTATACAGCAGTGCATTGATGTGTGAGTTAGAAGGTATAATAGATGCAGTGAGTACAGATATATAGTATATACAGCAGTGTACTGGCATATGAGGTATGATATATAATAGATGCAGTGTGTACAGGTATGTAGTATATCCAGCAATGTACTGATATTTGAGTTATGAGGTATAATAGATGTAGTGTGTACAGAAATATATTATGTACAGCACTGTACTGATATATGAGGTACGAGGTATAATATATGTAGTGTGTACAGAAATATATTATATACAGCAGTGTACTGATATGTGAGGTACGAGGTATAATAGATGCAGTGTGTACAGATATATAATTTAAGCAGCAGTGTACTGATATATGACATACAAGGTATAATAGATGCAGTGTGTACACATATATATTGTATACAGCAGTGCATTGATGTGTGAGTTAGAAGGTATAATAGATGCAGTGAGTACAGATATATAGTATATACAGCAGTGTACTGGCATATGAGGTATGATATATAATAGATGCAGTGTGTACAGGTATGTAGTATATCCAGCAATGTACTGATATTTGAGGTATGAGGTATAATAGATGCAGTGTGTATAGATATATTGTATATACAGCAGTGTACTGATATTTGAGGTACGAGGTATAATATATGCAGTGTGTACAGAAATATATTATATACAGCAGTGTACTGATATGTGAGGTATGAGGTATAATAGATACATGTGTACAGATAAATAGTATATACAGCAGTGTACTGATATGTGAGGTACGAGGTATAATAGATGCAGTGTGTACAGATATATAGTATATACAGCAGTATACTGATATATGAGTTGCAAAGTATAATAGATGAAGTGAGTACAGATATATAGTATATACAGCAGTGCACTGATATGAGGTACAAGGTATAATAGATTCAGGGTGTACAGATATATAATGTATACAGCAGTATAATAGATATGTGAGTTATAAGGTATAATAGATGCAGTGTGTACAGATATATAGTATATACAGCAGTGTACTGAGATCTGAGTTACCAGGTATAATAGATACAGTGAGTACAGATATATAGTATCTACAACAGTGCACTGATATATGAGGTACGAGCTGTAATTTATATCTCATACCTCAATTATCAGTACAATGCCTTGTAGGGCTAGCTTAGCTGAATGGAAAAATACCTTTCTCTTAATGGTCCATTGCTTCATTCTGGAGTAAAAGTACATAATAATCCATATGCAAAATAGCAGTTAAATGCGGGGCCATGTCACTGTACAACTTTGCTCCTACTGCTTTCTCTATATGCTTCTCTATCTCTATTGCCAGGACCAGGCTAGATGACTATGAAGGAAGAAGAGAGAGGGGCTGACAAAGGGAGCAGGAGGAGCAAGGGTGCACAGTGTGGCTTTAGCCCATCCTTGGTGCACTTAAAGGGGTTCTCCGGGAAACTAAACAAAAAAAATATATATATTTTGTCATAATAAAAAAAATCATAACTACCTTTATTTATCAAAAGAGGCTCATTTTTGCTAGGGAATTATCATAGTGGGACCCTACAATGGCTGCCATCAGGTATTTGCTTCTGAAGCTCGTCCTTGGACGGGCTGCGTCAACTCCAGCAGCTCGAGCCTAAAGTAAAATCTACTTCCTGGTTGAGGAGCTGGACGTAAACGTGCATATTAGAGAATGCGCACTGTGCTTTTTCAGTTTACTGTGAAGAAGACGGGAGAAACAGCTCCCTGGAGACTGCGATCGCTCTCTTGACAGGGCTCAGAAGCAATCCAGGAGTCTTATCACAGCATTGCTGTGATCTGTGAGCCGGACAGGAGTGAGGGAGTCCACCTAGTACATCCTCACAAATAATTTCTCAGCGCAGAGTTTTCCGCTCTGTGCTGCAATCTACTAGGTGGACTGCCTCACTCCTGTCCGGCTCACAGATCACAGCAATGCTGTGATAAGACTCCTGGATTGCTTCTGAGCCCTGTCAAGAGCATCGCAGTCTCCAGGGAGCTTCTCCCGTCCTCTTCACAGTAAGCTGAAAAGCACAGTGCATTTCTGAATGATGACGTTCAGCTCTCAACCAGAAGTAGATTTTACTTTAGATTCGAGCTGCTGGAGTTGACCACTGGCCAGGACGAGCTTCGAAGCAAATACTGATGGCAGCTCGTAGCCACTATGATAATTCCCTAGCAAAAATGAGCCTCTTTTGATAAATAATGGTAGTTATGATTTTTTTTATTATGACATAGTATTTTTATTTTTTTATTTGTTTAGTTTCCCGGAGAACCCCTTTAAGTACTCATTTGTATATGGATTTAAAGTACTTTTTCTCTAGAATGAGGCAATGGATTGTTAAGTAAAAGGCATCATTACGTTCAGCTGAGCTGTCCCTACAAGGCATTGTATCTGATTCATCAGTAAGCTTCCTGATGATAATTTCCTTTTGGGTCCATTAACACATCTGTAGTTCTGGGTCCACATCATTCATTGATTTCAAAAGATGCGGACAGCAAACCATGCGCTGTCCACATCCGTAGTTCCGTTCCTCTGCCCCGCAAAAAGATAGAGCATGTCCTACTCTTGTCCTCAATTGCGGATTTTGTGGATCCGCAATTTATGGACGTGTGAATGAGCCCTAATTGCTGAGGGTTTGTGGATTCACAATTACAGATGAGTGATTCAACTGTAAATTAATTGGACTTGACCTGAATTTTGTTAAAATGTGAGGTGGATTTGAATCTTAATTTTTGGGGATTTAATTCAGGTTAATGTTGGTGAGACAGAGAGAGACAGGGAGAGAGAGAAATTAATAAGACTTTTTTTTTAAGTGAGAAACTAGAGAGAAAAGATAAGATAAGTCCTGGGAGACCTCATGTCATACACAAATTTTCAGGCCAGTTGGAGCATTTTAGGTTCTAGTTGATCATTGCATGCAAATCTTTGAGTGATTCACTTATTTCTTTTCACAGTTCATTGACATAAATATTATTGTTGTAAAATGAATACCGAAGTTTAACTAAAGTTATTCTATCTATCTATCTATCTATCTATCTATCTATCTATCTATCTCATTATCTGTCTATATATCTATCTTATATCTATTTACATATCTTTTATCTAAGCTATCTCTATTATTATTTATGTGGGCACTCTGGTACTGCTTTGAGGGCTTTCTGGTTAGCACTATATTTCTGAAGCACTATTACTGTGGCATGTTGGATGTTGTTATAGAGACAGTATTTTAATAACCTTATGTGTACAATGTATTTTCTACGGCATACATAGTGTAGATCTAGAGCCCCCTGAAGATGTTGAGACTACGTTCTATGCAAAGCAGCAAAAGCAGGCATCACTGTAAAATTATATCGCAAGCTTATAAATTATTTCAAACATAAAATGTAGTTCCACATTAGAGCTGTCAGAAATGAACTGAACCCACTTGCCTCTGCCTTTGGTTTAATAGATGCAACTTCATGTGATGAATATGTGGCCCATTTAGCAGAGTAAGTTACCTGGATAATGAGTTGTCTGCTGAGAAGCCAGTATTCCACTGTCATGTCCACTTGACTTGTGTTTTATGAAAGGCTGGATATTTTTATATCGTCAATAAGGTAATTTATGCTATGTGGAGCACACCTCACATGTGAAGAGAGAAAAGAGATGTGAAGAAGAGTGAGGATACTAGTAGACAGAAAAAATATACCAGGGAAGAAAGAAGAGAGAAATAGAGGTAAAGGGGTGGATGCAAGATGAAAGTTAGAGGAGAAGAGAAGAGGTGTGAGAAGAAAAAGATAAGGACTATTTAGCAAAGCAGAAAAGGAAAAGTGTAGAAGAGCGCGGGAAAGAAAGAAAACAGACATACAGTAACACTGATAAGTTGTAAAAGGGATGCATGAGAAAAATCAGGAATGTGGTTAAGAAGGTGACAATGAGAAGAGCACAATAGAGAAATAATAGGATGTATGAATGTATGAGTAAAGAGCAATCAGATGAAAGGAACTTATTTGTTTGGAAATTGTAAGCTGGCAAGAGAGGAAAGAAAGAAGGGATAGAAGAGAGGAAAGAAGAAAATAGCAATAAATACGAGGAAAGAAGAGGAAAGATGAACAAGAGAAAGGATATGGAGAGAGAATGGAAAACAAGTATAAGTACCGGGACATTTCTATGAGAAGAACAAAATAGATTATAAGAACATGACTAAAGATGTGAGTTCAAGATGAAGAAAGAAAAGAAGGGGATTGTTAGATGGAAGAGAGAAGAAACAAGCAGACAATGGAAAGTGCCCCTGGGCACTTGCGAGACCTCCTTATGTCTTTGTGTCCATGCACGCAATAGCAGCAGTATAAAACATGGAAAGTTGGTGACAGACTCCCTTTAAGTCCACTATAATTCTCTGCTATATCTGTGCTACCCCTGGCTGTGCAATCTCAGGTTCTGTTGGGTCTTTGCAGATTTCGTCTGGATTCTGTGAAAAAGCTTCTGATCTGTTTGTCTTTGTCCACTTGGCCTGTTCCTGATCTGTTCATGTGTCTGTTCCGTGTGTGACTTCTTTCTTAGCTCTGTTTGCCAATAGATTCTCAAGTTCTAGTTCTTGTCTGATCTGCCATGTCACGTTTCTGTATATGGACCTGCCATGTCTGAACTGGGTCTTGAGCTTGTTCTGTGCCTGTTTGATCTTATTACATTTTTTCACATGTACATATCTGTTATGTCTGAACTATTTCCTAGAGTCCTATGCCTAATCAGTTTAGCTAAGTTTCTGTGCAGGTATTTGCAATGTCTGAACTGTGTCCTAAAATCTGTTTCATGAATTTTGGATGTTCACTCCCTGTTTGTAGTCTGGTTCTGTCTGTGTTTTACCTTGGATTTTCTTGTGTCCTGCCAGTCCTTGGCCTGGTTTTGTCTATTATCTTGCTTGTGTTTCCTGTGCCTTGCACTGGTGGTTCTGACCCAGTGTGTCAGCTGGCAACTGGAACTACTTCAAGAGGTAGTGGCTTGGTAACTCCCCTTCAGCAAAGTTCAGATCCCTGTATGGGGGTTAAAGGGTTAATACCAAGAGACCACTAGGATAGCACCCTCATGTCTAGCCCAATGTCAAATCAGTTAGTTGGCACAGTGGTTCCACATCCTTTGCTCATAAAACTGGACATCTGTCACGCTTCGGTGTGGGAGGGAAACAGCACACCGAGCATAGGAAGGAAGGGGGAAACAGGGAAGGAAGATGTACACCTCCATCTTGTCCAACAGAGCTATAAACTGCACAGCATTGTGGGAGAAGCAACTATAAATAAGGAACGTTAAATTACCACCTTAGCAACACCTGGAGGCAAGAGGTGTGGCCATTACCAGAAATAACACAGACGCCTATTGATCCACAAGGAAAACCTGTCAGATCAAACCACATGTTGCCAGTCTCACAGATCTCCTGTAACTTACTATCGCCAGGGACATCCGTATGTCTGTACGTCCATGACAGTACCCCCCCTTCTACGGGTGACCTCCGGGCACCAAGGACAGACCTTATCCAGGTGAGACCTGTCAAAAGCTTTCACCAAACGACTGGCATTCACGTCAGATGCCGGTACCCACATTCTCTCCTCTGGTCCATAACCCTTCCAGTGAACAAGATACTGAAGAGATCTACGGAGAACTCGAAAGTTAATTATCTTGGCAATCTGAAATTCCAAACTACCGTCCACCATGACAGGAGCGGGTGGCAAGGAAGACTGCTCCAAAGGTTCAACATATCTCTTCAACAAAGATTTGTGAAACACATTATGAATTTTCAGGGCCTGAGGGAAGTTCAAGACGAAAAGCTACAGGATTAATAATGGCAGTGATCTTATATGGTCCAATAAATCTTGGAACCAACTTCTAAGAAGGTACATAATTAGAAAAAGACATATAGTGGCTCACCCGTATCAATTTATGGTAGTAGGTACACTGTTATAGGCCTACCCCACAGCCTTTTAGTAATAATTGTCTATATTGCAAAATATTAACAGACACTCAATCACCTGGAACTGTGTTAAGAACTTGCTTTTTAATATATCAAAACAATTAGATATAACAATTAAAAATAAGATGTATATGAAATATACAAAAATATATACAAAGTAATAAAAGTGAAGAAAAAATAAAATTTAAAATTCAGTATAAGCCGCATTTGTATCATAAATTCATATGGTGGTTAATCAGCTATCAATTATATATAGTGTCCTTAATCAAGTATATATAAACATGATTCCCATTCTGCAAGATATATAAATAATTGAGTTATATGATAAAAAAAATGTACAAAAAGGTAAATGAGATCTGTTTCCTAAAAATCAAATGGACCGGGTATTAAATGATGAATACTTTTACTTAATCCAGGAAAAAAGCAAATCACGTTAATTGATCCAAATGTTCTTAATTCATCCAATAGTCACATTAGTTGATCCAAATATCAATAATTCATCCAATAATCAATGTTTATGATTAAGGTAGATAATCAATAGTGTCTGTCACTTAATCCGGGTTATATACTCAACATAATTTGAAGTTAAAGTGCATATGTATCTCTGATCTGTTTAGATAGCCATATAACGTTATGGTTTAGGATTAGGATAAATAATATTAATGTAGTATGGATAAAAGTATATATACAATGTGACTTTCTTTTGCTGCTAGCAGCTAAAACTTTACCGCATCGACGTCTTCCCAGTCTGTATGAACGCTGTATGCTGCTCTCAGCTGATTCTCCTGGCTACTTGTGTGTCAGATTGTGCGATGCCTTTACTTGGCATCCCACGTGGCGTACCACGTGCTTGAACTGGATCCCCCTCCATCATCTTCCTCCAGATTTCTGTCTATTAACATGATTTCTGTCTATTAATACGGTTTCTGTCTATTAACATGGTTTACAAAAATAAAAACAAAAGAAAAATAGGGACCTTTAAAACAAGAAGTCCAGATCATTAGTGCAGTTGATAGGTAGTTGCACTTGCTCTGTTGCAGAGGGAAAGAAAAGGTAATAAGGGAAAGATGGACAATAAAATGAAAAAAAGAAGAAAAAAAGAAAAAAGATATGTCCTTCGGAACAATTCTCAAGTTGAAAACACTGAATTATATGTCCTAAATAATAAACAATAGGAAATCAGAGTATTTTCCAAAAAAAACATGAAAAACACACTGAAAACGCAAGTGCATTTTCTGCTACATACTTTAGTAATAAGTAAATTAATATTGGTTTATTGAAAATATGTTTCCAAAACCTTTGATATACTGAGATTGATGATATGTTTTATATATGTTTTTATTTATACTCTTCATTTGGTATATATTATATATATCAGCTAAAACGTCTGTATTTGGCCTAGAATATATCCTATATTTTGGGTTCTATATAAATATGAGTTTGAGGATCCATTTCATATCTTTGCATGATCCCATAGTAAAGTCCCGCCCCACCTATGAGCAAAGTATATATAGTAGAGGTTAATGGATTACATGTAAGAGCCACTGAAAAAGGAGCCAGTAGCTCCAAAACGCGTATGGTGTAATTCATGTAATCCAATGAATTCTATGAGATATTAGAGTCGTGATACATAAGTATACAACTGAACAGCTCGATACAGAATCCGATACAACTTAACAAACGGCACGCTGTATCAAAGGACAAGCAAGGAGTTCAAGCACGTGGGACGCCATGTGTGACACCAAGTAAAGGTGTCACACAATTCGACACACGGGGAGCCAGGAGAATCAGCTGAGAGCAGCATACAGCGTTCATACAGGTGGTCAATTCTGGGAAGACGTCGATGCGGTAAAGTTTTAGCTGCTAGCAGCAAAAGAAAGTCACATTGTATATATACTTTTATTCATACTACATTGATAATATTCATCCAAATCCTCAACCATAACGTTTTATGGACAATCTAAACAGATGAGAGATACATATGCACTAAAAGGGGAATGAAAAAATAACAAATATGCTAATAATCATGAACATTGATTCTTAAATGAAATTGAGTATATTATTTGGATCAAGTAACGATATTAACCATTCATAGTCATGAACATTGATTTTCAAATTAAGTTGAGTATATAACCTGGATTAAGTGACAGACACTATTGATTATCTACCTTAATCATGAACATTGATTATTAGATGAATTAATAATATTTGGATCAACTAATGTGACTATTGGATGAATTAAGAACATTTGGATCAAATAGGTGATTAATTTTTTTCCTGGATTAAGCAAAAGTATTCATCATTTAATACCCGGTCCATTAGATTTATAGAAAACAGATCTCATTTACCTTTTTTTAACCTTTTTTATCATATAACTCAATTATTTACTGTATTTTTCGCCCTTTAAGACACACTTCCCCCCCCCCCCCCAAAAGTGGGGAGAAAATGGTAGTGCGTTGTATGAGGCGAATGCTGCCATTTTTACTTTGCTAACACTGATACATCGCCAGCCGCGATGCTGCACAGTGCGGCCTGCGATGTATCAGCAGGGAGGGAGGAGGGGCTGGAGGCTGGCAACTTTAGTTGGAATCGCAGCGGGGCCCGATGCAGTCATTCTTCTCTATTACACTTGGCCCCACTCACAGCAGTATTCATTAGGTGAAGTCATGGGGAAAGATTAATTAAGATATAGCAATCCTCTGCATCAGTAGCGCACGTAGTACTCACTATGAAACTTCCATAGCAGGCAGGCTGGCCGGTCACTCACTTACGCAAGCTCATGCTCCTCTCACTTTGGAGTGAGTGACGTTATGCTGCCGGTCACCCTGCCTGCTACAGGAGTTTTATAGTGAGTACTACGTGCGCTACTGCTGCAGAGGATTGCTATACCTTAACAAAGCTTTACCCATGACTTTACTTAATAAATACTGCTGTAAGCGGGGCGCAGTGTAATAGTTTCCAACACAAGTTGCCGGCCTCCAGCCGGGTCACTATTTACACAAGGACAGTGTTATGGTTGGGAATCTGTGGATGACACATATATAGCATAAGATGCTATATATGTGTCATCCACAGATCCCCCCCATAGCAGTGTCATCCACAGATCCCCCCCATAACAGTGTCATCCACAGATCCCCCCCATAACAGTGTCATCCACAAATTCCCCCCATAACAGTGTCATCTACAGATACCCCCATAACAGTGTCATCCACAGATCCCCTCCATAACAGTGTCATCCACAGATCCCCCTATAATAGTGGCATCCACAGATCCCCCTATAACAGTGCCATCCACAGATCCCCCTATAACAGTGCCATCCACAGATCCCCCATAACAGTGCCATCCACAGATCCCCCATAACAGTGCCATCCACAGATCCCCCATAACAGTGCCATCCACAGATCCCCCATAACAGTGCCATCCACAGATCCACCATATCAGTGTCATCCACAGATCCCCATAACAGTGCGTCATCCACAGATCCCCTCCATAACAGTGTCATCCACAGACCACTATTAGTTCAAAACCCACCAAAAGCACACCTTTTGGTTCAAAATATTTTTTTTCTTATTTTCCTCCTCAAAAACCTTGGTACGTCTCTTGGGCAGTTGCGTCTGATAGGGCAAAAAATACGGTATATATCTTGCAGAATTTGAATCATGTTTATGTATACTTGATTAAGGACACTAAATATATATAATTGGTAGCTGATTAACCACCATATGAATTTATGATACAAATTTGGCTTATACTCTATTATTAATTTTTATTTTTTCTTCACATTTTTTTACTTTGTATATATTTTTGTATATTTTATATACTTCTTATTTTTAATTGTTATCTCTAATTTTTTTGATATATTAAAAAGCTAATTCTTAACACTGTTCCAGGTGATTGAGTGCTTGTTAACATTTTGCAATATAGACAAGAAGGAACCTGAACTTAATGGTTCTTGTGGACAGCCACACAGAATCACCCACTCTTAGGTCAGGACCATTCATAGGTTTCCTGTCAGCCACACGTTTATAACTGTTGCCCAAATTTATCAAGTTATCTTGAATTTTCTGCCATGTAGATGACAATGATGACAAAACGCGTTCCTCCTCAGGGACACCAGAAGTATCTGAACCAAAAAATGTGCCAAACTGTGGGTGAAACCCATATGCCCCAAAAAATGGCGATTTACCAGTGGACTTCTGACTATGATTGTTTATAGCAAACTCTGCCAAAGACAAAAACGAAGACCACTCCTCCTGGTTCTCAAAGACAAAACATCTCAAGTAAGTATCCAGACTTTGATTAGTGCGCTCCATATGTCTGTTCGACTGAGGATGAAAAGCTGAAGAAAAGGACAGTTGTACTCCTAGTCGAGTACAGAATGCCTTCCAGAATCTGGAAACAAATGGAGTCCCACGATCCGAGACCATGTCAGAGGAAATGCCATGGAGTTTCACAATGTTGTCAACAAACACTTGTGCAAGTGTTTTAGCATTAGGTAGGCCCGGCAAAGTTATAAAGTGCACCATTTTACTAAAGTGATCAACTACCACCAGAATAACTGTCTTTCCTGAAGAATTAGGTAGATCAGTGATATAATCCATGGATCAGTGAGTCCCTGGTCTGGACGGGATGGGCAACGGAAGTAGAGATCCAGAAGACCGAGTATGTGTCACCTTAGCGCGTGCACAGGTACTACAGGCTGACACATAGCCCTCAACACACATATGCAACCCTGGCCACAAGAATCTACGAGAGATGAGGTCGGCAGTAGATCTGCTCCCAGGGTGTCCCATAAGAACCGTACAGTGATGTTACTCAAACACCTTGTGACGCAATTCCGATGACACAAACAGTTTCCCAGAGGGAAAAAAATCTGGTGCGTCTCCCTGGGCCTCTAACACCTTTGCCTCTAGGTCAGGGTAAAGAGCGGATACCACCACCCCTTTCGACAGTATAGGACTCGGGTTTTCAAAATCACCCCAGGACGATAGGTGACAGTAAATTGAATCAGATTAAAAACAAAGACCATCTGGCCTGTCTCGGGTTCAGTCGTTTAGCTGACTCCAGGTAAGCCAGGTTTTTGTGATCTGTGAACACCGTGATCGGATGAATCACCCCTTCCAACCAATGACGCCACTCCTCAAAAGCCAACTTAATGGCCCACATCATAATTTCTCTCTGCGGAAGAGAGTTTTTTTAGAGAAAAAGGCACATGGACGCCTGTCAGGACTCGAACCCGTGGCCAGTCATGTCCCAGACGGTAGCTCTACCCACTAGGCTACCGTCTCTCCTTGGACTATTCTCTAGCTAACTGCTAACTTCTAACTTCTAACTTCTACTACCTCTCTTGTCCTTGCCTTGTCCTGCTGATTATCCCAATCTCTTGCACCTGCTACTTCCCTATAAAACCCAGCCCTTGAACCCAGCCCTTTGCTGGTTATTGTGCCTCCAAGCCTGTAGCAAGCTTCCTCTCTGCTCCTCCACGACTACTGCTGTTTACCTTTGTTGCCGACCCGGACCGTTTGACCTCGCTGAACTGCCGCCTGCATTGACCCTTTGCCTTCCACCGACCACGCCTCTGTCTACTCCTGCTGTTACCTCGCTGCCATCTCTACTGCCGACCCGGACTGATCGACCACGCTACCTGCCTCCTGCTTCTGTGGGTCTTTGCCACTGGACTCCAACCACCAGCCAGCTGTCCTCTGACTCAGGTGAGCCAAGGACCGTTACAACGCCATTTACCAGGTGACAGGCCCTGCGATAAAACTGCTCCTAACAGCACCTAGGACATGTCCACTTCCACAATGAAAGGTTGTGATACATCCGGCTTCACCAATATAGGGGCAGAAGAGAAGCATTCCCTAATCGCAGAAAAGGCACACAATGCCAAATCAGACCACACTAAGACATATGTCCCTTTCTTAGTCATGTCAGTTAAGGGTTTTACTATTGTCGAATAGTTCTGAATACATTTTCGGTAATAGTTGGTGAACCCCAAAAACCGCATAAGAGCCTTCAGATTTTTGGGTCGATCCCAGTCCAATACAGCACAGACTTTCTCTGGATCTATTCGAACACCTGAAGATGACACCAGGTAGCCCAAAAACTGCACCTCGTGTACAGCAAAAACACACTTCTCCAATTTAGCATTCAATTTATTGTTCTTTAGGATCTGTAACACCTGTCCAACGTGACCCTGATGTGTCTCCACATCTGGAGAATAAATTAGAATGTTATCCAAATACACGGCTACAAACCTCCCCACAAGTGATGAAAAATGTCATTCACAAAATACTGGAAAACCGCAGGAGCATTGGTCAACCCGAAAGGCATGACCAGGTTCTCAAAGTGCCCCTCAGGAGTATTAACAGCCGTCTTCCATTCATCCCCTTCTTTGATCCTAACCAGATTATATGTCCCCCTTAAGTCCAACTTGGAGAACACCTTGGCAGAAACAATCTGGTTAAACAAATCGGGAATCAAAGGAAGAGGATAAGGATCACGGACAGTAATCCGATTGAATTCACTGAAATCCAGACATGGCCGAAGACCTCCGTCCTTTTTTTTAAACAAAAAAGAACCCTGCTGTCACTGGAGACTTGGAAGGTCTTATGTGTCCTTTAGCCAAACTCTCCGCAATATACTCTCTCATGGCCAGTCTTTCAGGTCCAGAAAGGTTATACAACCTAGATTTTGGCAACTTAGCTCCAGGAATAAGGTTAATAGGACAATCATATTCCCGATGCGGAGGTAAATCCTGGCATCTACTCTCAGAAAACACGTTGGCAAAATCAGATATAAAAGAAGGCAATGTCTTAGTAGTTAAAACAGAAAAATATGTATTCAGACAATTGTCAATGCAATAATCACCCCAATCCAGACTCTGTCAAGATTCCCAATCGATGGTTGGATTGTGCTTGCTTAGCCACGGTAAACCAAGAACCACCGGAGCAGGGAGACCCTCCAACACAAAACACGAGATAAATTCTTGATGAAAGTCACCCACTCTTAATCTGATATCATGCACCACTTGAGATAAACACTTCTGAGCTAGAGGTGCAGAATCAATAGGTGCAGAATCAACTGACAACCCGTGCATACGGACGAACTGAGCATCAATCAGGTTTACCCCGGTCCCGCTGTCGATAAACACCTCAATCTCCACAGTTTTTTACTCCAGTGCCACCTCAGCAGTCAGGAGAAATTGGGTACTACTAGTAAAAGACAAATGCACATTGTCTGACCCTCCTCTCACCTCTCCAAGAGTCAGATGGGAGTTAAATGTCCCTCTTTTTTCTTTTTGCCATTGAATGCATGGACATACTCTGATAAAATGTCCCTTCTGTCCGCAGAAAAAACACACTCCCTATCTATTACCAGTATGCTTAAAAGCGGATCCAGGAGTAGCTCCCCCTAATTGCATGGGTTTGTCCCAAAACATAAACCCCGAAGTAGCTTCACCAAAAGTGTCAAGGAGGACGATACATCATGTGCAGCGCAGCTTGGTTAGGCTAGAGAGTTCCAATCCGGATCATCATAGATAAGACCCAAAGCTTCGAAAAATTCATCTACCGACCGGAGAGACTGCGATTTGGTTGGCAGAGAAAAATCCCATGACTGACCATCCCCCTTAAGCAAGGAAATAACGACACCGACTCAATGTTTCTCATCCCCAGATGGATGTAGCCTAACATACAGTTTGCACGCCTCTCTAAACAAAATGAAATTATCACGTCCCCTGGAGAATCTGTCCGGGAGGGCAACTTTAGGTTCAAGACTGGCCTGGTAACTAGTGTTAATTGAGCACTAAAGTGCTCAGGTTGAACACCACGGGATGCTCGGGTGCTCTACAGAGCACCCGAGCACAATGGAAGCCAATGGGAGAACCAGAGCATTAAACCAGGCACCTCCTACTCTGAAGAGGGGAGGGTGTCTGGTTCACAGGAAAAGGACAGAAATTGATGGTAACACCACAAAAATGGTTCGGGAACAGCATGAGAACGATGTCTGGATGCATCTTGGACTCCCACATCGTATAAAAGAAGATGTCTAACTTATACCAGCCATAAATATATAATTATACACAGGAGATAGCCAGGTTAAACCAGCATGGTGCATAAAATAAGATATTATGTAAAAAGGCTGAGATGTACCTTTTCTTCAGAATATTATTCAGGTACAAAGAATTCGTTTCACCTCATGCTTTGCTGCTTGGACGGACAGTTGACTACCTTAGATATCTAGTACGGGAGGAGACTTGAGCACGAACTGAACAGGTGTTCGGCCGAGCATGCTCGCTCAACACTACTGGCAACCACCACCACCACCATCACAACCTGTGATCTCTGCATCTGAGAGATGGTCGCGCGGAGGTCAGCTACCTCCAAAGAAAGCCCTTGCAGCTGACCTGCCAGTGCAGCAATAAGATCCATGGCTGCACACAAACATAAAAATTACGATTTTAGCAGATTATAATGTCACTCTTCAGTGTGGGAGGGAAACACCACACCGAGCATAGGAGGAAAGGGGAGAATAGGGAATCAGGCCTGAGAACTAGGGATGGAAGATGGATACCTCCTAGTAAAACCCTAACCAAAACCCTGACTAACTATCAGTATGAACAGACCCCAGAGGTAGGTGTGTTCATAGGCAGGAGTACCTAGAGTCCTATCTAGCCCTATAGGACCTTGGTACTAATTGCAGGGACGAGACTACCTGTTCCTCCAAAAGGAAGGACGAACAGGAGTCTCCCTCAAGCCTTTTAAAAAATAATAGGGAAATGCAACACACAGAACCCAAACAAAATACAAAAGGGTAAAGGAAAGACCTATCTTCAGAGGGGCTATGGAAGCACCAGGAACTCAGCCGAGATCCAACCACCAACTATCCACAGGTCCAACAGAAGCTATAAACCGCACAGCATTGTGGGAGAAGCAACTTTAAATAAAGAAGGTTAAATGACCACCTTAGCAATACCTGGAGGAAAGGGGTGTGGCCATTACCAGAAACAACACAGACTACTATTGATCTACAAGGAAAACCTGTCAGATTAAACCACGTGTTGCCAGTCTCGCAGATCTCCTGCCACTCACTGTCTCCGGGATGTCCGTATGTCTCGGTATGTCCGTGACAACATCTGAAATATGGACAATAGTTTTATGAACTAATGAGTCTCAATTTGAAATGTTTGAACATATCAAGCAGTTTTTAATCCACAAAATTAATAAAAAACACTTCATACCATTACTACAGCCATCAATCAAGCATAGTGTATTAGAACATGTTTGTGGATGTATATGATGTTGTCATGAATACTTATAAGTGCAACAAAAATGAATACAAAATGCAATACATTCTGGAAAACATCTGAAAAAAATGATTTTGCATAAAGAGAAAGACATCAAAAACAAAATATTAGGTGTATTTATAGAACTGTTCTCCTCATATAGGGCAGAGGGACCTTTGGGTACACTTAGAATCCAGTATCTGCAACCTTTCCATCCTTCATAGCTACCATTCTGTATAAAATAGAAATGTGAAGCTTCCACAGAACAATGAACTGCCCCCTTAAGAGTGAAGACCTCAGTTTTAGTGAATGTATATGAGATTACTGGGATTATAAACAGAAAATTCAGTCAATTTCTAAAACAACCTTAAAGATTTTTAAAATGAGCATGGAAATAAGATAAAGTCTATCAAAAAGAATGGATGTTGTAATAATGGCAAATTTGACAAGTTTTCATTTCAGCAAGATAATATCATATGACTATGATATATTGTCACTTGCTGATTGGTGAGGGCAGGGACGCAACTAAAGGTTCATGGGCCCTGGTGCAAAAGTACAACTTGTGCCCCCCTTCCCTCAGTGCTTTGTAACCAGGGGCAGGGAAGCACACCATGCGGCCTGAGGCAAAAATTGAAACGGCACCTCCCCCCCCCATGCAAATTCTTCACCTAACCTCTTCCTTGCGGCCAGAAGTGTAACTTGATCAGCATGCACTTTATATAATACCAGTGTCTTTTTATGCGGCACAAGGGTCTTTGGGCCCCCTCGGGCTCCTGGGCCTGGTAGCGACTGCTACCATTGCACTCCCTATAGCTACGCCCCTGGATGAGGGTCTGACCACAGGATTTCCGATGATCACCATAATAAAGGGTCCTCTTTTAAACATGCAACCATACTCAAAAAGCCCTTCCTGGACCCATCCTTTGTATCCAGCTATCACCCCATCTCACTACTTCCATTTGCACAAAAACTCCTAGAACAACATATCCATCTCGAATTGTCCTCCTACCTCTCATCTCACACACTTTTTGATCAGCTGCAATCCAGCTTCAGACCCAATCACTCCACTGAAATTGTCCTAACGAAAGTCCCCAAATGACCTGCTAGCTTCCAGAGCTAAACGTCATTACTCTGTGCTCCTCCTCCTTGACCTGTCCTTTGCCTTTGATACTGTTAACCACTCTCTCCTGTTACAAAGTAGTGATGAGCGACAGGGGCAATATTCAAATTTGCGATATATATTGCGAATATTTGGTATAATATTCATCATATATTCGCAAATTCGCGGTTATTTTCTTGATTGCGAAAACCGGCAATATAATATGCACGTAATGCGCACGCAATACAGGCGTGGGTCACTATAGCTACATTTTTCAAGCTGCTAGAAGTTTCCTGAGACTGGAGAAAATGGTTGGCACGGCAGAACATTACAATAGCTTTATATGCAGATAGAGTACTCCGATATATTTGCGATTGAGCAAATCAGCAATTAATGGTGCACATATTTTTGCACAATACGTGCAACTTCACATTTTATTAGGTCTGACTACATATTAGTGATTGGTGCACTAAGTATTGTTTAGCATATATACATACATACATACAGCACTATGTATGTAGCATGTATGTATGTATGGACAGCAGAACCTATCACACTACCTAACACCCTATGTCAATATCTAACCTAAACTGACTATCTCCCACTAACTATCTGTATTATATATATAAGCTAACTATCTATCTATTGATGTGACACAGGAAAGCACAGAGCACAGCAATAACACTGCTGTCTCTCTCAGAACTCCATTACACAACAGAAAATGGCTGTGGGGAGGTTCTTATATACTAAAGGGGTAGGCAATAGAGATGAGCAAACTTTAAAAAAAAGTTTGCCGTTCGGGTTGTGGTAATCGCCGCATCCCGTTATGGATTCCACTACCGCGGACTATCGCAGCATATGGAATCCATAAGGGGCGGCTTCCACGAACCCGAACTGTTGAACAGCTGAAGGACCTGGGGTGACGTCACCGTCATGTGATCAGTGCAGGGGGCGTGGCTCAGCACGGGATCAAATCCAGTGCTGAGTCACGCCCCCTGCACTGATCACATGACGGTGACGTCACCCCAGGTCCTTCGGCTGTTCAACAGTTCAGGTTCGTGGAAGCCGCCCCTTATGGATTCCATATGCCGCGATAGTCCGCGGTAGTGGAATCCATAACGGGATGCGGCGATTATCACAACCCGAACGCCGAACATTTTTTTAAAGTTCGCTCATCTCTAGTAGGCAACTTTCCTATTGGTTGCTAGGGATGTTACTAAGCTTAGACAAAGACATTGCAGCCTTCTCATTGGCCCACAAGCAAAAAGGGAGAAAAAAAATGCAGAATATTCGAAAATATGAATATATGTCACTATATTCTAAATATTCGTGAATTCTCGAAGTTGCGATATTCGCGATTAAAATTCGCGATTAGAATATTCGAGTCCAACACTATTACAAACCCTCTCTTACCTTGGAATCAATGACCTGGCCCTCTCCTGGATCTACTCTTACCTCACCAACAGAACCTTCAGCGTTTCCCATTCATACACCACCTTGTCATCACGCCTCCTCTCTCTTGGTGTCCCTTAAAGCTCTGTCCTGGGTCCCCTACTTTCTCCATTTATACATTCAACCTAAGACAGCTCATAGAGTTCTAGGGCTTCCAATACCACTTCTACGCTAATGAGACTCAAATCTACCTCTCATGACCAGATATCACTTCCTTGCTATCCAGAATCCCAGCATGTATGTCGGCTATATTTTCATTCTTCTCCTCCAGCTTCCTAAAACTCAACATGGAGAAAACTGAATTCATTGTCTTTCCCCCATATCACTCAGCCTTCCTACCTGACCTGTCTATTACAGTTAATAGCACAATGCTTTCTCCAGTCTCACAGGTCTGTGGCCTGGAGATAACATTCTGCTCTGTTTTTCTGCTGCCCGGGTAATCCACATGCCCCCTCATTTCTCCTCTGCCTCCCCCCCTCCCCCCCCCCCCACTGCCAGTCTCTTCACTGGCTCCCTATTGCCCAGAAAATTTAGTTTAAAATACTTACAACTACATATAAGGGCATCCACAACCATTCCCCCCTTACATCTCTGACCTTCTTTCTCAATACATCCCCACATGTAAACTTCAATCCTCATATTACTTCTTCTTTGTTCTCCTTTCATCTATTCTTCAAACAATCGACTACAAGATTTCTCATGTGTCTCTACCCTACTCTGGAACTCACTACCCCAGTACATCAGACTCTCCCCCAACATCTAAACCTTTAAAAGTCACCTGAAAACCCTCCTCTTCAGGAAAGCCAGATGACCAGCCTTTACCCTCACTTATGGTGTTCTTCCTTCTTCCCCCTTCCCTTGTAGATGGTAAGCTCTTGCAGGCAGGATCCTCTCTACCTCTGTACCAGTCTCTTAATAGTTTCTTGTATTTGTATTTTTATATTATGTATGTGTAACCCAAGCCCCATTGATGTACAGCGCCATAAAATTAATGGTGTTTAAAAAAAAAAAATATATATATACATTTCACTACATAAGGGGTTGTGCAGTGCTCCTGGGGTCACTTGACCTGACATTCCTAATTTATCAACTTCTGCATGGACAGGGTCATGCGTACTGCTGCAGCCAATAACTGGCCTCAGCTGTAATGTGTCCTCAAGCAGAATATCACTGCTGGGTCACATGCCCAAGTCCAGCGAAGCGACCCCAAAAGCCATTTATCTGGAACAGAGTGGTGCGGAGCAGGTACATATGGGTTTATCTATAGGAATTCAAAAAATTCAGACATGGACAACTCCTTTAAGGTCAGGCACTGCACAGAGAATTGAGACTCAGCTTGATTCAAGTAAATGGGTAGGAGAACTGCTAGAGTCTTAAAAGATCAGTAGCACAAGTCCCAAGGTATACATACTAAATTCCCTTGTCACGCTAAAGAAAATTGTTACATGCTAGGCCTACAGCAGCACACTGTCCCTGGATGGATATAACTTTTTACATTAAATTCATGGCTACAAAAAATACAAGAGAATATAGCACTGATTTGACGTAGTCAAAGACAAAATACATAAAAACTACATCTGGTGACTCATGGGTGACGTCTTCTATAATTACAATTGTTCTCTTTTCTCATCTTCTCTATTAGCCCAGATCACCATGAATGCTTCTAGCTACCACTAGTCTCTGCAGAGTTTAGGTTCCTCACTTTTCCATCATCCTCTCCACCTTCTGAACACAAACTACCCCAATACAGTGCATCATGTGTCATCCAGTGCCCCCAAATGCTGAACTAGAGAAATATTAGTACCAAACATATAATAAACCTACAGTGATAGCGAGAGTAATAGTGCCCAAGTAGTTCTTCAAAAAAAAAAAAACATGTAAAGGAGGATGCCTCACAAAGTAAACCCCAAAAGTAACTGTGCCAACCTGAATACACTCAAAAATTAATAGTTTTCCTTCATAGTAACTAGCAGGGTACGCTCCCATTGTAATATTGACTTCAAAAGTGTCCCCAAGAATAATAATAATGCTCCCTGAGAGCGTCCCTGATAGGAATAGGGCTTCCCATAGTGCCCCCAAAATGAAGTGAACCACAAAGGGGGAAAAAAAATCTAATACTTGACTGCCATTCCATGTTGAATACTGCCATGCGGTGTGGCCTGAGTGGCAGTGGCCGTAAATTTTCTCTATGATACTGTAGGCTTATAGTCTATTGTGGGACTAGGGCACCAGCCGAAAAATCTGGGGTCTGTGCTCTGGATTCTCAGTGCTAGTGAAATCTTTGCGAATGCATGCACAGCACCTGCACAGGAATGACATTATGCAGAGGGAAAATCAGAAGGTGTTGTGGCTCTTTCATTCTATTGTTGGGCAGTGCCCATATTGCAGCCTGAAAACATCGGGTCCGCAATATACGGGCGGCGGCCGCTTGTGCACAGCATCACATGCGCGGACCCAATCAGTGCTTCCATGGGTTTTCTGTCCATGCCTACGCATGGCAAATAAATAGGACATGTTCAAGTTGAATGGGTCTGGACTACAAATGACATAAATAAAAGGGCTTTGCCCAGTACTGTACATCTCCTGCAGAGCTATGCAGATAAAGTCACACATTTTTTAGAAAGTCCACCTTGATGAAAGGGTCAGTATGACATACAGCGTAATTAATACACATGACTTTACTTTACAAATCTAACACTTGCTTCATGTACTGCTGGTCATTCTTCATTTTAGTTGCCTTTTATCAATAAGGATGTGATTAGTCTTCAGGGCCAACTCATAAGAAAATACTTTAATGAAAGTATAATAAGTTCTTGATGTGTGAATTGATGTCACTACACTGGAACGACACAGCCTGCCAGTTCTAAGAGATGGTTGATCTTTTTAGATCAACGTCATATGAGAAGATCAATCATAAGACTCATGCATAATGATCACATTTATTTACACAGACAGAAACCTCTGCTTTGTCTCTGCAGAACACACATTTTAGGCTAGACAAATGAGCTTTGGAGTTTTAATCAATACTTTGTAAGGCTAGATTTCACAATCATGTTAATGTTAGGATTTGCCACTTCCATCAGTAATGGAAGATCATAAGCTGTGTCCATTTGATTGATATATATATATTTTATAGTAATATGTGATCACATTGAATGTATGATATGTTATATACTATAAAGAAATGTTCAAGAAATGTTTGTTTCTGCAACAAAGCTACCCTTAGGTGCCTTTTAGACGAGCAAGTTTCAGGAGAAGCACCCATCCTGACCTCCCAACATTGATGGGTCCCATAGCATTATATCGATTTATGATGTTATGTAACCCTTACAGTTCTGGAATGTATTGGATAACACTGACATCATTATGTCAGTGTTATGCAATGCATTCCGGAACTGTAACATAAATCTATATAATGCTATGCGACCCCATCAGTGCTGGGAGGTCAGGACAGGAGCTGCCGCATACTCACGCTGTGAGTCTGATGCGTGGAACTCACTCGTCTGAAAGGGGCCTTAGGGTATGACTACATGGTGTGGTCGTGTTGGGGTTTTGATGTAGCCAAGTACCGCGTGGCTGTAAGGGCTTCAGCTGGCTTTTGTTAAATAATGTAGACTGCACTGTTTAGTCATTCTGCATTGTTAGGCATCAATGGTCCGCAATGCACAGGCATTGGCTGTAGTGCTGCTGCATGCGGACGCGGGCCCATTCACTTGAATGAGGTCCGCGATCCGCATCTGACGGTCCACACCGCAAAAAAATAGTGCATGCACCTTTAGGGCAGGAGAGCACTGGGGTTGGATAAGTGGGTATGCCTGAGCTGATTAATATTCAGTGTTTACTGTCAAATAACCTGCAGGAGATTGCAGGCAAGAACATCAATAATATGCATATTGTCCCCCCATCTAACCAGCCAAGCCCCATACCAGCAACAGCCCAGAATCAAATTTTTCTAAACATTGCTCATCTCTAATGATCATAGATAGAGTAGTTACACCATCCATATACTCTGAGCGCTTCGTACTGTGTATGGCGTATTGTGCTCTGCAACCTAGATTCCTTCACGAGAAGTTCTTCAATCAGTTCACAGACCCATATCTCAGTGTTTTCTGCATGTTTCACTTTGTGAGTAAATGGTATTCATTTTCTCTGTGGTTATGTTTGGACCGTATACACACAACATTTCTTATAACTAATAGGAATCAAACCGATGGCAATTGTTATTCTACACAGTGCACATTGTCCTGAAAATAATGTATTTCTTTGAATGCATTGAAATATGATTTGAGATGTGTCCATCCATTTACCTTTGGATCATAGATGGTGGGATTTAGTTCTGTATGAGATACAGATTGAAGGGCAGAGGGCAGAATCGATGAAAATGAGCAGGCATGCCCTCGTACGCCCCAAACCTATTAGTATTGCAAGCGCAAAAACTGCATTACAAAGCCTGGGAGGGTGAAATAATTTGATTTTATTTTCACGGTATAAAAGTAGCTGAATTTGCTATCATAGTTCATCATGTCACGTCAAGCATTGATTGAATGTATTCTTACAAGTATTGTATGCATCTAGTATAGAATGCATTAAACTGAATGTTTGGAGTCATTTCATTTAAAGTATGTTGTAAAAGATTGTATGAAATTGTGACCCTAAAACATCTTAAACGGTAGACTGAGGTTATAATCCATAGTACAAATATATGATTTTCCAGCAGATATGAGTAAGGATTCCAAGAGCAGAGAGATTAACGAAGATGCAGAATACATTTATCAAACAGATTTGCCGCATTGTTAGAATAGAATTTATACTGTCGTATCTCATAGGACTTGATGAACTGGAAGCTTGCCACTCACAGGACGCTGTGCTGAATGGGAGATAAGGCACAGCACTGAGTCGCTGAGCCCTGAAGGTTCAAAGTGATGGCCATCTGCTGAAAAGAGCTTTGTATCAGAGTTTATAGAAAAGATGGAGCCCTGAAAAAGACACATTTACATTATCAATGTTCCAGCACCAGCATCTGATTATTTAATCATTTTAACGACAATTTAAAGGGATTGTCTCCTCTCAACAAGCCTTTTTCTAGCGCATCTACTCATATATTTTAAGGTAGTATTAGATGTCACCCCCTCAGGATGAATAACCATTTAGGTACTATTATGGAAAGGCCATGTCTGTTACACTGGAAGCCCAGTATGGCCCAGAAGAACCAACACAAACGAAACTTGAAGTTGGGCACTACAATGGCGTTTCACATGCCTTTATTGAGAGTACATAGAACGCTTTTAAGGTACCGGGGACACTGCAACCATAAGGCAAATGGTGCACATGCACAGAACTTCCTGGCAATGGGTCCTCTGGTGGCAGCACCATTTTAGACTGTTTTTCCATCCTCTGGAAGAGAATACAACTTGGCAACTTGGAGAAGGAGAGACCATTTTGAATCTCTCTTGCAGAGTGATGTCAGGGTGCCAGTAATGTGGCTAGGAAGCAGGTGGCAGTGCTGGTTGGGTAGGAGTCCACAGTATGAAGTGACCATTTAAACATCTTAACCCACGGTTAAGCAGGTAAGGAAGAAAGGGAGTCAGGTGAGGAGCAGCCTCCCTAGTGTCATCCGAAATGCTAGGGAGGCTGGTCACCATGACAGCCTGCTATAGGCTACTCCCCTCCATCGGCGGATGTTTTCATCCGTGCAATAGGGAGATGCAGCTGTGGCCGTGCAGGGATCTGCAGGTGCCGGGGACCGGGTAGGTATCGTCTACAGGAAAGGCCCGGGCTTTATGGGGGGTATTTGTACTATTTGAGAACCCCTTTAAGAAGGCTTGTTTTTTGCAGGATAAATAACGCCGGAAAAATAAAAACCCTTCTCGCTTTTAAAATGTGGAGATAAAAAAATTATAAAATTTGCCGCCTCCGAAAGTTCAAAATAGGCTGCATCCTTAATAGCTTAATACAGTTAATTTAATTCTGGTAATATCATTAGCAGACGGTGTGGTTTACCGTGACTTGCTGTATTGGAGTGTGGTGACCCCTGTTTTAGGTCCTTACAGCCATCAGTCACGCTGAGAAGTACCACAGTTATTTTTAACCCAGTTACTTGTATTATAATCTACAAAACTAACAAATTTTCCAGAAGAAAAGTGAGTGGAGAATTGATTGACACACGGTAGATCTTTTCTGAGCTGACACCATCTGCAAAGTTGAAGCAAAGCGGGTGGCATGTCTAATGATTGAATGCATCAAGCCTCTCACAAAGCATAATATGAAATCCACAGCAAGTGAAGCATGTAAGTATCTGACTGATGTGAGTATCATGGTGGTTTTACACTGTCGGCTGCATGCATATTTCCTCAGATCATCCTCACTCCCTGTCTCATCCGATTCCATTCTTTTCTTCCCCCCATTTCTTCCTTTCTGTGTTGCGCTACAGAACCATAAGATGACATTTGGAATTTTTCAGCCTTCGCCAGTCATGTAGCAAAGCAGCAGGGCATGGAAATTGTTAGTGGGTTATGACAGGATAACATTTTCTGTATGTTGCATCTTCTTTGCCTCTGAACACTAGATGTTCCTTATTTCTGGGTTGCCGCAGGGTTTATGGTCCTGTCATGGGCTTAATCGTAAATTGTCTACCTGAAAAAAACATGTAAATAGATTTTATGCAGCATTCTCTTTGCAAATATCTCACTGGATTCTTTTTTTACTTACCATAGGACAGAAATGCCTCTAGAATTTTATAAAATGTATGAAAGCAAGGAATAAATTGTACTTTCTCATCTACCAAGGTTCAGGCATGAGATTACAAAAACATGGCTGATCCAGAAAAAGTGCGACCTTTGTCCATGGGCTGAATCTGGTATTGCATCTTAGCTCCATTAAGATATGACTGTAAAAACGCAGCCTAGTCTGTCATCCAGTAATCCAGAAATAATCTAATAATTTGCATTTGCTCTCAGCACAGCACTGGAAAGCTATTGCTTGGGGATTTTTGGGTTTTCTATTCTTACAAATGAGCAATTTTTATTTGACTTCCTAATCTGATCATTCAGCCTATCAAGTCTCATTGGGCGGGATTATAGGAATGATTATATTTATTAAGAAGTTTTGAACTTCTGGATCACAGTTCACAGCAAATGCAATGATTTCCCCTGTAAAATAGATGACATGGCTTTTAAAAAGTGCAGCAAGTACTAAAGAAGTGCAAAACATGGATTCTCATTCACATTTTTGCAACTTCTAGACATTCAGCAAAAAAGGGAAGAAAAGTATTCAGACTCCTACAGTACACAGTATACCTCCAGGAGCCGTTATGACATCCCGTTCTAAATCCATAGGTATGAACATGGAGTCCCCCCCTCCCTTTGCAGCTAAAACACCATATTCTTTTATGTATTTACACTCAAAAATAAGAGTAGCTTCACCGGTAAATCTGTGCCATTGAATGACTCCAGTGGTGTGTCAGGGGAGGGAGGATGTTCCACCCCGGGTGCACGCTCTTAGGGGGGTACCAGAAAAAATGAGCGTTTCCATCAATTGCTGGGAGCTGTGGTGCTGTCACTCACTGACCGCCCCACTGAATGATGAAGCACGGAGCCTTCTGTTCTCTGCTCCACCATTCAGCCTGCAGGCACAGATTGCGCTGCTGGCCTATGTGGGAGGAGCCTGCAGTCCGGGAATCTGACTAAACTCCTCCCACATGGTGCTGCAGAGTGATTTGTGTCTAAAGGGGAGAGCTGGATGTGAGCATCAGGAACGGGACAAGGTCAGTAGGTACAGTTTTTTTTTTTTTAAACACAGAGGGGGCACATAGGGCTTTTCTACTATGAAGGTGGCACAGAAGGCATTAATACTACAAAGGGGGCACAGAGGGCATTACTACCACAAAGGAGATGAAAGGGCATTACTACTACAAAGGTGCAGAAAGGGCATTACTACTACAAAGGTACACAAATGGCATTACTACTATTAAGGGGCCACAAAGGGCATTACTACTGTAAAGAGGGCAAAGAGGGTAATACTGCTACTACAAAGGGGGCACAGAGGGAATTATTACTACAAAGAGGCATGGAGGGCATTACTACTATTAAGTAGGCACAATGGGCATTATTACTGTAAAGGGGGCACAGAGGGCATTATTACTGTGAAGGGGGCACAGAATGCATTACTACTGTGAAGGGGGCACAGAATGCATTACTACTGTAAAGGGCCATAACTGTTATAGGGGCACAGTGAGGGCATAACTACTGTAAATGGGGACAAACGGCATTACCACTGTGAAAGGGGCACAGAGATGTCATAACTACTGTTAAGGGGGCACAGTTAAGGGATAAGCACTTTAAGGGGTCCACAACTACTGTGAAGATTGTA
This sequence comes from Bufotes viridis, assembly GCA_033119425.1. Lineage (NCBI taxonomy): Eukaryota > Metazoa > Chordata > Amphibia > Anura > Bufonidae > Bufotes > Bufotes viridis. The sequence continues at coordinate 454,741,890 of CM065590.1, forward strand.
CAATGAGGGCATAAATACTGTGATGGGGCACCGTGTGGGCATAACTACTTTGAGGGGGAACAATATGGATATTATTAGGGGGCACATATCTGGACATACAGTTGTGTTCAAAATTATTCAACCCCCAATGCTGTAAAGGGTTTTAGGGAATTTAGTGCACATTTGTAATTGTGTTCAGAATGAAATCTTACAAGGACTTTTTAAAGAACCAAATGCAACTAAAATGACATCAATTGTTTTTGTAATACAGTATTAAATGTTTTTTTTGTGATTTCTTCATTGACACAATTATTCAACCCCTTAAAGACTACCATTCTTAAGAACAGAGGTTCATTTAAGTGTTTTCGATCAGGTATTGAAAACACCTGTGGATGTCAAGGAGCAGCAATCAAGCATAATAAGCACCAATTAGGCAGATGTAAAATGACTGTGATACTCAGCTCCTTCTAGACATTTACTGGTGTGTTTACAAACATGGTGAAGTCAAGAGAATGGTCCAGGAAGACAAGAGAAGAGGTGATTTCTCTTCACACGAAGGGCAATGGCTATAAGAAGATTGCAAAGATGTTAAACATACCAAGAGACACCATAGGAAGCATCATTCGCAAATTCAAGGCAAAGGGCACTGTTGAAACGCTACCTGGTTGTGGCAGAAAGAAGATGCTGACTTCGACTGCTGTGCGCTACCTGAAGCGCAAAGTGGAGAAAAGTCCCCGTGTGACTGCTGAGGAACTGAAAATGGATTTGTCAGATGCGGGTACTGAAGTTTCAGCTCAGACAATAAGGCGCACACTGCGTAATGAAGGCCTCCATGCCAGAACTCCCAGGCGCACCCCCTTGCTGTCTCCAAAGAATAAGAAGAGTCAACTGCAGTATGCCAAAAGTCATGTGGACAAACCACAAAAGTTTTGGGATAGTGTTCTGTGGACTGATGAAACAAAATTAGAACTGTTTGGGCCCATGGATCAACGCTATGTTTGGAGGAGGAAGAACAAGGCCTATGAAGAAAAGAGCACCTTGCCTACTGTGAAGCATGGCGGGGGGGGGGGGGTCAATAATGCTTTGGGGCTGTTTTGCTTCTACAGGTACAGGGAAGCTTCAGCGTGTGCAAGGTACCATGAATTCTCTTCAGTACCAGGAGATATTGGATGAAAATGTGATGCAGTCAGTCACAAACCTGAGGCTTGGGAGACGTTGGACCTTTCAACAGGACAATGATCCCAATCATACCTCCAAGTCCACTAGAGCATGGTTGCAGATTAAAGGCTGGAACATTTTGAAGTGGATATCGCAGTCACCAGACTTAAATCCGATTGAGAACCTCTGGTGGGACTTAAAGAAAGCAGTTGCAGCGCGCAAGCCTAAGAATGTGACTGAACTGGAGGCTTTTGCCCATGAAGAATGGGCGAAGATACCCGTAGATCGCTGCAAGACACTTGTGTCAAGCTATGCTTCACGTTTAAAAGCTGTTATAACTGGAAAAGGATGTTGTACTAAGTACTAAGATTGAATGTCACTTGGGGGTTGAATAAAACTGATAATGATGTGAGCACAGAAAAGACATTTGTGGTTATTTCATTATAAATGTTATGTTATATTTGTCTGACTTACAAGTGCCTCTTTGATTTAATTGTAAACAAGATGACTGAAACGATCAAAATCAATGTCAAACTGGCCAAAACACTCAATTTCAGTGGGGGATGAATAATTTTGAACATAACTGTAACTACTGTGAAGGTTGTTCAATGAGGGCAATGCTACTGTGAGGTGGCACCATTCTTTAAAGTATTGGGGGGTTGTCAGAGAAAGGGCCCACCTGGTTGCCAAACACCTTAGACACACCACTGAATGAACCTGAAAGATGGTTGGTTTCACATAAGCATAAGTGCTCATGTACACAAACGTATTTTATTTCCGTGTCCATTCCATTTTTTTTTTTGCAGACCATATGCGGAACCATTCATTTCAATGGGTCCGCAAAAAAAACTGAAGTTACTATGTGTGCATTCCATATGCGTATCTCCGTATTTCCGTTCCGCAAAAAAAATACATGCCCTATTATGTGCATGAGCCCTAATATGGGCACATTTTTGAATCTTTATTGATACTAAATTACTTGAAAAAACAGCATTATATTATTCGTTTGGGATGTTAATTTGTGGTCAGATTTGGGTTTGCATTGAAAATAGCTAGTATTAGGCTCATGTGAAACAGGCCTGAAACCTTTTGGCATGGCATTGATTTCTGCGTAGTGGTATATGCTCACATTTGTTAAGGGTTAAATGTACTGCTCTTATAAAAAAAAAAAAATTCTTGCTGCAGATAGTTTCATCGTTGACTCATTAAGAAGTTCAGGAGAGGCCTGGAAACTTTTCTTGACAGTGATAATCGCATGTTCACAATGTCACATGTACTAGATTTCTGGAGATGAGATGTTGATCCTGGGATTAATTCTGCTTGCTTTATTTGGAGTTGAGAATGATTTTGTTCCCCTAATACAGGTAATTTGTGACCTCATAGGGATTTTTGACTTTTTCTGGATCAACACAGTAGGATTATAGGTTTTACTTGATAGACTTGTGTTTTTTTCAACCTTATCAACTCTATAGCAATGGAAAGCAACAGGAACATAGGATGCCCCCAACCAACAGAACATATGATGTTCTTCATGGCTGATGATTAATCGGTTCACTTCTGGCTCAGCAGGGTTTAACTGGGTTTAACAATATTCTGTAAAGCAGAAGGCAAGAAAATAATTGACCTTAACAGAGAAAAGTATACCTGCTCATAACACAGACATATACAGGAATATGATTGACCTGCAATAGGACTGACTATTCTTAACATCAATGCTTGAAGTATTCTTTACTTGGTTTAACAGTTTAATAACCACATTTGTTGTACCAGTAATTTATATTTAAAGGGCTTGTGTCACTTCAGCAAATAGCATATATTATGTAGATAAATTTAATACAAGGCACTTACTAATGTATTGTGATTGTCCATATTGATTCCTTTGCTGACTGGATTCCATTCTCCATCACATTACACATTGCCCGTTTCCATGGTTATGACCACCACCAATGGATTGCAGGGTGACTGCAACCATGGAAACGAGCAGTGTATAATGTGATGGAAAAATGAATCCAGCCAGCAAAGGTAGCAATATGGATAATAACAATACATTAGTAAGTGCCTTGTATTAATTTTCTCTACGTAATAAATACCACTTGCTGAAGTGAGACAACCCCTTTAAACTACTGACAGGTCTGTTTTCGTAGATACTTTTTTTCAATTCACCACACAACGGCTAACAAGACTTTTTTCCCCCACTAATATACCCCCAAAAATGCTTTAGAACATATAACTGCACCGCTGAATGGCAAATAATTATTTTCGTTTTCCACTAATACACACCAAAAAAGGCTGAAATTTTCTCACTTCACCACATAACAGCTAATATGCCCTTTTTTCCACTAATACACCCCAAAAAAGGCTTTAGAAAATATAACTGCAACGCTGAGCGGCAAATAAGCCCTTATTTTTGTCCACTTATACATGCCAAAAAAGACTTTAGAACATATAACTGCACAGCTGAACGTCAAATAGGCACTTTGTCTTTTTGCACTAATACACCCTAAAAAGGCTTTAGAACATATAACTGCACCGCTAATTGGCAAATAAGCCAATATTTTTTTCTACTAATATACCCCCAAAAAGGCTTTAGAACATATAACTGCACCGCTGAACAGCAAATAATACTTTTTTTTCCACTAATACACGCCAAAAAAGGCTGTAATTTTCTCACTTCACCACACAATGGCTAATAAGCCCCCATTTTTACCCCCCACCAATACACCCCAAAAAATGCTTTCGAACATATAACTGCACTGCACAAGGGCTACTAAGACATATAAATATTTCCTAGTAATACACTCTGTTAATGGCTGTATCACACAGCGCTTGCATCCAAATAACAAGAAAGGTTTACTGGAATTACAGAGGTATCATCTACTGCAAACCTGAAAGCAGCAGTATAATGGCAATTTGGATCCCCAGTCAGTGCAACAAAGTGTAATAGGATTGTTCCTTTTACCCAGGCTGTACACTCCCCTATTGAACCCTGTTCTGCTTCAACACTGTGGAATAATTCCTCCTTATTCTTTCCCTATACTTCTAATGATCTTTCCCTGAACTTCTATTCACCAAAATAAAAGTTTTCAAGTCTTTGCTAGCACTTTCCCTAGTGCCTGCTGATTTCTCTTCCTGCACTAAATACACTGGAAAATGGCAGAATCCAAGATGGCTGAGGGTATTTGTAGGTCTGTGACATCACAGGACTGGCTGGCTGCTGATTGGCTGTATGCATGGTATTGTGGGTGATCCCTTGTTTCTAGAGTTCTTTGCTCCATGTCCTCACACGTGCAGTAGCCATTTTAGGAAAAATTGTGATTCATTACCACGAAACTTCAGGAAATTCGGATTCCGTGCAAATCTAATTTTTCCTGAAATTCCACTTTGCCAACTTCGATTCGCTCAACTCTACTATTAATTCAGTCAATGTCAGACTGTGGCTAAAAAAAAAAAAAAAAAATCTGTTTTAAAGATATTTCTATAGAAGCAGTTTTAGAAATATTTAGTCTTTGTGTGGCAGTAGAGGAGCTCTAAACTCCTCAAATATTACCCATTCTACTACATCGTTAAGCCTGTGAACCTGATCTTTCTGTGAACAGCCATACATTCAGGTTTCTTGATGTAGTTTTGGAAGATAAAACCAGAAGTGCATTCAAAAAAGAAGAGAACTCGTATCTTTCCTTTATACTTTCTCTCCTTTTATGATCCACTCCTGATTTTGGCTTCCAAAACTACATCCAGAAACCTGGGCATATTCACATGACGGAGACTGACAGTCAAATTTGTGCTGCGGATTGCTGTTAATGCCATGGACCTGCATGCGGATTTATCTCCATTCAATGTGGCCACCTGCAGTGTAAACAAGAATGAACGTGTCAATGGTTTTTTTTTCCCGCAATGTGGCTCGATTTTCTCTGAAATAATGTAAAAAACTAAAAAAAATCATACTTACCTCATCCATTTGCTTGCAACGTGCCGGCCACAGCCACCTTAATTGAAGATCTTGCACGAAATCATGTACATGGTGACATATGACGTCACCCTGCCGGCCGATCGAGATGGTGGCGGTCGAGCTGTCGCAAGCGAATAGATGAGGTTAATATGATTTAAATTTTTTTTAAATTCTGCACTGTTATTGTTATCAGATGCCGTGATCAGCAATGAATGTGGCATATGATGGGTTCAATGACGGGGGAGGTTGGGGCGGCCCTGTCATTGCACCCACTCTTTTGCCACAAACTATATATCATTCTGCTCAGCTCCTCCTGCTTTATAACATGCTGCCTGCAGATTGTACTGCTTTTCATGGTAACAGGTTCCCTTTAAGGGCCCTATCATTTCTGTGTACACGCCTCAGTCTTTCCAGAGCCTTCTACCAAACGTTGGTTGTGAACTAAAGGTGTGAACAAAGACTTACCTCAGTAATAACACAAGGCAAGATTTTGCATAACTGCATGGGAAATAATTGTACTACTTTTCTTTAATATTGTATCTGCGTGCTCTTCTAAATAATATACAGTACATTGGATATAAAAAGTCTACACACCCCTGTTAGGGTACTTTCACACTTGCGTTATTCTTTTCCAGCATAGAGTTCCGTCAAAAGGGCTCTATGCCAGAAAAGAACTGATCAGGCATATTCCCATGCAATCTGAATGGTTAGAAATCCGTTCAGTTTGCATCAGTATGCCTTCTGTTCAGTCACTGTCAGGCATTTTGGCCAGACATAATACCTCAGCATGCTACGGTATTATGTCTGTCCAAAATGCCTGATCAGACGCCGGAATGCCAGATCCGGCACTAATTCCCATTGACTTGCATTAGTGCCGGATCCAGCAAGCGCTTCCTACACCTAGCGTGCGGACGCACGCCAACTCTCCACATAGCGCAGCTTCTCAGATGCCTTATCCCTCTGCGGCTGTTGTTTGATAAAGGCCGTTGTTGCCGAAACGTCACGCTGTCACGTTGCCGCATGTCCAATAAACATTCCTTGAAACGATATTGGCTGGAGTTATACTATTTATTGCTTACGGGGTGGGAACCCGACTCCAAGCAACATCCTAAGAGTGCCAGGAGGTTACATCTATACCAGTTATTACCAAGAACTGGACATCCCTCCAAAATTGATGAAAAGACAAGAAGAAAACTGGTCTGGGAGGCTACCAAGACGAAGAGGCCTACAGCAACATTAAAGAAGATGCAGAAATATCTGGCAAGTACAGGCTGTGTGGTACATGTGACAACAATCTCCCGTATTCTTTATATGTCTGGGCTATGGGGTAGAGTGGCAAGACGAAACCCTTTTCTTGCCAAGAAAAACATCCAAGCCAGGCTAAGTTTTGCAAAAACACATCTGAAGTCCCCAAAAGCATGTGGGAAAAGGTGTTATGGTCTGATGAAACCAAGGTTGAACTTTTTGGCCATAATTCCAAAATATATGTTTGGCACAAAAACAACACTGCACATCACCAAAAGAACACCATACCCACAGTGAAGCATACCCACAGTGAAGCATGGTGGTGGCAGCATCATGCTTTGGGGCTGTTTTTCTTCAGCTGGAACTGGGGCCTTAGTTAAAGATAGAGGGAATTATGAACAGTTCCAAATACCAGTCAATATTGGCACAACACCTTCAGGCTTCTGCTAGAAAGCTGAACATGAAGAGGAACTTCATCTTTCAGCATGACAACGACCCAAAGCATACATCCAAATCAACAAAGGAATGTCTTCACCAGAAGAACATTAAAGTTTTGAAATGGCCCAGCCAGAGCCCAGACCTAAATCCGATTGAAAATCTGTGTGGTTATCTGAAGAGGGCTGTGCACAGGAGATGCCCTCGCAATCTAACAGATTTGGAGTGTTTTTGCAAAGAAGAGTAGGCAAGTCTTGCCAAGTCAAAATATGCCATGATGATAGACTCATACCCAAAAAGACTGAGTGCTGTAATCAAATCAAAAGGTGCTTCAACAAAGTATTAGTTTAAGGGTGTGTACACTTATGCAACCATATTATTTTATTTTTAGATTTTTTCTTTCCTCTACCTAAAAGATTTCTGTTTGTTTTTCAACTGAGTTGTACAGTTTATAAGTCACATTAAAGGTGGAAAAAGTTCTGAAATGACTTATCTTTGTCTAATTTTTTACATTATAGAAACCTGACATTTTGGCTACATGCACACGACCGTTGCCTGCCTCCGCGTCAGCTCCTCCTTGAAATTTTGCGTCCGTCAAAAAAAACGGATGACGGACCGTTTTTTTTTGACGGATCCTATTTTTATGGCAGATCCATTGTAAAAATGCCTATCCTTGTCCGCAAACGTGAAAAAAATAGGACATGCACTATTTTTTTGACGGAATGAAAACACGGATCACGGATGCGGATCAAAAACGGTTGACCATCCGCATTTTTTGACGGACCAATTGAAATGAATGGGGAAGCATCCTATCCGTGAAAAAAAACGGTACGGACGCGGAAACAAACAACGGTCGTGTGCATGGGGCCTTTAACAGGGGTGTGTAGACTTATTATATCCACTGTATCATTATTCTTATACTTTGAAATTAATTCAGTGTTATCAACTCACATTCTGTACCAAAACCTTAATACTTCCTAATTCTAAAAACAGCTTGCACTTTAATTATACTGTTTGTTTCACTGAGGTGACTGATGTTCCGTGCCTTATGGATTTTAATCTCCTATAATAATCAGTTCGCAGTATGATAATTATATGTGATGCAGTAGTGCACAGCTGTTAATGGCTTAGGACAAACCTATATGTACAGCAGACCAAACTAACACAGGAAAACCTTGCTTACATAGGATCATGAGCAGCGCTGTTTGTTCAGTTTATTGTGAATCACAAAATATGCACACAAAATGAAAACCAGATTTAACAAACACAAATTCAAATATATTCTATTCAACAATTATATCCTATCATCTCCATGCTCTAGTGGTCTGGCAGAAAATGCAAGCGCATCGTAAATCTAATCTTATGCCGTAAAAATGTAATATGGTACGATATATTGTGTTGTGTGTTACAAGACTGTTATATCAGTCATGATATCAAAATAGTAACTTATGTCACAAAATTATATTGTCAGAGAATAGTATTTTGTGAGCAAAAAACATAAAGCATTTATGTAAAATGTTTATAAAAATGACATAAAGACAAATGCAGTGGCCCGGTTTGAGGTGGTTCCCAATTCTACGATGGGGCCATCGGATACCGCTGATGTGTCACAATGTGTTGCTACTCCTGGAGGGGATGGTAAGATATGGTGCATCCCAATGGGAATTAAGTCCAGAGAGTCAGGGTCTGCAGTAAACCATTGTGCTTCTTTACTGAAGAAACTCAGGTGCAAAACAATACAGGCATGGCACTGAGCTGGCTTCTCCAATCTCCTTCCTGGCAGAAGAAGGCTCTGTGCTGAAGAAAGGCCTGAGCTAGCTATTCCTCTCTTTCTTAGAAGGATGGCAGGCTCTGTGGCTCAGTGATCCAGTTGGTTCCCTGGTCAAAGAACTGATGATCCAGGGTCTGTGGCAGAAGTATCCTCATCTCAGGATTTTCTTTCACTCACTCGTGCAGCCTGACAGAGTCTCTTCTACTAAACACAGGTCCCTATCTGCAGAAAACTAGGAGCTCTGACTGCTCAACTTTTATACCGTTTGTAACTGATCTAAAACCTTCTAGTGGGAGGGGTGAAGCTGGAGAAGCACAGCCTAAGAGAAACAATGTTGCATTTCAAGGGTGCCATAGACTTGTATTGGGCCTCAATACAAGTCAATGGGAATGACCAAGCAGTTTTCAGTCATAAACAACAGTCTGACAGAGCTAAACCTGAAGGTGAAAATGTCACTGTCGGGAAAATTAATAGCTGAAATTTCCCAAAGTCTCTTATTGTGACCTGGCTGAACATTAACCCTTTCCAACTCAGCACAAATACAGTGCAATAGCAGTACAAATAAACAGGATATATTATATTAAATGCAATTCAACAGTATAAAACACTATAAGTACAAACAACAGCATAAATCACAGTGCAAGTTACGCTCTTAAAGTGCACTAAGGTAATGAGTTGATGACTTTACATAGCAGCAATAGGGGCAAATGTCCACAAACATCCAGACTCCAAAGTACCCCTGCTCCAGGGCAATACACAAATAGCACATTATTCTATTAAATAGGAACACAGTACTGACCAGACAGACTCAAGTGAAAAAGGCCTGCACCTATGAGCTTATAATCTATGAACGTAGTGACTCTTTTATATGTTCAGTTGCACATGAAAGGAATCTGGTGTTAGGCCGTAAGCTAAAACCAGGAGTGGAGGCGACAAGGAGATAAGGCATAATGGGAAGATTTGCACGTGTTTGGTGTTTTGGAACTGCACCTGGTTTGGCCTCAAAATCACTGATAGAAATCACTGATCAAACACTGACCAAACATTGACTGTGTGAAAGTGGCCGAACAGTTGCCATAGGTTATGGCAATAAAGTCTAAATAAACAAGAAAACTTTAGGCAGTTCACATAGCAGGAACATAGTAGAGTTGGTACAAGACAAAAGATCAGGTTCGGATTACTGAAGAGTCCTGAAGGGTTTAGGTTCAGAAACAAAGTTTAGGCTTCAGATTTAGATTTTCCAAGCATACCTTTCCTTCAGTCAGTAAACCTAAAATGTTAAGGCACAGGAATAGAGTTTATATAAATGTAGCAGAGCTGAGTCACTGGCACTGGAACAGTTACTAGATCGGCCAAGTCCACAGCACTGGAACAGCTAGCAGGAGGTTCACATAATAAACCACTTGCTAATGTGAAGCCAGAAAAACTTATAATTGCATGGTTTAGTCCTCCTGCACACGACCATGGGGCTGCCATACCCATTTTGTGGACCAAAAACATGGGCAATGACCACTCTGCACTGTGCATTGCTGCCTGGACCCATTGACTTTAATGGGTCGGCGATCTGCAAGATGCAGCGAAAGCTAGGACACGTCATATTTATTGAGGTGCAGAGGCATGAACCCGGAAGCCGGGTCGGCAACACGGGCATGGTGGACCCATGGTGGATCCATGTGAGGTTCAGGGCTGGTTCTAGCGTTGTTAGAAAGAGATTGTCATGTACTGTATGATGTCTGATTTTTCATTTTTTACATTATTCATGGGATAACCCCTTTAAGTTAGTCCTTTACACCCTTGCTTATAGCAGCAATGTCCTAGAAAGACACATTTTTAATATCACTGCTTTTTGCAAGTTATTTTCTTCCAATTTCCAGTTTTCTGTACAAACAATAAAAACACTGCTATGCCAGGCAGTGTGATATGAAGACACGCTGAAGACTTCTTTTTACAATTGTTTAGAGCAGCATGCATTTTGCAGAAATAATTTCCAAGCTCATAGAAAATATCACGCGTGGTTCTTATCTTTTCAAATCTTTTCATAATATGTTCCAGGTCTGTCTTGCTATGTGTGAAGGACAACCCAGTGAACCTATATTTCTATCAAAGGATTCATATACTGTTCCTTCTATCCGTTTTCATTTTCAATTTGTCTTTTCATTTAATGCTCCCATTTCCGTTGACCAAAGCTTGTTTTTCATCGTGACATGCCACTCAATGCATCCAATCTTCATCCTCATACTTCACCATCATTCTCCCTCTTAATCATTAATTTTGAGGGGGTCGTTGGGTTGTCACACAGACAGATAAAGAGGGGGTAGTGGACAGCCTAGATAGATGAGCTATAAGTGGATAAAACAGTAAATGGATAAACAGAGCTGACTCAAGGCAAAGACTTTTAAGGGCGTTAGGTTCACACAAATAATGGATTAAAAGGAAAAACAATTTACTGTAAGACTCTGGTTTAGAAATGTTCTGCTTCATTTGTCTGCATGGATAGTACATATGTTAACATAATAATTATAAATGTAGAAAAAATCTGTACCAAAGTCAAAAGGAAATATAGGAAGGCAAAGAAATACTAAAGGAATGCTGTTAAAAAAAAACAGAACCAATGCCTACGGTCCCAAGACATGTTAGGCCTCATTTACTGAAAAATGATTGATCAAAGGGTTGACCTTGAGCGTGCAGTCTTTTCATTGGTGATTGGAATGCATAGTAATTTGCACTATGCTATAAGTGATGGCCTACAATCCCACATGACACTATAATAAACAACAGTTTACTGGACTGAGCACTCCCTGCAAGTTTTTTTTTATTGCATTACATTTCTAATCTATGTCATGTTTTGCGGATTATGAATTTGGGATTTGCCGCTGAGAAAATGAATGTTTTACCCACAATTACTAATGTGTTTTTATTGTTGCTGCTAAACATTTTCGTTTTTAAATTTCCTGTTCTATTAAATATTACCTTAAAAAGATGGTCTCAGGATAGATATTAGTGGCACATCAGAAGGATATGCAATGTGAATTCCGTCACTAGAATAGTGTGGCAGGGGCTCCAGGAAGGTTTTGTACCACTTGTAGCATCCTTGAATTTCTTGGGAGACCATGGGGGTTATTTATTATGACTTCCAATTTTAGTTTCTGGTGTAACAAAAAGTCACACATTCCTGTTTGAGACTTTTTGAAACACCAGCATTTTCATGCCACCCTCAACACTGGGGAGTGGTGGGGGTGGTTTGCGGGTGTGGCAGAAGAGGCACCATCAGCCCTGGCAAATGCCAGTGTCCTGGCATTAATGATGTCGTAAATCTACTCTAGTCAGGGACTGGAGTAGATTTCAGTCTAGGTACATAGACTGGCCAGGGCCAGGGGGTGAGCTTAATTTATGATTAGGCTGTCATAAATTAAGAGTATCCTTTGGCAGGGATGCCAAAGACTGGCATAACATGCTCATCTTTGATAAATTACTCTCATTTTTGGCCCACTATATAGATGAAACTAGTGATAAGTTTTGTGTAGCCCTAGGGATTGGAATAAATCTGTATACGCTAATCAGCCACTTAAAATGTAATATAGCCTAGGTTCCCTTTGGCCACCAAAACGCTCTGAAACATCAAAGGATAGACTCCTCAATAGCTCTAAAGGTGTTCTGCCATATCTGGCACCATGAAGTTAGAGGCAGATCCTATAATTTGCCAGATGGGGCTTCCATGGATTGAACTTGTTTTTCCACCACAGCCCTCAGTTGCTTGATCGGACTGAGATCTGGGGAAACTCAAACAACATAAAGAACATTTTGCCACATTGCTCAAACCATTAGGTCAATGCCAGCAGGGAATACTGTTGTGATGAAGGGATGTAGTTGGTCTGCAGCAATGTTCAGGTAGGTGGTACACGTCAAAGTAATATCCTCTTGAATAACAGGACCCAAGTTTTCCTGACCGAACATTATGAAGAGTATCATAAATCTATTACTAGTTCACCAATTTTCCTTTTTGGTCCACTTTTTATAGTCACTAAACACTGAATTCTTTCAACAGCCTAAAAGACCAGAAGTTTTGGTAATGCTTTGACCTAGTTGGCTAGCCATCACTATTTGTCTGTTTTAAGAGTGGCTCAGATCCTTACACCTGACCATTTTTGCAGCCCCAAACACTTCAACTGATAGTTCACATGCTGCCTAGTATATCTCACCCCGTGTCATGTGCCATTGTCACAAGATAATTGTTGTTATTGATTTCACTTGTCAATAGTTTTAATCTTATGCTTGATAAGGAGTTTAGTTAGGGTATGACAACACATTCAGGTTTTTGTAATGCAGTTTTTGAAGCCAAAAGCCGGATTGGGTTAAAAAAAAGAAGTACTATCTAGTCTTAATACTTTGCACCTGATTTTTGGCTTCAGAGACTACATTAACACACCAGAACATATCGTTATACCCCTAAAGTGGTTCTCTAGGATTGATTTAAAATGTCTGCCAACAACCTGGCTTAGAATGTGAGCAGGGCTATTTGTCACCACTTGCAGAGCTGTCTAGGGAGTGAGGGGACCCTGCTCTACAATAGAGGGTAATGATGTGATTCTACCTATGATATGCCATCATGGCTGAGCAGCCTGATGGGAAAATTCACCAATGTGTAGTATATGCAAGTACGAGAGCATAGAGTGTAATGAGACTCTACCCCCTCAACCCCCTGGGAGCTATACGAGTGGAGGTAATCAGTCCTACTCACATTCTAGGCAGGTTACCAGCAAACATTTAAAATAATTCTTGGAGAACCCCTTTAGGCAGAACTTTAAAGTGGTTGTCCAAAAATGGGGGAAGGGGGAATGTTGGCAAATACCCCCCCAGAAAGGGATGATTACTTATCTGCTACCCGACAATGACTCCCAGCTTCTTCTCCTCCAGGCCTGCAATGCTCTTCTGGGCAAACATCTGGTTTGACATGACTGCAGCCAAACACTGTCCGTGGTGGAAACCGGATCTCCTTGCATCATGTGACCATTTGTCATTACGTCAGGGGGGCTGGCCAGTGATTTGTGTGGCGAAGTCCAACTGGATGTTTGCCCAGCAGAGCATCACAGGCTTGGAGAAGAAGGGGCAGGGAGCCAGTCCCAGGATGCAAATAAGTATTCTTTCCTTTACAGGTCTGGGTTTCTCAACCGAGTTAACCACTTCACAATATATTGGTTTATCCTTTTACTAAGATACTAAAAAGCGACATAGTATAAAATAAGTTATTAACAGCTTGTTAAAGGTATTTAGCACAGATTCAAAGAAAGTGATGAAAACAAAAGAAAACATAATACAGTAAATAGTAATGAAGTTGTATTACAAGAATATAAGATTTTACACTTGCTCACTACTAGTATTTTGCATTATTATATACAAATGATGGCCTACAATCCAAGATGAAGCTGTAATACACAACACTTTACAAGACTGGGGATTTTCTCTGTGTTTATTATTATTTTTTTATTGATTTACATTTTTTGCAGATTTTGATTTTGGGATTTGCCATTGGGTAAATTGCAAGGAGGTCAAAACCTATATTGGTGTAAAGGTATCATATCAATATATCATACTAAACTGCAAAAAAAAACAACAACTGGCAGCAATAATACAAATCAGTCCAGGAAACAAATCAACCAACAGCACACAATAAGTTTAACGTGGTATGCTGACTAACTGATGGCCCCCAGTGCCATAACATATGGATGTGTTAACACGCACACTTGGTGAGTTATCACATCTAGTTATGACTTTGAGGGTTCCTTCACACATGGCAGATTGTGAAAATCATTTCTATTCATTTGAATAGGGCAGCAAGCACATGGATTTCTACAAGCCCCATTAACCTTTTCATGACCAAGGGTCATTGATACCGCCGTGACCACGTCAAATTTTGCAAATCTGACATGTGTCACTTTATGTGGTAATAACTTTGGAACGCTTTTACTTATCCAAACCCTTCTGAGAATTTTTCCTCGTGACACAGTGTGCTTCATGATAGTAATAAATTTGAGTCAATATATTTCACCTTTAAAAAATCCCAAACTTACCAAAAATGTTTTATTACTTAACATTCCCTATATGTATTTTTTATGTTGTCATCATTTTGTAAATGTCATTTTATTTTTTTCGGACGTTAGAAGGCTTAGAAGTTTAGAAGCAATTCTTAAAATTTTTAAGAAAATTTCCAAAACCCACTTTTTAAGGACCAGTTCAGGTCTGAAGTCAGTTTGTGGGGCTTACATAGTGGAATACCCCCATAAATGACCCCATTGTAGAAACCCCTCAAGTTACTCAAGTTACTCAAAACTAACCTTAGGTGTTCCACAAGAATTAAAGGAAAATGGAGATGAAATTTCAAAATTTCACTTTTTTGTCAGATTTTCCATTTTTAAAAATCTTTTCTTTAACACATTGAGGGTTAACAGCCAAACAAAACTCAATATTTATTACCCTGATTCTGCAGTTTACAGAAGCACCCCACATGTGGTCGTAAACTGTTGTAAGGTCACACGGCAGGGCGCAGAAGAAAAGTTTTTTGGAAGGCAGATTTTGCTGGACTGATTTTTAGATGCCATGTCTCATTTGAAGCCACCCTGATGCACCCCTACAGTAGAAACTCCCAAAAAGTGACCCCATTTTGGAAACTAGGGGATAAGGAGCCAGTTTTACTGGTACTATTTTGGGGTACATATGATTTTTAATTGCTCTATATTACGTTTTTTTGTGAGGCGAGGTAACCAAAAATGGGTGTTTTGGCACCGTTTTTATTTTTTACAACATTCACCTGACAGGGGAGATCATGTGCTATTTTTTATAGAGCAGGTTGTTACGGATGCAATAATATCAAATATGTCATCTTTGTTTCAGTTTTACATAATAAAGCATTTTTTTATCATGTTTTTGTTATTAATCTGCTCTGCATTAATGCAGTACTGGCATGAGCTGATGCATCATGTGTGCAATATCTTTGGGTGTCCACTTAAAGAAAAAAGTCTTAGGGTAGGGACTAGAGATGAGCGAACATTTAAAAAAAGTCCGTTGTTCGGGGTTCGGGTGGTGGTTAATTGCGCATCCCGTTATGGATTCCACAATAGCGCATATGGAATCCATAAGGGGCGGCTGCCACCAACCCGAACTGTAGAACAGCTGAAGGACCTGGCGTGACGTCACTGTCATGTGATCAGTGCAGGGGGCGTGGCTCAGCACGGGATCAAATCCAGCCCCCTGCACTGATCACATGACAGTGACGTCACGCCAGGTCCTTCAGCTGTTCTACAGTTCGGGTTGGTGGCAGCCGCCCCTTATGGATTCCATATGCGCTATTGTGGAATCCATAACGGGATGCGCAATTAATCACCACCGAACCCCGAACAACGGACTTTTTTTAAATGTTCGCTCATCTCTAGTAGGGACCCATCTAAATAAGGTCGCCGTGATGTGGCAGATGAGCTCCCACAATGGTATTACATTGTGCGCTAAGAACCTCATGTTTAATTTTAAAGGTGTAGGGAGAATATTGCACTTCTCAGTTAATGGAAATATGGAATATGACTGAATGATAGTCTGAATTTTCTGATAGGGTTACTTACTTAGACTCTGTTCATATCATAGTTTGAACCAGTGCCACCTAACAGACCACATTGACATTGTTTTCCATTGAAGAAATAGCAACCAATACAGATGTGTATATAGTATAGTAGATTATCCCCTTCCCACATTGCACTATAAATGTACAACACAACAAAAGCTGGTCATCGTGCTTAATTGCATGGTGGCTGGTCTAAGATAGTGGCTGTCCCCGATAGCCAGTCATCTTAGCTAAGGGCTCAGGGAGGTTTTACCTTTCTCCTCTAGCACCGATCATTGCAATTGGCAGATCACTGCAGATCAGCCAATCACATCTTCTTCACTGTAAATAACAGTTAGGGAGCTGCAGGTGGGCTCCGATGGGCATGACTAGTGATGAAATGGACAGCACCAATCACTCCCAAGGTTAGACAGTGGACACAGTGTTTTGCATCCCATGTTAGAGTTGCAATTGGTTGGTATGCTATACCAGGCAATGGCAGCACTAGAGGGGCAGAGGGAATAGGAAGATTTCTGCAGGCAGCCAATCTAGTTTGTGACTAACTGCACGCAGAGCGGATCTGTATCTGTTACCTTCTGTGGCTGGCCACCACAGCAACCACCACCACAGCAAACTACTGTTCACTGAACAGTTACACAAAAAAAAAAAAGATTTTCTGAAACTGCTGCAGTAATCAATAAGCTTATCCAGATCCCTGATCCCTGTTTCCTAAGTTCCAATCCTTGTCCTTATCTCTGTCCATTTATTTTGTGTGAAAGTTGTGACCGCCAAGGGCTGATCAGTGCGTATTTCACTGATCAGCACCTGTGCTGTTTTTTAATTTTTTTTCGCAGGCATTTTTTTTTCTCATCCATACTCAGTTTTTTCAATGGCCCACATTTATGGGATCTTTATGTAGTATGGTATACCATAGAACATTTTAATTCTGAAAGTAAGCTAAAGGTTTTCTGACAAATCTGTTGGGGTGTAAATTTCAGGTACCATTTTTGTATGCATGTTTGAAACTTATCTGCCTGCGTGTGTCCTTCAGCCACTAAGCGCTGATCACATTTTTTATCTTAAATGTTTTTCATTCTCCTACATTTTACTTTAAATTTATTACAAGCTCCTTCGATTTGTAAAATATAAAATCAATACATACACACCCCTCTGAAAAAGTAAAATTACACAGTTTACACACCTAAATAAAAATAGCCTATTTGTCCCAAACACTTTATTCAGCTGAGGAGGCATTTGCCATTATTGCTTCTGATACTGATGCCTAAGTGAGGGAGAAGTCAATGCCATATTCTTCTACTGTTCTTCCTCCTGCCCATTATCCAGTGTTGAGAGATCTTCAAGAAGGTGCCTCAGGACAACAGCGACCCAAAGTAATTTCATATGGACCTCACCCCGAGCATTACCATCCTCAAATTATGTCCTACCTGTTATGGCCCATGAGCTTCTGGACCGCTCAGGAATCCAGGTTTATACTTTACAGAATTTTTTTTTTTATCTTTTTCTCTGAATATTTTGCAAATTAAATAGTAGAACAAGAATCACAAAAATAAACGTGGCCTAAATGGGTGGGACTGCTCCAGACCCCAAACACTGTGGCGTGTTTCTAACTGGGGGGGCAGTTCCTCCGCATGTGGTTCGCAGCGAACGGCTATCCCCAGCAAAAATTGCATACAATGGAGGATGCCGGCGCGAACCACAAGCACCACACAAACATCCTACACAAAATAAAACATGTGCGGATGAAAATATATAAACACATAACTCACAGAAAAAAGATGCACCACATGGATAAGCAACTGACAACACTGGCTAATCCCTCACTCTGGTGTTAAAAGCTGAGAGATTCGCCAATATTTCCAATCAGGAACATATCGGAGCCCCTTTAGGCACCACTACACGGTATCTCAGCATGACATGGGGTCCTACCACTAGACTACCTATGGTGTGTGAACAAGGTCTGAACAGGTATTAAGTAGCCTACAGCCCCATCCCACTCACCTGCACTGCAGGACCAACAATGCAATGGGGAACAAATGAGGCCGCAAGCTACACCTACAACAGACCATGTGACACCGGCTTCCAGGTGCAACAGAATGTTTACAAGCCATATGCAATGGCACATTCAATACATATAAAACAAGAATCACAAAAATAAACGTGGCCTAAATGGGTGGGACTGCTCCAGACCCCAAACACTGTGGCGTGTTTCTAACTGGGGGCAGTTCCTCCGCATGTGGTTCGCAGCGAACGGCTATCCCCAGCAAAAATTGCATACAATGGAGGATGCCGGCGCGAACCACAAGCACCACACAAACATCCTACACAAAATAAAACATGTGCGGATGAAAATATATAAACACATAACTCACAGAAAAAGATGCACCACATGGATAAGCAACTGACAACACTGGCTAATCCCTCACTCTGGTGTTAAAAGCTGAGAGATTCGCCAATATTTCCAATCAGGAACATATCGGAGCCCCTTTAGGCACCACTACACGGTATCTCAGCATGACATGGGGTCCTACCACTAGACTACCTATGGTGTGTGAACAAGGTCTGAACAGGTATTAAGTAGCCTACAGCCCCATCCCACTCACCTGCACTGCAGGACCAACAATGCAATGGGGAACAAATGAGGCCGCAAGCTACACCTACAACAGACCATGTGACACCGGCTTCCAGGTGCAACAGAATGTTTACAAGCCATATGCAATGGCACATTCAATACATATAAAACAAGAATCACAAAAATAAACGTGGCCTAAATGGGTGGGACTGCTCCAGACCCCAAACACTGTGGCGTGTTTCTAACTGGGGGCAGTTCCTCCGCATGTGGTTCGCAGCGAACGGCTATCCCCAGCAAAAATTGCATACAATGGAGGATGCCGGCGCGAACCACAAGCACTCACACAAACATCCTACACAAAATAAAACATGTGCGGATGAAAATATATAAACACATAACTCACAGAAAAAAGATGCACCACATGGATAAGCAACTGACAACACTGGCTAATCCCTCACTCTGGTGTTAAAAGCTGAGAGATTCGCCAATATTTCCAATCAGGAACATATCGGAGCCCCTTTAGGCACCACTACACGGTATCTCAGCATGACATGGGGTCCTACCACTAGACTACCTATGGTGTGTGAACAAGGTCTGAACAGGTATTAAGTAGCCTACAGCCCCATCCCACTCACCTGCACTGCAGGACCAACAATGCAATGGGGAACAAATGAGGCCGCAAGCTACACCTACAACAGACCATGTGACACCGGCTTCCAGGTGCAACAGAATGTTTACAAGCCATAAGCAATGGCACATTCAATACATATAAAACAAGAATCACAAAAATAAACGTGGCCTAAATGGGTGGGACTGCTCCAGACCCCAAACACTGTGGCGTGTTTCTAACTGGGGGCAGTTCCTCCGCATGTGGTTCGCAGCGAACGGCTATCCCCAGCAAAAATTGCATACAATGGAGGATGCCGGCGCGAACCACAAGCACCACACAAACATCCTACACAAAATAAAACATGTGCGGATGAAAATATATAAACACATAACTCACAGAAAAAAGATGCACCACATGGATAAGCAACTGACAACACTGGCTAATCCCTCACTCTGGTGTTAAAAGCTGAGAGATTCGCCAATATTTCCAATCAGGAACATATCGGAGCCCCTTTAGACACCACTACACGGTATCTCAGCATGACATGGGGTCCTACCACTAGACTACCTATGGTGTGTGAACAAGGTCTGAACAGGTATTAAGTAGCCTACAGCCCCATCCCACTCACCTGCACTGCAGGACCAACAATGCAATGGGGAACAAATGAGGCCGCAAGCTACACCTACAACAGACCATGTGACACCGGCTTCCAGGTGCAACAGAATGTTTACAAGCCATATGCAATGGCACATTCAATACATATAAAACAAGAATTAAATAGTAGCCTGAAATAATTTATCTGTCCAGGATTTTATTGCCCAAAACCTCACATCAATTGTTTCACCCCTGATGTGGACCCCGGTAAATCCAGCAGGGATAATGACGCTTATATATAATACAGATAGTTAGTGGGAGATAGTCAGTGTATGTTAGATAGTGATATAGTGTAGCTGATAGGTTCCAGTGCAGGGTGTTAGGTAGTGTGATAGGAATTACTGTGCTGTGATAGGGATTAGTGTCTAGCAGCTTGAAAAATGTAGCAAAAGTGAGCCACGCCTGTATTGCGCGTGCAATACACACATATTACATTGCCGATAATGACCGGAGATCATAAATGCTAGAATTTGCTAATTTATGACGAATATTAGGTCAAAAATTCGCAAAATATCGCGAAAATGAATATTGCCTATGCTGCTCATCACTATTAAACATAGTGGACACCCCAAAAACAATAAAAAATTTCTTATTCACTCCAATTTGAGAATCAAGATATAATGTAATTGCTTATCTGTGAAACAAGGTGGGCACTCCAATAACAGTTAAATGAGAAAGCTTATTCACCCCAGTTTGAGAATCAAGCCCTAACAGAATTGCTTATCTATTAAATACGGTGGGCATCCCAAAAACAGTTAAATGAGAAAGTTTATTTAGCCTAATTTGAGAATCAAGCCCTAATGGATTTGCTTATCTATTCGATTAAACAAGGTGGACACCCCAATAACAGTTAAATGAGAAAGCGTATTTTCCCCAATTTGAGAATAAAGGCCTAACAGAATTTCTTATATATTTGACAAGATGAACACCCCAATAACTGTTAAATTATACAACTTATTCACCCCAATTTGAGAATAAAGTCGTAATGTAGAATTGCTTATCTATTAATCAAGGTGAACACCACAAAAACAGTTAAATTACAAAGCCTATTCACCCCAATTTGATAATCAAGGCTTAATAGAATTGATTATCTATTAAACAAGGTGGGCACCCCAAAAACTGTTAAATTACCATATTGTAAGGGTATTTTTTAAGTGCTAATTCGTTCTTTCCCTTTAATTCTGTGTAAAGATGTGCCTTGTAATGTAGTACCCACCCCCATTGTGCTGATAAGACCACATTCCTGAGTGATCTCAGAAACATGCATGCTGCACACTGGAGGGGGGAGCTCAAATGTTTGAACTCTGTGACACACATACATCCTAGGTAGGATGCAAGTATTGATTTGCCCTATCTCTTGTACACCTTGGGGTGTCGGTCATGTGATATAATGTGGTAGAGACACAGGGGGGGGGGGTCAGTCAGCACGTCTCTGTATGCAGGTGCACGTAGCCATGGCGAAATATACATACAAACACAGAAATGCAAAAGCACTCTGCAACCAGCAGTCTGCCCTGCCTCTATGCTCAAACAAAACAATAGCTGATCTAAGGGAGACCAGCCACAAAAACACCGTGGAGCCTCAGTTAAGAGTCTCAACACAGCAATCCAAATTGCAAAGCTCCCTGGGAAACAGTAATATGCAAAATAAATGTGGAGCCCCAGTATTGGGTCTACAACACAATGAAAGCCAGATTCCCTCAAAGGAAGGAAAACCAGTGCAAAGGGGTGTCTCCATTACAGAGATCACCAAATCCACCATATTAAGTGGCCCCTATGTCAAGATCCCACTTTATTGCAAGCTTTAAGGATGTGACGGGGAAAACCTAAGCCAGTTATCCATCTCCACACTGATGAGGGGCAACACCCCGAAACAGCTGTCTGTGGATGGATAACTGGCTTAGGTTTTCCCCGTCACATCCTTAAAGCTTGTAATAAAGTGGGATCTTGACATAGGGGCCACTTAATATGGTGGATTTGGTGATCTCTGTAATGGAGACACCCCTTTGCACTGGTTTTCCTTCCTTTGAGGGATATCTGGCTTTCATTGTGTTGTAGACCCAATACTGGGGCTCCACATTTATTTTGCATATTACTGTTTCCCAGGGAGCTTTGAAATTTGGATTGCTGTGTTGAGACTCTTAACTGAGGCTCCGCAGTGTTTTTGTGGCTGGTCTTCCTTAGATCAGCTATTGTTTTGTTTGAGTAGTCTCCAAGGCATTGCTCCCGGTTAGCCAGAATCCTACTCCACACTGATGAGGGGCAACACCCCGAAACAGTTGTCTGTGGATGGATAACTGGCTTAGGTTTTCCCCGTCACATCCTTAAAGCTTGTAATAAAGCGGGATCTTGACATAGGGGCCACTTAATATGGTGGATTTGGTGATCTCTGTAATGGAGACACCCCTTTGCACTGGTTTTCCTTCCTTTGAGGGGTATCTGGCTTTCATTGTGTTGTAGACCCAATACTGGGGCTCCACATTTATTTTGCATATTACTGCCTCTATGCTAGAAGTTATCAGAGGCGTTAGTGTACATTGTGATCAAAAAGTAATTTGCCGCGCCAAGGCCGCCTCTATGAGTGGTCCTAATGCTAAATCCTCTAACTGTTTATCCCTAGATTCATGACTGTTTAATCCAACTATCTATGTATATATTTTCATTATTTTGACAATATCGTTTGGGCCTGGCTGCGGTTATCGCATGATATTGCTTATCATTCCATATCTTTGGATTGGGCATTTCATGCGATCCCTGCCATGGCCAAACTCTTATTGTTAGATATCTGAGACAGTTTAGATCTGCATATATAAAGTATATATACTCATAGATGTAGCTTTGTACAATTGTATACAATTACTGCATATAATCCGATATAATTGATCTAATGTGATTTGCAGTGCTCTGATCCCCAGCCAAAATAATTTTCCCTGTATCAGGTGTGTCATTTGTAACATCTACTTACTCTCCTGCACTTTACTCCTGTTTATTGTGCTGTTGCACAAGTATTTTTCTAATAAAGATATTTTTCTACATAATAAGATATCTGTGGTCTTGATCGGCTTAGTGGTGTTTTATGTTGGCCATTGATAGGTGCAATGCTTTATGAGGTTTTGTAGGTCTAATGCTAAATCCTACCTGTTACGGGCCATGACAGCCACATAAAATCCAGGGAGTGCAGGCCCAGCATGCATGCTAGGATCCACTGTGCTTATTAACCCTTTTTGGTGCCATAACAGCCTCCATTAGATCCAGGGACGCAGGTACCAGCATGCATGCTGAGCCCACTGTGTACTCTTCCTGGAGCCAAATGGCTATTAGTAGGTACTATGAGTGCAAGTTCAGTTTTATACTTACTCTGATTAAAACCAGCCTCTAGGGCAGACAAACTAGTCAGGTGTGCACGACTGAATAGAGGCCGCCACACCTCCAGCATATACTACACAGAAACACAAGGGGGGGTCAGTCAGCACGTCCCTGTATGCAGGTGCACGTAGCCATGGCAAAATAAACATACAAACACAGAAATGCAACAACACTCTGCAACCAGCACTATGCCCGGCCTCTATGCTAGAAGTTATCAGAACTGTTAGTATACATTTTGATCAAAAAGTAATAAGCCACTCGCAGCGCCAAGACCGTCTCTATGAGTTGTCCTAACGCTAAATCCTACCTGTTATTGGCCATGACAGCCACATAAAATCTAGGGAGTGCTGGCCCAGCATGCACACTAGGATCCAACGTGCTTATTAACCCTTTTTGGTGCCATAACAGCCTCCATTAGATACAGGGATGCAGATACCAACATGCATGCTGAGCCCACTGTGTACTCTTCCTGGAGCCAGATGGCTATTAGTAGGTACTTTGAATGCAAGTTCAGTTTTATACTTATTCTGATTAAACCCCCCGTCCCCATCCCCCCTCCTTTTTTCTGTGTAGTATATGCTGAAGGTGTGGCGGCCTCCATTCAGTCGTGCACACCTGACTAGTTTGTCTGCCCTAGAGGCTGGTTTTAATCATAGTAAGTATAAAACTGAACTTGCATTCATAGTACTTACTAATAGGCATCTGGCTCCAGGAAGAGTACACAGTGGGCTCAGCATGCATGTTGGTACCTGCGTCCCTGGATCTAATGGAGGCTGTTATGGCACCAAAAAGGGTTAATAAGCATGGTGGATCCTAGCATGCATGCTGGGCCCGCACTCCCTGGATATTTTGTGGCTGTCATGGCCCATAACAGGAAGGATTTAGCGTTAGGGCCACTTATAGAGGCGGCCTTGGCGCGGCAAGTGGCTGATTACTTTTTGATCAAAATGTACACTAACGCCTCTGATAACTTATAACATAGAGGCAGGGTAGAGTGCTGGTTGCAGAGTGCTGTTGCATTTATGTGTTTGTATGTATATTTTGCCATAGCTATGGGCACCTGCATACAGGGACGTGCTAACTGACCCCCCTTGTGTTTCTGTATGTATAATGTGGTAGAGAGCTAAGTGTTATAGCAGGATCGACTGAGTCTCACCCCATATTGCATGTTACATATTTAGGCGATTGATTTATGTACCTTTTATTATTCAGTTTGCAATTTGTCTGTGTTATCTCTTATTTAATCACACCTAGTACATATATTTATTCACATAGCCCGCGTAAGCTTATTTACTTTCAATTCTTTTGAATTCACGTTATGTTACAATGCCAACCCCTTTTCTTTGTAGGTTGTGATTGGGTATGAAGCTCCCTCTATTGGTAAAAATGTATATGATTAAGAAATGTTGAATGATGATTTTGGTAGTGCACAACATGGAGACCCCACTGTGATCAAGTGCACAGAAAAGTGTGACAGTGTTAGGTGGTGCACCACATGAACTAGATGCTTATAGGCAGTTTTTCACAGTGTTCTATGATTTGCGATCTGATGTTTAGTGTTATCAAAGGTGATGTGAGGTACAAGGTGCACCAGGCAGATGAAGGAGAACCTGAGCAGGTTCAGGACATGAACCTGAGTGAGTCCTACATTGACCGGGAAACATTGGTAGCCGCACATCATTGGAAGTTTGAGATGTGGAGATGTGGAGATATGTGGTGAAGTGTACGTTAGAGGTGTGGAGGGGATGTATATCTTACCCAGTTTCCAGTTTAGTTGGGTGAGATACCAGAAATCCAGATATGTGTTTTGCTTCAGCAAGGCATAGCTTGCTGTAGATCTTTTGCTTAAAGGGGTTGTCCGGGATTTTACTAGTGATGACCTTTCCTCAGGATAGGTCATTAATATCAGATAGGCGGTGGTCTGTATGGGGATATATAAGAACTACATGTCATCATGGACACTGTATAAAAATATATAGGAACTACCTGGCATCAGGGATACTGTATGGGGAGATACAGGAACTGCATGGTATCATGGATACTGTGTGGAAAGATATAGGAGCTGCATGGCATCATGGATACTGTATGGGAATCTATTTGAAATGTTTAGGAACTGCATGGCATCATGAATATTGTATTGTAAAATATAGGAACTGAATGTCATCATGGTCACTGCATTAAAAATATAGGAACTGAATAACATCATGGATACTGTATGGGAATATATGAGAACTGCATGGCATCATGGATACTGTGTAGTAATATATGGGAACTACATGGCATCATGAATACTGTGTAGTGATATATAGAAACTATATGGTATCATGAATACTGTATAGGAATATATAGGAACTGCATGGCATCATGGATACTGTATGGGAATACATAGGAACTGCATGGCATCGTGGATACTGTATGGGAACATATGAGAACTGTATGGCCTCATGGATACTTTATAGAAATATATAGGAACTGCTTGGCATCATGGATACTATATAGGGATATATAGGAACTGCATGGCATCATGGATATTGTATGGGAATATATAGGAGCTGCATGGCATCATGGGCACTGTAAATAATTGTGCAATAAATGTATTGAATGAGGACCTTTCACTGGTCCTGATATTACAATATTAGTACCTGGCAGTGCAGGGCATTTTTAGTAGATATCATGGCGTTTTTTTGTTTTTTTTAGATGAGCTGCTCCGTTCCCCTGCTGTGTCCCCAGTTCACTTTTCTTGCCCTGTATGCTAATTCGTAGCATCGGTACTGGGAGGGGGAGATGGCTGTCTCCTTCTCAGATGCTATCTGCTGTGATTGGGCAGCTCACAGCCAGGGAGAAAAAAAGCTCACCTTCAGAGATGGGGATCCTGTCTCCTTCTGCCATAATGAGAGAGAACACAGCTTAATGGGGGCAGTGGCCACTATATAACTCATCTTAAAGGGGTTTTCCTATCTCACACATTGGTGGCATATTGCTAGGTACCACCTCTGAGGCCCACACCTACCTGTAGAAAGGGGCCTTTCAAGTGACAGAGAGCACCACACACTTTTCTATTTCTGGAACTTCAATAGAAGTGAATGGAGATTATGCTCAGCTATTTTCAGCACTCCAATAGAAGTGAATGGAGGACGGCCGAGCTTGTGTGGTGCGCCTTTGTTCACTTTGGGTCCACGTTCTAGAGAAAAATGTGGGTCCCATAGGTGGGATCTGTACTTATGTGACATTGGTGGCATGTCCTTGGGATATGCCACCAATGTGTTAGATGGCCCAACACCTCTGATGTTCCACTCAATTAAACAGAAAAATAAGCTTCAGACAACAGAAAATATCAGCTGACTGTGTGTGCTCTGGCAGCTTAGAATAATTAATAACTAGTATTTTAATATGGATAATCACATAAAAAATGAAAAGCTAAAGTCTATATTGTGTTTATAATGGTTTTTAAAGAACATGACATTCTTATGATGACACGTCTCCTTTAAAATTGTAGCCACTAATGAAAAAGCATTGGTTTTGTATATAAAGCATCCCTGGTATCACATACTTTTAATTTATTTAGATGAATTCTGCTGTGAACCTATGAAGTGAGCAGAGCATTGGACACAATATTACAGCTTCCTTGCTCTCTGCTAATTTGTCATGATGCACTGGTCTTGTAGTGCTGGATACTGATGCATAGCGACATAATCCTGTCTGACAATTACTGTGTTTTCCTTACATGACCATTTTCCCAGCCAAAATGAGGATGGCACACTGAAGTATCAATGAGTAAACTTTATTTCATACACTTAAGAGCTACAACGCTATTTCACAGTAGAATTAACACAACAGAGCTGCACTCTCTTAAGATGTCTACAACCAAGTTATCACTCCAGAACAAATTAGAGGGAACCCTATTAAACAAGACAGCCAAATTGTAAACATAAGGACTATCCTTTGAGATAGTTAAGGGAAAAAATAAGTTCAGATGAGATGTAAGTATAACACAGGCACAGCATCTCTATGAAAATTATTTTTACCTTACTTCAGGGTCAGACTGGGGTTCCTGGGGTCCACCAGAGGAAAATATTCTCAAGGCTCAAACCCCATACCATACCTGCATGATCCCCTGAAGATGTCTGTTTGCCGGCGAAACATGTCGAGAGGCAGGGTGTGCATCTGTATGTGTTTTTAAAGCAGTAGGAAGCAGTCAGCCTAATAGTAGAAATAGTGTTACAAACTATTAGAGTTATAAAGAAACAAGATACAGCCAGCCAGGGCGCACACTGGCTGGTTACTGATACAATGTTGCAGAGTGTTGTTATGAAACATAACAGCAACTCTTTATATACCTTCTGATATAAAAAAAAAATAATGATTAAAGGGGTTGTCTAAGTTATAAAAAAAATAGCACTGTAAATCTGATGGGCATCAATATACAACTAAGCTAAGCAAGTTTTAGGCAAAAAAAATCTATTTCCTCATTTCCCTAGTTCTCTTCTAGCCCTTTGATTACCTGCAATAACAACAATCTCTGCCCCTCTTCCTGCTCTGTAAAGGTAGTTTATACAAGTGCTGCCCTGAGTGGCATGTCTTCCTGCTGGGATACTCAGTAGCATGTTATAAGTGTGGGACTACAAGTTCCAGCTTTACAATGACACTGCTGATACACCCATGATCTTCCCCCTACCTGTTCTTGGGCAATGCTCTGCAGAACTCCTTTGTAAGCTCCTGTGCCCAGCATTTGTGTCCTCACTGCCTGCAGCTACTCAGTCCTGAGTCTGTGCAGCTGAAGGGGTTAATGTGCAGTGCAGGGGGTGTGGCCAGCACAGTGACATCTCATGTACAAACACATATCTGCTCTTTCAGGCTTGTGCATGAAACATCATCAGAGCAGGGAGAGAAGCTGACATCACAGGTCATGTGACCCTCAGTGAAATCTGAGAAAGCAGCAACTGGAGATGCAGTAAGTGCATAGTAAAACTGTTACATTTGATTAGTTAGAAACATACAAAGAACAAAAAAATAACTCGGACAACCCCTTTAAGGGAGACTGCTTTCGCTCTGCTGAACATTTTAAACAGCCTCACAATTATGTTCTAAAGTGTAATTATTAAAGGAGCACTTCATTTAATGAGAATAAAATAAAAGTGAAGTTTTAACTTAGCAGTACGTGTATTTAAATAGTCACTAACCTTTCACACAACTTTGCATAAACCAATAGTACAACAATAGTACTAGAAACTCTGTAATATATCTTAATAAATTATATTGTATCATAGATAAATGTTTAGTTCTCCTCTTTTCAGCTGTTTGTTTCTCTCTGTGAACATTTTTGTGAAATCGTCCAGTATAGACCAGCTCACTGAAGTATCAGATATGTCAAAACAAGTCTAAGGAGAGGGAAGGGGAGGATTAGCCGAAACTTAAGAAAGGTACAGCAAGAGAGACTGCATAGACAGTCTCTGTGCCAGCCCAAGTGCTGAATTCACACCCATTCAGGTCAGGGGTGTAACTATAGGGGAAGCAGGGGAAGCGGCTGCTTTGGGGCCCTGACCCAGAAGGGCCCCATCCAAGAGGAGGAGGAGAAGTACTAAAAGATTTTGTCAGGGCCCCTCAACATTATTACACAATGAAATGATATACAGTGGCAGTATAGACAGTGTAGAAAACGGATGGAACAGCTGTCTGGCCTGGTCTGAGAGAGCGATCTTTACTAGCCACAGGAAAGGGGGCGGCATGAAAGGATGGGGTTGTGAAAAAATTACTGGGGGAGGGGCCCCATTTAAAAATTTGCTGTGGGGCCCAGTCATTTCTAGTTACGCCACTGATTCAGGTCATAACTTTTCTGTAATATCCTCCATGATCTTCCTGCTTCTGAGTGAGTGAAGGAAGGTAAGGAAGCAGATTCTTCTCCATTCATGTGCAGTGGATGACAGCTAGTCTCTACCTTTCAGAGCTAGTAGAACTACAAAATAGAGACAGAGCCTAGAGAGGGGAAAACTGGTAAAAATGCCAGATACAAGTCATATAGTGGCCAGAAATATGTTATTCCTCATGTACACACACTGTACTAATGACTCATGCAAAGTTTGTTGAAAGGCTAGGTACAGTTTAAATCTTATTTTTAGACATATTAATGAAAAATCTCAATTCACATGTGTGGATATATTGCATTTTGGTTTAATAGAATTCTCCAAATAGACGATCAATATCTGATTGGTGGAGAGCCGACTCCTGGCAACCCTGCCCATGCCATCACTAGTTAGAAGGGGCCACATGTCGGTAGTTTACCTGTATATTTGGGTGACTTCATAAATGGCATGAGTTTTCGATCATCCCATCCATTATATGTGAAAATGGGAATCATTACCCTACGGCTAGTTCCACCTTTCATGGTTTGCTAATTGTATCACTCTGCATTTGTTCCACATTCCTATAACACTCATGTATGAGGACAATTTTCCTGGGGCGCCCATCATGGCATGATGTAGTATTTATAAATGCCCCTTCATTTGCTTGTTGATCCCTAATATGGCCAGTAACTGCCCTGACATCTTGTACAATTGTGGCCAAAAGTTTTGAGAATTACATAAATATTGGAAATTGGAAAGTTGCTGCTTAAGTTTTTATAATAGCAATTTGCATATACTCCAGAATGTTATGAAGAGTGATCAGATGAATTGCATAGTCCTTCTTTGCCATGAAAATTAACTTAATCCCCAAAAAACCTTTCCATTGCATTTGATTGCTGTCATTAAAGGACCTGCTGGGATCTTTTCAGTAATCGTCTTGTTAACTCAGGTGAGAATGTTGACGAGCACAAGGCTGGAGATCATTATGTCAGGCTGATTGGGTTAAAATGGCAGACTTGACATGTGTTAAAAGGAGGGTTATGCTTGAAATCATTGTTCTTCCATTGTAAACCATGGTGACCTACAAAGAAACGCGTGCAGCCATCATTGCATTGCATAAAAATGGCTTCCCAGGCAAGGATATTGTGGCTACTAAGATTGCACTTCAATCAACAATTTATAGGATCATCAAGAACTTCAAGGAAAGAGGTTCAATTCTTGTTAAGAAGGCTTCAGGGCCTACAAGAAAGTCCAGCAAGCGCCAGGATCGTCTGCTAAAGAGGATTCAGCTGCGGGATCGGAGTACCACCAGTGCAGAGCTTGCTCAGGAATGGCAGCAGGCAGGTGTGAGCGCATCTGCACGCACAGTGAGGTGAAGACTTTTGGAAGATGGCCTGGTGTTAAGAAGGGCAGCAAAGAAGCCACTTCTCTCAAAAAAAACACCAGGGACAGATTGATCTTCTGCAGAAAGTATGGTGAATGGACTGCTGAGGACTGGGGCAAAGTCATATTCTCCGATGAAGCCTCTTTACGATTGTTTGGGGCATCTGGAAAAAGGCTTGTCCGGAGAAGAAAAGGTGAGCGCTACCATCAGTCCTGTGTCATGCCAGCAGTAAAGCATCCTGAGACCATTCATGTGTGGGGTTGCTTCTCATCCAAGGGAGTGAGCTCACTCACAATTTTGCCCAAAAACACAGCCATGAATAAAGAATGGTACCAAAACACCCTCCAACAGCAACTTCTTCCAACAATCCAACCACAGTTTGGTGAAGAACAATGCATTTTCCAGCACGATAGAGCACCGTGCCATAAGGCAAAAGTGATAACTAAGTGGCCCGGGGACCAAAACGTTGATATTTTGGATCCATGGCCTGGAAACTCCCCAGATCTTAATCCCATTGTGAACTTGTGGTCAATCCTCAAGAGGCGGGTGGACAAACAAAAACCCACTAATTCTGACAAACTCCAAGAAGTGATTATGAAAGAATGGGTTGCTATCAGTCAGGAATTGGCCCAGAAGTTGATTGAGAGCATGCCCAGTCGAATTGCAGAGGTCCTGAAAAAGAAGGGCCAACACTGCAAATACTGACTCTTTGCATAAATGTCATGTAATTGTCGATAAAAGCCTTTTAAACGTATGAAGTGCGTTTAATTATATTACACTACATCTAATAACTAATATTATAAATAATAAATAATAATAAAACTAATATTTGTGTCATTCTCAAAACTTTTGGCCACGACTGTACTATACCCAATGTAGGTAACTGATTTGATTCCCTGCTGTAATAGTATACCTTTTAGAGTCTATATTGCGGTTGCCATATCCAGACCTTACAAGATTGTACTGAAGCAAACTAAGATCATAAGATCAGCATAAGATGAGTTCTTATTCAGAACTGCTGAAGGTTCAGTAATCACAGCTGTAATAAAGACGGTAAAAGGACCACCCACCACCCCCTTTGATTCTACCACCTGTAAGTGGGCTGGTTCTGAAAAGATTTTACATTGAGTGTACTAATTCTTCACTCAAAATAAAACACATAAATTTAAATAAATAATAGCATAAAAATAAAAATTGTATATATGATAACAATATTAAAGTATTGCTGGGATATTTTATACCTTAAATGCCTTTAATTTTAGGACTTATTCACAAAAAGAAGAATTTAGGTCTCCACGTCTGGATCAACTATTGTATTTTAGTGGAAACAGCTTAGATAACATTCTGACTTTAGGCATTATGCATATTCATTTTAATAGCCATAAATTCTTTAAATTCAAAGATCATTGTCAAGTACTCTTAGAAAATGCTTATAAAATGGTTACGGACTCTTAATTCAAGAAGGCTTTATAAATTCTTACATCTTGTAATGTATTAGAATTCAAGACAATGGATTGATGATTCAGGTGACTGTGCTTTGAATGTTATTACTTTATCAGCTCTTATCAGACAATCCATCTGGCTTTAAGTCTGTTCTATTCCTGTAATACAGTACCAAACAGTGCACTGCAGTAATAAATATTACAGTTAGAGATGAGCAAATTTTTAAAAAATTCGTTTTGGACGATTCACCAAATTTTTCGAAAAAATGTGTTCTGTTCTGTTCTGTTACTTTGTCATGAAGCGCAATAAGTTACCTATATCCAGGCCTGCAGGGAGAATGTATCTTGCTGCAACATGCATAGCTAGTCCTTTGTGGTAGTGAAACTGCTACTGTGCATCAGTATGACAGGCAGGTGACAGGCGTCACACTACACTTATTTGCTCAGTTATGGGTCAAAAACTAACCAAATAACTGAAGTGTGACAGGCCCATGACAGAGTGGAGAGCATTACAAACATACAAGCCCAGCTAGCACTCTAATCAGTCACGCGGTGCTCGAGTCCACGGTTGGTGTCCCACAAACAATATGAAGTAAAGGACCGGAACTTCGCAATTGCAAAGAATCATCAATGTCTTTATTATTGCCATAAACGAGGAAAAAACAACATGTTTCGACTCATAGATTTGAATCTCTCAAGTACATAAAACACAGAAATTATGCAATTTAAATAGACCGCCTCAATCGACGTAACTAACATGTGACATCAAGTCACCATAGAATCATATAAACAAAGAAAGAATGAAAGCCTGCTTGTAAACGTCATAGACATGTGATTTCTAGTAACCATGGAAACATATAAATAGATAGTAGAAAGGGCTATGTTGGCACGGACTAACAAACAAAAATACGTCATTAGTATGTGACACAAAGGTAACCATGGAAACAACTAAACAAAAAGAAAATCGAGGCTTTCTAGGCTGCCACGTCATAGACACATGGAAAGAGGTTATTCGAGCGATACATAAAATGTAAGTATTCTACTGTGTAGGTAATGAAAATATAAATAAATCACTCTGGTGACCTCACGCACATGTATCATGACGCAACAATAAGTACATATGGGTTATAGAAAATCACATTAAACATAAAAGAAACAGACTAAAATACAGAGGAACACAACATGGGGTCAAAACAAACTTTAAATCGAGAAGAGAGGGTAATGGAAAAAGAATAAAATGATATACATAGAAAATAAGAGTGCACAGTTAGAAATTCCTGATCAACAGTCTCACTATACCTGCAGCAGCAAAAATCAAAAAAAGGCACTCAATTCATACTCCGATTCAAGCCTCTTGGCTCCAAAGTCTGCAATTTATGGATCCAAAATGCCTCACTTTTTTAATAATTGCATTCTCTCCCCTCCCCTACGTGGTGGCAATACCTGTTCTATTACCTGAAAGCGGAGCTGGGATATGTTATGGCCACATCGATCAAAATGAAAAGGAATAGGTAATAATACATTTTTCTTTCTAATGGTTGACTAATGTTTACAAAATGTATCCCTAATTCTGGTCGATGTCTCTCCAACATACGCCAGCCCGCAAGGGCACTTAAACAGATATATGACAAAATTACTGTTGCAGGTAAAGAAACCATTGACTGGGAATTTCCGTCCTGTGCAGGGATGGGTAAAAAAAACTCCCTTTAATAACACTGGAGCAATGGATGCATCCAAGACAAGGGAATGTTCCCTTCTTGGGTGTAGATAGTGACTTTTGACATGCCAGTTTAATACCACTACCGATGTCTGCCTTAATAATGGTATCCCTAATGTTTCTGGATCTCTTATAACACACCATAGGCCTCTCTTGGAATTCCTGAATGGTTGGATATGCCTCCTGCAAAATATTCCAGTGTTTGTTGATGCATGCCGGATTTTATTTATCCAAGGGTGATATTTGATGATAAATGGGATACTTGTTTTTTTCTTTTCCTTTTTCACTAACTGTAAGGCCCCAGTTGTCCCAATTTTTTCACGTTCTTTTTTTAATAATGAATCAGGATACCCCTTGGATTAAAATGTTCCCGTCATCTCATCAAGACGAATTTCCTTAGTAATATTATCACTGACTATTCTGTCAACATGTTGATACTGTGAGAAGGGCAATGATTTCTTTACAGTAATCGGATGGTTGCTCAAATAATGTAACAGACTATTCCTGTCTGTACTCTTCACATGTAAATCCGTTTGTAAAGAATCATCAGAGCCCTTAATGACCCATGTATCCAGAAAATTAATTCTACGGTCATCATAGTGCATCGGGAACTTCAGTTTAGGTTGAATTAAATTTACATAAGTGCAGAAATCTATGAGGGATCGCAGGCCACCCCGCCATACGCAAAAAATATCGTCGATAAAGCGACGCCATAAAATACAATTCTCCTTATAAGTATCACTATTGTAAATGTATTTCTCTTCAAACCAAGCCATATAGCTATTTGCGTATGGCGGTGCATTTCTGCTGAAAAAATGTGTCTTGAAAAAGAAAATAATTTTCATGTAGTACCAATTCCAATAGTCGCAGAAAGAAATCCTTCTCAGAAGATGTATAGGAGGAAGATTGTAAAATCCATGCTGTGGCAGAGAGGCCCTTGGTGTGCTCAATGGAAGTGTATATAGAGACCTTATGGATGCTCCAAAGACAGGATCTGTATTTTTCATTTTCAGTTCTTTTGACAAAAGAAAAAGGGTAAAATAAATGGTGATGTCAATATGGCCGAACAGGGACATCAGTGGCCCTGTCACAGAATGGTGAGGGTGGCAACAGCATGATGAGTCAACATAGTGGCCCAGTCACAGAGTGATGTGGGTGGCAACAGCATGAGGAGTCAACATAGTGGCACAGTAACAGAGTTATGAGGGTGGCAACAGCATGATAAGTCAACATAGTGGCCCAGTAACAGAGTGGGGAGGATGGCAACAGCAAAAGGAGTTAACATAGGGGCCCAATAATAGAGTGATGAGCGTGGCAACAGCTTGAGGAGTCCACACAGTAGCCCAGTCAAAGAGTGGGGAGGGTGGCAACAGCGTGCAGAGTTAACATAGTGGCCCAGTCACTGTTGGGAGGTGGTGGGGGGCAACAGCAGTGGCAGTAATAGGTGTATGGAATGAGGCGGGTGGCAGTATCTGAATAGCGACTGAAGCACGTGGCCAGAGGTAACAGGCCAATTTTCACAATGTTCTGGTGTGGCAGCACACTGCAGAATGATCTAGTCTGATGCATTAGGCACCGGTGTGTGGAAATCTTGGCTTATCCACAACTGATTCATCTTTAGAAAGATTAATCTCTCAACATTTCCTGTTAAAAGGTGAGTTCTGCTGCTGCTGGGTGTTTTTTTTCAGTGAGTGAGACTACAGACTTAATTTGCTGCTGATGGAGCTGGTGCTGCTCCTGATCCCCCCTCTCCAGCAGTCATGGCAGTGGATCATGAGCCAAGAGGGTCCACCTGGTCAGATCCTCGTGAGGATGGGTGATGACCCACATAGACAGCGACCAACCCACTGCCGTGAACTGTACCAGACACCGACAGGGTCAAGGACTGGCCCACCTTCCGCTGTACGTACAAATGCAGAGCTGGTACAGCTTTTTTAGAGAAATTGTGACAGCTTGGGGCTCTCCACTTTGGCTCGGCACAAGCCATCAGTTCTCTGAAATGGGTATAGTCAACCACATGGAAAGAGAGGGACTGCAGTACTAGCAACTTGGCCAGGAGCAGGTTCAGCTTCTGCACTGTTGGATAAGTGGACGCACACTGTTGTTTCTTTGCAATCGCCTCAGTAATCGATTGCTGGCGAAATACGTGATGAGGAGTAGGTGGAGGAGGAGGAGATTCAGAACAAGTAGACAATGGGAAGGAAACAAGGTAGGCACCCAAATAACAGTTTGATTATACAGTTTATTCAACCCAATTTAAAAATACAGGCTTAGTAGAATTGCTTATCTATGAAACAAGGTGGGCATCCAAGTAACGGTTAGATTACACAGTTTGTTTACCCCAATTTGAGAATACAAGGGTAGTAGAATTGCTTATCTATAAATCAAGGTGGGAAAATAAATAATAGTTAGATTACACAGTTTATTCACCCTAATTTGAAAATAAAGATGTAATAGAATTGCTTATCTAATAAACAAGGTGGGCACCACAATAATGGTTAGATTGCACAGGTTTTCCCCCTCATTTTGAGAATAAAGAAGTTATAGAATTGCTTATCTATTAAAGAAGGTGGGCACCACAATAACGGTTAATTACACAGCTTATTTAACCCAATTTGAGAATGCAGGCATAATAGAATTGCTTTTCTATTAAACTAGGTGGGAACCCAAATAAAGGTTAGATTGCACAGTTTATTCACCCTAATTTGAGAATAAAGGTGTAATATAATTGCTTATCTATTAAACAAGGTGGACTCAATTAAATTACAAAGCTCTGTGCCCTACACAGGGGATTGATCCAAAATACACTGTCTCCTAAAGATGCCTTCAGCGTATAGAGTCTGCACTGTGCTGCATTCTCCCTATGCTCTCCCAATGTCCTCCCTACAGTGTCTGAAAACTCTCCCTACTATCTCCCTACACTGTCCCTTCACTGTCCCTGACCCAGATTAACTTTTAAAAGGTCTGTAAAACACTTTTCCTAACACTTGTCATATCTGTCCCTATGTTCAACTCACTGTAAAATGGCGGCCGCTGGGCTGGCTATCTGCTGGTTGGCTGGCTGCACGGCGTTATGAGTGATCCTCATTCCCAGGCTTCTTACTTTCACTTTGCAACATGTGTAGCAGCCATTTTAGAAAAAAATCAGATTTGTTACCATTAAGTGCGAGGAAATTCGGATTTGTGGCAAATCACATTTTTCGGATCGAAGCTCGTGGTTCACATGACATATTAAGTCGTAGACTTTACTTACATAATGTTTTATTACTGAGAAAGCATAATAAGAAAGCTACACATAATTGTTATTGCTGTATCCATAATGAACCAAAATATAAAATGATCATGGCATCCGTGAAAACTACAAGTCAACTGAAAACAAGCAATGTTATGACTCAAAACCAAATTAGTATGTAAAAAAATGAATTTTATTGTAGAAAAATAGAAAAACAAAATAATGGGACTGGACCACCAGAGGATCTTGCGTGAGCCCAGGCTTTAATGCCATAATGGGCCCCAAAGGTGCAGGAGCAAAAAAAAAAGCATTTTGAACTGCCTTTGGAGGCAATAACTTTTCACTAGGGTCAATCTCTTTGAACCAAAATCTATTAGACTTTATTGATGATATGGAGTTTGGGCCCTAAGAATTATTTCCTCTGGTGGGCCCAAGAAACCCCAGTTTGCCCCTGTCCATGGCTGCCACATCCTTTCTCTGACAGTCCATACCAGCCCTGCATGGCTTCCTGCCTCTTTTTTCTGGCGGAGAGGGCAGTGCTGCTCACACCTTGCAGGCTCTCTGCCTGTAGGACAGCTCTTGAACCTGTGCTTCCTGCCTGATCTTGGACTGTTTACCAGATTGCACATATTCTACCTGCCCTCTGCCTGCCCCTGACTATGGTTTTCCTGACCACTTGGTGGTTTGTATCAGTGTCCCTTGAGCCCTGTGGGCTAGTAGTCTACTGAACGGAGACTACTCCAGGAGGAAGCAGCCTAGTAGTTCGCCTGCAGCGAAGTCCAGATCCCTGTAAGGGGTTAAAAGGTAAAAACCAAGCGTCTGCCAGGAAAACACCCTCAGGAGTAGCGGTAAGACAAATCAGTAGGTACAGTAGATCCACATCTGCTTTGTAACATTTAGTATGTCCATAATCATAACCTGTAGAATAAAGCATATTTTTTTATACTGAATGATAAATAAATCTAATAAAAAAATACTACTTGTTCTTCAAAAATAACCCTCCTACAGCTACCTTAAAGAACAAATAAAACTTTTATGACATCTGGGACACAGAGGGATGCATTTTTTACTGGTCCTTAAGGCTAAACTAAAGGAAAATTCTAAATAAATTAAAGAATAAGATCTACAATAAAAGCATTTTTCCAATTTTAATGAGACTGCTAGGGGGTTAATTAAAATGTCACTTTCTGCTTCTTGTCATACTGTATCCAGCCATGATACACCTGTCATCTTATATTTCCAGTATATATCTGTCGCTGCAGATGTCCACCCAGCTGTGCGGTAACCCCGTCCATCAATCAATTTTATTTCTGCCAAAAGTCTTGTCACTTTATCCTTCAATTAATCATTCCCCATGTCTATAATCCATCATCTTTTCTTCTAATTACTTTCTGTCCTCAATATAAAGGTTACACCTCCCTTTACTAACCCTTCATTTTATCCATTGTTCATTT
Source organism: Bufotes viridis (assembly GCA_033119425.1). NCBI lineage: Eukaryota > Metazoa > Chordata > Amphibia > Anura > Bufonidae > Bufotes > Bufotes viridis. Next base: position 454,780,304 of record CM065590.1, read on the forward strand.
CTGACACAATATGTATATTGGAAATTACAGTACAAAGGGCAAAGAAAATCATGCAAATTTAAAAAATGATCTTGCCACAACTTAAACTGTCACGATAGTTTCATCTGTCATCTACTCAATTGCTAAAAAGTAGGGATGAGCGAACCTTAACTGCAAAGTTAAGGATCGTACTGAACTTACCCGGAACCAAACCCGGACTTTTTCACTGAAGTCCGGGTTCAGTTTCAATGTTCAGTTGATTTTATTATTTTTGTTATAACATTGTTATATTGGAAAATAATAGTATTTTTAAGACAAAATGCAAAACAATGTGGCCATTTAGGAGTAAAAAAAAAAACAACTCGATCACGCTGCAGCAGCTTTTTCTATTTTCACTGAACAGGACCTTCCAAAGGACCTGCAGTGTGCGCGATGACGTTAACCCCTAAATGGCCATATTGTTTTGATTCTGTCTTAAGAATGCTACTATTTTCTGTAATAACCATGTTATAACGGAACATTATAAAGTGAAGTTTGGGTCCCCATTATCTTTAATGGAGTTCGGGGTCAAGTTCGGGTCCCGGACCCGAACTTTGACCTGAAGTTCGGCCGAACCTGGCGAACTCAAACTTCCAAGGGTTCGCTCATCCCTACTAATAAACAAGTGTAATACCAATATGGGGGTAGTAAGTCTCCATCCAGGGGGTCCCACTATGGAGGTTGTATATATGAAGGAGTGCAAGTAACGGTACCACAATTTGTCTATTGGAGTTGGTAGGCTACTTAAAGGGCATCTGTCAGCAGATTTGTACCTATGAAACTGGCTTTCATGTGCACTTGGCAGCTGAAGGCATTTGTGTTGATCCCATGGGCATATGTGCCCGCATTGTTGAGAAATATAAAGTTTTAATATATGCAAATTAGCCTCTAGGAGCAACAAAGGCGTTGTTGTTACACCTAGAGGCTCTACTTTCTCTGCAGCTGCTGCACCCTCTGCAATTTGATTGACAGGGCAGGCAGTGTAAACTTATTCAAGTCTAGCCCCAACTTATCTTAAAGTCAAAGTGCAGAGGGCGCGTTAGTTGCAGAGAGAGCTGAGCCTCTAGGTGTAACACCAATGCCCCCATTGCTCCTAGAGGCTCATTTGCATATATTAAAACTTGATTTTTTTCAGCAATGGGACTAAGTGCAGGGTAGAGAGTGGTAGGATCACTGCCTTCATGACAATTAGGAAGGTCCATTTTGCTGGCCCTCATTACAAAGGAATCACATTGGTTTAAAGCCTATGGCTAATTCTGTAATATGGCAGAATTTTCATATAATATGCTTTTATTCCGCCCTAAAGAAATGCATCAGGAAAACGTAGGCTATTTTTAAATTATGCAGTTGATGCAATTATACCCCCATCCGACTACAAGATAATTGGGATCTTTGATTGATTAAACCTCTTTTTAAGGCATCAGCATCTGCTGAAATATTCTCACTGCATATTGCCTGTTTCATAATAAATCCATATTAATCCCCAGCATTTTAGCTAATAACTTACCGTATATACTCGAGTATAAGCCGACCCGAGTATAAGCCGACCCCCCCTAATTTTACCCTAAAAAACTGGGAAAAGTAGTGACTCGAGTATAAGACGAGGTGGAAATGGATGCACGTCACTGTTATGGGGGGGGGGGGATCTGTGAATGACACTGTTATGGGGGATCTGTGGATGACACACTGTTATGGGGGATCTGTGGATGGCACTGTTATGGGGGATCTGTGCCATTCACAGCCCCCCCCCCCCATGCCATAACAGTAAGAGTTTCCAAGTGTTTGTGCATCAATCACAACGAATCTGCAAAAAATGCGGATGACGTTCGTGTGCAATCCGTATTTTGCCGAACGGGACAGCTGGCCCCTAATAGAACAGTACTATCTTTGTCCATTATGCGGACAATAATAGGACATGTTCTATCTTTTTGCAGAACGAATATACGGAAATGCGGAAAGCGAATGCAAACAGAGTGCCTTCCGTTTTTTTTTGTGTGGAACCATTGAAATGAATGGTTCCGCATATGGTCCGCAAATAAAATATAACGGACATGGAAAGAAAATACGTTCGTGTGCAAGAGGCCCTAGTCTGACTGTGACTGTGAAAGTTTTAAACTGGGGATCTGAACCATGGTGAGCATCAGAACCAACGGATCAAAACTTTTTCTCGGAATATAGTTGCTTTTGGCCAAGTGCTCTGCAAAAACATGCAGCACAATGACAAATCCAGCACTAAACCTGTGTACGGTGTTCATTTTAGGACATGGTCAGATATCAGAGTCAACTATCAAAATAATGCCAATGTGACACCTGAGTCCTGACACCTGACACCTGACTCCTGACACCTGACTCCTGACACCTGACTCCTGACACCTGACTCCTGACTCCTGACACCTGACTCCTGACTCCTGACTCCTGACTCCTGACTCCTGACTCCTGACACCTGACTCCTGACTCCTGACACCTGACACCTGACACCTGACTCCTGACACCTGACACCTGACACCTGACTCCTGACTCCTGACACATGACACCTGACTCCTGACCCCTGACTGAATTGAAGTTATGTGTGACCGCTGATATCTGACTACTGACAAAGTCAGGTGTCAGGGGTCAGCCTCACTATTAACTTTAGTTTCATCCTTCTTTTCATACACTGAATGGCATAGATGAATAAAATGCCAAGTAAAACTTAACTGAACTTATAGCTCAGTGGTAGCGCATCTGTCTTGTGATTAGAACCTTAGGGTTCGAATCCCCTTCCAGCTCTTAAAAAAATTTACTTTTATTAAACTGTAGATATGAGGCAAATTGACGTCATGTGCGACCGCTGATATCTGACTACTGACAAAGTCAGGTGTCAGGGGTCAGTCTCACTATTAACTTTAGTTTCATCCTTCTTTTCATACACTGAATGGCATAGATGAATAAAATGCCAAGTAAAACTTAACTGATCTTATAGCTCAGTGGTAATGCATCTGTTTTATGATTAGAACCTTAGGGTTCAAATCCCCTTCCAGCCCTTAAAAAAAAATTTACTTTTATTAAACTGTAGATATGAGGCAAATTGAAGTCATGTGCGACCGCTGATATCTGACTACTGACAAAGTCAGGTGTCAGGGGTTAGCCTCACTATTAAGTTTAGTTTCATCCTTCTTTTCATACACTGAAAGGCATAGATGAATAAAATGCCAAGTAAACCTTAACTGATCTTATAGCTCAGTGGTAGTGCATCTATCTTGTGATTAGAACCTTAGGGTTCAAATCCCCTTCCAGCCCTTAAAAAAAATTATTTTTATTAAACTGTAGATATGTGGCAAATTGAAGTCATGTACGACCGCTGATATCTGACTACTGACAAAGTCAGGTGTCAGGGGTCAGCCTCACTATTAACTTTAGTTTCATCCTTCTTTTCATACACTGAATGGCATAGATGAATAAAATGCCAAGAAAAACTTAACTGATCTTATAGCTCAGTGGTAATGCATCTGTTTTATGATTAGAACCTTAGGGTTCAAATCCCCTTCCAGCCCTTAAAAAAAATTACTTTTATTAAACTGTAGATATGTGGCAAATTGAAGTCATGTACGACCGCTGATATCTGACTACTGACAAAGTCAGGTGTCAGGGGTCAGCCTCACTATTAACTTTAGTTTCATCCTTCTTTTCATACACTGAATGGCATAGATGAATAAAATGCCAAGTAAACATTAACTGATCTTATAGCTCAGTGGTAGTTTGTATGTTTTGCATCCAAAGACCATAGGTTCAAATCCCCTTTGCTGTCTAAACCTGACTAAAATTATGAGCTTGGAATTTTCTTTTTTACATTAAACAGGTGACAAGGAGTACTGTAAGTAGTCCTTTTTATTTGATTTAAGATTAAATGGGCAGCACCATTGTAAAGTGGGCACTAATTTAATGTACAATACAATGAAGTATTAAAGGGGATTTGAACCTATGGTCTTTGGACGCAAAACATACAAACTACCACTGAGCTATAAGATCAGTTAAGGTTTACTTGGCATTTTATTCATCTATGCCATTCAGTGTATGAAAAGAAGGATGAAACTAAAGTTAATGGTGAGGCTGACCCCTGACACCTGACTTTGTCAGTAGTCAGATATCAGCGGTCGCACATGACTTCAATTTGCCACATATCTACAGTTTAATAAAAGTAAATTTTTTTAAGGGCTGGAAGGGGATATGAACCCTAAGGTTCTAATCACAAGACAGATGCACTACCACTGAGCTATAAGTTCAGTTAAGGTTTACTTGGCATTTTATTCATCTATGCCTTTCAGTGTATGAAAAGAAGGATGAAACTAAAGTTAATAGTGAGGCTGACCCCTGACACCTGACTTTGTCAGTAGTCAGATATCAGCGGTCACACATAACTTCAATTCAGTCAGTGGTCAGGTGTCAGGAGTCAGGAGTCAGGAGTCAGGTGTCAGGAGTCAGGAGTCAGGAGTCAGGTGTCAGGTGTCAGAAGTCAGGTGTCAGGAGTCAGGAGTCAGGTGTCAGGAGTCAGGAGTCAGGTGTCAGGAGTCAGGTGTCAGGTGTCAGGAGTCAGGTGTCAGGTGTCAGGAGTCAGGTGTCAGGAGTCAAGAGTCAAGAGTCAGGTGTCAGGAGTCAGGTGTCAGGTGTCACATTGGCATTATTTTGATAGTTGACTCTGATATCTGACCATGTCCTAAAATGAACACCGTACCTGTGCTTTTTATTGATTCTTAAGATTGGTGGGGGTCTTAGCATTCAGACCCTCACTGGTCAGTAAGTCATGGCATATCCTAGATCAGGGAAGCCCAACCTGCAGCCCTCTAGCTGTTGCAAAACTACAACTCCCAGCATGCCTGAAGCTATTATGACATGCTGGGAGTTATAGTTTTGCAACAGCTAGAGGGTCGCAAGTTCAGCATCACTGTCCTAGATAATCTATCCTTTAGTGTTTTGGGAAAATCCTAAATTGCAAAATTTTCACAGAGTTAGGCCTCATGCACACAACCGTAGGTGTTTTGCGGTCCGCAAACCGCGGTTCCGTAAAACACGGAAGCTGTTCTGCGTTCCGCCCATTGTAGAAATGCCTATTCTTGTCCGCAAAACGGACAAGAGAAGGACATGCTATATTTTTTTGCAGGGCCACGGAACGGAGCAAAGGATGCGGACAGCATGCGGAGTGCTGGCCACATCTTTTGCGGCTCCATTGAAGTGAATGGGTCCGCGCCCAAGCCGCAAAATATGCGGCTTGGACCCAAAATGCGTTCATGTGCATGAGGTCTTAGAGAGAGAGAGATGTATAAAATCATGCGCAAAGGCTTAAAATACTCAAAGTAACCAATGAAATTACTGCTTTCATTCTCCGGTTGGCCTCAGACAAAGGCCTCTTGCACACGAACGTGTGCACCCCGTGACCGTGCACCGGCTGTGGGGCAGCCACAGCGGATCGCGGACCCATTCACTTGAATGGGTCCGTGATCTGCCCGTTCCGCAAAAGGATAGGACATGTTCTATCTTTTTGTGGGACGGAAGTACAGAACGGAACCCCGCGGAAGCACTCCGTAGTGCTTCTGTAGTGTTCCGTTCCGTCATTCCATTCCGCACCGTTCCGCATCTCCGGATTTGCGGACCCATTGAAATGAAAGCGTCCGCATCCATGATGCGGAATGGCCACGGAATGGTGCCCGTGTATTGCGGATCCGCAAATGCGGTCCGCAATACGGGCACGGGGCGCACACGTTCGTGTGCAATAGGCCAAATAAAAACAGTAATCTAATTGGTTAGTAATTGCCAGGAAATTATGGAATTTATATTTATCCTTTAAAGAAGTTCTTCTTAAAGGGTTATACCCATCTCAGAGTGAGTGGTTATGAGATATTCTGTAGCTAGGATATGCCATCAATGTGAAATAGGTCCAAGCCTTACATACCTCTGGAACCAGCTCCTATCTCCAGAACGGGGCCCCTGAAGTGAAGGAGAGCGTACCACATGCATGGCGTGTTCTCTATTCACTGCTTTTTCACTCAGAGTTCGGAAAATTGCTGAGCGAACTCAATTATTTTTGGGAAATCCCATAGCAGTGAATGGAGGGTGGCTGCTCTTGTGTGGTGTGCTGTCCTTAACTTGGGGGGAAGCCTGTTCTGGAGATAGCAGCGGGTCCCAAATAAGAGACCTACACGTATCTGACATTGATGGCAAATCCTACAATCTGCCATCAGTGTCTGAGGAGGGAATTCCCCTTTAAATTTTTGGAAATTACACAGTTACTTGGTTACATGGTTAATACGGTTGAAAAAAGACATATGGTAAGTAAGGTATTTTAGTTTGGGAAACGTATTTTCAGATCCCCTATTTGAGAATTCTGGGTTAATATATGAAATCCGCTGTTCAGGATCCTCATCCCTTGGTCAGAATGGAGGGTGTTTAAAAAGAAATTCTCTTTTTCCCTCTGGAGCAGGGTTGTAGCTATAGGGGAAACAGGGGAAGTGGTTGCTTCGGAGTCCGAACTCAGAAGGGGCCGGCCCAGGAGGAGGACTGAAGGATTTTATTGTCAAAGCTCCCTCAACAGTACAATGATGTTTTATATACAGTGACAGTATATACAATGACATGACAGAGTATATACATTTAGGAAGTGGCTGCCAGGCCTCGTCTAAAAGAGTGATTTTGACTAGTCACAAGAGTAAGGCCCCTTTCACACGGGAGTGATTTTCGCGCGGGTGCAATGCGTGAGGTGAACGCATTGCACCCGCACTGAATCCGGACCCATTCATTTCAATGAGGCTGTGTACATGAGCGGTGATTTTCCCGCATCACTTTTGCTTTGCGTGAAAATCGCAGCATGTTCTATATTCTGCGTTTTTCACGCAACGCAGGCCCCACAGAAGTGAATGGGGCTGCGATAAAATCGCAAGCATCCGCAAGCAAGTGCGGATGCGGTACGATTTTCCCGCATGGTTGCTAGGAGACGATCGGGATGGGGACCCGATCTTTATTATTTTCTCTTATAACATAGTTATAATAGAGAATGCAAAGTAAAAAGGGCAATAGAGGGTTAAAAATAATAAAAAAATTAACTCACCTCCTCCATTTGATCGCGTAGCTGCCGGTCTCCTGTTCTGTTCTGTCTTCAGCTGGGGGGGGGGGGGGTGAAGGACCTTCAGTGACATCACTGGATCACATGGTCCAATCACCTGCTTCCATCATGGAAGCTGGTGATTGGACCGTGTGAGCCAGTAACATCACTCAGGGCCGGGCCGACACAGAGGCTGGGGAGGCTCAAGCCTCAGGGCGCCGGCCAGCTCCTCAGCCTCTGGGCGGCAGGCAGGCCACTGACCACGTCGCTGCTGCTGCCGCGCCTGCCGGGCTGCCGGCCGCGCTGCAGGACGGAGGGAGTAGTGAGCACTTGGCACTGACTTACGTGCTCTCTCTCCACTCCGCCTCCTGGCTTAGCCGCTCCACTGCTCTGGTCTCTGCTCAGTCGCTTGCCTGACTGGCTGCGTACAGCGCGCACTTTGACCTGATGCGCTGTACGCAGTCAGGTCACATGTGCGCCCTCTGGAGACCAGGAGCAGTGCGGTCAGCTGCAGGCAGCAGCACAGCACTGTGTCACGACCCAGCCCAGGCCCCAGCAGGGATAGAGCGTGAGAGTCTGCCCTGAAGTGAAGTAAGATCATTCTTAAATAAAGATAATATTCTTCTCCGTCTGGGGGGGGGGGGCACACTTGGGCAGCTCAGCCTCTGTTGGTGGTGGACCTTGTCCCAGCCCTGACATCACTGAAGGTCCTTCACCCTCCCCCCCCAGCTGAAGACAGAACAGGAGACCGCCAGCTACGCGATCAAGTGGCGGAGCTGCGTTATTTTTTTTATCATTTTTGATCCTCTATTGCCTTTATACTTTGCTTTCTCTATTCAGAATCCTATTACTTTCCTTTATAACTATGTTATAAGGGAAAATAACAAAATATACAGAATACTCAACCCGAAACCGGACTTCAGTGATGAAGTCCAGCTTCGGGTCTGGGTACCAAACATGCCGATTTTTCGCACGCGCGTGCAAAATGCATTAAAACGCGCATTTTCCCACAACACACCCGCCTCCTATCCGGGCGTCTAACGTGACGCCCGTGTGAAAGAGGCCTAATGGTTGCATAGGATTTGGGGTAGCAAAGTAGTTGTTAGGGGGGCCTGTTCAAAAATTTGCTAGTTACGCCATTACTGTGGAGGACATGTACTATCCGGCATTCCCCAGAGAATCCATTAATTTTATTGAGCACTATGTACTACTTAACCCTTTCAAGACCAAGCCATTTTTCACCTTCGTGAGAAGGCCTAATTTTGCAAATCTGACATGTGTCACTTCATGTGGTGATAACTTTGGAATGCTTTTATTTATTCAAGCCATTCTGAGATTGTTTTCTCGTGACATCTTGTACTTGATGTTAGGGGTAAATTTGGGTTGATAACTTTTACCTTTATATTATAAAAAGTCCAAAATTTACAGCAAATTTGGAAAAAATGTAATTTTCAAAATTTTAATTTCTACACATTAAAGGAAGATTTTGATACCTCATTAGATCGTATTTACTTAAAATTCCCTATATGTCGGCATCATTTAAAAAAATACTTTTTCTTTTTTTATGAAGTTAGAAGGCTTAGAATTTAAGAAGCAATTTTTGAAATTTTCCATAAAATTAGCAAAACAGACTTTTTCAAGGACCAGTTCAGTTCTGAAGTCACTTTGAGGTTCTTACATGATATAAACCACCCATAAATTACCCCATTTTAGAAACTACACCCCTCAAATTACTCAAAACTGGTATTACAAACTATGTTAGCCCTTTAGGTGTTCCACAAGAATAAAAGGAAGATGGAGGTGAAATTTACAATTTTCTGTTTTTGTGCAGATTTTTAATTTTAATCCAATTTTTCCTATAATACAGCAAGGGTTAACAGCAAAACGATCCTCAATATCTATTAATGTAGCTGTCTAGGAGCTTATTTTTTTGCAGGACGGGCTGTAAATTTTACTGGTACAATTTTGGGGTATATATGACTTTTTGAGTGCTTTTTATTCCATTTTTTAGAAGTTGAAGCAAGGAAAAATGGCATTTCTATCAGTGTTTTTTATTTTTATTTTTTATAGGGTTCTCCATGTGGTATATTTGATATGAAAATTTTATTCTGTGGGTTGGAACGGTTATGGAAACACCAAATTTGTATAGTTTTTTTCATGACCAAAATCTAAGACCCATAATTTTTTTTATTTTTCCGTCAACAGTTATATGGGGACTTATTTTTTGCGGGATGGGCTGTAGTTTTATTGATATCATTTTTGGAATGCATATGACCTTTTGATCACTTTTTATTCGTTTTTTGGGGGGAGGTGAGCAAAACAAAAAGCAGCAATTCCACCATAGTTTTTTATTTTTTTTTTACAGCATTTACCATGCGGGATTAGTGCCATAATCATTTTATAGATCAGGTCATTATGGATGTGGCAATACCAATTATGTGTAGTTTATTTTATTTTTACATTTTTAAATCTCTTATAAATGAGCGGAATTGGGAAAAGGCTATTTATTTTATTTTTAATTAACATTTTTTTTTTTTTCATTTTTTTATCAACTCCTACTTGGATCTTGAATATCCAGTGGGGCTGATGCCTGTACTATAATTTGCAATGCTCTTGCATTGTAAAGTATAATACCATTAGGTTTCCTGATAGAAGGCAACACTGGATGCCTTTGCAAAGAGTCCAGTTGCCATGGTAACAATCAACCCTCAGTCGTGAAGGGGCTAAAGTCTCCAGTTGTGGCACTGCCGGAAAACCAAACACTTACAGCCAGGTTTCTCCACAGGGTTAAAGCTGATCGCTTCCAGCATCGGGACACTGTGTGGTCAGCTTATTACCAAAGGACCCTTCTATCAAGTAGGGATTATTAAAGTAGAGAATACTTTAAGCTAACTGCACTTAATATGACACTGATAGTAAGGGGTACCCTCACCATGTTTTATTTAGCAAGAGTCGCTATGAATTTTGATATGACCCTGATTATTGCTATTGCAGCGGCAAAATAATGAACTGGCCTAATAGGTGTCTTTTAATGCTGCATCCTCTATTTTCTCTAGAAAATGTAAAGAGCAATAAGTAGATAATTGTAAAGTGTCCCACCTAACACAACAGCCCTATAAAAATGAATGCAATGTATATGCTCTACTAATTCAGTCAAAGGGTTAAAAAGATGTCAGCGCTGCAGATAACAATCTCCAGTGTACAATTTGCATTCACTAGTGCAGAGCAGAAAGACTAATAAGGCTGTGTCTCCAACTCTGAGCAATCAATGTCATAAGCCAGCGAAGGTCAATGCCCACGTGCTGCATACGCATAGGCAGACAGTCGCGTACACTCATGGGGATCTGTAGATATATGTCATTCCTCCTGAGGTCATTGTTTCCACAATGAGGGATTGCGGATGGGATCTAATATTAGGAGCCACTTCTGTATAAATAGATTCTATACACAGAAGGTCATATGGTATAGTCCATGTTATCATTATTCAGGTACTGTATACACCTGATAGGAAAAGGATATAAAAGTACATAGTTACAGAGGTTGAAAAAAACAAAGGTCTAACATTTCTCAATTACTCTGGGGCTCTCTGGGATATTTACATACTGATGTCCTGTCCAAAGCATGGGTCATCAATAGAGATGAGCGATTTGAAGCTGACGAAGTGGAATTTGTTAGAAATTTCTGGAAAAATTTGATTCGCAAGGAATGCGAATTTCCTAGCACTTCGTGGTAACAAATCACAATTTTTCCTAAAATGGTGGCTACACGTGTTAGGACATGGGGCAAGGAACTCTGGGAAGGCGGAATGAGCCATAATGCTATGCATGCAGCCAATCAGCAGCCAGCCAGCGCTGTGATGTCACAGCCCTATAAATACAGTGGCCATCTTGGATTCAGACATTTTCCAGCGTTCTGAGTGCAGGGACATACATGAGAAGGTGCTAGGGACAGCAATAGCAAAAAAAAAACTCATTGTGACCCCCCCCCCCCCCGAAAAAACGATTTATAAGTGCAAGGAAAGGATAGACAGGAATCATTTCACAGCATCTTAGTGCAGGGAGAGACCTCAGAAGGCACTAGTGAAAGTGCTAGAAAAGGGATTTACAAGTGCAGGGAAAGATTATTTGGGGATCCAAGTAGCCATTATACAGCTCTGTCATTCCAGCAATTTTTTTTTGTTATTAGAGTGCAGGTGCTATGTTGAAAAGCCTTTAGTGGCCTATTTCAGTACAAAAAGAAAAATATATACGCACTTCACTGTTGCAGTTATTTGTGGTGAAAGCATTTAGTAGCCTATTTCGTTGAAAAGCCTGTTGTGTAAAAGTAGAACAAAATTTGGGCCTAATTGCAGTTCTGCGGTGCAGTGATATATTCTGAAGCCCTGTTTTCAGTGTATTAGTGGCGAAATGAACATATATTCGCCGTCCAGCGTTGTACTTCTCTGTTGAAAAGCCTATTGTGTAAAAGTAGAACAAAATTTGGGCCTAATTGCCATTCTGCGGTACAGTGATATATTCAGAAGCCCTGTTTTCAGTGTATTAGTGGCGAAATAAAAATATATTCGCCATCCAGCGTTGTACTTCTCTGTTGAAAAGCCTATTGTGTAAAAGTAGAACAAAATTTGGGACTAATTGACGTTCTGCGATATGTTCTGTGATATATTCGGAAGCCCAGTTTGCCGTGTATTAGTGGCGAAGTATAAATATATTCGCCGTCCAGTGTTGTACTTCTCTGTTGAAAAGCCTGTTGTGTAAAAGTAGAAAAGAAATTGGGTCTAATTGACGTTCTGCGGTACAGTGATATATTCGGAAGCCCAGTTTGCCGTGTATTAGTGGTGAAGTAAAAATATATTCGCCGTCCAGTGTTGTACTTCCCTGTTGAAAAGCCTTTTGTTTAAAAGTGGGAAAAAATTAAGGCTTAATTGCCGCTCAGTGGTGCAGTGATATATTCTGAAGCCCAGTTTGCAGTGTAAAAAAATGTATATTTGCCGTTCATCGTTGCATTTATCTTTTGATAAGCCTTGTATAGTGTAAAAGTTGAAAAAAATAAAGGCCTATTTGCCGTTCAGCGGTGCAGTTATATGTGGTAAAGGCCTTTTTGCAGGAAAATTTTTTTGTGAAGTGGGTTTATTTTGGGAAAATTTCATGGGTGCCTGTACCCCTCCTTTTGCTGTATAGACCCAATTAAGTAGTGGTGAATTTTTTTTGTGAAACAGGCTTTTTTTGGGAAAATTCACGGGTGACAGTACACCTCCTTTTGCTGTATGGAACCAAATTACTTAGTGGTCAAATTTGTTATATGAAACTGGCTTTTTTTCAGCAAATTTATGGGTGATTGTACACCTCCTTTTGCGGTATGGGCCGAATTATGTAGTGGTGACATTTTTATATATATAATTGGCTTTTTTTAGGAAAATTCATGGGTGATTGTACACCTCCTTTTGCGGTATAGACTAAATTACTTAGTGGTCAAATTCTTAATGTGACACTGGCTTTTTTTTGGAAAACGTATGGGTATCAATACACCTCCTTTTGCTATATTGACTGAATTATGCAGTGGTGAAATTTGTAATATGAAACAGTATTTTTTTGTCAAATTTATAGGTGATTGTACACCTTATTTTGCGGTATGGACCAAATTACTTAGTAGTAAAATTCTTAAAGTGACATTGGATTTTTTTCGGAAAATGTATGGGTGATTATATACCTCCTTTTGCGGTATGGGCCGAATTATGTAGTGGTGAAATTTGTAATATGAAACTGGCTTTTTTGGGGAAAATTCATGGGTGACTGTACACCTCCTTTTGCTGTTTGGCCCGAATTACGTAGTGGTGAAATTTGTTATATGAAACAAGGTTTTTTTGGGAAAATTTATGGGTGACTGTACACCTCCTTTTGCTGTATGGACCGAATTATGTAGTGGTGAAATTTGTAATATGAAACTGGCTTTTTTGGGGAAAATTCATGGGTGACTGTACACCTCCTTTTGCTGTATGGACTGAATTACGTAGTGGTGAAATTTGTTATATGAAACAGACTTTTTTTCGTCAAATTTATGGGTGATTGTACACCTCCTTTTGCGGTAGGGGCCGAATTACATAGTGGTGGAATTTGTTATATGAAACAGGCTTTTTTTCGTCAAATTCATGGGTGACTGTACAGTGTACACCTCCTTTTGCGGTATGGACCAAATTACTTAGTGGTGAAATTCTTTATGTGACACAGACTTAATGAACTTCGGGAGTCGCGACTTTTCTGGGCTCAAAGCAAACTTGAAGCTTTGTCTTCTCATTGTCTGCAGCAACTAGAGGCCTGTTCATGCCAGGCAGGTTCCCCCAGAAGTATCTGGTTCGATGAGCAGCCGATACCGCACTTGCATCAATCTTGACAGGATTCGTCTCCAGGTGAAAAGAAATTGTTTGGAATGCTTTCTCCATCGCAACCACGTTGTTGAATAAACAGAAGACTGGCCGATTCTCTCCTGTCTTAGGCAACACTTTATTAAGTAATCGTGGAAAGTAAAAAAGCTATTGTCCACTAACCCCATAAAGGCATTTCCCTGCCGGGTTAACCACAGATAAGTCATTACAAGGACTTCCGCCAATTATCAGATCCAATTGTCTCCATTCTTCAATCTGATTCCTGGTTATATTCTGTATGTCGCCCACATATGCAATCTCCCCTGGATGGCTTAACCGTCCTATCGTGATGGCGTCCTCACACACCTCTGATGCCATATATTATTCAATGTTGATTCTAAGCTTTTTCCATGATGTCTGGGAACTCGTAATGTTTTCCCTGACGAAGAGACCAGGGGCTGGTAGGGTTTGAATCTCGATGAACTTCGTGACTCTTCTGGGCTTCAAGCAATCTTGAAGCTTTGTCTTCTCATTATCTGTAGCTACTGAGGCCTGTTCATGCCAGGCAGGTTGCCTCAGAAGTATCTTGCTCGATGATCATCCGATACTGCACTTGCATCAATCTTGACAGGATTCGTCTCCAGGTGGAGAGAAATAGTTTTTTTGGAATGCTTTCTCCATCTCAACCACATCGTTGAATAAACAGACTGGCCAATTCTCTCCTGTCCTATTCAACACTTATTTTTTTTTATTACATTTATTAAATATTTAATATTAAATTGAACCAAAACTTGATTAAAATTATAAGAAAGTAAACTTTAATTCACCAATATATTATCCCAATCTTTGAGGGAAATACCGGACAATCAATTTGCCAAGCCGTTTGTGCCGGAGAACGTGTACTTTTAATTCGTGTTTTAAGCAACACTTTATAAAGTTGAGAAATTTTAACCTTCTGTTCTGTCCCATATTCCCTCTAAATGAATAGACGAAGCGGCCGCTCTGTGGCCTCCTCATGCTGCTGCCACCTACGCAATCTCTCGTCGTCGTGCCACTCTGTGGCCTCCTCATGCTGCCACCACCTCCAAACTCTGTCATTGTGCCACTCTTTGGCCTCCTCATGCTGCCGCCACCACCAGAATCTGTCATTGGGCCACTCTGTGGTCTCCTCTTGCGTCTTCCACCTCACCACTATGTCATAGGGCCACTCTGTGGACTTCTCATGCTGTTCCCACCCTCCCCACTTCATGACTGGTCCACTATTTAGCCCTTTTGGCTTGGCTGACATCATCATTTATTTGACCCTTCTTCTGACCTGTCAGAAGTAAGGAAAAATGAGACTCACAATGGGTCCTCTCTATTTAGCAGCTGTACCGCCTGTATAGTCCCATCAGAATTGGCTTGTGATTTGGTAGCCAAAAGCAGGAGTGGCTACAAAAAACAGAAGACATGCAAATATTCCATTCACGTGTCATCTCTGTTTTGGATCCACTCCTGTTTTTCTGGCATTAGCAATACTGATGGATTACTGACCAAATGCTTACCAAGTGAAGGCAAATGTTCAACAGACAGGATCAGTTTTTTGGGGAGTTATTGTTCTGACTGATCAGAGGAAGTGCAAAATAATCAGTGACATCAACACAAACTTACTGTTGACACCCTCTCCACTCCGTCAGCGGGGGCTCTACTTTTATAAGCGTTTAATAGAACAGGTTCTGTTTACATCTATGTGGAATCAGCTGACGACGGTGTAAAAGGAGTGCGCTTCTTCTTGACACTAACATTGACCTGTAAGGCTGAGTTCATACTTGAGTTTTTTGGTCCGTTTTGGCCCCTTGACTGCCCAAATATGTGAACTGTGCAGTGATTCTAAGAGAGATGCATGTTATCTGCATGTCATACGGACTCACGGTATTATTTTACTACCAAAGCAGACTACCTATGTGTGTTACTGCAAGGCATAGTGTTCTACACCACTATAAAGGCTCTTAGCAGCCAAGAAATAGATGTTTTTTAACGTAATTCACAGCGACTTAATTCGGATTGAACCAAATTTTTCCCCCAAAAATTGGCAAACCGGCGAATCGAATATTTGAAAAATTCGCTCATCTCTAGTCATCAATATGAGATTGGCAGGGGTCTGACTCCCAGCACCCCTGCCGATCAGCTGCATGAAGAGGTAGCAGCGCTCCATGAGCACTAGGTACTTTTTTAGGCTATTTGATATCACATTCATTGGTCACATGGCCTAAGAGCAGCTGATCTTATATTGATGACCTATCCTGAGGATAGGCAATGCATACAAAAATCACTGACGACGTTTTATTATAATCATCAATGTAATTTGCTATTATATAAGCATCTAGCTCCTATTTTAAATGCTGACATATTATCTGCCATTACTAACTCTGGAGGTGGAGCACTACGTAGTCTGACCGGCGGGGAAAAATGGAGTAAGGAGTAAGATTTGGTCCTGTTGATTTAAATTTCCTCTGCCTGTACCACCCCACATCCCTCTTTCTTCCATCTTGTTACGGAGGGAATAGAGACGCATCGCAAAGGAAGGGAAAAGAAGAGGGAAGTGGGGAGGAGGTTAGGTAATTGTTAAAAAAGGAGGGAAAATAAATAATAATGTAGTAATGAAATTTTGTTTATCTTTTTTTTTCTTTCTTTTCATTTGGTTAGCAAGGATGCATTTTTATTGGTGATTTGATAAATTATGAGATATATTATATAATGCTTTTTTTAATGATTAATTATGTATGTAAAATAATTGTTCTTTTTTCCTCGAACAATAAAAAAAGAGCAATTAGAGCAGTGAATGTGGAGATCTCTGGCTCCTTGTAAGGTACAGGACTGGTTCTAGCTGTGTTAGAAAGGTATTGTCATGTACTATATGATGTCTGATTTTCATTTTTTTTACATCACTCATGGCATATGCCCTTTAAGTTGCAACTATTTTCTGCCTGCCGTAGATAAAGAGAAGCCGTTCTCTGATGAGCAAGCAAAAGTTGTGACAATATATCCTTGAAGACGAATAACCCCACATTCTTTTTTAAGCCGGGGGCTTTATCAATATTTAATTTGCTCAACTTGTACCTATTCTTGTGTTAAGATTTATTTTAATATAATTAGTAATTTTTTTTTTTCTGTGGCTAATTTAGCAGACTTAAGTTTTTCTATTTCCTGTTGAGCTCCTAGAATTATTTTTCTGAATCAGTGGCCTTTACTTTTGATTTTTTTGTTTTGTTTTTGTCTTATTATGTTTATTACATTCCTTTTTAGTACTTGGTTTCCTTTTGGTCCTTGCTTTTTTTAACCTGTGGATAACACACCTGTGCATCTGATATTGTATCTGCTCTGTTTTCTAAGACCAGATCCTCTGGTCAGTTCCTAATCCAGCTGAGAGAAATAATTGTCTTCAATCGTGAATAGAAACGTACAGCTTCTAGCACATACAGTGGATTCAATGTCCCAATTAATATTGGGATAATTAAAATCCTCCATAAAAAGGACCCCATTATAGCTTGCAGCCTTTCCTATTTGTTGCAGCATTTCATCTTTGGCCATCCTTCCGCTATGTTAATTGGTTTGTAACAAACTCCAATTAATAGTTTATCATTATTGCTTGCTCCATGGATATTAACCCATAAGAACTCAACACTGTCAGAGCCTTCCCCATTACGGTCTTCTACCACTGGTCTTAGATTGGATTTTACAATCAGAGAAACCCCTTCCCCTCTTTTACCTTTTCTGCAATTTCTATAGCCCTCCACATTTTACCCAGTCATGGCTTTCATCCAGCCAGGTTTCTGTTATTCCCACTATATCATAATCTATATCTTTCATTAAAATTTCCAATTTTGTTTGCCAGACCCTCAGATTTGTCAGCAAACATTTGATGATACCAACAGCTGTGGTTTTCTTGAATGTACAATTATTTCTAGTAACCTCCCTACTTTGCTCACTAACCCCAGCCCCCACCAAATCTCTACTGTCCCCTACTATATCCTACTCCCTATCTACCCCCATGTTAATGAATACTAAAGTCACTGTCCAGACAACAGCCAGTGAACCCCAAAACTGTTACCAACCTTCCAAAACCACATAGGGTATTATGAAACTAAGTCTACAACAGGTATTCACCAGAGCCTGCTGCAAGGCAGGATGGTCTTGGCTGCTAGGGATCGAAGATACATCTCTGAAGCTTATAATAGAACACAGGAACGGGCACACCAGTAGCAGACCTTCCAGAATGACCAGGGAAGAGCAAAGAGGAGTTAGCAAGCAGGCTCAAAAACCAGGAGAGAAAGACATAATTAATTCAGTTCACAAGAGGTTAATCAAGAGACAAGCCAGGGTTGATTATCAGGGGAGTAGATATAAGCAGTACCAGTAGCCACAAGGATGATCCAAAAACAAGCCAAAAGTCTGTAGTAAATCGCACAATGTAAAGCCTTGAATGCAAATGTGAGTTACACAGGAAACTGACATCTTAAATCCCCCACCCAGCTGTAGAATTGGACACAGAATCAGAACCCTGATTTGTTCAGCTACTAGTCACACTGACAGATCAACAAGCCGGGTTTGACAGGCCAACATGGCAAACCTCCCAGTACTGCTCTGCATGGGGATTTGGCTTGGAGAGCTTCTGACACCCCACTTTTGTATGCCCACCTGCCCTTACCCAAGATCATAGTTTAAAAGCTCTTCTGACCATTTAACCAATTTTCCCCCAGAACAGGCACCAGTTATGTTTCTGAAAACACTACCATGGAGGTGCAAATAATCGAATCCACTCGATCTGCATTACGCCAAACTGAAGTACACACTGGTAAGCATTAGTGTTGAGCGAACAGTTCGAGCATAGTTCGGGTTCATACCGAATTTTGGGGTGTTCGGGACACGGACCCGAACCCGAACATTTTCAAAAAAGTTTGGGTTCGGGTTCGTTGTTCGGCGATTACTTCCCGCTTTCTGAAGGGCTGCAAAGCAGCCAATCAGCTAGCGTTTTACTTCTTGCCCTAAGAGCCCATCACAGCCATGCCTACTAATGGCATGGCAGTGATTGGCCAAGTGCAGCATGTGACCCAGCCTCTATTTAAGCTGGAGTCACGTAGCGCTGCACGTCACACTGCTCTGATTAGTGTAGGGAGAGGACGCAGCTTCTGTGAGGGCGAGATTAGGCAGGGAAAAGTCAGCAACAGCACCTAATGAACTGATCGATCTACAGCTGTGAATGATTGAACTTCTGCTAGTTACTTTGGATGCACAGAGCGTTTTTCTGTCACTTATTTTCTGGGGTGATCGGTGGCCATTTTGTGACTTGTGGTGCACCAGAACAAGCTGCCACCAAGTCCATCAATCCATCAATACTAGTTTTTTTTTTGCTATATCCTACATCAGGGGCTTGGCTGTGCTAATTGTAACCCCTAGAAACTCAGGATAGCAATTTCTATATTTTATTAAGGGGTTAAATACAATTGCCCAAATACCAATCCCCTAAATCTGGTGTTCCAGCTTTGGCTAGCCAAGTATAATACTGTCTGCTGTCTGGCAAAGGATAGATTATTTTCTGTGGTGAAATTCAATTGCCAAAATAGCAATACCATAAATCAGTGGTTTCAGCTGTGGCTGGCCAAGTTTCATAGTGTCTGCAAAAACAAATATTTTGTTCTGGGGTGAAATTCAATTGCCAAAATAGCAATACCATAAATCTGGTGTCACAGCTGTGGATGGCAAAGTATAATAGTGTCTGACAAAATATATATTTTGTTCTGGGGTGAAATTCAATTGCCAAAATAGCAATACTATAAATCAGTGGTTTCAGCTGTGGCTGGCCAAGTTTCATAGTGTCCGTAAAAACATATATTTTGTTGTGGGGTGAAATTCAATTGCCAAAATAGCAATACCATAAATCAGTGGTTTCAGCTGCGGCTGGCCAAGTTTCATAGTGTCCTGCAAATTATATATTTTGTTCTGGGGTGAAATTCAATTGCCAAAATAGCAATACCCTGAATCTGCTGTTCCAGCTGTTGCAAGCCTAGTTTAAATCTGTCCGTAACAGGGTATATTTTGTTGTGGGGTGAAATTCAATTGCCAAAATAGCAATACCATAAATCAGTGGTTTCAGCTGTGGCTGGCAAAGTATAAAAGTGTCCGCCAAAACATATATTTTGTTCTGGGGAGAAATTCAATTGCCAAAATAGCAATACCATAAATCAGTGGTTTCAGCTCTGGCTGGCCAAGTTTCATAGTGTCCTGCAAAGGATATATTTTGTTCTGGGGTGAAATTCAATTGCCAAAATAGCAATACCCTAAATCTGGTGTTTGAGCTGTTGCAGGCCAATTGCAAATCTGTCCATAAAAGGATACCTTTCATCCAGGGCCTAAATACAAGCCTCGGTCTGGGTGCTGGGGTCAAAATAGCTGAAAGTGGCCTTCTCCAGTGGTGGGTGATATGACGCATGATTCCTTGCTGTGGGACCTGTCTCCTCTGTCTGGGTGCTGGGGCCGAAATAACTGAAAGTGGCCTTCTCCAGTAGTGGGTGATATGACGCATGATTCCTTGCTGTGGGACCTCTCTCCTCTGTCTGGGTGCTGGGCCGAAATAACTGAATGTGGCCTTCTCCAGTGGTGGGTGATATGACGCATGATTCCTTGCTGTGGGACATGTATCCTCGGTCTGGGTGCTGGGCCGAAATAACTGAAAGTGGCCTTCTCCAGTGGTGGGTGATATGATGCATAATTCCTTGCTGTGGGACCTCTCTCCTCTGTCTGGGTGCTGGGGCTGAAATAACTGAAAGTGGCCTTCTCCAGTGGAGGGTGATATGACGCATGATTCCTTGCAGTGGGACCTGTATCCTCGGTCTGGGTGCTGGGCCGAAATAACTGAAAGTGGCCTTCTCCAGTGGTGGGTGATATGACGCATGATTCCTTGCAGTGGGACCTGTATCCTCGGTCTGGGTGCTGGGCCGAAATAAACTGAAAGTGGCCTTCTCCAGTGGTGGGTGATATGACACATGCTTCCTTGCAGTGGGACCTGTATCCTCAGTCTGGGTGCTGGGCCGAAATAACTGAAAGTGGCCTTCTCCAGTGGTGGGTGATATGACGCATGATTTCTTGCTGTGGGACCTCTCTCCTCTGTCTGGGTGCTGGGGTCGAAATAACTGAAAGTGGCCTTCTCCAGTGGTGGGTGATATGACGCATGATTCCTTGCAGTGGGACCTCTCTCCTCTGTCTGGGTGCTGGGCCGAAATAACTGAAAGTGGCCTTCTCCAGTGGTGGGTGATATGATGCATGATTCCTTGCTGTGGGACCTCTCTCCTTTGTCTGGGTGCTGGGGCCGAAATAACTGAAAGTGACCTTCTCCAGTGGTGGGTGATATGACGCATGATTTCTTGCTGTGGGACCTCTCTCCTCTGTCTGGGTGCTGGGGCCGAAATAACTGAAAGTGGCCTTCTCCAGTGGTGGGTGATAGGACGCATGATTCCTTGCTGTGGGACCTGTATGCTCGGTCTGGGTGCTAGGCCGAAATAACTGAAAGTGGCCTTCTCCAGTGGTGGGTGATATGATGCATAATTCCTTGCTGTGGGACCTCTCTCCTCTGTCTGGGTGCTGGGGCCGAAATAACTGAAAGTGGCCTTCTTCAGTGGAGGGTGATATGACGCATGATTCATTGCAGTGGGACCTGTATCCTCGGTCTGGGTGCTATGCCGAAATAACTGAAAGTGGCCTTCTCCAGTGGTGGGTGATATGACGCATGATTCCTTGCAGTGGGACCTGTATCCTCGGTCTGGGTGCTGGGGTCGAAATAACTGAAAGTGGCCTTCTCCAGTGGTGGGTGATATGACGCATGATTCCTTGCAGTGGGACCTGTATCCTCGGACTGGGTGCTGGGCCGAAATAACTGAAAGTGGCCTTCTCCAGTGGTGGGTGATATGACGCATGATTCCTTGCAGTGGGACCTGTATCCTTGGTCTGGGTGCTTGGGTCGAAATAACTGAAAGTGGCCTTCTGCAGTGGTGGGTGATATGACGCATGATTCCTTGCTGTGGGACCTCTCTCCAATTGATATTGGTTAATTTTCATTTATCTTATTATATTTTTATTCATTTCCCTATCCACATTTGTTTGCAGGGGATTTACCTACATTTTGCTGCCTTTTGCAGCCCTCTAGCCCTTTCCTGGACTATTTAACAGTCTTATTAGTGCCTAAAAATTCAGGTCCCATTGACTTCAATGGGGTTCAGGTTCGGGATTAAGTTCGGGCCGAGTTCGAATCCCGAACCCGAACATTTTCGGGAAGTTCGGCCGAACTTTCCGAACCCGAACTTCCAGGTGTTCGCATATCTCTAGTAAGCATTCATTGTTTTGACAGTAGATGACAATTCTGTTTACGCAACAACCAGCTACTGTCTGACCTTTGCTCAACTCCTCCTCCCATCCTTCCTACAGCAGTCATCACCGTGGATGCTAGGAGTAAGATCCTACTTCTGTGTTGCTAGGCCTAGGAGTTACTAGGGTGCTAGCTCAGAACTAGAGATGGCCCGAACTATTCGCCGGCGAACAGTTCCCGGCGAACATAGCTTGTTCGCGTTCGCCTCTGCCGGGCGAACATATGCGATGTTCGGTCCGCCCCCTATACATCATCATTGAGCAAACTTTGACCCTGTACCTCACAGTCAGCAGACACATTCCAGCCAATCAGCAGCATACCCTCCCTCCCAGACCCTCCCACCTCCTGCACAGCATCCATTTTAGATTCATTCTGAAGCTGCAGACTTAGTGAGAGGAGGGAGAGTGTAATTGCTGCTGATTTAATTGGGAAATCGATAGCTAGGCTAGTGAATTCAGTGTCCACTCCAGTCCTGAAAGACTCATCTGATCTCTGCTGTAAGGACAGCCTCCTGACAGCACCCCAAAAAGCCCTTTTTAGGGCTGCAACATTAGTCTGCTTTTTGTTTCCTTTATATGCATATTTCAGTTGCATGGCCTGCCTGTGTGTGAGGAGCTGCAGGCCCACAGACTGTAATGTGCCCACTGCCAGTGCCCACCCCTGTCATCCCATGTGGCACAGGACTTTCCATCAAAAAAAGGCATTTAATTTTTACACTTTAATCTAAGTTTAGTTGCCTGCCAGTGTGTGTCAGGCTGACTTCCAGTGACTGTAGTGTGCCCACTGCCAGTGCCCACCCCTGTCATCCCATGTGGCACAGGACTTTGCATCAAAAAAAGGCATTTAATTTTTACACTTTAATCTAAGTTTAGTTGCCTGCCAGTGTGTGTCAGGCTGACTTCCACTGACTGTAGTGTGCCCACTGCCAGTGCCCACCCCTGTCATCCCGTGTGGCACAGGACTTTGCATCAAAAAAGGCATTTAATTTTTACACTTTAATCTAAGGTTAGTTGCCTGCCAGTGTGTGTCAGGCTGACTTCCAGTGACTGTAGTGTGCCCACTGCCAGTGCCTACCACTCATACCGGCTGGCACAGGACTTTGCATAAAAAAGGCATTTAATTTTTACACATTAGTCTAATTTCAGTTGCTTGCCTGCTGCCAGTGTGTGTCAGGCCCACTTCAACTGACTGTAGTGTGCCCACTGCCAGTGCCAACCACTGATACCGGGTGGCACAGTAGCTTGCCGATAAATAAGGCATTTCATTTTTACACATTAGTCTAATTTCAGTTGCTTGCCTCCTGCCAGTGTGTGTCAGGCCCACCTCCACAGACTGTAGTGTGCCCACTGCCAGTGCCAACCACTGATACCGGGTGGCACAGTAGCTTGCCGATAAATAAGGCATTTCATTTTTACACATTAGTCTAATTTCAGTTGCTTGCCTCCTGCCAGTGTGTGTCAGGCCCACCTCCACAGACTGTAGTGTGCCCACTGCCAGTGCCAACCACTGATACCGGGTGGCACAGTAGCTTGCCGATAAATAAGGCATTTCATTTTTACACATTAGTCTAATTTCAGTTGCTTGCCTCCTGCCAGTGTGTGTCAGGCCCACCTCCACAGACTGTAGTTTGCTCCAGTGCCAACCACTGATACCGGGTGGCACAGTAGCTTGACGATAAATAAGGCATTTCATTTTTACACATTAGTCTAATTTCAGTTGCTTGCCTGCTGCCAGTGTGTGTTAGGCCCACTTCCACAGACTGTAGTGTGCCCACTGCCAGTGCCCACCACTGATACAGGGTGGCACAGTACCACTTATCGAAAAAAATGACAGGCAGAGGCAGGCCACCCCGCAGGGGCCGTCGTGGTCGTGGTGCTGTGATTTCCACTGTCCCTGGAATAATGCCTAGTGTTCAGAGGCCATGTACCCTGAACCCGAAAAATTCTGAGGACGTAGTTGACTGGCTTAGACAGGACACCCAATCTTCAACAGCTTCCGCTAAGAACCTTGACGCACCATCTTCCTCCAGCTCAGCTTTGGTCACCTGCTCTCAAGTTACCACGCACCCGCCCGCCGCTGATAGGAATAGTACTAGTTAAGACACCACTCATATAGGGTGTCACAGCACATTGCTCTGTGCACGCGCAGTGCCCCAATTTGGGAGTATGAGGACCGACCAAGCTGCTTTTTCCATCTCCCGGTTCCTGAAATCAATTCAGTTTGGTGTATGAGAGTTTGGTCTGTCATTGTGAAGGCAGTCGAAGGTACCAGGCCTAAATCCTGATATGGGATGTAACAGGGATTAAACTGATGAGAATAGTACTACAGAAAATACCACTCATATCAAGTGTGACAGTAAATTGCACGGCGCAGACGCAGTGACCGTGGATTAAAACAGAGTGGAGGGAGCCAGCGTTTTTTAACCATCTCCCGTTCGAAAAATCTATTCAATAAATGGCCCCAGATTGGGGGCGTTAGAGGATTAAACTGATGAGAATAGTACTACAGAAAATACCACTCATATCGGGTGTGACAGTAAATTGCACGGCGCAGGCGCAGTGACCGTGGATTAAAACAGAGTGGAGGGAGCCAGCGTTTTTTTAACCATCTCCCCGTTCAAAAAATCTATTCAATAAATTGCCCCCAGATTGGGGACGTTAGAGGGATTAAACTGATGAGAATAGTACTACAGAAAATACCACTCATATCGGGTGTGAGAGAAAATTGCACAGCGCAGAAGCAGTGACCGTGGATTAAAACAAAGGGGAGGGAGCCAGCGTTTTTTAACCATCTCCCCGTTCGAAAAATCAATTCAATTGACCTTTCGGGGACCCTTGGTGTTGTACGTGGCTGGGTGGAGGAAGAAACCTTCAATGACATCACCGGGACGTGGCTAGCTTGGTATCCAACCTTGTGCAAATGGGGAGTTTGCGGTTGTGCAAATGGACTGTTTGCGGTGCATTAAAAGAGGAGTTTGGTATGTCAATGTCTGAGAATCGGGCGTAACCCTTACACTACCTGATCGATACAACATCATACCTGATCGTATACACACACTGGATGTTTTAAAGCATGTTATTCCAAACAATTTAGGAATGTTACGTGATTTATGCCCTTTATGGATTAAAACCCGACTCTGCGTTCACTACGTAATTTTCCATGGGAGTTTTGCCATGGATCCCCCTCCGGCATGCCACAGTCCAGGTGTTAGTCCCCTTGAAACAACTTTTCCATCACTATTGTGGCCAGAAAGAGTCCCTTTGGTTTTTAAAATTCGCCTGTCTATTGAAGTCTATGGCGGTTCGCCCGGTTCGCCTGTTCGCGAACATTTGCGGAAGTTCGCGTTCGCTGTTCGCGAACTGAAAATTTTATGTTCGCGACATCACTACTCAGGACCTGCCACGTTTTCCCTTACCCCTTCTCAAAATTATTTTGTAGCTACTGAACTCAAAGTCCTTGTTCTCCACTACCCCCCTTCTTTTCACTGGCCCCTGTCAGCAGGGATGACAACCAGAATTTTCTTTTTTTATGGAAACTTATCTCAAAATCACAAACAGATAACTTTTTTACAGACAAATTTGAAAACCATAATGAATGATAAAGATTAAAAGCAATACCTGACTATAGTTCAATATACTGATAAGTACTTGTTATCAGCATTTATTGTGAGCTGTAAAATAACGATAATTACCACCAAAGTAATCTAGTCAGGTACCAGCAGCCTAAAAAAAAATCACAGACGCAGGAAAGATCTATTCTTTTTTCACGGACGCAGGAAAAAAGTGTCCTATTTTTACGGACTGTCCAGAAATTTCTGGATGGTTATGCAACCCTGCCTGTCGGTGTCTGCGCAGTGAGGTCTAAACCTCTCTTTAGATTTGTAATGCTTCTGAATATTGTAAGTATTGTAGATCCAAAATTTGGGCTTCTAAATACACAAAATGCTTGCGTCTAATGCAGATATATTCACCATCAAACACCTGTTTGGCATACAGAGCACTGGACACACACATACCAGCATTGTCCTTTGAGCACATATTTGATGGGGATAAGCAGTAAAATAAAACAACATTCAGAATATATATTCTGTACTTTCACGCAATTTCATTTAATAGATCATGGTCTAACTAGCTAATTTTTAAATAACTTCATTTAAAAAATATGTCTGCATCCACCTGAAAAAAAGCTGTAAAATCAAAGCCTCAGGGGCCCAGTGCCTGTTCTCAGATCCTTCCCTAGTAGCAGTGACTCAGAAGACAGCTCACAGGAAATGGGAGCATGTCGGAGCTAGCTGAGATACTGACCCTAATAAAATAACTGCTTCTACACTACTTTTGAAGATTATAGGAGCCTCATGTGTGTCTGTAAGTGTGAGTTTCCTCTCCTTGTTTGTTCTGTGAGACCTGGAGCTGAAAACAAACATAGTGGGAAGTACAGGAAAGGGCGTCACAGCAATACAGTGCTGGTAGATTCCAAAGAAGGGAGATGCCTCCTTCTTCTGGGTGAAATGCATCTAACTGTACAGCTGAAGCAGGGAATGATGTGGCTGAAATTTTTTTTACAGTAAAGTGAATGCCATAAAAATGAAAGCTAAAAAGCATTGACAGAATTCCTCATCTGCAATAATCCCAGGTTTCCCAATAATCATATGATTATGTACCCTAAATAGCACCATTACAAAGTAAAACTCATCCCTCAAACAAACAAGCCCTCATTTGACTATGTAGACAGAACGGTGAAAACCTATGTCTCTTGAAAGGTGTGAATAAAAAAATGAAAAATTGATGGTCCTTAAGGGATTAACATACCTTAAAGCACAGTCCCACACAAATCACTTACTGTGTAAATCAGTCAATGCTGCTTTTTCTCTTTCCAAATGCCGGTCCTGGTCTTCAGCAATGACTCCTTCTTTTGTCTTTGGTCCTGCCTTGCAGTTTGAAAACGGTAGGCTCCAATCCTGGCCTGCCAGTTTGATGTGGCCTGATCCAGAGGAGTAAAGTTGGTGGGTACTGACAGTCTGGGGGCGTGCGCACACGATTTATTAGGCCTATGGTGAGTTGGGCCTGGGGACCAGGGTGGACCTTTGTTGGGCAAGCCTGTCTAAGCTAACTGCCCATATGATGCTTGCAGGTGGCTGCCTAAAGCCCTAACTAACTGAAGTCTACATTGCTGGCAGCTGGGCGTGAGAATGTTTATCTAGGGGGGGCTGGAAGCCAGCATACAGAATACAGTTACTCATCCTCTGCTGCATTTACTCTGGGCCCTGCGCACTGGGGCCCGGGTGGAGTGTCATCTTCAGCACGTCCATCAAGTCTATTCAACTGTTCAGGCCCCATCCTCCCTTCCTGGCACCACTTCTATGGTCTAACAGTGTTCACTAATGAAATAATTGTCCTTATTCATTATTAAATACTGCTATACTAGTAAGATAGCTCCTTGGCTGGGGACTGAGTGGCTAAATTGTCTTGACGGACTTGCCAAACATAATGCTCCAACTGGGGCCCGGCATGAAGTACAGTGACCGGCACTAATGTAGCAGCAGACGATGAGTGACTTTATGGTGGCAGCCCTGAAAATAAGAATCAGTGTACTATAGGACTAAATATTAAACATCTCTTTAACCTCTTGCAGATTAGAATATTCGCCATTCAAGCAATTGATGAGTGAGCTAATTCTCTGGATACAAGATGCACAATGAAACCACCATGTTTGTGAGGTTTGATGAACATTGAAACCTTTTCACATTCATCCACAGAGTTCTGCAAATCGGGGTCTCTTTTCCATTATGTGAGTGAACCAGCAGCAGGACAGGGGTACCACAACAAATATTCTTTACATTTTGTAATTCTTATTATTATAGCATCTCTACTTTTCTGTCACATAGATTTGCCCCTTGGACAGTTTGATGCTCTGTAAAAGCGATTCTTGTTTTTTTTCAAACAGTGTATTAACAGTTATCATTTGTCTTTTTATTTCTCCTTTAGGCCTCTTGCACACGACCGTATGGCTTTTTCAGTATTTTGCGGTCCGTTTTTTACGTATCCGTTGTTCCTTTTTTTTGTTTCCGTTGTTTTTCTGTTTCCTTCCTGTAGTTCCGCAAAAAATCTCTGTATGGATTCCATATGCGATCCAATGTTTGCGGATCGCAAACACAAACATAACATTTTTAATCATTAATATAATGTACAGTAATGTGTTTTAACAGTAAACACACGGGCAAAGTGGGCATGGATCCGCAAAAAACGGAAGACATACGGATGTGTTCTGTATGCATTCCGGGATCTTGACATAGGGGCCACTTAATATGGTGGATTTGGTGATCTCTGTAATGGAGACACCCCTTCGCTTGGTTTTCCTTCCTTTGAGGGATATCTGGCTTTCATTGTGTTGTAGACCCATAACTGGGGCTCCACATTTATTTTGCATATTACTGTTTCCCAGGGAACTTTGCACTTCGGATTGCTGTGTTGAGACTCTTAAGTGAGGCTCTGCGGTGTTTTTTGTAGCTGGTCTCCCTGAGATCAGCTATTGTTGTATTCCGTATTTTTTGCAGACCCATTGACAAGAATGGAGCCACGGATCACTATTTACGGGCAATAATAGGATAAGTTCTATCTTTTAATGGAACAGATATACGGAAATACGGAAATGGAATGCATACGCAGTACATTCCTTTTTTTTGCAGAACCATTGAAATAAATGGTTCTGTATACAGACCGCAAACGGAAACTGCAAAAACGGAACGGAAACAGAAGAAAAAACTTTCGTGTGCAAGCGGTCTAAGGCTGGGACTACAAAACGACATGACATGAGATCAAGCTATTTCACTGCATCGCATCTAATGATTGTTGGTGGGATTTTGTGGCGACACTGCGAGTGCTGTGAGGTGAAAGTCACAAAAAATGCAATACTGTTGAATTCTTTGTGTGGTTTGGAAGTTGCACGGGAGATTGGCATGATAGACTGCCAATGTAAGTTGCCTGAGATGCTGTGTGTGTGTGTGTGGGGGGGGGGCCTTCAATGGGCCTCTGACTGTCTCCTTTGTATAGTATAAGCACTGATCACATAGCAGAGCTTCCCTTTGTGTCTTACAAACCTTCTTCACTGTGATTAATATTGATTATGCACCAACCAGACGGAAGAGGCTGCCTGATGGCTTATTCATGCTCATCCTTGACTCGTTTGATGTGCTTGATTGCCTCTTTGCTTTGATAATAGAACTTGCTGTAATTTATTCATATTATAATATTTTTATTTGATTTTAAAAAATAAAAGACATTTTTATTTTATAAACTTTCAATCTAATGCTTCAAGTTTCTTTTTGTAATATGTAATATATGTATACCTTTAGGTTTTGTAATGCCGTGGACTCCTAGGATCAATTTTGAAGAAAGGCAGGGACACAACAAAGTTTCTTCAGCACTGTTTATTGCTTGTTCCAGCAGACTTAGGCCCCTTGCTGACGAGAGAGTATTCCATGCGGATGCAATGTGTGATACGAACGCATTGCGTCCACACGAATCTGGAACAATTCATTTAAATGGGGTTGAGTACATGAGCGATTTTTTTCACGCATCACTTTTGCTTTGCATGAAAATTACAGCATGTTCTATATTCTGTGATCTTCACTCAACGCTGGCCCCATAGAAGTGAATGGGGCTGCATGAAAATCACATTGCATCCGCAAGCAAGTGCGGATGCGATGCAATTTTCACGGATGGTTGCTAAGAGATGTAGTTTGTAAACATTCTGTTTTTTATTACGCGCGTGCAAAACACAATAAAATATGAACAACTGAACGCAATTGCAAATTTTTCACTAAACGCATCCGCAACACATACGCACCTAATCCACTCATGCTCGTCTCCAAGGTGCCTTAGGCCCCTTTCACACGGGCGAGTTTTCCGCGCGGGTGCAATGCGTGAGGAGGACGCATTGCACCCGCACTGAATCCGGACCCATTCACTTCTATGGGGCTGTGCACATGACAGTTGATTTTCACACATCACTTTTGCGATGCGTGAAAATCGCAGCATGCTCTATCTTCTGCGTTTTAACGGAACGCAGGCCCCATAGAAGTGAATGGGGATGTGGGAAAATCGCAATCATCCGCAATCATGTACGGATGCGTTGCGATTTTCCCGCATGGTTGCTATGCAACCATCGGGATGTGTAACCGGTTCAGTATTATTTCACATTATAACATAGTTATAATGTAAAATAATACCCTTGGCCATTCGCGATCAAATGGACCAGGTAAGTTATTATTAGTTTATTATTTTTAACCTATTCTGCACCGGGTTCAACATTAGGAAGATGGCCAAGGGTATTATTTTACATTATAACTATGTTATAATGTGAAATAATACCAGCGAGATAATTTCTGACCCAAACATGCACTTCTGTGAAGAAGTGCAGGTTCGAGTCTGGGTACCAAAGTGCCGATTTTTCTCCCACGCGTGCAAAACGCATGACAGCGCTTTGCACTCGCAGGGAAAAATCGCGGCGATTCCCGCAACGCACCCACACTGTTTGACGGAGTGCACACGCAACGCCCGTGTGAAAGAGGCCTTACAGTTCAGTTACAGCCGGATCGTAGCTGGATCAGGTAATCAGTCCACAGGCCAGTGTTTCCTTCACACGTGACACACAATGTGTGATCTGCAGCCTCCCACTCAACAGACACACCCTGCCTCATGCTGCTGACTTTTTAACGCAATCATGGACATGGGCCATGTATAAACCCCGGAGTGGATAGTGGGGAGTAAGCACCCACCAAGCTCTTTGCTTATTCCCAGTAAAAGCCAGGCCCGGATTAGCTGAAACCAGCTATGTTAGTTAACATGAGCGTCCGCTATCTATTTTAGTGGATGCACAAGCTAACGGCTTTTACTCCACCAAGGCCGGGTGCCTTGCTGGCACATCTCCGGTGCACCCCAGCAAAACCTCGATATGCATCCCCTTAATAGGTTTCTTGCACCATTCTCAGAGATACATACGATAATTCATATATGAAGCCTGTCACTGCCTCACAGTTTATATTATTTGCTGGTTATGGCCCTATTTAAAATTGAGAGCAAGGATTTGGAAAAGAAGGAAGGAGTTTGGACCGGGATTTGAGAGTCTGAGCAGTAAATTGATAGAAGTGGAGGAAAGATTCAGGATTAGGGAGAGGGAAAAAAATGAAGTAAATAAGACTTAAAAGTTGAGCCCAGTTCTAATTTGATCAACCCACGATATATATAAAAGACGGTATACAAGTTTTTAAAATTGATGGCCTAACTTTAGCATAGGCCATCAATGGGGGCCTGACTCTTGTTACCCTCTGCCAGTTATTGAATTGAAGGGAGCTGTATCCCTGGTGCAAACAATGACTCCCCTTAATTATTCCCATTTGTCTGTACTGAACAATGCCATGCTTTTAGTGGCAGCTGTGCTTGGTACTGCAGTTATGTAAGAAATTATTTTGATGGTAATTTATATTGTTCTCAGCGTATGTGGAGTATGGTAAACCTACTAACAGCTTTACATTCTCCCATTTTGACACACAGGCCTACTCACATCCTTACACATCCTTATTTCATTTGGAAGACTCCTTTTTGCTTATTTTTGGGTTTTCTTTGTGCTTTATCTTGTGTGGTGGCCTGAATGTTTTATAACTTTCGTTTAAAATAATACCATTATTATTTTTAAGAAAACATATTTATTCTTTGCTTGCCCTAAGACTTTTTTTTTCTAACATAAAGGCTTATGTTGAGTATGACAGTCAATGTGAAGGAGGCAGATGAAGTGATTTGCTCCAAATTTATGAATAAATGTGGCACTTTTCAACTGTGAAAAATCAATTCTACTTCTGCTATGAGCAAGTGTAGATGCTTTACAAATTTGGACTTTTGTCAGTTTACTTATTGTCACCAACTTACATGCCCGAGCTCCAGTGCTGCCAGGCCATGTCCCCCTGGTGATGTGCCACCTAGACCACTGGGGCACTGAGTTCCTGGTCCTATCAAGGACTCGGCTCTATTTAAACCACCTGCTAGCAATACACCCTTCCCAATTATAGGTTTTTCTTGCTGTGCTCCTGTCGCTACTGTGCGTTTTTGGATTGTTGCTATTTGGATTTGACTTTAGCTTGACCTGGACCTCTCTCTGCTCCGCGATTTTGTACCCTGTTTTCCCGTCCGGTTTTGACCCTTGGCTTGGCTATTTGTGACCACCCTCCTCTCTGTGATTTGGTACTGTATTAACCTCCCAGCTTTGACCTATTTCTGTACGACCCTTCCCTGTGTGTTTGTCTGTTTCTGGGTTCCAGTTGTGTGAACAGGTCCCTGCAATTTTTACCGCGGGTGCTTGGTTTGACTCCCTGCACTTACCAGCATAGGGACATTCGACAACTTGTGGACTTGCCACTTAGAGCTTGCTCTGAAAGTAGGCAGGGACAGTGGGTAGGGTGCAAGTTAGGGCTCATGTGTATGTGTGTTTCTCTACCTACTGGGCCGACACTTATTTAATACATTTGACTGAAACTAGTTGTTGGAGAATGCCCACTGCCTTACTTGTTACTTTTAACATTTAAGAAAAATCACAAGAAAATATTCAATTTTTTGTGCAAATTTGTAGACCATCATGTTCAAAAAAACTGGCTTTATCTCATTAGTAATGTGGGACAAAATGTTCAATAAATGGCTGTTTTGGCCTTCTGTTTACAGCACATCATCTGTCATCAGGTGTATATAAGGGAAGATTTCTGCCAGTCTTTTGGTCTCGACACTATCAACACTTTTCCAAAAAGTGGCTGGGCATGGGTGGGAGGAGGGGAACCATAGAAAGGACCTCTATATCCTGGCTCATTTAACAACATGTGGGACAGAAAACTGGGGCACATTACAACAATAGTCTACCCACGTCTTGACACATGGGTGGCCTTACATATGCCTAACTTGTTAAGAGTCCCTCTTAATAATTGTGCCGCATTTCACACTAGCGCAGGATAAATTAAAGCCAGTGTACAAAATACTGCTTTTAATAAGTCTCCTCCAATGAGTTTAGTTAGGACAGAAAGGTTTAAAAAAGTCTCAAAATTACCCTTATCAAGTAGACAGTGGGGCATAATCATCAATTCAATAATTAACAATTGTCTGAAAAGAATTTTACTTATGCTTAAGTGAAAATTATTCCAAGTCTCGGCTACTTTTTCTAACGAAAAAATTCTGTGTGAGAATAAAATAAATGTGGCTTCATGCCAATTCAGCAGAGAATCGTTAATTTCTAACGATAATTTGTTTTCCCTTAGTCCTAACAGCAGCACAGATGGGGTTAACCACCCCCCGTGGACTGGCAGGACCGGCGGAATGTTTAATGAGCCCAAGACTAATAACTCAATTTAACAATTAAGTATCTCCTTAAAAGGAGGAAGTCAACCCCCAGCCCACTGTGTTTATAGCAAGAAAAAAACTAGACTTACTAGGGTGGGAAATTTGTGTGCTGCTGTTAGGACTAAGGGAAAACAAATTATCGTTAGAAATTAACGATTCCCTTACGTCCTACCAGCAGCACAGATGGGGAGATAGCAAGAAGAAACCCCTAGGGAGGGCCTTCCTGCCTGGCAGAACTAAGAAAAGTCTGCCCAAAGGCCGAAAACTCAGCTAGACTGGCATCTAGTCTATAATGGGAGAGGAATGTTGATTCAGAGCTCCAGGAGGCAGCTTTGCAAATCATGTTGAGACGCAGAAGACTCCTCTCGGCAAAAAAAGTAGCCACAACTCTAGTAGAGTGGGCCTTCACGAATCCCGGAGGGTCCAGAGATTGTGGAAACAAAGGATTCCTTAATAGCCTCCTCAATCCACCGACTGATGGAAGGTTTGGATGCCTTATAGCCTTTAAACATACCAGCAACAGGATTAGCAGATTCTCATCTTTCCTGAACTCCTTGATCTATCCACATAGATCCGGAGACATCTCGAGACGTCCAGAGGATGTCTAGCAGGTTCCTAGGAGGAGGTGGTAGATGTCGCAGAACCGGGAGGAATATCACCTGGTTGATGTTCTGGAAGGAAGGAACTTTAGGCCTACAATACGGGAGGAATCTAAGAAGGTCCCAGTCATGTAAGAAAATGGTATAGGGCTCATGTGCTGAGAGAGCTTGAAGCTCAGAGACCCTCTTGGCCAAAGTCATTGCAAGGAGAAACACAAACTTCCAAGTGACGAACTTGATGTCTACCTCCTCTAACGGTTCAAAGGGGGAGATGCTAACCCCTGAGAACTACTGAAAACCCATTGAAAAAAGGGGTCTCAGTACTGTAGGCTTTAATCTTTCAGCTCCTTTAAGGAACCGTTTGATCAGCGGGTCCTGAGAAAAAAGCCTGTTAAGGCAAGCTGAGATGGCTGAAACTTGAACCTTCAGAGTAGAAGGGCAAGGCCTCTATCAAGGCGTCTTGCAGGAACTGAAGGATAGCAGAGAGGGGTGGATCTGCAGACGCCACCTCAGTTGAGGTACAACAGGATGAGAATATCCTCATAACACAAGAGTAGGCTCTCTTGGTAGAGTCCGCTTTAGAATGAGACAGCGTTCTCAGGACCGACTCTGAAAGCCCTTCTATTCTGGGAAGAGACTGATCAACCTCCAGGCTGTCAGGTTGAATCTGAAAAGGCCCTCCATGATTTTATCTAGCTCCGAACCGAACAAACGGTTGGGCTCGAATGGAAGGCCATATAAGCTGTATTTTGAGGAATTGTCAGCGACCCAAGGCTCAAGCCAAAAGGGAATATGGGCCGTCGATCCCAGGGCTATGCTATATATAGGCCCCTGACATTATTTGATAGTATTGTTACAGGGTGCCAAAGGCGCACTTGGTCTCCCATGAGCCACAGACCTGCTGCTTAGCTTCAAGAGCAAGGATCTGTGTTTGGCCTCGTTCCCAGGACTTGCTTTGCTAGCGGGAAGCTCCCTCGCTAGCTTCAACTGGAGCTGTGCGGTATCGCACAAGAAGTCCGTAGCCAGGTTGATGGTCTTGAAAGCAGTATGTCATCCTGGAAAAAACCTCTGGTTCACATCAACTTGAATTTGATCCAGGCGAGATCGGAGGAACGTAGAGACTTCAAAAGCCGCTATGGCTGTGGAAGCGGAAGCCGCAGCTGCCGTAACACCCCGTCTTAGTGTGCACTCTGCAAGGGGGTCCTGCAGCTAGACCCATCGTCTGCATGAACCAGAGTACGCTTGGACAACTTGGCAATAGCCATGTCCACCTTGGGAATGGATCCCCACGAATCCACCAAGGGTTAAGCCATCGGGAACATGGATTTAAACTTCTTTGTTAAAAACAGACCTTTTCCAGGTTTTTTCCACTCTATATCATGATAGAGAGGAGGGTCTCATCCGCTCTGAAGACACGATGTGCCCGAGTAGCGGGAATGGGAGGCTCCCCACAGTCAACATCATGGTCCCCCGACCTGATGGACTTGAGCAACTTCTGTGTCTTTCCAGGGGAGAAAGACAACTCACCTCATCCGAGGAGGAGAAACCAAGCAAGGTCTCTACCGACAGAGGCTCCATAGGGGCCTGGGCACGAATAGGAAGCCTTTCCATCCAGCAGGCCTATGACTCCTTTAATAGAGCCATTGATACATATCCTGCAACGTAGGTTCACTAGAGGTCAGAAACCTCTAACAGCAGCTGTAACACCTGGCTGTAGGTTAAGTCAACAGACCCAGGGATTCCCAACCGGTCTCCCAAGCTGGTCTTAGCCCAGCCTTAAGCTGTTTAGCTTCTGCGATCTCACGAGTGCAGGTATGATCAGCTTACAATAACCGTTGACTGCTGCAATGGTAGCAGGATAGATGCTTCCTCTTGGAATCCACTTTCCTGCCTTCCGAATCCCGCGGAGAAGACATCACTGCGGGAAAAAAGGGACAAATAAAACATTTGTAAACCACCTATCTACGCAGGAAAGGTAGAAAAACAGACCGGAGGCAGCTGAGGAAAAAACACCACAAGTGGAACAACACCAATTTTAGGACTCTGGGATCTAGCTGAAAAAGCATATGTAGCCAGAGACTGAACTGGAGCACACAGCCTCCCAAAATAAGGGAAAGGGAGGGATAGCCAATCCACCCTTCCCCAGTAAATCCTCCACAGGAAGATGCATAAAAAAATCGCATCTATGAAAAAATCGTGCCCGTGAAAAATCACGGCCGGATTACCCGGAGGTGATGCAAAAGGAGAGTCCCCGCGTCACCTCCGGAAGATGGCGGCGCACAGGGACCGGGAATCCTGGACCAAGGACGCCGCCAAAATACCCCAGCCAGGCGCAACTGCGCGGGGCCGGCAGCAAATAAGCTGCCGGCCAAACTGACATGGTACCTAGGAAAAAAGGGCAACGCCATTACCCAAATGAAAAAAAGGCTCCCCGCACTTTCCATAAGAAAGGGGGGAACAAACCGCCTAGTCCACCTGTCCAGGAGGACAGAATAAAACACAGTGGGCTGGGGGTTGACTTCCTCCTTTTAAGGAGATACTTAATTGTTAAATTGAGTTATTAGTCTTGGGCTCATTAAACATTCCGCCGGTCCTGCCAGTCCACGGGGGGTGCTTAACCCCATCTGTGCTGCTGGTAGGACGTAAGGGAAGGTGAGTTTTGCAATGTGGTGTTCACTACACTAGAATGCCATCCCCCAGTGTGCACTGTTACACGTGAATGTTACTGGTGGGATTTTTTTCCTCCTTTATCTGATGGTTTCACATTAAGAAGCTATGAAAATGGCAACTATTTTCTTTTTGCTGTTTTTGTCTTTTTCTTAGTTTAGTTTTCTCTTCGTCTATTCCCAGAGAAGCCCTTTCTCTTACCTATAAGTTTCTGTTTACTTTCATTGCACAATTTTCTAGTCAGAAAAAGGTCAGTTCTCTTATGATTCTGTTAAAATGCACCATGGCAATGTACTAGCTCCATAGCCATGCAGCCTAATCATTTCCACTTTACTTTTAAAATGACTCCCTTGGCTGGTTGAGATTAAATATATTACAGGGTGTACAGTAAGTGGACTCAAGAGATTTCTAATATTTCTCAGCTTTCTCTAATCCTTCAGGAAAAATCATCTAGAACTTCTTTCTTGAGAAATGAGCCCTGACTTTTGGATACTGATATGAAATGATACATACAGGTGTGAAATCAATGGGTAAAAAAGAATATATGATGGTAAACAGGGAAGACTATTACACAATCATCCCAGTAGATAACTCAGCTACAAAGCTCCAGACACAGGTGCAGATTTACTAAAGCCTCTTGTACACAGCCGTACGCCCTGCGAAACAATACGGTCCATGAGCGGGCCACCTGTTAGGGTGAATAGTGATGAGCGGCAGGTGCCATATTCGATTTTGACGAAATTCGCGAATATTCTAATGAATATTCGTTTCATATTCGTCGAAATCGAATATTCGTCATTATTCTAGTTACCGCGTTTAATATGCGATTTAAATAATCGCTTATTACGATTTTAACTTAAGGCTACTTTCCTATTGGTTTCATATCTAGAATTATAGTGAAGATGACGGATATGACGAATGTATTCGTCATATTCCTCAAAACGAAGATAACGAAGTATTCTCCATCTTCGTTTTAGCAACCTATTCGTCAACTTCGCTAATTCTAGCAATCAAATAGGAAGGTTGACTATAGAGACAACTGTGTTTAATTAGCTATACGATTATTTATATATATTTTTTAATAAATAGAATAATTATAATAATTATATCAAGTAATATAATTATTCTATTAAAAAATAAAAAAAATCGCATAGCGAATTTAACACAGCTGTCTCTATAGTCAACCTTCCTATTTGATTGCTAGAATTAGCGAAGTTGACGAATAGGTTGCTAAAGCGAAGATGTAGAATACTTCGTTATCTTCGTTTTGAGGAATATGACGAATACATTCGTCATATTAGCTATTCGCTAATTCTACCAAGCCAACCATAAAGTTCCTTGCTCATGGAGCGTCCCCATCACCATGGGAACGTCTCCATATACTAAAATGTACTGTCGGATTTGAGGAATTACGTTGAAATCGCAATGCGATTAATTCAAGTTATATTAATCGCATTGCGATTTCAACTTAGAGCTGGGTTTATAATGGGTCAGCTTGCTAGAATGAGCGAAGTTAACGAATATGGAATATAGCAGCACTGCTAAGTTGAATTCGCAATGCGATTAATTTAACTTAAAGTAATCGCATTGCGATTTCAACTTAGCACTGCTAGTGCTATATTCCATATTCGTTAATTCTAGCCTATGTAAGATAGCAGTGCTAAGTTGTAATCGCAATGCGATTAATATAACTTAAATTAATCGCATTGCGATTTCAGCGTAATTCCTCAAATCCGACAGTACATTTTAGTATATGGAGACGTTCCCATGGTTGGGGACGCTCCATGAGCACGGAAGTCGGCAGAAGCGGCAATGGGCACTGACTAGAGCAGCCAGGAAGCCAGGAATCCTCAGGACAGGTAAGAACTACTGTTGGGAAGTGGGAAAGAAAAAAATATAACTAAAAAAAAACAAAAAAAAACGAATATTCGAAATAGCGAATTTATAGCGCTATATTCGAAATATTCGCGAATTAGCGAAGTGCCGATATTCGCTAAAAAAATTCGCTATTCGAATATTCGCGCTTAACACTAAGGGTGAATAGGACAAGGGATCAAAAAATCCCAGGTTCTAGCCCACTAAGGGGGTTTAAAGTTATCACTGTTAAAGTAAAGAAAAGGAAATAAAAAAAATTAAAAGTGTAAATCATACAAAAATATATCTATAAAAAAAACATATTTGGTATTGCTACATCCAAAAATGTCTAAACTATTGAAATATTAATAAAAATTTCTTGTGCGCTGATCGCCATAATTGAAAAAATAAAATAAAAACACACGATTCACCTTTTTTTAATCACCTTTCCCCCAAAATCCTGAGGATAGATCATCA
Organism: Bufotes viridis; assembly: GCA_033119425.1. Lineage (NCBI taxonomy): Eukaryota > Metazoa > Chordata > Amphibia > Anura > Bufonidae > Bufotes > Bufotes viridis. The sequence continues at coordinate 454,819,122 of CM065590.1, forward strand.
GTTGTAACAAACTGCAGAACCCCTTTAAACATGTATTACAGTTAATACCAGATGTGCCAAATATAGTGGATAGATCAAATATTGTCGATGAATTATTGTCATAAGGGACAGGAGCCTGAAAACTAGTAGCTGCCATATAATATGTTAGCCAAACTGGGGCTATTGCTGGTATGGGGTTTAGCTGGGTAGGTGTGCGGCACAATATGCAAATATTGCTATTGTCGTCCGCAAATCTCCTGAAAATTCCCCTTTGTATGAGAATTACATAAAGGGGCCACATTGGGCCAATAGTTACTTACCTTTAACCCTTGCATCCTGAAACTACATATGAAGAGTTCCTTGTGGTGCAACAGGTGACTGGAAGTTGGATCCAAAGAATCCAAATTAATAAAAATGGTCATGGTGCATTCCAGGAGTCACAGAAGAAGAAAGTCCCCCCCTCTGCTTTGCTCCTTTTCCACATCATCTAATAGCGATGAGTATATGTCATCAGGAACATCCAGCTCCTCCTCTCTCTGCACCTTTCTGACTTTTCTCTGCACCTTGTTGACTTTTCTAGGACATAGAAGGATGATTTGGAAGAAATAAAGCCAGCAAAAGATGAGGATGGTAATCATCAAGACATGGCCCCCCTATGGGTGCATAAAAAAAGAATGATTTCCATATTCCAAGTGTAACATCTAAAACTATTAAAAATATATACTATGAACCGGATGGTATTTCACTTTAAAAGTTTTACAGTTCTGGAATGTATTAGATCAGGGTTCGACAAATCCCAGGTGCCGGGTCATGGCGACCAGGAATTTGGTCCTGGCGCTTGGGTATTTGCCAGCACTGTTTTCAAAGGTGCCCGCATCCACCACATACCAGTAATAGGCGTCGCAACAGGGGGGGAGGGGGGGCAATTGCCCCCCCTAGGTTATTCCTTCCCCCTGATTCCCCTTTAAAATGTTACACTAGTCTGGCTCGGCCACCGCTGATCCGAATCATTCATCACAGTGACTGACGTGACGTCACACGCACACACTGCCTGCAGATTCGCACGCCCAGCCACTGCCAGTCAGTTCTAGTTTGCAGGCAGAGGCGCGGCAGCGGGAACTGGATGGAAGCCAGGACTAGGAGGAACAGGGCAGGACTTGGAGCGCAGCGCGGCAGCTGCACTGAGGTAAGGCTGCTCCTGGTCCTGGCTACTGATTGCTCAATGCTGCTCTCTCTGGGAAAGTGGGAAACACACAGGCAGTTTAGTTTTCTGCTTAGTGCTTCCTAAGGAGAAGGGAAGGGGAAAACTGATCAGTGAGTGACAATGACAGTCAGAGTCAGCAGCACAGTGACTTCACTGGCTCACTGTCATTGACCCCCCACTCATGGCACTAGATCTCTTTAAATGATCCCCCAATGTGCTTTTGGATTTAGGAGGGGCCTGATTGCTGCTTGCAGGATAGTGCATTATCATTGTGAAGAGGAGGGGGTGGGGTGCTATTAATTGCATTGTGTCTGGCAGATGCCCCCATAACAGCATGTCATCCACAGATGCCCCCGTGACAGAGTGTCATCCACAGATGCCCCCATGACAGCGTGTCATCCACAGATGCCCCCATGACAGCGTGTCATCCACAGATGCCCCCATGACAGCGTGTCATCCACAGATGCCCCCATGACAGATGCATCCACAGATGCCCCCATGACAGCGTGTCATCCACAGATGCCCCCATGACAGCGTGTCATCCACAGATGACCCCACGACAGCGTGTCATCCACAGTTGCCCCCATAACAGCGTGTCATCCACAGATGCCCCCATAACAGTTAAAGAAAAAACGGCTCCTAACTATTTTAGCTGGCTCCTAGATTCCAAGGAAATTTGTCAAGCCCTGTATTAGATGACACTGACAAAATGCTGCCAGTGTTATCCAATACATTCCAGAACTGTAGGGGCTGTTTCACATGAGCGGATGCCGTGCGTGTCATCCGCTGCATGAATGACAGCTAAGACCCGCTGTGGACAGCCGAAGCACAGAGCATTAACATGATTGATAATGCTCCGTGCCTCTCTGTGACCTTTTTACTACAAAATCACAGTGAGATAAAGTTGTCACTGTGATTTTGTAGTAAAAGCGGCAAAGAGCATTATTAATTATGTTAGTGTCTCTGCTGTCCGGAATGGGGCTTGGCGCTCATTCACGCAGCGTTCATGACACGCACAGCATCTGCTCATGTGAAACAGCCCAAGGGTTACATAGCATCGTAAGTCAAAATAATGCTATGTGACCCAGTCAGTCCCGAGAGCTTCGGCCAGGAGCTGCACTGTGGACTCGCGACGTGACACACGCTCTTCTGCAAGGGGCCTTAATGTTAAAACCAGATTGGCGGGATAAGGTGTGGGTGGTTAGGTGCATGGCACAATATGCATATTGTTGTGTCCTGCAATCTCCTGAAAATGCCCCTTTTGTATGAGAATTACATAAGGGGACCACATGCGGCCACTAGTTGACTCCTGTATACCTTATAATTGAAGTTATACTTATACTTAAGTGCATCCTAAACTACATATGAAGAGTACCTCATGGCGCAGCAGGTCAGCGGCAATTGGATCCAACGAACTGATAAAAGAGCAGAGAAAAATGCATTCCCTGGGTGAAACATGAAGAAATTCAGTTTCATTGCGAATCGGAATTTAAGTTTTATTTTGACAACTAAAGTGCAATTGTCTCATAAATTCATACCTGATAAATCTGCTCAATTTTGGTATTATCAATGAAGAGAATGTCCGATATAGGAAAGAGATAGGAAAGAGATGAAAAATGACGTGCGGGATGAATCCTGCAGTAGAGTACCTCAATAAACTTCAGAGCTTTAAGTCTAGCTAAAGCTAAGCTAACGCTAACGATGACTGTAGAAGGATAAATTGCATTGTAGAGATAGCAGTGGTGCGAACGAGGTAGTTTCATAGTTTTAGGATGTTTCTAATAGATTCTGTGAGAACCCAACATAAAAGATATTGTGACATGTTCCTTTGAACTCCATATGTACTCAGAAAATATCTGTATATATAGTACTGACAGAGACTGTACAATAGTATGTGGAGTCCATGTGGCTCTGTACTGGGCACTGCCGTACGGGATCTGTGTTGGTGTACATAAAGATTGGATGAGAAGATTTGGAAATGTGTTGTTGAACAGAAAACTAGTGCCAAGAGAAACATAAATTATATTTTCCCTGCTTATTTCCGTTTTCATTGAGGTTCATAGATCTGTGAAATACTTTACTAGGCTGTTTTAGGAAGTAGTATCCATTATGCAACCAGCACCAGAGAAAATTATGTTAAGATATACACTGCACTCCAGTGCAGAGATGGAAATGTAGCGAGATTAAATAAAGATTTATTTAATGAGCTTGTTAGTACCAGAGTTTAACTTATTACAGCCGAACAAGAGGCTACAGTCAGGGTAAAGAAATGTTTACTCTGCCAAAGCCACATGAACAACAGCAAATCATCATTTAGGAGAAGAAACTCTGTAAAATATATTGAAGCTCTTAACCAGATTGTGTGTGATAACAACATGGCAATTTCTACAAATCAAAGGTTCTGAAAGTATTCCATAGAGCAGCTATGCATTTCTTGAATTGTATTCAATCTTGCTCCTGGTGTCATGGCAATAAGTGAAGCATAGGCACTGGTAGTACATAATATGAAAGGGCACTAGAAATATAAACAGCAAATAAATTGAACTCAGTACAGATTTTCAAGTTTTGCCACTCGGTGACTACAGGTTTGTTCTTTAATTGGGAATACTAATGTACTTTAGTCACTAATATTAAGTCTAGGGATGAGCGAATCGACTTCGGATGAAACATCCGAAGTCGATTCGCATAAAACTTTGTTCTAATACTGTACAGAGCAGGAGCTCTGTGCAGTATTAGAATGTATTGGCTCAGGTGAGCCGAAGTTATTGCTTTGCGAAGTCTCGCGAGACTCCATGTAGTAACTTCATAAATGAATTCGTACTGTAAAAAAAACATATCCCGAACTCGGATTCTGTTCCAAGTGGTACCTTGGAACCGAACTGCAGTTCGGGAAATGTTTTTTTAGACATTTACACCCTTTACACCCTTTGTTACAGATAAAAGAGGGCATAATACACACCCTTGAAAAATTATGATTGATGGCCTGCTGATGACCCTAAAAAACATTAGGGTCGAGGCCCTGTTGCTGAACAGACCCTCTAAAAAATTGGCCCTCGCGAACAATTGGATAAGGTGAGTTTATTTAATTTTTTTTTAACCCCTCCAACACCATTTTACTGAGAGTTCTGTATTAAGAATGCGATTATTTTCCCTTATAACCATGTTATAAGGGAAAATAATAAAGATCGGGTCCCCATGCCAAACCTCTCCTAGCAACCATGCGTGAAAGTCGCACCACATCCGCACTTGCTTGTGGATGCTTGGGATTTTCACGCAGCCCCATTCACTTGTATGGGCCCTGCGTTGCGCGAAAAATGCACAATATAGAGCATGCTGCGATTTTCACGCAACGCACAAGTGATGCGTGAAAATCACAGCTCATGTACACAGCCCCATAGAAAAGAATGGGTCTGGATTTAGTGCGGGTGCAATGCTTTCACATCACGCATTGCACCCGTGCGGAAAACTCGCCCATGTGAAAGGGGCCTAATTGTTAATCAGCTGCTTCTATAAATGCTGGCCTGCCCTCTCATTACTTGCCTGAGCTTAGGTTCCTACAGATGTAGTACAGTTAACACACATACTTTATGAAACGTGTTATCTAAACGAAATGCGAGCAAACACCTTCAATTGCTTTTCATTAGCTTTTGTTTCAAGTTAATGTGATGAGTGAAGAATAGTGTTGATAAAGCACCCAAGTACTCGGGTGCTCGGGCCGAACACATCGGGATGTTCGGGTGCTCTACAGAGCACCCGAGTATAATAGGACTCAATGGGAGAAACCGAGCATTAAACCATGTACCCCCTGCTCTGAAGAGGGGAGGGTGCCTGGTTCATAGGAAAAGGTCAGAAATTGATGAAAACACCACCAAAATGGTTAGGGAACAGCATGGGGAGGATGTCTGGATGCATCTTGGACTCCCAGGTAGCTACTGGGAATGATGTTGTCCGAGTAGTATGCCACTATTACAGACTGACAATAATGCGCACAAAACCAAAGATAAAATCGATTTTAGAGGAAAAAATGTTAGGAAACATTCTTTCCTGTATATTTACTTGTATATAAAGTGCAAGTGCTGCCAAAAATTACAAGCAAGAGGCACTCCGATACAACCTGTATATCACATAAAGGAGGGCCTCATCTATATATCTAAATTATGATTGATGGCCTGCTGATGACCCTAAAAAACATTAGGGTCGAGGCCCTGTTGCTGAGCAGACCCTCTAAAAAATTAGGGAGGAGGGTCTGCTGGTGAGCTTAACATCTAAACGATTGTAGGTAAGGGCCTGCTGGTGAGCTGACCCTATAACAGGTTGTAGGTGAGGGCCTGCAGGTGAGCTGACCCTTTAAAACATTATATGCGAGGGCCTGCAGGTGAGCTAACCCTGTAAAAGATTGTAGGTGAGGGCCTGCAGGTGAGCTGACCCTGTAAAAGATTGTAGGTGAGGGCCTGCAGGTGAGCTGACCCTGTAAAACATTATATGCGAGGGCCTGCAGGTGAGCTGTTCCTCTGAAAAATTGTATGCGAGGGCCTGAATGTGAGCTGACCCTGTAAAACATTATATGCAAGGGCCTGCAGGTGAGCTGACCCTGTAAAAAATTATATGCGAGGGTCTGCAGGTGAGCGGACCCTGTAAAACATTAAATGCGAGGGCCTTGGCTACTGAGACTGGACTAGGTGGAAGACATGGTGGTGCTTAACTGACTGGAAGCATTATCTGCTGCAATCCAACCAACCATCTGGTCGCAATGGTCTGACTTTAAGAGTGGTGTCCTGCGCTGCCCTGCAAACTGGGACATGAAGCTATCTGGCAGAAGGAACAGTTTCAATGCGCCCAGGGCCACGTCCTCTGCGTGCACCATCAGCATCACGGCCACTTCCCTGTCCCTTACTGCTCGCCTTCTTCATATCTTCATATTAAATGTTATATATGCTTGAAAGTATGTCACACGAACAGTAGCGTACAGTAGCGTAGGATTTGGAAGTGTATGCGCAAAATTTTAAAAAGGTAATTGGGATGTGCATACGTCACACAGGAGATATCCCACAGATAATGTCAATGCTGTCACCAGCGGCTAATAAAAAATTACAGGGAATGTCATAGGTATTTGGGATGAGGAAACGTTATATTGGAAAGGTACCACCGGTAATGTCACTGTATGACACTGATACATTTTTTCAGCGCACACATTACACTGCAGATGTCGCGCAGCTAATGTCACCGTCCACAGCGTATACCGTCTACGCAAAAAGTTCACTGGATGTCACAGATATTTTTGGGATGCGCACACTTTACACAGGAGATGTGGCGCAGATAATTTAACTGTCCGCAGCAGCCTATTAGATGCCATTTAGTGCAGGATGCGCTAAAAAAATATATTGCTGCTGCCACACACAATAGTCCTTAAAATTACAGGGAATGTCATAGGTATTTGGGATGAGGAAACGTTATATTGGAAAGGTACCACCGGTAATGTCACTGTATGACACTGATACATTTTTTCAGCGCACACATTACACAGGAGATGTGGCGCAGATAATTGAACTGTCCACAGTGGACACCGTCTACTGAAAAAGTACACTGGATGTCACCGATATTTTTGGGATGCGCACACTTTACACAGGAGATGTGGCGCAGATAATTTAACTGTCCGCAGCAGCCTATTAGATGCCATTTAGTGCAGGATGCGCTAAAAAAATATATTGCTGCTGCCACACACAATAGTCCTTAAAAGGACTTTTGGGTCTGTAAAGTTTTAGCAATTTAGTGCAGGTTGCATTACAAATATGTATTGCAGCTGTCACACACAGTAGTCCTTAAAAAGGACTTTTGGGTCTCTGAAAAGTTTTTTTCTAATAAAAATAGTGTAATATCACTCCCTACACTGTCTGTCCCTTTCTATGCACAGCTCTCCCTTACTAAGACTAAGCTGAACACACGCCATCGGGTACTATATAGCACCCGATGACGTGTTGCGGCCAGCCAATCATTGTAATGCCAGTAACTAACAGGACTATGGCATTACAGTGAGAGCAGCACTTACCTACGCAGCCAATAAACGTGCAGGGAGGAGACTCGAGCACTGTGCTCGAGCAAATGCGGTATTCATCTGAATACCGCCATGTGCCAAGCATAGCGATGCTCGAGCCGAACTGGTGTTCAACCGAGCATGCTCGCTCAACACTAGTTAAGAAATTTAAGTTAAGAGTTTGTGTGCTAACCCTGTTTCATCTGTAGTTTAGTAGTATACCAGTGAAAGTGTGCTATTCTGATTGTCTGCCCAAGTACCGAACTTCTACCTGTTTACTGATTCTGATACTCCTGCCCTAACCTTAGCCATAATGTCCTGACACTTTGCTGCTTGCCTTGACCTCAGATAGTTCCACAGAAATTTTTACTGTCACTTTGACATTACTAATGCTGGCATTTAAAATAAGTTGCAAACGGTCCTAGGAGACCCCAGACCATCATTCATAAGTAGAGTTGAGCGAACACCTGGATGTTCGGGTTCGACGAGTTCGGCCGAACTTTCGAAAAATGTTTGGGTTCGGGATCCGAACTCGACCCGAACTTCATCCCGAACCCGAACCCCATAGAAGTCAATGGGGACCCGAACTTTTGGGCACTAAAAAGGCTGTAAAACACACCCGGAAAGGGCTAGAGGGCTGCAAAAGGCAGCAAAATGTAGTTAAATCCCCTGCAAACAAATGTAGATAGGGAAATGATGAGTTAACATAAAATAAATAAAAATTAAACAATATTAATTGGAGTGAGGTCCCATAGCACAGAATCAGGCTTCAAGTGACCCACCAATGGAGAAGGTCACTTACTATTATTTTGACCACAGCACCCAGACAAAGGAGAGAGGTCCCACAGCAGAGAACCAGGCATCATATCACCCACCACAGGAGTAGGCCACCATTTAGTTACTTTGACCCCTACACCCAGACGGAGGAGAGAGGTTACACAGCAGAGAATCAGGCATTTAGATCACCCACCACAGGAGTAGGCCCCCATTGAATCAGACCCTGGCAACCATGTCAGATGGCACAACCATCAGCTTTATATCAATCAGCACAGGAGAAGGCGACTTTGAAAGACTTTGACCCCTACACCCAAATGGAGGAGAGAGGTTTCACAGCAGAGAATCAGGCATCATATCAACCACCACAGGAGAAGCCACCATTTAGTTACTTTGACCCCTGCACCCAGGAAGAGGAGAGAGGCCCCACAGCACATATTCTGGCATCATATCAGCCACCACAGGAGAAGCCACCATTGAGTTACTTTGACCCCTGCACCCAGGAAGAGGAGAGAGGCCCCACAGCACATATTCTGGCATCATATCAGCCACCACAGGAGAAGCCACCATTGAGTTACTTTGACCCCTGCACCCAGGAAGAGGAGAGAGGCCCCACAGCACATATTCTGGCATCATATCAGCCACCACAGGAGAAGCCACCATTGAGTTACTTTGACCCCCGCACCCAGGAAGAGGAGAGAGGCACCACAGCACATATTCAGGCATCATATCACACACCACAGGAGAAGGCCTCTTTCAGTGATTTAGGCCTTTGGACCCAGACAGAGGAGAGAGGCACCACAGCACATATTCTGGCATCATATCAGCCACCACAGGAGAAGCCACCATTGAGTTACTTTGACCCCTGCACCCAGGAAGAGGAGAGAGGCCCCACAGCACATATTCTGGCATCATATCAGCCACCACAGGAGAAGCCACCATTGAGTTACTTTGACCCCTGCACCCAGGAAGAGGAGAGAGGCCCCACAGCACATATTCTGGCATCATATCACCCACCACAGGAGTAGGCCACCATTTAGTTACTTTGACCCCTACACCCAGACGGAGGAGAGAGGTTACACAGCAGAGAATCAGGCATTTAGATCACCCACCACAGGAGTAGGCCACCATTGAATCAGACCCCGGCAACCATGTCAGATGGCACAAGCATAAGCTTTATATCAATCAGCACAGGAGAAGGCGACTTTGACAGACTTTGACCCCTACACCCGGACGGAGGAGAGAGGTTTCAAAGCAGAGAATCAGGCATTTAGATCACCCACCACAGGAGTAGGGCCCCAATTTAATGGGACCCCGGCAACCATGTCAGATGGCACAACCATCAGCTTCATATCAATCAGCACAGGAGAAGGCGACTTTGAAAGACTTTGACCCCTACACCCAGACGGAGGAGAGAGGTTTCACAGCAGAGAATCAGGCATTTAGATCACCCACCACAGGAGTAGGCCCCCATTGAATCAGACCCTGGCAACTATGTCAGATGGCACAACCATCAGCTTTATATCAATCAGCACAGGAGAAGGCGACTTTGAAAGACTTTGACCCCTACACCCAGATGGAGGAGAGAGGTTTCACAGCAGAGAATCAGGCATCATATCAACCACCACAGGAGAAGCCACCATTTAGTTACTTTGACCCCTGCACCCAGGAAGAGGAGAGAGGCCCCACAGCACATATTCTGGCATCATATCAGCCACCACAGGAGAAGCCACCATTGAGTTACTTTGACCCCTGCACCCAGGAAGAGGAGAGAGGCCCCACAGCACATATTCTGGCATCATATCAGCCACTCACAGGAGAAGCCACCATTGAGTTACTTTGACCCCTGCACCCAGGAAGAGGAGAGAGGCCCCACAGCACATATTCTGGCATCATATCACCCACCACAGGAGTAGGCCACCATTTAGTTACTTTGACCCCTACACCCAGACGGAGGAGAGAGGTTACACAGCAGAGAATCAGGCATTTAGATCACCCACCACAGGAGTAGGCCACCATTGAATCAGACCCCGGCAACCATGTCAGATGGCACAAGCATAAGCTTTATATCAATCAGCACAGGAGAAGGCGACTTTGACAGACTTTGACCCCTACACCCGGACGGAGGAGAGAGGTTTCAAAGCAGAGAATCAGGCATTTAGATCACCCACTACAGGAGTAGGCCCCAATTTAATGGGACCCCGGCAACCATGTCAGATGGCACAACCATCAGCTTCATATCAATCAGCACAGGAGAAGGCGACTTTGAAAGACTTTGACCCCTACACCCAGACGGAGGAGAGAGGTTTCACAGCAGAGAATCAGGCATTTAGATCACCCACCACAGGAGTAGGCCCCCATTGAATCAGACCCTGGCAACCATGTCAGATGGCACAACCATCAGCTTTATATCAATCAGCACAGGAGAAGGCGACTTTGAAAGACTTTGACCCCTACACCCAGATGGAGGAGAGAGGTTTCACAGCAGAGAATCAGGCATCATATCAACCACCACAGGAGAAGCCACCATTTAGTTACTTTGACCCCTGCACCCAGGAAGAGGAGAGAGGCACCACAGCACATATTCTGGCATCATATCAGCCACCACAGGAGAAGCCACCATTTAGTTACTTTGACCCCTGCACCCAGGAAGAGGAGAGAGGCCCCACAGCACATATTCTGGCATCATATCAGCCACCACAGGAGAAGCCACCATTGAGTTACTTTGACCCCTGCACCCAGGAAGAGGAGAGAGGCCCCACAGCACATATTCTGGCATCATATCACCCACCACAGGAGTAGGCCACCATTTAGTTACTTTGACCCCTACACCCAGACGGAGGAGAGAGGTTACACAGCAGAGAATCAGGCATTTAGATCACCCACCACAGGAGTAGGCCACCATTGAATCAGACCCCGGCAACCATGTCAGATGGCACAAGCATAAGCTTTATATCAATCAGCACAGGAGAAGGCGACTTTGACAGACTTTGACCCCTACACCCGGACGGAGGAGAGAGGTTTCAAAGCAGAGAATCAGGCATTTAGATCACCCACCACAGGAGTAGGCCCCAATTTAATGGGACCCCGGCAACCATGTCAGATGGCACAACCATCAGCTTCATATCAATCAGCACAGGAGAAGGCGACTTTGAAAGACTTTGACCCCTACACCCAGATGGAGGAGAGAGGTTTCACAGCAGAGAATCAGGCATCATATCAACCACCACAGGAGAAGCCACCATTTAGTTACTTTGACCCCTGCACCCAGGAAGAGGAGAGAGGCCCCACAGCACATATTCTGGCATCATATCAGCCACCACAGGAGAAGCCACCATTGAGTTACTTTGACCCCGCACCCAGGAAGAGGAGAGAGGCACCACAGCACATATTCAGGCATCATATCACACACCACAGGAGAAGGCCTCTTTCAGTGATTTAGGCCTTTGGACCCAGACAGAGGAGAGAGGCACCACAGCACATATTCTGGCATCATATCAGCCACCACAGGAGAAGCCACCATTGAGTTACTTTGACCCCTGCACCCAGGAAGAGGAGAGAGGCCCCACAGCACATATTCTGGCATCATATCAGCCACCACAGGAGAAGCCACCATTTAGTTACTTTGACCCCTTCACCCAAACAGAGGAGAGAGGTTCCACATCAGAGAATCAGGCATCATATCAACCACCACAGGAGTAGGCCACAATTTAGTTTATTTGACCCCTGCACCCAGGAAGAGGAGAGAGGCCCCACAGCACATATTCTGGCATCATATCACACACCACAGGAGAAGGCCTCTTTCAGTGATTTAGGCCTTTGGACCCAGACAGAGGAGAGAGGTCAGAGATTAGCTTCATATCCCCCAGCACAGCAGAAGACCGCTTTATTTGACTTAGGCCTCAGCACCCAGACAGAAGACAGAGGTAGCATGGCAGAGGTTATGGCTTCATGTCACCCGTTAGTTTAACCGGCCACTTTCATCTGGTTAGCCCCGGCGCCCAGACAGAGAAGAGTTTCATTCAACTGTGGGTTTCATAAAATTTGTATCAAATAAAGAAGTGGCCCGTAGCACAACAAGACATGTTTTAGGCAGTTAATAAGGACTACTCTGCACAAGGGAGGGACAGGTCCTGTGGGATCCATGCCTGGTTCATCTTTATGAAGGTCAGCTTGTCCACGTTGGCTGTGGACAGGCGGCTGCGCTTGTCAGTAATGACGCCCCTGCCGTGCTGAATACGCGCTCAGATAAAACGCTGGCCGCCGGGCAGGAAAGCACCTCCAAGGCATAACATGCTAACTCTGGCCACGTGGACAATTTCGAAACCCAGTAGTTGAATGGGGCCGAACCATCCGTCAGGATGTGGAGGGGTGTGCAGACATACTGTTCAACCATGTTAGTGAAATGCTGCCTCCTGCTAACACGCTCCGTATCAGGTGTCGGTGCAGATAGCTGTGGCGTGAGACAAAACTTTTCCACATTTCTGCCATGCTAACCCTGCCCTCAGATGAGCTGGCCGTGACACAGCTGCGTTGGCGACCTCTTGCCACTCCTCTGCCTTCACCTTCCACCTGTTCCCTGTGACATGTGGGAATGCTCTCAAGAGCGCTCTATCAGCGTAGCGCTTGTACTCACAAGCATCTTACGGTCGCGCTCCAGTTCAGGAATTAAAGTGGGCACATTGTCTTTATACCGGGATCCAGCAGGGTGGCCACCCAGTAGTCTGCACACGTTAAAACGTGGGCAACTCTGCTGTCGCTAGCGCAGGCATTGGAGCATATATTCGCTCATGTGGGCCAGGCTACCCATGGGTAAGGACAAGCTGTCCTCTGTGGGAGGCGTATCGTCATCGTCCACCGTATCCCCCAGCCACGCACCAGTGATGGGCCTGGGCTGCCACCCCGCTGTGAACTTGCGCCATCCTCGTCCCCTCCACCTCCTCCTCCTCATCCTCCTCGTCCTCCAGTACAGTGCCTTGGCTGGCGACTCTGTGAACCTGTCCTCTGCTGCTTAAACAAACCTCCCTCTGAGCCAATTCGAACAGACTGGCCCGAAAGTGTTAGAAACGAGCCCTCATCTCCTCCTCCTCCTCCTCCACCTGGGCCACCTCCTCTAACATCATTGCCCTAAGTGTTTTCTCAAGGAGACATAGAAGTGGTATTGTAACGCTGATAACAGTGTCATCGCCACTGGCCATGTTGGTGGAGTACTCAAACAGCGCAGCAGGGCACACAGGTCTCGCATGGAGGCCCAATCATTGGTGGTGAAGTGGTGCTGTTCGGCAGTACGACTGACGCGAGCGTGCTGCAGCTGAAACTCCACTATGGCCTGCTGCTGCTCGCACAGTCTCTCCAGCATGTGCAAGGTGGAGTTCCACCGGGTGGGCACGCCGCATATGAGGCGGTGAGCGGGAAGGCCGAAGTTCCGCTGTAGCGCAGACAGGCGAGCAGCGGCAGGATGTGAACGGCGGAAGCGCGCACAGACGGCCCGCACTTTATGCAGCAGCTCTGACATGTTGGGGTAGTGGTGAATGAACCTCTGCACCACCAAGTTCAGCACATGCGCCAGGCAAGGGATGTGCGCCAAACCGGCTAGTCCCAGAGCTGCCACGAGATTTCGCCCATTATCGCATACCACCAGGCCTGGCTTGAGGCCCACCGGCAGAAACCACTCGCCGGTCTGTTGTTCAATACCCCGCCACAACTCCTTTGCGCTGTGGGGCCTGTCCCCCAAACATATGAGTTTCAGAATGGCCTGCTGACGTTACCCCGGGCTGTGCTGAAGTTGGTGGTGAAGGTGTGTGGCTGACCGGATGAGCTGGTGGAAGCAGTGGAGGAGGAAGCCGAGTAGGAGGAGGAGGCTACAGGAGGCAGAGAATGATGCCCTGCGATCCTAGGGGGCGGAAGGACGTGCGCCAAGGAACTGTCCGCGGGCCCAGCCGCCACTACATTCATCCAGTGTGCAGTTAGTGAGATATAGCGTCCCTGGCCGTGCTTACTGGTCCACGTATCTGTGGTTAGGTGGACCTTGCCACAAATGGCGTTGCGCAGTGCACACTTGATTTTATCGGACACTTGCATGTGCAGGGAAGGCACGGCTGTCTTGGAGAAGTAGTGGCGGCTGGGAACCACATACTGCGGGACAGCCATGGCCATCAGCTGTTTGAAGCTGTCTGTGTCCACCAGCCGGAATGACAGCAGTTTCAAAGGCCAGCAGTTTAGAAATGCTGGCGCTCAGGCCAAGGGCTCGAGGGTGACTCGGGGGAATTTGCGCTTCCTCTCTAAGGTTTGAGATATTGAGAGCTGAACGCTGCTGTGTGATATAGTGGAGACGCTAGTTGACGGTGGCGGTGGTGGTGGTGTCGGTGGCACATCCTCTGTTTGCTGCTCGGCAGGTGGCAACATTCCTCTCGAGGCGGAAGCCGAGGCAGCAGCGGTAGAGGGAGCAGGGGAGCCTCAGCGAGTGCCTGGTTTTTAAGGTGTGTACCCCACTGCAGTTCATGCTTTGCATGTAGATGCCTGGTCATGCAGGTTGTGCTGAGGTTCAGAACGTTAATGCCTCGCCTCAGGCTCTGATGGCAGAGCGTGCAAGTCACTCGGGTCTTGTCGGTAGGACATTGTTTAAAGAAGTGCCATGCCAGGGAACTCTTTGAAGCTGCCTTTGTGGGGCTGGGTCCCTGTTGGCGATGTCCAGTAGCAGGCGAACTCTGGGGCGGCGGCTCGTCTGCTTTGGCCCCTGCTCCTCTTTGGCTTCGCTGTTGTCTCGGTCTCACCACTACCTCTTCCTCTGAACTGTGAAAGTCATCGCCACGACCTTCAGTCCATGTGGGGTCTAAGACCTCATCGTCCTCTGCATCGTCTTCCACCCAGTCTCCTCCCTGACCTCCTCCTGTTCAGTCTGCACACTGCAAAAGACGCGGCAGTGGGCACCTGTGTTTCATCATCATCAGAGAGTCGGTGACTCTGCTGTGGTGGTATTCCCATGTCCTCTTCATCTGGAGACATAAGTGGTTGTGCGCCAGTGCATGGTATGTCTTCCTCCACTGGGGAAGGGCTAGGTGGACGCCCCTGGGAAACCCTGGAAGCAGAGTCTTCAAACAGAAGAAGAGACTGCTGCATAACTTGTGGCTCAGACCGCTTCCCTGATATGCTTGGGGGTGATGTGACAGACTGATGGGCTTGGTTTTCAGGTGCCACCTGTGCGCTTTCCGCAGAAGACTGGGTGGAAGACCATGTGGTGAACGTGCTGGAAGCACTGTCGGCCACCCAATCGATTAATGCCTGTACCTGCTCAGGCCTTACCATCCTAAGAGCGGCATTGGGCCCCACGAGATATTGCGGTACATTCTGCCGGCTAGTTGAGGGAGTTCGTTCCCTACTGTGTGCGCCTGAGCCGAACGGCCACGCCCTCTACCAGCAACAGAGGCTCCACGGACACCACCACGACCGCGTCCTCGTCCCTTAATAGTATTTTTCTTCATTGTTGCGATTCAACTCGCACCACAATGAAATATATTATTTTTTATAAGCAAAATCCCCTCACTGGAATACTTTCAGTCTTTTGACTGTATGGATTACAGATGGAATGACTGTTATATGTGAGTACCGCTTTCTTTGACAGATTCTAGTATGGGTACATATATGTTTTCCCAACCCCAGCACATTAGTTTGCTAATTCCAGATGTATGAAACGCAGGCCTAACTGTATCTAGTATATTGAACGCCAGATAAACTAACTTGGCCTTTTTTAAATAAAAAATTCCCTCACTGGAATACTTTCAGTCTTTTGACTGTATGGATTACAGATGGAATGACTGTTATATGTGAGTACCGCTTTCTTTGACAGATTCTAGTATGGGTACATATATGTTTTCCCAACCCCAGCACATTAGTTTGCTAATTCCAGATGTATGAAACGCAGGCCTAACTGTATCTAGTATATTGAACGCCAGATAAACTAACTTGGCCTTTTTAAATAAAAAAATTCCCTCACTGGAATACTTTCAGTCTTTTGACTGTATGGATTACAGATGGAATGACTGTTATATGTGAGTACCGCTTTCTTTGACAGATTCTAGTATGGGTACATATATGTTTTCCCAACCCCAGCACATTAATTTGCTAATTCCAGATGTATGAAACGCAGGCCTAACTGTATCTAGTATATTGAACGCCAGATAAACTAACTTGGCCTTTTTAAATAAAAAAATTCCCTCACTGGAATACTTTCAGTCTTTTGACTGTATGGATTACAGATGGAATGACTGTTATATGTGAGTACCGCTTTCTTTGACAGATTCTAGTATGGGTACATATATGTTTTCCCAACCCCAGCACATTAGTTTGCTAATTCCAGATGTATGAAACGCAGGCCTAACTGTATCTAGTATATTGAACGCCAGATAAACTAACTTGGCCTTTTTTAAATAAAAAAATTCCTCACTGGAATACTTTCAGTCTTTTGACTGTATGGATTACAGATGGAATGACTGTTATATGTGAGTACCGCTTTCTTTGACAGATTCTAGTATGGGTACATATATGTTTTCCCAACCCCAGCACATTAGTTTGCTAATTCCAGATGTATGAAACGCAGGCCTAACTGTATCTAGTATATTGAACGCCAGATAAACTAACTTGGCCTTTTTAAATAAAAAAAATTCCCTCACTGGAATACTTTCAGTCTTTTGACTGTATGGATTACAGATGGAATGACTGTTATATGTGAGTACCGCTTTCTTTGACAGATTCTAGTATGGGTACATATATGTTTTCCCAACCCCAGCACATTAATTTGCTAATTCCAGATGTATGAAACGCAGGCCTAACTGTATCTAGTATATTGAACGCCAGATAAACTAACTTGGCCTTTTTAAATAAAAAAATTCCCTCACTGGAATACTTTCATGGCTTTTCGACTGTATGGATTACAGGTGGACTGGTATTAGTAGGGGTGACACAAGCACACCCAAGTCCCTGATGTAGGATTTCTATGGCACAGACCACTATTACAAGTGATTAATGGACGTTGGGAGAGATTGTGCTGCAGCACTAGTCCCAAGATGGCCGCCGCCTATCAGCCCAGTAACATGTGCCACAAAATGGTCTGCACAACCTTTAAAAAAATAGCCTTGGACTGTGCTGCTAAATCGCTATTGGTCTGAATCCCAGGTGTAGATGTCTGACTTGTTTGGAGCTTTGGAATGCACACTGTGGCAGCTTCTGCTGCAGCACTACAAGTCGCAAAATGGCGGCCGGCGGTCAGCCCAGGTACATGTGGATGGAAAAATCACTCTGGCCACTCTAAAAATAGCCAATCCCTATCAAAAAAGCAGCTCAGCTGCAGTTGTTCAGATGAATCACAGGTGGAGGAGAGAAATTTGCTTCCAGTTATTCAATTATCCCTGCCTATTCTCGCCCTAGCATCAGCTGCGTCTATCCCTGTTCTATTCACATCGGGAGTGAGCACGTCCCGACGTGCGCACAAGCTTATAAAGAGGCTGAGTCACATGCTGCACTTGGCCAATCACAGCCTTGCCAATAGTAGGCATGGCTGCGATGGCATCTTAGGGCAAGTAGTATGATGCATGTTGATTGGCTGCTTTGCAGCCTTTCAAAATGCGCCAAAATACATGCCGAACGACGAACCCGAACCCGAACTTTTTTGAAAATGTCCGGGTTCGGGTCCGGGTCCCGGACACCCCAAAATTCGGTACGAACCCGAACGATGCTCGAACTGTTCGCTCAACACTATTCATAAGCTTTCAGAGCAATTGGAGCACTTTTTATTTGAGTCCCATTTTTTGGGACCCTATCAAATGTCGGGAAATCCCCCCCCTTAACTGCAAATTACCCTAACACCATCCATTGGTGTTTCTAGCACTTGGTACAATAGACATGTGCCCTCAGTCCTTTCCTGGTTACCCTGGTGTGCTTGGCATCGACTTATCCTGTTAGTGATGTAGACAGCATAAACTCATAGATCTGTTAAATTTATCACAGTGGCTGTTACGGTATTAAAAATTAGCTGCACAGCTAGACACTGGTGTCTAACTTTACAGCAACAATTGGTTGGTCTATTGCTATTTGGAACAATTTTAACACATTATTTCATCTTAAACCACACGCCCTTGTTGAGCGGGAACAGAAACAGATAAGTTGGGTGCAGTGGGTTAGTATATTTGGGTTTACAGTATATCATATAGTAAATTTGCTGTCATTTCTGTATCAGTGCAATGCTAATGCCTGTAAGTGGAGTGCACAGAAATGATCTTGCAAAAAAACAAAAAACAAAAACAAAAAAATCTTGTATTCTATGCAATACAAGATCAAAGAATTCAGGTATTCAAAATTCACTGGATCATTAGATACTGTTATATTGGTGACCTGTGCCCCCCTGTCATTATTCCAGGGGAGCACAGTCACCGCTCCACTCATCTTCCTGCTCCTTCTCTGGTGGCCCGGATCTGCCAGCCTTCCACAGCTTCTTTATGGTGGGCCCAGCCACTGCAGTGATTTGGTTTGTCTTCCCCAGCAGGCTGTGGCCAGTTGTTGCTGACAAGGCCTCTTACCTCTACTCATAGGGCGCATGCTAACTCCAGCTCTAAAAGGGCCAGTGTTCATGCCCCTAATATTTACCAGTAAATGGCTGGTAACCTCGAGGTACCTCAGGCTACTTCCCCAGTGGGAGGATACCTGACAAATAGGTTGTCTATGTTGCTAATTTCCTGTGAAGGTGTGCTGCATTCATTTGTTTGTCTACCGACCTCTGCAAGTTTACTGAATTCTGACCCTCTGCTGCCTGACCCGACCTGTGCCTGACCTCTGTATTGACCATGACCATTTTCTGACTGCCCTGACCACGGATCATCTACCATATTGCATGTACTCTGCCTGCCCTAACCTCAGCCTGTCCCTAATCACCGATTTGCCTGACCCTTCGGTGCTCCGCACCAGTGACAGTGACCCCATGGGTTAGCATGCAGCAGACTGTATGTTCAACCATACAGAGACTACTCCAGGAAGTAACTCCCTTGGTGGCTCCCTTCAGTGAAGTCCAGATCCTTGCATAGAGGTTAAAGAGTGAATACAAGGAGACAGCCAGGATAATGCATTTAAAATTATCCCAAAGTCAAATTTGTTGGTTGACATAATGTTTTCACATACAAAGGCCCACAATCTAATAAGGCTATAGTTTATCCAGTGGAAGGCAAAAAAAAAAAAAACTGTTGAGGTAGAAGCCAATTTTCCTCAATATAGGGAAAAACATTTTCATCTCAACTCCAATCAGGCAACCAGAATAACTCCCTGGATCAACAATCCATTTCTAGCAACTATAACCGTAATATTGTTAGACTCTTTTAGTTAATTCACCATCATCATCCCCTTAAGGCAGAGAGTTCCGTAGTCTCACTGCTCTTACAGTAAAGAAAACCTCTTCTATGTTTGTGTAGAAACCTTCTTTCCTCTAGACATAGAGGATTTCCCCTTGTCACAGTCACAGTCCTGGGGAAAAAATAGATGATGGGAGAGATCTCTGTACTGACCCTTGATATATTCATACATAGTTATTAGATCTCCCCTTAGTTGTCTTTTTTCTAAACTGAATAACCCTAATTTTGATAATATTTCTGGGAACTATAGTCCACCCATTCCAGTTATTACTTTAGTTGCTCTTATCTGAACCCTCTCGAGCTCTGCTATGTCTGCCTTGTTCACAGGAGCACAGAACTGTACACAGTACTCCATGTGTGGTCTGACTAGTGATTTGTAAAGTGGCAGGACTATGTTCTCATCACGGGCATCTATGCGCCTTTATGCAACCCATTCTCTTATTGGCCTTGGTAGCAGCTGCCCGTCAGTGGTTTCTACAGCTTAGTTTGCTGTCCACTAAAACTCCAAAGTCATTTTCCTTTACTTTAAACAGTGTTTTACAATTTAGTATGTATTGGTGACATGTATTTTTCCTTACCACTGGTAATTTGTCAGTGTTAAACCTCATCTGCCATTTTTATGCCCAAGCCTCCAATCTATCCAGATCCATCTGAAGCAGTATACTGTCCTGTTTCATGTTAATTACTTTACACAGTTTAGTGTCATCTGCAAAAATTGATATTTTGCTATGCAAGCCTTCTACAATAATATATTAAAGTTAATAGGGCCCAATACTGACCCTTGTGGTACCCCAGTAGTGACCCAATCTGAGTATGTACCATTAATAAACATACTCTGTTTTCTATCACTGAACCATTTACTTACCCACATACAGACATTTTCTCCCTGTCAAAGCATGAAGCCATGACCATATGGCAACCGATCCCTCATGAAGTCATGCTGATATGGGGTCATTTGCTTATTTTTATTAAGGTACTCCAAAATAGCATCTCTTAGAAAACCTTCAAACAGTTTACCCATGACAAATGGTTACACTTAATGGTCTATAGTTTCCAGGCTCTGTTTTTGAAAATTTGCACCATAATTGCTAAGCTCCAATTCTGTGGAACACTCCCTGTCAATATAGAGTCCTTAAATATCATAAATAAGGGTATGGCTATGAGATTACTTAATCTCTTTTAGGATATGGGGGCTTATGCCATCTGGTACCGGTGATTTGTCTCTTTTAATGTTTCACACTGTGCTTTCCCTTTCTACTATTGACATCCATCATAGGATAGTAAAATGCTTTAGTTTTGTTCCCATTCATTGTCAATGGGGACAAAACTGAACTGAATGGAACGGAGTGCACCAGAATGCATTCCGTTCTGTTTTATTGCGTTCCCATGATGCACACAAAAGCAATGAAAGCTGCGTTTTTTAGTGCATCCTGGGATGCGGAGCAAGACGGATCCATCATGACTCACAATGTAAGTCAATGGTGACAGATCCGTTTTCTCTGACACAAACATGTCATGGCTATTTTAGAGATAATACAACCGGATATGTTCATAATGGATGCAGGCGGTTGTATTATCATGACCGAAACATTTTTGCTGCTCCATGAAGGATCCAGCAAAAACGCAAATGTTCAAATAGACTAAGACGCCGCTGTACTTCTTCCTGGGTCAGACAGGGCATTTCATCTGTTTATTTTCCTCAGTGAATACAGTGGAGAAAAAAAATATGTAATATGCTATCTCATCATCGCTGTCTGCAACTCCTCCCTCATGCTCTCTGGCTGACAGATTTATACTTTTTACCATTTATATAATTGAAGAACATTTTATGGTTAGTTTTAATCTCTTTGGCAATGAATCTCTCTTTCTCTAGTTTGGCTGCTTTTATTTGTCTTTTACATATTCAATTTTTTCCTTATTTTTTTCAATGCTATCTCGCTACCCTCCTGTTTTAGTGATTTAAATGCTTTTTTTGGTCATTTATTGCTTTCTAAACAATTTTATTTATCCACATTGTTTTTTTCTTGTTCCTTACCCTTTTATTCCCAAAAGGTATGTACCTCTCACAATTAGAGTTTAGGATGGGTTTAAAAACATTTTGTGGCTGTATTGTAATTTTTGAGGACTTTGTCCCAATGGCCTCTCTTA
The DNA here is from genome assembly GCA_033119425.1 of Bufotes viridis. Lineage (NCBI taxonomy): Eukaryota > Metazoa > Chordata > Amphibia > Anura > Bufonidae > Bufotes > Bufotes viridis. Next base: position 454,840,651 of record CM065590.1, read on the forward strand.
GTTGAATACATTTTACTTTTTTTTAAGTTTGGTATTTTCGTGCCTCACTGAACAAATACTCCTTTGAATGATAATTGGAACGTTATTATTTTATGGTCACTATTTCCCACGTGTCCCCCAACCTGCACATCTGTTGTTCTGTCAGGTCTATTGGTTAGTACTAAGTCCAGTTTGGCCGTCCCTCTAGTTGGGTCCAGAACTAGTTGGCAAAGGAAGTTGTCTTTGGTTATTGCCAAGAACCTGTTTACTTTATGAGATCTAAAGGTTTCAGTTTCCCAGCCTATATTTGCCTAGTTTAAGTCCCCCATAATAACGACCTCATGATTTGCTGCCTCATCTCATCTATTTTACTAGTAGGCTTAGGCCTCTTTCAGACAGGCGTTGCGGGTGCACTCCGTCAAACAGTGCGGGTGCGTTGCGGGAATCGCCGCGATTTTTCCCTGCGAGTGCAAAGCGCTGTCATGCGTTTTGCACGCGCGGGAGAAAAATCGGCACTTTTGGTACCCAGACCCGAACCTGCACTTCTTCACAGAAGTGCATGTTTGGGTCAGAAATTGTCCCGCTGGTATTATTTCACATTATAACATAGTTATAATGTAAAATAATACCCTTGGCCATCTCCCTAATGTTTAAACTGGTGCAGAATGAGTTAAAATAATAAACTAATAATTACTTACCTGTTCCATTTGATCGCGAAGCCCGGCCTCCTCTTCGTTAGCTTGAAAGATGTAAAGGACCTGTGATGATGTCACAGCATCACATGGCCCAATCACCTGCTCCATCACTATGGTGATGGAGCATGTGATGGTCCATGTGACCATGTGACATCATCCAAGGTCCTTAACCACTATCCACAGCCTGAGGATAGTGGTTAAGGACCTGGATGATGTCACATGGTCACATGGACCAATCACATGCTCCATCACCATAGTGATGGAGCAGTGATTGAGCCATGTGATGTGACGTCATCACAGGTCCTTTAGATCATAGATGCTGCAGGGAAGAGAGGACAGATCGCGACTACGCGATCAAGTGGCTAAGGTAAGTTAACTTTTATTATTTTTAACCCCTTCCTCATCATTTAACAATGCATTCTTTATTAAGAATGCTATTATTTCCCCTTATAACCATGTTATAAGGGAAATAATAGAGATTGAGTCCCGTTGCTAAGCAACAATGCGGGAAAATCGTAGCGCATCCGCGCTGGTTGCGGATGCTTGCGATTTTCCGCATCCCCATTCACTTCTATGGGGCCTGCGTTGCGTGAAAAACGCAGAATATAGAACATGCTGTGATTTTCACGCAACGCAGAAGTGATGCGTGAAAATCACCGCTCATGTGCACAGCCCCATAGAAATGAATGGGTCTGGATTCAGTGCGGGTGCAATGCGTCCTCCTCACGCATTGCACCCGCGCGGAAAACTCGCCCGTGTGAAAGGGGCCTTAGAAACAATAAATCATCCCTTCTCCCAGTAAACCCCACAAACTTTTTTCAGCCCTTTTAAAAACAGCAAGTATTGAGAAAAGTCACAAATGTCTGAGCAAATACCACATGCATCCTGATTTATGGCTTTTTTAAGTAAAAAAATAGAAACAAAAATATTGACAAATTTTCCTCAGTTTCTTCCATGTCATATATCTGCCTTCTTCTGTCTTATGTCTATAGTCAGAATGATGTAGACTGCAGAATCACTGCAGTTTCTTTTTCTGTTCTGTTTAATTATTATTTTAATCAATTTACCATTGCAAATCTGCCATCTGGTATAATGACAATGTAAATTAAAGTTTTTTCTAACTCATTCAGTTCTTCAGATCTTTTGTTATTACAAGCAACCAAGTGATTTAATCTACAATCACATTTAAATAATAACATTAGAGATGAGCGAATATTTCAAAAATTCGTTTCGCCGGTTCAGAAATTCGATGCAAATAATTTCGGATTGAACCGATTTTTTTCCAAAAAATTCAGTTCAATCTGAAATTATTTGCATCAAATTTCGCTAAAAAACGTCTATTTTCTGGCTGCCTTTATAGTGGTGTAGAACACTGTGCCTTGCAGTAACATGCATAGTGAGTCTGCTTTGGTAGTGAAATAATACTGTGAGTCCGTATGACATGCAGATGACAGACATCGCTCTTAGAATCACTGCACACTTCACATATTTGGGTAGTCACTCAAGAGTGGGATTGGGGCTGTGAGCTGGATATCTGCACCTTTCAGACCCTGTTCACATACCATAGTTAGTCTAGTGGTAGGATCCCATGCCATGCTGAGAAACCTTGACGTGGTGCATGAGGGGCTCCGATATGTTCCTGACTGGGAGATATTGGCGAATGGCTCAGCTTTTACCATCAGCTTGAGGGATTAGCCAGTATTGTCAGGTGCTTATCTTTGTGGTGCACTTTTTTTCAGTGATTTATGTGTTTTATATTTTTCCATCCACACATTGTTTCATTTTGTGTAGGATGTTTGTGTGGTGCATGTGGTTCGTGCCGGCATCCTCCATTGTATGCAATTTTTGCTGGGGATGGCCGCTCACTGCAAACCACATGCAGAGGAGCTGCTCCCCCAGTTAGTAAGACGCAACAGTGTTTGGGGTTTGAGCAGTTCCACCCATTTAGGTCACGTTTATTTCTGTCATTTTTGCTTTATATGTATTAAATGTGCCATTGCGTATGGCTGGTATTCAGTTGCACCTGGGAGCTTGTGTCACATGGTCTGTTGTAGGTGCGGCCTGCGGCCTCAATTTTCTCCCATTGCATTGTTGGTCCTGCAGTGCAGGTGAGTGGGATTGGGGCTGTGAGCTGGATATCTGCACCTTTCAGACCCTGTTCACACACCATAGTTAGTCTAGTGGTAAGACCCCAATCCATGCTGAGAAACCTTGATATGGTGCATGAGGGGCTCCGATATGTTCCTGACTGGGAGATATTGGCGAATGGCTCAGCTTTTAACATCAGCTTGAGGGATTAGCCAGTGTTGTCAGGTGCTTATCTTTGTGGTGCACTTTTTTTCAGTGATTTAAATGCAACTTAAAAGGTGAAACTAATATATGAGATAGACTCATTACATGCAAAGCGAGATATTTCAAGCCTTTATTTGCAATAATTTGGATGATTATGGCTTACAGCTAGTGTTGATCGAGCACCAAAGTGCTCGGGTGCTCTGGTGCTCGAGTAGAACATTTTGGGATGCTCAGGTGCTCCAGAGCACCAGAGCACAATGGAAGTCAATGGGAGAACCAGAGTATTAAACCAGACACCCCCTGCTCTGAAAAGGGGAGGGTATCTAGTTCACAGGAAAAGGTCATAAATTGATGAAAACACCACTGAAATGGTTCGGGAACAGCATGTGGAGGATGTCTGGATGCATCTTGGACTCCCAGGTTGCTGCTGGGAACAATGTTGTCCGAGTAGTACGCCACTTTTACAGCCTGTATATTTACTTGTATATAAAGTGCAAGTGCTGCCAAAAATTTAAAGGAAGAGGCACTCCGATTCAACCTGTATATCACATAAATGAGGGCCTCATTCACATTGTTGTACAATTGTTCAGGTAGTGGGACTCCTACACTCATAAAGCCTATGCACTTAGGGTCCTTTCACACTGGCGTTTTGGTTTTCCCGCATAGAGATCCGTCGTCGGGTCTCTATGCCGGAAGAATCCTGATCAGGATCATCCCCATGCATTCTGAATGGAGAGAAATCCGTTCAGGATGCATCAGAATGTCTTCAGTTCAGGACCGGAAAGTTTTTTGGACGCAGCAAATACCGCAGCATGCTGCGCTTTTTGTTCCGTCCAAAAATCCGGAACACTTGCTGCAAGGCCGGATCCGGAATTAATGCCCATTGAAAGACATTAATCCGGATCCGGCCTTAAGATAAACGCCGTTTCGGCGCATCGCCGGATCCGACGTTTAGCCTTTTCTCAATTGTTACCATGGCAGCCAGGATGCTAAAGTCCTGGTTGCCATTGTAAAATGTAGTGGGGAGTGGGAGAGCAGTATACTTACCATCCGTGCGGCTCCCGGGGCCCTCCAGAGTGATATCAGGGCGCCCCACACGCATGGATCACGTGATCGCATGGATCACGTGATCCATGCGCATGGGGCGCTCTGACGTCATTCTGGAGCGCCCCGGGAGCCGCACGGACTGTAAGTATACCGCTCCCCTGCTCCCTGCTCCTACTATGGCAACCAGGACTTTAATAGCGTCCTGGCTGCCATAGTAAGCTGAAAGCATTTCAAAGACTGATCAGGATCCTGATCAGTCTTCTAATGCTTCAGGCGACTTGCGTTCTGACGGATTCTGACAGAACGCGAGTGTGAAAGGACCCTTAGGGCTGCCAAAAATTACAAGGAACCGGCACTCTAATACACCCTTTATTACACGTAAAGGAGGCATCATACACACCCTTGAAAAATTATGATTGATGGCCTGCTGGTGACCCTCTAAAACATTGGGGGGGCCTGCTGCTGATCTGACCATCTAAAACATTAGGGGTGGGGGTTTGCTGCTGAGATAACCCTCTAAAACATTAGGGGCGAGTGCCTGCTGCTTATCTGACCATCTAAAACATTAGGGGTGATGGCCTGCTGGTGACCCTCTAAAACATTACTGATGAGGATCTGCTGCTGAGCTGACCCTCTGAAAGATTAGAAGCGAGGGCAGCCTAGTAAGCATGTTGATATGATAAAGGAGGAGGACGAGAAAAGGAAGATTGAACCATATACCCTTTTTTGTGGTGGAAGGGGTGAATGGGAATACAGTGTATTCAATACACCATAAAAGCCACGTTTAAAGTGCCTTTATGTTCAGCCGTTTTTCTCTGGTGAAATAGAGAAGTCAGCGGCAATCCAGGCCTTGTTCATTTTGATAAGAGTCAACCTGTCAGCCTTTTCAGTTGACAGGCGGATTCACTTATCAGTGATTATGCCCCCAGCAGCACTAAATACCGGCTCTGACAAAACGCTGGCGGCAGGGTAGGCCAGCGCCTCCAAGGCGTAGAGCGCCAGTTCGTACCACATGTACAGCTTGGACACCCAATAGTTGTAAGGCAGAGAGGGATTACTGAGGACACTGACACGGTCTTCTACGTACTCCTTCACCATCTTCGAAAACTTTACCCTCCTTGTGACACTAGGCCGCACATCAGGGTGAGGGTGCTGGTGGGGTGTCATGAAACTGTCCGAGGCCTTGGAGAGTGTTGCCCCATCTCTGTTGGAACTGTTGTGTGTTCCCCTCGTCTCCCCTCCTCGGTTGACTCTCTATCTCCTCATCCTCTTCCTCCTCCTATTTATACCCATCCATGCTGAACAGATGCAATAAACCTGCTATGGGTACTAACCTCTGTAGTGGACGCAACTGTCTCCTTCTCCTCCTCCTCCTAATCATACAATACACACTGAGAAGAACTGAGGGTGGTCTGACTATCACCCTGTGTACTGTCTTTCCCCATTTCCACCTCTTCCACATGCAAAGCATCCGCCTTCATTGTGAGCAGCGCCAGCGAGGGTTTCAAAAGACACAGAAGTGGGATGGTTACGCTGATAGTAGCGGCATCGCGGCTCACCATCTATGTTGATTCCTCAAAGTTGCGTAAAACCTCACAGACATCCATGCCCACTCGTCTCTTGTGATGAGCGAATGGCTGACTGGAAAGGCGACAATCATGTTGCAGCTGGCATTCCACTACTGCCCTCTGCTGCTCACAAAGCCTGGCCAACATGTGGAACGTGCAGTTCTAGTGCATGCTCACGTCGCATGGCAGTCGGTGAGCTGGCCTTTGCAAGCGCAGCTGCAGTGTTACCAGACCGGCGGCAGCTGTAGATAACTTTCGGAAATGGGTGCACACGCGACGCACCTTCATCCCCTAGCTCAGGAAAATTGGGGTAGGTTTTCGCTGAACCACTAAGTTGAACACATGGGCTAGGCATAGTATGTGTGTGAGCTTGCCGAGCTCCAAAGCCACCACCAAGTTATGGCCATTATCAGACACAACCATGCCTGGTTGTAGATTAAGTGGCGAGAGCCACAGCCCCCGCTGGTCCCTTATACCCTGCCACAGCTCTGCGGCGGTGTGCTGTTTGTCACCTAAGCAAATTAGTTTCAGCTCTGTCTGTTTCTGCTTCCCCACTGCAGTGCTACACTGCTTCCAGCTACTGACTGATGGCTCACTGATGCTGCAAGATGAGAATTCATAGGTGGAATTGGAGGAGGAGGTGGAGGAGTAGAAGGGGAGGTTGCAGCCACTAATGTAGGTGGTTGCAGAAATCCTGATGGAAGTAGGGCCCGCAATCCTTGGCGTCGGTAGCACCTGTGCCATTCCAAGGTACGACTCGCTCCCAGCCTCCACAACGTTTACCCAGTGTGCCATCAGGGAAATGTAGCATCCCTGGCCAAAAGCTCTTGTCCATGTCTTAGTCGTTAAGGGGACCTTCCTAATGTTCACGCCCCTGCTTATTTTGGTACTGCACAGGTTGCAAATGACAATTCTTTTATATTCTGCACTTTCTTCAAAAAAGCGCCAGACTGAGGAACACCTACCCCTTGGCAAGGGAGATTGCGGACCTGCTTAGTGTGGCCTGCCTTCTCCCTTTTTCCACCCCACTGCCTCTTCCAGCTTGCTGCAGTGCTGTGGATCTCTGTACTGCTGTTCCCGCTCGGCTTGCCACCTTCCCAGGTTGGATCAGTGATTTCATCTTCCACCGCCTCCACTTCCACTGTCTCTCTGGTCATCCTCCTGACTTGTTGACCTAACAAGAACCTCACTTATTGACAACTGTGTCTCATCCTCAACCTCTTGAGACACTAATTGTAATTGACTTATTGGCAACTGTGTTTCATCATCATATTCCACCTCGTGAAACACTAATTGCCCTTCCCCATCGTCATCTTCTTCTGACTGTGGATGCTCAATAGTTTGGGAATCAGTGCACAAGATCTCCTCATGTCCCTCTTCAAGCGGGATTGGTGAGAGGCCCAAATCAAGGAATGGCGATGAAAAGAGCTCCTCGGAATATCCAAGTGTGGGATCACTTGTTTGCCAAGACTCTCCATGGTGGGAGAAAGGAGGATCAGGGTGAGGATTCTCTTGACCAGACTGTTGGCTACTGAGACTGGACTTTGTGGAAGACAGGGTGGTGCTTAACTGACTGGAAGCATTATCTGCTGCAATACAACCGACCACCTGGTTGCACTGGTGTGACTTCGAGAGTAGTGTCTTGCGCCGCCCTGCAAACTGGGACATGAAGCTAGGTATCGTGGATAAGTGTGTTTCTTCTGCTCTGCAGCAGGCACAGTTTCACCAAGCGCCCAGGGCCACAACCTCTGCGTGCTCCATCAGCAGCATGGCCACTTCCCCGTCTCTTACCACTCTCCTTGAGCATATTAAATGGTATATATGCTTGCAAGCATGTCGCATGTACAATAGTGCAGGTTTTGTAAGTGTATGTGCAAATAAATTACACTGAATGTCACAGATATTTAGGATGCACAAATGTTATACAGGAGATGTAGCACAGGTAATGTCGCTGTCACCAGCAGCTAAGAAAAAATTACACTGAATGTCACAGATATTTAGGATGCGCAAACGTCTTACAGGAGATGTAACGCACGTAATGTCGCTGTCACCAGCGGCCAAGAAAAAGTTGCACTGAATGTCACAGATATTTAGGATGCGCAAACGTTATATAGGAGATGTAGCGCAGGTAATGTCGCTGTCACCAGCAGCTAAGAAAAAATTGCGCTGAATGTCACAGATATTTAGGATGCGCGAATGTAACACAGCAGAGGTTGTGTCACTGTCAGCTGCCAAACAATTGCACGCAATTTAGCGCAGGTTGAGCTAATATTATATATTGCAGCCAGATAAAACAATAGTCCTTAAAATGATTTTTTGGTCTCTAACACCTTTTAATACTAAACCCTGCCTTAAAAAAAAAAAAAATATTCTTGTCCCTACACTATCTATCCCTTCTACTGCAGCTCGCCCTGACTAAGACTGAGCCGGACCATGTGTCATCGGGTGCTACATAGCACCCGATGACGCATTCCGGCAAGCAAATCACTGTAATGCCAGTAACCAACATGGCTACGGCATTACAGTGAGCGCCGGTACGTCCCCACATGTTTATTGGCTGCCTAGTAGCCAACAAACATGCCGGAGGAGACTCGAGCAACGCGCTCGAGCACACGCGGTGTTCGGCCGAACACCGCGATGTGCCGAGCATCACGATGCTCGAGTCAAAATAGTGTTCGGCCGAACATGCTCGCCCAACACTACTTACAGCTTATGAAAACCCCAAATTCACAATCTCAGAAAATTTGAATATTGGGAAAAAGTTTAATATCCTAGGCTCAAAGTGTCACACTCTAGTCAGCTAATTAATCCATAACACAGGGAACCATAAGGGGGGAAAGCCTCAAAAAGTAATTGCAAAAGAAGTCGGATGTTCCCAAAGTGCTATATCAAAGCACATTAATAGAATGTTATGTGGAAGGGACAAGTGTGGAAGAAAAAGGTGCACAAGCAGCAGGGATGACTGCAGCCTGGAGAGGATTATCAGAAAAAGGCCATTTAAAAGTGTTGGGGACTTCCACAAGGAGTGGACTGAGGCTGGAGTTGCATCAAGAGCCACCACACACAGACGGATCCTGGACATGGGCTTCAAATGTTGTATTCCTCTTGTCAAGCCTCTCCTGAACAACAAACAACATCAGAAGCGTCTTAACTGGGCTAAAGAAAAAAAGAACTAGTTTGTTGCTCAGTGGTCCAAAGTCCTCTTTTCTGATGAGAGCAACTTTTGCATCTCATTTGGAAACCAAGGATCCAGAGTCTGGAGGAAGAGTGGAGAGGCACACAATGCAAGATCCTTGAAGTCCAGTGTGAAGTTTCCACAGTCCGTTTTGACTTGGGGAGCCATGTCATCTGTAGTGATGTCGCAAACATAAAATTTTATGTTCGCAAACGGCGAACGCGAACTTCCGCAAATGTTCGCGAACGGGTGAGCCGGGCGAACCGCCATAGACTTCAATAGGCAGGCGAATTTTAAAACCCACAAGGACTCTTTCTGGCCACAATAGTGATGGAAAAGTTGTTTCAAGGGGACTAACACCTGGACTGTGGCATGCCGGAGGGGGATCCATGGCAAAACTTCCATGGAAAATTACATAGTTGACGCAGAGTTGGGTTTTAATCCATAAAAGGCATAAATCACCTAACAATCCTACATTTTTTTGAACAACGTGGTTTAAAACATCTAGTGTGTGTATACGATCAGGTATGATGTTGTATCGATCAGGGTTACAGGGTTGTATCGATAAGGGTTACGCCCGCTTCACAGACATTGACAGACCAAACTCCCCTTTTAATGCACCACAAACAGTCCATTAGCACAACCGCAAACTCCCCATTTGCACAAGGTTGGATACCAAGCTAGCCATGTCCCGGTGATGTCATTGAAGGTTTCTTCCTCCACCCAGCCACGTACAACACCAAGGGTCCCCGAAAGGTGAATTGAATTAGTAACATAGTAACAAAGTAACATAGTATATAAGGCCGAAAAAAGACATTTGTCCATCCAGTTCGATCTGTTTCCTGCAAGTTGATCCAGAGGAAGGCAAAAAACCCCTGTGAGGTAGAACCAATTTTCCCCACTTAAGGGGAAAAAATTCCTTCCCGACTCCAATCAGGCAGTCAGAACAACTCCCTGGATCAACGACCTATCTCTAGTAGCTATAGCCTGAAATAATATTACGCTCCAGAAATACACCCAGGCCCCTCTTGAATTCCTTTATTGTACTCACCATCAACACCTCCTCAGGCAGAGAGTTCCATAGTCTCACTGCTCTTACCGTGAAGAACCCTTTTCTATGTTTGTGTACAAACCTTCTTTCCTCTAGACGCAGAGGATGTCCCCTCGTCACAGTCACAGTCCTAGGGATAAATAGATGATGGGAGATGATGGGAGATAGTAATTTATATGCTTTCTTTTTGTCATTTATTGCTTTTTTTACGTTTCTATTTATCCACATTGGTTTCTTCTTATTTCTTAGCCTTTTATTTCTATAAGGTATGCATCGATCACAATTAGATGTTACGATGCTTTTAAAAATCTCCCATTTTGTGGTTGTATTTTTATTTTTGAGGACTTTGTCCCAGTTAATTGGGCCTATGGCCTCTCTTAGTTGGCTAAATTTTGCTTTTTTGAAGTCCGGTATTCTTGTTCCTCCCTGTAGAAACTCTCGTTTTAAGGATAATTGGAATGTTATTACTTTATGGTCACTATTTCCCAGGTGTCCCCCGACCTGCACGTCTGTTGTTCTATCAGGTCTATTGGTTAATACTAAGTCCAGTATGGCCGTCCCTCTAGTCGGGTCCTGAACCAGTTGGGAAAGGTAATTGTCTTTGGCTATTGCCAAGAACCTGTTTCCTTTATGGGATGTATAGGTTTCAGTTTCCCAGTCTATATCTGGGTAGTTGAAGTCCCCCATAATAACCACCTCATTATGGTTTGCCGCCTTGTTTATCTCGTTTAGTAATAGATTTTCTGCGGACTCTGGTATATTAGTTGGTTTATAGTAAACTCCTATTAGTAATTTATTATTGTTTTTGGCTCCATTTATCTCCACCCACAATGACTCCACATTTTCGTGTCCCTCACAGATGTCTTCCCGGAGTGTGGGCTTTAGACAGGACTTTATGTAAAGGCAGACCCCTCCCCCTCTCCGGTTTTGACGATCCTTTCTGAATAGATTGTAACCTTGTACATTAACAGCCCAGTCATAGCTATCGTCCAGCCATGTCTCAGTTATTCCCACTATGTCATAATCCTCCTCACACATCACTAATTCCAGTTCCCCAGTTTTATTCGTCAGGCTTCTGGCATTAGTATACATACATTTGAGAGGTTTATGCATATTTTTTGCCCTACACCTTTCCTTCTGAACTTTTCTAGTCCCTCCTTCCATTCCTCCCCCAGTCCCACTACCTTGCCCCCGGTCTCTATCTGCACTATCTTCCCCTCCTATAATGTAATTTCCCTCCCCCCCAGTCCCTAGTTTAAACACTCCTCCAACCTTCTAGCCATCTTTCTCCCTAACACGGCTGCCCCTCCCCCAATTGATTTTTCGAACGGGGAGATGGTTAAAAAAACGCTGGCTCCGTCCACTCTGTTTTAATCCACGGTCACTGCGTCTGCGCCGTGCAATTTACTGTCACACCCCATATGAGTGGTATTTTCTGTAGTACTATTCTCATCAATTTAATCCCTCTAACGTCCCCAATCTGGGGTCCATTTATTTAATTGATTTTTCGAACAGGGAGATGGTTAAAAAAACGCTGGCTCCCTCCCCTTTGTTTTAAACCACGGTCACTGCGTCTGCGCTGTGCAATCGTCTCCTCCTTCTCTCTGTCTCCCCTTCTGAACTTTCCCCCTCTTCTTCTCTTCGAGCAGGCACCCACATGGCATCCGTGGACACATCGTCATCATCAACCGCTTCACTTGTATCTGACACCTCAGCAAAGGAAGCAGCAGCGGGTACAACATCATCATCATCATCATCATCACACTGTACGTCCATGTGTGTAATCCTGCCTGACTGAGACATATCCCTGTAATCTACATCATCTGGCAATAATGGTTGCGCATCACTAATTGCATCCAACTGATGTGTAAATAACTCCTCTGACGGATCAAGTGAAGCGGCTGTGGTGGCTGTGGTGGTAGTGGTGGTGGTGGCGGCGGGTGGGTGCGTGGTAACTTGAGAGCAGGTGACCGAAGCTGAGCTGGAGGAGGATGGTGCGTCAAGGTTCTTAGCAGAAGCTGTTGAAGATTGGGTGTCCTGTCTAAGCCAGTCAACTATGTCCTCAGAATTTTTCAAGTTCAGGGTACATGGCCTCTCAATACTAGACATTATTCCAGGGACAGTGGAAATCACAGTACCACAACCACGACGGCCCCTGCGGGGTGGCCTGCCTCTGCCTGCAATTTTTTTTTAGATAAGTGGTACTACGCGTGCTAGGTACTGTGCCACCCGGTATCAGTGGTGGGCACTGGCAGTGGGCACACTACAGTCTGTGGAAGTGGGCCTGACACACACTGGCAGCAGGCAAGAAACTGAAATTAGACTAATGTGTAAAAATGAAATGCCTTATTTATTGGCAAGCTACTGTGCCACCCGGTATCAGTGGTGGGCACTAGCAGTGGGCACACTACAGTCTGTGAAAGTGGGCCTGACACACACTGGCAGCAGGCAAGCAACTGAAATTAGACTAATGTGTAACAATTAAATGCCTTATTTTTCGGCAAGCTACTGTGCCACCCGGTTTCAGTGGTGGGCACTGGCAGTTGGCACACTACAGTCAGTGGAAGTGGGCCTGACACAAACTGGCAGCAGGCAAGCAACTGAATTTAGACTACTGTCTAAAAATTAAATGCCTTATTTATCGGCAAGCTACTGTGCCACCCGGTATCAGTGGTTGGCACTGGCAGTGGGCACACTACAGTCTGTGGAAGTCGGCCTGACACACACTAGCAGCAGGCAAGCAACTGAAATTACACTAAAGTGTAAAAATTAAATGCCTTTTTTTGATGCAAAGTCCTGTGCCACACGGGATGACAGGGGTGGGCACTGGCAGTGGGCACACTACAGTCAGTGGAAGTTGGCCTGACACACACTAGCAGCAGGCAAGCAGCTGAAATTACACTAAAGTGTAAAAATTAAATGCCTTTTTTGATGCAAAGTCCTGTGCCACACGGGATGACAGGGGTGGGCACTGGCAGTGGGCACACTACAGTCAGTGGAAGTCGGCCTGACACACACTAGCAGCAGGCAAGCAACTGAAATTACACTAAAGTGTAAAAATGAAATGCCTTTTTTGATGCAAAGTCCTGTGCCACACGGGATGACAGGGGTGGGCACTGGCAGTGGGCACACTACAGTCTGTGGGCCTGCAGCTCCTCACACACAGGCAGGCCAGGCAACTGCAATATGTATATGGAGAAAAAAAAAAGCAGACTAATGTTGCAGCCCTAAAAAGGGCTTTTTGGGGTGCTGTCAGGACGCTGTCCTTACAGCAGAGATCAGATGAGTCTTTCAGGACTGGAGTGGACACTGAATTCACTAGCCTAGCTATTGATTTCCCTATTAAATCAGCAGCAACTACACTCTCCCTCCTCTCACTAAGACTGCAAATTCCGAATGAATCTAAAATGTATGCTGTTCAGGAGATGGGAGGGTCTGGGAGGGAGGGTATGCTGCTGATTGGCAGAAATGTGTCTGCTGACTGTGAGGTACAGGGTCAAAGTTTGCTCAATGATGATGTATAGGGGCGGACCGAACATTGCATGTGTTCGCCCGCTGCGGTGAACGCGAACAAGCTATGTTCGCCGGGAACTGTTCGCCGGCGGATAGTTCGGGCCATCTCTAGTCATCTGCTCGTTTTGGTCCATTGTGCTTCATTAAATCCAGAGTCAACGCAGCCGTCTACGAGGAGATTTTGGAGCACTCCATGCTTCCTTCCGCAGACGAGGTTTATGGAGATGATGACATCATTTTCCAGCAGGGCTTGGCACCTGCCCACACTGCCAAAAGTACCAAAACCTGGTTCAATGACCATGGGATTACTGTGCTTGATTGGCCAGCAATCTCGCCTGACCTGAACCCCATAGAGAATCTATGTGGCCAAGATAAATATGAAATACATGATACCGAACAATGCAGAAGAGCTGAAGGCTGCTATTGAAGCATCCTGGTGTTCCATAACACCTCAGCAGTGCCATAGGCTGATGGCATCCATGCCACGCCGCATGGAGGCAGTAATTGATGCAAAAGTGGCCCAAACCAAGTACTGAGTACATATGCATGATTATACTTTTCAGAGGTCCTAAATTTTTCTATTTGACATCCTTTTTTTATTGATTTCATGTAATATACTAATTTTCTGTGATTGTGAATTTGGGGTTTTCACAAGCTGTAAGCCATAGAGATGAGCACATTTTTCAAAAATTTGATTTGGCACGTTTGCCGAATAAAAAAACCAGACAAACAGATCTGTTGGGCATCTCATTTTTCCTTGCGTCTGACAGATCAGAGGAAGGGTCAAATAAATGACGATGTCAGCCAGGCCGAAAGGCAAAATAGTGGCCTAGTCATTAAGTGGGGAGGGTGGGAACAGCATGAGAAGTCCACAGAGTGGCCCTATGACATATTGGTTAGGTGAAAACAGCATTAGGAGGCCACAGAGTGGAACAATGACAGTATGGAGGTGGCATTAGCAGCATCAGGAGGCCACAGAGTGGCACAATGACAGTGTGGAAGAGGCGACAGCATCAGGAGACCACAGAGGGGCAAGGTGACATAGTGTGGAGGTAACAGCAGTATCAGGAGACTACAAAGTGGCAAGGTGACATAGTGTGGAGGTGGCAACAGCATCAGAAGAACACAGAGTGAACCGGTGACAGAGTGGGGAGGTGGGTGGCAATACGAGTACCAGCTTAAAATGATGGGTGAAAGAAGGAGCACTTGGCATCATATGTGTGGCATCAGGCATCAGAATAGTAGCTGAGGCAGGTAGCCAGTAGAAACTCTTTTGTCAAAGTGTTGGTGTGGCACCATGGATGATCTAGTCTGATGCATCAGGCATTTGTGGGTGAAAATCCTGGCTGATCCATGCCTGATTCATCTTGAGAAAGGGCGGTCTCTCCACACTTTGGGTGGACAGGTGAGTTCTTCTTGGGGTAACTATGGCCCCCGCTGCACTAAACACCTGCTCTGATGCCACACTACTGGCCTGGAAGGACAGCTTTTCCAGGGCAAACTCTGCTAGTTGCAGCCACAAATAAAGTTTGGCTGCCCAGTTGTCCAGTGGATCTTCAATGTGGGGTGCTAGCACCTGCTGGTTCAGGTCCTGCTCCAGGTCTAGATTCTGCTGCTGGTGAGTAGATTCTTCACTAGGCGGGTGAAGAAAGCTGCTCATCAGTGACTCTAGACTCAAGTTGCTGCTGATGGAGCTGGAACTACTCCTAACCCCCGCCCTGCCATAGCAGCCATGGCAGAGGAACGTGAGTACCGAGGGCCCCTGGTCAGACCTGCAAGTGGATAGATGACGGTACACATAGGATTTCTCTATAGTAGTACAGTTTGTCCTCCCTCTCGGCGGGTGTAAAAGGCCCCCATTTTGGACCGGTAACGAGGGTCCAACAAGGTGGAGAGCCAGAAGTCATCACTCTGCCGAATCCTGACAATTCGGCTGTCACTACAAAAGCAAGTGAGCATGCATCGGGCCATTTGTGCAAGTGACTCAGAGGGACTCCCTGCCTCCATCTCCACTGCATACTGCCACGGTGTGTCTGGGTCCTCTGCCTCATCTTCCTCATCGCCCTGTAGCTTCTCTGGCTACTCCTGCTCCTCTTCTCCTGTCATCTGTGTGTAAAAAAACACCCATTTCGCTACACATTGCTTGTGCTCCAATGTTCTCCTCCTCCTTTTCCTCCAGTTCAGCCCCCACAGGCTCATGTGGCCGTGAGATGTAGGTGCCACGTTTCCAGTCCTGTGACCAGCCAGATTTACCAGCATCTGTTCCAGGACATGAAGCAGTGGAATGACGTAGCTCATCCAGTAGTCCTGGCGACTGACAAATAACGTGGCCTCCTCAAAAGGTCTAAGCAAACAGCAGGTGTCACGCATGAGCTGCCACTGGCTGACATCAAAGTTAAACAGGGGAGTACTCCTGTCCGCTTGGATCATCAAGAAATCGTTTATGGCCTTTCTCTGTTAGTATAGTCGGTCCAACATATGGAGATTAGAATTCCAATGGGTGGAAATGTTGCATATTAGCCTATGTTAGGGGGATGCCGTTCTGCAGCTGCAGCTCAAGGAGGGTGTGCTTTGCGGTGTACGAGTGACTTAAGTGCATGTCAAGTTTCCTGTCCATTTTTTGGATGTCTTGCAGATGGGTGGACAACTTCAGGAACTTTTTGACAACCAGATTGAACACGTGTGTCATGCAAAGCGCATGACTCAGCCCTGCCTTGACGCAGCGCCGACATCATGTTCTTCCCGTTGTCGGTCACCACGGTTACGAATTTCAGTTGTCGCGAAGAAAGCGAGGATTCGATTTCTTGATGAAGGACACCAAGCTGTTTCTCCCCTGTGTGATTCCGTTCACCCAGGTAAGCGAGGTATAGAACAGCATGACACCGCCGTGCCCTGCACGTGTGGTATGGCGGGGGGCACTGTGAATTGTCCCGGCAGTGGAAGCTGAGCACACGGTGGAGGATGGACCAATGGCATGAGAACGTGGAGGCGGAAGCAGCGTCACCTGGCCAAGTTGCTGGTGTGGCTAGGCAGGAACCACATTAACCCAGTAGGCCGTAAAGGACATATATCATCCTTGACCATAGTTATAGCTACCGACCAATATTCCCCAAAAAAGGCTGTATCACAAACAAATTTCACCACTGAATGGCTAATTGATGTAATTCGGTTCATACAGAAGAAAGTCCACAATCACCCATCAATTTTCCCCATAATGGCTGTTTCACAAAAAAATTTCAGCAAATAAATGGTTAATCAACGTTATACGGTTCATACAGAAGAAAGTCTACAATTACCTATCAATTTTTCTGTATTCTTTTTCCTATTAATACACCCCAAAAAAATTAATATAACATTCACATTTCTATCCTATTAATACACCCTGTAAATGGCTGTAGTACAATGGAACTTCACCGCTGAATGGCAAATATCTTTTTTTGCCACTAATACACACCAAAAAGGACTATATTTTCTCACTTCAACACACTACGGCTAATAAGCCCTTTTTCTTTTTCCCTACTAATAAAGTTGAGCGGACAGCTGGAAGTTCGGGTTCGACGGGTTCGGCCGAACTTCGCAAAGTACTGAGAACATTTGCTCATCTAAACATCTCTGTGTGCTACTTAGCCATTTACTGATGACCCAGATGTTTTCCAGCTCACTGTTTATAAAAATAAAATAAGTCATGCCAAATACTCGCGCCACAAACAGCAAAATTGTTTACATTTTAAACTGCCCCTATCCTGCCCATTCCTGATCTTTAGTTGTATGTACCCCAAATAGAAACAGTTATAATGTCAATTCATCCCATAAACTGCACTAATGCAAAAAATAAAGTTATAGCTCTCTGAATGAGAGAAGACTTTTTATTGTGCAAAAGTAGTACAGCCTGAATATTTGGTATAGCCTTAACCTATATAATAAAGGTAATATGTTATCTATGCTGAACTATAAAATATTTTTATTCCATTTTATTGTTGTTTACAACCTATAGGTGTCCAGGTTTGTCTAATAGACTTTAGCCATCATGTAGTTAAAAATTATATTTATCTGCATCTTAGATTAATATACTAAAAATGTGTGATATGCTGTAAGCGTAAAAATATGCTGTAAGCGTAAAAATAAATATTCTGATATACTGTTGTAGCTATAGAATTTGAATGACAAATATATGCCATAAGGGGGAATGCATTAGTCCAGTGCATGTCAAGGTCTTTCAGGCCCAACAGTATAATAAGGTTTTATTGACCATGGTTTTTTTTTTACCTCTTAACGATGCAGCCCATGTTTAGGTCCTGGAAGCAGCCCCATTTTTCAAATCTGATGCATCAGTGTAATATCTTTTGAATGCTGTTACTTGTTCAAGTGATTAGTGGTACATTTGGCTCAATATATTTTGTTTTAATTTATAGTAATGTGAAAAAAGTCTGTGACACTTTTCATCCATTAATTAATGTCCCAGACTCATCAGGGACCAGGGGCTATTGGTGTGCAAACAACACTTTTGGGATCAGACAAAATGACACACCAAGAGGGGAGGGATAAGTAAGCTGCCAACCATCCAGGATAGTGTGTATGGCAACAGGATATCACAGAGAAAATCTAGTTATAGTTTCTCTAAAGCAGTGTTAGTATATGGCAAACACACTGTTATGTGTATAGCATGTGTGGCGGTCTGGCTTATGCAAAAAGGCAGGCATGGGATGCCACACCGCCCATTTAAGTACCTGAAGAAATGGCTAAAGGGGTTGTCTCACTTCAGTAAGTTGCATTTATCATGTATAGCAAGTTAATACAAGTCACTTACTAATGTATTGTTATCCATTATCCATATTGCTTTCTTTGCTGGCTGGATTCCTTTTTCCATCACATTATACATTGTTCGTTTCCATGGTTACAAATAGGGTTGCCACCTTTCCCACCAAAAAATACCTACCAAGTTAAGCCACATCCCAAAGTGGGGGTGTGGTTGTGGGGGCGTAGCTTAACACAGGGTGTTAAGTCGCTATCATATTGTGGCTTCCAATAATATTATTGCCCCCATTAGTGCCGCCTAGAATTAATAATGCCCCCATTAGTGCCTGCAGTAATAGTAATGCCCCCATTAGTGCCCTCCCAGTAATAGTAAGTAAAACAAAACAAAAATTCAATCCACTGCAGATATAAACGCCAGTAACGCAGCCTCCTCATCCAAATCGATATCGGTAACCTTTGTCACAAAACACCAACCGATATTTCAAATACCCAGTGCACCTTTTGATGGAAAACGAACACAAATTGCGCAATACCCAAGTAAATAGTAATGCCCCCATCAGTGCACCCCAGAATTAATGCCCCCCATTAGTGCTCCCCAGTAAGTGTAATGGGCTTATTAGTGCACCCCAGAATTAATGCCCCTAGGAAGAATAATGCCCCCCATTTGTGCCCCCAGGAAGAAAAATGCACCTATTTGTTCCCCCCAGGAAGAATAATACCCCTATTAGTGCCCCCAGTTAGAATAATGCCCCCTATTAGCGCCCCCAGTTAGAAAAAGCCCCCCATTAGCGCCCCCAGTTAGAAAAAGCCCCCCATTAGCACCCCCAGTTAGAATAATGCCCCCATTACTGCTCACAGTTAGAACAATGCACCCAGTTAGAATAATGCCCCCCATTAGTGCCCCCAGTTAGAATAATGCCCCCATTAGTATAATGCCCCCAGTTAGAATAATGCCCCCATTAGTATAATGTCCCCAGTTGGAATAATGCCCCCTTTAGTATAATACCCCAGTTAGAATAATGCCCCAATTAGTATAATGCCTCCAGTTGGAATAATGCCCTCATTAGTATAATGCCCCCAGTTGGAATAATGCCCCGATTAGTTCCCCTTCTCTCTTCCTGAAAAAACAAAAAACACTCCGTCCTCCATTGTCTCGAGCCGATGGGAATGCTCCTTGCTGACTGGAAGCTCAGGACAGGACCTGCGCTCCAGCCTGATGACGTCTTACAGTTCTTGTCCTCCAGTCAGCAGCACAAGCAAATTGAGGAGGTGAATGATTTTTTTTTTATTAACACAGGCAAGGGGGAGGTAAAGGCTGCACTAATGAGCGCTCCTCAATGGAAGCGCTCATTAGTAGCAGTCTTGTTGGAAAAATGCAACCAAGTAACATTGCTGTTAGAAAAAAAATTCCGGCACTGGCAGGGCCATTAAAATACAGGTCTTGCCGGTGAGATACCGGCCGGGTGGAAAACCTAATTACATAGCAGAAATAACCACGGCACTCGCTGTATGAATGAAGTACTCGTGCTTATTTATTATCAATCCAGGAAGTAGTAATTAATGCTGGCCAACGTTCCGGTCTTATGACAAGACCTTGGTCACGGCCTGAGATAGAAACAAGAAATATGGTACGTATCAGGAAATAGATATTACAGTACAATATTCCCAGATATGGATTATAATAAAGTTATACATAGGTATATAAATACATGTCTGGATACAGAATATACATAAGGGTTAGAGTTAGACTACATGAGGTGGGATACACAGAAGAGGTCCGTCTTGTGTGCAGGCAGTGTATACATAGTCATAGGTCTTGTTATATAGGATTATTGCAGATTCCTGATAGAATGATAGGACCTGTGGGGTACAAAAAGTGTGATGAAAAACATGCCCCATTTTTGGGTTTGCCGATGGTAGAGAAAAACGGTAATTTGTTGCAGTTATTGGATATATGCTGTCTAGTCATATGCTGCCACTGTCCTACCCTAGTTACAGATCACCCTGCAATCCATCATTGGTGGTCGTGCTTGCACACTATAGGAAAAAGCATCAGCCTCTCTGGTGGCCGGGACCATGGGAGCGCACATGGCTAGTGCTTTTTCCTCTAGTGTGCAAGCATGACCACCACTGATGGATTGCAGGGTAGTTTGTAAGCATGGAAACGAGCAGTGTATAATGTGATGGAAAAATGAATCCAGCCAGTGAAGGAAACAATATGGATAATAACAATACATTAGTAAGTGCAAAGAATAACAAAAGGGGGTTAGTCAGCACATCCCAATATACAGGTGCATGTTGCTACGGCTGAAAACAAAACTAAACTAAATATATAATACGGCAGCACTCTGCGATCCAAATGAAGTAAAAAAAGGATTTATATTGCTAATGCTATGCTTAAATTAGAGATGCTTGGCAAATACATTTTGTACAAAATTATTTGAGCCTGTCTGCCACACGGCAAGGTGATCTCTGATTAGACGGGTTCCTAACACTAAACCGCACATGTTTATGTGCCATAAACAGCTACCATAACAATGAGGGAGCTTAGGTCCCACATGCATGCTGGGCCCCTTTTAATTTTTGTCATTTTCGTGCCAAAATGGCCTCCATTGAATTTAAAGAATACAGGTACAAACATGCATAGCATTAGCAATATAAATACTTTTTTGTACTTTATTTGGATCGCAGAGTGCTGTTGCATTATATATTTTGTTTAATACATTAGTAAGTGGCTTGTATTAGTTTCTCTACATGATAAATGCAACTTACTGAAGTGAGACAACCCCTTTAAGTACCACCTGTTTAACTTCTTACCGACCGCCTAACGAAGGATTGCGTCCTGCGGGCGGTCGGTCTGTTCCTCTTTGACGCGCGGGCGCGTCATCTCGCGAGAGGCGAGATTTCCTGTGCGCGCGTTCCCAGGATCGCGTCGGGGAGAAGGTAAACTACAGCCTGCCAGCGCTGATCGTGCGCTGGCAGGCTGTAGGAGTTAAAAAAAATGGCATATCAGACGCTGTTTTGTTAACAGCGTCTGATATGCTTGCTGATCGTTCCTTTGGTGGTCCATTTTGCTTGGGACCACCAAAGGAAACTTTTATAAGTGCACCAATCACCACACAGACCCCCCCACCCATCCCCCCACCCCGTCACTGATTAACCCCTGATTAACCCCTGATTAACCCTGATTAAGCCCTGATTAACCCCTGATCACCCCATGTCGCCCCCTGACACTAATTACCCCCTGTAAGGCTCATTCAGACGTCCGTATGTGTTTTGCGGATCCATGGATCCGCGGATCCACAAAGCACGGACACCGGCAATGTGCTTTCCGCATTTTGCGGATCCGCACATTGCCAGAACTATATAGAAAATGCCTTTTCTTGTCCGCAATTGCGG
The DNA here is from genome assembly GCA_033119425.1 of Bufotes viridis. Lineage (NCBI taxonomy): Eukaryota > Metazoa > Chordata > Amphibia > Anura > Bufonidae > Bufotes > Bufotes viridis. Next base: position 454,862,125 of record CM065590.1, read on the forward strand.
ACAAGAATAGGACATGCTCTATCTTTTGCGGAGCTGCGGCCGGATGTTTGGTGGCCGAAACCCGGAAGTTTGTGGCCGCAGCTCCGCAAATGCTGATGCGGCGAGCGCATAGTGTGCTCTCCGCATCACCGCCAGCCCCATTCACACTGAATGGGTCCGCATCTATTCCGCAGAATTGCGGAATAGATGCGGACATTTTTAGCGGACGTGTGAATGGGGCCTTACTACTTTTTTTTGCACATTTTTGGCAGAGATTTATTCATCCACATTGATCGATGCTAATGAGGAAATCTGTGCCGTTTATTTTTTATTTTTTGCACATTTTTGGGCAGAGATTTTTTCATCCACATTGGTCGATGCGAATGAGGAAATCTGTGCCGTTCATTTTTTTTCTTTTTTCAGCCCAGAGGCTGAACGGGAAAAAAAATCTCATTACCCGTATGATCAATATAAGGAGAATCGCAGAAACTCCTAATGCTGGCCATACGTGTAATGATTGCGGAGACCCTAAAATGCCAGAGCAGTACAAAAACCTCACATGTGACCCCATTTTAGAAAGAAGACACCCCAAGGTATTCCGTGAGGGGTATGGTGAGTTCATGCAAAATGTTATTTTTTGTCACAAGTTAGTGGAATATGAGACTTTGTAAAAAAAATAAAAATAAATCAATTTCCGCTAACTTGTGCCAAATTTTTTTTTTTCTGTGAACTCGCCATACCCCTCACAGAATACCTTGAGGTGTCTTATTTCCACAATGGGGTCACTTGTGGGGTTTTTACACTGTCCTGGCATTTTAGGGGCCCTAAAGCGTGAGAATCCAAATGCGTAAAAATGGCCTGTGAAATCCTAAAGGTACTCATTGGTTTTAGGGCCCCTTTGCGCATCTTGGCTGCAAAAAAGTGTCACTCATGTGGTATCGCCGTACTCAGGAGAAGTAGGGCAATGTGTTTTGGGGTGTATTTTTACATATACCCATACTGTGTGTGAGAAATATCACTGTAAACGACAACTTTTTAAATTTTTTTATTCAAAGTTGTCAATTTACAGAGATATTTCTCTCACCCAGCATGGGTATATGTAAAAATACACCCCAAAACGGCGATACCACATGAGTGACACTTTTTTGCAGCCTGGGTGCGCAAAGGGGCCCAAATTCCAACGAGTACCTTTAGCTTTTACATGGCTGCTCACAATTTAGCCCCACCCAAAATGCCAGAACAGTACAAACACCCCACAAATGACCCCATTTTGGAAAGAAGACACCCCAAGGTATTCGCTGAGGGGCAGAGTGAGTCCATGAAAAATTTAACTTTTTGTCAAAAGTTAGCAGAAAGGTAGACTTTATGAGAAAAAACAATAAAAAAATCAATTTCCGCTAACTTGTGCCAAAAAAAAAATATTTTATGAACTCGCCATGCCCCTCACAGAATACCTTGGGGTGTCTTCTTTCCAAAATGGGGTCACATGTTGGGTATTTATACTGCCATGGCAATTTAGGGGCCCTAAAGCGTGAGAAGAAAAATGCGTAAAAATGCCCTCCTAAAAGGTACTCATTGGTTTTAGGGCCCTTTGCGCATCTTGGCTGCAAAAAGTGTCACACATGGTATCGCCGTACTCAGGAGAAGTAGGGCAATGTTTTTGTGGTGTATTTTACATATACCCATGCTGGGTGAGAGAAATATCTCTGTAAATTGACAACTTTGAATAAAAAATGTAAAAGTTGTCGTTTACAGCGATATTTCTCACACGCAGCATGGGTATATGTAAAAATACACCCAGACACATTGCCCTACTTCTCCTGAGTACGGCGATACCACATGAGTGACACTTTTTGCAGCCAAGATGCGCAAAGGGCCCTAATTCCAATGAGTACCTTTAGGATTTCACAGGGCATTTTTACGCATTTGGATTCTCACGCTTTAGGGGCCCCTAAAATGCCAGGTCAGTATAAATACCCCACATGTGACCCCATTTTGAAAGAAGACACCCAAGGTATTCCGTGAGGGGCATGGCGAGTTCACAGAATTTTTATTTTTTGGCACAAGTTAGCGAAAATTGATATTTTTTTTTTTATTTTGTTTTTTACAAAGTCTCATATTCCACTAACTTGTGACAAAAAATAAAATTTTACATGAACTCACCATACCCCTCACGGAATACCTTGGGGTGTCTTCTTTCCAAAATGGGGTCACATGCGAGGTATTTATACTGTTCTGGCATTTTAGGGGCCCCTAAAGCGTGAGAAGAAGTCTGGAATTGAAATGCGTAAAAATGCCCTGTGAAATCCTAAAGGTACTCATTGGTTTTAGGGCCCCTTTGCGCACCCAGGCTGCAAAAAAGTGGCACACATGTGGTATCGCTGTACTCAGGAGAAGTAGGGCAATGTGTTTTGTGGTGTATTTTTATATATACCCATACTTTGTGTGAAAAATATGTATACGACAACTTTTAAAAATTTTTATACAAAGTTGACAATTTACAGAGATATTTCTCTCACCCAACATGGGTATATGTAAAAATACACCCCAAAACACATTGCCCTACTTCTCCTGAGTACGGCGATACCACATAAGTCAAAAACAAAATGGGGCAGCACTACCTTAGTCCACAAACGAACGGTACTTTCTGTGGCGGTGCCTGTGGTGTCGGATCCCGGCCGTGGATCCCCGCAATAGATACTGGGTGAATAAACTTCACAACTTCTCAAGAAGAGTGCCGTGGTTTTCGTCTTCTTTTTTGAAATCGATACCACATAAGTGACACTTTTTTGCAGCCTGGGTGCGCAAAGGGGCCCAAATTCCAACGAGTACCTTTAGGTTTTACATGGCGGCTCACAATTTAGCCCCGCCCAAAATGCCAGAACAGTAAACACACCCCACAAATGACCCCATTTCGGAAAGTAGACACCCCGAGGTATTCACTGAGGGGCATAGTGAGTCCGTCTGAGATTTTTTTTTTTGCCAGAAGTTAGCAGAAATTGAAACTTTTTTTATTTTTTCTCAGAAAGTGTCATTTTCCGCTAACTTGTGAAAAAAATGAAATGATACATGAACTCACCATGCCCCTCCGCGAATACTTTGGGGTGTCTTCTTTCTAAAATGGTGTCATTTGGGGGGTATTTATACTTTCCTGGCATTCTAGCACCTGAAGAAACATGACAGGCGCTCAGAAAGTCAGAGCTGCTTCAAAATGCCGAAATTCACTTTTTGCACCATAGTTTGTAAACGCTATAACTTTTACCCAAACCAATAAATATACACTTATTGGACTTTTTTTTATCAAAGACATGTAGAACAATAAATTTAGAGAAAAATTTATACAGAAATGTAGTTTTTTTAAAAAAAATTTACAACAGAAAGTGAAAAATGTCATTTTTTTGCAAAAATTTCGGTCATTTTTGATTAATAGCAAAAAAAGTAAAAATGTCAGCAGCAATGAAATACCACCAAATGAAAGCTCTATTAGTGAGAAGAAAAGGAGGTAAAATTCATTTGGGTGGTAAGTTGTATGACGGAGCAATAAACGGTGAAAGTAGTGTAGTGTGGAATTGTAAAAAGTGGCCTGGTCATTAAGGGTGTTTAAGCTAGGGGAGCTGAAGTGGTTAAGTACCTTCCCTCCTCTGCAACAGCAGCCCTGGTGATGTTACCCAGGCATGTCATGCCAGGCGGCCGGAGCTTACATACAAAGATGAGGGGGGCATGGCCTCAACTAAAGCAAATGAATGCCCATATTAAAATATACCTAATAACAAAGTCCAACAATGTACATTAATTGGCTGGATTAGATTATTCCTATGGGACAATATATTTGTTTGAATAAAGATGAAGTATACACATTTAAAATTGTTTGGTTATTACAGACAAAAAGTTACTAAGAATTATTATATCGCCAGTAGCTAAATTCACAGAAAACAAACAAAATTTAGTTGTTCATTTGAACATGGGAATTAGAGGTATTAAATTAAAAAATCCACCACGTCTCTCTTTAAAGGATCTGCTTTTCCCAATCATCCCCTCTAAGTGAACAGCGTGCCAGTTCAATACCCTTAAATTTCATTGAACGGGCATTCTCTTCATGTTTTTCATTGACATGTCTCGCTTATTGAGAATGTCCCCCTAATATTCCGCAATGCGACTGTGAAACTCCCTACGCGTTTTACCCACATATTGGAGGCCGCATTCGCAGGTGATCTGATAGATCACACCTAGTGTTACCGAATCAAAGCATCTGAAGTGGAATTCGATCCCATATTTTGGAAAAATTTGATTCACAAATGCGAATTTCCACGTGCTTTGTAGTAACAAATTGTTTTGTTCCCTAAAATGGCAGCTACACGTGTAACAAAGTGAAAGTAAGAAGTCCAGGAATGTGAGATCACCTATAATGCTGTGCAGACAGCCAATCAGTGGCTAGCCAGCCCCTATGATGTCACAGCCCTATAAAAGCCTCATCCCGCACAGTCTCCACCATTTCACTGTTAGCTGAGCATAGGGAGAGAAGTGACAAGTGCTAGGGACAGTGTTGCTTAAAGATTTCAATTTTGTAATATTAGATAGGGAGAGTTGTAGGGAAATTTTGGGGAGTGTTTTTAAACACTATAGGGAGAGCATAAGGAGAGCATAAAGAAACTGCAGGGGCAGTGCACTGACTGAAATCTGAAGCTGAAGGGATCCATAGGAGACAGGGCAGATTGCATCTATTTTTGTATGGGGCACAAATGCTATCTAATGAAACAGTGTGCTCCTAACATTGTCTATAGCTAAGCAATTCTATTAGGCCGTGATTCTCAAATTGGGTTAAAAAATAATTTTATTGTTATTGGGGTGTCCATCTTGTTTAATAGATAAGCATGGGAGGGCATGATTAACCTATACATTAATGCTTATAAAAATGTGTAGAAACCTTAGTTTCATTTCCTTCTGGGATTCAAATCCCCACCTATCCTTTGGATGAACTAGATGGACTTATGTCTTTTTTCAACCGTATTAACTATGTAACTATGTAAGAAGTAGTGGGGGTGGTAGCAGCTGCAGCAACAGGCCAGAGCTGCCACTGTCATCCAGCAGTTGTGTTTTGACAACCATTCCCGCTGTCCTGGAATGGTTGACTCTGTCTTCAACATCATCTTAACTGACCACGGTGGGTTCCTCTGACACCACACTTAGTTGCAAAATAAATGTGGAGCCCGAGTATTGGGTCTACAACACAGTGAAAGCCAGATATCCCTCAAAGGAAGGAAAACCAAGCAAAAGGGTGTTTTCATTACAGAGATCCCCAAATCCACCATATTAAAGGGAACCTGTCACCTCAAACAGCGGTCCTAAACTGCCAGCAAGACCTTCAAGACTTCAGCAGTTGGATTCTGATCAAGTATATTTTACAAAATTCCAGTGCGGCAGTAGTAAGAAAATCGATGTTTAATTCACGGCTGGCGTGATTCTCTGCCCAGGCTTGAAGTCAAGAGGGCAGCGGCCTCCTTGCTTTAAGTCGCGGTGAGGACACCGCCTTCCCGGCCCCTTCGCTTTGATTGACAGCGCTTATGCCCGACAGCCGGCTGGCTTCTCAGAACAGCCAGCTGTCAGTCACAGCGAAGGGGGCGGGAAGGGGGCATGGCTACCGCGACTTGAAGCAAGAAGGCCGCTGCCCCATTGACTTCAAGCCTGGGCAGAGAATTGCGCCAGCCGTGGATTAAACATCGATTTTCTTATTACTGCCGCACCGGAATTTAGTAAGATATACTTGATCAGAATCCGACTGCTGTAGTCTTGAAGGTCCTGCCGGTGGTTTAGGACCGCTGTTTGAGGTGACAGGTTCCCTTTAAGTGGCCCCTATGTCAAGATCCTGCTTTTATTGCAAACTTTAAGGATGTGACGGGGAAGACATAAGCCAGTTACCCATCCACAGACAGCTGTTTTGGGGTGTATCCCCTCATCAGTGTGTAGTAGGATTCTGGCTAACCGGGAGCAATACCTTGGAGACTACTCAAACAAAACAATAGCTGATCTCAGGAAGACCATCTACAGAAAACACCATGGAGCCCCATTTAAGAGTCTCAACACAGCAATCAGAAGTGCAAAGCTCCCTGAGCAACAGTAATATGCAAAATAAATGTGGAGCCCCAGTATTGGGTCTACAACACAGTGAAAGCCAGATATCCCGCAAGAAAAACCGGGGTGTCCCTATTACAGAGACCACCAAATCCACCATACTAAGTGGCCCCTATGTCAAGATCCCGCTTTTTTACAAGCTTTAAGGATGTGACGGGGAAGACCTAAGCCAGTTATCCATCCACATACAGCTGTTTCAGGGTGTTGCCCCTCATCTGTAGCTGGTCTCCCTGAGATCAGCTATTGTTTTGTTTGAGTAGTGTGCTGCCGTGCTGCCGCTCCGTCCCCATTGATTATAATAGGGGCGTGGGGCGGAGCTACGGCACAGCACGGCAGTGGTCGCCGGACTAAAATGTTGGACCTGCAGTACTTTTAGCCCGGCGATCTCTGGCCGTGCTGTGCCGTAGCTCTGCAGCACACGGGTACTTGCGGCATGGCAGATCAGCCGGATAGCCATGCCGCATGTGTGAAAGTACCCTTAAATGGGGCTCCTCTGTGTTTTCTGTAGCTGGTCTCCCTGAGATCAGCTATTGTTTTGTTTGACCACACTTAGTTGGCATGGTCCAGGAACAAACACTGTGCCCTTACCTGGTCTGAACCTGCCTCTTTTCTTTTGCTGCTCTTTCTGGCAGGCAAGAAATGTATTCCGCTGGCTCTGCTCCGCTTTTCAGCAATGAAGATATTATTGAGGACAGTCAGCAGCTACTGGCCAGCCCATATTTGGAGGAGAGGTCCGCTGCTTCCTCCTGTAGATGTGCGAGTGGTGATGATGACAGTCGCATGGGAGCAGGTGTTGAAATCGGTAAGGGACGCGGGCATGAGACTGGAGAGGGTGACATAAATGACAAGCAGACAGTGGTGCATCATCATGTAACCGATCGCATGTGAGAACTGGGTGAAGAGTGGCTTTATCATCGAGGTGAGGGTGGAAGCTTGCCCGTGAGACAGGGGCAGGGTGGCAGTGTGCAGCTGATCCAGCAGGGTGCAAGTGTGGCCATGAGCAAATAGGGTGGCAGCAGTCTGATATCTGGAGCTAAGCATGGCCAGGGTAGACCGTCTGCTACTCAGGAACCTACCTGTCCAGAAACAACTAGCAGTGCATGGCTTCATAGAAACAGTGGCAGTCAGTCAGCATGGAGTAATAGGGAAAAAATGCCATACTCGCCCTTGGGGGAATTTTTATTATCAAGCCTCTTAAGGACATCAGGGTGGCTGTATGTAGGATCTGTGGACAGAAGGTGAAGCACAACCAGGGTGTCAATGTTGGCACTACGGCTCTGTGTCAAAACATGGAGCGTCACCATAAAGTGCCCTAGGAAGACTGTGGTGCTAACGTAGTGGTACAGCCTGACACATTTCCAGCAGTCAGGGCTCCACCACCTCAGCAGAAGGGAGCTGTGTTTTTTGGGTTGTTCTTCTGACGGATCACAAGAATGGAAAAATAAACAGTGACATCAACACAAACTTACTGCTGACACCCTCCCACTCTGTGACTAGGCCACTACTTGTATAAGTGGCTAACAAAATAGGTTACTTATCAATCTTTGTGGAAGCAGCAGATGGTGTAAAATGAGACATCTCTTTCCCACTTTAGTAGAATCAGTGGCTAACAGAACAGGTTATCTAGCAATCAATGTAGACACCACAAAATGGTGAAATGAGACAGCTCTTTCCCACTTTTGTAGAATCTCTGGTTAACAGAACAGGGTATCTACCAATCTATAAGTAAATAGCAGATGGTGTAAAATTACACCTATTTCACTCTATAGTAGCATTTTTGGCCACTACACAGTTAAGTGAATTATACCTGACACTAGCATTGACCTGTAAGGCTGAGTTCACTGTTCAGTTATTTGGTCAGTTAAATACTACAGTTACTGTATGGTGAGCCAAAATTAGGAGCCAATCCTACTCTCAGATAAGGTATTATGAAAAGATCTGCACCTGTTCTGTGTTTTTGACCCGTAACTGACCAAATAAAAGAAGTGTGAATTGAGCCTAATAGTGACGCTCAATTATTTTACAGCTAACAGAAGTGATTCAAAAGCATGTGTTTGCACTGCCACAACATGGGTTAAAAGAACCTTTTTTTCCTCCACTACTTTACTGGCACTACCTCCATGTCTTTTTTTTATTCCACTAAAGAGTCATTGGGACACAGGTCTTGCATGGTTGCACAGTGTTTTTTATTTCTGTTACCAAAGACTGCTGTATGCTATTCTTTTAGTTTAGCTAGGGGTTAGCTAGGACTGTTGGTGGCCTGCATGACGATGGGCACGTCCATATACTGTATGAGACATGCTGAAGCACAGTAACTGTTTCACTACCCTAAAGACTAGCTATGCATATTGCTGTACTGCAAAGTGATGTACACCTGTAGGCTCGGATATAGCTGATTTAACAGCCTTTGTGACTAATTTATTTGGAACGAGGCAAATTCTTTTAAAAAAATTCAGCGAAATGTCCAAATTGAATTTTTGAAAACTTTGCTCCTCTGTAATCACACTCTTCGTGCGACAGATCATAAAGTCACAGATGTGGTGGGTATTGCTTGTCTCAACTCCTGTGAAGGTTTTACTTGTCTGTATAAAGTCGCAAAAACTACAGTTCCCACATCGATAACATCGCTTGACTGCGGTATGTAGCCATGACCTAGGTTTTAGTTGGGATGTAAAGTGGTTATGTACAAAGTGTTCTCTCAGGTTTCTTCGCTGTCTATTTGTGATTGTGGGATGGGGACCATTAGCCTCCTGTAAATCAGGATCGATTAATAGTATTTCCAAATGTTGTGAGATGATGTCTCTATCTCATCCTGATACTGCATCAAAGGTACATATCAGTCTGATGACACTCCTGAGTTACATTGGTAGGTGTAGAAGTGTTGTGCGGGCTTGACGTTGCCCTCTTTGATAGGCAGTACGAAGAACCCTATCAGGGTAGCCACATTCACAAAGCCGTTCAGATCATTTGCCTGAAGAGTGAACTCTAACTGCTTAGAACAGTTCCGCCCAAGCATAGGTAATTGTGCAGTGGGTATCCCTTGATAAAGGGAGGTCGGATGATTACTCTCCCACCTTAATAGAGAGTTCATAGCAGCTGGTTTCCGAAAAATCGTGGCTTGCAAAAGTCAAATCACCTATGAATGTGTCCTCTAATATGTGGGGGAAAACAGGTAGGGAGTTCTGACATCATACTGGGGAACATCTTGGGGATGTTCTCAATACGAGAGATACCACCGTAGTGAGACGTGTCAATAAAGAACATGAAGGGTTCAATTAAGTTTAAGGGTATTGAACTGGTGCGGCATTCACTTATAGGGGGTGATTGGGATAAGCAGATCCTTCAAAGAGATGTGGTGGATTTTTAAACTTCATACCTCTAATCCCCATGGTCTAAACCAGACATCCTCAAACTGCGGCCCTCCAGATGTTGTAAAACTACAATTCCCACTATGCCCTGCTGTAGCCTGATAGCTGTAGGTTGTCTGGGCATGCTGGGAGTTGTAGTTTTACAACATCTGGAGGGCCGCAGTTTGAGGATGCCTGGTCTAAACGAACAACTATATTTTGTTTGTTTTCTATGAATCTAGCTACTTGCGATATAATAATTTTTTTTGTTAACCTATTGTTTGTAATAAACAGCCCCTTTTAATTGTGTATACTAGAGATGAGTGAAGTTTTAAAAAATATGATTCGACAGGTTAGCCGAAATTTGACAAGAAATTTGATTAGTTACGAATTTATTTGTCATGAATCACTATGTTAAAACCCTATTCAGCCTATCAATCAATGGGAGTGTTTTTAGCAGCAACTTAGACAGAAGTGCAAGTCTAAAGACTATTAAATACGGTAATACGCTAATGCAATATGGTCTCCTGGGTTAAACAAAAGTATAAAAATCACTCACCTCAGCCACTTGCTCATGCTGGGAGCGAGCGGTGATGTCAGCTTAGCCTAGGTCTTTCGGCAGGTCTTTTCCATTCAAGAGTTGAGCAGAATGCCTCTGCCGAGCAAGTGGATTAATTGAGTATTTTTTTTCCGTTCCTCTAAGACAGGCATGCTCAACCTGCGGCCCTCCAGCTGTTGTAAAACTACAACTCCCACGATGCCATTCTGTAAGATGATAGCTGTAGGCTGTAAGGGAATGATGGGAGTTGTAGTTTCGCAACAGCTGGAGGGTCGCCGGTTGAGCATGCCTGCTCTAAGATAACTGTAGCCACCATTTTAGGAAAATTGATTTGTTTCCACGAATCGCAAGTAAATTCAGCTTTGTGGCGAATCAAATTTTTCCTAAACTTCAGATTGAATTCTTCTTCAGAAGCTTCGATTCCCTCTACACTATTGTATACTAGTTATTTATTCAATCAAATATCTTGTCCCAAATCTAATCCAGCCAATTAATGTACCCTGTTGGCCTTTGTTATTATGTATACCTTAATATGGGCATTAATTTGCTTCAGTTGAGGGAGCGAGTTAAGTCTCTTGGGCTGCTGTTGCTTAGCAGCACCCAAGCCACATCGCTCCCTCAGCCATGCCCCCTCCTCTTTGTGTGTAAACTCTGGCAGCCCGACATGATGTGGCTTGATGTCACCGGGGCAGCTGGAGCAGAGGAAGGAAGGGAACTTTTTCTTCAGGTACTTAAATGCTACTGATAGATACCACCTGCATGTTTGCATAAGCCAGACCACCACACACACAATCTACACATATCAGTGTGTTTGCCATACACTCACACTGCTTTAGGGAAACTAGTATAACTAGATTTTCTCTGTGATATCCTGTTGCCATACACACTATCCTGAATGGTTGGCAGCTTACTTTACCCTCCACTCTGTGTTATTTTTTGGGGCATAACCATTTGTCCTCCCCTCTTGGTGTGTAATTTTGTCCGACTACGAAAGTGTTGTTTGCACACCAATAGCCCTTGGTCCCCTGATGAGTCTGGGGCATTAATTAATTGATGAAACGCGTTGTTGTGACTTTTTTCAGATAACCCTACCCTTCAGGATTTATACCATCACCCTGAGGTAGGGATGTCTAGGGCCTCCATACAGGAAGAGGTTCCAGATGGGGTTGCCCTTGTTGCTTTTCCAGCATTGGAGGACTTTCAAGCAACTTCTACAAACGGAAAATAGCCCCTTTATTAAAGTTCGCTAGAGGGTCTTAATATAAGTGAAAAAAGTCAAAAAAATATAATTTGAGCAAATCTCATCCGCATAATGAAAAAAATGTCCTGCACTGTGGATTTTAAAGCATGACAATTTATGCTGTGATCTCCATTGTGGATTTAACCCTTTGCAAATCATAGGGTAAACCCATGACAAATATGCAGCAAGATCTTCGTAAATTTGCATGTAATTTATGCAGTTCTTGCTATACCGTAGGTGTGCCATAGATTTTACAGCTGATTTGTGGCAGTTTTTTTGTTTGCTAATTACATCCTGTGTGCTTTTTGGTCATGTTCACACAGTCATAATCCATAATAGATCTGCCTATGGACATAACTCCATTCAGTGGTGCAAATCAATGAACCTGCTTCCTGTGGTTTCCATGCGGAAACCGTGGACAGAAAATACATGACTTCAGTATGGAGAAATGCACTGAATTCCTTGTTTGGCGTGAACATGCCCTTCGTGGCTTCCTCTATAGTAACCATAGGCGTGCGCAGGGGGTGTGCCAGGTGTGCCTGGGCACACCCTAATCAAGCCGCAAAAATAAGGTATTGTCTCTGCTACAGTGCTACCCCTCCTCAGTTGTCCCCTGTATAGTGTATCCTGATACCCCTCAATCATCTAATTTAAATGAGGGGTATCAGGGTACATTATTATACAGGGGTAATAGGACTACGGATTGATATCAGACATTATACAGGGGTAATATAAGTTATATTACCCCGGTATAATGTACACTGATACCCCTCAGTTTTGTGTTTGCGCATGTATAATAGATATATAATATATTTATACACACACACACACACGCAAGCACGCTTATGCTTTCGGGTGCACACCCTAATGCAATAGGCTGCGCACGCCGATGATAGTAACATAGTAACATAGTATATAAGACCGAAAAAAGACATTTGTCCATCCAGTTCGGCCTGTTTCCTACAAGTTGATCCAGAGGAAGGAAAAAAAACCTGTGAGGCAGAAGCCAATTTACCCCACTTAAGGGGAAAAAAATTCCTTCCCGACTCCAATCAGGCAATCAGAATAACTCCCTGGATCAACGACCCCTCTCTAGTAGCTATAACCTGTAATATTATTACACTCCAGAAATACATCCAGGCCCCTCTTGGATTCCTTTATTGTACTCACCATCACCACCTCCTCAGGCAGAGAGTTCCACAGTCTCACTGCTCTTACTGTAAAGAATCCTCTTCTATGTTTGTGTAGAAACCTTCTTTCCTCCAGACGCAGAGGATGTCCCCTCGTCACAGTCACAGTCCTGGGGATAAATAGATGATGGGAGAGATCTCTGTACTGACCCCTTATATATTTATACATAGTTATAAGATCTCCCCTCAGTCGTCTTTTTTATAAAGTGAATAACCCTAATTTTGATAACCTTTCAGGGTACTGTAGTTGCTCCATTCCAGTTATTACTTTAGTTGCCCTCCTCTGAACCCTCTCCAGCTCTGCTATGTCTGCCTTGTTCACAGGAGCCCAGAACTGTACACAGTACTCCATGTATTACCAAAAACAAGGCAAAAAATACAATAATAATTCAAAAAATTCATCTTTATTCCAAATACATTATCATAATAAAAAACAAGGAAGATGGGACATTAAAAAGACAGGAAAATGTAATATCCATAAAGGGAGCAGTGATGTATCCAATGAACCACAGTAGGTACTACTCAAAACAGAGGAGCATAAAGACTCACATATAGTAATGACATAAAGTGCAAAGTGCCTATTACAAGAAAAGCAAATTCACAAAAACAATATAAGGCATAAAGTGCCAGGTAATACCTACAAATACATCAATAGCACTGCTCACCGAACCAGCATGCGTTTACGATGTTAGCTTCATCAGGGAATGTATGCATATTATACATTCCCCTGATGAAGCTAACATCGCAGCGATACGTCGGGCTCGGTGAGCAGTGCTATTGACTGTATTTGTAGGCATTACCTGGCACTTTATGCCTTATATTGTTTTTGTGATTTGCTTTCTGTAATAGCACTTTGCACTCATGTCTTACTGTATGTGAGTCTTATGCTCTCTGTTTTGAGTAGTACCTACTGTGGTTCATTGGATACATCACTGCTCCCTTATGGATATTACATTTCCTGTCTTTAATGTCCCATCTTCCTTGTTTTTTATTATGATAATGTATTTGGAATAAAGATGAATTTTTGAATTGTGTATTTTTTGCCTTGTTTTTGGTAATATTATTGAGGGACTAGGTTCTAATAGGTTTTTGTCCCATACATTTATAGGTGTTAATAATTTACAGTACTCCATGTGTGGTCTGACTAGTGATTTGTAAAGTGGTAGGACTATGTTTTCATCACGGGCATCTATGCCCCTTTTGATGCAACCCATTATCTTATTGGCCTTGGCAGTAGCTGCCTGACACTGGTTTTTGCAGCTTAATTTGCTGTTTATTAAAATTCCTAGATCCTTTTCCATGTCAGTGTTACCGAGTTTTTTACCATTTAATATGTACGGGTGACTTGCATTATTCCTTCTCATGTGCATAACTTTACATTTGTCAGTGTTAAACCTCATTTGCCATTTCTCTGCCCAAGCCTCCAATCTATCCAGATCCCTCTGTATAGACAACATTTTATTTAGGCCTGGTTGTTGGCAGGGGATTTGGAGATTTGGAGCAGGACAATGTAACTCTGAGTAATATAAAGCCATATTAGGAAATTCATCAGCACAGAATATTGAATCTTAAAGTGTAACTGTCATTTATTTTATAATATACTTTAATTACTGAAATCATTTCTATTAGCTAAAATAGCTCAAAAGTGGTCCACTGTGCCTTAGCAATGCTCCCTGTCTTCTGTTAAATTAACTGTGGAGACATGCTCCATACTGACTACTGCTGCTGCCCTCACTGCCTCTCTCTCTCTCTCTCTCTACATACAGTTGTGTTCAAAATTATTCAACCCCCAATGCTGTAAAGGGTTTTAGGGAATTTAGTGTACATTTGTAATTGTGTTCAGAATGAAATCTTAAAAGGACTTTTTAAAGAACCAAATGCAACTAAAATGACATCAATTGTTTTTGTAATACAGTATTAAATGTTTTTTTTGTGATTTCTTCATTGACACAATTATTCAACCCCTTAAAGACGACCACTCTTAAGAACAGAGGTTAATTCAAGTGTTTTCGATCAGGTATTGAAAACACCTGTGGATGTCAAGGAGCAGCAATCAAGCATAATAAGCACCAATTAGGCAGATTTAAAATGACTGTGATACTCAGCTCCTTCTAGACATTTACTGGTGTGTTTACAAACATGGTGAAGTCAAGAGAATGGTCCAGGAAGACAAGAGAAGAGGTGTTTCTCTTCACAGGAAGGGCAATGGCTATAAGAAGATTGCAAAGATGTAAAACATACCACGAGACACCATAGGAAGCATCATTCGCAAATATAAGGCAAAGGGCACTGTTGAAACGCTACCTGGTCGTGGCAGAAAGAAGATCCTGACTTCGACTGCTGTGTGCTACCTGAAGCGCAAAGTGGAGAAAAGTCCCCGTGTGACTGCTGAGGAACTGAAAAAAGATTTGTCAGATGCGGGTACTGAAGTTTCAGCTCAGACAATAAGGTGCACACTGCGTAATGAAGGCCTCCATGCCAGAACTCCCAGATGCACCCCCTTGCTGTCTCCAAAGAATAAGAAGAGTCGACTGCAGTATGCCAAAAGTCATGTGGACAAACCACAAAAGTTTTGGGATAGTGTTCTGTGGACTGATGAAAAAAAATTAGAACTGTTTGGGCCCATGGATCAACGCTATGTTTCGAGGAGGAAGAACAAGGCCTATGAAGAAAAGAACACCTTGCCTACTGTGAAGCATGGCGGGGGGTCAAACATGCTTTGGCACTGTTTTGCTTCTACAGGTACAGGGAAGCTTCAGCGTGTGCAAGGTACCATGAATTCTCTTCAGTACCAGGAGATATTGGATGAAAATGTAATGCAGTCCGTCACAAACCTGAGGCTTGGGAGACGTTGGACCTTTCAACAGGACAATGATCCCAAGCATACCTCCAAGTCCACTAGAGCATGGTTGCAGATTAAAGGCTGGAACATTTTGAAGTGGCCATCGCAGTCACCAGAAGAAAATCCAATTGAGAACCTCTGGTGGGACAAAAAGAAACCATTTGCGGCGCGCAAGCGTAAGAATGTGACTGAAATGGAAGCTTTTGCCCATGAAGAATGGGCAAAGATACCAATAGATCGCTGCAAGACACTTGTGTCAAGCTATGCTTCACGTTTAAAAGCTGTTATAACTGGAAAAGGATGTTGTACTAAGTACTAAGATTGAATGTCACTTGGGGGTTGAATAAAACTGATAATGATGTGAGCATAGAAAAGACATTTGTGGTTATTTCATTATAAATGTTATGTTATATTTGTCTGACTTACAAGTGCCTCTTTGATTTGATTGTAAACAAGATGACTGAAATGATCAAAATTAATGTCAAACTGGCAAAAACACTCAATTTCAGTGGGGGTTGAATAATTTTGAACACAACTGTATATATATATATTTAGTGAGAGAGAGAAAAGGGGAGAGAGATTTATTTGCGATTTATTTTAATTAATTAAAGAATATTACAAAAATGGGCATTATCACTGTCCTTACACATTAAAAAAAAAGAATGACAGTTACACTTTAACCCTTTCAGTACGAAGCCACTTTTTAGCTTAAATCCCAGGCCGATTTTTGCAAATCTGACATGTGTCAATTTATGTGGTAATAACTTTGGAACGCTTTTACTTATCCAAGCCATTCTGAGATTGTTTTCTCGTGACACATTGTACTTTATAATCATTATAAATTTGAGTCAATATATTTCACCTTTATTTATGAAAAAATCCCAAATTTAACAAAAATTTGGAAAAATTCGCTATTTTCAATATTTATTACTTAACATTCCCCATATGTCTACTTTATGTTGGCATCATTTTGTAAATGTCATTTTAATTTTTTAGGATGTCAGAAGGCTGAGAAGTTTAGAAGCTATTTTTCAAAATTTCAACAAAATTTCCCAAACCATTTTTTTAAGCACCAATTCAGTTATAAAGTGATTTTGAGGGGCTTGTGTAAGGGAAATAACCCATAAGTGACCTCATTTTAGAAACTACACCCCTCAAATGATTAAAAACTGATGTTGCAAACTTTGTTAACCTTTGAGGGAAATTTAGTTTTTTTTTTTTTTTCTTTCTTTCAGATTTTTCATTTTCTTCCAGTTTTGCTGTAACACAGCAAGGGTAAAAGAAAAATAAACCTCATTATTTATTAGCCTGATTCTGAAGTTTACAAACCCCCCAAAAAATGTGCTAAAAATGGATGCATGAGCGCATGGCAGGGTTCAAAAGGGGAGGAGTCCCATAGGGCTTTTGGAGGACAGATTTTGCAGGATTGTCTTGTGGGGGTTATGCCGTATATGGAGACACCCTGAGTTACCCCTACAGTGGAAACCTCCAAAAAATGACCGCATTCTGGAAACTACACCCCTCAAGGAAAATTTCAAGGTGTGTAGTGAGCACTTTGACCCATCAGGCGTTTCACCAAATTAGACAAACACTGGATGAGTGGTAGATTCTGAAACAATCCTTGATGCACAGGCCAGGTTTTTCAGGGCAGGTTTCACAATGGTAAAAGGTGTCTTTCCTTATCGCTCTTTTGGAAAACACCCTGCATCTTTTTTAGGTCCTTCCCTTCCTCGCTGTTTGGGGGACTTCACCAGGGAAATGTTGCCCTGGTACAGCAACGTAACTTGCAGAAGTACTGGGGCCCTCCATTGCTTGGTTTGGAATAATCGGGGCATTCTACAGCACCATCTGTACAAGGTGCACGGCCAGCTTTTTGTACCACACTTTTGTATTTTGTGTGGCACTATAGAGCTTTAAAACTTGATCTGAAACATCAACCCCGCCCATGTGCCTCTTGTAGTCCAGAATGCAGTCTGGTTTGGGGACAGTGGTAGTGGTACATCGTACAGGGGCAGGGGAACTGGTGTTACTGTGAATCGCGGTCAGTACAAGGACATCCCTCTTGTCCTTGGACTTAACCACTAACATGTTCTCACTGAGGAGAGCACGACTGTCTTCTTTTCTTAATAGTTGGGCTACCAGGGATCTAGAGAGGCCTCTCTGATTTTTGCATACTGTGCTTCACCCCACAGTACCTCTGGAAGTCAGGGACTGGTACAGTGGTAGACTCGTGTAGTAATTATCCATGTAGAGATGGCAAACCTTATCTAGCAGTAGGTGCAGTAAGTCCCACACTATCTTCTCACTAACTCCTAAGATGGGGGGCATTCTAGAGGTTCAATCCAGGTGTCGCTTACTTTATAAATCCGGAACTTGTGAGTGTACCCAGAGCTACTCTCACAGAATTTATACATTTTTATACCACACCTTGCCCGTTTGCTTGGCAGGTACTGGCGGAATCTTACCCTCCCTTTGAAAAGGAATAGGGTTTCGTCTATGCAGACATTTTGTTCTGGGGTGTACACTTCTGAAAAATTTGCGTTGAAGTGGTCAAGGACAGGCCTAATTTTGAACAGATGGTCAAATGAGGGGTCCTTCTATGGTGGGCACTGTGCATTATCATCACTGTGCATTATTAAGTATTGTTTGGAATCGATTATGGACCATGCGGGAAAATCGCACTGCATCCGCAGTTGCTTGCGGATGCTTGCGATTTTCCCGCAGCCCCATTCACTTCTATGGGGCCTGCGTTGCGTGAAAAACGCACAATATAGAGCATGCTGCGATTTTCACGCAATGCAGAAGTGATGCGTGAAAATCCCTGCTTATGTGCCCCATAGAAATGAATGGGTCCGGATTCAGTGCGGGTGCAATGCGTTCACCTCACGCATTGCACTCGCGCGGAAAACTCGCCCGTGTGAAAGGGGCCTAAGTGTGACGTGTGGAATGTGTTAATCTTTATTTATTGTGGTGGGTGTGTATGTTGTGTTTTCACACGTGAAGGGGCTTGTAATAAATTTGAAATTAAATTTAGGAGAAAAAAAAATAGTAAAAAAAAAAATTGTTTCTGTACAAAAAAAGTGATTTCTGCACTAAAAAAAACCTTGCACTGCAAACTGAGCAGACGTGATCAGTAATGGACACTATTGATCGGTGCTCAGTGGTTGCAAAATGCACATACGCAGATGCATTCGTGCAAAATTCTAAACTGACACTAACTGAAATATTTATATAACTACCATATATATAGAACTATATATATATAATTTATATAAAGAGCAAATAATAATCTCCAGGTGCTGATCAGGCACGTTTGCACTGAACAGCACTTGGCGGTTACAGCTCGCACGCAGAAAAAGTGGTGCAGAGCTGGAAAATTGCAAAGAAAAAATAAAAATTACCAGAAAAAGCTCACGAACCAAACGACGTCCATAAAAAAGGACAGGGGGGAGAGGGGGGGGGGTGGCGGTCAGGTAGGGACAGGGATGGAGAGTGGTTTAGGGATCTGGAACAGCTGAAAATGAAAAAAAATCAGTGCAGCAATTCCAGATGTTCTTCTTTTCTTCTTCTTTCAGAAGGAAAAGGTCAAATCGCAGTGGTGGTGCACCACAAGTCTCAGCAAGCCAACAAGCAGCACAGAATAGCACAGAACCTATCTGCATGCAGTCACCACCTTTTCCTGTGCTGCTATAGTGTTTCCATTGGCTGGAGCATTGTTCTAGCCAATCGCAGAGCTGGCAGGGGACGCCAAACACTGGTGTTCCCTTCCTGACCTTTGGGGAGACTGGTGCTGACTAGTTCAGCACCAGTCACCCCTGTACAACCCCCCTGCAACTCCATGAATAGTTTAAAAACCATATGGAGCTTCAATTGGCTGGTCTGCAGAAACCGGCAAATGGCAGCGATCGGGGCTGCAGGGGGGCATAAAAACCTCCCTGTGCCCGTAGGAAAGATGGCTGCCTGCCGTGCAGAGCAGCTATCATGCCCTGGTCACCGAGGGATTTCACTCAAGGACCGGGTGTACACAGTGTCATACATGTACGGCGCTGGGATTTCTGTCCCAGTTTCCAGCGCTGTACATGTACGGCACTGGTATCCTAAGGGTTAATATGAAATGGCATTATAAGGTGAAACAAGTAAAAAGTATAAAAAACAATTAAAGAAAATCTGTCAGTCTTGACCTTTGCAATTTCTAGACAATTAATAAAGGTTGAAACCTTTTTAATGAAAAATTATGATTTTACAATAGAAGTATTTGCACTGACTGAATGTATGAGGTTTTCTCATGCAGGTAAAATGCCATTAGATAGGAAGGAGAATTATGTGCTTGTCAGATAGTTGATTTAACCTAGGACCAGCTTGGATTTGAATGTGTTCTTTAGCCAGTATGTGCTTTCCATCTATTT
The DNA here is from genome assembly GCA_033119425.1 of Bufotes viridis. Lineage (NCBI taxonomy): Eukaryota > Metazoa > Chordata > Amphibia > Anura > Bufonidae > Bufotes > Bufotes viridis. The sequence goes on from CM065590.1 coordinate 454,881,817, forward strand.
GGCCTATTTGGTTTATTCCACTCCTCTTGCTCTCTCACATCTCCTCCCTAACCTTCCGTGCATAATTTTCCTGCCTCCCCGGAGAAAGTGATTGTGATGGATTCTTCAGAACCATCTGCTCTGCTTGTTAGGCTCTTAATTAACAAGTAATTACTCGCTTAATATTCACAGTGCTGGCTGCACCAGCTCTGTCCTGAAACACACCTCGTTGAAGGAATGGGTTAACTTCAAATCATTCACCTTAACCTCATTGTACATATTTGCTGTGTCATGGGGTATCGGTGAGGTCATGGAAGGATACACAGAGCAGTGAGTTTTTGACGACTCCTAGGAACAGGTGAGCAGAGTCTCAGTGGGGCTTAATGGAAGGAAGCTGAGCCAATTCTCAACTCCGCACTAAATGGCAGGCACACTCCGGTTGTTAATGGACCCTGGCAGGGAATCCACAGCTTGGAGGAATACAAGTGTCTAATTAGATTGCCTTAGAGAGGCTTCTGTGATCTAAAACTTCAGCGAGAACTGCAGATTTGTTTGTTTACATGGTAGTTTTTGGCTGTTTTTCTGCAGGGCATATCCTTAAAACGGCAACATATTGATGAAATAAGGGAGCTAGGGCAAGATGGGTAGTGGTAAAGCCTGGCAAAGGATCAAACTAACTGAACTAGCAGCTGTCCCATGCCTACCCTGTATAGATTTGCAATAGTTCTTTCCAGCTTATATTAGCATTCATTTGTAATGATATTATGTTTGGTCTTTGGCAGGAAGGAATCATATGCCTAGGTACATTTTGTATGGTAATATTATTATATCTATTGATGTCTAGTTATTAAAATGCTTAGACTAATCCTCCCAAATATGATAATAATAATCTAATAAGGATTACAGAGAAATTATATTTGACATTGCATAACTCAATTTAGGGACTATCTGGTAGATTATTTATTTAAAAAATCTCAGAATGGTGTAATATAATAAAATACCGGTAAGTCATACTCGCCTTACCAACCACCTGTAGCTCCTGTATTCTGATGTTTCCTGGGACCCTCCTGGTGTCTCTTGACACACAAGAAGTGATGCAAAAGAGCAGTCGGCACTCCGTTGGGTGTTCGGTGGTGCGCGCGTCAGGGTCGGCGTTCTACGTGCACATATGTAAAGAGAAGACCGGCACTCACCTCTTGATGCTAAAGTTGTGTATTTATTATGGCCCCATGGAGGACATGAAGGTGACGCGTTTCGGCTCAATGAGCCTTTGTCAAACTTTCACCAGAACAAACAAAAGTGACTTTAAATAAGCCGCTCCGTGTGACGTCACCGGAAGTGACGTGCGGTTGTCACGGAGATGGCTGTAAACATAGACATAAGCGTGAGGAGCAGTAGGGAATACATAAACAAACAGAGGCAGAACATATGTGGATGTTGCGATCACAGTTTACACTTGAGGTAGTATTAGAAATAATACATTGTAACAATCAAGTAACGCTATTAGCGATAAGCAAAAGTAAGAACAATAATAGATTCATAAGGTAAGACTATATTATACCCAGAGCGATACCAGGGCGGACGAGACCCAAAGTATGGACCGGACATCATCAGTTTTTCTGAAAATAAAAGTGCAAAGTAATATGAGTAAAGGTATGGAAACGAATATCTCAGGTTATTATAAAAAAGCATTTAATTCATACTCTCTATTGAGGCCAGTTGGTTCCAAGGTCTGTAATCTATGGATCCAAAAGGCCTCCCGTTTCTTGAGTAACTGAGTCCTATCGCCTCCCCTGCGTGGAGGTGGTACCTGTTCGATAATTTGAAACCGTAATTGGGATATATTGTGGCGGCAGCGGTCAAAATGGAATGGTATAGGTAGGAGTAAATTTTGTTTCCTAATGGTGGATTTGTGTTTGGAAAACCTATCCTTCATTCTCATAGAAGTCTCTCCTACATATAGCAATCCACAGGGGCATTTTAGAATGTACACAACAAAACTGCTGTCACAAGTGAAAAAATTGGTTATGGGAAATCTTTCTCCGGATCTTGGGTGTACAAAATATTTGTGTACAAAATTGTTGTGTACATTCTAAAATGCCCCTGTGGATTGCTATATGTAGGAGAGACTTCTATGAGAATGAAGGATAGGTTTTCCAAACACAAATCCACCATTAGGAAACAAAATTTACTCCTACCTATACCATTCCATTTTGACCGCTGCCGCCACAATATATCCCAATTACGGTTTCAAATTATCGAACAGGTACCACCTCCACGCAGGGGAGGCGATAGGACTCAGTTACTCAAGAAACGGGAGGCCTTTTGGATCCATAGGTTACAGACCTTGGAACCAACTGGCCTCAATAGAGAGTATGAATTAAATGCTTTTTTATAATAACCTGAGATATTCGTTTCCATACCTTTACTCATATTACTTTGCACTTTTATTTTCAGAAAAACTGATGATGTCCGGTCCATACTTTGGGTCTCGTCCGCCCTGGTATCGCTCTGGGTATAATATAGTCTTACCTTATGAATCCATTATTGTTCTTACTTTTGCTTATCGCTAATAGCGTTACTTGATTGTTACAATGTATTATTTCTAATACTACCTCTAGTGTAAACTGTGATCGCAACATCCACATATGTTCTGCCTCTGTTTGTTTATGTATTCCCTACTGCTCCTCACGCTTATGTCTATGTTTACAGCCATCTCCGTGACAACCGCAGGTCACTTCCGGTGACGTCACATGGAGCGGCTTATTTAAAGTCACTTTTGTTTGTTCTGGTGAAAGTTTGACAAAGGCTCATTGAGCCGAAACGCGTCACCTTCATGTCCTCCATGGGGCCATAATAAATACACAACTTTAGCATCAAGAGGTGAGTGCCGGTCTTCTCTTTACATATTGACACACAAGAAGTGACCATTCAGTCAATCACTGGACACACCAGTGACCTGCCTCAACCAGTGATTAGCTGAGTGGTCATTTCATTTTTGTTAAGAGGGACCTGGAAGCAGAGACTGGTAATGTGAGTATGACCTGTTAAATTATTTTACATTGATTTTAGGCTTTAAAGAAAAATCTACCTGACAACCTCTTTGAAAAGCTGTTGGTGCGTATTTAATCTGACTAATTTGTTTCATTTAAATCACATTTTTAATATAAAACTATCTTTAAAGCTTTTTTTTATTATTTTTTATATTACTATCTTTATCTTACTAGAATTTTTTAAATATGCCAGTTTTCAGACTGATGACTGCAGTATACATAATTGGCTTATATTTTTCATCTTTCAGCTTTGCTGTAAATATTTGAACAGCATTATCATTAACCCAAGAGTTTTGGGAATTTGTATTTTAAGCTAGGCTTTTATCACATGACAAAGTTTGTGATGTACATTCAGTGGATATACCATATTCTTACTCTATATGACGCATTTTTTCTCCCAACGTGGGGTAAAAATGGCACTGCATCTTATGGAGCGAATACTAATGAGCACTTCCATTATGGAAGTGCTCATTAGTACCAGAGGACCGGGAAGCAGTGAATGCCGCGCTCCCCAGGCTCTGTACTCACTGCTTTCTTGTCCTCTGCTGTCGGCTGTGCTCTGACTGCACACAACATGAAAGCACTCTGTGATCTCAGAGCGTTGTGAGCATCGGGTCACACAGCACATCCAATGGCAGGAAGAAGACGAGAGAGCGCTGGAGGGGAGAAACAGCAGCTTCCGGAGCAGGAGAGGTAAGTGGATTTTTTATTTTACGTGATCTGTGGACAGAGGCATGGGGGGGGGGGGTTATCTATAGCTGGAGGCATGGGGGCTGATATATGGAGGGCTGACATATATGTGGAGGCAGTGGGGCTGATCGATTGTTGGAGGCATGGGGGCTGATCTATGGCTGGAGGCATGGAGGTCTGATATTAGGCATGGGGGGAGGATCTATGGTCTGAATGGGGGCTCTTATTTATATTGGGCCTCTTATCTGAGATATTATTGGGGGTCATTCACATTGGGGTCTGAGTTGAGGTCTGATTGTGGGTCTGATCTGAGGTCTTATTATGTTCTTATTAGCATTTGGGGTCTGATCTGAGGTCTGATTGAGGGCCTTATTAACATTGGGGGTCTGATTGCTGGTCTGATTTGAGGTCTAATGAAAAATATTTTTCTTTATTGTCCTCCTGTAAAACCTCGGTGCGACCTATAGGATGAAAAATATAGTACTGGGAAAATCTGACATATACAGTCTTTGTATATCTTTGACATTCAGTCTGGGAGGGGAAGAAGAAGCAAAGACCTGATACTATAGACACTCCCCGTGAGTCTTATGTTGGAATGTAAACACAGGGTGCGGGTCAAAGATCACAATTATTCTGGGGGAGTCAAAATGCACTCATCATCTGACATATAATGCAGTAGGGTTCAATTCTGGTGTTATTTTTATTTTATTTTATTTTTTTATGTGTAACCGGAAAACCCCTTTAAAATAAAGAGTTGTTATCTGCTGACAGACAGAGAGAGAGAGAGATATCTGATCAGTGAGGGTCTGATACCTGTTTAAGAAAGTCCTAGAGCTCTTGCAAGTGTTGCAGCCTTCTTGCAGCTTACCCTAGGCCAGAGACATCATGACCATTTGTAATGTCGCCTAGGTGCAGCTCAGCTCCATTCAACTCTGCCTGCCCTGGCCTCTGCCTGTTTCCTGACCAAGAGTATTGCTCGATCCCTTCCCACTGGTGTCTCAACCTACACTGGGACTATTTCAAGAGGTAGCGGACCCCACTGATCAGATGCTAGGGACCTATCAAGAGGAACAAAGTGTCGGATAACTCCTTTAATGTAAAGCAGGGGTGCACAACATTTTCTAGGTCAGGGCCACAGGCTGAACCAACGTCAAGGGCTGAAAATAAAATTTAAAGGGATATTAACAACTGAAATACTGTATTTATGGCATATTGTACATACAGTATGTGCCATTAATGTCTAGTTACAGTTCCAGGACTCCCATATAATAGAAGAATACATGAAAAATATATGTAAGCAGCCACGGAACATAGACATACATGTTTATTACCAGATGGTTTGGCGCCACACAGAATGGTATCAAGGGCCACAGACTGTGCGCCTCTGATGTAAAGAGCCCTGCTATTCACAGACTAAATTAAAAATGATATGGTAAATGGTAAAGTACATAAAAATTGAATAGTAGGAAAACATTATATAATGTATATAGATAATATGGAAGGCAATTATTTTGTTTTGACATTATCTCATATAAGAGTAACTTCTACAATAGGGTATATAAAAAAAATCCTGGAGTGTTAGCTTTAACCCAAGGATTTTTCCTAATGGGAAGACAAAAACATACTGCTGGGCTGTGTGCAGAAAGATAAGGAATGCTTGTTAAAAAAGACATCTCTTCCATAGCTGCCGCAGGAATGCTTCATATCTGAAGCCCCCCAGTAGGGATTTTTCTTATCCACACAGTTTTGTTGTATACAGTAGATGGTATAATTTAGTTCTTAGAATGTATGAGATATCATACCTACAAGATTTGAGCCCTGTAACCATGAATCCCTTTGGGAGTTTAGTAAACACAAATCCTCTATGCCTTACATAGATCTTATGACAAACCACATATCCCATAAGGAAATAAATAATTCATTTCATGAACTGCAGGACACATTTTCAGGTTCCTTATGCTATGTATTTTTAAACTGAATGGTGCAAGGCTAGTGGTGCAATACCGTCTGTAGAAAGGTGACAGCATGTAGATATGCATACTAATGCATATGCCATTAGTACACTAAATTCATGTCTCAACAATGTAACTAAATAATCTGGTTTATCTAAAATTTTCACTAATCTGCCCACAAAAAATGAAAAATGTACTCTTCTATAAAACAACAGTACAGTTTGTAGATTCTGAGAAACTACCTCATTTATTATAGTAGTATAATGTCAAATATAATTATATGTAGGAGTGATTCTAACAGAGCAGAGGAAGTTATGAATGATATATCAGCTATCCTGATGTTTTCTAGAACAATGGGAATGGCTTTCCAAGCCCCTGTTCATGTGGCCAGGCAGTGACCAGAAAGTGTGTGACATGCTGACTATATGCATGGCACCGCTGCCAGCCAATCAGTAGTCTCAGCAATGGTAGCGGCCACATGCTGTTCCTCAACACATCAGCGGTGATGTGCCTGTAGACAGCACATCACCCTTCTGGTCCAGCAGGTACCTGAAGCAGTTGAGAAGGGATCTCAGTGCTGGAACAGAGTGACAAGTGAGCCTATTTCTTAACCCCTGCACCAGGCCTGGCCATAGGAAAAAGGGTTTTCGATGTCAGAGAACCCCTTTAAAATTCTGTATAGGTTTAACTTCCTCTGTACAATAATGAAAAAATGTCAGTCGCTAGCTTCTGGATGTCAATCTTGTCTTGGATAATAATATAGTCTTACCAATATATCTAGCTGTGTTCATACTTGCTTAAATCAATGGATTTAACATGTAAAGCATAGTTTATGAGCATATCTCATAATCATCTGCTCCTTGCAGCATTGTAGCCAATGTTTAATTTATGACATCATATTTACATGTATTCCTTTTTAACTATCAGCTCTTTGTACTTGTTACATTTTTTTTTCTCATTGCATATATCATCTCTTTTTGTTTTGATACTGAAAGAAAAAACTTACATGATGTCATATTCACAGATATAGGAATTAGCAATTAATACCTTGAATTATATCTGTGACTATGATACCACTTAAGTTCTTTGTTCAGTATCAAATGGATCTATAAAAACAGATCATTAGCTAGTATCCATATTTGAGCATTTATAACTGAAAGATGAATCTGTAATGTGCCTCCATTATTCAATATTGCACAACTGTTTATTTGTAATTTTGCAATTTTGAAAATGTGTGGGACTTGCAAAATAGCAGTTGGTTATTGCTTTCATTATCCAACCTGACAAAATAGCTGTAACCTTGTGTTGGTATAGAAAACACCTATTTAATTTAACTTTATTTCTTTGATATTTCCACTATTACATTTTTGTATATATATGTTGTTATGAGATTACATTTTACAAAATACAAATAAAATATTGAGTTTCCTTTCTGTAATTAAAGTGAAAAATTAAGGATGAGTGAACCCGATGAGTTCGGTCCGAACTTTGCTATTTTTCAGACGGACAACATCAGGAGGAAAAAAGAACTAGAGAGGAAGAAGACAGGGTCTCACATGACCATCAGAGAAAGTGGGGGGCGAGGCCTGGATGAGCCGATAAGTGCAGCAGCAGTCAGGGAGGTGCGCTAGCAGAATGAGCAGAATGCCATTCTGTGCTGGGCTGTGAATGATGGTGGTTGGGTGTAACAGTGTCTGCCAGAAAAACATTCTTAGAGAGTCAGGGAGAGTCAGAAATCAATCAGGGACAGTCAGAGATCCATCGAGCACTTTTCCCCCATTTTCACAGAAATCCTTTTTTTGTTAGTGGCTAAAAGGCCGAGGATTTATGTTTATGTGTTATGTTTTGATGCCTGTAAAAGTGACAATAAAGCTGGTTGTGGCCAGTTTGAACCCAAATCTGCAGTGTTGGAGTGGCTTCTTGAGGTGTGCCAACCGTCTAAGGCTACTTTCACATTAGCGTTTTCAATTCCGCTATTGAGATCCATCAAAATGCATTCCGTTCCGTTTGATTGCGTCCCCATCGCAGACAGAAAAACACTGCAAGCAGCGTTTTTCTGTCCGCGATGTGGTGCGAAGCAAGACGTCATGACTAATTTTGAGCGAACAGTTCGAGCATAGTTCGGGTTCGTACCGAATTTTGGGGTGTTCGGGACACGGACCCGAACCCGAACATTTTCAAAAAAGTTTGGGTTCGGGTCCGTTGTTCGGCGATTTCTTCCGGCTTTCTGAAGGGCTGCACAGCAGCCAATCAGCTAGCGTTTTACTTCTTGCCCTAAGAGTCCATCACAACCATGCCTACTAATGGCATGGCTGTGATTGGCCAAGTGCAGCATGAGACCCAGCCTCTATTTAAGCTGGAGTCACGTAGCACCGCACGTCACACTGCTCTGATTAGTGTAGGGAGAGGATGCAGCTTCTGTGACGGCGAGATTAGGCAGGGAAAAGTCATCATTAGCACCTAAAGAAGTGATCGATCTACAGCTGTGAATGATTCAACTTCTGCTAGTTAATTGCTCACTGGTTTTTAGGCTGCACAGAGCGTTTTTCTGTAACTTTTTTTATGGGGGGATTGGCAGACATTTTGTGACTTGTGGTGCACCAGAACAAGCTGCCACCAAGTCCATCAATCCATCAATCCTATTTTTTTTTTTTTTTTTGCTATATCCTACATTAGGGGCTTGGCTGTGCTTATTGTCACCCCTAGAAACTCAGGATAGCAATTTCTATATTTTATTAAGGGGTTAAATACAATTGCCAAAATACCAATCCCCTAAATCTGGTGTTCCAGGTTTGGATAGCCAAGTATAATACTGTCTGCTGTCTGGCAAAGGATAGATTATTTTCTGTGGTGAAATTCAATTGCCAAAATAGCAATCCCCTAAATCTGGTGTCCCAGCACTGGCTGGCAAAGTATCATAGTGTCCGGCAAAACATATATTTTGTTCTGGGGTGAAATTCAATTGCCAAAATAGCAATACCATAAATCAGTGGTTTCAGCTGTGGCTGGCAAAGTATAATAGTGTCCGCCAAAACATATATTTTGTTCTGGGGTGAAATTCAATTGCCAAAATAGCAATACCCTGAATCTGGTGTCCCAGCTGTTGCAGGCCAAGTGTTAATCTGTCCGTAAAAGGGTATATTTTGCTCTGGGGTGAAATTCACTTGCCAAAATAGCAATATCCTGAATCTGGTGTTCCAGCTGCTGCAGGCCAATTGTTAATCTGTCCGTAAAAGGGTATATTACACTCAAGGTGTATATACAAGTGCTGAGAGGGTCATCCTTATTAACTTTACACGTTACCGTGCATCTCCCATTGTATTTCTGTCCGTTAAAGGGTATATTACACAAAGTGTTAAAATACAATTGCTGAAGGCATAGTCCTGCATATTTTTTTCTCACGCTACTGTGCATCTCCAAGTGTAAATCTGTCCATAAAAGGATACCTTTCATCCAGGGCCTAAATACTAGGCCTAAAAGAGATATTCCCCTAAATCAGTGGTTACTGCTCTGCCTGGATTAGTGTAATACGCTACATAAATAAATAGGCAGATAGTGTTAGATAGTGCCTGTAAAAAAAGGCCTGAATTTGAAATCAATACATTGGGCCAAATATCTTTTTTCTTATTGTGGTGCTTGGTGAACGGTAACAATGAGGAAAACATCTAGTAAGAGACGTGGACGCAGTCGTGATGGTGTTAGTGTACTCTCTGCTGCTGGGAGAGGACGTGGCCATTCTGCCACAGCCACACGTCCTAGTGAACCAACTACCTCAGGTTCCAGTACCCGCCAGAATTTACAGCGATATTTGGTGGGGCCCAATGCCGTTCTAAGGATGGTAAGGCCTGAGCAGGTACAGGCGCTAGTCAATTGGGTGGCCGACAGTGGATCCAGCATGTTCACAACATTATCTCCCAACCAGTCTTCTGCAGAAAGCGCACAGGTGGCACCTGAAAACCAAGCCCATCAGTCTCTCACATCACCCCCATGCATATCAGGGAAACTGTCTGAGCCTCTAGTTATGCAGCAGTCTCTTATGCTGTTTGAAGACTCTGCTGGCAGGGTTTCAAAAGGGAATCCACCTAGCCCTTCCCCAGTGGTGGAAGACATAGAATGCACTGATGCACAACCACTGATGTTTCCTGATGATGAGGACACGGGAATACCACCTCATCGGAGTCCGCATGTCTCTGATGATGACGAAACACAGGTGCCAACTGCTGCGTCTTTCTGCAGTGTGCAGACCGAACAGGAGGTCAGGGAGGAAGACTGTGTGGAAGACGATGCAGGGGACGATGAGGTCCTAGACCCCACATGGAATGAAGGTCGTGCTACTGACTTTCATAGTTCAGAGGAAGAGTCAGTGGTGAGACCGAGCCAACAGCGTAGCAAAAGAGAGAGCAGGCGGCAAAAGCAGAACAGCCGCCTCCAAGAGAGTTCGCCTGCTACTGGCCACCGCCACCAGGGACCGAGCACCCCAAAGGCAGCTTCAAGGAGTTCCCTGGCATGGCACTTCTTTAAACAATGTGCTGACGACAAGACCCGAGTGGTTTGCACGCTGTGCCATCAGAGCCTTAAGCGAGGCATTAACGTTCTGAACCTTAGTACAACCTGCATGACCAGGCATCTACATGCAAAGCATGAACTGCAGTGGTGTAAACACCTTAAAAGCAAGGAACTCACTCTGGCTGCCCTTGCTCCCTCTTCTGCTGCTGCCTCGGCCTCTTCCTCCGCCTCGGGAGGAATGTTGGCACCTGCCGCCCACCAAACAGAGGATGTGCCACCGACAACACCACCTGCGTCACCAAGCATCTCCACAATGTCACACGGCAGCGTTCAGCTCTCCATCTCACAAACCTTGGAGAGAAAGCGTAAATTCCCACCTAGCCACCCTCGATCCCTGGGCCTGAATGCCAGCATTTCTAAACTACTGGCCTTTGAAATGCTGTCATTCAGGCTGGTGGACACAGACAGCTTCAAACAGCTGATGTCCATGGCTGTCCCACAGTATGTTGTTCCCAGCCGCCACTACTTCTCTAAGACAGCCGTGCCTTCCCTGCACAACCAAGTATCCGATAAAATCAAGTGTGCACTGCACAACGCCATCTGTGGCAAGGTCCACCTAACCACAGATACGTGGACCAGTAAGCACGGCCAGGGACGCTATATCTACCTAACTGCACACTGGGTAAATGTAGTGGTGGCTGGGCCTCAGACGGAGAGTTCCTTGGCGCACATCCTTCGGGCATCATTCTTTGCCTCCTGTAGCCTCCTCCTCCTACTCGGCTTCCTCCTCCTCTGCTTCCACCAGCTCATCCAGTCAGACACACACCTTCACCACCAACTTCAGCATAGCCAGGGGTAAACGTCAGCAGGCCATTCTGAAACTCATATGTTTGGGGGACAGGCCCCACACCGCGCAGAAGTTGTGGTGGGATATTAAACAACAGACCGATGAGTGGTTTCTGCCGGTGGGCCTCAAGCCCGGCCTGGTGATGTGCGATAATGGGCGAAATCTCGTCGCAGCTCTGGGACTAGCCGGTTTGACGCACATCCCTTGCCTGGCGCATGTGCTGAATTTGGTGGTGCAGAAGTTCAATCACAACTACCCTGACATGTCAGAGCTGCTACATAAAGTGCGGGCCGTCTGTGCGCGCTTCCGGCGTTCAAATCCTGCCGCTGCTCGCCTGTCTGTGCTACAGCATAACTTCGGCCTTCGCGCTCACCGCCTCATATGCGACGTGCCCACCAGGTAGAACTCCACCTTGAACATGCTGGAGAAACTGTGCGAGCAGCAGCAGGCCATAGTGGAGTTTCAGCTGCAGCAGGCACACTTCAGTCGCACTGCGGAACAGCACCACTTCACCACCAATGTTTGGGCCTCCATGCGAGACCTGTGTGCCCTGTTGCGCTGTTTCGAATACTCCACCAACATGGCCAGTGTCGATGACACCGTTATCAGCGTTACAATACCACTTCTATGTCTCCTTGAGAAAACGCTTAGGGCGATGATGGAAGAGGAGGTGGCCCAGGAGAAGGAGGAGGAGGAGGATGAGGGGTCATTTTTAGCACTTTCAGGCCAGTCTGTTAGAAGTGGCTCAGAGGGATGTTTTTTGCAACAGCAGAGGCCAGGTACAAATGTGGCCAGCCAGGGCCCACTACTGGAGGACGAGAAGGATGAGGTGGAGGAGGATAAGGATGAAGCAGGTTCCCAGCGGAGTTGCATCCGACACAGCTCAGGCCCATCACTAGTGCGTGGCTGGGGGGATACAGAGGACGATGACGATACGCCTCCCACAAAGGACAGCTTGTCCTTACGTCTGGGGAGCCTGGCACACATGAGCGACTACATGATGCAGTGCCTGCGCAATGACAGCAGAGTTGCCCACATTTTAACGTGTGCGGACCACTGGGTTGCCACCCTGCCCGATCCCCGGTACAAAGATAATGTGCCCACCTTACTTCCTGCACTGGAGCGTGATAGGAAGATGCGCGAGTACAAGCGCACGCTGGTAGACGCGCTCCTGAGAGCATTCCCAAATGACACAGGGGAACAGGTGGAAGCCCAAGGCGAAGGCAGAGGAGGAGCAAGAGGTCGCCAACGCAGCTGTGTCACGGTCAGCTCCTCTGAGGGTAGGGTTAGCATGGCAGAAATGTGGAAAAGTTTTGTCTCCATGCCACAGCTAACTGCACCACTACCTGATACGGAACGTGTTAGCAGGAGGCAGCATGTCACTAACATGGTTGAATAGTACGTCTGCACACACCTCCACGTACTGACTGATGGTTCGGCCCCAATCAACTTCTGGGTCTCCAAATTGTCCACGTGGCCAGAGTTAGCATTTTATGCCTTGGAGGTGCTGGCCTGCCCGGCGGCCAGTGTTTTGTCTGAACGTGTATTCAGCACGGCAGGAGGCGTCATTACTAACAAATGCAGCCGTCTGCCCAAAGCCAACGTGGACAAGCTGACGTTCATAAAAATGAACCAGGCATGGATCTCACAGGACCTGTCCTTCTCTTGTGCAGAATAGACATTTATAACTGTCTCCCCCTCAACCATGTATTCTTGTACACCCGGGAACATCTTTATTGAATCCTCATTTTTTTACCTTTACCATGATCTTGCGGTGCAACCCAAAGTTGAATGAACCTCTCATCAATCAGGGCACCGGGGCCAAAATATCTGAAACAGGACTTCTCCATTGGTGGGTGATATGACGCATGATTCCTTGCTGTGGGACCTCTCTCCTCTGTCTGGGTGCCGGGGCCTAAATAACTGAAAGTGGCCATCTCCAGTGGTGGGTGATATGACGCATGATTCCTTGCTGTGGGACCTCTCTCCTCTGTATGGGTGCTGGGGCCTAAATAACTGAAAGTGGCCTTCTCCAGTGGTGGGTGATATGACGCCTTATTCCTTGCTGTGGGACCTCTCTCCTCTGTATGGGTGCTGGGGCCTAAATAACTGAAAGTGGCCTTCTCCAGTGGTGGGTGATATGACGCCTTATTCCTTGCTGTGGGACCTCTCTCCTCTGTCTGGGTGCTGGGGCCGAAAAAACTGAAAGTGGCCTTCTCCAGTGGTGGGTGATATGACGCCTTATTCCTTGCTGTTGGACCTCTCTCCTCTGTATGGGTGCTGGGGCCTAAATAACTGAAAGTGGCCTTCTCCAGTGGTGGGTGATATGACGCCTTATTCCTTGCTGTGGGACCTCTCTCCTCTGTCTGGGTGCTGGGGCCGAAAAAACTGAAAGTGGCCTTCTCCAGTGGTGGGTGAAATGACGCCTTATTCCTTGCTGTGGGACCTCTCTCCTCTGTCTGGGTGCTGGGGCAGAAATAACTTAAAGTGGCCTTCTCCAGTGGTGGGTGATATGACGCCTTATTCCTTGCTGTGGGACTTCTCTCCTCTGTCTGGGTGCTGGGGCCAAAATAACTGAAAGTGGCCTTCTCCAGTGGTGGGTGATATGACGCCTTATTCCTTGCTGTGGGACTTCTCTCCTCTGTCTGGGTTCTGGGCCCAAAATAGCTGAAAGTGGCCTTCTCCAGTGGTGGGTGATATGACGCCTTATTCCTTTCTGTGGGTCCTCTATCCACTGTCTGGGTGCTGGGGCTGAAATAACCGAAAGTGGCCTTCTCCAGTGGTGGGTGATATGACGCCTTATTCCTTCCTGTGGGACCTTTCTCCTCTGTCTGGGTGCTGGGCCCGAAATAACTGAAAGAGGTCTTCTCCAGTGGTGGGTGATATGATGCATGATTCCTTGCTGTGGGACCTCTCTCCTCTGTTTAGGTGCTGGGGCCTAAATAACTTTAAGTGGCCTTCGCCATTGGTGGGTGATATGACGCCTTATTCCTTGCTGTGGCACCTCTCTCCTCTGTCTGGGTGCTGGGGCCTAAATAACTGAAAGTGGCCTTCTCCAGTGGTGGGTGATATGATGCATGATTCCTTGCTGTGGGACCTCTCTCCTCTGTCTGGGTGCTGGGGCCTAAATAACTGAAAGTGGCCTTCTCCAGTGGTGGGTGATATGATGCATGATTCCTTGCTGTGGGACCTCTCTCCTCTGTCTGGGTGATGGGGCCAAGATAACTGAAAGTGGCCTTCTCCAGTGGTGGGTGATATGACGCCTTATTCCTTGCTGTGGGACCTCTCTCCTCTGTCTGGGTGCTGGGGCCGAAATAACTGAAAGAGGCCTTCTCCAGAGGTGGGTGATATGACACCTTATTCCTTGCTGTGGGACCTCTCTCCTCTGTCTGGGTGCTGGGCCCGAAATAACTGAAAGCGGCCTTCTCCAGTGGTGGGTGATATGACGCCTTACTCCTTGCTGTGGGACCTTTCTCCTCTGTCTGAGTGCTGGGGCCGAAATAACTGAAAGTGGTCTTCTCCAGTGGTGGGTGATATGACACCTTATTCCTTGCTGTGGGACCTCTCTCCTCTGTCTGGGTGCTGGGGCCGAAATAACTGAAAGTGGCCTTCTCCAGTGGTGGGTGATATGACACCTTATTCCTTGTTGTAGGACCTCTCTCCTCTGTATGGGTGCTGGGGCCTAAATAACTGAAAGTGGACTTTTCCAGTGGTGGGTGATATGATGCCTTATTCCTTGCTGTGGGACTTCTCTCCTCTGTCTGGGTGCTGGGCCAGAAATAACTGAAAGTGGCCTTCTCCAGTGGTGGGTGATATGACGCCTTATTCCTTGCTGTGGGACCTCTCTCCTCTGTCTGGGTGCTGGGGCCGAAATAACTGAAAGTGGCCTTCTCCAGTGGTGGGTGATATGACGCCTTATTCCTTGCTGTGGGACCTCTCTCCTCTGTCTGGGTGCTGGGGCCTGAAATAACTGAAAGTGGCCTTCTTCAGTGGTGGGTGATATGACGCCTTATTCCTTGCTGTGGGACCTCTCTCCTCTGTCTGGGTGCTGGGGCCGAAATAACTGAAAGTGGCCTTCTCCAGTGGTGGGTGATATGACGCCTTATTCCTTGCTGTGGGACCTCTCTCCTCTGTCTGGGTGCTGGGGCCGAAATAACTGAAAGTGGCCTTCTCCAGTGGTGGGTGATATGACGCCTTATTCCTTGCTGTGGGTCCTCTCTCCTCTGTCTGGGTGCTGGGGCCAAAATAACTGAAAGTGGCCTTTTCCAGTGGTGGGTGATTTGACGCCTTATTCCTTGTTGTAGGACCTCTCTCCTCTGTCTGGGTGCTGGGGCTGAAATAACTGAAAGTGGCCTTCTCCAGTAGTGGGTGATATGACGCCTTATTCCTTGCTGTA
Organism: Bufotes viridis; assembly: GCA_033119425.1. Classification (NCBI taxonomy): domain Eukaryota; kingdom Metazoa; phylum Chordata; class Amphibia; order Anura; family Bufonidae; genus Bufotes; species Bufotes viridis. The sequence goes on from CM065590.1 coordinate 454,897,240, forward strand.
GGACCTTTCTCCTCTGTCTGAGTGCAGGGGCCGAAATAACTGAAAGTGGCCTTCTCCAGTGGTGGGTGATTTGACGCCTTATTCCTTGCAGTGGGACCTCTCTCCTCTGTCTGGGTGCTGGGGCCCGAAATAACTGAAAGTGGCCTTCTTCAGTGGTGGGTGATATGATGCATGATTCCTTGCTGTGGGACCTCTCTCCTCTGTCTGGGTGCTGGGGCCTAAAAAACTGAAAGTGGCCATCTCCAGTGGTGGGTGATATGATGCATGATTCCATGCTGTGGGACCTCTCTCCTCTGTCTGGGTGATGTGGCCAAAATAACTGAAAGTGGCCTTCTCCAGTGGTGGGTGATATGACGCCTTATTCCTTGCTGTGGGACCTCTCTCCTCTGTCTGGGTGCTGGGGCCAAAATAACTGAAAGTGGCCTTCTCCAGTGGTGGGTGATATGACACCTTATTCCTTGTTGTAGGACCTCTCTCCTCTGTATGGGTGCTGGGGCCTAAATAACTGAAAGTGGCCTTTTCCAGTGGTGGGTGATATGACGCCATATTCCTTGCTGTGGGACTTCTCTCCTCTGTCTGGGTGCTGGGCCAGAAATAACTGAAAGTGGCCTTCTCCAGTGGTGGGTGATATGACGCCTTATTCCTTGCTGTGGGACCTCTCTCCTCTGTCTGGGTGCTGGGCCAGAAATAACTGAAAGTGTCCTTCTCCAGTGGTGGGTTATATGACGCATGATTCCTTGCTGAGGGACCTCTCTCCTCTGTCTGGGTGCTGGGCCGAAAAATAACTGAAAGTGGCCTTCTCCAGTGGTGGGTGATATGACGCCTTATTCCTTGCTGTGGGACCTCTCTCCTCTGTCTGGGTGCTGGGGCCGAAATAACTGAAATTGGCCTTCTCCAGTGGTTGGTGATATGACGCCTTATTCCATGCTGTGGGACCTCTCTCCTCTGTCTGTGTGCTGGGGCCGAAATAACTGAAAGTGGCCTTCTCCAGTGATTGGTGATATGACGCCTTATTCCTTGCTGTGGGACCTCTCTCCATTGTCTGGGTGCGGGGCCCGAAATAACTGAAAGTGGCCTTCTTCAGTGGTGGGTGATATGACGCCTTATTCCTTGCTGTGGGACCTCTCTCCTCTGTCTGGGTGCTGGGGCCGAAATAACTGAAAGTGGCCTTCTCCAGTGGTGGGTGATATGACACCTTATTCCTTGCTGTGGGACCTCTCTCCTCTGTCTGGGTGCTGGGGCCTGAAATAACTGAAAGTGGCCTTCTCCAGTGGTGGGTGATATGACGCCTTATTCCTTGCTGTGGGTCCTCTCTCCTCTGTCTGGGTGCTGGGGCCAGAAATAACTGAAAGTGGCCTTCTCCAGTGGTGGGTGATATGACGCCTTATTCCTTGCTGTGGGACCTCTCTCCTCTGTCTGGGTGCTGGGGCCGAAATAACTGAAAGTGGCCTTCTCCAGTGGTGGGTGATATGACGCCTTATTCCTTGCTGTGGGACCTCTCTCCTCTGTCTGGGTGCTGGGGCCGAAATAACTGAAAGTGGCCTTCTCCAGTGGTGGGTGATATGACACCTTATTCCTTGCTGTAGGACCTCTCTCCTCAGTCTGGGTGCTGGGGCTGAAATAACTGAAAGTGACCTTCTCCAGTAGTGGGTGATATGACGCCTTATTCCTTGCTGTAGGACCTCTCTCCTCTGTCTGAGTGCTGGGGCCAGAAATAACTGAAAGTGGCCTTCTCCAGTGGTGGGTGATATGACGCCTTATTCCTTGCTGTGGGACCTCTCTCCTCTGTCTGGGTGCTGGGGCCGAAATAACTGAAAGTGGCCTTCTCCAGTGGTGGGTGATATGACGCCTTATTCCTTGCTGTGGGACCTCTCTCCTCTGTCTGGGTGCTGGGGCCGAAATAACTGAAAGTGGCCTTCTCCAGTGGTGGGTGATATGACGCCTTATTCCTTGCTGTGGGACCTCTCTCCTCTGTCTGGGTGCTGGGGCCAAAATAACTGAAAGTGGCCTTCTCCAGTGGTGGGTGATATGACGCCTTATTCCTTGCTGTAGGACCTCTCTCCTCTGTCTGGGTGCTGGGGCCGAAATAACTGAAAGTGGCCTTCTCCAGTGGTGGGTGATATGACGCCTTATTCCTTGCTGTGGGACCTCTCTCCTCTGTCTGGGTGCTGGGGCCTAAATAACTGAAAGTGGCCTTCTCCAGTGGTGGGTGATATGACGCCTTATTCCTTGCTGTGGGACCTCTCTCCTCTGTCTGGGTGCTGGGGCCAAAATAACTGAAAGTGGCCTTCTCCAGTGGTGGGTGATATGACGCCTTATTCCTTGCTGTGGGACCTCTCTCCTCTGTCTGGGTGCTGGGGCCTGAAATAACTGAAAGTGGCCTTCTCCAGTGGTGGGTGATATGACGCCTTATTCCTTGCTGTGGGACCTCTCTCCTCTGTCTGGGTGCTGGGGCCGAAATAACTGAAAGTGGCCTTCTCCAGTGGTGGGTGATATGACGCCTTATTCCTTGCTGTGGGACCTCTCTCCATTGTCTGGGTGCTGGGGCCGAAATAACTGAAAGTGGCCTTCTTCAGTGGTGGGTGATATGACGCCTTATTCCTTGCTGTGGGACCTCTCTCCTCTGTCTGGGTGCTGGGGCCGAAATAACTGAAAGTGGCCTTCTCCAGTGGTGGGTGATATGACACCTTATTCCTTGCTGTGGGACCTCTCTCCTCTGTCTGGGTGCTGGGGCCGAAATAACTGAAAGTGGCCTTCTCCAGTGGTGGGTGATATGACGCCTTATTCCTTGCTGTGGGACCTCTCTCCTCTGTCTGGGTGCTGGGGCTGAAATAACTGAAAGTGGCCTTCTCCAGTGGTGGGTGATATGACACCTTATTCCTTGCTGTAGGACCTCTCTCCTCTGTCTGGGTGCTGGGGCCGAAATAACTGAAAGTGGCCTTCTCCAGTGGTGGGTGATTTGACGCCTTATTCCTTGCAGTGGGACCTCTCTCCTCTGTCTGGGTGCTGGGGCCGAAATAACTGAAAGTGGCCTTCTCCTGTGGTGGGTAATATGACACCTTATTCCTTGCTGTGGGACCTCTCTCCTCTGTCTGGGTGCTGGGGCCGAAATAACTGAAAGTGGCCTTCTCCAGTGGTGGGTGATATGGCGCCTTATTCCTTACTGTGGGACCTCTCTCCTCTCTCTGGGTGCTGGGCCCGAAATAATTGAAAGTGGCCTTCTCCAGTGGTGGGTGATATGACGCCTTATTCCCTGCTGTGGGACCTCTCTCCTCTTTCTGGGTGCTGGGCCCGAAATAACTGAAAGTGGCCTTCTCCAGTGGTGGGTGATATGACGCCTTATTCCTTGCTGTGGGTCCTCTCTCCTCTGTCTGGGTGCTGGGGCTGAAATAACTGAAAGTGGCCTTCTCCAGTAGTGGGTGATATGACGCCTTATTCCTTGCTGTGGGTCCTCTCTCCTCTGTCTGGGTGCTGGGGCCAAAATAACTGAAAGTGGCCTTCTCCAGTGGTGGGTGATATGACGCCTTATTCCTTGCTGTGGGACCTCTCTCCTCTGTCTGGGTGCTGGGGCCGAAATAACTGAAAGTGGCCTTCTCCAGTGGTAGGTGATATGACACCTTATTCCTTGCTGTGGGACCTCTCTCCTCTGTCTGGGTGCTGGGGCCGAAATAACTGAAAGTGGCCTTCTCCAGTGGTGGGTGATATGACACCTTATTCCTTGTTGTAGGACCTCTCTCCTCAGTCTGGGTGCTGGGGCTGAAATAACTGAAAGTGACCTTCTCCAGTAGTGGGTGATATGACGCCTTATTCCTTGCTGTAGGACCTTTCTCCTCTGTCTGAGTGCTGGGGCCGAAATAACTGAAAGTGGCCTTCTCCAGTGGTGGGTGATTTGACGCCTTATTCCTTGCAGTGGGACCTCTCTCCTCTGTCTGGGTGCTGGGGCCTAAATAACTGAAAGTGGCCTTCTCCAGTGGTGGGTGATATGATGCATGATTCCTTGCTGTGGGACCTCTCTCCTCTGTCTGGGTGCTGGGGCCTAAATAACTGAAAGTGGCCTTCTCCAGTGGTGGGTGATATGATGCATGATTCCTTGCTGTGGGACCTCTCTCCTCTGTCTGGGTGATGGGGCCAAAATAACTGAATGTGGCCTTCTCCAGTGGTGGGTGATATGACGCCTTATTCCTTGCTGTGGGACCTCTCTCCTCTGTCTGGGTGCTGGGGCCGAAATAACTGAAAGTGGCCTTCTCCAGTGGTGGGTGATATGACACCTTATTCCTTGCTGTTGGACCTCTCTCCTCTGTCTGGGTGCTGGGGCCGAAATAACTGAAAGTGGCCTTCTCCAGTGGTGGGTGAGATGACACCTTATTCCTTGTTGTAGGACCTCTCTCCTCTGTTTGGGTGCTGGGGCCTAAATAACTGAAAGTGGCCTTTTCCAGTGGTGGGTGATATGACGCCTTATTCCTTGCTGTGGGACTTCTCTCCTCTGTCTGGGTGCTGGGCCAGAAATAACTGAAAGTGGCCTTCTCCAGTGGTGGGTGAGATGACGCCTTATTCCTTGTTGTAGGACCTCTCTCCTCTGTATGGGTGCTGGGGCCTAAATAACTGAAAGTGGCCTTTTCCAGTGGTGGGTGATATGATGCATGATTCCTTGCTGTGGGACCTCTCTCCTCTGTCTGGGTGCTGGGCCAGAAATAACTGAAAGTGTCCTTCTCCAGTGGTGGGTTATATGACGCATGATTCCTTGCTGAGGGACCTCTCTCCTCTGTCTGGGTGCTGGGCCGAAAAATAACTGAAAGTGGCCTTCTCCAGTGGTGGGTGATATGACGCCTTATACCTTGCTGTGGGACCTCTCTCCTCTGTCTGGGTGCTGGGGCCTAAATAACTGAAATTGGCCTTCTCCAGTGGTGGGTGATATGACGCCTTATTCCTTGCTGTGGGACCTCTCTCCTCTGTCTGGGTGCTGGGGCCGAAATAACTGAAAGTGGCCTTCTCCAGTGGTGGGTGATATGACGCCTTATTCCTTGCTGTGGGACCTCTCTCCATTGTCTGGGTGCGGGGCCCGAAATAACTGAAAGTGGCCTTCTTCAGTGGTGGGTGATATGATGCATGATTCCTTGCTGTGGGACCTCTCTCCTCTGTCTGGGTGCTGGGGCCGAAATAACTGAAAGTGGCCTTCTCCAGTGGTGGGTGATATGACACCTTATTCCTTGCTATGGGACCTCTCTCCTCTGTCTGGTTGCTGGGCCCGAAATAACTGAAAGTGGCCTTCTCCAGTGGTGGGTGATATGACGCCTTATTCCTTGCTGTGGGTCCTCTCTCCTCTGTCTGGGTGCTGGGGCTGAAATAACTGAAAGTGGCCTTCTCCAGTAGTGGGTGATATGACACCTTATTCCTTGCTGTAGGACCTTTCTCCTCTGTCTGAGTGCTGGTGCCGAAATAACTGAAAGTGGCCTTCTCCAGTGGTGGGTGATTTGACGCCTTATTCCTTGCAGTGGGACCTCTCTCCTCTGTCTGGGTGCTGGTGCCGAAATAACTGAAAGTGGCCTTCTCCTGTGGTGGGTAATATGACACCTTATTCCTTGCTGTGGGACCTCTCTCCTCTGTCTGGGTGCTGGGGCCGAAATAACTGAAAGTGGCCTTCTCCAGTGGTGGGTGATATGACGCCTTATTCCTTACTGTGGGTCCTCTCTCCTCTCTCTGGGTGCTGGGCCCGAAATAATTGAAAGTGGCCTTCTCCAGTTGTGGGTGATATGACGCCTTATTCCCTGCTGTGGGACCTCTCTCCTCTTTCTGGGTGCTGGGCCCGAAATAACTGAAAGTGGCCTTCTCCAGTGGTGTGTGATATGACGCATGATTCCTTGCTGTGGGACCTCTCTCCTCTGTCTGGGTGCTGGGCCGAAATAACTGAAAGTGGCCTTCTCCAGTGGTGAGTGATATGACACCTTATTCCTTGCTGTGGGACCTCTCTCCTTTGTCTTGGTGCTGGGCCCGACATAACTGAATGTGGCCTTCTCCAGTGGTGGGTGATATGACGCCTTATTCCTTGCTGTGGTACCTCTCTCCTCTTTCTGGGTGCTGGGGCCGAAATAACTGAAAGTGGCCTTCTCCAGTGGTGGGTGATATGACGCATGATTCCTTGCTGTGGGACCTTTTTCCTCTGTCTGGGTGCTGGGTCTGAAATAACTGAAAGTGGCCATCTCCAGTGGTGGGTGATATGATGCTTTATTCCTTGCTGTGGGACTTCTCTCCTCTGTCTGGGTGCTGGGCCCGAAATAACTGAAAGAGGCCTTTTCAAGTGGTGGGTGATATGACGCCTTATTCCTTGCTGTGGGACCTCTCTCCTCTGTCTGGGTGCTGGGGCCTAAATATCTGGAAGTGGCCTTCTCCAGTGGTGGGTGATATGATGCCTTATTCCTTGCTGTGGGACCTCTCTCCTCTGTCTCGGTGCTGGGGCCGAAATAACTGAAAGTGGCCTTCTCCAGTGGTGGGTGATATGACGCATGATTCCTTGCTGTGGGACCTTTCTCCTCTGTCTGGGTGCTTGGGCTATAATAACTGAAAGTGGCCATCTCCAGTGGTGGGTGATATGATGCTTTTTTCCTTACTGTGGGACCTCTCTCCTCTGTCCGGGTGCTGGGCCCGAAATACCTGAAAGAGGCCTTCTCCAGTGGTGGGTCATATGACGCATGATTCCTTGCTGTGGGACCTCTCTCCTCTGTGTGGGTGCTGGGCCCGAAATAACTGAAAGTGGCCTTCTCCAGTGGTGGGTGATATGACACCATATTCCTTGCTGTGGGACCTCTCTCCTCTGTCTGGGTGCTGGGGCCGAAATAACTGAAAGTGGCCTTCTCCAGTGGTGTGTGATATGACGCATGATTCCTTGCTGTGGGACGTCTCTCCTCTGTCTGGGTGCTGGGGCCAAAATAACTGAAAGTGGCCATCTCCAGTGGTGGGTGATATGACGCATGATTCTCTGCTATTGGACCTCTCTCCAATTGATATTGGTTAATTTTATTTATTTTATTTTAATTCATTTCCCTATTCACATTTGTTTGCATGGCATTTACCTACATTTTGCTGCCTTTTGCAGCCCTGTAGCCCTTTCCTGGACTATTTTACAGCCTTTTTAGTGCCTAAAAGTTCGGGTCCCCATTGACTTCAACCTTCATTTTCGGGAAGTTTGGCTCGAACCCGAACATCCAGGTGTTCGCTCATCTCTAGTCATGACCCACAATGTAAGTCAATGGGGACGGATCCATTTTCTCTGACACAGTAGAAAACTGATCCATCCTCCATCGACTTTTATGGCTATAGAAGACAAAATACAACCGGATCCGTTTATGACGGATGCATGCTGTTGCATTATTGCAATGGAAGCGTTTTTGAAGATCCATGACGGATCTGCAAAAAACTTTAATGTGAAAGTAGCCTAAGCTGAGAAAAAGGTGATCCTGGAGAGCTCGGTGACCCTGAGTTGTCACATAAGATATATATATATATATATATATATATATATATACAGGGAGTGCAGAATTATTAGGCAAGTTGTATTTTTGAGGATTAATTTTATTTTTGAACAACAACCATGTTCTCAATGAACCCAAAAAACTCATTAATATCAAAGATGAATATTTTTGGAAGTAGTTTTTAGTTTGTTTTTAGTTTTAGCTATTTAGGGGGATATCTGTGTGTGCAGGTGACTATTACTGTGCATAATTATTAGGCAACTTAACAAAAAACAAATATATACCCATTTCAATTATTTATTTTTACCAGTGAAACCAATGTAACATCTCAACATTCACAAATATACATTTCTGACGTTCAAAAACAAAACAAAAACAAATCAGTGACCAATATAGCCACCTTTCTTTGCAAGGACACTCAAAAGCCTGCCATCCATGGATTCTTTCAGTGTTTTGATCTGTTCACCATCAACATTGCGTGCAGCAGCAACCACAGCCTCCCAGACACTGTTCAGAGAGGTGTACTGTTTTCCCTCCTTGTAAATCTCACATTTGATGATGGACCACAGGTTCTCAATGGGGTTCAGATCAGGTGAACAAGGAGGCCATGTCATTAGATTTTCTTCTTTTATACCCTTTCTTGCCAGCCACGCTGTGGAGTACTTGGACGCGTGTGATGGAGCATTGTCCTGCATGAAAATCATGTTTTTCTTGAAGGATGCAGACTTCTTCCTGTACCACTGCTTGAAGAAGGTGTCTTCCAGAAACTGGCAGTAGGACTGGGAGTTGAGCTTGACTCCATCCTCAACCCGAAAAGGCCCCACAAGCTCATCTTTGATGATACCAGCCCAAACCAGTACTCCACCTCCACCTTGCTGGCGTCTGAGTCGGACTGGAGCTCTCTGCCCTTTACCAATCCAGCCACGGGCCCATCCATCTGGCCCATCAAGACTCACTCTCATTTCATCAGTCCATAAAACCTTAGAAAAATCAGTCTTGAGATATTTCTTGGCCCAGTCTTGACATTTCAGCTTGTGTGTCTTGTTCAGTGGTGGTCGTCTTTCAGCCTTTCTTACCTTGGCCATGTCTCTGAGTATTGCACACCTTGTGCTTTTGGGCACTCCAGTGATGTTGCAGCTCTGAAATATGGCCAAACTGGTGGCAAGTGGCATCTTGGCAGCTGCACGCTTGACTTTTCTCAGTTCATGGGCAGTTATTTTGCGCCTTGGTTTTTCCACACGCTTCTTGCGACCCTGTTGACTATTTTAAATGAAACGCTTGATTGTTCGATGATCACGCTTCAGAAGCTTTGCAATTTTAAGAGTGCTGCATCCCTCTGCAAGATATCTCACTATAATTCTGCACTCCCTGTATATATATATATATATATATATATATATATATATAATTACTGCATCAATACCCAAGGTGTAGCAGCAATCTGACTGTGTGTATTAACAAGAAATTTAGCGTCAAGCTTCAATTGTCCGTTTACGGATAATTAGTCTCCACCTGGTTGCAATTTAAATTTTTGTTGGGGGGTTTCAATTTAATTAAGCAGCATATATACATGAATACTGCATCAATACCAAAGTTGTAGTGGCAATCTATCTTTATGTATCAAAAAGAAATTGAGTGTCAAACCTCATTAATCTGTTTCCATTTATTCAGTTTCCAGGTGGTTGCAATTAAAAAAAAATTTGTGGGGGGAGTTAAATTTAATTAAGCTGCAGATATACATGATTACTCCATCAATACCAACATTTTCACACTCCTGCTGATTCCAATAAATAGACCTCTCCTTGCTGCAGTGCCCCATCTTGCTACTGTTACTGTCTGTTTGCATCAATAGCAGCATTGTAGCAGCAATCTACCTATGTGTTAACAAGAAATTAAGCGTCAAACCTCAATCATCCGTTTCTGTTTATTCAGTTACCACATGGTTGCAATTCAATTTTTTTGGGTGGAGTTCAATTGAATTAATCTTTATATATTCATGGTTGCTGAATCAATACTGACATTTCCATACTTCCCTGGCAGATTTCGATGAGTAGAGCTCCCCTTGCTGGCAGTGCCCCGTCTTGCTACTGTTGGTGTCTGTCTGCATCAATACCCAAGCTGTAGCTGCAATCTATCTGTATGTATTAACAAGAAACTGAGTGTCAAGCTTCATTCATCCTTTTCAGTTTATTCAGTTTCCACACAGTTGCCATTTTACTTTTTTTTTTCTTGGGGGGGGGGGTTAAATATGTATTTTTTTAAAAAAAAAATTTTTATTTTAATCATCTCAAAAAATACAATCTGTAAAAAGATAAAGTTACAGAATCATCCCCAACCCCCAAACAGCCTCCGACCCTGCAGGAGAAAAAAAAAAAAAAACGTCCCAATCCTTCCAAATACTACTCCACTTTACGTAGGACCCTCTTTGTCTATACAAGATCCTCTCATAGCTTTTCACCTTCTTAACTAAACATAACCAGTTATTGCAGTCTGGAACAGAGGAGAAACACCATTCTCTAGATATAAGAAGCCTGGCCCAAAACATCACTTTAATCAACAGTCGGTGCTTCAGAGGCTGACAGTTAACCTCCGATAAAACCCATACTTTGGGAGATAGAGGAATATCAATATTAAGTCTCTGAACCAAAGTTGTTTGAACCGTTCTCCAATACTTACTCACTATCGGGCAGTCCCAGAATAGATGTAAATGATCTGCCCTGGGGTCCCCACAGCGGGGGCAATCAGAGGAGGCTCTAAATCCCCTCCTATGGAGCCATAAGGGTGTCACATATATTTTATGCATAATATTAAACTGTACGACAGTATGATTAAAATTGTGCGAAACCTGACTTAAATTATCCCCTATATTCTCCCAATCCAGGGGACCCACTTCTGACAGTGAAACAGACCAGGATCTCTGTCCTGGAAAAAAACATTCCGAATTTTTTTTTTATATCAAGTGTCTATAACAGTGTGATAATTTAACTTTCATACAACCTTTCTTAGAAATCAAATTGTGCAAAAATTCAGAAGTGTCTACATTAAGTGAATGACTATCAGCAATACTAAGAAGTGCCAACCTCAGTTGAAAATATGCATACCAAGCCACCTCGCCTACGTTTACCTTTTGTTTTAGCTCCATAAGAGACAGGATTTGCCCATCTTTAACCAACTGATTCAGATACTGAATATTTTTCATCCTCCAATATTGCCGATAATTTGGATCATCTAAATTCAAAAGCTTTGAGTTATGCCATAATGGAGTACAAATGAGTAATGCCTTGATTTTAAACCAGCTCTTTATAACCAGCCAGGCTTTTGTAGCCATTCTGCAGAAAGGTTTATAGCCAGTCTGTAGGTTAAGCAATAGTCGGACTCTAATACTGGGCAGCACCACCATTTTTATTAATGAAATTCTGTCCGCTCTTGCCCAGTTGCTCCATCCAATCCAGCGCATGTTGTGGTTTTTTAAAAATTGGGAAATCCCATTATAAATCACTCTTAATTTCGCTGGGTACTGTAGAGAATATTTAATGTCCTTGGACGCCAAGCGTTTTTTTATCTCAATGAAACTTCTTCATTTTTCTTTAATCTGCCGAGCAAAATCGGGGAAGAATAACAATTTAGTGCCCTGATAGTCAATAGGTGAGCATTCTCTTGCTCTTCTCAGTATCATGTCTCTGTCCATAGATAATAGCAGCTTCATTAAGATTACTCGCGGCGGCCTCCCTGGAATGGGTTTCCCCCCTGGTATCCGATGGGCTCTTTCTATTTGAAACATAGAAGAGAAATGTTCACTGCCCAGGTTTTTCAAAATCACATCCTTAAGTTGTTCAGCTAACTGCCGGCCTTCAACTCCTTCTGGAAATCCAACTATGCGGATATTATACCGCCTTGATCTGTTTTCCATATCCTCCAGCTTATTTTGTAAAAGGTGATTTTCTGAAGCAAGAGACAGAGTCTTGGATTTTATCATATCCATATCAGATTGCAGAGAGTCGACCGTCTTTTCCACATTAACAACTCGATCACGGATTTTTGCCAGATCTTCTCTTATTAAGGATATGTCACTCTGCATTGACCCCAATTGAGTGGACATCCCCTGCACTAGCATGCCATTATTTTTCACAGCACACAGAATTGTTTCCAGAGCTAAGGGGTCGTATTCGATTTCTGTTCGCATTAGCAGACTTTCCTCTCCTCCTTCCTCGCCTGCCTCTGGTGGCCCATCCTCAAAAAATTCCTCCGCTTGGGGAGCTTTAACAGTTTTTTTAGGGTTCGTACTCATTTTCCCTTTAAATAAGCCCTTTTCATTAAGGGAGGGGGATTTCAAGAACTTGTCGATTTTGCTCTCTGGTGTTTTAGAGTTTTAGACCCCAGATTTGTTCCAGAGGAGTCAATCGACCGCCGCTTTGGAGCCATTGATCGTTTAAGACACCTTTCAATACATTTTTTTGATTTTGATTTTAAAAAGTATTTTTTCTTTTCTTTTTTTTTTTTTTCTTCTCTCCTTTCTCCTTTTTTTAAAGATTTATTCCTCCCCTTTCCCTTTTTATTTTTTTTCCTTTTTTTTTTCTTAATCCCCTTTCAGTTTTTTTTTCTCTCCTTCTTTATATTCTATTATTATTCTTCTTCGGCAGAAGAGCAGGCGAGACAGACGAGGCAGGCAGGAGCGGCCGAACAAAACCAGAGCAGGAGAGGAGAAACGGGGGAGACAAGAGACAGGACAAGTCCAACCAAGCTGGGTAGCAAGCAACCGGCGGCCCTCTGAGGTTCGCACTCACTATAAGCGGCGACCGGCAGCAGGCAGGAGACCACAAAGGATCCGACGTTCTCCGGCGTTCTCGAGACGGAGGGAGGCGACAGGGGGGTCTGGAGGCTCACACTCGCTGTGAGCAGCAGCAAACACCGGGCAGGAAACCCCAAAAAGTCCGGCATTTTCTCGAGGCAGCAGGAGGCGGCGGAGGGGGTCTGGCGTTCCAGGAGCTCAAGGCATCAGGGAGCCAGGGAGCCAGGAGAGCAAGGAGGGAGGGAGGAGGGCAGGAGAAGGAGAGCGCGGCGTGTCACGTTCACGTCACGTCATCATGCCTGGGGGGGTTAAATTTAATTATTATTTAATTAAGCTGCATATATACATGATAACTGCATCAATACTGACATTTTCACACTCCTCATGATTCTGATGAATAGACCTCCCCTTGCTGGGGGTGCCCCATCTTGCAATGTTTCTCTCTGTCTGCATCAATACCCAAGGTGTAGCAGCAATTTCTGTGCCACTTGTCAACCATCACGTTCTGTACGGCTGCTGCTGCCACCAGTATCATGTCACTGCTATCTGTCTGTTTACCTGCATGTTACGTATGGCTGCTGCTGCGCCCTGCATCATGCCATTAATGCCACTTGCCAACCATCATGTTTTGTACGGCTGCTGCCACTGCCTCCATCATGCCACCACTACCATTATGCCACTGCTTTGATCTGCTGCTGCAGCTGCCGCTATTTCGGCTGCTGCGGCTCCTCTGTTAGTCCCCTACTGCCACCACCATTAACAGAATGCATATGCCGCCACTATTACTACTACTTTTATCATTACTACTAATACTACTATTATTGCTACTACTACCCTTAGAGCCTTGTATGTTCCATGATATACTGCTCTTTCTGCCGCCACTAGTCTAGCCACATGCCACTATATCCATACCGTACCCTTTCCATATCCCACTGCTTTAATTGGGAGCTGCTGCTCCCAATTAAAATGGATAATTTTTTTAGGTTCTTTCACAACAAACAACTTTTTCTTCCGACAATCAACACTTGTGCATGTTGTTCGGGCAAGCATTCCGACCCTGTCTAGACATAATTTTTGGATACTTGGTCTCTCTCAAGCCACTTTTTTTTAAACTCATAACACTGTGTGTTTAAACATAATCTGCCCCTGATAAGGTACAGTTTTTGGAAACTGAAATATGAAAGAGCATGTGACAAGGGCTGGCGCTGAGTTTTTTTTAAAGATGATGTATGTTAACGCAATCAAATGTGCACTAACCCATAGCTATGTTTGTCAGTGTCACTCAGACATTATTTACTAATGCCGCCATTGCATGTCAGAGCTTGGGGAGGGAAAAAAATCATAAAAAATAAACAAAAAGAGATAACAAGTTTTCCTAATAATAAAAAAAAGTTCACATAAATTAATCTGGTGCTTTCTTTAAATGTCTTTAAAATATATATATATTTTTGCTTTCAATTTTTTTTCTGTTTCTTTGAATAATTCATTTATCTGTTGTTAACTAAAACCCATTTATTTAATTCCTCAAAAATTAGATTGTAAGGGTTAAATATCCTCAGAGAATTTGATTAATGAAATTCTTTCCCAAATGCTTCTTAGATGTACTCTACTATTGATCTTATCACAGCTAAGCCAGAAAACATACCTTTTAAAGATGACCTTGAGTTTCAGTTAATGAAGCAAGAATAAAAACAACTATGTTTTGTCCATAAAGTCAAGAAAATATAAAGTTGCAAACTTTCAAAGAGTAGGGTCTACACAGAGATGAGGTATAATGGAAAGATTTGCACCAGTTCTGTGTTTTAGCATCCGGTTTTAACTGACCAAACACTAAGGCCTCTTTTACATGTTAGTGAATCGCAGGCGTGTGCTGTCCAAACACTAAGGCCCCTTTCACATGTTAGTGAATCGGGGACATGTGCTGTGCAAACACTAAAGCCTCTTTCACTCGTTAGTAAATCATGGACATGTGCTGTCCATGTTCTTTACAGACAACACATTTACCCATTGACTTTAATTTGTGTATTCACACGTGTGGTTTTCCATTGCCTATTTTTGGCAGTCATTAGTGAACCCTCTTACCCATTGTATAGTCTATGAGTAAATGAAAACCATGCATACTATCTGTATTTGGTCTGTGGTTTTTTTGATAGATCCTACTAGGAGATGCTCTAGAAATCAATTTTCAGCCTTGCAATGTCTTTAGAACATGGGTGACACATGGAGGGCAAAAAACAAACTCAACCAAACATGGATTCTTCACAAATATCTTCACAGATGAACCACTTACCATCTTATCTCAGATGTCATCAAACACACGCACACGTGCAAGAGACCCCCATACATTAAAGTTGCACTTCTTTTTTTTTTGCCTATATGGTGCAGCATATCTATTATTAAGAATGATGTAGAGGATCTTAGGTATGCATTGTGTCTACCCGTTTAGTTGATGTGCTATGTATGGATTTTCTGATTTTCTGCCATTTTGATTCCTTTTTTCCCCCTTAGATATGGTTCCCCTAATACAACCTGCATTTCCAATGATGCTTTTGGCTTTGCAGAGACAAGGTGATGGAGTTTCATTACACTAAGGGCAACCAGTGGTAGCTCAGTGACATAGAATTGCTGTTCTCTATCTCATACCACACTCTTAGTGTATTGCATGTGATGAACCATTTGGCCCATCTAGTCTGCCCAATATTCTGAATACTATGAATAGCCTCTGGCCCTATTTTTTTTATAACGGATGGCCTTATGCCTATCCCATGCATGCTTAAACGCCTTCACTGTATTTGCAGCTACCACTTCTGCAGGAAGGCTATTCCATGCATCCACTACTCTCTCAGTAAAGTAATACTTCCTGATATTACTTTTAAACCTTTGCCCCTCTAATTTAAAACTATGTCCTCTTGTAGCAGTTTTTCTTCTTTTAAATGTTCTTTCCTCTTTTACCATGTTGATTCCCTTTATGTATTTAAAAGTTTCTATCATATCCCCTTTGTCTCTTCTTACTTCCAAGCTATACATGTTAGAGAGGACCTTTCATCTGGAAAAAAATTCTGAACTAAGTATCATGATATGTAGAGCGGCGCCCAGGGATCTCCCTGCACTTACTATTATCCCTGGGCGCCGCTCCGTTCTCCCACTATGTGCTCCGGTATGTTTGGTGACTTGGTTATACTGGGCAGAGACTGCCTGACTTGGTTATACTAGGCAGAGACTGCCCTTGCTCTCCTGGGCGTCTCCATCTTCCAGGCTGTAGCTCTGGCCAATCGCAGTGCAGAGCTCATAGCCTGGGAGTTTTTTTTCTCCCAGACTATGAGCTCTGCGCTGCGATTGGACAGAGCTACAGCCTGGGAGAAGGAGACGCCCAGGAGAACAAGGGGAGTCTCCTCCCAGTATAACCAAGTCACGGACATAGCAGGAGAACGGAGCGGCGCCCAGGGATCTCACTGCACCTACTATTATCCGTGGGCGCCGCTCTACATTCCATGATACTTAGTTCAGAATTTTTTTCAAGATGAAAGGTCTTCTTTAAGGTCCTTTAACCTTTCCTGGTAAGTGTTATCCTGTAATCCATGTACTAGTTTAGTAGCTCTTCTCTGAACTCTCTCCAAAGTTTCCAAGTTAGAGCCATTCCCTAATGATGCAACCTCTATGAGCTGGCGCATTGTTGTCCATGAAGATGAAATTGGGCCTGTGTTGTTCATGCAGAAGCACAATGACTGGATTAATTATGTTATTCAAGAAGCATGGGCTTTTCACTGTACCATTCACAAAGTGTAAGGTAGTACTAGACACACCTGCCCACACTGTAACACCACCACCACCACCACCAAAGGACTTTGCCTTTGTTTCAAGTGACTTTTGTCTACCTTCTGCCAGTAAAGATTATCTGTTCCGTTACCCCGCCTTTATTAGACTCTTGCACACACTCCTGCTGTTAGCTGCTTTCTGGGTGACTGGTATAAACACCAGGGTCTGGGAATCAGCAGTCAGCAATATAGGGCTAATTCCTAGCCTACTATCAGCTGAGCTAGAGGATCCACATCCTCTGGTCGTGACAGTAGCATTAAACAATAGATGCTACACTAGTGGTAGTGAAGTAACCTTATACGTGCGAAAATATTGACCAGAGTACTTCTTAGGGAATATTAAAGGTATTGTCACATAAGTCAGGAACAGTGAAGCCATTTACTCCTCCTGACCAACTGTCCCTACCTACTGTACTTGCACAATCCATTCTAAATGACAGCCCACAACTGGACAACAGTTCCTCCTTGACTAAGTGTACAGGAGCTAAGAGAAAAAAGCTAACAGAATAATGGAAAATAAAAGCTAGATGTACCAAGTAGAGATAAGCGAATTTTTTAAAAATTCGATTTGATCCGAATATATTCACAGCAAATTACGTTACAAAATGGCTATTTCCTGGCTGCTGAGAGCCTTTATAGTGGTGTAGAACACTGTGCCTTGCAATAACATGGATAGGGGGTCTGCTTTGGTAGTGAAATAATACTGTGAGTCCGTATGACATGCAGATGACAGGTGTCGCTCTTAGAATCACTGCATACTTTACTTATTTGGGCGGCCAAAACTGACCAAATAACTCAAGTATCAACTCAGCCTTACAGGTAGATGTTAGCGTCAAGAAGAAGCGCACTCCTTTTACACCCTCGTCAGCTGATTCCACTTAGATGTCTACAGTACCTGTTCTATTAAACGCGCATACAAGTAGAGCTTCCCCAACAGAGTGGAGAGGGTGTCAGTAGTAAGTTTGTGTTGACGTCACTGATTCATTTCCCCCATTTTCTGGTCCGTCAGAACAATTAACCAGAAAAAAACGGATCATGATTGTCGAGCATACGCATTCACTCGGTCAGCATTTGCTCAATAATCCATCAGTATTGCTAAAGGCAAACAAAAAAAACGGAGTGGATTTAAAACAAAAATGACATGTCAATGGAATATTTGCATGTCTTCTGTAGAAAACACACTCCTGCTTTTGGCTACGAAATCATAAGCCATTTCTGATGGGCCCATACAGGCCTTAAAGCTGCTACACAGAAAGGATCCATTGTGCATATTGTTTTTTCTTCCTTCTGACAGATCAGAAGAAGGGTCAAATAAATGATGTCAGCCAGGCCGAAAGGCAAAATAGTGGCCCAGTCATGATGTGGGGAGGGTGGGAACTGCATGAGAAGTCCACAAAGTGGACCTATGACATAGTGGTGAGGTGAAAGCAGCATGAAGAGACCACAGAGTGGCCCAAATGACAGGGTCTGGAGGTGGAAGCAGTATGAGGAGGCCACCGAGTGGCACACTGACAGAGTCTGTAGGTGGCGGCAGCAGCAGAATTAGGGGAAGGCCACCAAGTGGCACAATAACAGAGTCTGGAGGTGGCAGAAGTATAAGGAGGCCAACGAGTGACACACTGACTGAGTCTGTATGTGGCGGCAGCATGAGGAGACCACAGAGCGGCACAATAACAGAGTCTGGAGGTGGCAGCAGCATGAGTAGGCCAGATAGTGGCATAATGACAGAGTGTGGATGTGGCAGCAGCATGAGTAGGCCAGAGAGTGGCACAATGATCGAGTCTAAAGGTGTCAGCAGCAAGAGGAGACCACAGAGTGGCACAATGACAGAGTCTGGAGGTGGCAGCAGCATGAGGACACCCCAGAGTGGCATAATGACAGAGTGTGAAGTGTTGAGATGGCAGTAGCAGCAGCACCATTAGGAGGATACCAGAGAGTGGCAAGGTGACATGGACGTGGAGATGGCGGCAGAAGCAGGAGTAGACCACAAAGTGGCAAGCGGACATAGTTTGGAGGTGGCAGTAGCATCAGGAGGCCACAGAGTGGCTAGTTGACATAATGTGGAGATGGCAGTAGCAACAGCAGCATCAGGAGGATACCACAGAGTGGCAAGGTGATATAGCCTGTAGATGGCAGCAGCAGCTGCATCAGGAGACCACAAAGTGGCCCGGTAACAGAGGGGGGCGGTGGTTGGCAATACCAGTACCTGCTGCCAAAGGTGGGTGAAAGAAGGAGCACTTGGCATCAGATGTGTGGCATCAGGCGGGTTGCAGCATCAAAGTAGTAGCTGAGTAGTGTTGAGCGCGAATATTCGAAAAGCGAATTTTTTTAGCGAATATCGGCACTTCGCTAATTCGCGAATATTTCGAATATAGCGCTATAAATTCGCTATTTCGAATATTCGTTTTTTTTTTTTTTTTTTTAGTTATATTTTTTTCTTTCCTACTTCCCAAAAGTAGTTCTTACCTGTCCTGAGGATTCCTGGCTTCCTGGCTGCTCTGGTCAGTGCCCGTTGCCACTTCTGCCGACTTCCGTGCTCATGTGGAGCGTCCCCATCCATGGGAGAATCTCCATATACTAAAATGTACTGTCGGATTTGAGGAATTACGTTGAAATCGCAATGCGATTAATTCAAGTTATATTAATCGCATTGCGATTACAACTTAGCACTGCTATCTTACATAGGCTAGAATTAACGAATATGAGCAAGACTGATATGGAGTATAGCTATGCACTAGCAGTGCTAAGTTGAAATCGCAATGCGAATACTTTAAGTTAAATTAATCGCATTGCGATTTCAACTTAGCACTGCTGCTATATTCCATATTCGTTAACTTCGTTAATTCTAGCAAGCTGACCCATTATAAACCCAGCTCTAAGTTGAAATCGCAATGCGATTAATATAACTTGAATTAATCGCATTGCGATTTCAACGTAATTACTCAAATCCGACAGTACATTTTAGTATATGGAGACGTTCCCATGGTGATGGGGACGCTCCATGAGCACAGAAGTTATGGTTGGCTTGGTAGAATTAGCGAATAGCGAATATGACGAATGTATTCGTCATATTCCTCAAAACGAAGATAACGAGTATTCTACATCTTCGTTTTAGCTACCTATTCGTCTCGTCATCGTCAACTTCGCTATTCGCTAATTCTAGCAATCAAATAGGAAGGTTGACTTACCAGACAGCTGTGTTAAATTCGCTATGCGATTTTTTTTTAAATACAATAATTATATTACTTGATAAAATTATTATAAGTATTCTATTTATTAAAAATAAAATAAAATCGCATAGCGAATTTAACACAGCTGTCTCTATAGTCAACCTTCCTATTTGATTGCTAGAATTAGCGAAGTTGACGAATAGGTAGCTAAAACGAAGATGTAGAATACTTCGTTATCTTCGCTTTGAGGAATAGACGAATACATTCGTCATATTCGTCATCCTCGCTAATTCTAGATATGAAACCAATAGGAAAGTAGCCTTAAGTACAAATCGCAATATGCGATTATTTAAATCGCATGTTAATCGCGATAACTAGAAAAAATGACGAATATTCGATTTCGACGAATATGAAACGAATATTCATTCGAATATTCGCGAATTTCGTCGAAATCGAATATGGCACCTGCCGCTCATCACTATAGCTGAGGTAGGTAGTCAGAAGAAACCGGTCTCTTGTATCAAAGTGTTGGTGTGGCATCATGGATAATTTAGTCTGAGGCATCAGGAATTGGTGGTTGGAAATCCTGGCTGATTCGCGTCTTTTAACATTTTGGGTGGACAGACGAGTTCTTCTTGGGGTAACTATGGCCCACGCCACACTAAACACCCCCTCTGATGCCACACTACTGGCCGGGCAGGACAGCTTTTCCAGGGCAAACTCTGCTAGTTGCGGCCACAAATCCAGTTTACCTACCCAGTAGTCCAGTGGATCTTCAATGTAGGGTGGCAGGTTCAGTCCAAGTATGCCACCACCTGCTGGTTCAGGTCCTGCTCCAGGTCTACCTGCTGCTGGTGAGTAGTTTCTTTACTGCGAGTGAAGAAAGCTACTCATCAGCGACTGTAGACTCAGGCTGCTTCTGATGGAGCTGGTACTGCTCCTGCCACCCCCCAGCAGCCATAGCAGTGGGACATGAGCACAAAGGGCCCCCCCAGTCAGACCTGTGAGAGGATGGACGATGGCACAGATAGGCAGCCTCCAACTGACTACATAGGATGTCTCAGTAGCAGTTCAGTTTGTCCCCCCTCTAGGTGGGTGTAAAAAAGGCCCCCATTTTGGACTGGTAGCGAGGGTCCAACAAGGTGGAGAGCCAGAAGTTATCCCTCTGCCGAATAGTGACAATTCGGCTGTCACTAAACAAGCAAGTGAGCATGCATCGTACCATTTGTGCAAGTGACTCTGAGCAACTCCCTGCCTTCATCTCCACTGCATACTGCATGGCTGTGATTGGCCAAGTGCAGCATGCGACCCAGCCTCTATTTAAGCTGGAGTCACGTAGCGCCGCACGTCACACTGCTCTGATTAGTGTAGGGAGAGGATGCAGCTTCTGTGAGAGCGAGATTAGGCAGGGAAAAGTCAGCAACAGCACCTAATGAACTGATCGATCTACAGCTGTGAATGATTCAACTTCTGCTAGTTAATTGCTCACTGGTTTTTAGGCTGCACAGAGCGTTTTTCTGTAGCTTTTTTCTGGGGTGATCGGCGGCCATTTTGTGACTTGTGGTACACCAGAACAAGCTGCCACCAAGTCCATCAATCCATCAATACTAGTTTTTTTTTTTTGCTATATCCTACATCAGGGGCTTAGCTGTGCTTATTGTCACCCCTAGAAACTCAGGATAGCAATTTCTATATTTTATTAAGGGGTTAAATACAATTGCCAAAACACCAATCCCCTAAATCTGGTGTTCCAGCTTTGGCTAGCCAATTGTAATACTGTCTGCTGTCTATCAAAGGATAGATTGTTTTCTGTGGTTAAATTCAATAGCCAAAATAGCAATACCCTGAATCTGGTGTCCCAGCACTGGCTGGCAAAGTATAATAGTATCTGCCAAAACATATATTTTGTTCTGGGGTGAAATTCAATTGCCAAAATAGCAATACCCTGAATCTGGTGTCCCAGCACAGGCTGGCAAAGTATAATAGTGTCCGCCAAAACATATATTTTGTTCTGGGGTGAAATTCCATTGCCAAAATAACAATACCTGAATCTGGTGTCCCAGCACTGGCTGGCAAAGTATAATAATGTCCGCCAAAACATATATTTTGTTCTGGGGTGAAATTCAATTGTCAAAATAGCAATACCCTGAATCTGGTGTTCCAGCAGTTGCAGGCCTAGTTTAAATTTGTCCGTAACAGGGTATATTTTGTTCTGGGGTGAAATTCCATTGCCAAAATAGCAATACCCTGAATCTGGTGTCCCAGCACTGGCTGGCAAAGTATAATAGTGTCCGCCAAAACATATATTTTGTTCTGCTTTGAAATTCAATTGCCAAAATAGCAATACCCTGAAACTGGTGTCCCAGCACTGGCTGGCAAAGTACAATAGTGTCTGCCAAAACATATATTTTGTTCTGCGGTGAAATTCAATTGCCAAAATAGCAATACCTTGAATCTGGTGTTCCAGCTGTTGCAGGCCAAGTGTTAATCTGTCCGTAAAAGGGTATATTTTGTTCTGGGGTGAAATTCCATTGCCAAAATAACAATACCCTGAATCTGGTGTTCCAGCAGTTGCAGGCCTAGTTTAAATTTGCCCGTAACAGGGTATATTTTGTTCTGGGGTGAAATTCAATTGCCAAAATAGCAATACCCTGAATCTGGTGTCCCAGCACTGGCTGGCAAAGTATAATAGTGTCCACCAAAACATATATTTTGTTCTGGGTGAAATTCAATTGCCAAAATAGCAATACCCTGAATCTGGTGTCCCAGCAGTTGCAGGCCTAGTTTAAATCTGTCCGTAATGGGGTATATTTTGTTCTGGGGTGAAATGAAATTGCCAATATAGCAATACCCTGAATCTGGTGTTCCAGCTGTTGCAGGCCAAGTGTTAATCTGTCCTTAAAAGGGTATATTTGAAATCCTGGCCTGAATTTGAAATCAATACATTGGGTCAAATATCTTTTTTCTTATTGTGGTGCTTGGTGAACGGTAACAATGAGGAAAACATCTAGTAAGGGACGCAAACGCGGTTGTGGTGGTGTTAGTGTAACCTGGAGCTGTGAGAGGACGTGGCCATTCTGCAACAGCCACACGTTCTAGTAAACCAACTACCTCAGGTTCCAGTACCCGCCAGAATTTACAGCGATATTTGGTGGGGCCCAATGCCGTTCTAAGGATGGTAAGGCCTGAGCTGGGGCTAGTCAATTGGGCGGCCGACAGTGGATCCAGCATGTTCACAACATTATCTCCCACCCAGTCTTCTGCAGAAAGGCACAGTTGGCACCTGAAAACCAAGCCCATCAGTCTGTCACATCATCCCCAAGCATTTCAGGTAAACTGTCTGAGCCTAAAGTTATGCAGCAGTCTGTTATGCTGTTTGAAAACTCTGCTGGCAGGGTTTCAAAAGGGAATCCACCTAGCCCTTCCCCAGTGGTGGAAGACATAGAATGCACTGATGCACAACCACTGATGTTTCCTGATGATGAAGACATGGGAATACCACCTCATCGGAGTCCGCACGTCTCTGATGATGATGAAACACAGGTGCCAACTGCTGTGTCTTTCTGCAGTGTGCAGACCGAACAGGAGGTCAGGGAGGAAGACTGTGTGGAAGACGATGCAGGGGACGATGAGGTCCTAGACCCCACATGGAATGAAGGTCGTGCCACTGACTTTCATAGTTCAGAGGAAGAGGCAGTGGTGAGACCGAGCCAACAGTGTAGCAAAAGAGGGAGCAGGGGGCAAAAGCAGAACAGCCGCCGCCAAGAGAGTTCGCCTGCTACTGGCCACCGTCACCAGGGACCGAGCACCCCAAAGGCAGCTTCAAGGAGTTCCCTGGCATGCCACTTCTTTAAAGAATGTGCTGACCCGAGTGGTTTTCACGCTGTGCCATCAGAGCCTGAAGCGAGGCATTAACGTTCTGAACCTTAGCACAACCTGCATGACCAGGCATCTACATGCAAAGCATGAACTGCAGTGGTGTAAACACCTTAAAAGCAAGGAACTCACTCTGGCTGCCCTTGCTCCCTCTTCTGCTGCTGCCTCGGCCTCTTCCTCCGCCTCGGGAGGAATGTTGGCACCTGCCGCCCACCAAACAGAGGATGTGCCACCGACAACACCACCTGCGTCACCAAGCATCTCCACCATGTCACACGGCAGCGTTCAGCTCTCCATCTCACAAACCTTGGAGAGAAAGAGTAAATTCCCACCTAGCCACCCTCGAGCCCTGGGCCTGAATGCCAGCATTTCTAAACTACTGGCCTTCGAAATGCTGTCATTCAGGCTGGTGGACACAGACAGCTTCAAACAGCTGATGTCCATGGCTGTCCCACAGTATGTTGTTCCCAGCCGCCACTACTTCTCTAAGACAGCCGTGCCTTCCCTGCACAACCAAGTATCCGATAAAATCAAGTGTGCACTGCACAACGCCATCTGTGGCAAGGTCCACCTAACCACAGATACGTGGACCAGTAAGCACGGCCAGGGATGCTATATCTCCCTAACTGCACACTGGGTAAATGTAGTGGTGGCTGGGCCTCAGACGGAGAGTTCCTTGGCGCACGTCCTTCGGGCATCATTCTTTGCCTTCTGTAGCCTCCTCCTCCTACTCGGCTTCCTCCTCCTCTGCTTCTACCAGCTTATCCAGACCAGACACACACCTTTACCACCAACTTCAGCACAGCCCGGGGTAAATGTCATCAGGCCATTCTGAAACTCATATGTTTTGGGGACAGGCCCCACACCGCGCAGAAGTTGTGGTGGGGTATTGAACAACAGACCGACAAGTGGTTTCTGCCGGTGGGCCTCAAGCCCGGCCTGGTGGTGTGCGATAATGGGCGAAATCTCGTCGCAGCTCTGGGACTAGCTGGTTTGACGCACATCCCTTGCCTGGCGCATGTGCTGAATTTGGTGGTGCAGAAGTTCATTCACAACTACCCTGACATGTCAGAGCTGCTGCAAAAAGTGTGGGCCGTCTGTGCACGCTTCCAGCGTTCACATCCTGCCGCTGCTCGCCTGTCTGCGCTACAGCGTAACTTCGGCCTTCCCGCTCACCGTCTCATATGTGACGTGCCCACCAGGTGGAACTCCATCTTGCGCATGCTGGAGAGACTGTGCGAGCAGCAGCAGGCCATAGTGAAGTTTCAGCTGCAGCACGCATGCGTCAGTCGCACTGCGGAACAGCACCACTTCACCACCAATGATTGGGCCTCCATGCGAGACCTGTGTGCCCTGTTGCGCTGTTTCGAGTACTCCACCAACATGGCCAGTGGCGATGACACCGTTATCAGCGTTACAATACCACTTCTATGTCTCCTTGAGAAAACGCTTAGGGCGATGATGGAAGAGGAGGTGGCCCAGGAGGAGGAGGAGGATGAGGGGTCATTTTTAGCGCTGTCAGTGGCTCAGAGGGATGTTTTTTGCAACAGCAGAGGCCAAGTACAAATGTGGCCAGCCAGGGCCCACTACTGGAGGACGAGGAGGAGGAGAGGAGGATGAGGATGAAGCAGGTTCACAGCGGGGTGGCACCCGACACAGCTCAGGCCCATCACTGGTGCGTGGCTGGGGGGATACGGAGGACGATGACGATACGCCTCCCACAGAGGACAGCTTGTCCTTACCTCTGGGGAGCCTGGCACACATGAGCGACCACATGCTGCACTGCCTGCGCAACGACAGCAGAGTTACCCACATTTTAACGTGTGCGGACTACTGGGTTGCCACCCTGCTCGATCCCCGGTACAAAGACAATGTTCCCACCTTACTTCCTGCACTTAAGCGTGATAGGAAGATGCGCGAGTACAAGCGCACCCTGGTAGACGCGCTCCTTAGAGCATTCCCAAATGTCACAGATGAACAGGTGGAAGCCCAAGGAGAAGGCAGAGGAGGAGCAAGAGGTCGCCAACACAGCTGTGTCATGGCCAGCTCCTCTGAGGGCAGGGTTAGCATGGCAGACATGTGGAAAAGTTTTGTCTCCACGCCACAGCTAACAGCACCACCACCTGATACGGAACGTGTTAGCAGGAGGCAGCATTTCACTAACATGGTTGAACAGTACGTCTGCATACCCCTCCACGTACTGACTCATGGTTCGGCCCCATTCAACTTCTGGGTCTCCAAATTGTCCACGTGGCCAGAGTTAGCATTTTATGCCTTGGAGGTGCCGGCCTGCCCGGCGGCCAGCGTTTTGTCTGAACGTGTATTCAGCACGGCAGGGGGCGTCATTACTGACAAACGCAGCCGCCTGTCCACAGCCAACGTGGACAAGCTGACGTTCATAAAAATGAACCAGGCATGGATTCCACAGGACCTGTCCCATGTGCAGAATAGACATTTATAACTGCCTCCCCCTCAACCATGTATTCTTGTACTCTGGGGCACTTCTTTATTGAATCCTCATTTTTTTAACTTTACCATGATCTTGCGGTGCAACCCAAAGTTGAGTGAACCTCTCCTCAATCTGGGCGCCAGGGCCTAAATAACTGAAAGTGGCCTGTTACAATGGTGGGTGACATGAAGCCTGAACCTCTGCCATGCGACCTCTCTCATCTGTCTGGGTGCCGTGGGCTAAATATCTGGAAGTGGCCTTCTCCAGTGGTGGGTGATATGACACATGATTCCTTGCTGTGGGACCTCTCTCCTGTGTCAGGGTGCTGGGGCCTAAATATCTGGAAGTGGCCTTCTCCAGTGGTGGGTGATATGACGCATGATTCCTTGCTGTGGGACCTCTCTCCTCTGTCTGGGTGCTGGGGCCAAAATTACTGAAAGTGGCCTTCTCCAGTGGTGGGTGATATGACGCTGGGTTGCTGGTCAAGACACGAACGCTAGATTACATCGGGAGCTCAGGCCTCTCGCTGCAACTATTGCTGCCACGACCTCTTACTGTGTTGCGACCTCTGCTTGCGCCAGAAATATTCAGGCCTCTGCCACACCTCTGTGCATGGCCTGGCACTTCTCTGCTTGACATACTTGTAGCTGAACTAAACAAATTAAACGGAAATTAAAATACCCCTAAAAGCGATGAATATATTTATCTTTTTGTACTGAATAGGCCACTAAACGCTTTCATCACAATTAACTGCGGAAATGCACTGAGAACATATTTTTCTTACGATTTTCTATATGATTTGACCAGAAAAATATTAAAGTGCGGATATATATTTTTTTGAAGTACTGAAATACGCCCCTATACGCTTTCAACAGCAATCACTGCAACAGTGCAGTGCGTATATATATTTTTCTTTTTTATCTGTAATACGCCCCTATACCGTTTCACCAGAAATAACTGAAGCAGTGAACTGAGTATTTCTTGTCGGACTGAAGCCAGGCCACTATACGCTTTGACCAGAAAAAAATTTAAATGTGGACTGCGTATATATTTTTCTTGAAGTACTAAAATAATCCCCTATATGCTTTCAACAGAAATCACTGCAGCAGTGCAGTGAGAATATATATTTCTTGTTGCACTGAAATTGGCCACTATACACTTTGACCAGAAAAAAAATTAAAGAGTGAAGTGTTTATATATAATTCTTGAATTACTGAAATACGCCCTTATATGCCTTCAACAGAAATAACTGCAACAGTGCAATGCGTATATATATTTTTCTTGTAGTACTGAAATACGCCCATACACGCTTTCGCCAGAAATAACTGCAAAAGTAAAGTGTGTAGATATTTATCTTTTTTTAATGAAATACGCCCCTATGCGCTTTCACCAGAAATAACTGCAGAAGTGACCTGAGAAATTTATATTTCTTGTTTGACTGAAATAGGCCACTATATGCTTTAACCAGAAAGCAATTAAAGAGTGAAGTGCGTATATTTTTCTTGTAGTACTAAAATACGCCCCTTTACGCTTTCACCAGAAATAACTGCAACAGTGCAGTGCGTATATATTTTTCTTTTTTTACTGAAATACGCCCCTATACGCTTTCACCAGAAATGACTGCAACAGTGCAGTGCGTATATATTTTTCTTTTTTTTACTGAAATACTCCCTTATACGCTTTTAACAGAAATAACTGCAACAGTGCAGTGCGCATATATTTTTCTTGTTGCACTGAAATACGCCCCTATATGCTTTCACCAGAAATAACTGCAACAGTGCACTGCGTATATATTTTTATTTTTTTTACTGAAATACGCCCCTATCTGCTTTCAACTGAAATAACGGCAACAGTGCAGTGCGCATATATTTTTCTTGTAGTACTGAAATACTCCCCTATACGCTTTCAACAGAAATAACTGCAACAGTGCAGTGCGCAAATATTTTTCTTGTTGCACTGAAATACGCCCCTATATGCTTTCACCAGAAAAAACTGCAACAGTGCAGTGCGTATATATTTTTCTTTTTTTACTGAAATACACCCCTATACGCTTTCACCAGAAATGACTGCAAAAGTGCAGTGCTTATATATTTTTCTTCTTTACTGAAATATGACCCTATACGCTTTCTCCAGAAATGACTGCAACAGTGCAGTGAGTATATATTTTTCTTTTTTTACTGAAATACGCCCCTATACACTTTCAACAGAAATAACGGCAACAGTGCAGTGCGCATATATTTTTCTTGTAGTACTGAAATACTCCCCTATATGCTTTCAACACAAATAACTGCAACAGTGCAGTGCGTATATATTTTTCTTGTTGCACTGAAATACGTCCCTATATGCTATCACCAGAAATAACTGCAACAGTGCAGTGTGTATATATTTTTCTTTTTTACTGAAATACTCCCCTATACGCTTTCACCAGAAATGACTGCAACAGTGCAGTGCGTATATATTTTTATTTTTCTACTGAAATACACCCCTATCTGCTTTCAACTGAAATAACGGCAACAGTGCAGTGCGCATATATTTTTCTTGTAGTACTGAAATACTCCCCTATACGCTTTCAACAGAAATAACTGCAACAGTGCAGTCGCATTTATTTTACTTGTTGCACTGAAATAAGCCCCTATATGCTTTCACCAGAAATAACTGCAACAGTGCAGTGCATATATATTTTTCTTCTTTACTGAAATACGACCCTATACGCTTTCACCAGAAATGACTGCAACAGTGCAGTGAGTATATATTTTTCTTTTTAAGTGAAATACGCCCCTATATGCTTTCACCAGAAATAACTGCAACAGTGCAGTGCGTATATATCTTTCTTTTTTTACTGAAATGCGCCCCTATACGCTTTCAACAGAAATAACGGCAACAGTGCAGTGCGCATATATTTTTCTTGTAGTACTGAAATACTCCCCTATATGCTTTCAACAGAAATAACTGCAACAGTGCAGTGCATATATATTTTTCTTGTTGCACTGAAATACGCCCCTATATGCTTTCACTAGAAATAACTACAACAGTGCAGTGCGAATATATTTTTCTTTTTTACTGAAATACGACCCTATACACTTTTAACAGAAATAACTGCAGAAGTGAAATGTGTATATATTTTTCTTGTACTAAGATACTAAGATATAAGCCACTAAAGGCTTTCCAACATTACACTTGCAGTCCAATAACAAAAAGCTGGAATGACAGAGCTGTCTAATGACTATTTGGATCCCCAAATAATCTTTCCCTGCACTTGTAAATCACTTTCCTATCAATTTCCCTAGCGCTTTCTGATGTCTCTCCCTGCACTAAGATGCTGTGAAATGATTCCTCCCTATACTTTCCCTGCACTTATAAATAGCTTTTTCTGTCTTTTTTTCCACAATCGTTTTTACACTTGCTGTCCCTAGCGCTTCACACGTCTGTCCCTGCACTCTGAACACTGGAAAATATCTGACTGTAAGATGGCTGCCATATTTATAGGGCTGTGACATCGCAAGGCTGGCTGGCTGCTGTTTGGCTGCATGCAGGCATGTCAATCTGGGTTATCCCACCTTCCCAGATTTCCTTGCCCCATGTTCTCAGTTCTCACACATGTAGCCGCCATGTTAGGAAAATTGCGAATAGTTACCACAAAGCGCGAGGAAATTCGCTTTCGTTGCAAATCTAATTTTTTCTGAAATTCTAAACGAGTTCCACTCTGTCAGCTTCGATTCACTCATCTCTAGTACTCAGGTCAAATAAGTCGAGATTATATTCGGAAAATCAAGCAAAATCAGAAATATGAAACAACTTACAAAACCAAACCAGAGTCAATACCAAGAAGTCAAATCAAGGTCCAAAACATCAGGTAAAAGAGAAAAGCCACAACTAGGCAGAAGTCGGAGAAACTGGAGATGAGACACAGCAAATTGTGGCTAGTGTGGCATAAAGATCAATCACAGGTAACTATGACCAGCAGTTTAAATAGGCCGCTCTTCAGGTCACACGTAACGCCAGAAGTCATGGGACCTGTGACTCCACTGCACCAAATGTTTTCTCTAGGTCAAAAGACATTGTATCTTCCATTAAACCATTTCATGGCCTTAAAATAGGGATATTGTGGCTGTCCAAGCCACAGATGCCATGTTCTGCTGGGGGTGATATGTACATATTAATAAGCACATTTAATAAATAAATAAAAAAAATATAAAATAAAATTATACCCAAGCTTGAATACAGTATTTGGGCCACTTATGGCCAAGAAAAGCTTAAAGTGTACCTAACCTTTAAGATAACTTTAAGGAGTAACACTATATATGACTTCTATGTGCCAATTTTATCAGTTTGCATACAGTATATTATAATTTTCAGTTATCTCTGAGCAGATTCTGCTACCTAACTCTCTCCTACTCTCTCAGGATGAGGCAAACGTAGTATAGGACATTATAGAAAAGGACTAACCAATATGTGAATAAGACAGTTCTGGTGATACAGAATAGAGATGAGTGAATTTCTCAAATATTCAATTCGGCTGGTTCGCCGAATTTTCCGAAATATATCTGCGGCGAATCGCGATAAAAAACGTCTATTTCTGGGCTACAAAGAGCCTTTATAGGAGTGCAGAACACTTTGCCTTGCATTAACACACATAGGGAGTGTACTGGGTTAGTGAAATAATAATGTGATTCAGTATGACATGCAGATGACAGGCATAGCTATTACAATCACTGCACACTTCACTTATTTGGGCGGTCACGGGGCCAAAACTGACCAAATAACTCAAGTATTAACTCAGCCTTACAGGTCAATGTTAGTGTCAAGAAGAAGTGCACTCTTTTTACACCCTGGTCAGCTGATTCAACATACATGTCTACAGAATCTGTTCTATTAAACGCTCATTCAAGTAGAGCCCCCCCTGACAGAGTGGAGAAGGTGTCAGCAGTAAGTTTGTGTTGATGTCACTAATTATTTTGCCCTTCTTCTGATCCGTCAGAACAATAACCCACAAAAAACGGATCCTATCTGGGGAGCATATACCTTCACTTGGTCGGCATTTGCTCAATAATTCATCAGTATTGCTAATGCCCAAAAAATATTATTTAATATTGTAAAATCTGGTGTCTCCATGAGAAATCTGCAGCGTTGGGGCCCCGTGTCAGCTTATACACACTTTGAAAATACTCCTTCACCTGGGCGAATAGATGCCGGATGACCGGGACACTCCATGACCTTCCAAAGACCAGCTGTCGGGAGCAGTGGTTCATTTCTGAGACGTCCGTATAGTGCAGGGGGAATCCAAGGACCCTCTCCATCTCTGTGCACCACAGGATGCCCTCTTTTTCATTTCCATGATCACTGGTAACCCATGATGTTTGCACTGGACAAAGAGACCGGGGGGCCTCGTTGGTTGGTTTGAATCTGAACTAACTTTGCGACTCTTATGGGCTCCAAGCAATCTTAAAGCTTTATCTTCTTCTCATTGTCCGGCTCCTAGTAGAGGCCTGTTCATGCCAGGTAGATTTCCCCCAGAAGTATCTTGGTCGATGAGCAGCCAATACAGCACTTGCATGAATCTTGACAGGATTTGTCTCCAGATGGAGACGAATTTTTTTCTCGGCATGCTTTCTCCATCACAACACCCGGTTGTTGAATAAACAGACTGGCCGATTCTCTCCTGTAGTAGGCAAAAAGGAAATTTTATTAGTAAATTTA
Source organism: Bufotes viridis (assembly GCA_033119425.1). Taxonomy (NCBI): domain Eukaryota; kingdom Metazoa; phylum Chordata; class Amphibia; order Anura; family Bufonidae; genus Bufotes; species Bufotes viridis. The sequence goes on from CM065590.1 coordinate 454,928,502, forward strand.
TTAAATATTTTATTATTAAATGAATTATATATAATAACTTTGCCCTCCTTTTAATTTCCCTGAAGACTGAGAACCCGTGATGTGTTCCCTGACAAAGAGACCAGCCTGGTAGTTATGGTTTCTATATTGATTAACTTTGCGACTCTTCCGGGCTCCAAGCCGTCATTTTAGCCGACATTGTAGCCGCCATGTTAGGAGAAAGTATGATTCGTTACCACGAAGCGAAAGGAAATTCACATTTGTTGCGAATTGAATTTTTTCTGAAATTCTAAATGAATTCCACTTCGTCAGCTTCGATTCGCTCATATCTAATACAGAACACTTCCTGCCATCTCCTTACATTAGTTACTCTATATACTTCAAAGGGATAATGTAATATGATCCTTCAGTAAGTAGACGACCAGTCTTGGTCTTACAAGATGGATCTCTCATAAATTTCAGAGAGAAGGTTGGGTTCGAAAAGGGGGAAAAAAACAAGTAATAACTCTAGAACAAGGCATTTTCTCTAATGAGATATACTACAAAGTTTCTTATATTCACCTGCATTATTCAATTAAGCAAAGTTGCCTGAAATTACAGTGACCATTTAATCCCAGACAACCCAATTAGTATAAGTTACAAATCGTCTGTTTAACATTGATGCCATTATCGAAACATTGTAAACAAATGGTAAATTATCTTATTACAGACGATTTCCTCATTATTAGGACAATGTCAATGCCTCGGAAATAAAATGTTCAAAACTTAATTTTCATTCTGAGACACACTCTTTAGAAAATTAATTTGCATCACTCTGCAAATCTCAGCATTTGCTTCATTACAAAATGAAAGGTTATTATATGCAATAATATATGTACTGAAAAAAAATCTGATAAGTAGGAAAAGTATAATGAACTGCAATAAAATGTTGGAAATATTTCTCAAGTATCCAAACTTCTTTTAATTATCTCTTCTGTGAAAAATGATAACTCAGTCCAAAGAAAGTCCTTGCCTAATCAGCTAACTCTCTTCCCAACCCCTGCAATCTGGCTTCTGAATCTATATTCTACAGAACTGCACTTACTAAAGTGTCAAATGATCTCCTAAGGCCTCTTGCACACGACCGTATGGCTTTTTCAGTATTTGGCGAAAAAAATACGGATGACATCCGTGTGCATTCTGTTTTTTGCGGAACGGAACAGCTGGCCCCTGATAGAACAGTACTATTCTTGTCCATTATGTGGACAATAATAGGACATGTTCTATCTTTGAAAGTAACAGAAAAACGGAAATACGGAAACGGAAGGCATACGGAGTACCTTACGTTTTTTTGCGGATCCATTGAAATGAATGGTTCCGTATACGGAATGCAAAAAATGGAACGCAAACAGAAAAAAAAAACCTTTGTGTGCAAGAGGTCTAATGGATAAATCTAAAGGCAAGTACTTTCTGTTGGTTATTCTGAATCTCTCTGTAGCATTTTACACAGTAGACCACCTACACCCGTTCTTGGAAGACACCAGAAGTGCGGCTTCAACAAATAGCAGTATACATAGGCTAAAATCCAGCAAAAATTTATAAAATTGATCCAAAGTATTAAAAGTCCAGCACAAAACACAGCATTAACAGGTTATGCATTCTAGCAGTCAGTCTTACTCATAACGTCATTTAGTTATGGGTTATACTGACTGCTGAAAAGCCAAACTGTGCATGCTGTGTTTAATTTTATAATTTTATCAGTTTTTGCTTAGTGCTGGAATCTTGCTTATGTATGTTGCCATTTCACAGAACTTTTCAGAATAAGCTCTTGTGTATACATACGAAGTGTATGGTTCCCTCCCTTCCTTTGAGGCCCACTCACTAGCTAGCCAGCCAGAAAGGGTAAAGAGTAGAGGTGTCAATTTTAATGCAAAATGAAGCTGAACTGCCTAATAAAGTATGTTTTAAAATTTCATAAAATCACTATATATATATATATATATATATATATATATATATATATATAAACTCTAACTAATGGTTATACTTTAAGGAGTACATTTCAGTCATAAAGAAGACACTTGTCACTAAAGGTGTTTTATAATGATATACAGAATATGTGAGTACAAAATAAATGCACTAATATAAACAGTATATGTGTACACAAATTACCGCATTTCATAATTATTAATACTCTATACTTATATAGGATGATAATGTGGCGGAGTGACCTCCTCTTGCTCAGAATAATTACTACCTGTTCATATAATTATACCAGAGAGTTTTAATGTTTGTTTTTACCACTGTGTCTGAGGTTTATTTTTGCCCAAAACTGGAGGTTTTAACAGATTTGACTCAGGAGGTAAACTGCTATGTATTGATAAAACTGTTCATATCCTTATTGTACTGTGACTCTCCTTTGGAACAAATGTTAAGTTGCCCATGCCCAATCTGAGATGGAGAAGTATAACCCCAGGTGCCATGACTGGATGGATGTGACGAGTTATTTGGGCAACTAAAGCAGAGGAGCGCATACACATGGGAATGCAGCATTGATCATTTGGGCAAAGTAAGCAGGCTTTTAAAAAGGATGCTCTACCTAAAGGGCAGGAAGGAGGAATAAAGTGTGTGGGAGAGTGCTGGGTCATGAAAGAGAACTATGGTAATAGAACATAGACCATAAGCGAGTGGAGAGTGGGCTTCCAGGGGTCGAATCGAGGGGGAACGCGTGGGAACGGCGTTCCTGCACTTTTTTCATGGCAGGAACGCCGTTCCCTTTCAGGGCGAAAGGACCAGGAAGTGCTTTCTGGTCCTCGGCTGTCGGCTGTGAAGGCTGTGCACAGGAGTGAGTCGCTCTGTGATGTCACTCCGTGCGCAGCCTTCACAGCCGACAGCAGTAGAAGAGGAGCGTCTGCGTCCAGGAGCAGGAGAGGTAAGTTTTTGTTTTTGTTTTTTCATATTTTATGGGCTGAATGGAGAGGCACTGACTGGAGGCTGGTGGATGGGGCACTGGGGGCTGGTGGATGGGGCACTGGGGGCTGGTGGATGGGGCACTGGGCGCTAGTGAATGGGGCCCTGGGGGCTGGTAAGAGGCTCTGGGGGCTGATGAGATCTGCTGGGGGCTGATAAGAGGCACTAGGGGCAGATTAGAGACACTATGGGCAGATTAGAGGCACTAGGGGCAGATTAGAGGCACTGGGGGCTGATTAGAGGCAATGGGGGCTGATTAGAGGCACGGGGGCTGATGAGATCTGCTGGGGGATGATATAGAGGCACTGGGGGCTGATGAGAGGTACTGGGGGCTGATGAGAGGCACTGGGGGCTAATGTAGAGGCACTGGGGGCTGATGAGATCTGCTGAGGGCTGATGAGAGGTACTGGGGGCTGATGAGAGGCACTGGGGGCTAATGTAGAGGCACTGGGGGCTGATGAGATCTGCTGGGGGCTGATGTAGAGGCACTGGGGGCTGATGAGAGGTACTGGGGGCTGATGAGAGGCACTGGGGGCTGATGAGAGGTACTGGGGCTGATTAGAGGCACTGGGGATTGATGAGAGGCACTGGGGGCTGATGAGATCTGCTGGGGGCTGATGAGATACTGGGGCTAGGGGACTGGGATGATAGAGGCACTGGGGGCTAATGAGATCTGCTGGGGGCTGATGAGAGGTACTGGGGGCTGATGAGAGGCACTGGGGGCTAATGTAGAGGCACTGGGGCTGATGAGATCTGCTGGGGGCTGATGAGAGGTACTGGGGGCTGATGAGAGGCACTGGGGGCTGATGAGAGGTACTTGTGGCTGATGAGAGGCACTGGGGGGCTGATGAGAGGCACAGGAGGGCTGATGATAGGCACAGGGGGGCTGATGGAGAGGCACTGGGGGCTGCTATGAGGCTACTGGGGGCTGCTATGAGGCATGGGGCTATTATCTGAGGTCTGATTGGGGGTCATTCATATTGGGGTCTGATCTGATGTCTTATTGGGGGTCTTATTAACATTGGGGATCTTATTGGGGCTGTTAGCTGAGGTCTGATTAACATTGGGGGTCTGATTGGTGGTCTGACCTGAGGTGTAATGAAAAATATTTTTTTCTTATTGTCCCCCTCTAAAACCTAGGTGCGTCTTATGGGCCGGTGCGTCTAATAGGGCAAAAAATACAGTACTTGCTCAAGCCGACCTCCTCTGCCCTTTGCGAACGCCGCGCGCTGTGACATCATGTGGAGGCACTTGGGTGAGTTCCCACACTTTTTTTTCCCAGGACTTGACCCCTGTGGGCTCCCCTTGTAATTATATCACCACAGATAGAATATGAGAAGCAGGTAGATGAGGGACCCTCCCTGCAAACAGTTTGAAAAGTCTGCATGTGAGAACCAGGACTATGTGGCAGTATAGGCCTGGATATTGACTCAGAATAATGTCCAGAATATACCACATAACAAGGAAGATTGACTGACAGGTAAGCTTGGAAGAAGTGCCATTATTTCAACCAGGGAGTTATGACTGTTGCAAGTAGCGTTAAAGTACTGTACCTCTCATTAGATAAGACTGTGTGTTCTGTCTTTCAAGGCTGTGCCCTTGGAATGCCATATCTCAATACAGACTTTTGAGACTTTTTGACAATAGAGCATTTCAGTTATGTCTCTGATTTATTGTAGTTGATCCTCTTCAGCCACCTGCTTGGCTTACATTTTTAAGACTTGACTTATAGATTGTTGACTGCAGGTATAGTAACAAGATGAGTTAGGCGATTTCCTATTTTTTGATCAGATAATTTATCAACTACACAAAAAAGTAATCATTATAATATTTTTGCAACTGTTGTGATGTTTTCCTAATTGACCTGTATGTATGCACACAGACCTTATTCAATAGGAACATCCATGCTAATTTATAGTTTATATTATATATTATTATATTTTTCTAAACTTTTCATGAGTAAAAAAACTAAGTTGATCTGTAATCATACCCTGGTAAAAGCAAAATCCACACTGTGAAAAATGTGCCAGGTTTTCTACACTCTTCTATACTTCTCTTGGGAAATCATACTACCAAATTGCTTTGCCTTATCAGTGGAAGATGAAATGGCCAGGAAATTCAAAAAAACAGAGTTCTGCATAAATATCAATCAGAGTACACTTTTTCCAATTTGTTCCTATGTATGTTCTACGACTACATTTGAATTATTAGTATTATAACTATTTGAAAGGATTAAAAAGGATAATATGTTTACTTTTAAAGTTCTCCTATGAGCCTTGAGAAATAAAATAAGGGAATACATGTATTAGATGCTCCTATACAGACAATTGCATCATGATGGTTACAAACTTATCTGCAGTCTTACTCCCTTCTATCGCTACCCTATTTATTGCAAACTAATTAAATGCATGAATGGTGGCCAGTGCTGTGCTTTTTCTCTAATTCTTAGTTGCTAGTGTCACCAGGTCATTCATCAGTATGATACTTTGTGATCTATTTGCAGTTATGACCTTTGCTGACCTACTGTAGTTGCTTGTATAAGCCAAGTTAGGACTTCTTTGTCCCTAGTAGTCCAGTGGCTGATTTAACTGTACTTGGCACCTACATTACATTGGTAGCTAAGACTAGTTATATCACTATACCGTATTAGTATTAACACACATATAAATATGACTATAACCCCCGTCATCCATGGGACTGCATCCTGGCACTGCAGTACATGGATCTATTCTTAAAGTATAACCGTCAAATTTTTTTTTTTTACTATTGGATTCTGGTGATTAATATTACCTTGTTAGCCCTGTTTTAATTTCTGATTCTTAAATAAATAACCCCTAAAAGCCACTTAAAAGTCCCCAGTATTGGCTATTGTTACCTGAGATAAAATCAGGTTGCTATGCTCCTTCCGTCTACCAGATAGAGGACGGAGCACGCTGCGTGCATTGGGAACTGATAGTGAGTCAGCATTGTAAGGGAATGTATAAAAAGCCAGGTTCTTCCTGACAGGAGATAACAGTGCTGGGCTGTGTGTGTGAACTTCTCTACATGCCTGTGCTTGGCAGACACTCCCTTAGCAGTGAAGGACGATGTAGAGCCCAGTGTATAAATGAAAGCCTTATCTGATAGGAGGAAAGCTTGTAGGAGGACTACAGGCTTCAGCCAGACCTGGGAACTTTACTGCAGGACCCCCCTATACAGAGCTGGTCTTCACTAGATTCACTGCAGGCGTCCTATGGATTAGCCTCAGGGCTGAGGGCAGCCATATTAACAGAATAGTGAAATTTCAGTTTTATGCAGACTGGTTGCTAAGGGCTGAATCTTATTAAATAAGGGGTAAGTAAGTCTAATAGTTATTGATTCAGGTATATTATCATATTAGTAACTACATATATGAAAACTGAAATTAGGGTCTAAATGTGACAGTTATCCTTTAAGAATGAGGGAGGTTATAGTCACATTTAATATAAACACTGTCCAGGAACTGTACCAATATTTGCCTACATCTTTATATTAAACATGACTATAATAGCCCCCCTCATTCACAGGAATGCACGCATGTACTGCACTACACAGGTGTATTCTTAAGGATGAGGGGAGTTATAGTGATATTTAATATAAACGCTGTTGAGGGACTGTACCATAATTGGTGTTTAATGTTAAGTGTTTATATTAAATGTGACAATAGACCCCTCATCCTTAGGAATTTATTCATGTACTGCAGTGCCAGGATGCATTCTTAAGGATGATGGGAGGTAAAGTCCCATAACCTAATAGTGTGTTAACTAAAGATCCGCCCATAATAGTGTCATCCAAAGATCCCCCTCATATTTTTTCCTCCTCTAAAATATAGGTGATTCTTATCATCTTGTGCGTCTTATAAAGCGAAAAAATATGGTAATCGGACTCAGCATCACGTACACTATACACGGTTTACTATAGTTTGGGGGATGTTTTGGAACTGACAAATTCCCTTTAATGTAGTCACAGATTTGGAGTGGTCGAAATTCGTGACAGACAAGTTTAGCAGAATTTTTTCATTGAATATTTTTAATCCTAATAGATTTTTGAGCTTTTATGAAATATTTTGTCATAATATCTAAAATCTTAGTATTAGTAAAAAAAAAAATCAGCAAACACTTATCTGTTAATAGATAGATATCTGGGTATCATTTAATTTTTTCTCTGATGTCTATTGAGTCATTATATTTGTTCTCATTTCATAAAGCTATTTACTAGAATAGTTTCAGTCTTTCAAATATATAGCCAAATAGAAAGTCAATTACTGGTGGAATATTCAATCAGCTCCTCCTGTGACATGATGAACCTGGATATCGTAACATGTTTACAGTGAGACAAATGATTCCTTCTCTTGTATTATTTATCGAATGCAGTCTGAGTACTTCATAGTGTTTTCTGCGTCGAGTCATCTAGTCTTATAAATTTATGGATGTATCTAAGTTTGTAAAGTACTGTGGAAGTTGCATGTAGGCAACAGCTGTTTAATTGTCTAATCAGGGGCGGATTGTAATGTAAGCAAAAAAAAAATGGGCTGCATAAACCTCGTTTGTATAAAATAACAATAAAAATAGTAATCTAAAATATATTGTGTAAGTGATAAGATCCTGACTGACATAAAAATACATAATTACATACAGTAATGCAGATAGAATTTGCCTTTTTTTGTTAAGGTTAAAATGTAGTTAATTTTCAATCCCTATACCTCATTCTTACTACGCCTCACTGAGACAGAAATTCAGCTCCTTTATTTGGCAAGGATGCGAAGCAAGAATATCCTACTCTAGGCTCTCTTGTCCTCGTTGTGAGGGCGGCATCAACCTACCAGATCCAGAAATGTATGGTAAGGCCATTCTTTTAGCTAGAACAGTGGACTGGCTACGTAACTTGGCCCACAAACCGTGGGTTTCGTTGGAACGTGCTATAGTGGGGAAACCGTTCAGAACACTCTTACTAGGTAATGATACCTTACAAACTACTAAGCTCTCAGCTTTTCCCATTATAAAAGCCACCCTTACGGCTTGGTCCTGGCTCCAATCATCTCACTGCAAGATCTCCTTCCCTTCCCCCTCCTTACTGTGGGAGACATAGGGGATTCCATCAACCCTTTGTCACTATCCCTTCCCTCGAATAGGCCACAATCCTCCACTCTCCCAATCACATTGTTCATTGACTCATTAGGCCAACCCCTTGGAAAGGAAGACATGTCTACTATCCTCAACCCTAGTCCCTGTGACTTTGCCTTAATCCCTCTCCTTAGATCCTTTATTCTAAAAAATGCACACCAAGTTGAACTCTTGCGCCCAATAGTCTGGTTCGAGTCACTTATCTCGTCTCCTGATCCTTCTAAAAAACGTATATCTCTACTCCATAAAAAATTACGTCCCCCCCAATATTATCTAAACCAGCCTTCATTAGAAGTTGTGAAAAAGACCTTCAAATAGATATCCCTTACCTATCTATTCCCAAACTTCTTGAAGCACCACACAAAACGTCACATTGTGTACGCATTCAGGAAAACAACTACAAACTGCTGACCCAATGGTTCTTAACCCCAACGAAAACAATACGTTACATACCTACGGCTTCTGACAGGTGCTGGAGGTGCATAGAGGAAAAGGGAACTTTCCTCCATATATGGTGAGAAGGCTCACAAATTAACAATTGGTGGTCAGACATCTTTCAGCAATCTAATGAGATATGCCACACCATTTTACCATGTCCCCGTCTATTGCTCTATTGTCTTTCCCAGACAACAGCACAACCCCACATCTCTCATAACCTTTTAGACAGTTGTTGATCACTGCCCGCTTCCTGATTCCGAGGTTTGGGCTTCAGACTTCTCTCCCCACTCTTGAACAATGGAAACTCAAAATTGACCAACTTTATCGCTTTGAGGAAATGTCCTCATGGGAATCTCGTACTCACCATACCTTTCTCAAACGGTGGACCTTGTGGAAGACCTACAGATTCCAACCTTCCTAATAGATTACACCTTTCTCTTTGCTCACTAGTGACCCTTACACCCTCTGCCCCTAATACCTAGGCTTCTCAACACTGCTTGCTCAACCTTAGTGTGGGGACATCCCTCCTTTCGCTACACGTTAGGCTTCAAAACGGAATACTTCTTTTTGGCTCTAGCTGGCTCACAATGAGTCTGATAGCAACACCCCTTGACATCTTCTCCCTCCGTATTCACCCATCTACTCCTAGGTATACTTTAGCTATCATTAGTCTAGAGGTATATGCTCAATTGGAAACAGAGGTATGTCTTTGACCATTTATTTCTCCCTATCCACTTCTTTCTCAATGAAACTGTGCCTAATAACTAATATGAGCCTTATGTACAGAACCATGCTATATATTCCTGTACCACACTGACTTTCCTATGTTTATGCTTTCTACTTGTAACTGGCTTGTTACACTTGTTGTAGCTTTGAAAATATTTAAAACTCCAATAAAAATATGAATTAAAAAAAAATGTAGTACATTTTTTTTATTAGAACAAGTTAGACTATATAAACACCATGGGCCAGATTTATCATTACACTTCCATCTTACTCAAATTTCACATAAGTCCAAAGTCACTTTTGACTCAGTCAGAATTAATAATGGTCCTTTAATACTGTGATAAATGTGGTTTGATGGCAGCAGTTCCTCCTTCAGTAAACGGCTTTACAAAGGTCGCACCTATTTACAAAAAAGTCGCATGTTCTAATAAAAAGTCACATAAGATAAGCATGGTCCTCACTGGAGTCAAATTGGGACTTTTTTGCAACTTTTTAAAAAAGTCCCAATGATAAATTTGGAGTAAAACTCATTAACATGGCTAACCACGCGCATTTTTACAAAACTGGAGTGAGTGGTGTACACATGTAAAAAAGTCGCAAAATTATGTGCGAATGAGTGTGAAAAGTCGCAAATGCCCTATTTTGGGACTTTTTGATGCCAGAATTCTGGAGTGAAGGTATGATAAATCATGGCCCATACGTTTTGAAAAGAAAAATCAAATAAGCATCTAGACCTGCTGCATGGTAGCCATAGAATTCCATGATAAAGCCTTTTCTTCAATAGACAATGCTATAACAATATTTATATAATGTCAACATGTGGAGCAGGGCCTAATAGGAAGCCTTTAAAAAGCCCATTAACTACAATAATATACTATTGCAATACATGGCAAAAGTGATCAGAAGGTATCATGTCCAAGTCCCTCAAGGGGAGTAAATATTACAGAAAAAAATAAATATTTTACTTATTTTCTTTACAAACAAGCTCTTATACAGCTCTGTGGATGGAAATCTAAAAAGGTATGGCTGTCACAAGTGGCGATGCAAAACGCTTTTTATTATTTTTTAAAGTTGATATTTCCATAATCATACTAATCCCCAGAATAAGCCTGTTAAGTCCTTTTTTTTAATCAGAGATAGAACTTTTCTTTTTTTATTTTACCCCACACATAGTTTAATCCCATCTTTCAATGCATGATATGGTGAATTAAATGGTGCCATTAAAAGAATACAACTTTACTTGCAAAAATAAGCCCTCATATGGCTATGTGAATGGACATTTTAAAAGTTATTGGTCTTGAAAGGCAGGTTGAAAAGACGATTATGGAAAAAGCTAAAATTCTCCTGGTCCTTAATGCATTAGGAACAACACTGCAGTAACCAGCTATGTTGACTACACAGTGGATGGAGCTGTGTATTTCTGCTGCTGGAGATACTTCTGAACAGCTCATTATTGGGCAGACTAGATGGGCCAAAGGGTTCTTATCTGCCGACACATTCTATGTTTCATCAGCAGGGGTGTCCAGTGTACGATCCCTTCAAACTCATATTGATGGCCTATTCTAGTCAATTGTTAAACTTTGTAGAACCCCTCAAGGAATAAAAGACATATAAGACACACAAGTGCTCCTCCCTTTTCTGGGTTTATTAACCCTCTACATGGCAAGGAGAATTCATACTTCTGTCATGTTTTACTTGCGCCAGACAGAAAACACCGTGGAGCCTCATTTAAGAGTTTCAACACAGCAATCCAAAGTGCAAAGCTCCCCAGGAAACAGTAATATGTAAAATAAATGTGGAGCCCCAGTTATGGGTCTTCAACACAGTCAAAGCCAGATATCCCTCAAAGGAAGGAAAATCAAGCAAAGGAGTGTCCCCATTACAGAGATCACCAAATCAACCATATTAAGTGGCCCCTATGTCAAGATCACGCTCTTTTACAAGCCTTAAGGATGTGACGGGGAAGACCTAATCCAGTTATCCATCCACAGCCAGCTGTTTCAGGGTGTTGCTCTCATCAGTGGGAAGTAGGATTCTGGCTAACCGGGAGAAATGCCTTGGAGACTACTCACACAAGACAATAGCTGATCTTAAGGAGACCAGCTACAGAGAACACTGTGGAGCCTCATTTTAGAGTTTTAACACAGCAATCCAAAGTGCAAAGCTCCCTGGGAAAAAGTAATATGTAAAATAAATGTGGAGCCCCAGTTATGGGTCTTCAACACAGTCAAAGCCAGATATCCCTCAAAGGAAGGAAAATCAAGCAAAGAATTGTCCCCATTACAGAGATCACCAAATCCACCATATTAAGTGGCCCCTATGTCAAGATCACGCTCTTTTACAAGCCTTAAGAATGTGACGGGGATGTTTTGTTTGAGTGGTCTCCAAGGCATTGCTCCCGGTTTGCCAGAATCCTACTCCATACTGATGAGGGGCAACACCCTGAAATAGCTGTCTGTGGATGGATAACTGGCTTAGGTCTTCCCCTGTAGAATATTTTTCATGGGACAACTCCTTTCATAACTTTCATCTGATTGATCGTGCAGTCTTTTTGGCTTATCCTCATGTCTTTACTGATCCTTCCCAGAAGTACATATTGTAGTCCTGCTCAGTAGCTTGAAATTCACAGCATGCTGTAAAATGCTGATCCCTTGAATGTTGGTAGACTCTCAGTCTCCTTAGCCTTAGGAAATAGCAAATAATGTATATAAGCTTATATCAGTTTTTTCCAGATTGTATATAACATTATATAAAATGAAAATTAAATTTTCTTTGAAATAAGGTCACATATGAAAAGCAAGTTAAACTATCTTCCATAAATAAATGTAATACATTGTGGCACCCCCGGGAAACTTGAATTCATTAAGTTCTACATTCATTATCATTGCACTATCCCAGAGGCCATTGATTTATTCTACTAATAGCTGATTCATTTCCTATTTAAAATTGTGTCCCTACACTGTTTTAATGAAAGTTTATCCACCTTTAAACTTTTTCAATATATTTCGCTGCTTTAGTATCAGCATTTTTCATTATGAATTTTAAGAAACCTTTTTTTTTCTTGCAAAGAAAGAATTTGTTTTGGCAGAAAAATTATGTGAAAGTTATTTTAGTAGCACACAAACATAGGCATATACTGATTGGTTGTTAGAGTGACCTTTCTTTGCAACTAGGTTAGGCCGGCTGTTAACTGGTCTATCCTGTTTGATTCGTGCTCACACCGCAGTAGTGGTTTGTATCCTTCAACCCTCTGTTGAGTGTGGCAGATGTTTATCAAACAGTTTGCTCATACCCGGGATATACAGATGTCATAGGGTGTCATAGAGTTGCCTAGCAAACACTCCCTTTGATTCGTGCTCATGTGGCAGTGATTGACAGCACCTGCACCACACACCTAGTGGGCATGTGCGTTGAATCCTATGTGAAACTGGGCAGATGTTTATCAATGGGCAATTATATCTAGGGCAAGTAATTTAGTGGCACAGCCGGGTAATTGAGCATTGGCATTTTTTTGCCATTCATACCACTGTGAACACACCCACTTTGTACGTTCAAGAGTAGTTTGGTACTGCTCGGGATTATAGAGTGGTGTACACTATTCAGTGTTACACCATTGTGGGGTGTATTTGTGGGCCAACACATTCTGCAGTTGGTTACACTCTCGTAGGTTCCCAAATTGACTCGTGTTCACACCTGCGCAACGGGGTATGCTGTGTCTTGTTTATTTTGATCAAACCAGCTGGTGTCGCCTTATCTGTTGCCTGCAATGGTGTGGATATATGTTTGTCAATTGGGAGGTCTTATATTAGGTAGTGTTTCCCTCCTGTTCACCTTTTAATTACATTTCTATAAATATTTAGTTTTATCATTTTTCCACAACGTTCCTTTGAGCAGTGAATGGTATTTGATGGTGGAACATAAACCACTATTTGTCAGTGAATCGGTTGTTAACTGATCTTCAGATCTGTTTAATAAAGTAAGTAAATTGCTTAGTTATCAGCATCTGTTGTAGAGCCAGAACTAGTTATATGATCCTGCCTGTGATAAGACATCAGGCTAGGCAGCCTGACAATAATGCTCAGTGTTGTTTCCACCCTATGGCTAGTCAGCAGCATAAAACAACCCTTCCGATTCACATTCTAGCTTGGGTTGTTGTAGGCCATATTTAATAATTCCTAGAAAAATTATTTTACTCACTGTATTTACTCATTTTCAGCTAAAAATTTTTTTTTTTAAATTGGTCTTTATAAAAAAAAAATTGAACCATTGTCTTTGTGCAACATTCATTTTATCTAGTAGCAGGATCTGAATTTTCTCTGTCTTCTGTCAGGCAGGGAGCTGATGGGCTCCTTGTCTCTGATCTCTTACCTTATAAACACTCATTACAGCTCAATTCTTATCTTACTGATAAGAATCTGGCTTAAATAAGTGTTTATGACCTTTTAGTAATGTAGTGCTAACGTTTATTAGACAACCGGCACAGTGAAAGTAAGCAGTACGATTCACGCAACTAGAAAAAGAGATAAGCCTCTGTGACTGAATGGCTTAATATTTTTTTTAAAAGACCAATTGAATGAATTTAAAGCCCAAAACGAATTAAATGCAATCATAAAAACTCTTTCTAAAATAACTTGAAGATCTTATCAGATCTTAGATTAAAAATATGTTTGTGCATCTGTAAAGAGAACTTATTAGTCAGTGAAGTCATGTGATTACAGCAGACTTGACACTGATTCGAGAAATGTGTAGTAGTTTACTACCATGAGTGTGGGATGACAACAATGACTGTGGACCAGGTTGCAGCTCCACTATATCTTTTAGATAACAGATAATGGTTATTTTCTGTTAGTCATTTAGAAAGACAGGAGAGGTCTACAATACATACAGCTGAGTTTTAACGGGTAGAGGCAGATTTACACTGCATGATTCTTGGGATTATTGGGAACGAACGTTACTATGAACACTCTTTTCTGCCCGTGTTAATGTGCTGCCGAACAAATGATGAACGAGTAAAACGCTCACTCATCGGGTGAATTCTTCATTCATGCAGCACACTAATTCATCGTTTCTGGCCAGCAATAAACAGTGGTCTACTGCCCAGAAACAATTGATCTGTATGAGGACAATTGATGCCAATAGCCATTGCTCCTCCCCATACCCTGGATATTGCTGCATATATTCCTTCCTTATAATGACCTACTTGGTCAGGCCATATAAATACAGCATAAGGGTCTGGACAGATAATGAACATAAGGATCTAATAGCAGCATGAAGTTTTCATTTTTCATGATTTAACTTATACTTTTACATTACCTTTTTCTGCATTTCTTTTACCACATTTAATGGTGTAGTTCTTGTTACATGATCTTGAAGAATATCTTTGCATTGTGAATGTACATCTTCTAAGAGTTTGGATCACTCTGCCCAGAAGCATTCTGTGCTGTAAAGTTAGCAGTGCAGCCATTTGAAATACAAGTGAACCATGCACAGTACTTCACTTTGCTATACTTCACACACTTAAGCTTGATTTTTTTTTTTTATCTCCATGAGTAGTGTTGAGCGAACCCGAACTGTAAAGTTCGTGTCCGTACCTTGCGAGTTCGGATACCCGGAACCGAACCCGAACTTTGGCAGAAAAGTTTGGGTTCGAGTTTGGTGTTCAGGCATACAATAATGCTTTTGAAAGGCTGCAGGGCTGCCAATCAACAAGCTTTTAAGCTATGGGGACTTAGAAGCCATCACAGACATGAGATACACGTGCACTGCATATGTGACAGGGAAATGAATATAGTTAATCCGACCGTCTGTTAGTTCGGTGGGTGACATACACCCATTTTTGGTGTGAGATACACGTGTACTTTATATGTGACAGCAAAATTTATATAGTTAATCCATCTATTAGTTCGGTGTGTGACATATTCCCATTTTTGGTGTAAGATACACGTGCACTTTATACGTGACAGAGAAATTAATATAGTTAATTTGACTGTAAATTTAGCTGGTAACATATACCAATTTTTGGTGTGAGATACACGTGCACTGCATATGTGACAGGTAAATGAATTCGTCTGTTAGTTCGGTGGGTGACATATTCCAATTTTTGGTGTGAGGTACACCTGCACTACATACGTGACAGGGAAATTAATATAGTTAATCTGTCTGTTAGTTTGGTGGGTGACATATTCCCATTTTTGTGTGAGGTACACCTCCACTGCATACATGACAGAGAAATTAATATAGTTTATCTGTCTGTACATTTTGTAAATCTGTCTGTTCGGTGGGTGACCTCAAAGAATGAGAAGAGCATCAAATATGGGACGTGCCAGCTACAGGCCAAAATAAAACACCTTCCTCAGGTGCACGTAGGCTACAGGAAGTTCAGCATCATTTTGTAGGCCTGAATACCAGTGTACAAATGGTTAGGCCAGAACAAGTAGAGGCAGTAGTAGATTGGATGGCTGACAGTGCCTCCAGTTCCTTCATATTGTCTCCCACCCGGTCCCCTGCTGAAACCGCAGAGTTGGCACCTGCAGCCAATGGGCATCTGTCTTTCACCTCATCCCCTTGCAAATCAGCCAAGCAGTCTGAGCCCCAAGTCATGCAGCAGTCTCTTATGCTTTTTGATGACTCTGCAGGCGGGGTTTCCGTGCGCCATCCACCTACTGTAGCCCTGACCCAAAAGTTGAAGAGATTGAATACACTGATGCCCAAACACTTATGTTTCAGGATGTGGACATGGGAGGACCACCGCAGCATGTCTATGATGACGAAACACAGGTGCCAACTGCTGAGGCTTACTGCCATGTACAGACTGACAAGGAGGGGAGGGGTGAAGATGATGTGGAGGATGATGAGGTCCTAGACCCCACATGGAATCAAGGTCATGCGAGTGACGTGTTCAGTTTGGAGGAAGAAGTGGTGTTCACACAGCACCAGCCGCATAACAAAAGAGCATGCAGGGTGCAAAAGCAGAGTGGCCATCCCCTAGCCAGTATGCCTGCTACTGCCCACCACACCCAGGGACTGAGCACACCAAAGCCAGCTTCAAGGAGTTCCCTGATGTGGCAGTTCTTCAGACAATGTGCTGACGACAAGACGAGAGTGGTTTGCACACTGTGCAATCAGAGGCTGAAGCGAGGCATAAATGTTCTAAACCTGAGAACCACCTGCATGACCAGGCATCTAAATGCAAAGCACGAGCTGCAGTGGAGTACACAACTGAAAAACCACAAACATCTCAGGCTTATCTTGCTCCCTCTTCTGCTGCGGTCTCGGCCTCTTCCTCCCCCACTGGAGTGACAGTGGCACCTGCCAACCCGCAAACAGAGGATTTGGCAGCAACACCACCACCTCCACCACCGTCACTCAGCATGTCCACATTGTCCCATTGAAGTGTTCAGCTGTCCATCCCCCAAACACTGGAGCAAAAGAGGAAGAACACCCTACGCACCTGCGATCCCTGGCCCTGAATGCCAGCATTTCAAAATTCCTGGCCTTTGAAATGCTGTCATTCTGTCTGGTGGAGACAAAGACTTTTAAAAACCTTTTGGCGGTGGCTGTCCCACAGTACGTTGTTTCCAGCCGCCACTACTTTTCGAGGTGAGCCTTTACTGCCAGGCACAACCAAGTGGCGGATAAAATCAGGTGTGCACTGCACAACGCTATCTGTGGCAAGGTTGCATAACTACCGATACGTGGACCAGTAAGCACGGGCAGGGATGTTATATCTCCCTAACTGCACACTGGGTAAATGCAGTGGCGGCTAGGCCTGAGGCGGATAGCAGTTTGGCGCATATCCTTCCACCACAGGGGATTGCAAGACATTTCTTGTTGCCTCATGTTGCCTCCTCCTCCTACTTCGCTTCCTCCTCTACCACCTCCTCATCGTTCAGCGTAACACCTGTACCATTAACTTCAGCACAGCCAGGGGGAAATGACAGCAGGCTGTTTTGAAACTCATCTTTGGGGGAAAAAACCCACACCGCGCAGGAGCTGTGAACGGGCATGGAACAACAGACCGATGAGGGGTTGGTGCCGCTGAGCCTCAAGCCTGGCCTGGTGGTGTGCGATAACGGGTGAAATCTCGTAGCAGCTCTGGGGCTATCCGGTTTGACACACATCCCTGGCACATGTGCTGAATTTAGTGTTGCAAGATTCCTGAAAAATTACCCCAATATGTTAGAGCAGCTGCAGAAAGTGCAGGCTTTCTGTGTGCGCTTTCGGCGTTCTCACCCTGCTGCTGCTCGCCTGTCTGCGCTGCAGTGTAACTTTAGCCTTCCCGCTCACTGCCTCATATGCGACGTACCCACAAGGTGGAACTCCACCTTGCTCATGCTGGAGAGACACCAACATGGCCAGTGCCGATGACGCTACTATCCCACTTCTATGTCTCCTTGAAAAAACACTTTGGGCGATGATGGACGAGGATGTGGCACAGGAGGAAGAGGAGGAGGAATCAGGCCAGTCATTCACAAGTGGCTCGGAGGGTGGGTTCCTGCACCAACAGAGGTACACAACTGTCCAGCCAGGATGAGGCTCTGCAGGATTAGGAGGATGATGAGGAGGAGGTGCTGTCCTTTATTCCATTACTGGAGCGAGATCGGAAGATGCGCGAGTACAAGCGCACGCTGATAGACGCGCTGCTGATGGCATTGCCACCTGACAGCGGGGGCTCAGTTGAAGCACAAGGTGAAGGCAGAGGAGGAGGAGGAAGTAGTTGCAAATGCAGCTGGGGCACCGCCAGCACCTCAGAAGGGAGGGTTATCATTGCCAAAGTGTGAAAAAGCTTTGTCAGCACGGCAGAAAAAAAACAGCACCACCAGCTGATACGGAACGTCTTAACAGAAGGCAGCATTTCAGCAAAATGGTGGGACACTACATGTGCACATTGGATTACAGGGCAACTGTCCTGCTCTTACCCCAATTTGCTACCATTTGTAGCCCTCTAGCCCTTACTACGACTATTTTACAGCCATTTTAGTGCACAAAAGTTCAGGTCCCCATTGACCTCAATGGGGTTCGGGATCGGGTTCAAGTTCAGGTCAAGTTCGGGTCCCAAACCCGAACTTTGACCCGAATTTCAGCCGAACCTGGCGAATCTGAACATCCACGGGTCCGCTCATCCCTATCCATGAGCTTTAATTGCTTTTTTAAAAACCAATAAGCTTGTTTTTGCAAATACTGCCTTGTTGATGTAAGTGCCTTCTTTTCCAGTTTCCCCTAGTCTCTATATTACTTTATCTCTGGCAATGGAGTTTGCCTTAACCTCGAGTGTTAAGGACCTTGTGTCTCAAGTGAAGAGCATTGCAGCTCACTAAGCATCACAGTGAATCATAGCTCATAGTGCTTTGTAGCCAAAATGATTGTACACTGAAAAAAAATGAGAGAAC
Organism: Bufotes viridis; assembly: GCA_033119425.1. Lineage (NCBI taxonomy): Eukaryota > Metazoa > Chordata > Amphibia > Anura > Bufonidae > Bufotes > Bufotes viridis. The sequence continues at coordinate 454,947,124 of CM065590.1, forward strand.
ATACAGTCGATTTTTTTACATTTTCTTTTATAAAACTGTAGAACATTTTTTTTTACAATTTACACATGCGTCAACCACTAGTAGTTGCAGTGTGGCTTATATTGTTTCCTCTAATTTTTCTTTTTAATCAAACTAGGATCAAAATTTAAAAAAGGAAATAAATTTGCCACCCCACACTAAAGCTAGGTTGAGTGACTCATCTGGGACCTTACCAAGTGAGGACCATCACTCTTGAATTGATATGTATTACATGGTTTACTATAAGTTTAAATGGTTACTACATTTTATTGTCAATGGATGATGAACGTGATGTACTGTTTTCCCCACAATGACAGTGGACCATCAATGTTTTAAGCTACTCATATAAAGAAAGGGTTTTTCAGATGGGACCACACTTTTAATAAAGACAAGACTACAGAAAAGAAAGGATTGCTGTTTTGAATTAACAAGCATTGTGTGTTGCATCTATAACACAAGAAAGCTGTTTCTAGAAGAAAGCAGCCATTTTTTTTCAAATTCTGGACAACTTCTTTGAAAACTGCATCAGAAGTAGGAATCTATTTTATTAAGGTATTGCTCAGATAAAATTTACATAATACTGGAAATGAGCAAATCTTCCTTGATTTTACAAAATGCATATCATTAATATTTGCTGCAAATCTTAATGATAGAAATGAGGATCTTTGAGTATCACTGATAACCTGAAAAGGAGAATCTAGTGAAAATGATCTTCTGATGTATTGTCACATTGAGTATTCAAATAGAATATTTTTATATATTTTTTTTTTGGCTCCTTTGGTTTGGGGGCATCTCGCTTCGGACTCAGAATTCATCCCATCTATAAAAGTCATGTCGCAGAAACTTGGAATCTTTGTAGAAACAGACTATAGATGTTATGATTCACAAAGTTAGTTTAAACCAGTGGCATTTCATAAATTCGTTTTTTGTGTATAATTAATAATTGCAAATTAGTGATGCATTATAAACCTGAGAAGCTGAGAGGAAGTCCCTGACCCTCATAATCCATAAACTCAATTCTCTTCGTAAATCCATATGGTTAATAAAATTGGAATTCTGACTTGCATAATAATAATAAACAGGTTTTTAATCGCTGCACTTGAGGTGAAAATGATTTAATGGTAAATCCAGCAGAGCAAGGGGAGGCTATAATTACACATTTATAATGTAATGGCAAAACCTTAGACATCTCTAAACATTGTTTTTGAATTTTCATTTTACATTTTGTGAGATAGAATGGAAATAAATCAAATGTATGACTTTTCTATACTTAGTGAAACTTGTAAAGGTTGTTATTTAAGGTAAGGTAAGGTCATGTTGATTTGCAGAGAAATTCTAGCTGGGGCTTTTATTTCCCTGGTGGATTAAGTACAACAGACAGGAGGAGGTTAAAGGGTTTTTCTAGCGTCACATAAACACCAGTTAATTACTATATAAATGTAAAGATCTACAACTTTGTTCCGTTGTTTTTTTTTGTATAAGGACATATTAAAAAAATATCTGGTCCTTACAAGATTAAAATTAAATAAATATAACATCAGATGAACATCAAAATGTCACTATTTTCATATTTATTAAAAAACAAAGAAACAAAAAAACAATTAACTACTCCCCATAAATCAGGAATCAGTAGCTTCTAGAACCACCTTCAGCAGCAATAACTTGAAGTAATCATTTTTGTATGACTTTATCAGTCTTTTATATAATTATGGAGTATCCATATCCATTATCCATGGAACATAGTCCATTCTTCTTTACAGTGTTTCTTCGGTTCATTGAGGTTTTTGGGTATTAATTTATGCACAGCTTTCTTAAGGTCCCACAGCAGCATTTCCATTGAGTTGAGGTCTAGAATTTGACTTTGTCATTGCAACAAATTCATTATTTTCTTTTTTTCTAGACATTCTGTTGTAGATTTGCTGGTGTTTTTCATTGTCCCACTGCATGACTCATTTGCGGCCAAGCTTTAGGTATTGGATAGATGGCCTCTTGTTGACTCAATGACTGCAAGGTGTCCAGGTCCTGTGGACGTAAAACCCAAATCATCACCCCTTCACCACCATGCATGACAGGTGGTATGTGGTATTTGTGCTGATGTGCTGCATTTGGTTTTCTCCGAATATGGCACTGTTAATTATAGCCAAACATTTTTAGTCTCATCTCATCTGTTGAAAGAATATTGTTCCTGAAGTCTCATGGTTTGTTCAAATACAACTAGTGTTTAGCAAATCGATTTTAACATCAATATGAAATTCGATCTGAATTTCAGGAAAAATTAGATTCACCACTAATCCTGGTGCTTCGTGGTAACAAATCAATTTTTCCTGAAATGACGGTAAAGAAAAAATATTAACCTCATTCATTTGAGTGCAAAGGGGCTGTCGCGCCCACCTTGATTGAAGAAACCGCACCAATTCTCACGTGTGCTGGTGTGTGTCACCATGTTATCACACTAGACGGGCTTGGTGATGTCATCACGTCAGCGCGTGTGACAATTGACGCATTTTCTTCAATCAAGATGGCCGCGACAGCCTCTCCTTGATCAAATAGATGAGGTGAATGCATATATTTTCTTGTTTTAACACCTGATTAACCCCATGATAGGCTGAATGTGACTCTCAGATTAGTGTTAAATGTGTCATCTAAGGGGTTAAATGAAAGGGAGCAGCGTGATTCCAATGGAATGCGATCCATTAAGAAGTAATTTGTAACAAAACATTTGGTGAAGTAGCCAAATCAAATTTTTTAAAGCTCATCTCTAGATGAAACTCTTACAAACTTAAGACGTGCTGCCATGATCTTTTTAGAAAAAAGATGCTTTCTCCCAGCAACCCTTCCAAACATAATTGTTCTATTTTTTACTAATTATACTGTCATGAACTTGAACATTTAAAATGCTGACTGAGTCCTGTAGAGGCTCTTGAGTTTTTTGTAGTTTCTCTGAGCATTACATGGTTTGACCTTGGGGTGACTAGTGATGTCCCAAACTATTCGCTGGCGAACAAATCCCGGCGAACATCGCTTGTTCGCGTTCGCCACGGCGGGCAAACATATGCGATGTTCGGACTGCCCCCTATACATCATCATTGAGCAAACTTTGACCCTGTGCCTCACAGTCAGCAGACACATTCCAGCCAATCAGCATACCCTCCCTCCCAGACCCTCCCACCTCCTATCACAAAGCAAAGACATCATCCATCTTAGATTCCTTCTGAAGCTGCAGTGTTAGTTAGAGCAGGGAGACTGCAGCTGCTGCTGTGCTGATGATTCTGAATTCATAGGGAAAGTGTTAGCTAGGCCAGTGTTCTGTGTCCACAGACTCATCTGCTGTAAGGACAGCGTCACAGCACCCCAAAAAGCCCATTTTAGGGCTGCTACATTAGTCTGCTTTTATTTATTTTTCTCCATTTATACATTGCAGTTGCCTGGACTGCCCGTGTGTGAGAGGCTGCAGGCCCACAGACTGTTGTGTGCCCACTGCCAGTGCCCACCACTCACACCGTGTGCACAGGACTTTGCATCAAAAAAGGCATTTCATTTTTACACTTTAATCTAATTTCAGTTGCCTGCCTGCTGCCAGTGTGTGTCAGGCCCACTTCCAATGACTGTAGTGTGCCCACCGCCAGTGCCCACCACTAAATCCATGTGGCACAGGACTTTGCATAAAAAAAAAGGCATTTCATTTTTGCACTTTAACCACCTTAGCCCCCCTAGCTTAAACACCCTTAAAGACCAGGCCACTTTTTACAATTCTGCACTACGCTACTTTCACCGTTTATTGCTCCGTCATACAACTTACCACCCAAATGAATTTTACCTCCTTTTCTTCTCACTAATAGAGCTTTCATTTGGTGCTATTTCTTTCTTGCTGACATTTTTACTTTTTTTGATATTTTACTTTTTTTGATGAAATTTTTGCAAAAAAATGATATTTTTCACTTTATGTTGGAAAATTTATCAAATAAAACTACATTTCTCTATAAATTTTTCTCTAAATTTATTGTTCTACATGTCTTTGATAAAAAAAATGCAATAAGTGTATATTTATTGGTTTGGGTAAAAGTTATAGCGTTTACAAACTATGGTGCAAAAAAGTGAATTTCTGCACTTTGACTTTCTGAGCACCTGTCCTGTTTCCAGAGGTACTACAATGCCCAGACAGTAGAAACACCCCATAAATGACCCCATTTCCGAAAGAAGACACCCTAAGGTATTCACTGAGGGGCATAGTGAGTTCATGGAAGTTTTTATTTTTGTCACAAGTTAGGGAAATGGATTTTTTTTTTTTTTTACAAAGTCTCATATTCCACTAACTCGTGCCAAAAAATACAATTTTACATGAACTCACCATACCCCTCACAGAATACCTTGGGGTGTCTTCTTTCTAATATGGGGTCACTTGTGTGGTATTTTTACTGCCCTGGCATTTTAGGGGCCCTAAACGTCAGAAGCAGTTTGGAATCCAAATGCGTAAAAATGTCCTGTGAAATCTAAAGGTACTCATTGGATTTAGGGCTCATTTGCGCATCTTGGCTGCAAAAGTGGCACACATGGTATCGCCGTACTCGGAGAAGTAGGCAATGTGTTTTGGGGTGTATTTTTACCTATAACCCTACTGGGTGTGAAAAATATCTCTGTAAATGACAACTTTGTATAATTTTTTTTTAAAAAGTTGTCATTTACAGACATATTTTTCACACCCAGTATGGGTATATGTAAAAGTACACCCCAAAACACATTGCCCTACTTCTCCTGAGTACAGCGATACCACATGTGTGCCACTTTTTTGCAGCCAAGTTGCGCAAATCGGCCCTAAATCCAATGAGTACCTTTTAGGACGGTATTTTTACACATTTTTCTTCTCACGCTTCAGGGCCCCTAAAATGCCAGGGCAGTATAAATGCTCCACATGTGACCCCATTTTAGAAAAAAGACACCCCAAGGTATTCTGTGAGGGGCATGGTGAGTTCATAGAAGATTATTTTTTTTTGCACAAGGAATTTGATTTTTTTTTTTTTTCACAAAGTCTCCCTTTCCGCTAACTTGTGACAAAAAGTTCAATCTTTCATGGACTCAATATGCCCCTCAGCGAATACCTTGGGGTGTCTTCTTTCCAAAATGGGGTCACATGTGGGGTTTTTGTACTGCCATGTCATTTGAGGGTCACTGCAATCATTACATGTATGGCCAGCATTAGGAGTTTCTGCTATTCTCCTTATATGGAGCATACGGGTAATGAGATTTTTTTTCGGTTCAGCCTCTGGGCTGAAAGAAAAAACGAACGGCACAGATTACCTCATTCGCATCGATCGATGTGGATGAAAAAATCTCTGCCAAAAAATATGCAAGAAAAAAAAGAGGGGCCTGGCGATTGCCAGGATATAGGGGCTCCGCCCAAACATCCATACCCACTCAGCTCCTATGTCCTGGAAAACGTGATTTCTCCATTCACATCGATCAATCGATCGTGTGGAGGAAGACATCTTTGCCAGATTTTTTGATACAAAGTGTTTGCCAAAGCAAATGAACTCCAACACCTCTCCTCAGCTCATATGCCAGGGCAAACATAGAAACATAGAAACATAGAATGTGTCGGCAGATAAGAACCATTTGGCCCATCTAGTCTGCCCAATATGCTGAATACTATGGATAGCCCCAGGCCCTATCTTATATGAAGGATGGCCTTATGCCTATCCCATGCATGCTTAAACTCCTTCACTGTATTTGCAGCTACCACTTCTGCAGGAAGGCTATTCCATGCGTCCACTACTCTCTCAGTAAAGTAATTCTTCCTGATATTACTTTTAAACCTTTGCCCCTCTAATTTAAAACTATGTCCTCTTGTAGCAGTTTGTCTTCTTTTAAATATTCTCTCCTCTTTTACCGTGATGATTCCCTTTATGTATTTAAAAGTTTCTATCATATCCCCTCTGTCTCTTCTTACTTCCAAGCTATACATGTTAAGGTCCTTTAACCTTTCCTGGTAAGTTTTGTCCTGCAATCCATGTACTAGTTTAGTAGCTCTTCTCTGAATATCCTTCTGCAGATATGGTCTCCAGTACTGCACACAATACTCCCGATGAGGTCTCACTAGTGCTCAGTAGAGCGGCACGAGCACCTCCCTCTTTCTACTGTTAATGCCTCTCCCTATACACCCAAGCATTCTGCTGGCCTTACCTGCTGCTCTATGACATTGTCTGCCCACCTTTAGGTCGTCTGATATAATGACCCCTAAATCCCTTTCCTCAGATACTGAGGTTAGTACTGTATCACTGATTTTATATTCTGCTCTTGGGTTTTTACGCCCCAGGTGCATTATCTTGCACTTATCGACATTAAATTTTAGTTGCCAGATTTTTGACCATTCCTCTAGTTTTCCTAAATCCTTTTCCATTTGTTGTATCCCTCCAGAAACATCAACCCTGTTACAAATCTTTGTGTCATCAGCAAAAAGACACACCTTACCATTGAGGCCTTCTGCAATTTCGCTGATAAAGATATTAAACAATATGGGTCCCAGAACAGATCCCTGAGGTACCCCACTGGTGACAATACCATGGTCTGAATTTACTCCATTGACTACAACCCTCTGTTTTCTGTCCTTCAGCCACTGCCTAATCCATTCAACAATATGTGAGCTCAAGCTCAAAGACTGCAGTTTATTGATAAGCCTTCTATGTGGGACAGTATCAAATGCCTTACTAAAGTCCAGATAGGCGATGTCTACTGCACCTCCACCATCTATTATTTTAGTCACCCAATCAAAAAAGTCAATAAGATTAGTTTGACATGATCTCCCTGAAGTAAACCCATGCTGTTTTTTATCAATCAACCCATGGGTTTTTAGATGTTCCACAATACTCTCCTTGAGTATGGTTTCCATTAATTTCCCCACTATTGATGTCAGGCTTACTGGTCTATAGTTGCCTGATTCCTCTCTACTACCTTTCTTGTGAATTGGCACAACGTTTGCTAATTTCCAATCTTCTGGGACGACACCTGTTACCAGTGATTGGCTAAATAAATCTGTTAATGGATTTGCTAGTACACCTCTAAGCTCTTTTAATAGCTTTGGGTGTATCCCATCAGGCCCCTGTGATTTATTTGTATTAATTTTGGACAGCTGACTTAGAACCTCTTCCTCTGTAAAGACACATGCATCAAAGGATTCATTAGTCTTCCTCCCTAACTGAGGTCCTTCTCCTTCATTTTCCTTTGCAAAAACTGAACAGAAGTATTCATTGAGGCAGTCAGCTAGTTCTTTATCCTCTTCCATATACCTTCCTTCTTTTGTTTTTAATTTGGTAATTCCTTTTTTTAATTTCCTTTTTTCATTTAAGTATCTGAAAAACGTACCTGTCCTGTAGAGGAGAAATCTCGTCTTGGAGCGCCGCATACACCGACTTCACGTGTCTTCTGACAGCAGCGCAATGCTTCTCTCAGAATTCACATCAGTGCTGCGGCGTTTTCGTCGGTTGGTCCGTTGGTCTACCTGGAAAATAAAGGGTGGTTATGGAGAAAAATAAAAAAAAAAAAGAAGAAAAAACAGGCAGCAGGCACATAACTTGAACGTTGCAAACTTTTTAAAACCAGAACATTGTAAAACATGAACATAAAAACCTGAACTAACTCAAGATTTTTTTTTCTTGCTACCTGTTTAATTTTTTTTTTTTTTTTACCATCTCACTCTTTATTTTCCTAGCAGAAACCTTTCCTTTCCCATGGGACAATGTGTAAAGTGTAAATCACACAGAGATGGTGCGAAGTACATTATACACGTTATCCCAAGTGAAAGGAGAGGTTTCTACCGCTTCAAACTTCTGCTGTAGCACACCAGCACCGTTCCTTATGTGTTAGGGTCTCTCAAAACCTAGTATTCTGAGAGACCCTAGAGCCTGAGTGGAAAAAAAACTACCTGTGTAGTGCTGTCCCTACGTCCCTAAGTGTACCTGGGTGTGGTACTTCCGGAAACACTCTCCAAGGCATAGGGCAGGGTGGTCAGGACAGTCAGGACAGAAATAACGGGTGTCACGCCTTATTCCACTCCTGCTACAGACACGACATCTTTTTCGGGGTGGCGGTTGGGTTGAGGTACCAGGCACAACGCTGGGGAAGTGCCGCTCGTGTAGACGGCTAACTACACTGGTGGTTGGGGCCACGGAACCTCCTGGATACAGGAGGTTCTCGATGATCTCTTCCTGGAATTTGAGGAAGGATCCCGTTCTCCCAGCCTTACTGTAGAGAACGTAACTGTTATATAGAGCCAATTGAAATAAATATACAGACAACTTTTTATACCAGCGTCTGGTCTTTCGGGAAATCAAATACGGGGCCAACATCTGGTCGTTGAAGTCCACCCCTCCCATGTGGAGGTTATAGTCGTGGACTGAGAGGGGCTTTTCAACGACACTGGTTGCCCGTTCAATTTGAACTGTCGTGTCTGCGTGAATGGAGGAGAGCATGTAAACATCACGCTTGTCTCTCCATTTCACCGCGAGCAGTTCTTCGTTACACAATGCAGCCCTCTGCCCCCTTGCAAGTCTGGTGGTAATGAGCCGTTGGCGGAAGCCCCGGCGACTAGGTCGCATGGTGCCGCAGCAGCCAATCTGTTCTAGGAACAAATGCTTGAAGAGGGCCACACTTGTGTAAAAGTTGTCCACATAAAGATGGTACCCCTTGCCGAATAAGGGTGACACCAAGTCCCAGACTATCTTCCCACTGCTCCCCAGGTAGTCAGGGCAACCGACCGGCTCCAGGGTCTGATCTTTTCCCTCATAGATCCGAAATTTGTGCGTATAGCCTGTGGCCCTTTCACAGAGCTTATACAATTTGACCCCATACCGGGCGCGCTTGCTTGGGATGTACTGCTTGAAGCCAAGGCGCCCGGTGAAATGTACTAGGGACTCGTCTACGCAGATATTTTGTGCAGGGGTATACAAATCTGCAAATTTCTGGTTGAAATGGTCTATGAGGGGCCGAATTTTATGGAGCCGGTCAAAAGCTGGGTGGCCTCTGGGACGGGAGGTGCTGTTGTCACTAAAGTGCAGGAAACGCAGGATGGTCTCAAAACGTGTCCTGGACATGGCAGCAGAGTACATGGGCATGTGATGAATTGGGTTCGTGGACCAATATGACCGCAATTCATGTTTTTTTGTAATGCCCATGCTGAGGAGAAGGCCCAGAAAAGTTCTAAATTCGGAAACTTGGACTGGTTTCCACCGGAAAGGCTGGGCATAAGAGCTTCCCGGGTTGTCGGCGATAAATTGAGTGGCATACCGATTTGATTCTGCCACGACTAGGTCATAGAGCTCCGCAGTGAAAAACAGCTCAAAAAACCCCAGCGCCGATCGTATCTGAGCTGTCTCCACCCGAACTCCTGACTGGGTGGTGAAAGGGGGAACTACTGGTGCGGCTGAAGTTGGGGGCTGCCAATCAGGATTTGCCAGCACCTCAGGGACTCTAGGGGCTCTACGGGCCTGTCTTTGCTGTGGCTGCGATGGGGAAACTACTGCACGTGCCACCGTACCAGCTTCTACTGCCCTTCTGGTGCTCGCCACTTCACCATGTTGTACGGCAGTGCTGGTACTAGGTCCAGGACGGGCTGCGCTGCTGGTGTATGCCTCACCACGTAATCCAGCAGAGCCAGCCCCACTCTGCTGCCCTTGAAGCGGATCCTGCGCAACCTGCGGTCTAGCAACACGGGGCCAGGTACGCCTGGTTCTATCAGGGACCTCAACCTCCTCGTCCGAACTTTGGGTCAGACTGCCACTGCTCTCTACAGGTTCGTATTCTGACCCGCTAGATTCGTCAGATGAGGGTTCCCATTCCAGAATCCTGTAGGCCTCTTCAGAGGAATACCCCTTTCGACATTTGGGCGTCTAAATTTTGGGGGTATTCCCTGAGACTACCCAAGAAAAAAAGCAAGCCTGTCTTACAATTGAGAGGGTAGCGAAGTACAGAAGCCGCTGCGATTGATAAAAAAGATCAAAACAGATTTTTGTTATCGCCGCAGCGCTTGTGAAGGGATTGTGCAGTGATTACAAAAAAAAAAATTTTTTGGTCACTGCGGCGGGGTGGGCGTGGGTGAACGCAGGTGTGGGCGACCGATCAGGCCTGATCGGGCAAACACTGCGTTTTGGGTGGAGGGCGAACTAAGGTGACACTAGTACTATTATATATCTGACCGTGATCAGTTCTGATCACTTACAGATACTATAAAAGTACAAACGCTGATTAGAGCTACACTGATCAGCGAACCAGTGACTGCGGTGCGGTGGGCTGGGCGCTAACGCTAACTACCTACCAAAGTGGCCTAAACTAAGCTAAACCTAACAGTCAATCCTAGTGAAAAAAAAAAAAGTGACAGTTTACATTGATCACTTTTTTCCCTTTCACTAGATGATTGACAGGTGATGAAAGGGGTGATCAAGGGGTTATTTTGGGTGATGGGGGGCTGATCAGGGGGCTAATGTGTGGTGATTGTGTGTACTCACAGTAAGGTGTGCTCTCTCCTGGGTCCAACCGACGAAAAGGACCCAGGAGAGGGCACAGAAGCCATTTAACACATCATATTTACTAATATGATGGGTTAAATGGCTTCTCATTCGTTTTTTTAAAAGTCATCAGCCCGCCAGCGCTGCCGATTGGCTGGCAGGCTGATGACCAACTAGCCCTGCGCCTTTTGCCATGCGCGATCTGCGCATGCGCGGGCGCATATATGCGAAATCTCGCGTCTCGCGAGATCACGCGTAGATGCGTCCGAACAGAAGATTCCGGCCGCCCGCATGACGCGATCCTGCGTACGGCGGTCCGTGAACGGTTAATCTAATTTCAGTTGCCTGCCTGCTGCCAGTGTGTGTCAGGCCCACTTCCACTGACTGTAGTGTGCCAACTGCCCTCTGCCCACCACTTACACCGTGTGGCACAGGACTTTGCATAAAAAAAGGCTTTTAATTTTTACACTTTAATCTAATTTCAGTTGCCTGCCTGCTGCCAGTGTGTGTCAGGCCCACTTCCACTGACTGTAGTGTGCTCACTGCCAGTGCCCACCACTCATACTGTGTGGCACAGGACTTTGCATAAAAAAAGGCATTTAATTTTTACACTGTAATCTAATTTCAATTGCCTGCCTGCTGCCAGTGTGTGTCAGGTCCAGTTCCACAAACTGTAGTGTGCCCACTGCCAGTGCCCACCACTCATACCGGGTGGCACAGTACCTTGCACGCATAGTACCACTAATCAAAAAAAAATGACAGGCAGAGGCAGGCCAACCCGCAGGGGCCATCGTGGTGCTGGGATTTCCTTTGGCCCTAGAATAATGCCCAGTGTTCAGAGGCCACATACCCTGAACTCGAAAAATTCTGAGGACATAGTTGACTGGCTTACACAGGACACCCAATCATCTACAGCGTCCGCTTGGAAACCTTGACGCACCATCCTCCTCCAGCTCAGCTTTGGGCACCTCTCAAGTTACCACTCGCCCGCCCGCCACCACCACCAACACTAGCACAACAGCCGCTTCATTTGATCTGTCAGAGGATTTATTTACACATCAGTTGGAAGAAATGAGTGATGTGCAACTATTATTGCCAGAGGACGTACAGTTGTGTTCAAAATTATTCAACCCCCACTGAAATTGAGTGTTTTGGCCAGTTTGACATTGATTTTGATCATTTCAGTCATCTTGTTTACAATTAAATCAAAGAGGCACTTGTAAGTCAGACAAATATAACATAACATTTATAATGAAATAACCACAAATGGCTTTTCTGTGCTCACATCATTATCAGTTTTATTCAACCCCCAAGTGACATTCAATCTTAGTACTTAGTACAACATCCTTTTCCAGTTATAACAGCTTTTAAATGTGAAGCATAGCTTGACACAAGTGCCTTGCAGCGATCTACGGGTATCTTCGCCCATTCTTCATGGGCAAAAGCCTCCAGTTCAGTCACATTCTTAGGCTTGCACGCTGCAACTGCTTTCTTTAAGTCCCACCAGAGGTTCTCAATCGGATTTAAGTCTGGTGACTGCGATGGCTATTTCAAAATGTTCCAGCCTTTAATCTGCAACCATGCTCTAGTGGACTTGGAGGTATGCTTGGGATCATTGTCCTGTTGAAAGGTCCAACGTCTCCCAAGCCTCAGGTTTGTGACAGACTGCATCACATTTTCATCCAATATCTCCTGGTACTGAAGAGAATTCATGGTACCTTGCACACGCTGAAGCTTCCCTGTACCTGTAGAAGCAAAACAGCCCCAAAGCATGATTGACCCCCCCGCCATGCTTCACAGTAGGCAAGGTGTTCTTTTCTTCATAGGCCTTCTCCAAACATAGCGTTGATCAATGGGCCCAAACAGTTCTAATTTTGTTTCATCAGTCCTCAGAACACTATCCCAACACTTTTCTGGTTTGTCCACATAACTTTTGGCATACTGCAGTCGACTCATCTTATTCTTTGGAGACAGCAAGGGGGTGCGCCTGGGAGTTCTGGCATGGAGGCCTTCATTACGCAGTGTGCGCCTTATTGTCTGAGCTGAAACTTCAGTACCCGCATCTGGCAAATCCATTTTCAGTTCCTCAGCAGTCACACGGGGACTTTTCTCCACTTCGCGCTTCAGGTAGCGCAAAGCAGTCGAAGTCAGTATCTTCTTTCTGCCACGACCAGGTAGCGTTTCAACAATGCCCTTTGCCTTGAATTTGTGACTGATGCTTCCTATGGTGTCTCTTGGTATGTTTAACATCTTTGCAATCTTCTTATAGCCATTGCCCTTCCTGTGAAGAGAAATCACCTCTTCTCTTGTCTTCCTGGACCATTCTCTTGACTTTACCATGTCTGTAAACACACCAGTAAATGTCTAGAAGGAGCTGAGTATCACAGTCATTTTAAAGAGGACCTTTCACCTGAAATTGCATGCCAACTAAACATACCTCACTTGCTGGCCCTGTGGTGCTGATTCTCCTCTTCTTTCGATATGTCTCGCTTGTCCGCGGTGCCCTCAATATCTCCGCCGTGTATGCTAATGAGCCATTCGGCTCAACTGGCGGGCCTGCAAAGTTCTCGGCGTGCAGCCTTCTCCTGGCACGGAGCGCAGCCAATAGCGCGCTCCGCTCTTGCCAGGGAGAAGACGCTCAGATCTCGCGAGATTCGCGAGAACTGAGCGATTTCATCCATCCTGAGCCGGCGCCATCTTGGATTCCCGCAGCCAGCATCGGCTCAGGATGGATGAAACGCTCCAGTTCTCGCGAATCTCGCGAGATCTGGAGCGCCTTCTCCTGGCTAAGAGCGGAGCGCGCTATTGGCTGCGCTCCGTGCCAGGAGAAGGCAGACACGCCGGAGAACTTTTGCAGGCTCGCCCAGTTGAGCCGAAGGGCTCAGTAGCAGCTGCGGCAGTCGAGCACAGAGCACAGCAATGTTGGCCTGAAGGCAGAAATGCCACCGAGGTCAGCAGGGGTGTATGTTAGTTTAACATGCAATTTCAGGTGGCGTCCCTCTTCATCTGCCTAATTGGTGCTTATTATGCTTGATTTCTGCTCCTTGACATCCACAGGCGTTTTCAATACCTGATCGAAAACACTTGAATGAACCTCTGTTCTTAAGAGTGGTAGTCTTTAAGGGGTTGAATAATTGTGTCAATGAAGAAATCCCAAACAAAACATTTAATACTGTATTACAAAAACAATTGATGTAATTTTAGTTGCATTTGGTTCTTTAAAAAGTCCTTGTAAGATTTCATTCTGAACACAATTACAAATGTACACTAAATTCCCTAAAACCCTTTACAGCATTGGGGGTTGAATAATTTTGAACACAACTGTAGAGAACAGGGATATGACTCAGTCAGGCAGCATTACACACATGGACGTATGGTGTGATGATGATGATGTTGTGCCCGCTGCTGCTTCCTTTGCTGAGTTGTCAGATACAAGTGAAGCAGTTGATTATGACGATGTGTCCGTGGATGTCACGTGGGTGCCCACTCGAAGAGAAGAAGAACAGGGGAAAGTTCAGATGGGGAGACAGAGAGGAGGAGGAGACGAGTTGGAAGCAGGGGGAGGTCATTGCAAGGAGCTAGTGGCACAGTCAGACAGCATGTATCGGCACCCAGGGTCAGCCAGACAGCACGCCAATCAACGCATGCTGTTGCCACCACCAGAATGCCGTCATTGCAAAGCTCAGCAGTGTGGCATTTATTTTGTGTGTCTGCCTCTGATAACAGCGATGCCATTTGCAACCTGTGCCAATAGAAACCGAATCGTGGGAAGTCTAACACCCACCTAGGTACAACTGCTTTACGAAGGCACATGATCTCATATCACAAACGCATATGGGATCAATGCATGAGTACAAGCAGCACACAGACTCAAAGCCACCATGCTCCTCCTGGTCCAGCATCTTCAGCCACGTCAACCACTGCTGTCCTCCCTGCCCCCTCTCAACCAACCCGCCACTCCTCCTCTTACCTTTAACAGTTCCTGCTCATCTGCCCACAGTCAGGTGTCTGTCAAGGAAATGTTTAAGCATATGAAGCCAATGTCACAGAATCACCCCCTTGCCCAGCGTCTGAAAGCTGGCTTGTCGGAACTCTTAGCCCGCCAGCTTTTACCATACAAGCTGGTGGAGTCTGAGGCCTTCAAAAAATTTGTAACTATTGGGACACCGCAGTGGAAGGTACCCGGCCGAAATTTTTTTTCACAAAAGGCAATCCCCAACCTGTACTCTATTGTGGAAAAGGAAGTCATGGCATGTCTGACACACAGTGTTGGGGCAAGGGTCCATCTGACCACTGATACCTGGTCTGCAAAGCAAGGTCAGGGCAGGTATATTACGAACACTGCGTATTAGTAAACCTGCTGACGGCTGCCAAGCATGGAATGCGTGGCTCTGCAGCGGAGCTGGTAATACCACCACGACTTGTAGGCAGGCCTGCTGCCACATCCTCTACTCCTCCTACTCCATCCTCTTTGCTAACCTCCTCGGCTGAGTCCTCTTCTCCTGCTGCGTCTTGCTCCACATCATCAACTGCACCTCCAGCTCCCCAGGGGCTATTCCACAGCCCGGATATGACAGTGTCACACCGTCTTGGGGTTGACTTGCCTATAAGAGGACTGGAGATCGGCAAAGTGGTGTGTAACAACGGAAGCAATCTGTTGGCGGCATTGAATTTGGGCAAGTTGGCACATGTTTTGAATCTGATTGTACAACGCTTTGTGTGTAAGTACCCATGCTTACAGACCGTCCTCAAGCAGGCCAGGAAGGTGTGTGGCCATTTCAGGCGTTCCTACACGGCCATGGCGCACTTTTCCGACATTCAGCGGCAAAACAACATGCCAGTGAGGCACTTGATTTGCGACAGCCCGACACGTTGGAATTCAACACTCCTAATGTTCAACCACCTGCTCCAACAATAAAAATCCGTCAATAAATGTTTGTATGACTGGGGTGCTAGGACAGCCTCTGCGGAGGCGGGTATTTTTTTGCCACGTTACTGGACGCTCATGCGCAATGCCTGTAGGCTCATGCGTCCTTTTGAGGAGGTGACAAACCTAGTCAGTTGTACCGAAGGCACCATCAGCGAACTCATCCTATTTGTTTTCTTCCTGGAGCGTGCCCTGCGAAGAGTGCTGGATCAGGCCGTAGATGAGCGTATAGAGGAAGAGGAAGAGTTGTGGTCACCATCACCACCAGAAACAGCCTTATCATCGCTTGCTGGACCTGTGGCAATGCTGGAAGAGTCCGAGGAGTCCGAGTCCGAGGAAGATGAGTCAGAGGAGGAATGTGGCTTTAAGGAGGAGGAAGACCAACCACAGCAGGCATCCCAGAGTGCTCTTTGTTGTCACCTATCTGAGACCTGTGGTGTTGTATGTGGCTGGGGGGAAGAACAGACCTTCAATGACATCAGTGAGGACGAGGAACGGGAAATAAGTAGCTCGGCATCCAACCTTGTGCAAATGGGGACTTTCATGCTGTCATGCCTGTTGAGAGACCCTCGTATAAAAAGGCTGAAGGAGAACGACCTGTACTGGGTGGCCACGCTACTAAACCCCCGGTATAAGCAGAAAGTGGCTGAAATATTACTGAATTACCGTAAGTTGGAAAGGATGTAGTAGTTTCAAAACAAGTTAAAAAGTATGCATCACACAGCGTATAAGGGTGATGTCACAGCACAACCGGAATCTAACAGGGGAAGAGGTGAAAGTAATCCTCATCCTACCATGACCACGCCTGCAAGGACAGGATGCTTTACAGACATGTTGTTGATGGAGGACATGCAGAGCTCTTTAAGTCCTACGGATCGCCACAGCCCTTCGGGGTCCACCCTCAGAGAACGACTCGACCGACAGGTAGCAGACTACCTCACCTTAACTGCAGATATCGACACTCTGAGGAGTGATGAACCACTTGACTACTGGGTGTGCAGGCTTGACCTGTGGCCTGAGCTATCCCAATTTGCGATAGAACTTCTGGCCTGCCCTGCTTCAAGTGTCCTGTCAGAAAGGACCTTCAGCACAGCAAGAGGTATTGGCACTGACAAGAAAACGTTGAAAAAGTCAAGATTACCTCACCTTTATTAAGATGAATGAGGCGTGGATACCGAAGGGACTGACAGTGGGGGATACATTTGACTAAAAAAAGCCTGATGAGATGCCTTGGGCTAAAAATGGTTCCCACGCTGCTGTATTTAATCTCTGCATGCCGGATGACTTGCGTGACTTCTCCGCCACCAACTAGGGTTCAAGCCGCAATGTTTTAGTAAACTCTCTGCCTGGAAAACATCAATTTTTCTGGCTGCTGCTACAGCAGCTGCTGTAACAATACTTAATTTTTCAGGCATGTGGACATGCCTAATTTTTCTGGCCTCTGGTGCTGCACTGTGGCTGCAAAAAAAAAAAAAAAGGCACATACATGTGTCCATTCCCCTTCGTGATCGTTACCTTGTTGTGGTGAAGGGGCTTGCATATCACAATGAAGAGATCACCTCTATGAGTGTGTTGGCAATGTTGGCACACCCCAGATGATAAGGTCGTTGCTTTATTGTGAATAGACCAAAAGCGATCGGCTGGATAATTTTTCATAGAAAAAACATTTATTTTCTTTGTGATCATCTAAGGTGATCATTAAAGCCTACTAGGCCAACAACGGGCCCACACTGCAGAATCATTGTTTTCTGGGTCACTTAACTGTCACTGAACTACCTCAGCACGACCATAGGCTTTGAAAAACTGCCATCGCCTGCAATCTACCAAACGTGCGCAAGAGCACAGTCATCACTACACCAAGATTGACGCATAGAGGAATAAAATTTATGTCATGAGTGTGTCAACTATTGACAACTCTTTGCCGTTGTCTAAAATCTGTTCGATACACATCCCCTAATAGGGGACGTAATAGGGATTAAACTGATAAGAATAGTACTACTTAACACACCACTCATATATTGCGCGGCGCACTCGCTGTGCCCCAAATGCGCTTCTCCCTCCTCCCATTGCAGGCATGGTTACATGCTGGAGGCAACTGAGGAGTCTGCTGCTAGTCGGACTAATACGTTCCTGTAATTTTGCCCACTGGCCCCTGTTATTGCCCATATGGCACAGGTAGGTGAGTGTTAGGTCCCGAGCTACTTGAGAAACCTTGGCGTGGTGCTTGGGCTTAAGACATGTCCTCCACTGCAGGACATGTTGACTAATCTCTCAATTTTAACATCAGTTTGAGGGCTTAGTAAGACTGCAGTGTGCACCTGTTTTGTCGTGTTATTGCTATATTGTTATATTACTTATTACATCCATACAATTGCCATCTTGTGTAGGATGTCTATTGTGGTACTTGTGGTCCGCTGCGGGCATCCTCCACCGTATGCATTTTTGCTGGGGATCGCCATTAGCAACGGGCCACAAGTGCAGGATCTGCTCCCTGTATATATATGCACAACTGCATTTTTGGGTTGAGCACATCCTGCTTCATGCCACCTTTCAGTTGGTTTGTGTATATATAATTGTTTGGAGGTGTATAAACTCTCATGTAAATGTAGCCTGTTTTCCATCCACAGGCTATATTTAGGTGCACCTGTGAGGCCTGGGCCATATCAGCCAGTCTTGGGTGGGGCTCACAGCCTTCTCCCTCCTCCCATTGCAGGCATGGTTACATGCTGGAGGTAACTGAGGAGTCTGCTGCGAGTCGGCCTAATACGTTCCTGTAATTTTGCCCACTGGCCCCTGGTATTGCCCATATGGCACAGGTAGGTGAGTGTTAGGTCCCGAGCTACTTGAGAAACCTTGGCGTGGTGCTCGGGCTTAAGACATGTCCTCCACTGCAGGACATGTTGACTAATCTCTCAATTTTAACATCAGTTTGAGGGCTTAGTAAGACCGCAGTGTGCACCTGTTTTGTCATGTGTTATTGCAACATCATACCTGATCATATACACACACTGGATGTTTTAAAGCACTTTATTCCAAAATATTAAGGAATGTTAGGTGATTTATGCCCTTTATGGATTAAAACCCGACTCTGCGTCAACTATGTAATTTTACATGGGAGTTTTGCCATGGATCCCCCTCCGGCATGCCACAGTCCAGGTGTTAGTCCCCTTGAAACAACTTTTCCATCACTACTGTGGCCTGAAATAGTGCCTGTGGGTTTTAAAATTAGCCTGCCTATTAAAGTCTATGTCGATTCGCCCATTCGCGAACATTTGCGGAAGTTCACGTTCGCCGTTCACAAACAGAAAATTTTATGTTCGCGACATCTCTAGGGGTGACTTTGCTGGGACAGCCACTCCTGGTAAGATTGTCAAATTGAATGTTTCCACTTGTGAATAATCTTTCTCACTGTAGAATAATGGACTTCAATTTGTCTGGAAATCGTGTATAACCCTTCTATTCTTACAATAATAGCTTATCTTCGATTGCTTTCCTTCTTAACATTGTGTTAACGAACTCCTGAATGCTCTAGATCAGCAAACTGCCAAAGAGTATGCTTTAATAGAGCTGATAAATGAACAAGGAAAAGGCAGCACTCCAAAAAAATTTTTATTCAACCAATGGAGTGATGCCTTTTCCTTGCTCATTTACCATCTGGTGAGTATTTGGATTTTGCCTCTGCGGAGGCGTGCACCCAATCTTTTTCATTCATTACTATTTTTTCAGTTTTTTCTTATATTTTGTGCAGTGCTGCTCTGACTGTGTAAGTATGCTTTTATAGAGCTGATCAAACTTGCTGATGATCATTTAATCAAGGGCATTTGATTTGCAGCACAGTTGCTACTTACCCTCTTAATTTCTATAAAAGCAGTATGGGCATACTTAATTTTTCACTAACAGCTGCATTTTGACCTAGTTTTTGTTAAATAAGTAATTAACAAGTGTAAGCATATGTTTTTGTTAATCTGAGGATATATTTACCTCATTTTAAGACCTTCTAATAATCATATTTTTATGTCCTCATTAGAGATGAGTGAATCGAAGTTGACGAAGTGGAATTCGATCCGAATTTCAGGAAAAATTTGATTTGCACCGAAGCTGAATTTCCTCACGCTTCGTTGGAATGGATCCCATTTTTTCCTAAAATAGCTGCTGCATGCGTGAGGACATGGAGAAAGGAACTCTAGGAAGGCGGGATCACCCATAATGCCATGCATGCAGCCAATCAGCAGCCAGCCAGCACTGTGATGTCACCGTCCTATCTTTAGCAGCAGCCCTCTTAGGTTCTGTAATTTACCAGCGTACTTATTGTAGGGAGAGACGTGTCTACAGGAGCTAGGGACAGTGATAGGAAAGAGTGGATTGTGGGGAAAAAACGATTTATAAATGCAGGGAAAGGATGGGGAGGAATCATTCGACAGCATTTATGTAGAACAGTGTTCAGTAGGGGAGGTTACAAACTGGGTAATGGGAACAATCCTTTTACACCTTGGTGCATTGTCTGGGGATCCAAATTGCCATTATACAGCTCTGTCATTCTAGCAAACCGTTCTTGTTATTGGGGTTCAAGTGCTGTTTAATACAGCCATTAATAGGGTTTATTACAAGGAAATATTTCTACAGTATGTCTTATTTGCCCTTGTGTGTGCAGTTATATGTTATAAAGCCCTTTTTGCCTTTTGTGTTGTGTAAAAGTGGAAAATCATTAGGGCCTATTTGCCGTTCTGCGGTGCAGTGATATGTTCTAAAGCTCACTTTACCGTGTATTAGTTGCAAAATATAAATATATTTGCCATTCATCATTGCACTTATCTGTTGAAAATTCTTTTGTGTTGTGTAAAAGTAGAAAAAAAATTAGGGCCTAGTTGCCGTTCTGTGGTGCAGTGATATATTCAAAAGCCCAGTTTGCCGTGTATTAGTGGCAAAATAAAAATATATTCGCCGTTCATCATTGCACTTACCTGTTGAAAAGCCTCTTGTGTTGTGTAAAAACATTAGGGCCTATTTGCAGTTCGGCGGTGTAGTGATATATTCTAAAGCTCAGTTTGCCATGTATTAGTGACGAAATTAAAATGTATTCGACGTACAGTTTTGCACTTATCTGTTGAAAAGCCTTTTGTGTTGTGTAAAAGTAGAAAAAAATTAGGACCTAATTGCCGTTCTGTGGTGCAGTGATATATTTAAAAGCCCAGTTGCCACGCATTAGTAGAAAAATAAAAATATATTCGCCGTTCAGCGTTGCACTTATCTGTTGAAAAGCCTTTTGTGTTGTGTAAAAGTAGAAAAAATGTAGGGCCACGCTGTCATTGCACCACTCTGTGGCCTTCTCATGCTGCTTCCACCTCCACACTATGTCACCTTGCCACTCTGTTGTCTCCTGATGCTGCTGCCACCTCCACAATGTAATTGTGACCCTCTTTGACCTCCTCCTGATGCTGCTGCTGACAATTCCACACTCTGTCATTGTGCCACTCTGTGGCCTAATGATGCTGCTAATGCCACCTCCACACTGTCATTGTGCCACTCTGTTGCCTCCTCATGCTGCTTCGACCTCACCACTATGTCATAGGTTTACTCTGCGGACTTCTCATGCTGTTCCCACCCTCCCCACTTCATGACTGGGCCACTATTTTGCCTTTCGGCCTGGCTGACATCATCATTTATTTGACCCTTCTTCTGATCTGTCAGCCAAAAGCAGGAGTGGGTACAAAACCCAGAAGACATGCAAATATTCCATTCACATGTCGGAATATCTCGGTTTTGGACCCACTCCTGATTTTTTTGGCATTAGCAATACTGATGGATTACTGACCAAATGCTAACCGAGTGAAGGTGGATGCTCAACAGACAGGATTTGTTTTTTGGGGGTTATTGTTCTGACGGATCAGAGGAAGGGCAAAAATCATTGATGTTAACACAAACTTACTGCTGACAACCTCTCAACTCTGTCGGGGGGCTCTACTTGTATACGCGTTGAATAGAACAGGTTCTCTAGACCTCTATGTGCAATCAGCTAACAACGGTGTAAAAGGAGTGCACTTCTTCTTGACTCTAACATTGAGTTCACACTTGAGTTATTTGGTCAGTTTTGGCCCCGTGACTGCCCAAATAAGTGGTGTGCAGTGATTCTAAGAGCGGACTCCCTATGCATGTTACTGTAAGGCCCAGTGTTCTAAACCACTATAAAGGCTCTCTGAAGCCAGGAAATAGCCATTTTTTAACACGATTCGCCACAAATAAATTCTGACTGAAGCAAATTGTTCCGAAAAAATTTGCCGAACCGGCCAATCAAATTTTAGAACAATTCACTCATCTCTAGTTCTGATATATAAAACCATAGAATTCAAAGGAGATTTAATTTATTTTTCTTATGAATGTACTTTGTGTTCCACAGACTTTTTCATTGTCCACACTCTTATCAGTGTTTCTAGTCTATGACTTCTATGCCGATTTCTAGACCTTAGGCAACTTGTTTCGAAGTAAAGTCTAGTCTTTTATTATCTAGTCTTTATATCACAAATATGATCACTTCATGTTCACTATTTGATTTTTTTAAATTCTATTTTGGCTTACTAGATGGATGGTTCTTATACAACCACTCCTGTAGCATCTGATCATGGATTCCTCTTGTAGCAATAGACAAATTGTTTTCACTACAGCAAGTATTCAGCTGACCGTTGTTGTTGTGAAAAAAAAAATGTAGTCCTTTTGATTGGGGGACTCCTGGGCATTTGCAACGTGTTTACATTTGCTGACATGTGTAGATAGAGGCATTATCATCAAATCTCATTACCTTGATGTTTTACTTGATCTATGTATAGAAAGATATACCTCAAAAATGGCATGCAATGCATAAAACAAAAATATTCAAATAAACAGGGTGCAACATTTGTGCAGAAGAAACCATATGTGTTTATGTGTGTGCCTTTGCACATTTGTTTGATACTTCTATCCATTACCATGACTACATGTGACCTCAGTATGCATGCTCTATTAATTTTAAATGTCATTTCTGCTGTGGCACCTGCATTATTGGTGTGCATGTGGTAGTAGTGTCTCTTACACATAATTTTGGTGGCCACAATAACTTCTGGACACTGAGTCCAGTGGCCATATAGAGACAGGTGTTTTTGTGCTGATGCCACACAATTTATGTATTCAATTAATTTATCAATTGCATATGGTTAATTTGCTATGTACTCTAACTGTGGGAAGTTAGACCATGAGCCTTCCCAGAGGAAGCTGCATAGCAGCGATACATGTGGGGTTCCTGTCACCAGGCTTTAGTCTCTCTTTTAAGCCGTTGTCCTTATTCCTCGATTTGTGGATCAAGTTTGTTATTTCACTACTTTATTTGATGTTGCATTACTATTATGTGGTATACTATATGAATTTACATTTATTAATTTAGCTACACTTTTTGATTTTAGCACTTTTTGCACCATATTATTTTCTTTGCACTTTGTGTGACACACGGCTTTTTATTGGGTTCACACTGGGGCATTTTCAATTGATTTTGGACCATTTTATTGAACTGATGACCACATCTAACCCCCATCTTGTTTAATTTTAAATTTTATATGTGTTTAGTCCATTGGTCTGTGTTATGTGACCTAATAAAATTGACTTGATGATATTCTGGGTGTGCATGATGGAAAGAAGACTCCTGATCAGCTGATTCAATTTGCCAGTAACAATGAACCTGTCATTGCTTATATTTCACTGACTTTCGCAAAGGGCGCCATTTTACTGTGAACCTCAAATCCAACAAATCAGGTCACTCATCTCTAGATGCCTTTATTAGAGACAAAATCATTTTCTTCAAGTTTCAATTTTTTTTTATGTGAAATATTGAAACTGACGCTTGATAGGCTTTTTGGACATCTTCTAAAAACTGATTTTAACAGAGCCAGGGATTGAACAGATTAAGATAATTAAAGGTCTACAGAAGCAGCCCTGAGATGCCCTCGAGAACTATAATTTAGTTAAATATTCCTTTATAGACGTGATAACTTTTAATGCACTACAACTTTCCATTACTTCTTAATTCTAGCTGTCCTAATTGTCATATTCTAGGCACTGATGTCTATTGTAGTATATCATGCAGCTAAAAGTTTCTGTTCTTTAAAGTTCCCATTCTTTACAATAAGCAGAAAAACAGTTGACAGTTACTATATATTAAGTCTCCAATAGCAGTAACATATTACAAGTAACCTTTGGTCTGCTACTAACATATTCAAGGAAGCTTCCATAACAGCTTCTCACAAAAATAAGTGTTAAAAGTTGAGTTACATCATCATTCCAAATCAACAAGAATAAGCTTAACCTAAATGAAGCAAATTCTGTCTTTTTTACTATATATTTTTTCATGATTGTTCCACATAAGATTAGAGAGCAATAAAATACAGTAAAAGCAGTAGGAGGAATTTTAAATGGAGTTATTTCAGGTACCTTTAATCTATTCTAATATCTGTCTCCATATCTATAATACACAGCTACTCAAAGATTGCACAATAGAATTAATAACGATTTAAAAGCATAAGATGAAAACAGCAAAAATTATCGATAACAAAATTTTTATGAAAAGGGGTTATCCGACTCTTCTGTGGATAGGTCATCAGTATCTCATCAGTGGGGGATCTGACACCTGGGACTGTCCCACCAATCAGCTGTTTAAGACAGATCTTTTTGGCATGTATTAGTAGCAAAAAAATATATATTATTTGCCGTTCAGCGGTGCAGTTATATGATCTAAAGCCTTTTGTGTCTTGTATAAGTGGAAAAAAATAAGGGCCTATTTTTCGTTCAGCGGTGTAGTTATATGTTCTAAAGCCTTTTGTGTCGTGTATAAGTGGAAAAAAATAAGGGCCTATTTGCCGTTTAACGGTGCAGTTATATGTTCTAAAGCCCTTTTTGGTGTGTATTAGTGCAAAAGAAAACTATATTTGTCGTTCAGCGGTGCAGTTATATGTTCTAAAGCCTTTTGTGGAGTGTATAAGAGGAAAAAGAAAAATATATTTACCATTCAGCAATGCAATTATATGTTCTAAAGCCCTTTTTTGAATGTATTAGTGGCAGTAACAAAGTATTTGCCGTTGTGCGGTGAAGTAAGAAAATTACAGACTTTTTTGGGGTGTTTTAATTTCCTTTTTATTTATTTATTTGACTTAACAGTATGTCAGACAGAGAAGTGTCAGGCAGAATAAGGGGGTGTGGCTGCGGGAGTCGCAGCGAGAGGCTTGAGCTCCCGATGTCATCTAGCGGTCGTGTGTTGACCAGCAACTGAGTGGTTCTTGAATGGTTGACTCAGTCTTCCACTTAATCCCAAGTGACATCTGACAACCCCAGCCAAGAGTCGGCGGGTTCATCAGACACAACCCTTAGTTGGCATGGCCTGGGAGCAGGACCTGTGCCCTCAACTGTCCTTAACATGCCTCTGTTCCTTTCTGTTCCCTCAGCCAGAGAAGTATTATATGCTGTGGACTCAGCCCCACTATACAGCGAGGACAAACTACTAGAGGACAGTCAGAAGCTACTGGCCAGCCAAGATGTGGAGGAGACATCCACCGCTTCCTCCGCTAGGTGGGCAAGTAGTGATGAGGAGAGTGGGAGAGTGGCGTGGGAGCTGGTGTTGTGAGCGGTCAGGCTTCTGACTCAGACATTGAGGAGGACATCAGTGACGTGCAGACAGTACTCGATGATGATGTAACTGATCGCACTTGGGAGTCGGGTGAACTAGGGGATTCATCATCATCGGGAGAAGAGGGTGGCAGCTTGCCTTTGAGGCAGCGGCGGAGCCAGCAAGTCTCTAGCGTGGCTGGGAGTCAGCAGGGTGGCAGCAGTGGGAGGTCGAGAGCCAAAAGTGCCTGGGGTAGATCACCCACTTCGCAGGAGCGTACCTGCCCAGTATGTAGAGGTGCACGGGTTCATGGAAGCAGCCGCGATAGCAATCAGTCAGTGTGTAGTGTTGGGGGTAAAATCACCTACTCAGCAGTGTGGGAGTTTTTTGTTAAGCCGCCGTAGGAGGTGAACATGGCCATATGAAGAATCTGTGGGCAGAAGATGAAGCATGGACAGGGTGCCAATGTTGGCACCACGGCCCTGCGTCAACATATGCAGCGTCACCATAAAGTGGCCTGGGAGAACCGTGGCTCCGATGTGATGGTCCAGCCTGCTGTAGCAACCGCTGCATCACCCAGTGGCATGCACCCAATTTCAGGCAGTCCAGGCTCCACCACCTCAGTCGAAGGGAGCTGTCTGTTCTTCCCATCATCTACCGGTCCTGATGCTCCTGCCCCTCGTCCTCCTACTCCTCGTCAGTCATTCCATCAGCAATTGATCACCAAAGCGATTTCCAAGAGACTACAGTATGCTGGCATCCAATGGCGCAGAAGCTGAATGAGCTCCTGTCTAAGTTGCTGGTGTTGCAGTCCCTCTCTTTCCAAGTGGTGGACTCTGCACCTTTCAGAGAACTGATAGCTTGTTCCGAGCCGAGGTGGATTCCTTTGTGAAAAAGGCGGTACTAGCCCTGCACACTGTTCTGTGTTTAGTGCAGTGGGGGCCATCATTACCCCAAGATGAACTCGCCTGTCCACCCAAAATGTGGAGAGACTGTTCTTTATCAAGATGAATCTGGCGTTAATTAGTGTTGGGCGCGAATATTCGAATTGTGAATTTTAATTGTGGATATTGCCAATTCGAGAATTCGCGAAAATTTAGAATGTATTGATATATATTCGTATTTTCGAATATTCTACATTTTTTTTCCTCTGAACCCATGATCCCTCCCTGCTTTTTGCTTGTTGGCCAATGAGAAGGCTGTCTTTGTCTGAGCTTAGCAACATCCCTAGCAACCAATAGGAAAGTTGCCTACCCCTTTAGTATATAATAACCTCCCCAGCAGCCATTTTGTGCAGTTTTTTGCAGTTCTAAGAGAGTCAGCAGTGTTATTACTGTGCTCTCTGCTTTCCTGTGTCATAACATTAGATAGTTAGTTAGCTTATATATATAATACAGATAGTTAGTGGGATGTAGTCAGTGTAGATTAGATCGTAATATAGTGTAGCTGATAGGTTCCAGTGCAGGGTGTTAGGTAGATGGTGTTATAAGTTCTGCTGTCCATACATACATGCTACAGACATAGTGCTATGATGTCACAACAATACTTAGTGCACAAATCAGAAATATGTAGTCAGACCTGCTACATATTGGAGCACTCTCTCTGCATATAAAGCTATTGTAATGTTATGCCATGTCAACCATATTCTCCAGTCTCAGGAAACTTCTAGCAGCTGTAAAAGTAGCAAAAGTGACTCATGCCTGTATTGCGCTCGCAATACGTGCATATTACATTGCCAATTTTCGCAATCAAGAAAATATTTGCAAATTCTATAATTCGCGAATATATGACAAAATATTCTACCAAATATTTGCGAAATATTGCGAATTCGAATATTTCCCCTGCTGCTCATCACTAGCATGGATCAGACAGGATTTCCACCTACTAATGCCTGATGCATCAGTCTAGATCATCCATGGTGCCACACCAACACTTTGACAGAAGAGACTGTTTTCTTCTGGCTACCTGCCTCAGCTGCTATTCTGATCCTGCCACCCACCTGATGCCATACATCTGATGCCAAGTGCTCCTTCTTTCACCCTCCATCTTCAGCTGGTACTCATATTGCCACCCACTTCCCCACTCTCTCACTGGGTCACTCTGTGGTCTCCTGATGCTGCTGCCACCTCCTCACTATGTCACTGTAACGGATGAGGTATAGGAGAAAACACCACACAGACAATCAGGAGAGAAAGGGAAAGCCACTAGGCCTCAACGCTAGGGAAAGGAAAAGGTCACCACCTAGAGAACCCTACTCCTGGCCCTGACTCCTAACCATTTGGGCACCCCTTGAAGGTAGGAATTCCCATACCCTGGAACCTGGGACCCTGGAGACCCTAAAGAGCCCTATAGATATTGGCAGGGCTGAGACAACCCATTCCTTTCCTGATGAAGAAACAAGCGCCTCCCTGAGGCCTAATAACAAGTCAACCAATGAGGAAGGGAAAACAAAACACAAACAAACGCAACACTTAACTTCTGTAGAGATGGACAAGCAGGAACATCAGAGAGGATAACACACCAGCTCTTCCAAAACCAAATGAAGCTAACTTACTTCGCAAGTGTGGGGTAAGACTAAATAGGGTAGAAGTAATGACTACTGAGCTACACCTGAAACAAGGGGTGTGATCATTTACAACCAAACTGAATCCAGAGTAATCAAAGAGGCTGTTAGATTCCTCCATGCTCCGCCAGTCATCTTGATCTCCTCACATATGTCACAGGAGGGACCGTGACAGTACCCCCCCACTTTCTACGGGCACCCAGGACCGACCTTATCAGGACGAGCTCGGTGAAAGGCATTTACAAGACGATTAGCATTAACATCAGCCGCTGGAACCCACATCCTCTCCTCTGATCTGTACCCTTTCCAGTGGACGAGATACTGGAGGGATCTACGGAGAACTCAGGAGTCCACAATCCTGTTGATCTGAAATTCTAAATTACCGTCCACCATGACAGGAGCGGGAGGCAAGGAGGACACCTCAATAGGTTCGACACATTTCTTCAACAACCACTTATGAAATGCGTCATGAATTTTCAAAGCCTGAGGAAGTTCAAGACGGAAGGCTACAGGGTTAACAATGGCAGTGATCTTTAGTGATGAGCGGCAGGTGCAAAATTCGAATTCGCGATATTTTGCAAATATTTTGTAGAATATTTGTCATATATTTGCCAATTCGAGAATTTGCAATTATATTCTTGATTGCGAAAAACGGCAATGTAATATGCGAATATTTCACGCGCAATACAGGTGTGGGTCACTTTTGCTACATTTTCCAAGCTGCTAGAAGTTTCCTGAGACTGGAGGAAATGGCTGGCACGGCAGAACATTAAAAATGGCTTTATATTGTGGGGAGTCGCTCTGGTAGACAGCGGTGCGGGTGCAGTTTAGAGGCAAAACAAGGAGTCCAGATTGTGCAACAAACAGTGTTTTATTCACACTTGCACACCATAAATGAAAAACAGTCTCTTTGGTGACAGTTCACACACAACGGAAATAACGTGGCAAAACAAAAACAGGCCAACACAGGTTCAGTCACCTGGGAGGTGTAGGTGCAGGTTCGCACCACGCTGTCGGCCCAGCCGCAGGAGAATCCAGCTTAAGGTAGCCAGGAACAAAACACCTCCTTGCTGAGCTCTTTCCTCCAGGACAGAGAACTCCTCAGCCCTGTTAGCAGCTCCAGGATAATCACAGCCTCCAGCTGCTGAGCTGGCTGAGCTTTTAAACCCAGCCCAAAACCAGGACTGGGTCGTGGGAGCAGCCACCCACCCTACACTTTAGCTGCTCCCGGTAAGAGCCGGCCCGGATCGGCTTTGCAGCCATGCTATTTAAACTCTGTCAGTAGCACTAGCTGCTGCTGACATCAACAAAAACGGGCTCTTACCTCACCGAGGCTATGAACCTCGGTGACACGTACCTGCCATCGCATATGATACCTTGCACCCTCTTACACACCCCCTTTGTTCAGCCCTGAGGGGTGAACACACGTGAGGCAGTGGACGCGGGACAGGGCATCTGCGTTGCCCTGCAAGCGGCCTGCCCTGTGTTCCACGGAGAATTTGAAATTTTGAAGCGATAGGAACCACCTGGTGACCCGAGCATTCCTCTCCTTGGCCTGACTCATCCATTTGAGGGGGGAATGGTCGGTCACCAGACGGAACCTCCTCCCTAACAGGTAGTAGCGGAGACTTTCGAGTGCCCACTTGATAGCCAGGCACTCCCTCTCCACTATACTATATCTGGACTCGGCGGGGCTGAGCTTACGGCTCAGGAAGACAACGGGATGTTCTTCCCCGTTGACCTCCTGCGACAGTACCGCACCGAGGCCTACCTCCGAGGCGTCGGTCTGTACAACAAACTCCTTGTTGAAGTCGGTTGTCACCAAAACCGGGGACCCACACAGGGCCGACTTCAACGCGGAGAAAGCCTCCTCCGCCTTCTCACTCCAGCTAACCCTCCCAGACTTTCGCCCCTTCAACAGGTCTGTCAATGGCGCTGCTATTGTGGCAAAGTGGGGCACAAACCTCATGTAGTATCCTACAATCCCCAGGAACGACTTTACCTGCCTGGTGGTGACCGGTCGGGGCCAGTTACGAATGGCCTCTACCTTAGTTACCTGAGGTTTGATGACTCCCCGCCCAATAACATATCCCAGATATTTTGTCTCCTCTAACCCTATGGAGCACTTCTTTGGGTTAGCGGTGAGTCCGGCTTTCCTCAGGGCATCCACTACCGCCTGCACCTTGGGTAAATGGCTTTCCCAGTCGGTGCTGTGGATGACTACATCATCTAAGTAGGCCGAGGCGTACCGACGATGTGGTCGCAGCACTATGTCCATTAACCTTTGGAAAGTGGCGGGCGCCATGCAGGCCAAAGGGTAACACCTTGTAGTGATACAGGCCCTGCGGGGTAACAAACGCGGTTTTTCCTTAGCCGACTCCGTTAAGGGTACCTGCCAGTACCCTTTAGTGAGGTCCAGCACAGAAAAATAACGGGCTTGTCCTAAACTTTCAACAAGCTCGTCTACTCGGGGCATGGGATACGCGTCAAACTTGGATACTTCATTTAACTTGCGAAAGTCGTTGCAGAACCGCAACGTCCCATCCGGCTTGGGTATTAGGACTATGGGACTGGTCCACTCACTTTTCGACTCCTCAATGACATCGAGCTTCAACATTAACTGCACTTCCTCCGCGATGGCCCGCCGCCGAGCCTCGGGTACCCGGTATGGTTTTAACCGGACCTTGGCCTGAGGCTCAGTGACGATGTCATGTCGGATGAGAGACGTGCGGCCAGGGAGGTCCGAGAACACATCCGTGTTCCGACTGATGAACTCCTGACTTCCTGAACTTGTTTGGAAGACAGGCTGTCTGCAATTTTTACCGTGGTTACGGCTTCACAGGCCTCGAACTGTGGGGCTGGACCCTTTTCACCTAGAAGCCCTGGCCGGGGGCTGTGGTCGTCGGCCGCGTCCCTATCTTTCCACGGCTTAAGTAAATTCACGTGGTACACCTGCTCCGGCTTGCGCCGCCTGGCTGGTGTACCTTGTAATTCACTTCCCCTACCTTCTCGATCACCTCATAGGGGCCCTGCCGCCTAGCTAGGAATTTGCTGTCAAGGGTGGGTACCAGAACCAAAACCCGATCTCCCGGATTGAAGTCCCGTACCCGAGCCTGACGGTTGTACACCCTACTCTGGGCTTGTTGCGCTGCCTCCATATGCTCCCGGACCAAGGGCAACACCCTTTCCATCCGTTCCTGCATCTGGGCGACATACTCAATGACACTTTTGTGGGGGACAGGCTGTTGTTCCCATGCTTCCTTGGCGATATCCAACAGGCCCCGAGGGTGTCTGCCATAAAGCAGTTCGAAGGCGAGAACCCAGTAGAGGCCTGGGGCACCTCTCGCACTGCAAACATGAGATAGGGCAGAAGCAGATCCCAGTCCTTCCCATCTCTAGACACCACCCTCTTTAACATATTTTTAGAGTTTGGTTAAACCTCTCCACAAGACCGTCTGTTTGCGGATGGTAAACGGACGTCCGTAACTGCTTTATACGCAACAATTTACACAGTTCCCTCATTACTTTGGACATAAAGGGGTCCCTTGGTCTGTCAGAACCTCTTTTGGCAGGCCCACACGGGAAAACATCTCCATTAACTCTTTGGCAATGAGCTTAGCTGAGGTATGTCGCAGAGGCACCGCCTCCGGATACCGAGTGGCATAGTCGAGAACTACCAGAATGTGTTGGTGGCCCCTGGCAGACTTTGGTACAGGCCCAATTAAATCCATAGCGATTCGCTCAAACGGTACTTCAATGATTGGCAGAGGTACCAGAGGACTACGGAAATGTGGCTGGGGGCTAGTTATCTGACAGGTCGGACAGGACTTACAATAATTCTCTACCTCCTTGAACACACTGGGCCAATAAAATCGCTGCAGTATGCGGTCCTGGGTTTTCTGCCACCCCAGGTGTCCCCCAAGAACATGTTGGTGGGCAAGCTCCATGACAAGCTTGCGATGCGCTGTGGGCACCACCAACTGTTCAACAGGTTCGCCTCGGATTTGGTTCACCCGATACAACATATCCTGCAGAACAATAAATCGTGGGAACATTAATTCAGCCCCTGGTTTCTGGGGTTTCCCATCAATTTCCAGCACATTCTCCCAGGCCCTGGTTAGGGTTTGGTCCCGGTGTTGTGCGGTCCCAAAATTTTCCCCGGAGACATTGAGGTCTGCCAACTCAGGTCCCGGTGGCAAGTCCTCCGTGTCTCCCACCATTACACTCCAGTGGGGTTGTCTCCCCCTCTACCGCTGGAGCAGTGGTCACCCCTACCGCCGGCCCTTCAGACTCGGGCTCCCAGGGTTCTGGCCTTCCAGTGGTATCAGGCCACTCCACTAGGGTCACCCCTGTCTCGGGTCCCTCAGATACCTTTATTACCGGCCACAGCGCCGGAAAACCGAGGAAGTCCCTCCCAAGTATCAGTTCGTGTGGGAGTTTAGTAGCGACAGCCACCTCGTGGGTCCACCTACCAGCCGCGGTGGACAAAGTCACTAGTGCAGTGGGGTAGTCTTTCAGGTCTCCATGGATGCACAGGACCCCGACTTTACGGCCAGTATACTCCGCAGGCCGTACAAGGGCAGCCCTTACCAGGAGACTAAACTCCCGGAGTCCAGCAGAGCCACCGCCAGAGAGTCTCCCACCTCTACCTGACACAGGTGGTTATGGTCCTGCACCTCACGGGTGCCAGTTGCGCACAGCTTCCGTGCATACAGGGAGTGACGACCCCCGTAGTTCATATCCATCGGCTCATCCCGATGCGGACAGTCGGCCCTGATGTGGCCTGGCTCCTGACACCTCCAGCATACCACGGGAGGCGGACTCGCAGGTGGTATATTCCGTGCAGGCCGCTCTGTCGCCGGACGTCGGAACTGGGGCAGAGGCCTCCGGGGTTTGACTGACCCCTTCCCCGCAAGAGTCCCCTGCAGGTTTCTGGTGGCCTCGTAGCGCTCCACCAGGTCGACCATCTCCAGGGCATTGGTGGGCGATACCTGGCCGATCCAGTGCTGGAGGGGATAAGGCAGGGCCCTCCAAAAGATGTCCGCCAACAGTCGATCCAGCATGGCAGGTGGACTTAGTAGATCGGGCTGCAGCCACTTTTGCAGCCTGTGCTGCAGATCGTAGTACTGCGGCCTAGCGGGTTCAGTCGTTTTAAAGTCCCACTGGTGGACTCTTTGGGCGCGGACCAGCACGTTCACGCCCAGTCTGGCGAGGATCTCTCCTTTCACGGTGTCATAATCTGCCGCTTGGTCGTCCGACAAGTCGAAAAACACCTGCTGGGGTCCGGAAGCCAGGAAAGGAGCGACCACCTCAGCCCACTGGTCACGGGGTAACTTTTCCCTCACGGCGACCTTCTCAAAAACCGCCAGGTACGTCTCAACGTCGTCTGCGGGGGTCATTTTTGGGATCGCCGCACGGACCGCTTTCCGGGCATCATGGACGTGGTGGGGCGCTCCTGCCGCCTGTAACGCCATCACATGTTGTAGCAGTAGCTGGTTGGTCTCCCGCTGCTGCACGTTAGCCTCTATGAGAGCCTTCACAGCAGCCTCCATGTTGCCAGAAACTCCTGCTTGCAGCTTTGCTGGCTTAATATATTCCATGCACTTTAGAAAAACAAAACTTCGGCGTTCACGCCAGCCTCACTGCGCATGCCCGCATCCGACACCAAATGTGGGGAGTCGCTCTGGTAGACAGCGGTGCGGGTGCAGTTTAGAGGCAAAACAAGGAGTCCAGATTGTGCAACAAACAGTGTTTTATTCACACTTGCACACCATAAATGAAAAACAGTCTCTTTGGTGACAGTTCACACACAACGGAAATAACGTGGCAAAACAAAAACAGGCCAACACAGGTTCAGTCACCTGGGAGGTGTAGGTGCAGGTTCGCACCACGCTGTCGGCCCAGCCGCAGGAGAATCCAGCTTCAGGTAGCCAGGAACAAAACACCTCCTTGCTGAGCTCTTTCCTCCAGGACAGAGAACTCCTCAGCCCTGTTAGCAGCTCCAGGATAATCACACCCTCCAGCTGCTGAGCTGGCTGAGCTTTTAAACCCAGCCCAAAACCAGGACTGGGTCGTGGGGAGCAGCCACCCACCCTACACTTTAGCTGCTCCCGGTAAGAGCCGGCCCGGATCGGCTTTGCAGCCATGCTATTTAAACTCTGTCAGTAGCACTAGCTGCTGCTGACATCAACAAAAACGGGCTCTTACCTCACCGAGGCTATGAACCTCGGTGACACGTACCTGCCATCGCATATGATACCTTGCACCCTCTTACAATATGCAGAGTTCTACAATATATTCACGATTGTGCTAATCAGCCTGCAGTTGTAGATTTTAATAACAGTTGATCACTCTGTTGTAGCTTAGTAGTTAGGTAAACCTTGTCTGGACACCAAGCATTTTCACAGTGACATAGGAGGGTGCCAGTTGGCCCATACCAGATGGCCAGTTAGCCCAAATAGTCTGCCAAGTTCACATAGGAAGTGCTGTGGTGTGTGTATTTTTTTTTTTTAATTCTTTATTTATGTAAAAACATAGAATATACAGCACATCTTGCATTTGAGTACACAAAACATATCTTTAAAAAACAGTGTACCATAATAACGTGATAAGCATGATAAGCTGTACAACAAAATAAAAGTAAATTCGTCATGTGTGACAAAATACCCCTCTACTAATAACATCTAGGTCTCTGATAGGGATGAAGGCCGGGCCGCCTAAACTAAATCGGCCAAGTCGGAACACAATTCCAAACCAATAAACCTCGAGTAGGCACAGTCGCCAACTGAAAATGAACTCGGCTCAACATTTCCAAAGGGGGTCAGCGGAACCATACTCAAGTAAAACACTCAAGACACACAAAGGAATGGACACTCACAAGACACAAATGGAGTGGGGGGAAGAGCACAGAACCATAATCTTCTCATACAGACAATAAACTTCGGTACTCCTCTGAGTCCTTTAATGAAAACCATGCGGCCCATGCATCAAGAAACTTTTTATGCCTCCCCCGTGATTGCGAGGTAAGTTACTCCATTCTCCGGATCTCCTCCACTTTTTGGATCCAAGTACTAATCACCGGAGGTGAAGAGGATTTCCACCTCGCAGGAATGCAAGACCTAGCCGCTTTCACCATGGAGCACAGACAAGATTTTCGGAGCACACTCACTGGAAGATCAGATAGGAACAAAAGGAAGAAGCCAGGCGTGTAAGGTATCGTAAACTGAAAAATTGTGGATAGCGCCTTGTGGATTGATTGCCATGGGTGAGCAAGTTTAGGGCAATCCCAGAATATATGCAACAACGAACCTGGAGCTGAGTCACAACGCCAACAGAGAGGCGAGGCGGATGGGAACATTTTCTGTAATCTAGTCGGGACATAGTACCATCTGGACATTATTTTGTAACCCGCTTCCTGTAACCTACTCGCTATGGATGACATGTATAGAAGGGAAAAAAGTTTTGGCCACTGGTCAGGGGGGATGTCTACTCCCAGGTCTTGGGACCATTTTGTCGCATTCGGAGTGTGGTGTGTGTATTGTATGATTGACCTCTGACAGCTATTGACACAGTGTCAGACCAGTGTGTTGTGAAGTGTGTGTGTCTATTAATAACATAGTACACAGAGGCAGTGTGTCTTGTGATTATATAGGACACACTGAAGCAGCCCGCAATAACCAACACAAAGTATCATTCAACCACAACCCTTTAGTTCTTTTGCACACCCTCCTCCGGTATTAGTGTGGCGTCAACACAACTCTGTGGATGCCTTAATATCACTAGCCTCAATTTCTGGCTAGAGATTCTGGCGTCTAGGTATATAGAGGCCGTAATACTGGCTTTTAAAGGATAAAGGATAAGAGATGCACATCTCTGGTTCCTAAAAAATCTTACCAAAAATATACCATAGCTCTCAGAGTGACAACTTTAATTGTAAGATTCTGTTAGGCTCATGGCCATTTTACGTTTATTTACAATTAAAAGTGACGTTTTAAATAATATTCGTCTTGGACCTTGGTCATGATAGGTTAAAACCTTTTTTTAGGCATTGGAGTATACACTATTGATTGCTAGGGATGTTGCTAAGCTCAGACAAAGACATTGTAGCCTTCTCATTGCCCCACAAGCAAGAAGCAGGGAGGGATTATTAGTAAAGTTGAGCGAACCCGATCTGTATAGTTCAGGTTCGTACCGAATTTTGGGGTGTTCGGGACACGGACCCGAACATTTTCAAAAAAGTTTGAGTTCAGGTCCGCAGTTTGGTGATTTCTTCCTGCAGTGCAGCATGTAACCCAGCCTCTTTATAAGCTGGAGTCACGTACTGCCGCACGTCACTCTGCTGATTTGAGCTTAGGGAAAGGATGTTGTGCTGCGATCAGGGACAGAATAGTGTTGAAATCAGAAGAACCTGTGCTACTTTAATCCACAAGATACAGCAAATAGAGAGGGAGGGAGCTTCAGCAATCCAATATTTCTGTACCCAACCACTGCAAGGGAAATCTTTTTTTGTAATCCATCTGTTACTAAGGTGGTGCTCGGTGGCCATATTAGCCACTGCAATGTACTGCATGTGTGCCAACCAGCCAGCCAGGGACATCAGCCTAATCCTATTTTGTAGCTCAGTGAAGGAAAAAAACCTTTTTTTTCTGGCTGCTCAAGTCCCCTATATTGCCTTTTGTATGTTTAAGGGGTGACATAGTCCATTTGTCTAGCCTGGGATATGTGGTGCCACAGAGCACTTGTGTATACAATGCACTAAACCGTATATTCCATTTCAGCTATCAAAT
This sequence comes from Bufotes viridis, assembly GCA_033119425.1. Taxonomy (NCBI): domain Eukaryota; kingdom Metazoa; phylum Chordata; class Amphibia; order Anura; family Bufonidae; genus Bufotes; species Bufotes viridis. The sequence continues at coordinate 454,983,530 of CM065590.1, forward strand.
AGTGCATAAGTGTATTTTAGTTAAAATAAAGTGGTCATCCTGATCCACCAAGCCTATTTTACACCGCCAAAATATATATTTGACATTTCTGTGGTGAAATAGAGAATCCGTGTAATTTTGGGGGAAAAACTGTATACCTTGTCCACAAAACAGTTCTGCATACACCGTCCAACGACATATTTTATATTTCTGCAGGGAAATAGTGCTTCTTTGTTTTTTATAGAAAAAAAACATTATTCAAGGTCCACCAAACAGTCTGAAATACCCATTCCAACCACCTATTTTACATTGCTGCTGTGAAATACAGCATAAGTGTATAAAAAAGTGGTAATCCTGATCCACAGAGCATCTTGAAATACACTGCTTAAATACCGATTTCACATTACAGCTGAGAAATAGTGCATTTTTCTTTTTTGGGGAAAAAAAGCAATATTCTTGCTTTACAAAGCAGTTGTACATACACGGTATCGTATTTAAATTTACAGCAGTAAAAAACTGCATTTTGGGGTTTTATTAAAAAAAGCTGTGTTTTAGGCCGAAAAAACTGTTGTGCATCTGTCATTTAAATAATTATTTCCAATATGCTGTATAGCGGTTAAATACTGCATTTGTGAATTTTGGTGACCAAATCTGTGTTCTGGGTCCCCAAATCTGGTGTCCATACATAGTATAAATATCTACTGTTAATGTATAGCAGTTAAAAACTGCATTTTGGGGTTTTATTAAAAAAAAGCTGTGTTTTAGGCCGAAAAAACAGTTGTGCATCCGGCGTATAAATAATTAATTTCAATTTACAGTGAAACACTAATTTTCTGTACTTTATTACAAAAGTACTTGTTCTAGTTCCACTAACCACTTGTGCATACAGCTCCAAAAACAGGCAATTCAGATTAATCAACAGTATATCTTTATTAAACATATAAGGTATATATAAAAACATCACATAATATCTAAAACAAGTTAACTGGTGAAAGCTACATACCGGGCCATGTAATGCCCAAATGAGGAATGACAATAAAGTAAATAGTAAATAATCATGGGAGGTTTAATTACTGGGAGCAGAAAGTTAAGAGAGGCCCATGGCGAATCAATAGCAGCAACAATAAAAAAAAATAGAAGGCCCCCCATATACACTCCTAGTCTATAAGGTATACACCATCCTGGTATCAGATGTCCGTGTCACTTGGTCACTCCTAAGTCCCGACGCGCGTTACGCTTCTTAATGCTTCTTATGGGGAACGCAGGTGGGTTCCCCAGATGAAGCATTAAGAAGCGAAACGCGCGTTGGGACTGAGGAGTGACCAAGTGACACGGACATCTGATACCAAGGAGGTGTGTACTAGGGAGAGGGACGAGAAGGACGAGAAAAAGAAGATTGAACCATATAACCTTTTTAGTGGTGGCAGAGGTGCCACTTAAATGCCTTTATGTTCAGTCACTTTCATCTGGTGTAGTAGAGAAGTCAGGAGTAATCCAGGCTCGGTTCATTTTTATAATAGTCAACCTGTCAGCATTTTCAGTTGACAGGAACATGCGCTTATCTGTTATTATGGCCCCAGCAGCACTAAATACCCGCTGAGCCAAAATGCTGGCGGCAGGGCAGGCCAGCACCTCTGAGGCATAAAGAATGCAAACTGAAGGTGATCTGGCTATCAACCGGTGTACTGTGTTTGACTTTTTGTTGGTTATGGTTTGAGATACAGTATATTACTAGTCTGTAAGATGTGTTATTGTTATGTATTTTGTTATTTTGGAGTTATTCAACAGGCCATGCCATTGTTTTACCACCACTGTTGTATGTTATGTTTGTATTTGATAGTAATGTATAAGTTTTGGATGAGGTTTTAGTCAATACAGTGTAAAGGCCAGCCCCTCCAAGGCATAGATTGCAAATTTGGACACCCAATAGTTGTAAGGCACAGAGGTATCACTTAGGACGCTGACACGGTCTGCTATGTACTCCTTCACTATCTTACAAAATGTTTCCCTCCTTGTGACACTAGGCTGCACATCAGGGTGAGGGTGCTGGTGGGGTGTCATGAAACCGTCCCATGCCTTGTGCCTCTGTTGGAACTGCAGTGTTTACCCCTCATCTCCCCTCCTGGGTTGTCCAAGGAACTACGTACTCTGCCTCCAGTCTTGTCATATGTCAATTTTATTAGCAATTTTTAAACATGGAAATTCTGTTGCATTGTTTTGCTAGTCCTCTCCACCACAGGAACGAGAGATGACAAGTTGTCTTTGTAGGGGGCATAAGGGTGAACAACCAGTAACCTGTGTTGTCTAATATGTGTAACGCATGGGTCGTGGGAAAGGCAGCCTAACATGAAGTCAGCCAAGTGTGCCTGAATCCCAACAGGCAAGACTTAGCTGTCGTCATCAGGAGGATGACTCTCATTCCCCTTATCCTCTTCCTCCTCTCCTGCCCATCTATGCAGAACAGATGGAATAAACCTGCAATTATTACTACCCTCTGTAGCGTAGGCAACTGTCTCTTGCTCCTCCTCCTCATCATCATCCAATTCACACTGAGAAGCTGAACTGATGGTGTTCTGGCTATCACCCTGTGTAATGTCTTCCCCCTAGTTCCACCTATTCCACATGTGAAGCGTCCGCCTTCATCGTTAGCAGCCAGCGTTTCACTAGACACAGAAGTGGTATGGTTAGGCTGATAATAGCGGCATCGCCACTCACCATCTGTGTTTATCCCTCAAAGTTGCGTAAAACCTCACAGAGGTAAGACATACAAGATCATGTTGCAGCTGGTATTCCACTACTGCCCTCTGCTGCTCACAAAGCCTGGACCACATGTAGAATGTAGATTCCATCATGTGCTCATGTCGCAAACTAGTCTGTTAGCTGGCAAATGCAAATGCTGCAGCAGCGTTTCAAAACCGACGGCAGCTGTAGATGACTTTCTGAAATGGGCACACACACGGTGAACCTTCACCAGTAGCTCAGGCAAAATGGGGTAGGTTGGGAGAAAATTCAGAACACGTGGCCTAGGCATTGTATGGCCGGGTCCCGGATCCACATGGTAATATAAGAATTTGTACCATGTACTGTAACAGACCGTTGCTGCAGACAAGGGGTAAAAACCGTTTAGGCGATCGGCCCCCTTTACAGAGATATAGGCACAGCTACTGCAGAACACCAAACTCCCGAACTGGATACAAAATAGCACTCCAACTCCCGTACTGGAACCTCCCAAATAGCTGCTAGCAGACGAACAGGAAAAGCAGACAATCAGCTTACACTCCTGGCAATCAGTCTCTAACAGCATACAGTGAATCCCCCCAAGAACGAGACGAGGCTCCGTATTGATGGTAAACAGGAATTCTCTCCTTTATTAAGGGCTACCTGCCCGGTATTTATCCAGAGCTCCCACCTGGTGGACACTCCCCTAGAGGACCAGAAGGAAGACTGCGACACGGGATACAGCAGCCAATCACACACATTGGGACAATACAGACACCCCCAGCATATCCCTCCCTCTGCCTGTGATACCATCACCCTACATGGGTAATGCAATCATCACAGGCAGACGAATACACAATGTCTTCTGTCCTGGAGACAATTGAGGAGTCATTCAATTATCTCTCAGGACAAAGGGAAATCTCCAATACACATGTGGGGACAATAGGACAGACATCACTATTCAATACACAATGTCCCACCCTTTACAATACACACAGACATTTCAGAGACAAGACTCCATTATGCACATGGGGACACAGAACAAGCATTACTGATAAAATACACCAGGTAAGACACATTACATTAAAACTATACATTTAACATATCCCCAGATAGCTCAGGTCTGAGCGCACATTATTAAGTGAATGGCGCTCAGACCACACGAATACAGTTTAATCGCCATGGAGCCAAAGTCTTTACAGTCAGTTTCATACGAATGGGCTCCATGGGATTCCTATCTGGGGTATAACACATTCAACCAAAACTACCGAACCCCAGGCAGAAAAGCACGAATTAAGCTTTTCTGCAGGTAAAAAAAGATGTCTTTTAACAGGGGGCCATAGTCCAAAGGCAGCAGGCGAGCAACCAGGTTTCTCCAATGCAATGTGGCGAGATTGGTCTCGTCACATGTACAATTTTCCCTTCTTCACTGGGCAGAGGTTGTTTTCTGTCTCTGGGATGGCCCTGATTCGCTGAGGGCTGGGCCTGTTATGTTCCAGGGTTTGATTTTTTATTGTTGTGGTTTGAGTTTCTGACTAGGCTGTAAAATAAAATATGTTATGGTTATTTATAAGTTCTTAAAAAGTTCATGACATTAGCTTAGCTCCACTCTTGTGTGTTAGGTTTTTAGTTATATTAATGTATAAGTTTGGGATGTTTGTTGTGTGTGGTACATATACTGTATGCTGTATCATTGCCATGTGTGTGAGCTTTCCGAGCTACAAAGCTGCCAACAAGTTATGGCTATTATCAGACACAGCAAACCATATCCCTTATACCCTGCCACAGCTCTGCGGCAGTGTGCTGAAATGAATTTCAGCAAGGCCTGTTGCCGCTTCCCCATGATAATTCAGAGTTTGCAGTGGAGGAGGAGGCGGAGGAGAAGAAGGGGGTTTGCAGCCACAAATGTAGGTGGTGGCAGAAATCCTCATAGAAGTAGTGCCTGCAATCCTTGGCGTCAGTGGCACCTGTGCCATCCCAGTGTCTGACTCGCTAATGACCTACACAAGGTTCACCCAGTGTGCCGTCACGGAACTGTAGCGTCCCTGGCCAAAAGCTCTTGTCCGTGTGTGCGTCGTTAAGTGGACCTTCCCAATAACTGTGGTGGTCAAGGCACGGGTGATGTTACGGGACACACACAATTGCTGGTGTAATGCAGGGACAGGACACCGTGAACAATAGTGGCGGCTGGGGACTGAATAACGAAGGACGGCCACCGCCATGAGGCTGAGGAAAGCTTTAGTATCCACAGGCCTAAATGGTAACATTTTCATGGCCATAAATTTTGAAAGGGGCGCATTTAGTGCTATAGCCTGTGGGTAGGTGGCAGGGTATTGGCGCTTAAGTTCAAAGGCCTTGGGACGTCTGTACTCTGTGCTTGGACACAGAAGTGGGCGTGCTAGCAGATGGTGCTTGCGAAGGCCCAGCTGCAGGGCGGAAGTCATCCAGCCCTGCGTGTAGGACAGAGGATTGGCCAGCACGTAACACAGGGGAGGAAGAGGAGGCAGTGGTGTGACCCACAGCCAGTGATTGTGGACCCAGGAGTTTGGGCCACCTATTAGGGTGCTGTGATGCCATGTGGCAGATAATGCTGTTGGGGTTGAGGTTGCTAGTGTTCCCAACCCTGCTCATTTAACCTCCAGTGTACAGTCTTCCACCATTAAGTTCGCGTGTTTGAGTGTTTGTTGTTATTGTTTGAGTCATATTTTACATCCTATTAATAAACTGTTATGGTTCTTGTTATGTATGAAATGTTGATTTCTTATTTAGGTATAGCACAGTTACAGTTTGCAAATTACAATTCTTTCATTATCCCCAATTTCCTCCAAAAAGCCCCAGATTGCGGAACACAACTAGGGAGATTTGCACAAGGGGGAACAGTTGCATGCCTGTTTATTGTGGCCCGCCTTCTTCCTTTTGCCACCACACAGCCTTCTCCAGCCTGTTGCGGTGCTGTGGATCCCTCCCCCTCTGTCCTGTTGTCCTCGTTCAGCTTTCCACCTTCCCAGGTTGGGTCAGTGATGTCCTCGTCCCTCATCTCCTCTTCCACTTATTCACTCTGGTCATCCTCCTCACTTGTGTTGATCTAACAAGACCCTCACTTATTGACAACTGTGTCTCATCCGCCTCATCCACCAAGTGAAACACTAATTACCATTCCCACCTTCTGACTGTGGATGCTGAAGAGTTTGGGGATCAATGCATTAGATATCCTCATGTGCCTCTTCAGGGAGGGTCAGCTCACCTGCAGGCCCTCACCTACAATTTTTTTGGGGGTCAGCTCACATGGTATATTCTATTCTATGTTTCAGACTTCGAAGGAAACATAATTTGCTTTCCTTCGGTGGTGAATCTTTCACACATGTGTTATTTAAAGGATTCTGTTTTTTATATAGCGGCACAGAGGTAAATAAATATTTCAAGTTTTTTTTTTTTAAATATGTCAGGCTTGACTACATTTTCTCCTCTCAACTTTGAAGATGCCTTTTCAGGAGATATTAGACACTTTTGTATTTGGGGCCTTGAGGAATTACAATTATCAGCAGACACTTAAAAGCATGTCCAATTCCAGGGGGGAATGACCATTCAGGAATTCTCTTTTATCCAGGATTTGTCTTTTTAAGGATTGACCATCATTATTTCTTTCTATTATGGAGAACATTACAGGTAATACAGTCAAATGTTGATATCCCTGGTTTGAAAACTAAAGCTTTAATAACATCTATTGTATTCCTTTTTTTCATTGTATGTGCCACTTTCCCTAACTCTTTCTTTGGGGTAGACAATATAATTCCAAGATAGTAAGATAGCAGCTTGTAATTCTGGTATAGTTCCGGTAATGAGTTTCCATAGTGTAAAGAGGCAACAAATGCTCAACGCCATTCCCTGCGCCAACTCTGCTATGTGACGTTCTCTGGAATCCAAAAGAACATTAAGCTTAGAACTTGGTCATTCTTTCTTAGTAACCTGTGCTGGCCACTATTCCCTGCGCTAACTCTGCTATGTGACGTTATCTGGAACCCAAATGAAAATTCTGATTAGAAATTGGTCATTCTTTCTTGGTAGCCTGTGCTGACTAGGTCAATTAACTTCTTAGGTGGTCAGATCAGCAGGCCCTTGCTCCTAATGTCTTTTAGGGTCACCAGCAGGCCATCGATCATAATTTTTAATGGGTGTGTATGATGCCCTCCTTTATGTGTAATAAACGGGTGTATTGGAGTGCCGGTTTCTTGAAATTTTTGGCAGCCCTTTCACTTAGTGCATAGGCTTTATGAGTGTAGCAGTGTACCTGAACAATTGTAGCACCATGAGAATGAGGCCCTCCTTTATGTGATATACAGGCTGTATCGAAGTGTTTCTTCCTTGTAATTTTTGGCAGCACTTGCACTGTATATACAATTGAATATACAGGAAAGAATGTTTCCAAATTACCTCTAAAAATGTTTTTTTTTTGGGGGGCGGGATTTTGGGTGGGATTTTGTCGCTATGTAAAAGTGGCAGACAACTGGGACAACATGGTTCCCTGCAGTGACATTGGAGTCCAAGATGCACCCAGACATGGTCCCCATGCTGTTCCTGATTCATTTAGGTGGTGTTTATGTCACTTTCTGACCTTTTCCAATGGACCAGACACCCTCCCCTCATTCGAGCAGGGGGTGCCTGGTTGTCTTCCATTGACTTCCATTATACTCGGGTGCTCGGCCGAGCACACGAATATCTCTTTGTGTTTGGACCGAGTACCCAAACACCCGAACACTTTGGTGTTCGCTCATCACTACTAGTGATCTTATATGGACCAATAAATCTTGGACCCAACATCCAAAAAGGTACCTTAAGCTTAATGTTTCTTGTGAACAGCCACAAAGAATCACCCACTCTCAGGTCCGGACCATTCATACGTCTCCTGTCAGCCACAAGCTTATACTTGTTGCCCATCTTTTTCAGGTTATCTTGAATTCTCCGCCAAATAGAAGACAAAGAAGAGGAAAATCGTTCCTCCTCAGGAATACCGGAAGTTTGAGAACCAGAAAATGTGCCAAACTACGGATGGAACCCATATGCTCCCAAAAACGGCGACTTAACAGTAGACTCCTGTCTACGTTATTAATAGCAAACTCTGCTAACTACAATAATGAAGACCACTCTTCTTGGTTCTCCGCAACAAAACATCTCAAGTAAGTCTCCAGATTCTGATTAGTGCGCTCAGTCTGTCCGTTTGACTGAGGATAGAATGCCGAAGAAAAGGACAATTGTACCCCCAGTCGAGTACAAAACGCTTTCCACAATCTGGAAACAAACTGAGTCCCCTGATCAGACACCATATTAGGGGGAATGTCATGTAGTTTCACAATGTTATCAACAAACACCTGTGCAAGAGTTTTGGCATTAAGTAGAGCAGATAATGCTATAAAATGCACCATCTTACTAAAACGATCAACTACCACCAGAATCATGTTTTTTCCCGCAGAAGTCGGCAAATCTGTGATAAAATCCATGGACAAATGAGTCCAAGGTCTGGACGGGAAGGTCAACGGAAGAAGGGATCCAGAAGGCCGAGTATGTGTCACCTTAGCACATGCACAGGTACAACAGGCTAACATACAGTCCTCAACACACTTACGGAACCCCGGCCACCAGAATCTACGAGAGATGAGATAGAAAGTGGATCTGCTCCCAGGGTGTCCAGCAAGCACTGTACAGTGATGTTCCTTGACCACCTTGTGACGAAATTCGGAGAGAACAAACAATTCTCGGAGGACAAGAGTCCGATTGCATCTCCCTGGGCCTCCAACACCTCTGCCTCAAGATCAGGATATAGGGCAGATATGACTACCCCTTCAGACAAAATAGGACTAGGATATCTATAATCCCCCCTCCCCCCAGGAAGAAAGCTGCGTGGCAAAGCATCTGCCTTGATGTTCTTAACCCTAGGGCGGTAGGTGACCATGAAGGTAAATCTGGTGAAAAACATCTGGCCTTCCTTGGGTTCAGTCGTTTAGCCGACTCCTGGTATTTCAGATTCTTGTGATCAGTAATCACAGTAATCAGATGAATTGCTCCTTCTAACCAATGACGCCATTCCTCAAAAGCCAACTTAATGGCCAGCAATTCTCTATTACCCACATCATAATTTCTTTCAGCAGTGGCGAGTTTTTTGGAGAAAAAAGCACATGGGCGCCATTTACTGGGTGAAGGACCCTGCGACAAAACTTCTCCCACCCCTACCTCGGACGCGTCAACCTCTAAAATGAATGGCTGTGACACGTCCGGTTGTACTAGAATAGGGGCTGAAGCAAAACATTCCTTCACTGCAGAAAAGACTTGTAATGTCTCATATGATCCTGATGAGTCTCCTTGTCTGGAGAATAAATTAGTATGTCATCCAGATATACCAAAACAAACATCCCCATCAGATGATGAAAGATGTAATTGACAAAGTGTTGAAAAACTGCTGGAGCATTGGGTTAACCAATGCTCCAGTATTGGGTTAACCAATGCTGGAGCATTGGTTAACCCAAAGGGCATGACCAGATTCTCAAAATAACCCTCAGGGGTATTAAAAGCCGTCTTCCATTCGTCCCTCTTCTTGAATCCTAACAAATTATATGCCACCCTCAGATCCAATTTAGAGAACATCTTGGCATTGACAATCTGATTAAACAAATCTGGAATTAAAGGAAAGGGGTAAGAATCACGGATGGTTATATGGTTGAGCTCACGGAAGTCCAGATATGGCCTAAGAGTACCATCCTTTTTTTTGCAAAGAAAAACCCAGCAGCCACTGGGGATTTAGATGGTCTGATATGTCCCTTCGCCAAACTCTCGGTAATATACTCTCTCATGGCCTTTGGGTTCTGAAAGATTATACAACCGAGAGTTGGGCAGTTTAGCTCCAGGAATAAGATTGAAGGGACAATCATACTCCTGATGCAGAGGTAACTTCGGGTTACCACTCTCAGAAAATACATCAGAAAATTTGGAAATGATCGCGGGTACAGTATTAGGGGTAACCACTGAGAATGATGTATTAAGATAGTTGTCTATGCAAAATTCACTCCAGTCGAGAATCTGTCTCGCTTACCAGTCAATGGTCGGGTTATCTATGCTTAACCATGGTAAGCCAAAAACCAACCGAGCAGGCAGACCCTCCAAAACAAAACATGAAATGGCCTCCTGATGAAAATCACCTACTCTTAAATGGATGTTATTCACCACCTGCAACAAGCATTTCTGGTTAAGAGGTGCTGAATCAATTGTAAAGACAGAAATAATTTTCTCTAATGCAGTAGTTGTCAACCTATGAATATGAATGAACTGTGTATCAATTAGGTTAACCCCTGCCCCACTGTCGATAAATACCTCGATTTCCACAGTTTTGGACTGGCTCATCACAAGGCGTAACCACAGGTGTCTCTTTACCATAAGTGTCAAAGGAAGCAGCCAACTTATTTGACAGTATGTCCTGAGGGTGAGGACCCTTAGATCTCCCCCTCAGGCATCTATCAAGACGTACAGCAAGGGACATAGCTGCTTCCAATGACTCAGGTTTTTCATGAAAGGCCAACGCGTCCTGCAGCCTTTCAGATAGACCCTGACAGAACTGGCTACGGAGAGCATGATCATTCCACTCTGTATCCATAGCCCATCTCCTAAATTCAGAGCAATAGATCTCCGTGGAGCGCTCTCCCTGCCGTAAACCATGCAACTTGGTCTCGGCCTGAGAAATCCGATCTGGGTCATCGTAAATAAGACCCAAGGCTCTAAAAAATTAATCTACCGACTGTAATGACGGTGATCTGGTCGGCAGAGAAAAAGCTCAAGACTGGGCATCATGAAATTGTCAATACCCTCAGAGAATATGTCCGGGAGGGCAACCTTAGGTTCAGGGCAGACCTGGTACTCACAACCGTAACCAGCTACCTGTGGTCTCTGAATCTGCAAGACTATCACACGGAGGTCTGCTACCAGCACCTGCAGCTGTCCGACCAGTGCATACATAGGATCCATAGCTCCACTGACCTGAACTAAAATGGCGTTTTTTTTAGGCTGTAAGATAATGTCACGGAGGAGGTATAGGAGAAAACACCCGATAGACAATCAGGAGGGAAAGGAAAAAGCCACTAGGCCTCAACTCTAGGAAAAGAAAAAGGTCACCACCTAGCGAACCCTACTCCCGGTAGGAATGCCCAACCATGGAACCTGGGACCCTGGAGACCCTAAAGAACCCTATGGATATTGGCAGGGCTGAGGCAACCCGTTCCTTCCCAGATGAAGAAACAAGCGTCTCCCTGAGGCCTAGTAACAACTAACAAGGAAAGGAAAACAAAACACTAACAAACGTGACACTTAACTTCTGTAGAGATGGACGAGCAGGAACAAAAGAGAGTACAAAACACCAGCTCTTCCAAAACCAAATTAAGCTATCTTAGCGCACATTCAGAAGTGTGGGGTAAGACTTAATAGGGTAGAAGTAATGACTACTAAGCTACACCTAAAACAATGGGTGTGGTCATTAACAACAAACACACTGAATCCAGAGTAATCAAAGAAGCTGTTAGATTCCTCCATGCTCCACCAGTCTCCTTGATCTCCTGACATCTGTCACAGGAGGGACCATGACAGTCCCTTTGCCACTTTGTGGTCTCCTGATGCTGCTTCCAACTCCCCACTCTGTCACAAGTTTACTCTGTGGTCTCCTGATGCTACTGCCGCCACCTCCACACTGTCATTGTGCCACTCTGTGGCCTTCTTCTGATGCTCCTGCTGCCGCCACCTTCACACTCTGTCAGTGTGCCACTCTGTGGCCTCCTGATACTGTCTCCACCTCCACACTCTGTAATTGTGCAACTATGTGGCCTCCTGATGCTCCTGCCACCTCCACACTGTCATTGTGCCGCTCTGTGGCCTTCTGATGCTGCCACCACCTCCACACTGTCATTGTGCCACTCTGTCGCCTCCTCCTGATGCTGCCGCCACCTCCAAACTCTGTCATTGGGCAAATCTGTGGTCTACTCATGCTGTTTCCACCTCACCACTATGTCATAGGGCCACTCTGTGGACTTATAATGCTGTTCCCACCCTCCCCACTTCATGACTGGGCCACTATTTTTCCTTTCGGCCAGGCTGACATCATCATTTATTTGACCCTCTTCTGATATGTCAAAAGGAAGGAAAAATGAGACGCACAACGGATCCTGTCTGTGTAGCAGCTGTACTGCCTGTATTGTCCCATCAGAATTGAGTGGTGATTTGGTAGCCAAAAGCGGATATAAAAGTGGATATAAAACACAGAAGACATGCAAATATTCCACTCACATGTCAACTCTGTTTTGGATCGACTCCTGTTTTTTTTTTAGCATTAGCAATAGTGTTGAGCGAACAGTTCGAGCATCGTTCGGGTTCGTACCGAATTTTGGGGTGTCCGGGACCCGGACCCGAACCCGGACATTTTCAAAAAAGTTCGGGTTCGGGTTCGTCGTTCGGCATGTATTTAGGCGCATTTTGAAAGGCTGCAAAGCAGCCAATCAACATGCATCATACTACTTGCCCTAAGATGCCATCGCAGCCATGCCTACTATTGGCAAGGCTGTGATTGGCCGAGTGCAGCATGTGACTCAGCCTCTTTATAAGCTTGTGCGCACGTCGGGACGTGCTCACTCCCGATGTGAATAGAACAGGGATAGGCGCAGCTGATGCTAGAGGCGAGAATAGGCAGGGATAATTGAATAACTGGAAGCAAATTTCTCTCCTCCACCTGTGATTCATCTGAACAACTGCAGCTGAGCTGCTTTTTGATAGGGATTGGCTATTTTTAGAGTGGCCAGAGTGATTTTTCCATCCACATGTACCTGGGCTGACCGCCGGCCGCCATTTGCGACTTGTAGTGCTGCAGCAGAAGCTGCCACAGTGTGCATTCAAAGCTCCAAACAAGTCAGACATCTACACCTGGGATTCAGACCAATAGCGATTTAGCAGCACAGTCCAAGGCTATTTTTTTAAAGGTTGTGCAGACCATTTTGTGGCACATGTTACTGGGCTGATAGGCGGCGGCCATCTTGGGACTAGTGCTGCAGCACAATCTCTCCCAACGTCCATTAATCACTTGTAATAGTGGTCTGTGCCATAGAAATCCTACATCAGGGACTTGGGTGTGCTTGTGTCACCCCTACTAATACCAGTCCACCTGTAATCCATACAGTCAAAAGACTGAAAGTATTCCAGTGAGGGAATTTTATTTTATTTAAAAAGGCCAAGTTAGTTTATCTGGCGTTCAATATACTAGATACAGTTAGGCCTGCGTTTCATACATCTGGAATTAGCAAATTAATGTGCTGGGGTTGGGAAAACATATATGTACCCATACTAGAATCTGTCAAAGAAAGCGGTACTCACATATAACAGTCATTCCATCTGTAATCCATACAGTCAAAAGACTGAAAGTATTCCAGTGAGGGAATTTTTTTATTTAAAAAGGCCAAGTTAGTTTATCTGGCGTTCAATATACTAGATACAGTTAGGCCTGCGTTTCATACATCTGGAATTAGCAAATTAATGTGCTGGGGTTGGGAAAACATATATGTACCCATACTAGAATCTGTCAAAGAAAGCGGTACTCACATATAACAGTCATTCCATCTGTAATCCATACAGTCAAAAAGACTGAAAGTATTCCAGTGAGGGAATTTTTTTATTTAAAAAAGGCCAAGTTAGTTTATCTGGCGTTCAATATACTAGATACAGTTAGGCCTGCGTTTCATACATCTGGAATTAGCAAACTAATGTGCTGGGGTTGGGAAAACATATATGTACCCATACTAGAATCTGTCAAAGAAAGCGGTACTCACATATAACAGTCATTCCATCTGTAATCCATACAGTCAAAAGACTGAAAGTATTCCAGTGAGGGAATTTTTTTATTTAAAAAGGCCAAGTTAGTTTATCTGGCGTTCAATATACTAGATACAGTTAGGCCTGCGTTTCATACATCTGGAATTAGCAAATTAATGTGCTGGGGTTGGGAAAACATATATGTACCCATACTAGAATCTGTCAAAGAAAGCGGTACTCACATATAACAGTCATTCCATCTGTAATCCATACAGTCAAAAGACTGAAAGTATTCCAGTGAGGGAATTTTTTATTTAAAAAAGGCCAAGTTAGTTTATCTGGCGTTCAATATACTAGATACAGTTAGGCCTGCGTTTCATACATCTGGAATTAGCAAACTAATGTGCTGGGGTTGGGAAAACATATATGTACCCATACTAGAATCTGTCAAAGAAAGCGGTACTCACATATAACAGTCATTCCATCTGTAATCCATACAGTCAAAAGACTGAAAGTATTCCAGTGAGGGAATTTTTTTATTTAAAAAGGCCAAGTTAGTTTATCTGGCGTTCAATATACTAGATACAGTTAGGCCTGCGTTTCATACATCTGGAATTAGCAAATTAATGTGCTGGGGTTGGGAAAACATATATGTACCCATACTAGAATCTGTCAAAGAAAGCGGTACTCACATATAACAGTCATTCCATCTGTAATCCATACAGTCAAAAGACTGAAAGTATTCCAGTGAGGGAATTTTTTTATTTAAAAAAGGCCAAGTTAGTTTATCTGGCGTTCAATATACTAGATACAGTTAGGCCTGCGTTTCATACATCTGGAATTAGCAAACTAATGTGCTGGGGTTGGGAAAACATATATGTACCCATACTAGAATCTGTCAAAGAAAGCGGTACTCACATATAACAGTCATTCCATCTGTAATCCATACAGTCAAAAGACTGAAAGTATTCCAGTGAGGGAATTTTTTTATTTAAAAAGGCCAAGTTAGTTTATCTGGCGTTCAATATACTAGATACAGTTAGGCCTGCGTTTCATACATCTGGAATTAGCAAACTAATGTGCTGGGGTTGGGAAAACATATATGTACCCATACTAGAATCTGTCAAAGAAAGCGGTACTCACATATAACAGTCATTCCATCTGTAATCCATACAGTCAAAAGACTGAAAGTATTCCAGTGAGGGAATTTTTTATTTAAAAAAGGCCAAGTTAGTTTATCTGGCGTTCAATATACTAGATACAGTTAGGCCTGCGTTTCATACATCTGGAATTAGCAAATTAATGTGCTGGGGTTGGGAAAACATATATGTACCCATACTAGAATCTGTCAAAGAAAGCGGTACTCACATATAACAGTCATTCCATCTGTAATCCATACAGTCAAAAGACTGAAAGTATTCCAGTGAGGGAATTTTTTTATTTAAAAAAGGCCAAGTTAGTTTATCTGGCGTTCAATATACTAGATACAGTTAGGCCTGCGTTTCATACATCTGGAATTAGCAAATTAATGTGCTGGGGTTGGGAAAACATATATGTACCCATACTAGAATCTGTCAAAGAAAGCGGTACTCACATATAACAGTCATTCCATCTGTAATCCATACAGTCAAAAGACTGAAAGTATTCCAGTGAGGGAATTTTTTTATTTAAAAAGGCCAAGTTAGTTTATCTGGCGTTCAATATACTAGATACAGTTAGGCCTGCGTTTCATACATCTGGAATTAGCAAACTAATGTGCTGGGGTTGGGAAAACATATATGTACCCATACTAGAATCTGTCAAAGAAAGCGGTACTCACATATAACAGTCATTCCATCTGTAATCCATACAGTCAAAAGACTGAAAGTATTCCAGTGAGGGAATTTTTTTATTTAAAAAGGCCAAGTTAGTTTATCTGGCGTTCAATATACTAGATACAGTTAGGCCTGCGTTTCATACATCTGGAATTAGCAAACTAATGTGCTGGGGTTGGGAAAACATATATGTACCCATACTAGAATCTGTCAAAGAAAGCGGTACTCACATATAACAGTCATTCCATCTGTAATCCATACAGTCAAAAGACTGAAAGTATTCCAGTGAGGGAATTTTTTTATTTAAAAAGGCCAAGTTAGTTTATCTGGCGTTCAATATACTAGATACAGTTAGGCCTGCGTTTCATACATCTGGAATTAGCAAACTAATGTGCTGGGGTTGGGAAAACATATATGTACCCATACTAGAATCTGTCAAAGAAAGCGGTACTCACATATAACAGTCATTCCATCTGTAATCCATACAGTCAAAAGACTGAAAGTATTCCAGTGAGGGAATTTTTTATTTAAAAAGGCCAAGTTAGTTTATCTGGCGTTCAATATACTAGATACAGTTAGGCCTGCGTTTCATACATCTGGAATTAGCAAACTAATGTGCTGGGGTTGGGAAAACATATATGTACCCATACTAGAATCTGTCAAAGAAAGCGGTACTCACATATAACAGTCATTCCATCTGTAATCCATACAGTCAAAAGACTGAAAGTATTCCAGTGAGGGAATTTTTTTATTTAAAAAAGGCCAAGTTAGTTTATCTGGCGTTCAATATACTAGATACAGTTAGGCCTGCGTTTCATACATCTGGAATTAGCAAACTAATGTGCTGGGGTTGGGAAAACATATATGTACCCATACTAGAATCTGTCAAAGAAAGCGGTACTCACATATAACAGTCATTCCATCTGTAATCCATACAGTCAAAAGACTGAAAGTATTCCAGTGAGGGAATTTTTTATTTAAAAAAGGCCAAGTTAGTTTATCTGGCGTTCAATATACTAGATACAGTTAGGCCTGCGTTTCATACATCTGGAATTAGCAAACTAATGTGCTGGGGTTGGGAAAACATATATGTACCCATACTAGAATCTGTCAAAGAAAGCGGTACTCACATATAACAGTCATTCCATCTGTAATCCATACAGTCAAAAGACTGAAAGTATTCCAGTGAGGGAATTTTTTTATTTAAAAAGGCCAAGTTAGTTTATCTGGCGTTCAATATACTAGATACAGTTAGGCCTGCGTTTCATACATCTGGAATTAGCAAACTAAT
This sequence comes from Bufotes viridis, assembly GCA_033119425.1. Classification (NCBI taxonomy): domain Eukaryota; kingdom Metazoa; phylum Chordata; class Amphibia; order Anura; family Bufonidae; genus Bufotes; species Bufotes viridis. The sequence continues at coordinate 455,000,159 of CM065590.1, forward strand.
GTGCTGGGGTTGGGAAAACATATATGTACCCATACTAGAATCTGTCAAAGAAAGCGGTACTCACATATAACAGTCATTCCATCTGTAATCCATACAGTCAAAAGACTGAAAGTATTCCAGTGAGGAATTTTTTTATTTAAAAAGGCCAAGTTAGTTTATCTGGCGTTCAATATACTAGATACAGTTAGGCCTGCGTTTCATACATCTGGAATTAGCAAACTAATGTGCTGGGGTTGGGAAAACATATATGTACCCATACTAGAATCTGTCAAAGAAGCGGTACTCACATATAACAGTCATTCCATCTGTAATCCATACAGTCAAAAGACTGAAAGTATTCCAGTGAGGGAATTTTTTTTATTTAAAAAGGCCAAGTTAGTTTATCTGGCGTTCAATATACTAGATACAGTTAGGCCTGCGTTTCATACATCTGGAATTAGCAAATTAATGTGCTGGGGTTGGGAAAACATATATGTACCCATACTAGAATCTGTCAAAGAAAGCGGTACTCACATATAACAGTCATTCCATCTGTAATCCATACAGTCAAAAGACTGAAAGTATTCCAGTGAGGGGATTTTGCTTATAAAAAATAATATATTTCATTGTGAGTGCGAGTTGAATCGCAACAATGAAGAAAAAATACTATTAAGGGACGAGGGCGCGGTCGTGGTGGTGTCCGTGGAGCCTCTGTTGCTGGTAGAGGGCGTGGCCGTTCGGCTCAGGCGCACACAGTAGGGAACGAACTCCCTCAACTAGCCGGCAGAATGTACCGCAATATCTCGTGGGGCCCAATGCCGCTCTTAGGATGGTAAGGCCTGAGCAGGTACAGGCATTAATCGATTGGGTGGCCGACAGTGCTTCCAGCACGTTCACCACATGGTCTTCCACCCAGTCTTCTGCGGAAGCGCACAGGTGGCACCTGAAAACCAAGCCCATCAGTCTGTCACATCACCCCCAAGCATATCAGGGAAACGGTCTGAGCCACAAGTTATGCAGCAGTCTCTTCTTCTGTTTGAAGACTCTGCTTCCAGGGTTTCCCAGGGGCGTCCACCTAGCCCTTCCCCAGTGGAGGAAGACATACCATGCACTGGCGCACAACCACTTATGTCTCCAGATGAAGAGGACATGGGAATACCACCACAGCAGAGTCACCGACGTCTCTGATGATGACGAAACACAGGTGCCCACTGCCGCGTCTTTTTGCAGTGTGCAGACTGAACAGGAGGAGGTCAGGGAGGGAGACTGGGTGGAAGACGATGCAGAGGACGATGAGGTCTTAGACCCCACATGGACTGAAGGTCGTGGCGATGACTTTCACAGTTCAGAGGAAGAGGTAGTGGTGAGACCGAGACAACAGCGAAGCCAAAGAGGGAGCAGGGGCCAAAGCAGGCGAGCCGCCGCCCCAGAGTTCGCCTGCTACTGGACATCGCCAACAGGGACCCAGCCCCACAAAGGCAGCTTCAAAGAGTTCCCTGGCATGGCACTTCTTTAAACAATGTCCTACCGACAAGACCCGAGTGACTTGCACGCTCTGCCATCAGAGCCTGAGGCGAGGCATTAGCGTTCTGAACCTCAGCACAACCTGCATGACCAGGCATCTACATGCAAAGCATGAACTGCAGTGGGGTACACACCTTAAAAACCAGGCACTCGCTGAGGCTCCCCCTGCTCCCTCTACCGCTGCTGCCTCGGCTTCCGCCTCGAGAGGAATGTTGCCACCTGCCGAGCAGCAAACAGAGGATGTGCCACCGACACCACCACCACCGCCACCGTCAACTAGCGTCTCCACTATATCACACAGCAGCGTTCAGCTCTCAATATCTCAAACCTTAGAGAGGAAGCGCAAATTCCCCGAGTCACCCTCGAGCCCTTGGCCTGAACGCCAGCATTTCTAAACTGCTGGCCTTTGAAATGCTGTCATTCCGGCTGGTGGACACAGACAGCTTCAAACAGCTGATGGCCATGGCTGTCCCGCAGTATGTGGTTCCCAGCCGCCACTACTTCTCCAAGACAGCCGTGCCTTCCCTGCACATGCAAGTGTCCGATAAAATCAAGTGTGCACTGCGCAACGCCATTTGTGGCAAGGTCCACCTAACCACAGATACGTGGACCAGTAAGCACGGCCAGGGACGCTATATCTCACTAACTGCACACTGGATGAATGTAGTGGCGGCTGGGCCCCGGCGGACAGTTCCTTGGCGCACGTCCTTCCGCCCCCTAGGATCGCAGGGCATCATTCTCTGCCTCCTGTAGCCTCCTCCTCCTACTCGGCTTCCTCCTCCACTGCTTCCACCAGCTCATCCGGTCAGCCACACACCTTCACCACCAACTTCAGCACAGCCCGGGGTAGCGTCAGCAGGCCATTCTGAAACTCATATGTTTGGGGGACAGGCCCCACAGCGCAAAGGAGTTGTGGCGGGGTATTGAACAACAGACCGGCGAGTGGTTTCTGCCGGTGGGCCTCAAGCCAGGCCTGGTGGTATGCGATAATGGGCGAAATCTCGTGGCAGCTCTGGGACTAGCCGGTTTGGCGCACATCCCTTGCCTGGCGCATGTGCTGAACTTGGTGGTGCAGAGGTTCATTCACCACTACCCCAACATGTCAGAGCTGCTGCATAAAGTGCGGGCCGTCTGTGCGCGCTTCCGCCGTTCACATCCTGCCGCTGCTCGCCTGTCTGCGCTACAGCGGAACTCGGCCTTCCCGCTCACCGCCTCATATGCGGCGTGCCCACCCGGTGGAACTCCACCTTGCACATGCTGGAGAGACTGTGCGAGCAGCAGCAGGCCATAGTGGAGTTTCAGCTGCAGCACGCTCGCGTCAGTCGTACTGCCGAACAGCACCACTTCACCACCAATGATTGGGCCTCCATGCGAGACCTGTGTGCCCTGCTGCGCTGTTTCGAGTACTCCACCAACATGGCCAGTGGCGATGACACTGTTATCAGCGTTACAATACCACTTCTATGTCTCCTTGAGAAAACACTTAGGGCAATGATGTTAGAGGAGGTGGCCCAGGTGGAGGAGGAGGAGGAGGATGAGGGCTCGTTTCTAACACTTTCGGGCCAGTCTGTTCGAAGTGGCTCAGAGGGAGGTTTGTTTAAGCAGCAGAGGACAGGTTCACAGAGTCGCCAGCCAAGGCACTGTACTGGAGGACGAGGAGGATGAGGAGGAGGAGGTGGAGGGGACGAGGATGGCGCAAGTTCACAGCGGGGTGGCAGCCCAGGCCCATCACTGGTGCGTGGCTGGGGGATACGGTGGACGATGACGATCGCCTCCCACAGAGGACAGCTTGTCCTTACCCATGGGTAGCCTGGCCCACATGAGCGAATATATGCTCCAATGCCTGCGCAGCGACAGCAGAGTTGCCCACGTTTTAGCGTGTGCAGACTACTGGGTGGCCACCCTGCTGGATCCCGGTATAAAGACAATGTGCCCACTTTAATTCCTGAACTGGAGCGCGACCGTAAGATGCGTGAGTACAAGCGCTACGCTGATAGGCGCTCTTGAGAGCATTCCCACATGTCACAGGGAACAGGTGGAAGGTGAAGGCAGAGGAGTGGCAAGAGGTCGCCAACGCAGCTGTGTCACGGCCAGCTCATCTGAGGGCAGGGTTAGCATGGCAGAAATGTGGAAAAGTTTTGTCTCCACGCCACAGCTATCTGCACCGACACCTGATACGGAGCGTGTTAGCAGGAGGCAGCATTTCACTAACATGGTTGAACAGTATGTCTGCACACCCTCCACATCCTGACGGATGGTTCGACCCCATTCAACTACTGGGTTTCGAAATTGTCCACGTGGCCAGAGTTAGCATGTTATGCCTTGGAGGTGCTTTCCTGCCGGCGGCCAGCGTTTTATCTGAGCGCGTATTCAGCACGGCAGGGCGTCATTACTGACAAGCGCAGCCGCCTGTCCACAGCCAACGTGGACAAGCTGACCTTCATAAAGATGAACCAGGCATGGATCCCACAGGACCTGTCCCTCCCTTGTGCAGAGTAGTCCTTATTAACTGCCTAAAACATGTCTTGTTGTGCTACGGGCCACTTCTTTATTTGATACAAATTTTATGAAACCCACAGTTGAATGAAACTCTTCTCTGTCTGGGCGCGGGGCCTAACCAGATGAAAGTGGCCGGTTAAACTAACGGGTGACATGAAGCCATAACCTCTGCCATGCTACCTCTGTCTTCTGTCTGGGTGCTGAGGCCTAAGTCAAATAAAGCGGTCTTCTGCTGTGCTGGGGGATATGAAGCTAATCTCTGACCTCTCTCCTCTGTCTGGGTCCAAAGGCCTAAATCACTGAAAGAGGCCTTCTCCTGTGGTGTGTGATATGATGCCAGAATATGTGCTGTGGGGCCTCTCTCCTCTTCCTGGGTGCAGGGTCAAATAAACTAAATTGTGGCCTACTCCTGTGGTGGTTGATATGATGCCTGATTCTCTGATGTGGAACCTCTCTCCTCTGTTTGGGTGAAGGGGTCAAAGTAACTAAATGGTGGCTTCTCCTGTGGTGGCTGATATGATGCCAGAATATGTGCTGTGGGGCCTCTCTCCTCTTCCTGGGTGCAGGGTCAAAGTAACTCAATGGTGGCTTCTCCTGTGGTGGCTGATATGATGCCAGAATATGTGCTGTGGTGCCTCTCTCCTCTTCCTGGGTGCAGGGGTCAAAGTAACTCAATGGTGGCTTCTCCTGTGGTGGCTGATATGATGCCAGAATATGTGCTGTGGTGCCTCTCTCCTCTTCCTGGAGTGCAGGGGTCAAAGTAACTCAATGGTGGCTTCTCCTGTGGTGGCTGATATGATGCCAGAATATGTGCTGTGGGGCCTCTCTCCTCTTCCTGGGTGCAGGGGTCAAAGTAACTCAATGGTGGCTTCTCCTGTGGTGGTTGAGTATGATGCCAGAATATGTGCTGTGGGGCCTCTCTCCTCTTCCTGGGTGCAGGGGTCAAAGTAACTCAATGGTGGCTTCTCCTGTGGTGGCTGATATGATGCCAGAATATGTGCTGTGGTGCCTCTCTCCTCTTCCTGGGTGCAGGGGTCAAAGTAACTCAATGGTGGCTTCTCCTGTGGTGGTTGAGTATGATGCCAGAATATGTGCTGTGGGGCCTCTCTCCTCTTCCTGGGTGCAGGGGTCAAAGTAACTCAATGGTGGCTTCTCCTGTAGGTGGCTGATATGATGCCAGAATATGTGCTGTGGTGCCTCTCTCCTCTTCCTGGGTGCAGGGGTCAAAGTAACTCAATGGTGGCTTCTCCTGTGGTGGCTGATATGATGCCAGAATATGTGCTGTGGGGCCTCTCTCCTCTTCCTGGGTGCAGGGGTCAAAGTAACTCAATGGTGGCTTCTCCTGTGGTGGTTGAGTATGATGCCAGAATATGTGCTGTGGGGCCTCTCTCCTCTTCCTGGGTGCAGGGGTCAAAGTAACTCAATGGTGGCTTCTCCTGTGGTGGCTGATATGATGCCAGAATATGTGCTGTGGTGCCTCTCTCCTCTTCCTGGGTGCGGGGTCAAAGTAACTCAATGGTGGCTTCTCCTGTGGTGGCTGATATGATGCCAGAATATGTGCTGTGGGGCCTCTCTCCTCTTCCTGGGTGCAGGGGTCAAAAGTAACTCAATGGTGAAGCTTCTCCTGTGGTGGTTAGTATGATGCCAGAATATGTGCTGTGGGGCCTCTCTCCTCTTCCTGAGTGCAGGGGTCAAAGTAACTCAATGGTGGCTTCTCCTGTGGTGGCTGATATGATGCCAGAATATGTGCTGTGGTGCCTCTCTCCTCTTCCTGGGTGCAGGGGTCAAAGTAACTCAATGGTGGCTTCTCCTGTGGTGGTTAGTATGATGCCAGAATATGTGCTGTGGGGCCTCTCTCCTCTTCCTGGGTGCAGGGTCAAAGTAACTCAATGGTGGCTTCTCCTGTGGTGGCTGATATGATGCCAGAATATGTGCTGTGGTGCCTCTCTCCTCTTCCTGGGTGCAGGGGTCAAAGTAACTCAATGGTGGCTTCTCCTGTGGTGGCTGATATGATGCCAGAATATGTGCTGTGGGGCCTCTCTCCTCTTCCTGGGTGCAGGGGTCAAAGTAACTCAATGGTGGCTTCTCCTGTGGTGGTTAGTATGATGCCAGAATATGTGCTGTGGGGCCTCTCTCCTCTTCCTGGGTGCAGGGGTCAAAGTAACTCAATGGTGGCTTCTCCTGTGGTGGCTGATATGATGCCAGAATATGTGCTGTGGTGCCTCTCTCCTCTTCCTGGGTGCAGGGGTCAAAGTAACTAAATGGTGGCTTCTCCTGTGGTGGTTGATATGATGCCTGATTCTCTGCTGTGAAACCTCTCTCCTCCATCTGGGTGTAGGGGTCAAAGTCTTTCAAAGTCGCCTTCTCCTGTGCTGATTGATATAAAGCTGATGGTTGTGCCATCTGACATGGTTGCCAGGGTCTGATTCAATGGGGGCCTACTCCTGTGGTGGGTGATCTAAATGCCTGATTCTCTGCTGTGAAACCTCTCTCCTCCGTCTGGGTGTAGGGGTCAAAGTCTATCAAAGTCGCCTTCTCCTGTGCTGATTGATATGAAGCTGATGGTTGTGCCATCTGACATGGTTGCCGGGGTCCCATTAAATTGGGGCCTACTCCTGTGGTGGGTGATCTAAATGCCTGATTCTCTGCTGTGTAACCTCTCTCCTCCGTCTGGGTGTAGGGGTCAAAGTAACTAAATGGTGGCCTACTCCTGTGGTGGGTGATATGATGCCTGGTTCTCTGCTGTGGGACCTCTCTCCTCTGTCTGGGTCCAAAGGCCTAAATCACTGAAAGAGGCCTTCTCCTGTGGTGTGTGATATGATGCCAGAATATGTGCTGTGGGGCCTCTCTCCTCTTCCTGGGTGCAGAGGTCAAATAAACTAAATGGTGGCCTACTCCTGTGGTGGTTGATATGATGCCTGATTCTCTGATGTGGAACCTCTCTCCTCTGTTTGGGTGAAGGGGTCAAAGTAACTCAATGGTGGCTTCTCCTGTGGTGGCTGATATGATGCCAGAATATGTGCTGTGGGGCCTCTCTCCTCTTCCTGGGTGCAGGGGTCAAAGTAACTCAATGGTGGCTTCTCCTGTGGTGGCTGATATGATGCCAGAATATCTGCTGTGGTAGCCTCTCTCCTCTTCCTGGGTGCAGGGGTCAAAGTAACTCAATGGTGGCTTCTCCTGTGGTGGTTAGTATGATGCCAGAATATGTGCTGTGGGGCCTCTCCTCTTCCTGGGTGCAGGGGTCAAAGTAACTCAATGGTGGCTTCTCCTGTGGTGGCTGATATGATGCCAGAATATGTGCTGTGGTGCCTCTCTCCTCTGTCTGGGTCCAAAGGCCTAAATCACTGAAAGAGGCCTTCTCCTGTGGTGTGTGATATGATGCCTGAATATGTGCTGTGGTGCCTCTCTCCTCTTCCTGGGTGCGGGGTCAAAGTAACTCAATGGTGGCTTCTCCTGTGGTGGCTGATATGATGCCAGAATATGTGCTGTGGGGCCTCTCTCCTCTTCCTGGGTGCAGGGGTCAAAGTAACTCAATGGTGGCTTCTCCTGTGGTGGTTAGTATGATGCCAGAATATGTGCTGTGGGGCCTCTCTCCTCTTCCTGGGTGCAGGGGTCAAAGTAACTCAATGGTGGCTTCTCCTGTGGTGGCTGATATGATGCCAGAATATGTGCTGTGGGGCCTCTCTCCTCTTCCTGGGTGCAGGGTCAAAGTAACTCAATGGTGGCTTCTCCTGTGGTGGTTAGTATGATGCTAGAATATGTGCTGTGGGGCCTCTCTCCTCTTCCTGGGTGCAGGGGTCAAAGTAACTCAATGGTGGCTTCTCCTGTGGTGGCTGATATGATTCCAGAATATGTGCTGTGGGGCCTCTCTCCTCTTCCTGGGTGCAGGGGTCAAAATAACTAAATGGTGGCTTCTCCTGTGGTGGTTGATATGATGCCTGATTCTCTGCTGTGTAACCTCTCTCCTCCGTCTGGGTGTAGGGGTCAAAGCAACTAAATGGTGGCCTACTCCTGTGGTGGGTGATATGATGCCTGGTTCTCTGCCGTGGGACCTCTCTCCTTTGTCTGGGTGCTGTGGTCAAAATAATAGTAAGTGACCTTCTCCATTGGTGGGTGACTTGAAGCCTGATTCTGTGCTATGGGACCTCACTCCAATTAATATTGTTTAATTTTTATTTATTTTATGTTAACTCATCATTTCCCTATCTACATTTGTTTGCAGGGGATTTAACTACATTTTGCTGCCTTTTGCAGCCCTCTAGCCCTTTCCGGGTGTGTTTTACAGCCTTTTTAGTGCCCAAAAGTTCGGGTCCCCATTGACTTCTATGGGGTTCGGGTTCGGGATGAAGTTCGGGTCGAGTTCGGATCCCGAACCCGAACATTTTTCGAAAGTTCGGCCGAACTCGTCGAACCCGAACATCCAGGTGTTCGCTCAACTCTAATTAGCAATACTGAATCATTACTGACCAAATGCTGACCGAGTGAAGGCAGATGCTCAACAGAAAGGATCCGTTTCTTGAGGGTTATTGTTCTGACGGATCAGAGGAAGGGCAAAATAATCAGTGACGTCAACACAAATTTACTGCTGACACCCTCTCCACTCTGTCGGGGGGCTCTACTTGTATAAGTGTTTAATAGAACAGGTTTTGTAGACATCTATGTGGAATCAGCTGATGACAGTGTTAAAGGAGTGCGCTTCTTCTTGGCGCTAACCTCGACCTTTAAGGCTGAGTTCATACTTAGTTATTTGATCAGTTTTGGCCCCGTGACTGCCCAAATAAGTAAAGTGTGCAGTGATTCTAAGAGCGACACCTGTCATCTGCATGTCATACTGACTCACAGTATTATTTCACTACCACAGCAGACTCCCTATGCGTGTTACTGCAAGGCACAGTATTCCGCACCACCATAAAGGCTCTCTGCAGCCAAGAAATAGTCGTTTTTTAATGCAATTCGCTGTGAATACATTTGGATCAAAACAAATTTTGTCTATAAATTTTGCGAATCGAATCAAATTTTTTAAAAGTTCACTCATCTCTAGAGACGAATTTTAAGCTTCACTTTCTATCACACCCAGTCCTTTAATCACACCTACACTACTCATTACTGCTATCCCATCATGGCGTCACTCCACGGCCACCGCCCTCCCACTATCCAAGGAGGGCCTGGGTGCTGCATCACTTACCCTTTTGATGTTGACCAGTGGCCAGCAGCTGCCAGCCCTCCTCTGCCCTACTCTAGCAGGGTCGTTTGTTGGAGTCCTTGGTTCACCATTGGAGGCTGTTGCCTATGCTCAGCTGCTAGACCTCTTTCACTGTCCTATAGGATATGTGCACCTTATGGCCCTATTTCACCCTAAGGACTCGGCCATTTTTTGCAAATCTGACCAGTGTCACTTTATGTGGTGATAACTTTAAAACGCTTTTTCTTATCCAGGCCATTCTGAGAATCTTCAAATTTTTCAGAAATTTTCAAAAACCCACTTTTTAGGGACCAGTTCAGGTCTGAAGTCACTTTGTGAGGCTTACATAATAGAAACCACCCAATAATTACCCCATTCTAGAAACTACACCCCTCAAGGTATTCAAAACTGATTTTACAAACGTAATTAACCCTTTAGGTTTCCCACAAGAGTTAATGGCAAATGGAGATAAAATTTCAGAATTTCGATTTTTTGGAAAATTTTCCATTTATTCCATTTTTTCCAGTAACAAAGCAAGGGTTAACAGCCAAACAAATCTTATTATTTATTCCCCCGATTCTGTGGTTTGCATGAACACGCAATATGTGGTCGTAAACTGCTGTATGGCCAAACTGCAGGGCGCAGAAGGAAGGGAACGCCATATGGGTTTTGGAAGGTGGATTTTGCTGGACTGGTTTTTTGACACCATGTCCCATTTGAAGCCCCCCGATGCACCCCTAGAGTAGAAACTCCATAAAAGTGACTCCATCTAAGAAACTACACCCCTCAAGGTATTCAAAACCAGTTTTACAAACTTTGTTAACCCTTTAGGTGTTTCTCAAGAGTTATTGGCAAATGGAGATGAAATTTCAGAATTTCTATTTTTTGTTACCTTGTCTCAAAAAAAGTGTAATATAGAGCAACCAAAAATCATATTTACCCTAAAATAGTACAAACAAAACTAACACCTTATCCCGTAGTTTACAAAATTGGGTCACTTTTTTGGAGTTTCTACTGTAGGGGTACATCAAGGGGGCTTCAAATGGGACATAGTGTCAAAAAACCAGTCCAGCAAAATCTGCCTTCCAAAAACCATATGACGTTCCCTTCCTTCTGTGCCCTGCCGTTTGGCCATACAGCAGTTTACGACCACATATGGGGTGTTTGTGTAAACAAGAGAATCAGGGCAATAAATATTGAGTTTTGTTTGGCTGTTAACCCTTGCTTTGTTACTGGAAATACAGATTAAAATGGAAAATTTGCAAAAAATCTGCTGTTTTGGGACCGTTTTTATTTTTTTCTATTTACATTGTTGAACTGAAAGGTTAGATTGTGTGTTATTTCTATAGAGCAGGTTGTAACGGACGCGACAATACCAAATATGACTACTTTTTAGGGGTTTTTGTTTCAGTTTTACATAATAAAGCATTTTTGAAAAAAATTATTTTTTAGTGTCACCACATTCTGAAAGCCATAGTTTATTTTTTATTTTTTGGGCGACTGTCTTATGTAGGGGCTCATTTTTTGCGGGATGAGATGGCGGTTTGATTGGCACTATCTTGGGGGTGCATATGACATTTTGTTCGCTTGCTATTACACTTTTTGTGATGTAAGGTGACAAAAATAGCTTTTGACACCACATTTATTATTATTTTTTTGATGTGTTCAGCTGAGGGGTTAGGTCATGTGTTATTTTTATAGAGCAGGTTGTGACGGACGCGGCAATACCTAATATGTATACTTTATATTTATTTATATAAGTTTTACACAATAATATCATTTTTTAAAACAAAAATAAATCATGTTTTAGTGTCTCCATAGTTTGAGAGCCATATTTTTTTTTTCTTTTGGGCAATTGTCCTATGTAGGGGCTCTTTTTTTGCGGGATGAGGTGACGGTTAGATTGGCATAATTTGGAGGGTCATATGACTTTTTGATCGCTTGCTATTACACTTTGTGTGATATAAGGTGACAAAAAAATGGCTTTTTGACAAAGTTTTTATTTAATTTTCTTTACAGTTTTTACTTGAGGGATTAGGTCAGGTGATATTTTTATAGAGAGGATTCTTACGGACGTGGAGATACTCAATATGTCTACTTTTTAGTTTTTTTTTACATTTAACACTAAAAAGCATTTTTGAAACAAAAAAAATCATGTTTTAGTCTGAGAAGCATAGTTTTTTTATTTTTTGGCCAATTGTTTTAGGTAGGGGCTCATTTTTTGCGGGATGAGATGGTGGTTTGATTGGTACTATTTTGGGAGGCATACGCTATTTTGATCGCTTTGTATTACACTTTTAGTGATGTAAGGTGCCAAAAAATGGCTTATTTACACCATTTTTTTTTATGGCGTTCACCTGACGAGTTCAGTCATGTGATATTTTTATAGAGCAGATTTTTACAGACGCGACGATATGTGTAGTGTATTTTTTTTTTTTTTTTTTTTATTCAGTGATATGTGTTTTTTTTCACTTCTTTACATTTTTTTTGACCCAGACCCACTTGGTTCTGAAAGATCCAGTGGATCTGGTGTCTGTATAATACAGTACAGTACACTATATTGTGCACTGTACTGTATTTTGTACTTTACAAAGTCTGAATAGACCTTTAGCAGGTCTATTCAGACTTTCAGCACCATGGAGAGCAGGACGCTTCTGAAAGCATCCTGTCTCCATGGCAACCATCACCCGCTGCCATAAGAGGGCAGCGGGTGATTGAAGGAGAGGGAGTGGAGCCCCCTCCCTCTGTGATCCCATCCTGTTGGGGGCTGCAAGGCACAGCAGCCCCGATGGGAGAGGAGGGAGAGGGAGGAGCTCCTCCCTGTTAACCCCTTCCATACCGCGGTCCGTACGGACCGTGGTACGGAAGGGGTTAAACGGCTGGCATCTGATCAAGCACAGATGCCAGCCGTTTCTATCACAGTGTCAGCAATGTGCTGACACTCTGATAGATCCACTAGACACCAGGGAAACATTACAGAGGAGGTGGGCGGGGGATCGCAGTCGCGATACCGCCCGCCGCACCCCCCGCCTCCCGCACCGCCTCCCGCCGCCCGCAACCACCCCCCCTGCACCCCCGCAGCCACAATATGATTGGAGGCTGCAGGGGGGGTTAAAAATAAACACTTTGGGGGCATTAACCCTCTGATCCCCGCGGTCACAGACCGCGGGGATCAGAGATCGCACAAAGCGCTGCAAACCGCAGGTCTGAATTGACCTGCGTTTTGCAGCGATCGCCGATATGGGGGGGGGGTCACAGGACCCCCCTGGGCATTGTAACAAGGTACCTGCTGAATTATTTCAGCAGGTCCCTTGTTCCGATCACTGCCGGCTGAGCAGCAGTGATCGGAACTAATCATGACGTACCTGTACGTCATGGGTCCTTAAGGACTCGGAAACCATGACGTACAGGTACGTCATGCGTCCTTAAGGGGTTAAGTACCCACGTCTTTGGGTACTTAAGGCACCTTTCCACAGGTAGAGGTACCTGAACAATAGGTTTTCTGGTTCACTAGTTACTAGTGAAGGTGTTCTATTCTGACCGTTTGCCTTGTACCTTGTTCCTGTATTACTGACTACTAGGGACCTAGTTATATCTAGAGAATCAGACAGCATAAAAAATTGTTTGAGCTCACAGTTAGAAGTCCTATCAGATCCAAACGAGTAGCAGGAGAGAGGTACAAGTTAGAGTTTAAACCAGTGAATAATAGTGGGAGCCAAATCAGCAGCAAGGGGTTAATCTAGAAACAAGACGAAGTCAGTTCACCAGGGGAGACAATTGAAACCAAATCACAGACAAGGGATTAATCTAGAGACGAGCTAAAATCAGTTCTTAGGAATTAAAAGTAAGAGTTGAAAGTAGAAAATGCAAAAATGAAGTAACAGGAGCCAGTGCACATATGAATCACAGGCAAAAAATAAAAAATCTCACCCCAATTCTGCAATTGGATGCTTAGTCAGGGACCTGATTGGCCTGGTTTCTAGACTCACTGATTGTCTAGTCAGCATGGCAACTATCCTAGAACAGCCAGGCACTGGAATATGACTGGTAAGTTCTTGACATTCTGCTTAGTGATTTTTCTTTTATTAAATCAATTTTATTCAAGATTTGGTGTTCAACTTAACGTTGTTATTAAAAATGAATAAAATGGTGTCCAATAGTAACCTTCAGATCATATCAATTCAGGTATATTTATGTTTTGCATGAAGTTATATGAAGTTGTTTCTACATCAAAAACTTGGTTTTGTGCAAACCACATTCATATAAATGGGATTGTCTGACCTCATTGCTGTGTAGTCATGGCCAGACTAGATGTGTGTGTAGGGCTGGTGTTCTCTTGTGAAGTGTACAATAAGTGTAATTAAGTCACAGATAATTGCAGCAGAGGCATTGGGACTAATATGGTTTACTTTACTGGAGGATGGCAGGTTAACAAAGGTGGCCTTCCAACCTTCCAATGAGTGTACACTTGTATCAATGTAACAGATCATTTATGTTAAAACAGTCCAACTCACAATTGTAGCAGTGGTGGTTCTCACTAGAGCAAATGCAATTCCAAGAGTACTTGTAATTCCTTTGTCACAGCAACTTACCTGATTGAAACATATCTTTAAGGTCATAGCTGCTTCCAATAAGAGACAGATCTGTACAGTGTATGGATTCTTGTATTTAGTTTAATGAAAGCAGAATACTAACCAAAGATTATCTCATTCATAGCTCTCCTTCACACCAGTCTATCAGTAATCGTGACTCAGTGGCATTTGGGGGACACATTACCGTTGCAGCCAATGACTGTGGCTACTTCTATGGTGGAAGTTTATAAGCGGGGCTGGCATGCAGCAAATGCAGCAGTGGACCAAACGAGCCGGAAACGCACTGCAGGGAGCAGGTAAGTATGCTTCCCTCCACAAGTTCGGCAAGATTGGGGGGATACAATTTTGTTCAAAATCTGGAGAACCCCTTTAAAATATCCCCATTGACATCACATATGTCACAATTATTAAGAGGCACATGCCTCTGTGCAGGTCCGTTCCCCAAAATGGAAATCTAGAATATAGATATAGAATTCCAATATCATTTGTGGCAATTTCCTGGCATAGATTATAATAAATGTACTATGGCTGCCTACACACTTCTCACCCCACTTTTTGGAAAAGTTGCGAGTGGGGCTCTAAACTTGTACCAAATGTACCAAATTCTGCACAAGCATAGCGTGTGCCAACTCTGCAACTTTTTGGCACCAGGTTTCGGGCATACAGGGGTTAATAAATGTCCCCTTAAGTGTATCAACTCATATTCATTTAAAGGGGCATTCCCATCTTTGGCATTGGTAGCATATCGCTAGGATATGCCCCCAATGTCTGATAGATGCGGGTTCCACCTCTGGGACCCAAGCCTATACTTAGAACGAAGCCTGCAAAGTGCTGGAAAGCACTTTAAGCGACTTTTATTGCTGTCTAGCTGCCACTATAGAGGTCTGAATAATAAAAACACCTCTATCTTATGATACCACAGACCTAGTGATATGAGACCTTGAAAGTGAACTTGTAGTTTCCCATTTTCACTCAAGGTAGAAGAGCAAAGTTGTGGTTTATAACCTATGCACTTGAAGGAGATTAACAATGCTATCCCAATTATAAAGCAGCCATCTCTTAATGACAAATTCCTGTTATTGCAGAGTGAAGTGGCTGTGAATAGATTCAGAGACGAAGTACTTGTGACATCTACATTAATACCAAACAAAGCCATTACAATCCAACCTCGTCATTATCACTGAGGATTAAACATTTTCAGACAGCTTAATGCATATGTGTGTTAAAGCACACACCGGTAGCATGTCTTTATGCTGTTTTTTAATCGCATTGTACTAGAAATTTTACTTGATTGCTTCTGAACAAGACTTGAGACACAAATAGACAATCATATTAAATGGAAAGATTTCACCAAAGCTTGCATTAAATGGGGAAGAGGCAGAATAAACATTACAGAAGCAGCTTTTAAAGTATGGTGATTTAGTTTTAGAGAGAGAGACTTTTCCAGGCTATCAGAGCACTTTTTATTCGGGTATATTTGGTCCCGAATCAAAATGGATAGCTGAATCAGACCAAAATTGAACTTTAAGAAATTGACTTATGTCTAGATTTTGGTTGGTTATTGTTATGAAATGATACTACTGTTATGAAAGCTACTATTTGAGTTAGATGGAAATTATAATTAAAAAAATAGATATGAAATGAAATCTAGAAATAAAATTGTTAATAGTTGTCCCATGAAAAATATTCTACAGTTTTCAAACCAGCACCTGGATCGGAATTATTTTGTAATTGCATGTAATTAAAAATTTTGTATAGCCATCTGCTGTTTTTTTCCTATTTCTTTGTCCTGCTCACTGAGATGGCCGCACAGGCTAAGTTTTATTTTTCAACTGCCTCCTGAGCTGTGATAGGGAGAGCTGAGACACGCCCCCTTAGATGCAGCAGAGAAGACACTCCCCTTGAGCTGCCAGCTTGATATAAATCTAGCAGGGCAATGAATGTGGAGATCTCTAGCTTTGTTAGAGATTGTCATGTACTATACAGTGTTTTTACATTAGTCATGGGTTAATCCCTTAATGAAAATTCAAAAATAGGCTTCAAGTTAGTCTGAAAAAAAAAAAAAAGTTTTAGCAAAAACAAACATATGCTAGAATTAGAGGAGTTGTCTCATAATTGCCAAGCAAAGCAATATCTGCCCATACATGTATCCTTGCATTCAAATGAATGGTCAAACTACTGTATGAAGAGACCAGAAGGGGTAGTTTCTTCTGAAGAACAGCTCTTTGCTCTGGCTTAGAGAGGGAGATCCTGAATTTACATATTGTTTGAGTAATATGTCTGTCAGGACAATCTCTTTAATGGAGACACCCCTTTGTTTGGTTTTCCTTCCTTTGAGGGATATCTGGCTTTCATTGTGTTGTAGACCCAATACTGGGGCTCCACATTTATTTTGCATATTACTGTTTCCCAGGGAGCATTGCACTTTGGATTGCTGTGTTGAGACTCTTAAATGATGCTCCGCGGTATTTTCTGTAGATGGTCTCCCTGAGATAAACTCTCATTAATAAGATGTGCTAGTAAACAGACACTTGGCAGAGCCAAAATGGAAGAACTAGAAAAGATCTTCAAATGTAATAAAATGTCTAAAAAAATAAACAGCAAGGAAACCAACAAAGGGTTTTGACAAAATCAAATTCTTTTTCTTAAAAGGTTGTCCCATCTTTCCATGGTGAGATGGGACTAAGCACCAGCCTTCGGGGCCAGACTTACAGAATTAGCAGAGCAGGATGTTTTCCACATCCTAATACTCTTAAATGACAGTGCCAGAAGAGATGACTATGCAGGAACAAGGCCCTCTTATTTTGGAGAGGAAGGGGGAAAGGAAGCAGAAGGAGCAAGGGTGCACAGAGTGTCTTGGTCACTCCCTCAGTGCACTTACTTGCTCATTTGCATATGGATTAACGGTACTTTTTCCCCAGAATAAAGTAAGGAATTGCTAAATCATTATGTTTAGCTGAGCCAGCCCTTCAAGGCATTGTGTCTAGTTTATCAGTGAATTTCCTCATGACAAATTCCCTTTAATTGGAGTAGTACAAACCTATCTTACTGTGACTCAGCAACATCTCTCAAACTTGACCACCTGTTGCTCTCCTTTTAACATATATTGGGGAAGATATATCAATGTCACTGTGCCTGGAAAGTGTCTTGATGTGTTCCAGAATCTGTGGTGCACAACTGCTGAGCCAAATATATGAATTGCATGCACTAACCTTTTGTCTAGGTATATTTTGCACTTTTTTTGTTGCAGTCTTACACAGTTTTGGCACTTATTTTGGACATAAACTATATCAGTTACAAGGTGGTATAAAAAGTAGTGTTACATTCTAATAGCACATTGTGCCACATCTTCTCTTCCTCACTTTATAAAAGCACATATTTAGACATCTTTAACAATCCAAATCATAAATTTGGCACAAACTAAAATGGTGCAGGCACAATATTCTACAGCAAAATAAATCTTGATGTATCTTCCCCATTGTGTTAGTTTGTCTGATTATTAGTTATGTGCTTTAACTGGATTGCTTGAGTACTCAGTTGACCTCACCTGGACTAATGTCCTCTATCGTGGCTCTCAATCACCTGTATCTTCAGTAACTTTTGCTTCAGTAGGTTTCAGCATTCTTCTTTTGAAAAGTTTTTGGACAAAGACAGTTTAAGACTTTGGGACGTTTTAAACACCAGTCTTAATAACCTTGTCTGCTTGCAGTGGACCGCCAAAGTTATGAAGAGGTGCCGAAATCTACAGTACATAGCTTCGGAGAATCTGCCACTGGTCTAAATCTATGCCAGCTTTCTTGCTGGCTTAAATTTAGACCAGTTTCTACCCCTAAAACAAGCATAGAAAATGATAAATGAGATGGGCCTCCCAACCTGTCCTGTTCCCCGCCCACACCACACCCCCTTTTTTAGACCTTGGGAAAAGTCGAAGATTGGGGAGGAAAATAACCTTTGCACCACAAATAGGCATACTTTTGCTAGTAAAAAAAAGTTCCATTTTACTACTGCACCTGAGGAACTGGTGACCTGCATCATTTGTTTAAAATAAAGTGTGTGGTAGCACCTTTGCTTTTAAATAACACTCAGCACATGTGATGCTATGATAGCATTTGAGCTTATACTTTGGCTGTACTCTACTGGAACAGTCAGGTCATTTTTTTAGAAGTATGACCCATGATGCATAATTATCATACTCCTGTTTAATGGTTTTACTTCTTTTTTTGTTTTGCACATCATAAAAGCATAAATAAATGAGAGTTTGCAAAACATTGCAGATGTTCCCTCAGGAGATCAGCAAGGTCACCATATCCTGTGCTCTGCACGCTGTGACAGTTTTATGTGCATGGAATAAAGACCCTACCTCTGTCAGCTTGCATGGGCTGACACTGTAAATAATGCTCAGTGATTACACAGCTGCTCAGTTAGAACTTTCTTGCAATGAATATTCCTGTTTTCTTTTAATCAGCCCTTTGGGCAGAACCAGTGTTAATGACATTATGCCATTCTTATGAGAATTAGATCTAGAACGGCATGGTTTAATGCTTCATACACTTCTCTGTGACTGCCTTGTTTCTCTAAAATCACAGCCTATGTTACTATTTTACTCTATACATATGTATTGATGCAACATCATTTAACACTATGATATGCAAGAGATAGCATAATTGTTTAAAGGGGGTTTCTAGAACTAAGTTATTGATAACGTATCCTGATCTTGGTCAAATTTTATGCAAAGAATTTTCAGTTCCCTATGTGCTGTATATTAACTCAATTCCTATTATAATACTAAAGTTTTGGGCAATTATTTCAAGGATTCTTTACTGTATTTGCATGGTATGCATCAAAAATTCTGATACTGTTTGTCCTATACATGTGGTAAAGGGAGTCTGACACCTACAAAATCAGTTTTAAAGTAAGTGTACCGACATAGTTGGTAGGGGCCTCCTAAATATAACCATACCTTTCTTATGAAAATCCATTCCTCTAATCAGGAGAACTTTTTATGCAAATAAGGTTTTAAAGGGGTTGTCTCATCTGAGGCAATGGGGGCATATCACTATGATATGCCCCCATTGTCTTATGGGTATGAGTCCTGCAAAGTGGTGGCTGGAGGACTCTGGTCCGGCCACCACCAAGCACTCTCCCCATAGAAGTGAATGGCAGTGCACCCCACATGACTGACCACTGCTCCCATTCACTTTTATGGGGCTGATGGAAATAGCTAAGCCAGCTATTTACGGCAGCCCCTTTGAAATGAATGGGAGATGGCTGCGCATTGCAGTGCGCCCTCCACCATGTCACGGCTCCATTCTCTATATAGGTGCAATATGCCCCCACTGTCTGAGATGAGACAACCCCTTTAAGTTCACTGTGGACAGGGCCGTTCTGTTATATGCCCCTGGCTTCCACTGTCATGGCTACTTTCTCTGAAATATCAGGGGCTGTCAAACAAGAAGGGGTAGTGCTGGGAATTAGGGCATGTTCACATCAGCACTAATATTTCCATTGTTCTGCTCTTTCATGGGAGCAGAACAACAAAAATAATGGAAGTGCAGGATTCAGCACGTAACTGACCATAATGGGGTCCATTCATCTAGGAACTTTTTTGACAAATTTTGTGAAAGAGGCCACAAACAAAGCCTCCAACGTAGATATGAATATGCCTTTACTGGAGGAGAGATGGTGGACCAAAAAGAGTGGAGCAATATAACCTTATTTACATACAGTAAAAATAAAAATAAATATTTCCCTGGATTAAAGGACTGAATTTACACAGGACAGGTACAATTAGGTTTTAAGGCACCTAACCTTCATGGCTGTAATTCTTACTTTGAAACTGAAACTGATTTTAAAGGTGGCACTCTCCTTTTAATATTAGGGAGATAGAATGGAACATGTTTAAAAAACCTTTACCCAGGCCGATGGAAAGTGCATGAGGGATGAACAATCATTGTCCCCTCATAATTTTACTTTATATCTGGGGAGATATGCTCCTGACCAAGGGTATTTTCATGTTGGCATAAACCAACCCGACGAGCCAACAAACATGTACCTGCTCATTTGTTGGCTTATTATATGGGTCAATTATCAGGCACAAGCATTTGTATGAACATTCATTCCTAATAATTGGTCCCAAAATCTCATGTAAATGGTCCCTTAAACTGAACGATACAACTATAAAATGGCCTCTGATAGATACTGTCTCTGACAGAGCATGATTCATATTTACTTCCGAAAATCATAGGAGTTGTGCCAAAGAAAAGTTAGAAAAGCTATTTTACCTTGCTTTGCTCCAGGGTTTGTTAAAAAGATAGACTTTGATTTAAAGGGAGCCACTTCCAAAAGGTGGCACTAGCAAGATGTCTCTTTCCCTGGGAGATATCGCTTTGTATATTATTTTCCCATTGGGCATTGCCACTAAGCTGGCGTCTTTTAGGAGAGCCATTACCCTGCCAAAGATGAGATGTCATTTAAATTGGAAATTTAGCTAGCTTGCTTTATCATTTACATTTTTAATCCCAGATGTATATAGTATTCACACTTTATGAAACACTCAATAAATCTTAGTAGCTTTAGATAAAGTTGAAATGAAGAACAGCAAACAGCAGATGTCATAACTGGCTCCTCTCAAAAGAAAAAAAAAAGATTAACACTGCATGTAAGAGTTAACAATCAGTTTACACACTGTTCTTGGGGCAATACATCCCATAAGTATGACATGAATAATGTGGAATTCTTCTGATGAGTGTGCTCTCGGCATATGATTCCCTCATGTCTAAGCAAGAGAGCATGTAGTTTGTTGATGTTTAAAGCAAATTGTGATATATTTTCTGAAAAAAAACCTGTACTGACACAGCTGCAAAGGCAGGTTCAAGTAGTAAGAGAGTATAAGAAAGGAACTAAAAACCTGTTCTGATCCATAGCAAGACCATTTGAAGATTTTTAGGACTATCTAGAATAGTAATTAAGCATCTTAAACTGTTGTCTGGACACCTAATTGCTTAAAGCAAAGATTCAAAATGGTGGAAAATAATATAAATAGTGAAATTCATCTTACCGACTTACACTGCTCCTGTTCCAATGCTTTCTGATCGTTCTACTTCCTTGCCCATCTTAACATGGCCAATCAATATATTTAGCATATCACAATTATAGCCAGTATTAGGGTTCTGCATAACATGTTTGTATTGACATACAGAGAGTATTGGGGGACCTGGGATTCTGTTACAGTGGCCTCCCACTGCCTTCTTCCCAGCAGGTCTGGTCACCCTTCCTCCTCTGTCTCTTCATGCATGCAGTTCTCTCCCCCATTGTCGGTAGGGCATGCGCACTCCCTCCACCACGTTAAAAGGTAGTGTGTATGTACTCTAATCTTAACCAGCCAGGGGCTGGCAACTCTGGGGTACATACGGCACCTTCCCCTTTGGAAGGGTTTCTGAGCAACTGGTTCCTTAGCTTACTAGGTCCTACAAAGATGTGCTATATTCATTTGTCTGCCAGTGTACCAAACTTTGCATAATTTACTGAAATTTGACCATTTGCTAATTGACCTGACCTGTGCTGACCTCCATATTAACCCTTTGTTTCCCTACGCTGACCATGGCTTGTCCCTGACTGGTCATGATTTTTCCCCTCAGTACCCTGCATTAGTGTATCCCATTGTCCTCAGTTAACCCCACTTATACTCCAGGTGATAGTGGCCTGGTGGTCCATGTACAAAAGTAAAACAGTGACTACTAGGGGACTACCAGCATAAAGCCCTAAGGGTTAGCACAAAGTCAAATCTGTTGGTTAACATAGTCATTCCACATCCACTTTCGTAACAGAAAAGTTGGAATAGGAGCAGCAGGGAATTGAAGAGTATTACTAATTATTTTACACCATTTACAGTATTTTTCTGTGTAGGTGGACAGACAAACCCTTTAACCACTTAACACAATATCGTGTACTGTGGCGTTTCGAAATGTCAGCCTTATACAATCACGCATCTGTGAGGTGACTTGTTGAATCAGACATTCTCCACTTACAGTTTACGCATCAGACACCCAGGAGTTAATCAAGTAGTCTTTTAATCCGGAGATTGTATTACAAGATATGCAGGGAATCCAGATGGTAAAAGAATTATGCCTCTAATATTCTCCTTGATAAGAAGATGAGATACTACACAGATTCTCCTCAGATTCTCCTCAGAGTCAGAGCACACAAAACAGCAATGCATGACAGGGAAAACAGGAAGTGGCTAGACTGAACCAACTAGAAGCTGAAACAGAGGGGGGGGGGGGGGAGAGAGGAGCATATCAATACACAATGTAAGATACTGAAACACAACACTCCCCGTCTGGTATCGGTAGATACCACTATTTATATGCATACAATGGAATTGTATAAAATAACAATGAATAGTGCCCATAAACCTGATGAATAAACAGATGAATAATGTCCATAAACCTGAAAAGGAAACATGCAATGAACATTTATTCAAACCAAAAAAGGATATGTCTTCAGTTCAGACCATAGAGCTGGTACTGGAAACAGTCCTAGAAGATGATGAGCATCTCTGGTAGAAGGAATCTCAATGGAAGTTCTTTCAATCAGAACTGGAAACGACTTTAGTAATAAGTCCAGTAGGCCAGTCGAGACAATAAACTTGTTTGTCTCCTAAGTGAACAAAATTTCCTTCCTTTATATTAGGCCTTGGTTCTTGCCACCTTCTGAATTCTTGCTAGAAGCAGAGGTACTTTCTCATCTACCTTTTCCAGAACTGACTGGCGTGATGTTGTACCTGCTTCTACCGAAACTTATAAAGGTTGTGATCTTTGAAAATGCCAGATGGCACAGGAATATTTCCTATATTTTCTGGTTTATTCTTGAGTGATCTTATATGCACCCCAGATGTGGATTTCTTCCTTTTTACTACAGGAGATTGTCTGTTACTTTCATTGGAAGCTGAGCAAGACTTGGTTCTCCTTGATCTTGCCAAAGTTTTAGAGCGAGAGCACTTATTTTGTGAGGCTGATTTACATGTAGATTGCTTTCTGTCTATGGATCGTGAATGCGAATGCTCTTGTATGCTTTTAACTTCTGAAATGGGATCTGTCTTTGTATGTATGGACTTGGGTTGTTGACATGCAGTATTTGTCATGGACATTGGCGGTGAACTTTTCCCTGTGGTTTCCAGAAAAGGCTGAGCAATGTGAAGGTGCTCATCTGTTGAAGACTGGGAAGAACTGTGATCCTCTTGAGTGCAATCAACAACTGCAGATGAAACTGAAGGTTATTGCAAAGTATCTGAAATTAACTCTTTCTCTGTTGAAGGAACCTCCTTTATAGGAAGATACTTCTTCTATAGAATCAAACTTATTGTCAAACAGTTGACTGGAAGACTCACGTTTCTGCATTGTCTCATCAGAACTACATGAATCAGAAGGCATGTTGTCAGTGAAGATATAGGATTCACCATGATAAACTGTGTGAGGACTGCAAAGCTGGGAAGGGCTTGAAGAGGGCTCCAATTGAAATCCTGAAGGCCTTTCTACAAGCTGCCCTTGTGTCCAGGAACATTATTCTGCAGCTGACTCCTTGGGATTTAAGCTGCTTTCTGATGTTTTTAGAATATTTGGGCAAGGCATATCTTGCACATAGTAGTGGTTAGGACACTGTCTGTAGTAAGAAGTTCGCCCTCCTATGAATACGTCAGTTCTGAAGGAGTGTACTTGGCAGGGTCTGCGGGTTCTGTCCAGACATACATCCACCACGATGATCCAACCCACTATAAGTTTCTGGGCATATGGAGCGTTGAAAGGGCCATTGCGAAGTTCAAGGACCTTATGAGCCTCAAGAATGTCTCTAGCTAGCAAGAGTAAGATCTCGGCATGGTTATCAAGGGGAGGAATCTCTCTGGCTATGTTCCTGAGATGAGGGTAATGCTGTGCGGCTTCAGGTGTGGGAATCTCATCCCTTGTATCCGGCAATTTGTCACACTCAATAAGGGTTGGAAGAAAGAGTTTCTTATCTCCTTTGATGGGCTTCAAGGTCACACCATTAGCTCTTCTTCCTGAGGTTGTCACAAGACCAGAGCATGTTCCTAGGGTGTAGGGTGTAGTTTCTCCCTCTATCCTGAACAGATCAAAGAACTTAGGGCTAGCTAGGGAACGATTACTTTGGTAATCTAGAATAGCATACATTCCTATGGTCTTCTCTGGTCGTGCAGTAGGAAACACATCCACGAGGCAAATCTTAGAACAAGACTTACCACACACAAGTCCTTCTCCACATACCTTCGTGCATCTGGGCGTGATGGTTGTGGTTGGTCGGTCGTCACTCTCCCCGCCATGACTCTCCCCGCCTTGATCGGAATGGGGCTTGTGCCAGATAACTAGTTCTAGGTTCCGCCTGATTGGTCCTGGGTGAACAGCGGACACATGTAGATCACTATTACATTCAGAACACTTGACTGGAACCTTACAGTCTCTGGCGAATTGCTCAGTGGATGCACAGCATCTGAAGCAGATATCATGACTCCTTAGGAACTCCTTACGTTCCTCAAAGGGCTTTGCTATGAAGACACAGCATTTCCTTAAAGGATGTGGTTTATCATGGATAGGGCAATGATGATCGGGTTTCTTAGGGCTTTATTATGTAAAACTGAAACAAAAAACCCCAAAAAGTAGTCATATTTGGTATTGTCGCATCCGTAACAACCTGCTCTATAGAAATAGCACACAATCTAACCTGTCAGTTCAACGATGTAAATAAAAATAAAAACAGTCCCAAAAAAGCAATTTTTTTGCAAATTTTCCATTTTAATCCATTTTTCCAGTAACAAAGCAAGAGTTAACAGCCAAACAAATCTTAATATTTATTCCCCCGATTCTTTAGTTTGCACGAACACCCAATATGTGGTCGTAAACTGCTGTATGGCCAAACTGCAGGGCGCAGAAGGAAGGGAACGCCATATGGGTTTTGGAAGGTGGATTTTGCTGGACTGGTTTTTTGACACCATGTCCCATTTGAAGCCCCCCGATGCACCCCTAGAGTAGAAACTCCATAAAAATGACTCCATCTAAGAAACTACACCCCTCAAGGTATTCAAAACCAGTGTTACAAACTTTGTTAACCCTTTAGGTGTTTCTCAAGAGTTATTGGCAAATGGAGATGAAATTTTAGAATTTCTATTTTTTGTTACCTTGTCTCAAAAAAAGTGTAATATAGAGCAACCAAAAATCATATTTACCCTAAAATAGTACAAACAAAACTGACACCTTATCCCGTAGTTTACAAAATGGGGTCACTTTTTTGGAGTTTCTACTGTAGGGGTACATCAAGGGGGCTTCAAATGGGACATAGTGTCAAAAAACCAGTCCAGCAAAATCTGCCTTCCAAAAACCATATGGCGTTCCCTTCCTTCTGTGCCCTGCCGTTTGGCCATACAGCAGTTTACGAACACATATGGGGTGTTTATGCAAACAAGAGAATCAGGGCAATAAATATTGAGTTTTGTTTGGCTGTTAAGCCTTGCTTTGTTACTGGAAAAATGGATTAAAATGGAAAATTTGCAAAAAAATAGCTTTTTTGGGACCGTTTTTATTTATTTTTATGTACATCGTTGAACTGACAGGTTAGATTGTGTGCTATTTCTATAGAGCAGGTTGTTACGGATGCGACAATACCAAATATGACTACTTTTTGGGGATTTTTGTTTCAGTTTTACATAATAAAGCATTTTTGAAAAAAAAATTTTGTGTCTCCACAGTGCACTGTGCTGTATTTTTTACTTTACAAAGTCTGAATAGGCTTTCAGCAGGTCTATTCAGACTTTCAGCACCATGGAGAGCAGGACGCTTCTGAAAGCGTCCTGCTGCCATTGTAACCATCACCCGCTGCCATAAGAGAGCAGCGCTTGATGGATGGGGAGGGAGGGGACCCCCCTGGGCATTGTAACAAGGTACCTGCTGAATGATTTCAGCAGGTACCTTGTTCCGATCACTTCCGGCTGAACTACTCATAACGTAACATTGCGTCATGTGTCCTTAAGGACTCGGGAAACATGCCGTACCGGTACGTCATGTGTCCAGAAGGGGTTAACACAGTTGGACGACCATGGACCTAGCCATCTAATTAGTAAATCAAGTTCTTGCATAGGCGGAACAGCAAGGGTTTGAACTGTTGTCTTGAAGGTGGCCTTCCAACTTCTATAGTAGTCTGGGCGATCATCACAGTTCCTAAGGCTATTACTGATGAGGTCCCTGAGAGTGAGGTACTTAGCGATTTATGATGCGTTATTTCTTTCCTGCATCATGGCGATGGGAACTTCTCCTTCGCTGATGTTGTTGGCACCATCTGTAACGCACAAAATTGATCAGTTAGGATCTCAACTGCAGTGTCCTTTGACATCCACTTTTGTCACACTGATTGAGTGTTGGTGGTGTCTTTTGCGGCTGCTCAGTGTGTACCCCAGGCGGCTCTCTCAGTCTTAAGCGGAGAGTATGGGGTTAACAAAATCATGTACCGCGTACTTCAGATAGAGTGTAAAACTAATAGTGAGGAAAGTTCGTTTTAGGAATGAGAGTTCAGATTAAAGTTCATGAATAACAGCTCTTGGCAACGTTCAGGAATCCCAGGCCTGCAGTACTAATAACCACCAGCGCGAGTCCCTTCCTTTCAGTGAGCAATGTCAGTGAAACAAAATGACAGGCTGATACTTGCTGTTAGAAGTCATGCAGGGATCCTCGTGGTGAATGGAGCAGGCAGGGTGCACACTCCATTAGTGGAACCCCCTGTGCAGCACCTGGCTCCTATTTATTGACCAAGTGTGGGTGGGCGGAGCCACCTTAGACGGCCCAGCAGCCACTGCTTCCAGCCTGGGAGGTAAACAGCGATCGTTGTCATGGTTACACAGGGCATGATCCAGGCTGGAGCGCAAACCACCGTATCCTTCCGGCCCCCCCCCCCTTAAGGGGACCCTCTCCGGGGTACCCCAGTAGGGGAGGGTCGGTCGGGAAATCTCCTGTGAAACAACCTTTGGAGTCTGGGTGCATGGACGTCTCGCACATCTTCCCAAGAGTCATCCTGAGACCCGTAACCCTTCCATCTAACGAGGTACTGGATCCTCCCCCGTCTTCTTCTGGAGTCGAGAAGCTGCTCAACCTCAAATTCCTCCTCACCTCGGACATCTATCGGGGAACGGGCTAGGTCTAAACGGTTTTAGCAACGATACATGGAATGTGGGATGTACCTGTAGTCGAGGAGGAAGGGTAAGTCTCACCGTGTTGGGGTTGATAATTCTTTCTATCAGAAAAGGACCCAAAAATTGCCTACCCAGTTTCTTAGCAGGTACCCCCAACCGAAGGTTTCTCGTTGACAGCCATACCGAGTCTCCAACCTGATAAGGAGGATTTTCTCTTCTGTGACGGTCGTAGTAGATCTTCTGCCTTTCCTTTGCCCGTTGGAGGTTGTCTTTCAGCATCCTGAGGGTTGTTTGCAAGGTAGTTACAAAATCATCTGTGGCAGGAACGTTTGTAGGAAGGTTGATTTCAGGGAGAGACCTAGGGTGGAATCCATAATTAGCAAAGAATGGACTATGTAAAGTGGAGGAATTCACAGAATTGTTGTAAGCGAATTCGGCAAGAGGGAGTAGGCTTTTCCAGTCATCTTGAAGGAACGAGCAGTGACATCTGAGAAATTGTTCCAGACATTGGTTCACCCTTTCTGTCTGCCCGTTAGTTTGGGGGTGGTAGGCGGTAGACATTCTATGGTCGATTTGGAGTCTAAGACAAAGTGCTCTCCAAAATTTGGATACAAATTGTGAACCCCTGTCTGATATAACTTGGCTAGGGATTCCATGTAGTTTTATGACATTGGACAGAAAGGCCTCGGCAGTTTCACTGGAGGAAGGTAATTTTTGAGGGCGATGAAGTGTGCCATCTTAGTTAGTAGGTCTACTACAACCATGATGGTGTTGTTTCCTCTGGAGCGGGGAGTTCTACAATGAAGTCCATTGAAACCCATTCCCAGGGTCTGTTGGGGATAGGAAGACTCATAAGAAGGCCATATGGTCGATTTCTATCACTTTTGCATGAGGCACATGTCTCGCACGTGGAAACATATTGCTTAATTTCTTTGGTCATTTTTGGCCACCAGAAGTTCCTGCGTATCAGGTTTATGGTTTTGGCAATGCCAGGGTGTCCCGCGAGGGTGAGTCATGGCAGAGTTTGATTACCTGGGTGGTGAGAGGAGTTGGTATGTACAGTAGGTTGTTTTTGTAGAGGAAACCCCGTTGGTCTTTCAGAAGTCCCGGGGGATGTTAGCACAGTCAATTTTCAGAGCATCCTTAAGCTGGGTTTCCAATTCGATGGTGGCGAAGATAATTTTGTTAGGTGGTATAATGCATGTGGGGGCTGTGACTGCGGCGCGGCATTCAGCCAGACGTGATAAGGCGTCAGCCTTCCCATTTTGAGCCTGGTCGGTAAGTAATTTGAAAGTCGAATCTGTCAAAAAAAACTCCACCGTACCTGACGTGCTGACAGTGTTTTACTGGTTTTCAGGTATTGTAAATTACGGTGATCCGTGTATATTGTGATGGGGTGTGTTGAACCTTCAAGTAGGTGCCTCCAGTTCTCTAGGGAACATTTTATGGCAAGAAGTTCCTTTTCCCCTATGGGGTAGTTGATTTCAGCGGCGTTTAGAGTCTGGGAGTAGAACCCGACAGGATGTAATGGGGATGAGAAGGAGCTCCGCTGGGACAGAACAGCTCCTATGGCTGCCTGTGATGCATCTACTTCCAGCACAAAGTGATAGTTTGGATTCGGAATGGTCAGAATTGGTGCTGAAGTGAATTTGTCTTTAAGTAACTCAAAAGCTGATTGGGCCTCCATGGACCAAACAAATTTCGTGTTGACACTAGTTAATCTGGTTAGGGGTTTAATGGTAGCGGAGAAGTCTTTGATGAATTTCCTGTAGAAGTTCGAGAACCCTATGAAACGCTGGAGGGCTTTCCTGGAGTCCGGAGTCGGCCAGTTTTGGATGCAAGTGATCTTTGACTGATCCATCTGAATTCCCTTGGGTGAGATTATATAACCAAGGAACGGAAGGGTAGTAGTCTCGAATATACACTTTTCTGGTTTGACATATAAGTGATGGACGCTTAATCGCGCAAGTACCCAACGGACGTGTTTCCTGTGATCTTGTAGGTTATCGGAGTAGACCAATATGTCATCTAGATAGATGACAACACATACATCTAGTAGATCCCTAAATATGTCGTTGATAAAGTTTTGGAATGTGGCAGGGGCATTGCACAAGCCGAAAGGCATTACCATGTACTCAAAGAGTCCGTACCGGGTGCGGAAAGCAGTTTTCCATTCATCCCGGTTCTAATCCTAATCAAGTTGTATGCGCCTCTCAAGTCCAGTTTAGTGTAGATAGTTGATGTTTGAAGTCTTTCAATAAGCTCGGATATTAGCGGCAGGGGGTACCGGTTTTTGATTGTTATTTTATTTAATGCTCTGTAATCAATGATGGGTCTGAGGCTCAAGTCTTTGTTCCTTACGAAGAACATACCCGCGGCTGCAGGGGAGGTTGAAGGCCGAATGAATCCCTTCCTTAAGTTCTCTTCGAGATACTGTTTGAGGTGGTCAAGTTCTGGTTGTGCCAATGGGTAGATTCTTCCTGTGGGTATTTCACTGCCCGGCAGTAGGTCTATGGGGCAATCGTAGGGTCTATGGGGCGGTAGGGATTCCGCCATCTTTGCACTGAATACCTCCGAGAACTCTGAGTATTGGGTAGGGACCTGGTTCACCCCTACATGCATGAGCGTTTTAATAGGGAAGCAGGTCTCCCTGCAATAACGTGAGGTAAACCCAATTCTCCCCTGTTCCCATAGGAGAACTGGTTGATGTAACCGGAGCCATGGCAAGCCTAAAATGATGGGGAACGAAGGGAGTGTATGACATCAAAGGATAAAAATTCTGTGTGGCTATTTTCGCTTGTCACCAAAAGGGGTTGAGTCTGGCTATGGATAGGTCTAGAGGTTGTACCATCAATAAAACTCACGGATATCGATACATTTTTCTTTGTATGGGGAATTTTATTTCTCTCTACTAGATGCTTATCGATAAAATTCCCCGAAGCTCCCGTGTCCACCATTGCATCAACGATAGTTCGGTTTTGGTCCCACTGTAAGGTGAGAGACGTATAAATGTAACCACTTGTGTTGTTATTTTTTCTGCCTAAGTTACAGAACGTCATTATTTTACCTTCATGTTTCTTTCTTATGGCAGGACATCCATCAACCGAATGGTCAGCCGACGCACAGTATAAGCAGAGGTTGAGGTTCCGTCTCCGGGTCTTCTCTCTCTCAGTCAGAGGACCACGAATTGCACCAATCTCCATCATCTCTGCTGCAGGATCTGGGCTGGTCTGTCTCGGGGTGGGTGTAACCCCTGAGACTCTCTCAGCCCTGCGTTCCCTTAAGCGTCTGTCAATGGTGGTGACCTTCTGCATCATGGCGTCGAGTGTATGTGGCAGCTCTCCGTGGGCTAACTCATCTTTCAGGGCCTCAGATAGACCAAGACGGAACTGATTTCTAAGAGTGAGATCATTCCATTCCGTCTCACGGGCCCAACGAGTGTATTCCGCAATAAAGTCCTCTACGGGTCGTCTCCCTTGCTTTAGGGTGCGAATGGCGGTCTCCGCAGTCAGCTGCTTGTTGTGGTCCTCGTAAAGGAGGGCCATTGTTTCAAGAAATTGCGGAAAGGAATTCAAGACCGGGTCTTCCTTTTCTAAATAGGTGTTAGCCCATGCTCTGGGCTCCCCTCTGAGGTACGAGATCATGGTGAGTACTTTGGTTCTATCGGTAGGATAGGTCCGGGGGCGTAACTAAAACATCAGTTTGCACGCATTCAGGAATTCGCGGAACTGCTTCCGGTCTCCTGAGATAAGTTCAGGTGGACTGACCTTGGGTTCCGGTCCATCGTGGGGGTGTCCTGTGCGCGACGTGACGAGATCTCGCAATGTCTGATTTTCCAATTGGAGATTCTGTACGGTCACGTTAAGGGTTTCCACCCTCTCAGTGAGGGCGACCATATGCCGCGCGAGCTCCGCTGGATCCATGAGGGTTCCACTAATATGTAACGCACAAAATTGATCAGTTAGGATCTCAACTGCGGTGTCCTTTGACATCCACTTTTGTCACACTGATTGAGTGTTGGTGGTGTCTTTTGCGGCTGCTCAGTGTGTACCCCAGACGGCTCTCTCAGTCTTAAGCGGAGAGTATGGGGTTAACAAAATCATGTACCGCGTACTACAGATAGAGTGTAAAACTAATAGTGAGGAAAGTTCGTTTTAGGAATGAGAGTTCAGATTAAAGTTCATGAATAACAGCTCTTGGCAACGTTCAGGAATCCCAGGCCTGCAGTACTAATAACCACCAGCGCGAGTCCCTTCCTTTCAGTGAGCAATGTCAGTGAAACAAAATGACAGGCTGATACTTGCTGTTAGAAGTCATGCAGGGATCCTACAGTGGTGGAGCCGGGTAAGGTAGGTGAGGGTTTCTCCTGGAGGTTCAGAGTTGCAGGTAGTTAGGATCTTGAGTCCTCGTGGTGAATGGAGCAGGCAGGGTGCGCACTCCATTAGTGGAACCCCCTGTGCAGCACCTGGCTCCTATTTATTGACCAAGTGTGGGTGGGCGGAGCCACCTTAGACGGCCCAGCGGCCACTGCTTCCAGCCTGGGAGGTAAACAGCGATCGTTGTCATGGTTACACAGGGCATGATCCAGGCTGGAGCGCAAACCACCGTATCCTTA
This sequence comes from Bufotes viridis, assembly GCA_033119425.1. Taxonomy (NCBI): domain Eukaryota; kingdom Metazoa; phylum Chordata; class Amphibia; order Anura; family Bufonidae; genus Bufotes; species Bufotes viridis. Next base: position 455,031,736 of record CM065590.1, read on the forward strand.
CACCATCTGATACCCTATGTTTGGGGGTTGGGAGATGGAATGGAGTGGCAGCTGGGTTGAGCGTAAATGAAAACTTCACATCTGGTAATGTTGGCGCCAGCATCTTGGTTGCTATGTAACAAGTCTTAGGAGGTTTTAATGTCATTTGATGTTCCTAAAGTGGCTTGGTCTCTAATGGCGCCTGAACTACTGTGTAAGGTGCCATAGGTTTGAAAGACAGAGAAATGTCCACTGGACTGGGGTCCACTGTATAGTTATCAGCTGCCTCTTTTTCTATTCGCATGAGTTCAGCAGGCTGGCGTGCAGAGCCCAAATCTTCTGGTGCAAATACATTGACTTTGCTTTGGTCTAGGACAAATTGCAGGGTATGGCATTCTGAGTCATTGGATATCTTGGACGTAGGATGATAAGCTTCTTCTTCTTCAGCAGCTTCTTCAAGAACTCTGAGTTCAGCCACGGCTGCTGCTTCTTCCCTTTCCTTCTGAAGGACCTCCAACTCAGCTTGGCCCTTGACTTTAGTCGCTTGCGCCTGAGCCTGTATAGCTGCTTGATTAGCTTGAGATTGGGCTTGTGTCTGCGACTTGTGCCTTAATGGCTGCTTCCATTCTAATGCAGTGAGGTTGTACCTTCGCTGCTTCCGCTTTTGCGCATGCCAACACCAATGAGACCTTAGCGATGAGGACTGAGCAATAGATTTCAAGGAACGGGATGAAGCCTTGGAGTGCCTTGAAAGGTTAGAATGGCGGGACGCAGTTTCATATTGTTGTGATATCTTGTCCTTTAGCATTGACTTGACTGCCATAAATCTGATATATCTTTTCATCATTAAGTGCAGTGTGGGTCTTTAATTATAGGATGAATTCCTCTGAGTTGAGACTTGATAATAGAAGAATATTTTTCAGACAGTCTCTTATAACTATCATAGCTTTTATTCAATTTTGTACACATGGCCTTTAATTGATCTTCGTTATAGCCTGATCCATGTGCTGCATCCATACATTGTTCAGTCTTTTCCCACAAAATAGTTAAATTATCGCATACCTCCATTTTGTCAGTTAGAAGAGCCTCTTTTATTTTTGATGAGGGCTTAGAAATCCTTCTAGCTGTGTCCTGCATTTCCATCTGTAACACAACAGCGACCTCTAGTGGTGGTTAAGTCTTTTAATAGCTTACAACAGGCAGACGATATTTACCTGAGAAAACAGTCTGAATACAGTTCCTCAAAAGGTCAAAAGGTGGATCCAGCACTACCAGGTCCAAGTGAAGGGTGGGTGTGCGTCTCGCAGGGATGGTAAAAAGACCCTGCATGCATAAATAACATAGAGAGTTCAAAAAAACAAAAAAGGTTGAGACAGCACTTCCAAATGCAAGTTGATTTTAATCCAGATGCAACGTTTCGGCTTAGAAGTTCAGCCTTGAAGCTTGAAAAAGGCTGAACTTCTAAGCCGAAAAGTTGCATCTGGATTAAAATCAACTTGCATTTGGAAGTGCTGTCTCAACCTTTTTAGTTTTTTTGAACTCTCTATGAATACAGTTCCTAGCCTGTATGAAACTGAAATTGCTAAAAGCTTCTGTGATCCTAGTGAATGCAGTACTGGGCAGTATAAGATATTACCCTCCACTTTAGCATAACAGGAGACAAATGATGATGGCTATTACTTGGAGGAGGAGAATATTTTTTTCTTAGCGGGAGAAGGAGAATACTAAGACAATTCTTTTACTGTGGTGTTTCGAAATGTCAGCCTTATACAATCACGCATCTGTGAGGTGACTTGTTGAATCAGACATTCTCCACTTACAGTTTACGCATCAGACACCCAGGAGTTAATCAAGTAGTTTTTAATCTGGAGATTTTATTACAAGATATGCAGGGAATCCAGATGGTAAAAGAATTATGCCTCTAATATTCTCCTTGATGAGAAGATGAGATACTACACAGATTCTCCTCAGATTCTCCTCAGAGTCAGAGCACACAAAACAGCAATGCATGACAGGGAAACAGGAAGTGGCTAGACTGAACCAACTAGAAGCTGAAACAGAGGGGGGGAGGAGAAGAGAGGAGCATACCAATACACAATGCATGATACTGAAACAGAACATGTACGTTTATGTCATAGTAGTGGTCACAGGCAAAGTTCGCGGCAAACATGGCAGGTGCTGGCTGTACAGTAGACACCCGACGACAGTGACTGGGATTACGTTACCCCCCAAAAAATTTTTTTATAAAAAGTGTTCAAAAAGTTGTATGTAAGCCAAAATAGTACCATTAAAAACCGTAGTTTCCCTGCAAAAGAGCCCTCAGACAGCACTGTAGATTGAAATACAGTATAAAAATGTTATGGCTATCAGAAAATGCTGATGCAAAGAAAGAGCATTTCTTAAAAGTTTAACATATTTTTTTAAGTAGTAAAACATAATAGAAACTACTGTATATAAATTGTGTTTCAACATAAAAGCATTGACCTGCAGAATAAAGTTGTCATGTTATTTTGGGGCACAGTTGATGTGGTAACCACATAGCCCCCCAAAACATTGCGGAATAAAAAAAAAATTTCAATTTCACTTGCCCCAGCTAAGGTAGCAGCAGCCAGATCCTTTTTGAGCCCCAGAAACAGTAACCTCTCATATACAGTATATTGGATTGCCAGTCAATTCCACCTACAGTTGAAACTCGAAAAATTTGAATATCATGCAAAAGTCCATTTATTTCAGTAATGCAAATTAAAAGGAATTGCATTAATGCAGCTTAAAATTAGAATTTTGTGAAAAGGTTCAATATTCTAGGCTCAAAGTGTCACACTCTAGTCAGCTAATTAATCCATACCCCCTGAGCAAAGGGTACCTCAAAATTGTGACTTTAGGGTTTCATAAGCTGTAAGCCATAATCATCCAAATTATACCAAATAAAGGCTTGAAATATCTCGCTTTACATGTAATGAGTCTATCTCGTATATTAGTTTCACCTTTTACGTTGCATTACTGAAATAAATGCACTTTGCACGATATTCAAATTTTTCCAGTTTCACCTGTAAATTTGCTGTTTTGGTCATGTTTTGTCTAATGTGTAGGGAAGCCTTTGGTCTCTCCTAGTGGCAAAATAAATGTACCTATTTCAGTGTTCCTATGTTATGTCTCCCATGCCCCTTGCTAATGTTGTCATTCTTATTTTTTTATTTTTTTTTCAAATTTACTTCATTATGGCCTGGTAGCCAGCTTTAGACTGCAGACTCACTGCTAGGTTCACGTCTGCTTTGGAGATTTCTTTCTGTAGAGATGTGTTAATATCTTAAAATTAGTTTTGGATATGATTATAAATTATAATGATTTGATCATAAGATTTGATTCAAGTACAAATAAATTCAACCTGAATCTTGCTCCAATTGGCCTGAAAAGTTGTGTGTGACACTCTAAGGTCTCCTAGGACTGTATCTAACCCCTTTCAAGTTCTTTAAAGTGGCTCTGTCACCAGAATCAACCCTAATAAAGCAGACATACTGGCTGGAAGGGCTCATCGTTCTGATTAAAAGGATACCTTTTTTTTTTGGGGGGGGGCTGGATCCTTTGAGCACTGCTATGTAATACCCCCTGTGCTCTGCACACTCCCCCTTCCCCTTGATTGACAGGGCTAGACATGCTGATGTAAGAGCTGGGTCTTAGCATCGACCTATCATATACTCTATGCACTATAGGTTGACCACATTGAGATCTGCTCAAAAAGCAAAAATAAAACATATTACTGCTTTATTCACAAGCACAGTATATGATTACAGAGACACCAGTAATATGTTTTAGCGTATAGGCATAGAAATACATGCATCTCTGTGTGGTAATGCTATAGCTTGGTGGTAAGTGCTTGGTTTTGTATGTAGAGTTCCGAGATTCTTTCAAAATAGTGCTGCAAACCCCCAAGGAGTCAGTGTAGTGGATGGGAGTGGTAGTGGCCTTGATAAGATGTTATGCTGTGTTACTGTATACCCCTCAGGCTGTCGCTCCCTGGGTTTCAGTGCAATGTATAAGTGATGCAAAGGCAGATATTATAGAACAAGGCATGTCTTCCCTTACTTAGTGCAAAAACAAATAGCATCATATCCAGCAGCAATAGATACAAAGTGCAATTTCTTCTCCCAGATAATGCGGTATGGTGGCTGGCATTGTAACACTCAGAAGTTTGCTAGCTGACAATGTCTCTCTCTGTATTCCCTTCCCTATGGACTCTGGCACCTGTGGCTGGAGGTGTCCACTATATGATGCAGGCTTCTGACTATGCCTGTCCTGAACTGTGGTGGTGGTGTCTTGATGTGTTTTACCTCACCTTGCAGCAGAGTCTGTATAGCTTGTTTTCTTGATTACTCTGCTGACACAAATACACTGTAGCTTACTGATCTTCTGTAGTCTGGGACTCTGCAAGCTCTATGGGGCATTGTTGCTCTTTGATGAGCTGGCTGGGTAGAACTCATGGCCTGGAGGAGCGGGAGCTGGATCACAGACTCCCCTACTTCTCACTCTCTACTTTTCAACTCTCTAATTAGCTCTGTGCCTCCCTTGGCAGGAAATCAGACTAGCCCACTCCTGCCAAGAGTTGCCAAACACTGCCAACCATCTGCTGGTGTACAAAGCATATAGCATTACATTACATTGTATTAAACTACAGACCATGTAAGGGGTACTACAATAGCATTCTGTGCTATTTTTACAGTAAAATGTGGACACCATAAACTGATTGTATTTATTATAGTCAATGTGGTCTATTGGACGTCACTAATGTCCCGTCATGTGACATCTGGCATTTTTTCTTTGATGGAACAGAAAATTTAAAATTGGAAAGTGGATGTGAACCTAGCCTAATGTAGTGCAACAATGACTTGGACCTTTAAATTTATAATTTTTTTAGTACAGGAAATGATCCTGCATCAAATGATCTACAGGTACAACTCTATTCTATAAAATGCTTCCTTAAATACTTTTTTAAAAATTTTACACCCCTACAAAGTCCCACTCAGAAGATTTCAACATTTTCAAAATTTTTCTTATTTCCTGGAACAAGAGTAGGATGAGCGTGATGATAAATAAAATATTGTTTGCTTATTGATACCATAGATTTACACTTTGTCTCATTCTAGCATGGACATGAGACTGTAAATATGTGCAAAATAATGAGGTTGACCATCACCCCATGACCTGTATTCTATCCTCTCTTCTAGTGATAATCTAGTCATGTTAGGAATCTGGGATTGGGCACTAAGTTTGCCCATGTCTAGGGTTGGGGTCACAGCTGAAGGCAGTGATTGGCTAAGTGGTCTTTCCCTTGCATTTCCTTGCATTCACTGCTGTCCCCTGGTCACTTACCTTGTACACTAATCAGCAGTGTTTCTGAGAGAGTATTATTTTGTCTCAAGTTTATCACTTATTGTTTCTGTATACATTTTCTTTTAGAAGTTTTTTTTTAACAGATTTTAATGCTGAAAATTAAAGATGAGAGAATATAAGCTGATCAAGTGAAATTCGTTTAGAATTTCAGGAAAAATTTGATTCGCAACGAATGCAAATTTCCTCGTGCTTCGTGGTAACGAATCGTAATTTTTCCTAACATGGCGGCTAAAATGGCGGCTACACGTGTGAGGACATGGGGCAAGGAACTCTGGGAAGGCGGGATGACCCATAATGCTATGCATGCAGCCAATCAGCAGCCAGCCCGGTGATGTCACAGCCCTATAAATACAGTGGCCATCTTAGATTCTGCAATTTAGTATCGTACTTTGTTCAGAGAAAGACGTATATACAGGCGCTAGGGAGAGTGAAAGAAAAACTAATTGCTAAAAAAAAAAAGGAAAGAAGCGATTTACTTGTGCAGGGAAAGGATAGTGAGAGGAATCATTTCACAGGCAGGGAGAGACATGTGCAGATGGTAGGGAGAGTCATAGGAAAATCCTCATTGTGAAAAAAGCGATTTACAAGTGCAGGGAAACATTACTTCGGGATCCAGATAGTCTCATAATACAGCTCTGTCATTCCAGCAATTAGTTATTGGGGTTCAAGTACTACGTTGAAAAGCATTTAGCTTTTAGCTTTGTCTCTTATCTGTGGAAAAAGATAAATATATACGCAGGTCCCTTTTTTTTGTTATTTACGCTAAAATCATTTGCAGTAATTTCTGGTAAAAGAGTATACAGTGGTATTTCAGTAATACACGAAAAATATAAACGCACTGCATGCTTGCAGTCATTTCTGGTGAAAGTGTATAGGGTCGTATTTCAGTACTACAAAAAAAATATATACTCACTTCATTCTTTAATTGTTTTCTTGTTAAAGTGTATAGTGGCCTTTTTTCCGTCCAACAAGAAATATGTATTTTAGCATCACTTCTGCAGTTAATTCTGGTGAAAGGGTATAGGGCCTATTACAGTAAACAAAGAAAAATATATATACGCACTGCAGTGTTGCAGTGATTTCTGTTGAAAGCGTATAGGGGCGTATTTCATTCAAAAAAGAAAAATATATACGCACTGCACCGTTGCAGTTATTTCTGGTGAAAGCGTATAGGGTCGTATTTCAGTACTACAAGAAAAATATATTCTCAGTACACTGTTGCAGTTATATCTGGTAAAGCCCTTACTGCTGCACTTATATCTTGAAAAACCTTTATTGATGTATAGCAGTAGAAAAAATATATATTCAGAGTTCACTGTTGCAGTTATATTTGGTAAAGCCTTTAGTGTCGTGTTTCTGTAGAAAAATATAGATATATTCAGTGTTCAGTTATATGTGGGAAATTCCTTTTTGCGGTATGGACCGAATTACGTTGTGGTGAAATTTCGTATTTATGTTTCACACACTGTGCGCTTGTGTGACGACGTCCATAAAAGCGGTGCACCAATAGAGGTGAATACACTATGCACTAATCCTGCACAAAAACTAATTCACACCAGTCCGCATCTATCTGCGGTATTGCTTACTGGACACTACGGGGACTTTTCTGCAGCACAGAAACCGCACAAGGACCGCGTCTCGCTCTTCCAGCGTGGAACTACTTCGTCCACTACGTCCCGTTCACTTCAGATCACTCTGCCTCAGGCGCCATTGGTTTTTTGAAACTGACAGACAGCCTATTACCCTCTGTTGAAAAGCGATTAGTGGCCTATATACGTGAAAAAAGAAAAATATACTTGCCGTTCACTGTTCCAGTTATATGTGGTAAAGCCTTTAGAGGCATATATCAGTAGAAAACGATAGTCGGTGATCAGCGCTGCACTTATGTGCGGTAAAATCTCTTTTGAAATATTTGGGTGGAAAAAAATCTTGTATTCAGCACGAAGCTCTGCACTTATATATGCGGTAAAATCTTTTTTGAATTATTTCGGTGTAAATAAAAATTTCCACCTCCTCCATTACCTTCCTCATCTCTTCATTAACATCGGACACACTAACTTCACCCCCCCCCCCCACCAGCTATATATATAAGTGGTGCCACCACCTAGGAGCGAATAAAGGTAAATGATACTGCCAGCCTGTTAAAGGAAACATGGTACCACAATACATTCGATATGACATTTAGCATGAGTTTAAAGTGCCCACATATTGCACATAGTGGGACACTGCATCAAGATGAATCAGGCGTAGATCAGCCAGGATTTCCACATAACAATGCATGATGCATCAGACTAGATCATCCATGGTGCCACACCAACACTTTGACAAAAGAGACCGGTTTCTTCTGGCTACCTGCCTCAGCTACTATTCTGATCCTGTTACCTGCCTGATGCCTCACATCTGATTCCAAGTGCTCCTTCTTCCACCGACCATCTTAAGCGGGTACTAGTATTGCCACCCACCTCCACAGTATGTCACCTTGCCATTCTGTGGCCTCCCGATGCTGCTGCCACCTCCATACTCTGTCATTGTGCCACTCTGTGGAATCCTCCTGTTGCTGCTGCTGCCGACACCTCCACACTCTGTCATTGTGCAACTCTGTGGCCTACTCATGCTGCTGCCAACTCCAGACTCTGTCATTGTTACACTGTGTTTTGCTTATGCTGCCATGTCTACACTATGTCACCGTGCATCTCTGATGTATCATGCTGCTGCTGCTGCCAAGTCCACACTATGTCACCTTGCCACTCTGTGGCCTGCTCATGCTGCCATGTCTACACTATGTCACTGTGCCACTTTGATGTATCATGCTGCTGCTGCCAAGTCCACACTATGTCACCTTGCCGCTCTGTGGCCTACTGATGTTGTCATGTCCACACTATGTCACTGTGCCACTCTGATGTATCATGCTGCTGCTGCCATCTCCACACTATGTCACCTTGCCACTCTGTGGCCTACTAGTGCTGCCAAGTCCACACTATGTCAACTTGCCACTCTGTGGCCTACTGATGCTGCCACATCCACACTGTGTCTCCATGCCACTCTGTTGTATGATGCTGCTATCTCTACACTATGTCACCTTGCCATTCTGGCCTCCTGATGCTGCCATCTCTACACTATGTAACCTGGCCACTTGCTGGCCTCCTCATACTGTTGCCACCTCCACACTGTCATTGTGCCACTCTGTGGCCTCCTGATGCTGCCACCACCTTCAGACTATGTTATTGGGCCACTCTGTGGTCTCCTCATGCTGCTTCCAACTCACCACTCTGTCATACGGACACTCTGTTTACTTCTCATGCTGTTCCCACCCTCCCCACTTCATGACTGGGCCACTATTTTGGCTTTCAGCCTGACTGACATCATCATTTATATGACCATTCTTCTGATCTGTTAGAAGGAAGGAAGGAAAAATTAGACACACAACGGATCCTGTCTGTGTAGCAGCTGTAAGGGCTGTATGGCCCCATCGGAATTGGCTTATGATTTAGTGACCAAAAGCAGGAGTGGGTACAAAACACAGAAGACATGCAAATATTACATTCACGTGTCATCTCTTTCTTCGATCCACTCCTTTTATTGGCAATAGCAATACTGAGCAAATGCTGACCGAGTGAAGGCGTATGCTCCACAGACAGGATCTGTTTTTTGTGGGTGACTCTTCTGATGGATCAGACGAAGGGCAAAATAATCAGCGACCTCAAAACAAACATACTGCTGACACTCTTTCCACTCTGTCCGGGGGGCTCTATTTGTATAAGCGTGTAATAGAACAGGTTCTGTAGACATCTATGTGGAATCAGCTGACGAGGATGTAAAAGGAGTGCACTTCTTTTTGACACTAACATCGACCTGTAAGGTTGAGTTCATACTTATTACTTATTAGGCCAGTTTTGGCAAATTTTAGTATACTTTTTTATCATTTTAATCAAGTTTTGGTTTAATAAATGTAATATTAAAATATTTAATACATTTAATAATAAAAATGAAATGTTTCGTAAGAAAGGAGAGAATCGGCCAGTCAAGTTAATCAAAATTCTAACCAACCAGGCCCCGATCGCTTCATCCAGGAAGACATCACGGGTTCTCAATCATCATGGAATGGAACGGAGGGCATTCTTATTACAGTTGTGTTCAAAATTATTCAACCCCCACTGAAATTGAGTGTTTTAGCCAGTTTGACATTGATTTTGATCATTTCAGTCATCTTGTTTACAATAAAATCAAAGAGGCACTTGTAAGTCAGACAAATATAACATAACATTTATAATGAAATAACCACAAATGTCTTTTCTGTGCTCACATCATTATCAGTTTTATTCAACCCCCAAGTGACATTCAATCTTAGTACTTAGTACAACATCCTTTTCCAGTTATAACAGCTTTTAAACGTGAAGCATAGCAAGTGTCTTGCAGCGATCTACGGGTATCTTCGCCCATTCTTAATGGGCAAAAGCCTCCAGTTCAGTCACATTCTTAGCCTTGCGCACTGCAACTGCTTTTTTTAAGTCCCACCAGAGGTTCTCAATCGGATTTCAGTCTGGTGACTGCGATGGCCACTTCAAAATGTTCCAGCCTTTAATCTGCAACCATGCTCTAGTGGAATTGGAGGTATGCTTGGGATCATTGTCCTGTTGAAAGGTCCAACGTCTCCCAAGCCTCAGGTTTGTGACGGACTGCATCACATTTTCATCCAATATCTCCTGGTACTGAAGAGAATTCATGGTACCTTGCACACGCTGAAGCTTCCCTATACCTGTAGAAGCAAAACAGTGCCAAAGTATGTTTGACCCCCCCGTCATGCTTCACAGTAGGCAAGGTGTTCTTTTCTTCATAGGCCTCCACCAAACATAGCGTTGATCCATGGGGCCAAACAGTTCTAATTTTGTTTCATCAGTCCACAGAACACTATCCCAAAACTTTTGTGGTTTGTCCACATGACTTTTGGCATACTGCAGTCGACTCTTCTTACTCTTTGGAGACAGCAAGGGGGTGCGCCTGGGAGTTCTAGCATGGAGGCCTTCATTACGCAGTGTGCGCCTTATTGTCTGAGCTGAAACTTCAGTACCCGCATCTGACAAATCTTTTTTCAGTTCCTCAGCAGTCACACGGGGACTTTTCTCCACTTTGCGCTTCAGGTAGCGCAAAGCAGTCGAAGTCAGCATCTTCTTTCTGCCACGACCAGGTAGCGTTTCAATAGTGCCCTTTGCCTTGAATTTGCGAATGATGCTTCCTATGGTGTCTCTTGGTATGTTTAACATCTTTGCAATCTTCTTATAGCCATTGCCCTTCCTGTGAAGAGAAATCACCTCTTCTCTTGTCTTCCTGGACCATTCTCTTGACTTCACCATGTTTGTAAACACACCAGTAAATGTCTAGAAGGAACTGAGTATCACAGTCATTTTAAATCCGCCTAATTGGTGCTTATTATGCTTGATTGCTGCTCCTTGACATCCAGAGGTGTTTTCAATACCTGATCGAAAACACTTGAATAAACCTCTGTTCTTAAGAGTGGTAGTCTTTAAGGGGTTGAATAATTGTGTCAATGAAGAAATCACAAAAAAAAAAACATTTAACACTGTATTACAAAAACAATTGATGTCATTTTAGTTGCATTTGGTTCTTTAAAAAGTCCTTGTAAGATTTCATTCTGAACACAATTACAAATGTACACTACATTCCCTAAAACCCTTTACAGCATTGGGGGTTGAATAATTTTGAACACAACTGTATATGTAATAAATGTAATAATAAAATGTTTAATAAATGTAATAATAAAATTTTATTTTTTCTAACACAAGAGAGAATTGGCCAGTCTTCAGTTTATTTAACGACGTGGTGTTGCGATGGAGAAAGCATTAAAAAAAATAACAATTCCTCTCCACCTGGAGCCGAATCCTGTCAAGATTGATGCAAGTGCGGTATTGTCTGCTCCTCCAGGAAGATACTTTTTGGGGAACCTACCTTCTATGACTAGTCCTCTACTAGTGACATACAGTGAGAAGGAGACAAAGCTTCAAGATTGCTTGGAGCCCGGAAGAGTTGCAAAGTTAATCAAGATTCAAACCAACCAGGCCCCGGTATCTTCATCAGGGGTTACCACTACCAGTCATCATGGAATGGAAAGGAGGGCATCTTTATTATATTTAATACATTTAATAATACAATGTTTGATAAATATAATAATAAAAATTAATTTTTTCCTAACACAGGAGAAGAAGGACATCCTGTGGTGCATGGAGATGGAGAGGGTCTTCGGATTCCCACCTCACTATACAGACGTCTCAGAAATGAACCGCGGCTCCCGACAGCAGCTCCTGGGAAGGTCATGGAGCGTCCCGGTCATCTGGCATCTATTAATCCCACTGAAGGATTATTTTGAAAGTGTGTAGAAGCCACTTGGGACCCCCATGCTGCATTTGCATGGGCAATATAATCAGTGACATGAACACAAACTTACTGCTGACACCCTCTCCACTCTATCGGGGGCTCTATTTGTATAAGCGCTTAATAGAACAGGTTCTGTAGACATCTGTGCGGAATCAGCTGACGACGGTGTAAAAGGAGTGCCCTTCTTCTTGGCGCTAACATCGACCTGTAAGGCTGAGTTCTTACTTGAGTTATTTGGTGAGTTTTGGCCCCGTGACTGCCCAAATAAGTGAAGTGTGCAGTGATTCTAAGAGTGACGCCTGTCATCTGCATGTCATACTGACTCACAGTATTTTTTCACTACCACAGCAGACTCTCTATACGTGTTACTGCAAGGCACAGTGTTCTACACCACTATAAAGGCTATCTGTGGCCAGGAAATAGCAGTTTTTTAACATTATTCGCCATGAATAAATTCAGATCAAAGCTAATTTTTTCTGAAAATTCGTTGAACCGGCCGAATTGAATTTTTTTAGAAATTCGCTCATCTCTACTTAAAACCATGCTTAATCCACACGAGAAATTGCCTCCCATTGTTGTCAGTGGGTGTCCACACTGCAGTTCATGTGGCAATGGAAATATTTTTAGGTGTTTTTCCAGACTGTGTTGTGGATTCTGCAGCACATTTTGTTCTGGTGGAGAAATTCACCTTCTGAAGGTATGGACATTCTAGTGGAATTTCTAAGATCTTTAGTAGAGATGAGTAAAGTTTTTCAAAAAAATTAGTTATTAATTACTTAATCATGAACCGCATTTTTTTGTAGGTAGCGGGTGCAATGAAAGGGAGCTGCGATAGCGCCACTCCTGTCATTGTACCCCTCAAATGCCACGTTCATACATGATTGCGGCATCTGAGATTAATAATACAGTGTAAAATTAACATTAAAAAAATTAAATCATACTTACCTCCTCCATTTGCTCGCAACGGACTGACCGCCACCATCGTGCTTGCACGATCTGAGACGATGTCATCACGACGGCCATCATGGTGACGTCATACGTCACCACTCACAGGATTTTGGCCAAAATCTTCAATCAGGATGGTGGTGGCCGGCCTGTCATGAGCAAATGGAGAAGATACGTTTTTTTGTTTTTTTTTTACATTATATCTGGTTAAATCGATTTGCTACCGCAAAGCACAAGGAAATTCGACTACGCGGCAAATTGAATTTATCCTGAAATTCGGATCGAATTCCACTTTGTTGGATTCGATTCGCTAATCTCTATTCTTTAGTTCTGTGCTGATTAAAAGGGACAATGTCTTATCATACACTAGCTTTGACATCTAAGATAAACTGAAAAGCAATTACAAAGTGCAGTATTACAAAATCTATCTAATGTATTCATCCTGAACTTTATTAAAATGGGTGGGCAGGAACAAACTCTCTGGCTGTGTAGGGGTCCAAAGATGTTTGGTCACCTCTGCAATGCTACTTTAAGCCTTTCCAAGGGAACAACCTGGTATGTAACCCACATATAAAAGCTGCCGAAGGCCAGAGTGGGAAAGGATTCTCACCTCTCCAAATTCGTAAAAGGGACTCTGACAGTCAACAGATCACTGGTTTATACAACCAGGTGGACCAGCAAGAGTGCCCTTTTAATCAGTGTACACCAATGGTATCTATTGAATACAAAAGGTGTCCATCCACTCCTCTATTGCTGAGAGCTATAATGTACACAACGTTTCTGTTCAGCTTATGGAAGGACCCAAATAGGGTTCAATGAAAGAGGTTAAAGCAGGTAATATTTTTGATGCAATCTGGCCCTATGTCACCAAACATCGGTACGCACGAACAGGTATAAAGGAAATGTATTTAAATTGTAAGCATTTTACTTCACACACAATACTGATGCTAATCCTCTCTAACAAACCAGATTTACTGGGAATAGTCTTAGAAATGTAAAAATCAAGTATTGTTTAAATCCATTCGATCAGCTAAAGGGCACAAGTAACATAAGTTATAGGCTTTTATTTGCCATAACAGTGCTGCAAATTGGTTTAGCGGCATATTTGCATGCCATGACGTATTAAGAGTGTACATCAATTTAATTAATGACATGACAAACAAGCTCTAACTTTCCAAAAGAGACGTATTTATTCACCAATAAGAAATGGAAGGAGCATGTTCCTTCTTATCTACTGCAAGCTCCAGGCACAGATGGTTAAAAATAAGATGGCACACTGTAAAATGAGAGAAAAGTATGATAAAGCCAGACATGCAGAACACGTTGACCAATACAGAGCATTACAGCTGATGTCATAGTGGGTGAATGAGGATGTTGACAAGGTTGGCTCATTAGAAGCAAATGATGTGCTAATGAGGGGCACTGACAAGGCCATAATCCATAGTCATTAAAAATAAACACACTTACAGAATCAAGCAGTGTTTGTATTAATATCAGAGAGAATCCGTTGGGTACATGGTTCATTTAATGAGTAGGAGGGAGTAGGCAAAAGTGTTTTTCTTGTAATCAGCATAGCCTGGCTACAACATAGATAATATATTGGCTTCATATTATTCAGCTGTAGCACACACTTTATTTACAAATTGCAAAAATAATTGTGGAGTAAAAAAAAATTGCTATCCATTTCCCAGATCCACAAGCTTCCCACATTACATTTTTCATTTATACTATTCATACTGCATATACCATTTTTTTCGGACTATAAGATTCACTGAACTATAAGACGCACCTAAAATTTGGAGGAGGAAAATAAGAAAAAAATATTTTTCATCAGACCTCAGATCAGATCCCCAAATAAGCTGCCCATTCTTCATCAGACTTCAGATCAGACCCCAAAATCAGAACCCCAAACTTCATTAGCCTCAGATCAGACCCCCCAACCTCTATCAGTCACAGATTATCCCCCTCATCAGCCTCAGCTTGGACCTCCATCAGCCTCAGATCAGACCTTATCAGCTCCAGATCAGACCCCATCAGCCCCAGAACAAACCCCATCAGCCCCAGAACAAACCCCACCAGCCCCAGAAGAGACCACATGCTAATGACCACTTCCATAATGAAGCCATCATTAGCATTCAGACTATAAGACGCACTGCCACTTTTCCTCACTTTTGGGGGAAAATTGCATCTTATAGTCTGAAAAATGTGGCACATATTTAAGCTCTAAATACACAACATACACATTAACAAATTGTTGATTTTACCAACAGATTCCCAGCGACCAAAGTCAATATTAACTAATTTATTCAGCAATTAATTGAATATTAACTAATTAATTCAGCAATTAACTGTCTTTGTATTGAACCTCTTTAATTGAAAGATGTTCCTTAATTATCCGTTGTGATTTATCAAAAGTTCTGATTGGTGGGGGTCAAAGTCTTGAGACCCCCGACTGATTGATGAAGTGAAAGACATAAGCACTCAGCTGAGCATTGTGTCAGTTTGGCTGTAAGTGGTTTGTTAGCTGAAGATGGCCTCATAGATGTCTTATGCGAGATTATGAAAGGTCAGTTACTCTGTGAATGGGCTTGTTAGGGCTATAAATATATCTATAACATTACAGGGGTTGACCACTTTCTGGTTACTGTTGGTTTTGACCAATATATTTGTAAGATGACTATATAGAACTTACTAATATAGCTTTTGTTGATATTCCATGCCATTCTCTATATTTGATAAGGTATTTGTCCTTGTTTGCCAAGTCTTTTGTGCTGTCTGCAAAGAGGTTTTGTCCATAAAATGGCTGCAGATGGAGGGTCATGTGACCAGGCAAATCACCTTCCATCAGCAACCATCTTATGGACAGGACAGATCACATCACCTAAAGATTCAGAACAACTTGACCCTGAAACGCATTGAAGTCAATGGGGACCCAAACTTTTGGGTACTAAAATGGCTCTAAAAATGTTATAGAAAGGGCTAGGCAAAAAACAGCAAAATGTGCTTAAGAACATGGCAAGTGCTCTGCAAACAAATGTGGATAGGGAAATAACTTAAAATAAAATAAATAAAAATTAAAAATAACAATCTTGAACTAGGAGAAGGAGGGGGATGTGGAGTAGGGGGATGAGGAGGCGGTGACCGTGGCGGTGTAGGTGGAGGAGGAAGCCAACACTGTATTTTTTTTTGTTTTGTTTTTTTAATTGGGGTAGCCCCCAAAATATTGGGACATATAAAAAAATAAAACAAAGAATAAGTGCACTGGAGTACAAGAATGGATGGTTGAGGCCGGTATAAATGTCTATTCTGCACAAGGTACAGACAAGTCCTGTGGGATCCATGCCTGGTTCTTTTAATGAACATGAGCTTGTCCACATTAGCTTTAGACAGGCGGCTGCGCTTGTCTGTGATAACGCCCCCTGCCGTGCTAAATACACGTTCAGACAATACACTGGCTGCAGGGCAGGCCAGCACCTCCATTGAATGGGGCAGACCCATCAATCAGTATGTGTAGGCGTGTGCACACATACTGCTCCACCATGTTGCTGAAATGCTGCTTCTTGCTAAGACGTTGCATATCAGCTGGTGGTGCTGGTTGTTGTGGCGTGGTGACAAAGCTTTTCCACATTTTGTCCAAGCTAACCCTGCCTTCTGAGGTGCTGGCGGTGTCCCGGCTGCGTTGGCAATCTCTTCTTCCTCCTCTGCCTTCGCCTTGTGCTTCCACTGAGGCCCTGGTGTCAGATGGCAATGCCATCAGCAGCGGGTTTACCAGCGTGCGCTTGTACTCGCGCATCTTCCGATCACGCTCCAGTGAGGGAATTAAGGACGGCACGTTGTCCCTGTAACGGGGATCCAGCAGGGTGGCAACCCAGTAATGAGCACAAGTTAGAATGTGGGCAACTTGGCGGTCATTGCGCAGGCACTGCAGCATGTATCAAGAAAAGAAGGATGTCCGGCACTGCTGGATTGTCTGGTGCAATTACTTCCTTTTCTTAACGTGGCAACAAGGATTGTACACACACACTGTAAAGCGGTAAAATTGACGCGTTTCAGACTGTAAAGTCCTTAGCTACGACTAAGGACTTTACAGTCCGAAACACGTCAATTTTACCGCTGTACAGTGTGTGTGTACAATCTTTGTTGCCACGTTAATAAAAGGAAGAAATTGCACCAGACAATCCAGCAGTGCCGGACATCCTTCTTTTCTTGAAACTACTTCTCAGATGCTTTTCTGAACGACCGTGCACGCTGAAATCGACATATGGGTGAGCTGGAAATTTTCTTTGACTGCAGCATGTAGTTGCTCATTTGTGCCAGGCTGCCCAGAGGCAAGGACATGCTGTCCTCTGTGGGAGGTGTATAGTCTGTGTCCTCGGTATCCCCCCAGCCATGCTGCAGTGATGGCCCTGAGCTGCTTTGGGTGCAACCCTGCTGTGAACATGGTTCCTCCTCATTCTCCCCTTCTTCCTCATCCTCCAGAACTGTGCCCTGGCTGGACAATTGTGTACCTGGCCTATGTTGAACCCACCCTCTGAGCCACTTGTGAATGACTGGCCTGATAACCGTGGAAATAATCCCTCCTCCTCCTGTGCCACATCCTCTTCCATCATCACCCGAAGCGTTTTTGTCAAGGAGACATAGAAGTGGGATAGTAACACTGAGAACGGCGTCATCGGCACTGGCCATGTTGGTGGAGTAGTTGAAACAGCTCAACAAGGCACACAGGTCTCGCATGGAGGCCCACTCAGTGGCGGTGAAGTGGTGCTGTTCCGCAGAGCTGCAGCTGAAACTCCACTATTGCCTGCTGCTGCTGCTAGCACAGTCTCTCCAGCATGTGCAAGGTGGAGTTCCACCTTGTGGGCATGTCACATATGAGGCAGTGAGCGGGAATGCCGAAGTTTCGTTGCAGCGCAGACAGTTGAGCAGCAGCAGTAGAGAACGCCGAAAGCGCGCACAGACGGTCCGCACTTTCTGCAGCAACTCTGACTTATCGGGGTAGTTTTTCAGGAATTTCTGTACCACCAAATTCAGCTCATGCGCTAGACAAGGGATGTGCATCAAACCGGCTAGGCCCAGAGATGCTACGAGATTTCGCTCATTATCGCACACCACCAGGTGTGACCAGGCCGGGCTTGAGGCTCAGTGGCACCAATCCCTCATTGGTCTGTTGTTCCATGCCCGTCCACAGCTCCTGCGAGGTGTGGGGTTAGTCCCCCAAACAGATGAGTTTCGAAACTGCCTGCTGTCGTTTTCCCCTGGCTGTGCTGAAGTTGCTGGTGAAGGTATTACACTGACTGGATGAAGAGGTGTTAGAGGAGGAAGAGGAGTAGGAGGAGGAGGCAACAGGGAAATGCCTACAAGACTCGGTGGCGGAAGGATATGTGCCAGACAGCTGTCCGCCTCAGGCCCAGCCGCCACTGTATTTACACAGTGTGCTGTTAGGGAGATATAACATCCCTGCCCATGCTTACTGGTCCACATATCGGTAGTTATGTGAACCTTGCCATAGATGGCGTTGCGCAGTGCACACCTGATTTTGTCCCCCACTTGTTTGTGCAGGATAATGGATGGCTCGCCTGGAAAAGTAGTGGCGGCTGGGAACGACGTACTATGGGACAGCCAAGGCCATAAGGTTTTTAAAACTCTTCGTCTCCACCAGATGGAATGACAGCATTTCAAAGGCCAGGAATTTTGAAATGCTGGCATTCAGGGCCAGGGATCACTGGTGGGTAGGGGTGTACTTCCTCTTTCGCTCCACTGTTTAGAAGATGGACAGCTGAACTCTGCCATGGGACATTGTGGTGCTGCTTGTTGAAGGTGACGGTTGTAGTTGCGTATCTGACACATCCTCTTTTTGCGGGGTGGCCGATGCCACTGTCACTCCAGAGGTGGAGGAAGAGGCTGAGACTGCAGAAGAAGAGGGAGCAGGAGGAGCCTGAGACCTGTCTTTGTTTTGGAGGTGTTTACTCCACTGCAGCTCGTGCTTTGCACTTAGATGCCTGCTCATGCAGGTTGTGCTCAGGTTTAGAACATTTATGCCTCGCTTCAGGCTCTGATTGCACAGCGTGCAGACCACCCGTGTCTTGTCATCTGCACATTGTCTGAAAAACTGCCACGCCAGGGAACTCCTTGAATCTGGCTTTATTGTGCTCGGTCATTGGGTGCGGTGGGCAGTAACAGGCGTACTGTCTAGGGGACGGCTGCTCTGCTATTGCACCCTGCTCCCTCTTTCGCTGTGCTGGTGGCTCTGTGAGACCACCGCCTCTCCCTCCAAACTGCAGAGGTCACTCGCATGACCTTGATTCCATGTGGGGTCTAGGACCTCATCATCCTCCACATCATCTTCCACCCAGTCTTCACCCATTCCCTCCTTATCAGTTTGCACACTGCAGAAAGCCGCAGCAGTTGGCACCTGTGTTTCGTTATAAGAGATGGGCTGCGATGGTCTTCCCATGTCCTCATCCTCAAACATAAGTGGTTGGGCATCAGTGCTCTCAATCTCTTTCACTTCTGGGGAAGGGCTAGGTAGATGGCTATGCAGAGCAGGGGTTTGTATATGGCAAAAGTGGGTTAATGTCACCCAAGAATGTAACAGAGGATTTATACAAATTTACATCCCTGTCACCTATGCAGAGAAGTGGTTTGTATATGGCAAAACTGGCAAAATGTCACCCACCAATGAAACAGATGATTTTTAGAGATTTACCTCCCTGTCATCTATGCAGAACAGGGGTTTGTAAACGGCAAAACTGGCAAAATGTCACCCAGCAATGTAGCAGACAATTTATACAAATTTACGTCCCTGTCACCTATGCAGAGCAGTGGCTTGTATATGGCAAAAATGGTAAAATGTCACCCACCAATGGAACAGACGATTTTTACAAATTACATCCCTGTCACCTATCTAGCACAAAAAGTGTCCTTTTTTTATAGCACCAATGTAAATGCAGTATGTTACAGTTGAATTGGACTGTCAGAAATGCAGCGTAGCACGCAAATTTGCTATCTAGCACAAAAAAAAATGTGCTTTTTATAGCAGCAATGTAACTGCAGTAAGTAATGTTTTAATTGGACTGTCAGAAATGTAGCATAGCACGTAAATTTACTATCTTGCAAAAAAAGTGTGCTTTTTTATAGCAGCAAGGTAACTGCAGTATTTAGCCATTTTATTAGACTGTCAGATATTCAGTGCCTGTTGCAGACAGATAAAATAATCGCTTTAGGTCACAAAAATATGTGACAGACTGATGTAATTGAATAATTTTCACTGCCAAGTATGCACTGCAGGCCGCAGGGGTACTTGAACGGCCAGAAAAGGGAATTTGTCCTCCTCTGAGCTGCCAGAACAGAATTAAAGTAATGTCCTTGGCACACAGGCAGTTCACATGCAGTTGCAAGGGCACTGCACTTGCAAAAATGGCCGCTGATGCCCACCGAACTAGCAGATGGATTAACCCCTTAAGGACGAAGGGCGTACATGTACGCCCTTCGTCCGCACCTTAAAGATGGCGCCCGGATCGGGCGCATGAGCTGCGGGTAAACGCTTGATTCATCAAGCTGACACCCGCAGCTCATGTCCGCGACCGGCAGCGATGCCGATCGCGGACATTTAACCCCTCAGATGCCGTGGTCAATCCTGACCATGGCATCTCATCGCGCAAAAAACGAAAGTTTCACTTTCGGTTTTTGCTCCGGCTCCCCTGATGGCCACAAGAGGGAGCCGGAGCATGCATGTAGTACCCTAGGTTTCTGTGAATGAAACCTAGGTTACTACATAGTATTCCTATGGAGCCTATGACTGTAATAGGCTCCATAGGAAATATGCGATTTTCTCATATATTCCAATGCTATTGCACACAGGTCCTGGCAGATGTACCTTTCAAACCTAGGAACTAGGTGCAGTTCCTTTGCTAGATTCTGCAGGACATGTGACATTGAAGATGATGTCATCACAGGTCCTGGCAGATGCACTGTTTTTACCTGAGAACTACACTTTACACTGTGCAGTTCCCTTACAGGACCTGTGATGACATCATCAAAGGTCCCTTAGCTTTAGAAACATAGACAGGAGCAATTAGGGGTCGGGAACTCTCCTCCACTGCGGGCCCCTCTTCCTCAAGGGCCCCATAGCAATTGCGTTGTCTGCCTTTATGGTAGGTACGCCACTGGGTTTGCTCAACCCTAGTTATGATGGATTTGATGGTGCTCCTGGGGATCATCAAAGATTTGACTATTTTTTTTAACCTAACCCTGACTTGTACATTGTCCCTTACTTGTTTAAAGAGTTCCTTGGTTTTCATGGCAGTGTTTGGTTAGTGATACCTCTTGCAGTGTTGCAGTCTCTGGTGCCTTTCAAAAACATTTCACTAATTATGTGACTCCTGAATGTAATTGGTTGCACCAGAGCTTTTTATGGGCTTCCTAACAAAGGGCATATATTAGATAGTCAGAGACAACAGTTTAATAGCCATGTCCACTAAGTGCATTGAATATCAGTCTGCCTTAGCTCACCCACCTCCCTTTCTTTTTATGCTCTTCCCATCTGCCCTACAAAATTCGTTCAGGCATCAATAGCGCACATAAGAAGCCAGGCAGCAGCGGATGTCCCCCCCCCCCCCCATACCCTGAACGGGACGCCTCAGGTAAATCAATATACATAGCACTATGCCAGCATTGTTTTGCCTATTCAACTGTGTCTCTGACTATCTAATATACAAACTATGACTTATTTTTAGGAATACTTCTTCTTTTATAATTTTATGTGTAACCTTACGAATTTACAATCCGTCACCCCACAAAGTCAATTTTCGGATTATACATGCCAATTGTTATAACTCTAGATCACAAAGGCTTTTATTACCATATAAAAAACATATACTAATTCATATATATTACAGTCCATATTAAACTATCATCTTCAATGGTTTTAGGAATCATTTTTTGTTCTAGGTATATGATGGTATATATAATGGTACAGTGACTCTTATGTTGACTTTATTAATTTTATGTTAGTTTTTATTCACATTTTAATTCATGTTTTATATCAAATCCTTTTTTATTACACAATTTCTTGTAGACTTGATAAAGGGGACGTTAAGACCCCGAAACGCGTTGTCTCTGTAATAAACTTTGTTGCATCCAGTACCGGGTTGTGGTTATGCACCTTTTGATCATCCACTGACAAGCTCACTATATAGTGACAAGCTCAAATACTAGTTCTACCAGTTTCCCAAGTGGCGAACCGGCCATCACCCCAAGGATATTCAGACGGATCTGGCAGCACCAACCCGTCACCTGTACATTCCCTATAACCCGCCTCCAACATAGTTGCACCCAATTCTGGTGCGACTGGCACAGGTGAGTAAACGTACTCCACCTGTTTTTGGAGTTAAAGGGGTTCCCAAACACTCTCACCCTATGAGCGCCTTTCTCATCTTCTGGCCATAAAAACACCCCTTAACTTTGACCTTCACAGCAGCCCACCCCTTTAACAGTGAGTTGCACAGCACCCCAACCCCTTAAGAGTGACATCCACAGGGGCCCGCCCCTTTAATTGTGACCTCTACAGCACCCCGCCCCTTAACACTGACCTCCATAGCAGAATGTCCCCTTAACTATGACCTCCACCATACTCTGCCCCCTTAACAGAGACCTCCACAGTACCTGCCCCTTTTACAGTGACTGCCAAAGTACCCTGCTCCCTTAAAAGTTACCTCCACAGTACACAACTCCTTTAACCACATCAGCCCCCCTAGCTTAAACACCCTTAAAGACCAGGCCACTTTTTTCAATTCTGCACTACGCTACTTTCACCGTTTATTGCTCGGCCATACAACTTACCACCCAAATGAATTTTACCTCCTTTTCTTCTCACTAATAGAGCTTTCATTTGGTGCTATTTCTTTCTTGCTGACATTTTTACTTTTTTTGATATTTTACTTTTTTTGATGAAATTTTTGCAAAAAAATGATATTTTTCACTTTATGTTGGAAAATTTGTCAAATAAAACTACATTTCTCTAAAAATTTTTCTCTAAATTTATAGTTCTACATGTCTTTGATAAAAAAAAATGCAATAAGTGTATATTTATTGGTTTGGGTAAAAGTTATAGCGTTTACAAACTATAGTGCAAAAAGTGAATTTCCGCACTTTGACTTTCTGAGCACCTGTCCTGTTTCCTGACGTACTACAATGCCCAGACAGTAGAAATACCCCATAAATGACCCCATTTCCGAAAGTAGACACCCTAAGGTATTCACTGAGGGGCATAGTGAGTTCATGGAAGTTTTTATTTTTGTCACAAGTTAGCGGAAATGGATTTTTTTTTTTTTTTACAAAGTCTCATATTCTACTAACTTGTGCCAAAAATACAATTTTACATGAACTCACCATACCCCTCACAGAATACCTTGGGGTGTCTTCTTTCCGAAATGGGGTCACTTGTGGGGTATTTATACTGCCCTGGCATTTTAGGGGCCCCTAGCTGAGAATTCAATGCGTAGAATGCTCTGTAAATCTAGCGTACTATTGATTTAGGTTCATTTGCGATCTTGGATGCAAAGTGGCACACATGGGGTATTGCCGTACTCAGGAGAAGTAGGGCAATGTGTTTAGGGTGTATTTTTACATATACCCCTACTGGGTGTGAAAAATATCTCTGTAAATGACAACTTTGTTTAAAATTTTTAAAAAAGTTGTCATTTACAGAGATATTTCTCACACCCTGCATGGGTATATGTAAAAATACACCCCAAAACACATTGCCCTACTTCTCCTGAGTACGGCGATACCCCATGTGTGCCACTTTTTTGCATCCAAGATGCGCAAATGGGCCCTAAATCCAATGAGTACCTTTAGGATTTTACAGGGCATTTTTACGCATTTGGATTCCAAACTGCTTTTGACGTTTAGGGGTCCCTAAAATGCCAGGACAGTAAAAATAGCACACAAGTGACCCCATTTCGGAAAGTAGACACCCCAAGGTATTCGCTGATGGGCATAGTGAGTTCATGGAAGTTTTTATTTTTTGGCACAAGTTTGCGGAAATTGATTTTTTTTTTTTTTTACAAAGTCTCATATTCCACTAACTTGTGCCAAAAATAAAATGTTACATGAACTCACCATACCCTCACGGAATACCTTGGGGTGTCTTCTTTCCGAAATGGGGTCACTTGTGGGGTATTTATACTGCCCTGGCATTTGAGGGGCCCCTAAACGTCAGAAGCAGTTTGGAATCCAAATGCGCAAAAATGTCCTGTGAAATTCTAAGGTAACTCATTGATTTAGGTCCTTTGCGCATCTTGGCTGCAAAGTGGCACACATGGGGTATCGCCGCACTGGAGAAGTAGGCAATGAGTTTTGGGTGTCTTTACATATACTCCCTACTGGGTGTGAAAATATCTCTGTAAATGACAACTTTGTATAAAATTTTTTAAAAAGTTGTCATTTACAGAGATATTTCTCTCACCCAGCATGGGTATATGTAAAAATACACCCCAAAACACATTGCCCTACTTCTCCTGAGTACGGCGATACCCCATGTGTGCCACTTTTTGCAGCCAAGATGCGCAAAGGGGCCCTAAATCCAATGAGTACCTTTAGGATTTCACAGGTCATTTTTACGCATTTGGATTCCAAACTGCTTCTGACGCTTAGGGGCCCCTAAAATGCCAGGGCAGTAAAAATACCACACAAGTGACCCCATTTCGGAAAGTAGACACCCCAAGGTATTCGCTAATGGGCATAGTGAGTTCATGGAAGTTTTTATTTTTTGGCACAAGTTAGCGGAAATGGATTTTTTTTTTTTTTTTTTACAAAGTCTCATATTCCACTAACTTGTGCCAAAAATAAAATTTTACATGAACTCACCATACCCCTCACGGAATACCTTGGGGTGTCTTCTTTCTAATATGGGGTCACTTGTGTGGTATTTTTACTGCCCTGGCATTTTAGGGGCCCCTAAACGTCAGAAGCAGTTTGGAATCCAAATGCGTAAAAATGTCCCATGAAATTCTATAGGTACTCATTGGATTTAGGGCTCTTTGCGCATTTGGCTGCAAAGTGGCACACATGGGGTATCGACGTACTTGGGAGAAGTAGGGCAATGTGTTTTGGGGCGTATTTTTACCTATACCTTACTGGGTGTGAAAATATCTCTGTAAATGACAACTTTGTATAATTTTTTTAAAAAGTTGTCATTTACAGAGATATTTTTCACACCCAGTATGGGTATATGTAAAAGTACACCCCAAAACACATTGCCCTACCTCTCCTGAGTACAGAGATACCACATGTGTGACACTTTTTGCAGCCAAGTTGCGCAACTCGGCCCTAAATCCAATGAGTACCTTTTAGGACGGTATTTTTACGCATTTTTCTTCTCACGCTTCAGGGCCCCTAAAATGCCAGGGCAGTATAAATACCCCACATGTGACCCCATTTTGGAAAGAAGACACCCCAAGGTATTCTGTGAGGGGCATGGCGTGTTCATAGAAGATTTTTTTTTTTGCACAAGTTAGCGGAATTTGATTTTTTTTTTGTTTTTTTTCACAAAGTCTCCCTTTCCGCTAACTTGTGACAAAAAGTTCAATCTTTCATGGACTCAATATGCCCCTCAGCGAATACCTTGGGGTGTCTTCTTTCCGAAATGGGGTCACATGTGAGGTTTTTGTACTGCCCTGGCATTTGAGGGTCACCGCAATCATTACACGTATGGCCAGCATTAGGAGTTTCTGCTATTCTCCTTATATGGAGCATACGGGTAATGAGATTTTTTTTCCGTTCAGCCTCTGGGCTGAAAGAAAACGAACGGCACAGATTTCCTCATTCGCATCGATCGATGTGGATGAAAAAATCTCTGCCAAAAAATATGCAAGAAAAAAAAAGAGGGGCCTGGCGATTGCCAGGACATAGGGGCTCCGCCCAAACATCCATACCCACTTCAGCTCCTATGTCCTGGCAAACGTGATTTCTCCATTCACATCGATCAATCCATCGGTGTGGAGGAAGACATCTTTGCCAGATTTTTGATACAAAGTGTTTGCCAAAGCATATGAACTCCAACACCTCTCCTCAGCTCACATGCCAGGGCAAACGTACCTGTCCTGCAGAGGAGAAATCTCGTCTTGCAGCGCCGCATACACTGACTTCACGTGTCTTCTGATAGCAGCAATGCTTCTCTCAGAATGCACATCAGTGCTGCGGCGTTTAGTCGGTTGGTCCGTTGGTCTGTTGGTATACCTGGAAAATAAAGGGTGGTTATGGGGGAGAAGAAGAAAACAGGCAGCAGGCACATGACTTGAACGTTGCAAACTTTATAAAACCAGAACATTTTAAAACTTTTATAAAACATGAACATAAAAACCTGAACTAACTCAAGATTTTTCTTTTTCTTGCTACCTGTTTAATTTTTTTTTTTGTTTTCCATGTCACTCTTTATTTTCCTAGCAGAAACCTCTCCTTTCCCATGGGACAATGTGTAAAGTGTAAATCACACAGAGATGGTGCGAAGTACATTATACGCAGTTATCCCAAGTGAAAGGAGACGTTTCTACCGTTTCACACTTCTGCTGTAGCACACCAGCACCATCCCTATGTGTTAGGGTCTCTCAAAACCTAGTGTCCTGAGAGACCCTAGAGCCTGAGTGGAAAAAAACTACCTGTGTAGTGCTGTCCCTAGGTCCCTAAGTGTACCTGAGTGTGGTACTTCCGGAAACACTCTCCAAGGCATAGGGCAGGGTGGTCAGGACAGTCAGGACAGAAATAGCGGGTGTCACGCCTTATTCCACTCCTGCTACAGACACGACATCTTTTCGGGGTGGCGGTTGGTTTGAGGTACCCGGCACAACGCTAGGGAAGTGCCGCTCGTGTAGACGGCTAACTACACTGGTGGATGGGGCCACGGAACCTCCTGGGTACAGGAGGTTCTCGATGATCTCTTCCTGGAATTTGAGGAAGGATCCCGTTCTCCCAGCCTTACTGTAGAGAACGTAACTGTTATATAGAGCCAATTGAATCAAATATACAGACACCTTCTTATACCAGCGTCTGGTCTTTCGGGAAACCAAATAAGGGGCCAACATCTGGTCGTTGAAGTCCACCCCTCCCATGTGGAGGTTATAGTCGTGGACCGAGAGGGGCTTTTCAACGACACTGGTTGCCCGTTCAATTTGGACTGTCGTGTCTGCGTGAATGGAGGAGAGCATGTAAACGTCACGCTTGTCTCTCCATTTCACCGCGAGCAGTTCTTCGTTACACAGTGCAGCCCTCTGCCCCCTTGTAAGTCTGGTGGTAATGAGCCGTTGGGGGAAGCCCCGGCGACTAGGTCGCACGGTGCCGCAGCAGCCAATCTGTTCTAGGAACAAATGCCTGAAGAGGGCCACACTTGTGTAAAAGTTGTCCACGTAAAGATGGTACCCTTGCCGAATAAGGGTGACACCAAGTCCCAGACTATCTTCCCACTGCTCCCCAGGTAGTCAGGGCAACCGACCGGCTCCAGGGTCTGATCTTTTCCCTCATAGATCCGAAATTTGTGCGTATAGCCTGTGGCCCTTTCACAGAGCTTATACAATTTGACCCCATACCGGGCGCGCTTGCTTGGGATGTACTGCTTGAAGCCAAGGCGCCCGGTAAAATGTATTAGGGACTCGTCTCACGCAGATGTTTTGTGCAGGGGTATACAAATCTGCAAATTTCTGGTTGAAATGGTCTATGAGGGGCCGAATTTTATGGAGCCGGTCAAAAGCTGGGTGGCCTCTGGGACGGGAGGTGGTGTTGTCACTAAAGTGCAGGAAACGCAGGATGGTCTCAAAACGTGTCCTGGACATGGCAGCAGAGTACATGGGCATGTGATGAATTGGGTTCGTGGACCAATATGACCGCAATTCATGTTTTTTGGTTATGCCCATGCTGAGGAGAAGGCCCAGAAAAGTTCTAAGTTCGGAAACTTGGACTGGTTTCCACCGGAAAGGCTGGGCATAAGAGCTTCCCGGGTTGTCGGCGATAAATTGAGTGGCATATCTGTTTGTTTCTGCCACGACTAGGTCATAGAGCTCCGCAGTGAAAAACAGCTCAAAAACCCCAGCGCCGATCCTATCTGAGCTGTTTCCACCCGAACTCCTGACTGGGCGGTGAAAGGGGGAACTAATGGTGCGGCTGAAGTTGGGGGCTGCCAATCAGGATTTGCCAGCACCTCAGGGACTCTAGGGGCTCTACGGGCCTGTCTGCGCGGTGGCTGCGACGGGGAAACTACTGCACGTGCCACCGTACCAGCTTCTACTGCCCTTCTGGTGCTCGCCACTTCACCATGTTGTACGGCAGTGCTGGTAGAAGGTCCAGGACGGGCTGCGCTGCTGGTGTATGCCTCACCACGTAATCCGGCAGCGCCAGCCCCACTCTGCTGCCCTTGAAGCGGATCCTGCGCAACCTGCGGTCTAGCAACACGGGGCCGGGTACGCCTGCTTCTATCAGGGACCTCCACCTCCTCGTCAGAACTTTGAGTCAGAGAGCCACTGCTCTCTACAGGTTCGTATTCTGACCCGCTAGATTCGTCAGATGAGGGTTCCCATTCCTCATCCGACTGGGTCAGAATCCTGTAGGCCTCTTCAGAGGAATACCCCTTGTTTGACATTTGGGCGTCTAAATTTAGGGGTATTCCCTGAGACTACCCAAGAAAAAAAGCAAGCCTGTCTTACAATTGAGAGGGTAGCGAGTACAGAAGCCGCTGCGATTGATAAAAAGATCAAAACTGATTTTTTTATTGCCGCAGCGCTTGTGAAGGGATTGTGCAGTGATTACAAAAAAAATAAAAATTTTTTGTCACTGCGGCGGGGCGGGCGTGGGTGAACGCAGGTGTGGGCGACCGATCAGGTCTGATCGGGCAAACACTGCGTTTGGGGTGGAGGGCGAACTAAAGTGACACTAGTACTATTATATATCTGACCGTGATCAGTTCTGATCACTTACAGATACTATAAAGTACAAACGCTGATTAGCTCTACGCTAATCAGCGAACCAGTGACTGCGGTGCGGTGGGCTGGGCGCTAACGCTAACTACCTACCAAAGGGGCCTAAAGTAATCTAAACCTAAAAGTCAATCCTAGTGAAAAAAAAAAGTGACAGTTTACACTGATCACTTTTTCCCTTTCACTAGATGATTGACAGGTGCTGCAAGGGGTGATCAAGGGGTTAATTTGGGTGATGGGGGGCTGATCAGGGGCTAGTGTGTGGTGCTTGGGTGTACTCACAGTAAGGTGTGCTCTCTCCTGGCTCCAACCGACGAAAAGGACCCAGGAGAGAGCACAGAAGCCATTTAATCCATCATATTTACAAATATGATGGGTTAAATGGCTTCTCATTCGTTTTTTTAAAAGTCATCAGCCCGCCAGCGCTGCCGATTGGCTGGCAGGCTGATGACTAACTCCTCCTGCGCCTTTTGCCATGCGCGATGTGCGCATGCGCGGGCGCATCTATGCGAAATCTCGCGTCTCGCGAGATCACGCGTAGATGCGTCCGAACAGAAGAGCCCGGCCGCCGCGAGAACGCGATCCTGCGTGCGGCGGTCCGGGAGAGGTTAACTGTGACCTTACAGTATTGACTTAAGTCTTGTTAATAGTGATTTCCATAATAACCCACCCCCTTAACAGTGACCTCCACAGAGCTCCATTCCCTTAAAATGTGACCACCTTAACAGTGACCTCTACAGCACCCTGCCCCCTAATACTTACCTCCATAACAGATCGACCTCTTAACTGTGACCTCCACAGCAACCGCCCCTTTAAGATTGACTGGTACAGTACCCCGCTGCCTTAAAAATGACCCCAACATCGGCTGCCCCTTTAATAGTGACCTCCACAATCCCCTGCCCCCTTAACAGAAACCTCCACAGCATCCTGCCCTTTTAACAGAGACCTTTACAGCACCCGCCCCTTTAACAGTGACCTCCACAGCAGCCACCTCTTTATTAGTGACCTCCACAGTACCCTATCTCCTTATCAGTGATTTCCACAATAACCCGCCCCCTTAACAGTGACTCTGTCCCTTAACACTTACCTCCATAGCAGACTGTCCCCTTAACTGTGACCTCGACAGCAGCCTGCTCCTTTAACTGTGACCTCCACAGCACTCTGCTCTCTTAACAGTGTCATCCAAAGCGTCCTGCCCCTTTTAAGGTGACCTACAGCAGTGAAGAAAATTGGCTGAGTTGTTATGGAAACCTGGTGTAAAACTGTGTGCATGTCGAAATTGAAGGACCTGCAAGCTTATTTTTATTTTTTGGGAATATCTCAGGAACGATACGCCCTAGGTAGCTGAGACCCAGTCTAAGATCTCCCCGGACACCCAATGTACCTGTGTGCCAAATTTCGTGCAGATCCACCCAATGTACCTGTGTGCCAAATTTCGTGCAGATCAGCCCAGTCGTTTGGTCGCGCATAAAGAACAGATAGACAGACAAAAACTCATTTATATATATATATATATATATATATATATATATATATATATAGTTGCAAATTGCCAGGAATCCTCACAGAAACAAGACATAATCCCAGGGATTGAAAACTATATTTCCTATGTAATCCTCTATTGGCAGGGAAAACAACAGATTTCTACTGAGGTCTTGCTTTTTTTTTTCTTCTTCCACTACTTTCCAGTAATTGATTGTAGAAAACTGTATGGCCTTTGCTCCCTTTTCACCTCCCGTTACAGCTGTCAAATTCTTCCATTCACAGAGTTGTCAGGGTAACTAGTTTCCAAAACACCAGGCTGAAATGAAAACCCCTGGGATTTACAGGGGATGTTCATCTCTCTACTCTCCTCAGAGTCAGAAGAGGGCAAGAAAAGAAAAGCGTAGCAAATTAAGCTCAAATATAAGTATTGCCCACACTGCATAGAATTGCTTTAACATACTATAGAAAATGTTCCTTTGCTTTAAGTAGACTCAGTCTTTTGCCATTCTAGTTCTTACACTATTTCCATTCTCACACATGGCCATTCCTTGTGTTCTGCATTTTAAAGATGCCTTATTGAAATGAATTCAAATGTACAGTTTTAACCTGACTGCATGATGTCTCTTGTGGCCCTCATCTGAAAGGCCTATGAAATATGAATTGTGTATTTCTAAGTACTGTGCTGCTGTGACAAGTGAGCTTCCAAGATTTCAAATAAATATCTTGCTCAAAGAAAAATACATTAGGCACACGTTCAGCTATTCAACACAGTGGTTAACCTTAAAAGCATGAATTCCCAGGACTTCGGGGATTTGGATCAACAGTGTTAGCGGCGTGCCCATAATTAAAAAAGAAAGCGCTATGAGTGGATGTGCAGCACGGTGTCACAACTGGTCTGGCATGTTTCTCTCATCTCAGCTGTCACAGACGGCACTGCCACCCCATGTCTCACATGAACAGTTGCTGGAGTAGACTGGAGGGATGAGGATAGCAAATGTCCTTGTATTAACTATTAGTGTTTGTGAATGTGTAGTTCCTCTAGGCTATATAAGGGACATTTATCAAGACTGCTCCAGTCTTGATCCCTCTGTACCAGAGTGAAATCTGGTTAATTTATTAAGAGGCAGATGCCTCTCAATAAATTAGTCACAACTTTGGCAGTTTATGTGCCAGAATCTAAAGTCTTCACCAGCTATGGACTGATGTTGACTTCAGTTACAACTTAAGTTATTTTCTACTGTAAGTTATGGTAAATCTGGCGGGCTACTTAAAGCTCCCCTTCCACTAAGCCCCACACCTTAATTCTAGTTCAATAAATATCTGACCCCCATACCTCCTCAGGGACATACCTCTCAGATCAAGTTCTATGTCCAAACTCATTAAAATGCCTTGTGTTCTCATCATATTTCTCGTTTTCTTTATGTTCACCTGATCTGTGATGTTCAGATGAATACAAAGAAGAAAACAAGAAATATAGACAACAATGGCTAGGCATTTCAGTGAGGTTTAACATATGTGATCTGAGATGCTGTGTCCCTTAGGAGGTATGACGATCGGATATTGACCAGATTAGAATTATGTTATTACTGAGAGAGATGATTTGGATTGTCCAAATAAATGAGGTTTGCAGTTTCAGCTCCTTTTTGTAATATACATAGGTGCGGTATTAGTTCCACAAGTGTGCCATTTGTATATGGGTGTTTTTAAATGTATTGCATTCATATATTATGTGTTTTAAATGTATTAGATTTATTGTATGTTTTAGGATTTGTATTATTATGATGTATACTGTCCTGATTATTATTGTTACAGTTGGTTAAATGATCATGTTTCCAGATGAGTGAATCGAAGCTTTTGATTCACATCGGGTGCGAATTTCCTCACGCTTTATGTTAACGAATTGTAATCTTTCCTAACATGGCGGTTACCATGGCAGCTACCATGGTGGCTAAAATGGCGGCTTTACGTGTGAGGACATGAGGCAAGGAACTCTGGGAAGGCTGGATGAACCATAATGCCATGCATGCAGCCAATCAGCAGTCAGCCAGTCTGGTGATGTCACATCCCTATACATAGAGCGGTATTTCAGTAATACATGAAAAATATAAACGCACTGCACGTTTGCAGTCATTTCTGGTGAAAGCATATAGTGTCGTATTTCAGTACTACAATAAAAATATATACGCACTTGACTCTTTAATTGTATTCTGGTTAAAGCGTATAGTGGCTTTTTTCCATCCAACAAGAAATATATATTCTTGGGTCACTTCAGAACATCTGTAGTTATTTCTGGTGAAAGGGTATAGGGGCGAATTATAGTAAAAAAAGGAAAAATATATATGCATTTCACTGTTGCGGTTATTTCCGGTGAAAGCCTTTAGGGTCATATTTTAGTTCTACAAGAAAAATATTTGCGCACTTCACTCTTTTATTGTTTTCTGGTTAAAGCATATAGTGGCCTATTTCAGTCCAACAAGAAATATATATTCTCGGGTCACTTCTGCAGTTATTTCTGGTTTAAGGGTATAGGGGCGTATTTCATTAAAAAAGAAAAAAATATATATATATATATATATATATACGCACTGCACTGTTGCAGTTATTTCTGTTAAAAGCATATAGGGGCATATTTCAGTACTTCAAGAAACACAGTTGCAAGAAAAAGTGCGATCTTCGGTCCGCCCCTATACATCATGATTGAGCAAACTTTGACCCTGTACCTCACAGTCAGCAGACACATTTCAGCCAATCAGCATACCCTTCCTCCCAGACCCTCCCATCTCCTATCAAAAAGCAAGGACAGCATCCATCTTAGATTCATTCTGAAGCTGCAGTGTCCACTCCAGTCCTCAAAGACTCATCTGCTGTAAGGACAGCGTCCTTACATCAACCCAAAAAGCCATTTTTAGGGCTGGTACATGAGTCTGCTTTTTTTAAATTTTTATATATATATTATATTGCAGCTGCCTGCCTGTGTGTGAGAGGCCGCAGGCCCACAGACTGAACTGTGTGCCAACACTCATATCGGGTGGCACAGTACCTTGCAGATAAAAAAGTTATTTAATTTTTACCCTTAAATATAATTTCAGAGGCCACATACCCTGAACTCGAAAAATTCTGAGGACATAGTTGACTGGCTTACACAGGACACCCAATCTTCTACAGCTTCCGCTCAGAACCTTGATGTACCATCCGCCTCCAGCTCAGCTTTGGGCACCTCTCAAGTTACCACTCGCCCGCCCGCCGCCACCACAACTAGCACCACAGCCGCCTCATTTAATCTGTCAGAGGATTTATTTACACATCAGTTGGAAGAAATAAATGATGCGCAACCATTATTGCCAGAGGATGTAGATAACAGGGATATGTCTCAGTCAGGCAGCATTACACACATGGACGAACGGTGTGATGATGATGTTGTACCCGCTGCTGCTTCCTTTGCTGAGTTGTCAGATACAAGTGAAGCAGTTGATGATGACGATGTGTTTGTGGATGTCACGTGGGTGCCCGCTCGAAGAGAAGAAGAACAGGGGGAAAGTTCAGATGGGGAGACAGAGAGGAGGAGGAGACGAGTTGGAAGCAGGGGGAGGTCGTCGTAAGAGCTAGTGGCACAGTCAGACAGCATGTATCGGCACCCGGGGTCAGCCAGACAGCACGCCAATCAACACATGCTGTTGCCACCACCAGAATGCCGTCATTGCAAAGCTCAGCAGTGTGGCATTTTTTTGTGTGCCTCTGATAACAGCGATGCCATTTACATCCTTTGCCAAAAGAAACTGAGTCGTGGGAAGTCCAAAACCCACCTAAGTACAACTGCTTTGCGAAGGCACATGATCTCACATCACAAATGCCTATGGGATCAACACATAAGTACAAGCAGCACACAAAATCAAAGCAACCATCCACCTCCTGGTCCAGCATCTTCAGACAGGTCAACCACTGCTGTCCTCCTTGCCCCCTCTCAACCACCCGCCACTCCGCCTCTCACCTTTAGCAGTTCCTGCTTATCTGCCCACAGTCAGGTGTCTGTTAAGGAAATGTTTGCTACAGCAGCAGCTGCAACAATATCTAATTTTTCAGGCATGTGTACATTCCTAATTTTTCTGGCCTCTGGTGCTGCACTGTGGCTGCAAAAACAAAACAAAAAAAAGGCACATACATGTGTTGATTCCCCTTCGTGATAGTTATCTTGTTGTGTTGAAGGGGCTTGCGTATCACAATGAAGCGATCACCTCTATGAGTGTGTTGGCAATTTTGGCACACCCCAGATGATAAGGTCGTTGCTTCATTGTGAACAGACCAAAAGCGATCGGCTGGATAATTTTTCATACAAAAAACATTAATTTTCTTTGTGATTATCTAAGGTGATCATTAAAGCCTACTAGGCCAACAATGGGTCCAAACTGCAGAATCATTGTTTTCTGGGTCACTTAACTGTCACTGAACTGCCTCAACACAACCATAGGCTTTGAAAAACCGCCATCACCTGCAATCTCCCAAACGTGCGCACAAGCTCAGTCATCACTACACCAAGATTGACGCATAGAGGAATAAAATTTATGTCATGAGTGTGTCAACTATTGACAACTCTTTGCGGTTGTCTAAAATCTATTCAATACATGTCCCCTGAAAGGGGACGTAACAGGGATTAAACTGATAAGAATAGTAGTACTTAACACACCACTCATATAGGGTGTCACAGTACATTGCGCGGCGCACGCGCAGTGCCCCAAATTAGAAGTAAGAGGACCAACCAACCATCTTTTTCCATCTCCCGGTTCCTAAAATCTATTCCATTCACCGGCTCCTGATAGGGGACAAAACCGAGATTAAACTAGGAAGAACAGATTTTTTTAATTTAAAAAAAAGATGACAGCCTCTGCGGAGCTGGGTATTTTTTGACTGCGTTACTGAACGCTCATGCACAATGGCTGTAGGCTCATACGTCCTTTTGCGGAGGTGACAAACCTGGTCAGTCAAACCCAAGGCAACATCATCAACCTCATCCCATATGTTTTTTCTGGAGCGTGCCCTGTGAAGAGTGCTGGATCAGGCTGTAGATGAGCATGAAGAGAGAAGAGTTGTGGTCACCATCACCACCAGAAGCAGCCTTGTCGTTGTCGACTGCTGGACCTGCGGCAACGCAGAGAGAGGAGTCTGAAGAAGAGGAGTCAGAGGAGGAAGGTGGCTTTGAGGAGGTGGAAGACCAACTACAGCAGGCGTCCCAGGGGGCTTGTTGTCACCTTTTGAGGACCCTTGGTGCTGTGTGGAGGAAGAGATCTTTATTGATGTTAGTGAGGACAAGGAATGGGACATGGCTAGCTTGGTATTCAACCTTGTGCAAATGAGGAGTTTGCGGTTGTGCAAATGGACTGTTTGTGATTGTTTGTGGTGCTTTAAATGGGTAGTTTGGTCTGTTAGGGTTTGGTCTGTCACTGTGAAGCGGGCGTAACCCTTACACTACCTGATCAATACAACATCATACCTGATCATATACACACACTGGATGTTTTAAAGCACGTTATTCCAAACAATTTAGGGATGTTAGGTGATTTATGCCCTTTATGGATTAAAACCCAACTCTGCATCAATGTTATGTTCGTGACATCTCTAACTACATGCAGTTGGCTCAGTTTCACTTTTCAGCGAGGAAAAGCTACTAGAGGACAGTCAGCAGCTACTGCCACTGCCCAGTAAAGATGTGGAGGAGACATTCGCCGCTTCCTCCGCTAGGCGGGCAAGTATTGATGAGAAGAGTGGCACGGGAGCTTGTGTTGCCAGTGGTCAGGCTTCTGACCCAGAGGCCGTTGAGGAGGACATCAGTGATTTGCAGACACTACTTAATGATGATAAAGCCGATCGCACTTGGGAGCCGGGAGAAGAAGGGGCTTCGTCATCATCAGGAGAAGAGGGTGGCAGCCTGTCCGTCAGGCAGCGGCTGAGCCAGCAATTCGCTAGGGTGGCCGGGAGTCAGCAGGGTGGCAGCAGTGGGAGGTCGAGAGCCAAACGTGTACGGGGTAGACCACCCGCTTTGCAGCAGCCTACCTGTCTGGAAAGGAGTGGTGCACAGGTTCACGGAAGCAGCGGCGTTAGCAGTCAACAACTGAGTAGTGTTGGGGGGAAAATAAGTTACTCAGCAGTGTGGCAGTTTTTTGTGAAGCTGCCGGTGGAGGTCAACATGGCCATATATAGAATACGTGGGCTGAAGGTGAAGCATGGCTAGGGTGACAATGTTGGCACCACGGCCCTACGTCAACATATGCAGCATCACCATCAAGGAGAACCGTGGCTCCGATGTGGGGGTCCAGCCTGCCACAGCTACTGCTACATCACCCAGTGGCATGCACCCAGTTTCAGCCAGTCAAGGCTCCACCACCTCAGCCGAAGGGATCTGTCTGCCAATCCTGTAGTAGAAAAACCAGGTCCTTTTGTAGTACTATATGCTCTTTTAGATATAAGAAGACTTGCAAGTGTAAGCAACCACCACCGATGAAATAAGACTCGTGTACAGTCTGCTTAGTTCCAAGAAATTCTGTGTGTCTGTTAACATGTCTCAGACCTTTTACTGGGCAAACTCTGCCTTCAATGGCACATGGCCGCCCAAAATTATTACAGATAGGCAGGTGCAATCCACCTCATGCCTTAACCAATAGGAATACATTTCAGATTTGGACATCTCCTGAGAGTGCCTAAGGGTGGAGCTCAAACATGTACATGTGGCCTGCTGGCCACAATCCACCACCACGCCCAAGACATGTGCAAATGCTTCCAAATGAATCAGCCTGTTCCAAAATGGATACAGCCCTATTAATCGGACAACATCCATTTTAGCCCAGTGCAAGTCTCCTACCGACCCAAAGTGAACCTCTGGTAGACATTGTTCCGAAAGGGGGATCAGTCCCTGAGGTAGGTCTTTTAAAACAGGGTCTACCAAGAAAGGTAAAATAGCATTCAAATGGACACCAGTCTCACCAACTAATGTATAGCAGCATGTTGGGGCACTCATTGTTCAGTGAGACTGGGATCAGTGTGCTATACCCCACAGTTGCTGATGAAGAGCTTTCACTAAGAACATTGCTCTCAGAGCCAGCAGCCATTAGATCCCCCTCAAACCAACAGTGGCGGTTTTCACGTAAGGGAGCTGGAGACCGAGTGCTGATCTATAGAATTTCTCTGGTACCGCAGTGACCTGGTCACTCTCTCTCATGACCGTAATCTGGTCAGACTTTACACAGGGAGGCATATACATAATAAACCAATATAACATTCCTAAGCTAAAGAGAAAGTCCATTATAGTCATCCTATGCTAATAAAAATTTCCATGACAATCCCATCTTCTGCTGGTCCAGATGCTCCTGCTCCTACTCCTCGTCAGTCATTCCATCAGCAATCGATCACCAAAGCGATTGCCAAGAGCCAACAGTATGTGTTTTCTCATCCAACAGCACAGAAGCTGAATGTGCTCCTGTCCAAGTTGCTGGTTCTTCAGTCCCTCCCTTTCCCAGTGGTGAACTCCGCACCTTTCAGAGAACTGATGGCTTGTGCCGAGCCAAGGTGAAGAGTCCCAAGCCGTCAATTCTTTGCGAAAAAGGCAGTACTAGCTCTGCACACACATGTAGAACAGAAGGTGGGCCAGTCTTTGAGCCTGTCTGTCTGCCAAAGTGCACAGCAGGGCCGACGTGTTGAGCTATAACTGCGGTCAGGGACAATACACGGCCTACTCAATGAATGTAGTTCCTGCAGAGCCACACCAGCAACTTTGACAGGTCACACCACTTGCGTGTCCACTGTGTGATGCATCAATAAATCGAATACTGGCTTTCTCCGCGACAACAGAAAACCGGAACCATGCTGACCAACAATGGGAAGAACAAGTACGGATGAGCCATCAAAGACGGATGAGCCATGCGCCCTTGTGTTCAATCTGGTTGTCAAGCGGTTCCCGAAGTCTTCCATCCATCTGCAAGACACCTAAAAATGGAAACTTTGCATGCACTTCATCCAATCATACACCGCAAAGCACACCCTCCTTGAGCTGCAGCGGCAGAAGAGCATCCCCCAACATAGGCTGATATGCGACGTTTTCACCTGTTGGAATTCCACCCTCCATATGTTGGACCGACTATACGTACAGAGAAAGACCATCGACGATTTCTTGATGATGCAAGCGGATAAGAGTACTACCCTGTGTAACTTTGATGTCAGCCATTGGCTGCTCATGTGAGATACCTGTTGTTTGCTCTTGCACTTTGGGGACACCACGTTATTTGTCAGGACTACGGTATGAATGACGTCATTCCACTGCTTTATGTCCTGGAACAGATGGTGGTAACAATGGCTGGTCAAAGGACACGTGGCGCCTCAATCTCACGGCCACATGAGCCCTGTGGCGGATGAAAAGGAAGAGGAGGAGGAGGGGGAGGAGGACATTGGAGCACAGACAATGTGTAGCCAAATGGGTCGTTTTTCTACTCAGCTGAAAGAAGAAGAGGAGCAGTAGCAGCCAGAGGAACTAGAGGACGATGAGTAGGATGGGACAGAGCACCCAGACACTGTGGCAGTATGCAGTGGAGATGGATGCAGGGAGTCCGTTCAAATCACTTGCACAAATGGCACGATGCATGCTCACTTGCTTGAGTAGTGACAGTCGAATTGTCACCATTCGGCAGAGGGATGACTTCTGGCTCTTCACCTTGTTGGACACTTGCAACCGGTCCAGAATGGGGGCATTTTTTACACCCACCGAGAGGGAGGACAAAATGAACTACTACAGAGACATCCTATGTAGTCATTTTGCCACTGCCTATCTGCGCCATCGTCAATCCTTTCGCAGGTCTGACCAAGGGGGTAGGGATGAGCGAACCCGAATTGGATAGTTCGGGTTCGTACCGAATTTTGGGGTGTTCAGGACACGGACCCGGACGCAAACATTTTCAAAAAAGTTCGGGTTCGGGTCTGTTGTTCGGCGATTTCTTCTCACTTTCTGAAGGGCTGCACAGCAGCCAATAAGCTAGCGTTTTACTTCTTGCCCTAAGAAGCCATCACAGCCATGCCTACTAATGGCATGGCTGTGATTGGCCAAGTGCAGCATGTGACCCAGCTTCTATTTAAGCTAGAGTCACGTAGCGTCGCACGTCACACTGCTCTGATTAGTGTAGGGAGAGGACGCAGCTTCTGTGAGGGCGTGATTAGGCAGGGAAAAGTCAGCAAAACACCTAATGAAGTGATCGATCTACAGCTGTGAATCATTCAACTTCTGCTAGTTAATTGCTCACTGGTTTTTAGGCTGCACAGAGCGTTTTTCTGTCACTTTTTTTCTGGGGTGATCAGCGGCCATTTTGTGACTTGTGGTGCACCAGCACAAGCTGCCACCAAGTCCATCAATCCATCAATACTAGTTTTTTTTTTTTTTTGCTATATCCTACATCAGGGGCTTGGATGTGCTTATTGTCACCACTAGAAACTCAGGATAGATATTTCTATATTTTATTAAGGGATTAAATAAATAGCAATACCCTAAATCTGGTGTTCCGGCTGTGGCTAGCCAAGTGTAATACTGTCTGCTGTCTGGCAAAGGATAGATTTTTTTCTGTGGTGAAATTCAATTGCCAAAATAACAATCCCCTAAATCTGGTGTCCCAGCAGTGGCTAGCAAAGTTTAATAGTGTCCGGCAAAGGATAGATAATTTTCTGGGGTGAAATTCAATTGCCAAAATAGCAATACCATAAATCTGGTGTTCCAGCTGTGACTGGACAATTTCCCTAGTGTCCGTCAAAGGATATATTATTTTCTGGGGTGAAATACAGTTGCAAAAATAGCAATACTGTAAATCTGGTGTTCCAACTGTGGCTGGACAAGTTTAATAGTGTCCGGCAAAGGATATATTTTTTTCTGGGGTGAAATTCAGTAGCAAAAATAGAAATACAGTAAATCTGTTGTTCCAGCTGTTGCTGGCCTAGTTTAAATCTGTCCGTAAAAGGGTATATTATTTTCTGGGGTGAAATTTAATTGCCAAAATAGCAATAACCTGAATCTGGTGTTCCAGCTGTGACTGGATAATTTCCCTAATGTCCGTCAAAGGATATATTATTTTCTGGGGTGAAAGTCAGTAGCAAAAATAGAAATACAATAAATCTGATGTTCCAGCTGTTGCAGGCCAAGTTTAAATCTAAACGTAAAAGGGTATTTTTTTTCTGGGGTGAAATTTAATTGCCAAAATAGCAATACCCTGAATCTGGTGTTCCAGCTGCGACTGGACAATTTCCCTAGTGTCCGTCAAAGGATATATTATTTTCTGGGGTGAAATACATTTGCAAAAATAGCAATACCATAAATCAGTGGTTTCAGCTGTGGCTGGCCAAGTTTAATAGTGTCCGGCAAAGGATATATTTTTTTCTGGGGTGAAATTCAATTTCCAAAATAGCAATACCATAAATCAATGGTTTTAGCTGTGGCTGGCCAAGTTTAATAGTGTACGGCAAGGGATTTATTAGTTTCTGCGGTGAAATTAAGTAGCAAAAATAGAAATACAGTAAATCTGTTGTTCCAGCTGTTGCTGGCCTAGTTTAAATCTGTCCGTAAAAGGGTATATTTTTTTCTGGGGTGAGATTTAATTGCCAAAATAGCAATACCCTGAATCTGGTGTTCCAGCTGTGACTGGATAATTTCCCTAATGTCCGTCAAAGGATATATTATTTTCTGGGGTGAAAGTCAGTAGCAAAAATAGAAATACAATAAATCTGATGTTCCAGCTGTTGCAGGCCAAGTTTAAATCTGAACGTAAAAGGGTATATTTTTTCTGGGGTGAAATTTAATTGCCAAAATAGCAATACCCTGAATCTGGTGTTCCAGCTGTGACTGGACAATTTCCCTAGTGTCCGTCAAAGGATATATTATTTTCTGGGGTGAAATACAGTTGCAAAAATAGCAATACCATAAATCAGTGGTTTCAGCTGTGGCTGGCCAAGTTTAATAGTGTTCGGCAAAGGATATATTTTTTTCTGGGGTGAAATTCAATTTCCAAAATAGCAATACCATAAATCAGTGGTTTCAGCTGTGGCTGGCTAAGTTTAATAGTGTCCTTCACAGGATAGATTTTGTTCTGGGGTGAAATTTAATTGCCAAAATATCAATAGCCTGAATCTGGTGTTCCAGCTGTGACTGGACAATTTCCCTAGTGTCCGTCAAAGGATATATTATTTTCTGGGGTGAAAGTCAGTAGCAAAAATAGAAATACAGTAAATCTGTTGTTCTAGCTGTGGCTGGACATGTTTAATAGTGTTCAGCAAAGGATAAATTTTTTTCTGGGGTGAAATTCAATTGCCAAAATAGCAATACCATAAATCAGTGGTTTCAGCTGTGGCTGGCCAAGTTTAATAGTGTACGGCAAGGGATTTATTATTTTCTGCGGTGAAATTCAGTTGCAAAAATAGATATACAGTAAATCTGTTTTTCCAGCTGTTGCAGGCCTAGTTTAAATCTGTCCGTAAAAGGGTATATTTTTTTTCTCCATTGGTGGGTGACATGATGCCTGATTCTCTGCTATGAGACCTCTCTCCTCCATCTGGGTGCCAGGGGCCTAATTATCGAAAAGTGGCCTTCTCCATTGGTGGGTGACATGACGCCTGATTCTCTACTATGCGACCTCTGTCCTCTGTCTGGGTGCTGGGACCTAAATAAATGAACGTGGCCTTCTCCATTTGTGGGTGACATGACGCCTGATTCTCTTCTATGAGACCTCCCTCCTCCGTCTGGGTGCCAGGAGCCTAATTATTGAAAAGTGGCCTTCTCCATTGGTGGGTGACATGACGCTTGATTCTCTGCTATGAGACCTCTCTTCTCCGTCTGGGTGCCAGGGGCCTAATTATCGAAAAGTGGCCTTCTCCATTGGTGGGTGACATGACGCCTGATTCTCTACTATGCAACCTCTGTCCTCTGTCTGGGTGCTGGGGCCTAAATAAATGAAAGTGACCTTCTCCATTGGTGCGTGACATGACGCCTGATTTTCTGCTATGAGACCTCTGTCCTCTGTCTGGGTGCTGCGGCTTCTCTCCAATTGATATTGCTTAATTTTTATTTATTTTATGTTACTTTAATTCATTTCCCTATACAGATTTGTTTGCAGGGGATTTACCTACATTTTGCTGCCTTTTGCAGCCCTCTAGCCCTTTCCTAGACTATTTTACAGCCTTTTTAGTGCCCAAAAGTTCGGGTCCCCATTGACTTCAATGGGGTTTGGGATGAAGTTCGGGTCGAGTTCGGATCCCGAACCCGAACATTTTCGGGAAGTTCAGCCGAACTTCTCGAACCCAAACATCCAAGTGTTCGCTCAACTCTACAAGGGGGCCCTCCACACTCACATTCCACTGCCATGACTGCAGGGGAGGGGTGGGGTGACAGGAGCAGTACCAGCTCCATATGCAGCATCCTGAGTCTCCAGTCACTGATGAGTAGCTTTCTTCATCCGCATAGTGCAGAAATGACTCACCAAAGGAAGCAGCAGCAGGTAGACCTTAAGAAGGACCTGAACCAGCAAGTGGTGGCATACTTGGACTGCACCCTGCCACCCCACATTGAAGATCTGCTGAACTACTGGGTAGCCAAACTGGATTTGTGGTTGCAACTAATAGAGCTTGTCCTGGAAAAGCTGTCCTGTCCGGCCAGTGGTGTAGGATCAGAGCGGGTGTTTAGTGTGGAGGGGGCCATAGTTACCCCAAGAAGAACTCGCCTGTCCACCCAAAATGGTAAGAGACCGACTTTTGTCAAGATGAGTCAGGCGTGTATTAGCCAAGACTTCCAACCATCAATTTCTGATGCGTCAGACGAGATCGTCCATGGTGCCACACCAACACTTTGATACAAGAGACCGATTTGTTAAGACTACCTGCCTCAGCTACTACTTTGATGCTGCAACCCGCCTGATGCCACACATCTGATGTCAAGTGCTCCTTATTTCCCCCACCTTCGTCAGCGGGTACTGGTATTGCCACTAAATGCCCCACTCTGTTACCGGGTCACTTTGTGGTCTCCTAATGCAGCTGCTGCCGTCATCTCCAAACTATGTCACCTTGCTACTCTGTGGTATCCTCCTGATGCTGCTGCCATATCCACACTATGTCATTGTGCCACTCTGACCTACTCATGCTGTTGCCATCTCCACATTTTGTCATTGTGTCACTCTGTAGCCTACTCATGCTGCTGCCACCTCCGCACTCTTTCATTGTGCCCTTCTGTGGCCTACTAATTCTGCTGCCACCACCAGACTCTGTGCAGCAATGTGGTCTCCTCATGCTACCGCCACCTACAGACTCTGTCATTGTGCCACTCCGTGGCCTCCTCATACTTTTTCAACCTCCAGACCCTGTCATTGAGCCACTCTGTGGTCTGCTCATGCTGCTTTCACCTCACCACTATGTCAAAGGTCCATAGTTATTTTGGTTTGTGTCTTGTACTAGTTGTTTAGACATTTTGGCTGGGGATTGATTCTGTTGGCATGGGAAGTGCCGTCCTGTATTCCACGTGGTGTGGTTTTCATATAATAGGAATACCTCTATTTACGTGCACATTTGTGCATGGAGAGATTTTGTCTGACCTCATGGAAGCCCAGCTTATGCTACATAGTGAAGAACGACTAATTCACATAAGACATGAAAACACTGCAAAATGGGATGCACTGCGAAAGCTACTTTTTAAACAGCAACTTCTTTCTGCAAGGGTAACAAAATGAGGTTTGTCAAAGATAAGAATATCTTGTAGCATATAGTATAATTGGGAGCATATGTTGCAGCCATACTGCTATGTAGTTCACGTGCCTTATACACTGCACTTATCAAGGCCTTGGGCCAACCTGACACTAGAACCCATGCTAGTAGGTGAATACCAGTGAAGAAGGGAAACACATAACTTCGATGGGGCCCAGCACTGAACTTACTGGTTCTTCTGTTACACAGTATTTTATTTACTTTACCCACTTAGTGCTGAACTTTACAGAGATTGGGGTCATTTATCAAACAGAAATACGCCTAAAAAGAGGCATTGACTCATAGGGAGGGCAGTAAAACAGTAATGTTCTGTCTTCATACACGTTCACACAGTGTGTAGTCTGCCGTTCAGCATAAACCATTCCTGTCTTCCAAATAAGAGGAATGTTTTGTAGTCTAACTTGTTTATTGGTAAAACAGAATTGTTGATTGGCAAACATGATTGTTTGTTAAAACTACAATAATACAAATAACATGTATAAAGTATAAAATATAGATAGCATGTACTATAACATTTGCATTAACACTGAAGCACATGGTAAAATGGCTGCCTGTACATAAGATTACATGTCTAGCTAATAGTAGTAACAACTCCCTGAGTAACAATTACAACTAGCTAAACAGCTCTGCATAACATTTCCCTGAAACAAAGGTAGATCTCTCACCAGATA
This sequence comes from Bufotes viridis, assembly GCA_033119425.1. NCBI lineage: Eukaryota > Metazoa > Chordata > Amphibia > Anura > Bufonidae > Bufotes > Bufotes viridis. Next base: position 455,076,317 of record CM065590.1, read on the forward strand.
TACTTTTACAAGGATGGTTGAGTTTGAGAAGGAGATATGCAAAGGACAGCTCTGCTGATGTGTCTCTTTCTCAGGATGCTTTGCACTACCACAATGCAGTGCACCACTCAAAATGCAGCAGTCTTTATAACAGGAAAAACAAATAGTAATACAACTTAACACAGCTAGATGGTGCTATAACCACACTAACCACTTGAGAGATACCAAGCCTCTGGCAGAATGAACCAGAATCATTTTCTAACCCTGCTGGGCTGAACAAGTAATAATAGTTAAAAAAAAAAAAAGCTGTTCAGTTTATGTTATTATTAACTACGACTAGAGATGAGCAAATTTCTTAAAAATTTGAATCGTCCAGTCCAAATAACTCAAGTGTGAACTCAGCCTTACAAGTCAATGTCAGAATCAAGAAGAAGCACACGCCTTTAACACCGTCGGCAGCTGATTCCACATAAATGTCTACAGAACCTGTTCTATTAATCGCTTATACAAGTTGATCCCCCCCCCCCCACAGAGTGGAGAGGGTATCAGCAGTAAGTTTGTGTTGTCACTGATTATTTTTCACTTCCTCTGATCCGTCAGAACAATAACCCCCAAAACAGATCCTGTCTGTAGAGCATCCACCTTCACTCGGTCAGCATTTGCTCAGTAATTCATCAGTATTGCTAAAGCCAAAAAAACAGGAGTAGATCCAAAACAGAGGTCACACATGAATGGAGTATTTGCATGTCTTATGTGTTTTTTACCCACTCCTGCTTTTGGCTACCAAATCAAAAGCCAATTCTGATGCAAAATAGGGACCATGTCATGCAGGCCTTGCAGCTGTTACATAGACAGGATCCGTTGTGCGTCTCATTTTTCCTTCCTTCTGACAGATCAGAAGGGTCAAATAAATGATGATGTCAGCCAGGCCGAAGGGCAAAATAGTGTCTCAGTCAAGAAGTGGAGAGGGTGGGAACAGCATAAGAAGTCCACAGAGTGGCCTTATGACATAATGGTGAGGTGGAAGAAGCATGAGGAGACTACGGAGTGGACTAATGACAGAGTCTGGAGGTGGCAGCAACATCAGGAGTAGGCCACAGAGTGGCACAATGACAGTATGGAGGTGGGGGCAGCAACTGGAGGTCACAGAGTGGCACAATGACAGTATGTGGAGGTGGCGGCAGCAGCATCAGCAGGAGGCCACTAGGTGAGACAATGACAGTGTGGAGGTGGCAGCAGCATAAGGAGGCCAAAGAGTGGCACAATGAGAGACTGTGAAGATGGTGGCAGCAGCAGCATAAGGAGGAGGCCACAGGGTGGCACAATGGCAGTGTGGAGGTGGCAGCATCAGGAGGAGGCTACAGAGTGGCAAGGTGACATAGTGTTGAGGTAGCAGCAGCATCAGGAGACCACAGAATGGCAAGGTGACATAGTTTGGAGGTGGCAGCAGCATCAGAAGACCACAAAGTGTCAAGGTGACATAGTGTGCAGGTGGCAGTAGCATCAGGAGACCACAAAGTGGCAAGGTGACAGCAGCATCAGGACACCCCTGAGTGGCAAGGTGACAGTCTGGAGGTGGCAGCAGCATCAGGAGACCACAGACTGACCCGGTGACAGAGTTGGGAGGTGGGTGGCAATACTAGTACCAGCTTAAGATTGTGGATGAAAGAAGGAGTTCTTGGCATCAAATGTGTGGCAGCATCAGAATAGTAGCTGAGACAGGTAGCCAGAAGAAACCAGTCTCTTTTGTCAAAGTGTTGGTGTGGCACCATGGATGATCTAGTCTGATGCATCAGGCATTGGTGGGTGGAAATCCTGGCTCATCCATGCCTGATTCATCTTTACAAAGGTCAGTCTCTCCACATTTTGGGTGGACAGGCAAGTTCTTCTTGGTGTAACTATGGCCCCTGCCGCACTAAACAATCACTCTGATCCCACACTCCTGGTCGGGCAGGACAGATTTTCCAGGGCAAACTCTGCCAGTTGTGGCCACAAATCCAGTTTGGCTGCCCAGTAGTCCAGCAGATCTTCAATGTGGGGTGGCAGGGTGCTGTCCAAGTATGCCACCACCTGCTGGTTGAGGTCCTACGCCAGGTTTAGCTGCTGCTGCTGGTGAGTAAAACACCAAAGCGAGAACACACTATTAAAGGTAGATAAATACACTGATATCTTTATTAAAGTACACAATACATCAGATTAAATAACATACATATATATTAAAAATTGGATCCCAGCATGACAATAAAGCGATGGTGTCAGAAAATACATACAAAACAGGTCGTATTTCCAAAAATGATAGGGAGAAAGGATCATCACAAAAGAGTATATATAGAGAAGTCACTTATCCTCACAACAAACACAGGCATCATCTATCCTTGGTATGTAGCTCAATGCAAGGTGGAAACATAAGGTCCAACCTCTAGCTAGTACATACACTTTAAGGTATAGCCATTAGGTAAATAAAAGATACAGACCGCAATGAGCGACACCACCGCCAACACCCTAGGTGTGTGAAGAAAGCTGCTCATCAGCAACTCCAGACTCAAGTTGCCGCTGTAGGAGCAGGAAATGCTCTTAGCGCCCCGCCATGCCACATCACCCATGGCAGAGGAACGTGAGCTCAGAGGGCCCCCCCCCCTCCGGTCAGACCTGCGAGAGGATGGACAATGGCGCAGATAGCCAGCAGCCAACTGACTACATAGGATGTCTTTATAGTAGTTCAGTTTTCCCTCCTCTCAGCAGGTATTAAAAAGGCCCCCATTTTGGACCGGTATCGAGGGTCCAACAAGGTGGAGAGCCTGAAGTCATCTCTTTGTCAAATGCTGACAATTCGGCTGTCACTACGCAAGCAAGTTAGCATGCATTGGGCCATTTGTGCAAGTGACTCGGAGGGACTCCCTGCATCCATCTCCACTGCATACTGCCACGGTGTGTCTGGGTCCTCTGCCTTGTCTTCCTCATCGCCCTGTAGCTCCTCTGGGTGCTCCTGATCCTCCTCTACTGTCACCTATGTATAAAAATTACCCACTATGCTACACATTGCATGTGCTCCAATGTCCTCCTCCTCCTCCAGTTCAGCCATGTGGCCATGAGATCTAGGCGCAACGTCTCCAGTCCCCTGACCAGCCAGATTTACCAGCATCTGTTCCAGGATATGAAGCAGTGGAATGACGTTCTTCATCCCGAGGTCCTGGCGACTGACAAATAACGTGGCCTCCTCAAAGGGTCTGAGCAAACAGCAGGTGTTAAGCATGAGCTGCCACTGGCTGACATCGAAGTTACACAGCGGAGTACTGCTGTCCACTTGGATCATCAAGAAATCGATCATGGCCTTTCTCTGTTCATATAGTCGGTCCAACATATGGAGGTTGGAATTCCAACAGGTGGAAACGTTGCATAACCTATGTTGGGGGATGCCATTATGCCGCTGCAGCTCAAGGAAGGTGTGCTTTCCGGTGTACGAGTGGCTGAAGTGCATGAAAAACTTCCTGGCCATTTTTAGGATGTCTTGCAGATGGGAGCAAGACTTCAGAAACCGCTTGACAACCAGATTGAACACATGTGTCATGTAGGAAGCATGGCTCAGCCCTCCTTAATGCAGCACTGACACCATGTTCTCCCCATTGTCGGTCACCCTGGTTCCGATATTGAGTTGTCGCGGAGAAAGCCAGGATTTGATTTCTTTATGAGGGACACGGAGCAGTTCCACCCCTGTGTGACTCCATTCGCCCAGGCAAACAAGGTGCAGAAAAGGATGACACTGTGAATTGTCCCAGCAGTGGAGGCTGAGCACATGGTGGAGGATGAGGAGGCAGAGGCGGACATTGTTGCAGGACCAACGCTGTGACGCCGTGAAGGCGGAAGCAGCATCACCTGGCTAAGTTGCTGGTGTGGCTGTGCAGGAACGACATTAACCCATTGGGCCGTAAATGACATGTATTGTGACATGTATTGTCCCATAGTTACAGCTCCACACGTCGGCACTGCCATGCACTTTGGCAGATACTGACAGGCTCGAGGACTGGCCCACCTTCTTTTATACATGTGTGTGTAGCGCTAGTACTGCCTTTTTGGCAAAGAAATGACGGCTTGGGACTCTCCAACTCGGCTCGGCACAAGCTATCAGTTCTCTGAAAGGTGCAGAGTCCACCACTTGTAAAGGAAGGGACTGCAGCACCAAGAACTTGGACAGGAGCACATTCAGTTTCTGCGCCTTTGGTTGAGTTCATGCCAAACTGTTGTTTCTTGGCAATTAATTCAGTGATCGATTGCGGACAGAATGATGAGGAGTAGGAGCATCAGGACCAGCAGATGATGGGAATGACAGACAGCTTCCTTTTGGCTGAGGTGGTGGAGCCTTGACTGCCTGAAATCGGGTATGTGCCACTGGATGATGCAGAGGTTGCTGCGGTAGACTGAACAACCACATCAGAGCCACGGTTCTCCCAGGCCACTTTATGGTGATGCTGCATATTTTGATGCAGGGCCGTGGTGCCAAGATTGGCACCCTGGCAACACTTCACCTTCTGCCCACAGATTCTACATATGGCCATGTTCACCTGCTCCAGTGGCTTAACAAAAAATGGCCACCCTGCCGAGTAGGTGATTTTACCCCCAACACTACACACTGACTGACTGCTACCACCGCTGCTACCGTGAACCCGTGCACCACTACATTCCGGGCAGGTAGGCTCCTGTGAAGTGGGTGGTCTACCCCGGGCACGTTTGGCTATGATCTCCCACTGCTGCCACCCTGCTGACTCCTGTCCATGCTAGCGACTTGCTGGCTCTGCCGCTGCCTCATGGGAAAGCTCCCCCTCTCTTCACCCAAGATGATGAAGCCCATAATTTGCCCGGCTCCCAAGTGCGATTAGCTACATCATCGAGTACTGTTTGCACATCACCAATGTCCTCCTCAACGGTCTCTGACCGCTTACAACACCAGCTCCCACGCCACTCTCCTCATCACTACTTGCCTGCCTCTCGGAGGAAGAGGCGGATGTCTCCTCCACATAGCTCGTCCTTGCTGTATAGAGTAGCTGAGCCCACAGCATATAATACTTGTCTCGCTGAGGGAACAGAAAAGGACAGGGGCAGGTTGAGGACAGGTGAGATCACAGGTCCTGCTCCCTGGCCATGCAAACTAAGGGTTGTGTCTGAGGAACTCACCGACTCTTGGCTGGGGGTGTCTGTTGTCACTTGGGATGAAGTGGATGACCGAGTCAACCATTCAAGAATTGCTTGGTTTCTGGTCAAGACAAGACTGCTAGATGACACCGGGAGCTCAGGTCTCTCACTGCGACTCCTGCTGCCATGCCCCTTTACTCTGCTGCAACCTGTGCCTGCGCCAGAAAGATATAGGCCTCTGCCACTCCCCTGTGCAGGGACTGGAAATTCTCTGTCTGACATACTGTTAGATCAAATAAATAAATAGGAAATTAAAACACCTCAAAAAAGTCTGTAATTTTCCCACTTCACCACACAACGGCTAATAAGCCCTTTTTTTCCACTAAGACATGTGAAAAAGGGCTTTAGAACATATGACTGCACCCCTGAATGGCAAATAAGCCCTTTTTTTTTACATTTATACACGCAACAAAAGGCTTTAGAACATATAACCACACCACTGAACAGCAAATACTACATTTTTTTTGCCACCAATTCACCCAAAAAAGGGATTTAAAAGATAACTGCACGTCTGAACTGCAAATAATATATTTTTATTTTGCCACTAATACACGCCAAAAATGGCTTTAAAACATATAACTGCACCGCTGAACGGCAAATATAGAAAAACACACAAGAGGAATGGTGCGCTCACCTAGGGAGTGTAGGAGCTCGGACCTCGCCGGGAGCCAAATGCGCTCACCTGAAATAAGTAGAGAGCAAAAGCAGGGGTCCAGCTTCACAAATTTCATAGACTTTATTTAATCCTGTGCACGTTTAAAAACCATCAATAGCAGTATTGCATCATCGACGCATTTCAGATCACTCCAAATATGGATCCTTAATCATGATGGTTTTTAAACATGCACAGGATTAAATAAATGAAATTTGTGAAGCTGGACCCCTGCTTTTGCTCTCTACTGATTTCAACGGCAAATATATATATTTTTTTGCCACTAATACACGCTAAAATGGCTGTAATTTTCTGACTTTACCACACAACTAGTGTTGAGCGAGCATGCTCGGCTGAACAACAGTTCGACTCGAGCATCGTTATGCTCGGCACATGGCGGTACTCAGCCGATTACCGCATGTGCTCGAACACAATGTTCGAGTCTCCTCCCTGTACGTTTCAGCCAATAAACGTGCAGACAGGTACTGGCATGCACTGTAATGCCGTAGTCATGTTGGCTACTGGCATTGCAGAGATTGGCTGGCCGGAACGCGTCATCGGGTTCTATATAGCACCTGATGACACATGTTCGGCTCAGTATTAGTCAGGGAGAGCTGAGCATAGGAAGGGACAGACAGTTTAGGGAGTGTTTTTGGAAGATTTTTATTAGAAAAAACTTTTCAGAGACCCAAAAGTCCTTTTAAGGACTATTGTGTGTGACAGCAGCAATATATATTTTTAGTGCATCCCACTAAATAGCGTCTAATAGGACAGCTAAATTATCTGCGCCACATCTCCTGTGTGTGCATCCCTAAAATATCAGTGACATCCAGTGTACTTTTTCCGTAGATGGTGTATTTTTGGCAGAACTTGCACTTTATATACAAGTAAATATACAGGAAAGAATGTTTCCCAACAAATTTTCCTCTAAAATTGATTTTATCTTTGGTTTTGTGCGTGTTACTGTCAGTCTGTAAAAGTGGCGTACTACTTGGACATCGTTCCGAGCAGCAACCTGGGAGTAGTGATGTCGCGAACATAAAATTTTCAGTTCGCGAACAGCGAACGCGAACTTCCGCAAATGTTCGCGAACGGGCGAACCGGGCGAACCGCCATAGACTTCAATTGGCAGGCGAATTTTAAAACCCACAGGGACTCTTTCTGGCCACAATAGTGATGAGAAAGTTGTTTCAAGGGGTCTAACACCTGGACTGTGGCATGCCGGAGGGGGATCTATGGCAAAACTCCCATGGAAAATTACGTAGTGGACGCAGAGTCGGGTTTTAATCCATAAAGGGCATAAATCAACTAACATTCCTAAATTGTTTGGAATAACGTGCTTTAAAACATCCAGTGTGTGTATACGATCAGGTATGATGTTGTATCGATCAGGTAGTGTAAGGGTTACGCCCGCTTCACTGACATTGACAGACCAAACTCCCCTTTTAATGCACCGCAAACAGTTCATTTGCACAACCGCAAACTCCCCATTTGCACAAGGTTGGATACCAAGCTAGCCACGTCCCGGTGTTGTCATTGAAGGTTTCTTCCTCCACCCAGCCACGTACAACACCAAGGGTCCCCAAAAGATGAACTGAATTGATTTTTCGAACGGTGAGATGGTTAAAAAAAACGCTGGCTCCCTCCACTCTGTTTTAAACCACGGTGACTGCGTCTGCGCCGTGCAATTTACTGTCACACCCGATATGAGTGGTATTTTCTGTAGTACTATTCTCATCAGTTTAATCCCTCTAATGTCCCCAATCTGGGTGCCATTTATTGAATAGATTTTTCGAACGGGGAGATGGTTAAAAAAACGCTGGCTCCCTCCACTCTGTTTTAATCCACGGTCACTGCGTCTGCGCCGTGCAATTTACTGTCACACCCGATATGAGTGGTATTTTCTGTAGTACTATTCTCATCAGTTTAATCCCTCTAACGTCCCCAATCTGGGGGCCATTTATTGAATAGATTTTTCGAACGGGAGATGGTTAAAAAACGCTGGCTCCCTCCACTCTGTTTTAAACCACGGTGACTGCGTCTGCGCCGTGCAATTTACTGTCACACCCGATATGAGTGGTATTTTCTGTAGTACTATTCTCATCAGTTTAATCCCTCTAACGTCCCTAATCTGGGGGCCATTTATTGAATAGATTTTTCGAACGGGGAGATGGTTAAAAACGCTGGCTCCCTCCACTCTGTTTTAAACCACGGTCACTGCGTCTGCGCCGTGCAATTTACTGTCACACCCTATATGAGTGGTATTTTCTGTAGTACTATTCTCATCAGTTTAATCCCTCTAACGTCCCCAATCTGGGTGCCATTTATTGAATAGATTTTTCGAACGGGGAGATGGTTAAAAACGCTGGCTCCCTCCACTCTGTTTTAAACCACGGTGACTGCGTCTGCGCCGTGCAATTTACTGTCACACCCGATATGAGTGGTATTTTCTGTAGTACTATTCTCATCAGTTTAATCCTCTAACGTCCCCAATCTGGGGCCATTTATTGAATAGATTTTTCGAACGGGGAGATGGTTAAAAAACGCTGGCTCCCTCCACTCTGTTTTAAACCACGGTCACTGCGTCTGCGCCGTGCAATTTACTGTCACACCCGATATGAGTGGTATTTTCTGTAGTACTATTCTCATCAGTTTAATCCCTCTAACGTCCCCGACTCCCCAATCTGGGGGCCATTTATTAAATAGATTTTTGAACGGGAGATGGTTAAAAAACGCTGGCTCCCTCCACTGATATGAGTGGTATTTTCTGTAGTATTATTCTCATCAGTTTAATCCATGTTACGTCCCATATCAGGGATTGCCTTTTGTGAAAAAAAATTTAGGCCGGGTACCTTCGACTGCCTTCACAGTGACAGACCAAACTCTCATACACTAAACTGAATTGATTTCAGGAACCGGGAGATGGAAAAAGCAGCTTGGTCGGTCCTCTTACTCCCAAATTGGGGCACTGCGCGTGCACAGAGCAATGTGCTGTGACACCCTATATGAGTGGTGTCTTAACTAGTACTATTGCTATCAGTTTAATCCCTGTTACGTACCCTATCCAGGGACGTGTGCCGAATTAGACTAATGTGTAAAAATTAAATGCCTTATTTATCGGCAAGCTACTGTGCCACCCGGTATCAGTGGTTGGCACTGGCAGTGGGCACACTACAGTCAGTGGAAGAGGGCCTGACACACACTGGCAGCAGGCAAGCAACTGAATTTAGACTACTGTCTAAAAATTAAATGCCTTATTTATCGGCAAGCTACTGTGCCACCCGGTATCAGTGGTTGGCACTGGCAGTGGGCACACTACAGTCAGTGGAAGTCAGCCTGACACACACTAGCAGTAGGCAAGCAACTGAAATTACACTAAAGTGTAAAAATTAAATGCCTTTTTTATGCAAAGTCCTGTGCCAGCCGGTATGAGTGGTGGGCACTGGCAGTGGGCACACTACAGTCAGTGGAAGTCAGCCTGACACACACTGGTAGGCAACTAACCTTAGATTAAAGTGTAAAAATTAAATGCCTTTTTTTTATGCAAAGTCCTGTACCACACGGAATGACAGGGGTGGGCACTGGCAGTGGGCACACTACAGTCTTTGGGCCTGCAGCTCCTCACACACAGGCAGGCCAGGCAACTGCAATATGTATATAAAGGAAAAAAAAGCAGACTAATGTTGCAGCCCTAAAAGGGCTTTTTGGGGTGCTGTCAGGACGCTGTCCTTACAGCAGAGATCAGATGAGTCTTTCAGGACTGGAGTGGACACTGAATTCACTAGCCTAGCTATCAATTTCCCAATTAAATCAGCAGCAATTACACTCTCCCTCCTCTCACTAAGACTGCAGCTTCAGAATGAATCTAAAATGGATGCTGTTCAGGAGGTGGGAGGGTCTGGGAGGGAGGGTATGCTGCTGATTGGCTGGAATGTGTCTGCTGACTGTGAGGTACAGGGTCAAAGTTTGCTCAATGATGATGTATAGGGGGCGGACCGAACATCGCATATGTTCGCCCGGCAGAGGCGAACGCGAACAAGCTATGTTCGCCGGGAACTGTTCGCCGGCGGATAGTTCGGGCCATCTCTACCTGGGAGTCCAAGATGCATCCAGACATCCTCCCCATGCTGTTCCCGAACCATTTCAGTGGTGTTTCCATCCATTTAGGACCTTTTCCTATGAACCAGGCACCCTCCCTTCTTCAGAGCAGGGAGTGCCTGGTTTAATGCTCGGGTTCTCCCATTGACTTCCATTATACGCAGGTGCTCTGTAGCACACCCGAGCATCCCGATGTGTTCGGCCCGAGCACCCGAGCACTTGGGTGCTTGATCAACACTACATACAACAGCAAACACTTTTTTTGTACCACTAATACATGCCAAAAAGTGTTTTAGTACATATAACTGCACAGCTGAACGGCAAATATATATATTTTTGTCACTAATACACGTAACAAAGGGCTGTAATTTTCTCACTTCACCACACAACGGGAAATAATTTTTTTTGTGCCACTAATACATGCAAAAAAGGGCTTTAGAACATATAACTGCACCGCTGAACGGCAAATAGGCCCTTACTTTTTCCATTTATACACTCCACAAAAGGCTTTAGAACATATAATTGCAGCGCTGAATGGCAAATAATATATATATTTTTGCCACTAATACATGCAAAAAAGGGCTTTAAAACATATAACTGCAACGCTAAATGGCAAATATATATATTTTTGCCACTAATACACGCCAAAAAGGGCTGTAATTTTCTCCCTTCACCACACAACGGCGAATAAGCCCATTTTCCCACTAATACAAGTCAAAAAATATTTTAGAACATATAACTGCACCGCAAAAGGGCAAATAAGACATAGACATATCTCCTTGTAATAAACCCTGTTAATGGCTGTATCAAACAGCACTTGCACCCCAAGAACAAGAACGGTTTGCTAGAATTTCAGAGCTGTATAATCTGCAGTCAGTGCAGCAAAGTTTAACTGGATTATTCCATTACCCAGGCTGTAAACTTCCCTACTGAACACTGTTCTGCTTCAATACTGTGGAATGATTCCTCCCTATCCTTTCCCTGAACTTCTATACAGCAAAATAAAAGTTTTAAAGACTTTTCTTCCACTGTCTCTAGCACCTGCTGACATCTCTTCCTGCACTACACTGGAAAAAGGCTGAATCCAAGATGGCTGAGGCTATTTATAGGGCTGACATCACAGGGCTGGTTGGCTGCTGATTAGTTGCATGCGTGTCCTTGTGGGTGATCCCCCATTCCCAGAGCTCCTTGCTCCATGTCCTAACACGTGCAGCCATTTTAGAAAAAATGCGATTTGTTACCACAAACCATGAGGAAATTCGGATTCGGTGCGAATCTAAATTCGGATCAGATTCCCCTTCGTCAACTTCGATTCGCTCATCTCTCACTACGACAATCATTCATTATTTAAATGGTATTCTATGCAAATAAGACAAAAAAAAAAAAAAAGCTGCCAAACTTTTAGGCCCCTTTTACACGAGCGAGTATTCCACACGGGTGCAATTTGTGATGCGAACGCATTTCGCCCGCACAGAATCCAGACCCATTCATTTCAATGGGTCTGTGTACATGAGTGTTGGTTTTCACGCATCACTTGTGCGTTGCGTGAAAATCGCAGCATGTTCTATATTTTTCGTTTTTCACGCAACGCTGGCCCCATAGAAGTGAATGGGGCTGTGTGAAAATCGCAAGCATCCGCAAGCAAGGTGGTTTCTAAGAGGTGTTGTTTGTAAACCTTCAGTTTTTTATCAAGCACGTCAAAAACGCATCAATTCGCATTTCACCCGTGCGATAAAAACTGAACAACTGAACACAATGGCAGGCAAAACTGAATGAACTTGCTTGCGAAATCGTGCATTTTCCACTGTCCGCATCCACAAAGCATCCGGACCTAATCCGCTCACGCTCGTCTGCAAGGGGCCTTAGTGTGTGGCGCGGCTTACTTATTACTTTTGGTTCTCTTTCATTCAATCTGTCCTTCTGAATTTCCATGCATGTGTTCACCCTCATCTCCATGACTGCTGAATAACAGTGGATGCTTGTCAAAGGACAGGAGGGAATCGGAGGAGGTGATTCATTCTATTTTAACAAATCAGAATAAAATGCCATTCTAGACATGTAAAAGCTAAAGTAGAATCTCAATATGCCTTGTGATATGTACGTTAATTGTCTTACGCTTGCAAACAACAAATCTCCAGAAATCTTCAAAATACTTTGCTCATAACATAGAATTTCTATGTTATGAGCAAAGTATTTTGGAAAACAAAAAAATAACGAATGGGAGGGAAGTCAGAAAAAAGTAAAAAAAAGAATAGAAGGGAAAAAAGGGAGAGAAAAGATAAAGAATAAAAATATGAAAGTAAAGTACTGTAAAAAAAAAAAAAGAAATGAAGTGAAAGAAAAAAAATGTAAGAATAAAAGGGAAAGCCAAATTTACGGCAAAGCAAAACAAAAAAAAAGAAATTGCAGTAAACAGGAAATAAAATGAGAGGAAAAAGGAAAGAAAGAAAGTAAAACAAAATGAAAACATCAAAAGACAAGATAAAGGGATAGGAAAAAGAAGGAAAACATGAACGGAAATCAAAAAGTTAGAGAGCAAAAAACAGAAGAGGAAAAGAAAGATGGAAATTAAAAAAGAAAAAAAACAATTAAAATACGGGAAAAGAAAAAATGGAGGAAAAGGAAATAAAAAATTGAAAATGGAGATTATAAAAATGAAGGATGTGAATGAAAGAAAGAAAGAAAAAGAAAAAAAATCTCTGTTTAGTGGCTTGGGAAGTACATATGATGAATTTGTCACAAAGAAAGATTTTTCATTTGTGCCAGTTCTAAGTGTTTCTGTTTGGGTGAGCAGAGATATTAAGTGTTAATGCATATTTATTTTGACATTAGAATTCACTTGGATGGTCCCTGAGTATCAGCTATGCTCCACTGTCATTTTCTTTCACACTGAGCTTATTTACGGTATAAATGGAAACTATCTCACACTGGTATATTTTTAAAATGTTTCTTTTTATGGGTGATGATGAATAATGTTTTACTGGAGATTTGTTGTAAAAACTTTTAAAAGGTAAAGTTACTGTGGGTTATGTGTTGCAGGTAAGTTCCTAACCTGTAATTTACTAAAACTAAAGCACAAGCCCACCTTTGGATGGATGTACTTGTAATTCATGGTGCTTATCATGGTTCTTGAGGAAGAGGGAATAACAGAAAAAGATTGAAAGTGGTTCCAGAGATGGGCCCCATTGCTTTAAGGGTACTTTCACACTAGTGTTAGAAGAACTTGTATGCAAACAGATATCATTTGTTTCCGGATGCAAATCCATCTGACAAATGCATTGAAATGCCGTATCCGTCTCTCCAGAAAAACGGATCCGGTATTTATTTTTTTGTGCAGACCTGAAAACCGCATCCGTTTTTCCGGAACACTTGGTACCGGATCCAGCATTAATACATTGCAATGGAAAATAATGCCGGATTCGGCAATCCGGCAAGTGTTCCGGAAATTTTGGCCAGAGAAAAACCGCAGCATGCTGTGGTATTTTCTCCGGCCAAATACCGTAAAAGGGACAGAACGGAAGATATCCTGATGCATACTGAACAGATTGCTTTCCTTTCAGAATGAATTAGGACAAACGTTTTTTTCTGGTTTTGAGCCCCTGTGACGAAACTCAATACTCGAGAAAATTTAAAGCTAGCGTGAAAGTACCCTAATCTGAAGCATGATATACCATTATTATTATGTTACCTATTACATATTCATCATTATTGGACTGGAGTTGTTTAGAAGCAGTAATGTATGAAAATAAAAATCAAGTACCAAGCCCTGAATTTCTCTGTAACCTTTAGCAAAGGCCAAAGATAATTACCTTTTCTTAAGATAAATTCACACATGGTAGATTGCCTTCTGCAGAGGCTGCAGTGACTGTTCTATTCATCTAAATTGGGCTTCCAGAAATCAATGTATGGGATGCAGTAACTTCACATTCAAAGTAACATAATGGATTTCCAGGTCTGAAATGTCTACCAAACATTTGCTGCTTATGAACCCCCTAAATTTTTTGCAAATGAAGGTACTCTTGCTCACTAGTTTATATGTACAGGTTGCAATATTATTGAATGCAGGGCCGGCTCCAGGTTTATGTGGGCCCTTGGGCGATAAAGTCTCAGTGGGACCCCTTGTGGCTTTTTTCATGGCGCTTACAGCAATGAAACTGCATGTAATATAGATTAAATACCTTACACAGAACATGCTACAGAGCGGATATATGTGAATCAGTCCTTATGTGCCAACTTTTATTTTGTGTTTCAGTCCCTCAGGTATTATCACAGATATGTGCCCCCTCAAAGTAGATATGCCAAGATATGCCCCCTTCATTTTACACAGCAACGGTTTGGGCAGCACCACTCACTGTTCCTTAACAGATGATCGTTCAGTGGTGGTGCCTGTAATGTCAGGTCCCGGCCCATGGGTCCTGAGTCCATACAGTGTAACGCAAAGAAGATTACGGAGCTTAATAAAGACCTTATGGTTGAAAAGTCGCTACACTTTTGGTGAAATAAAGAAAGGAAACCGCCAGAACACGAGTGCCGTAATCTTCTTTGCGTTACACCCCCTTCATATTAGATATGCCAAGATATGTGCCCCCTCACAATAGATATGCCAAGATATGCCCACTTACTAGAAGATATGCCAAGATATGTGCCCCCTCCCCACAGTAGATATGCCAAGATATGCCCCCTTCATAGTAGATATGCCAAGATATGTGCCCCCTCACAGTAGATATGCCAATATATGTGCCCCCCTCACAGTAAATATGCCAAGATATGTGCCCCCTTCACAGTAGATATACCAAAATATGTGCCCCCTCACAGTTGATATACCAAGATATGTGTCCCCTCACAGTTGATATACCAAGATATGTGACCCCTTACAGTAGATATACCAAGATATGTACCCCCTTCACAGTAGATATCCCAAAATATGTGCCCCCTCACAGTTGATATGCCAAGATATGTGCCCTTTCACAGTAGATATGCCAAGATTGCTGCGAACCACACGGGAGGAACTGCTCCCAAAGTTAGAAACAAGCAACAGTGATAGGGGTTTGAGCAGTTCCTCCCATTTAGACCACGTTTATTTCAGTGATTTTAGTTTTATATGTATTGAATGTGCCATTGCATATGGCTGGTAACATTCTGGTGCACCTGGGAGCCTGTGTCACATGGTCTGTTATAGGTGTGGCTTGCAGCCTTATTTACCTCCCATTGCATTAGTGGTCCTACAGTGCAGGTAAGAGGGAGTTGGGCTGTGAGCTGGATCTCAGCACCTTTCAGACCCTGTTCACACACCATACGTAGTCTAGTGCTAGGATCCCATGCCATGCTGAGAGACCTTGACGTGGTGCATGAAAGGGGCTCCGATATGTTCCTGACTGGAAGATATTGGCGAAAGTCTCAGCTTTTAACATCAGCTTGAGGGATTAGCTAGTGTTGTCAGTTGCTTATCATTGTGGTGCACTCTTTTTCAGTGTTAGGGGTTTAAGCAGTTCCTCCCATGTAGGCCACGTTTTCAGTGATTTTAAATATTCCAAGATATGTGCCCTCTTATGGTGGAAATGCCAAGGTAGAGATGGCCTTGAAGTTTTTGCCCGACGGTCGTTTTGCGGCGAACTTTGCGCATTCGCGATTCGCCGAACATGCGAACATATGGCGATGTCCGCTGGTGCCATATTCTTTTGCATTGCGCCGAACTTTTACCCATGACACACCCATCAGGTGGGACAGGACAGCCAATTGAGACGTTTCAGCACATGGACACACCCCCACCCTATAACAGAACCCGATCTGGCAGCCATTTTACATTCTGTGTTTTGCCAGTTTAGGGAGAGGTTGCTTATTGGAGCAAGGACAGGCTGTTAGGAACACCAAACGCTAGCTAATAGGGCCACAACGGTCCTTTTAAGGACTGGTATATGTGTGCTATAGATAGGTGTGATATACTGAGGGGTGTGATATACTTATAATATACAGTACTTTCTAACATAGAAAGTATATTATAGTGCATTTGTATTGTGCAGCAGTTGTGTGTGGTTCTGCTGTGATACCACACCTATATAGAAGGACAACCGCTATTGGAACAACTATTTGCAACAGGTGTGATATACAGTACCTGTTGCCCCCCCAAAAAAACTGATTGAGGGGTGTGATATTCCTTCTTCCACAAAATACTGATTGAGGGCTGCAATATACTTGTTTCCCCAAATAAACAGGGTGGTGTGATATAACTGTTGTGGCAAAAAAAATAACTGAGGGGTGTGATATACCTGCTTCCAGAAAATACTGATTAAGGGGATTGATATACCTGCTTCCACCAAATATTGATTGAGGGCTGCGATATACCTGCTTCCACAAAATATTGATTAAGGGGTTCGATATACCTGTTTCCACCAAATATTGAGTGAGGCCTGCGATGTGTCTGCTTCCACAAAATGCTGATTAAGGGGTTTGATATACCTGCTTCCACAAAATACTGATTGAGGGCTGCGATATACCTGCTTCCACAAAATACAGATTAAGGGGTTTGATATACCTGTTTCCACCAAATATTGATTGAGGCCTGCAATATACCTGCTTCCACAAAATACTGCATATACCTAAGACAAGGACCATTCTTTGTTCTGGGTGGTGGCGGATATGTGTGGACTGGCATGAGGAAATTCAATTACACGTGGTAGTCACAGGTGTTAAATTCCTTAGAGATCCATGCCTCATTAATTTTTAGAACTGTGAGGTAGTCCACACTGTCGTGAGCTAGGTGAGTGCGCTTATCGGTCGCGATCCCCCCTACTGCGCCAATACATCCTTTCGGACAGAACACTTGACGAGGGGCAAGCAAAGAGTTTAATGGCAAATTGTGCGAGCTCTGGCCACAGTCCAAGCCTGCACACCCAGTAGTCCAGAGGTTCCTCACTTCTCAGAGCGTCCACATCAGCCGTTAACCCGATGTAGTCGGACATTTGTCGGTCTAGGTGTTCCCTGAGGCTGGATCCAGAGGGCGGCTTTCGATGAGTTGACTGCAAGAATGATCTCATATCCGAAGGGACCAACACATCTTCAAACCGCCCTCTTCTTGCAGGCGCGGTAGGATTGGTACTCGCACCTGTATGCCGCACCTGTTTCGCAACAGCAGAATGCAGCATCTCTCGCAGAAAAGCCTGAAAATACTGCATTCTGACAGCTTTCTGTGATGCAGGTAACATGTCCACCATTTTGTGTTTGTATCGGGGGTCTAAGAACGTTTCCACCCAGTACTGGTCATTGCCCTTTATGCTTTTTATACGTGGGTCCCTCTTCAAACACAGGAGCATGAAGGCCCCCATTTGCACTGAATTGGAAGCGGTTCAGCACCCTGACTTCTGCTCATCACCCAGGAGAATGTCGTCCTCGGTCTCCTCCCCCCCAGCCACAGACAACACCAGGGATCCCCAAAAAGTTTAAAAGTCCCCCTCAAAGCCTGCTCTTTTTGCTCCTCCTCTGCCTCTTCCCACTTGCCACCATCCTCCTCTGACTCCTCTTCAGACTCCCACTAACTTGTCTCAGATGGTGTAGCCCCCCCCTGGGAATTAATTCAGTATTGCGGCTTGCTCATCTTCAAGCTCCTGCTCCTCGAAGGCTTGATCAATGACACAACGTAATGCACGCTCTAGAAAAAAGGCTTAAGGTACGATTTCACTGATGGCGCCCTAGCTGCGACTAACCAGTTTGGTGATCTCATCAAATGGCCACAGAAGTCTGCATGAGTAACGCATGAGCAGCCACTGGCGTGCTGTCCTGCTGCAGAGTTCGTACAGGAGCAGCCTATCAAGCATATACAAGGTGGAGTTCCAGCATGTCGGGCTGTCACAAATCAGACGTCTGACGAGCAAGTGGTGTCGCCGCTGAATGTCAGCAAGGCAAGCCATGGCCGTGTAAGATCTTCTAAAATGGCCATAGATTTTCCTGGCCTGCTGCAAGACATGGGGTATTTGGTAACGAATAGCTGCACGACTACGTTCAGGACGTGTGCCATGCAGATTGGCACCGTTGTCGCACACCACTTTACCAGCTGTCAAATTGAGCGGGGTTAGCCACTGATTGTCCTGTGACTGCAGAGCTGAAAGCAGTGCAGGACCGGTGTAGCTCTTGGCTTCCAGGCACAACAGCCGCAGAACAGCATGGCAACGTCTCACCTGGAATGTCGAATAGGTTCTGGGAGCTTGGGGGCACAGCAGAAGAGGCAGAAGCAGTGGAAAAGGAGGAGTCAGCCAAGGAGGAGACGGAGGATGGAGTAGGAGGAGGATAAGAAGAGGCAGGCCTGCATGCAATCCTTGGCGGTAACACCAAATCCACACGAGAGCCACGGGTTACATGCTTGTTGGCCATGAGAAGGTTCATCCAGTGGGCAGTAAATGTTATGTACCTTCCCTGCCCGTGTTTGCTAGACCACGTGTCTGTGGTCAGACATATCTTGGCACTGACACTGTGTGCCAGAGATATATTCACTTGCCTCTGGGATGCCCTTCTGGGAGAAATATTTCCTTCCGGGGATCTTCCATTGCGGTGTGCCAATAGCCAAAAATTTTCTAAAGGCCTCCGAGTCCACCAGTTTATATGGCAGTAGTTGGCGGGCTAGCAGATCCGACAAGCCAGCTGTCAGCAGTCAACTCATCAACTTTTTACGCTCAAACATTTGGGCCACGGAAGCCTGCCTTCTGCCAGATAAACACGGCGATGGCACGGTGGAAGGTGGAGTGACAAATGGGAGGAGAGAGGAGAAAGAGAAGAGGCAGGACGTGGTGCCCCGGGAGTGTGGCTTTGTGGGTTCTGACGGCGTTGCTCCCACCACCTTATTAAGGCGGTCGTCCGTAGGTGAGTGTTGGGCTTACCGTGACTTATGCGTTGACAGCACAGGCTGCAGATGGCAACACTATTGTCAGCAGTGGACACGTTAAAAAAAGCCCACACTGCGGACCATGTGCCGTCGTCCTGGGAGCGCCAGAAGTGACCGTGCCTTGTGGGTGGCTCGCTTCAGGTACATTTGTAGTCTGCTTTTTGCCTCCTGTGCCCTGCGAGCTCTGTCTGCTTCTCCTCCTTCTCCTCCCTCTCTGCTTTTCCGTCTAGTCCTCTGAACTCCCCTCCTCTTCCTCTCTTGCGGGCACCATCAACACGTCATCATCGTCACCTTCACCACCACTGACATTTGAGATCTCAGAGTAGGCAGCAACAGCTGCCCCCCATTTAGTATAATGATCCCCAATTACCCTCCATTCAGTATGATGACCACCAGAGCCCCAATTCGATATAATCACTCCCAGTGACCACCATACAGTATAATGACCCTCAGTGCCCCCTCCCTACAGTATAACCCCCAGTGTGGGGGCCACTGGGGGTCATTATTCTGAATGGGGGGGCGACTGGGGGTTATTATTCTGAATGGAGGGCCAGTGTGGGGTCATTATACTGTGTGTGGGGCCACTGGGGGTCATTATACTGTATAGGGGCCACTGCTGGTCATTATACCATGTGGGAGCAACAGAGGGACATGTAAATGTACAAAAATGCCTCAAGGGGGCCCACTGTGATTTATCGCCCAAGGGCCCACATAAACCTGGAGCTAGCCCTCCAGCCACATACCTGTACTCTTGTTGCCTAAAAACAATTTTTTCTAGGCTCCAGCAGGGCACATTAGTCAGTGTTGTGGGACTATTTGTGCACTTCTAGTAAGTATTTGGTGGCTGCAAATATGACCTGAAGGTTTTTCAGGTTCGCCTGCCTTTAAAGTCAATGGGGCCCACCGTCAACCGGCGGTTTGCGAACATTATCCCGGCCAATCATCGTCCATCACTAGTGCCCAGTGCCCCCTTCACAGTGGTTATGCCCAGATGTGCCCCCTTCACATGAAGTGAAAAAATCAAACAATAAATACTCCTCGCCTCAATCACCTGGCTCCTCCCATGATCTGCGCTCCCCATCATCTTCAGCAGGATACTGTGACACATCACGCTGCTGTGTAGGAGGAGTAGAGGCTGATTCCCAGCCTGCCCCACTCCTCCTCCTAAACAGATCAGCAGGACGTGTGAGGACATCATGCTGCTGCTCTGGAGCACTGGCGGCTCAATGGTGGAGAGCAAATAGTTTGCTGCTTCAGTGGCGTACCTAAGGTGTTTGGCACCCGGGGCGGGTCCTTTTTCTGGCAACCCCCCCAATACTTAAAAAAAAAAATGTACCCCCTCACAGTAATATTGCCCTCATTGTACAACCTTCATAGTAGTTTTGTACAGATGTGTCCCCCCTCACAGTAGTTATGCCCTTCTCTGTGCCCCGCGGGTGCTGTGGGTCCCGGCACTTGCCCGGGTATGCCGGGTGCTGACGCTGTCCTTGATTGAATGAAACCTGAAGTCCAACTCCATGCAGTGTTCAAATTAAAATGTTATATATAATGCATCTGTAAAGTGCCAAAAAACACAATACAGCAATGAATACTATATCTCTATGGTCCTAACGTGCGCCACACTCACTTGTCTGTGGTCCTGCCATGCCCGTGCTGCTGCCGCATTCCAGGACACTTTCTGTCGCTACAGAACCAGGAGGTTGACCACATCCATTCAAAACTGAAATAATATCATACAGTGTTCAAATAATGCTGTCATAACCTATCCAAATTACAGTGCTCAAACAATGCTGCAACACATTGCTCAAATAACGCTATCTTTATTTCCTAAATCATAGTATTAAAAGTGGTTTTGATGACAGGCACACTATAATCTAGTACGGCACGAAAAGATTCACCTAAATTGTATTAATCAGTATAACTTTTAATACTCAATACATAATGTTTATAAAAAAATTAATTAAACACAATAATTAAAACTTTCCCCTCCATAATTGTATTATGTCCTCCAATCAATCTAAATTCATCACAATAATGCAAAAATATAGAATCATGACCCTTTTATCAATTGTATAAATAAATGTCCTCATAAACCATTGGTGAAAAAAAAAAAATAAAATTAAAAAAAGATAAAAATGTATAAAAATACATCCTTTTTACATTTAATCAGTGCATATATTCCATCCTGATAACTTGATGAATTAATAGATGATCAAATATCTCTCCAGCAATAATATGTTGTTGTCAATATCTTTCCTGCAATTTTATGTCAATAGTTGGTTATACCCAATTTGGCATTGGGTGCGCCAAAGACAGAGCACAGCGGGATCTGTTGATTTTCACTGCCGAGAATGCGTCATAACCGTTTTTCTTCTTCTGTTATAGGTAACTGCACGAAAGGACTGTTTGGCTGACCACCAATAGGAGACCAGTACCATGGCACCGGATCAAAAAGACTGTTGCCTTCACAGGAGACCTAATATCAGGTAAGAAAACTTTACTTAATTGCACATAACACCATTTTATCGAATGAATGGAACCAGGCCACCATGCGTTCCCTTCATTGTATAAAACAATGATTTAGGGCTAGTTCATTCTGGGCTTTAAAGTCAGGGAGACGGTCCTATCAATGATTGACAGCCTTTCCTCTATGACTGGATATACACAGATAGCTGTCAATCACTGATCGGACCGCTTCCTTGACTGCAAAGCCCAGAATGAGCAGACATGTAAATTAATAAATTCCAATGAATCTTTTCCCTTAAACTGATTTATCAATCAGCTCAGCTCCTCCTGCTTCATAACATGCTACTTGTAGCTTACATTGCATTGTCTCTTTAATAGCGCGTCCTATTTCTGTAACACCTTTTGAACACATAGCTTGAAATATGCTTGGAGTAAATTATTCTTTGTGACAGTTGTTCTCCAAAACACTTACATTGACTGCACATGCAGTAACGATCGGCTTGCTCCCACCAGGCACAGAACTACATTGCTGCTAATAATCACTCTACAAGTGCATTGGCATTTGTGTTTATTGTTCATTATAATTTCCATTTTCATGGAACTCACATGAAAGTAACAAGTGATTTCTGCAGCAAATGTATAAAGAGACCTGTGAATTAAGTGCTGAATTATTTTTACGGATAAATGCTTTGTTTTGAATTGCATGGACATGTATATGAATAAAATAGTTATTGTAAGTTCTTCTGCATTAGACCATGTTTCTCAGCTGCAGATAATATGACATTTGTTAATTTAAATGTTCACAAATGTGTTAAATAATAGAACTTTTCATTAGAAATTAGTTCAACATACCAGAGACTTCTAGGTAATGTAATCTATCTATCTATCTATCTATCTATCTATCTATCTATCCATCCATCTATCTTTCTATCTCATATCTATCTTTCTATCTCATACCTATCTATCTGTCTGTCTATCTATCTATCTCATACCCCCCCCCCCAAAAGTGTGTGTGTGGGGGTGGGGGGCGGTTCGCAGTGCATCATAAATGTAAATACTATAGAACACTTCCATTATGGATCTGAGGTATGATCTGGGGTTTTAATATGGGGTCTGATATGGGGGCCTAATCTGATGTCTGATTTTTATTTTCCCTGATTTTCGGTGAGTGTTATAAAGCGAAAAATACTCTATCTATCTATCTATCTATCTATCTATCTATCTATCTATCTATCTATCTATCTATCTCACCAGTCACCAATGCGTGTCATTGAATAGACAGGTAAAATCTTAGTCAGTGGATGAGCCAAGTTCAGTGCAACTACAATACATTCAATCTGGTTAACAGTCCAAAGATGGAGGCAGGCTGCACAGAGTGAGGCAAGGGTCAGATAAGACAGCAGAGTGTCAAATGGGGCAAACAGGAAGAGGTCGGACATGGGAAGTTAAAACTGAATAACAGCGCACCTTTGCAGGGACTAGCGAGTTAGAGAACCTATTGCTCAGGCACCTTCCCAAGGGAGAAGGCATCATATAACACCTAGAAACAGCAGCTATTGGCTGGGGATAGACTGGGTTACATGCACTATCCCTTTAAGAGTTGGGAAGAGCTTGCACCCTAGAGACAGCAGAGGAGAAGAGACTGGATGAGGCTAAACAGGCATCAGTCTGTCCATCAATCTGTCAATTTATCACTTTTCTGCACAGAAATGAACAGCAGAGTGGATTTACAATGAGAAACAATGAGAGGTGGAATACACACAAATTTGTAATAAATTTTGCTTCAGATTTGTTGCCAATTTCACCTTCTTCATTGTAAAGGAGTGAAACCAGAGAAATACACTTTGCTAATCCAGTAAATAGCTGTGGATTTGAATTACGTAGATCCGTTGCAACAAATACACAGGGTATCTATTCAATGTGGATGTTCCCTAAGATTTTCCATAAATACGAAGGCAAGGAAGAATCAAAATCTTAAATTATAATTTTACAATGCACTAATATATGCAGTGGTTCTTGAAAGTTTGTGAATCTTTCAGAATTTTCTATATTTTCACATACATTTGACCCAAAACTATATCAGATGTTCTTAATGTAGAATTCAGATAGGAGTGGGATTTTTGAGCTTATGCTGCGATTCTCTTGCTTCAGACGTTCAGCTTCGCCCATTGGGATGGATAAAGCCGGACAAGTGAAAATTTGTATATAATGGAAAATAAGATAAAGTATTTTTACTTGTGATTAATTTAATTGTTTCAGAAAAAATTTATACCACACCAGGGGAGGATCCACAGACCATACCTCCACAGTACAAATAGGTCCTGGACAATAGAGATCATTGCTACCATTATTGTTGTGCGCACTCTCTTGAAATTTAACATACAGGACGGTCTGGATGCTGGAGGAGAATCCCTCCTGGCCGCTTGATGAGGTGCATAAAGGTTTTTTTGTTGTGAGGTGGGCCATTGACATGTTCTATCTGACAGCGAGAATCCATTGGTGTGGGTCCCATCTCTGTCGAGTTTGGCTCCTACTCCTGCACCATGTCTGTGGTATTTATCCACAGCGACCGTCTGCATCTTTGACCTTCCCCCTTTTTTATAAACATGTTCAACAACTTTGTTTTTATGTTTGGGCTTCTTGCCCATAACAAACATGTCGGATACAGCTACAGGTAGTAAAATGCGCACGCATGCGCTCATGGACTGTGCGCGATCACTTGGGAATCCTCCCGAACATGCGCAGTAGATCATGAGCGACGCTCAATGTATCTCCACGGACGCCATTACAGATGGAGGCAGGTACTGCGGTCTCTTCCCCTGGAGTTTTTAAACACTCATAACACTTTTTAACGTCACGTTTGTATAAGACAAATATTTATCTTATACTCACTTTATGAATTTTACACGTATTTGTCATTTTAAATACACTGATCGACCATGTCTATTACACATGCACTGTATGTTTATATCTGGTTCTACACAGCTGTTTGATAATGACACTAATTGATTGGATTTTGTGATTGGTTGTTCACTGCTGAAATGCCTTTAAATTGCTTGTATGTTTCACTTGTATTTATGCTTGAGAAAGGCTCACAAGAGCCGAAACGTCGCTCTCCACCATGGGTAAATAAAAGTTTTTCTATTTTTTCATTAATTTGGAGTGCAGTCCTCCCTTTTCTACTATTGTAATATTGGGTTCAGCCAGGACCCGCTGCAGGACATTGCACCCGCCTTTTCTTTTTGATAGTGCTGCCATTGATTTTTTTGTGGACTATATATATATATATATATATATATATATATATATAGTCGACCAACAAAGATCTCACCAAGCGCAAGGCATATCATATCCCAGGTGGTCAGAAAGGAAACCAAATGTAACCTCTAAGCAACTAAAGGCCTTTCTCACCTAGCTAATTTTAATATACATGTGTTCCACCATCAGGTGGCACTAAACAACAATGGTGTCCATGAGAGGATTGCAATGAGATGCCTCTGCTCTCCACAAAGAACATTGCTGCCTATCTGCAGTTTCCTAAAGATTACTTGGACAAGCCAGAAGGCTACTTGAACAATGTTGTGTTGACAGTTTGCACCTAAATAGAACTTTTTGGTTTAAATGAGAAGTGCAATGTTTGGAGACAGGAAAACTGTGCATTCCAACATCCCATCTGTGTAATGCGGTGATGGTAACTTAATTGTTTGGGCCTATTTGGACCTGATCCAGAACAGTTTGCCATCTTTGATGGAACAATGAATTCTGAATGTGTTAGGAAGCCGGCGACGTCATCTCCCCCCGGGGTCGGAGGGTACGGCATGAGGTACGGGTATCCCATTGGCCTGGAAAACTCACGGGTACCCCAGCAGCTACTTTGCGTGCGCAGACCACACAGCGACTGCGCGTGCGCAATACAAACGCAACGCACATACACCCATTTAGTCGTCAGCTGTAGGCCATGCTGGGGGAGGTCCTAGCCACACATACACCTCACCTCCGCCTGCCATTGGTCTGCAGAAGAGAAAGCCTACCGGTCACATTGGAGACCAGGGGGTGGACTCACACCCCCTGGCTATAAAAACCTGACTAGAGTCCTGGCTCAATGCTGAATTATTCCACCTTATAGTGAGACATACTAAGCCTCCTGGGTGCCTTGTTTACTGTTTCCTGCTGACTTCCTGTGTACCGATTTTAGAACGACCACCATTTCTGACCCTGTGCTTCCTGCCTCTACCTTGGATTTTGTCCGACTACTCTTTTGGATTTTCCTTTAGTACCTTGTTTCCTGGCTGTTACCTGCCAGTGGGTTCCTTCCTTGCTGTTGTCCCTCAAGCTCACCTGTCAGAGCTTAACATAATAACTCATCCTCCCATGTAACCCGCAGGAGCAGCGGACGCCATCATAGCCCTCTCTCAACAGATGAGACTGATGACACAAGCATTCCAGGAGATGCAGGAGAGTCACTAGCATCTGTTCCACAGGGTGATCGCACATGAGCGTCGCAGCGCAGAAGCCACCGCGCTGCCACCCTCACCTCCACCCATTCGGGCACATGCTGTAAAAATAGTCACCAATGAACCATCGATCGGCCTCCCAGAGAGCTTTGCAGGTGATCGGAAGAAGTACCGCTCATTTATCGTCTACTGTGAGCTCCTCTTCGCCCTGAAGCCACGCAGGTATAGTATACCCACTGATTATATCAAGGTACACATGGCTATCTCTCTACTCTCGGTGCCTCCCCAGACCTGGGCACATCAATTACTCCAGGCCGATGACCCGGTGCTCTCTATTTGGGAGTCCTTTTTCATTGCCATGCAGAGGCTGTATAATGATCCGCGATGGGCCTCCACTTCCAGGAGTACTCTGTGCAACCAAGGCAGAAGTCCGGTGGAAGACTATATTACTGAGGTCCGTGAGGTCGCCCTGGACACTGGACTAAATTAGATCGCTCTCATAGACCATTTTCGGATCGGACTGTTGGAGCCCTTGAAGGATGAGCTCACCCACACCGGAGTACCCGATACCCTAGAGGCTCTGTAACCCACCTGGACCGACGCTTCTGCGAGAGACGTCAGGAGAGGCATCTGGCACAACAACCACCGGTACGACCCCGGACCCCCTGCCTCTCCCAGTGCCGGTTCCTGCTCCAACACTCGGAGACTTCACCCCAGAAGAACCTATGCAGATTGGGGTTGTTCGTGGCCCCCTTTCTGCGGTCGAGAGGACTAGACAGCGGGCACTGCTTCTGTGCCTATACTGCGCAAAACCAGGCCACTTCTTGAAGGACTGCCCCACCATCCAGCAGGTAGGCCAGATGTATCTCCACCTTGTGTTACCCCTTACCATCGCTGCTTTCCTACAGTTGGACAAGAATGGCATTAACCTTTCTGCCATCATCGATTCGGGCGCCAGCAGCTGCTTCATGGATGGGGACCTGTCCTTGCAGTTGGGGATTCCACTGCGTCCGAAGAGTAATCCATACCAGCTGCACATGGTGGCCGACAGCACCCTTTAATCCAGTCCCATCGCCATGGAAACCCATCTCTTGCTCCTCCGCATCGGCAACCACCACTCCACACGGGTCATTTGGGACATCGTGCCTTTTCCACTGTTACCCATCATCCTGGGTATCACCTGGCTCCGGAAACACAATCCCCTGATTGACTGGGCCACTTGATCCGTTACCTTCCGCTTTCCTCCCAGCTTCGTGGAGAGTGTTCTTTCCATCAGCCGAACTTCTATGGCCCTGGGTACCCTCGAGCACACCCTGCCAGACAAATACCAGGAGTTCGCGGATGTGTTCGAGAAAAAGGATGACAATACCTTGCCGCCCCACAGGCCGTATAATTGCCCTATATACCTACTCCTTGGGGCCCAGTTGCCATACAATCTCTCGGAACCAAAATCCAAGACCTTGAAAGAATATTTAGAGTAGAGCCTGGCAAAGGGGTTTATCCGTCGGGGCCGGTATGGAACATCTTAGCAGAGGGCAGCATTTGAACAACATGGTGGAACAGTACATGTGCATACGCCTACATGTACTGACTGATGGTTCTGCCCCATTCAACTTCTGGGTCTTCAAATTGCCCACATGGCCAGAGCTTGCCCTTTATGCCTTGGAGGTGCTGGCGTGCCCTGCAGCCAGTGTATTGTCTGAATGTGTATTTAGCACGGCAGGGGCGTCATTACAGACAAACGCAGCCACCTGTCCACAGCCAACGTGGACAAGCTCCTCCTCCATCGCCGCTTCCACCTACAACACAATATTCACCGCCTCCTCAACCTCTGACTCCACATCCACCTCCTCATCTGAGTTGCAGGTTAATAATTTTAAATTTTTATTTATTTTATTTTATTTTAAGTTATTTCCCTATCCACATTTGTTTGCAGGGCACTTACCCACATTTTGCAGGACTTTTTACAGCCATTTTAGTGCCTAAAAGTTCGGGTCCCCATTGAATTTTTGTGAAGTTTGGCCAAACCCGTCGAACCCGAACTTCCAGGTGTCCGCTCAACTCTAGTCAGAACACTTCCCTTCTGTTACATCACTCTGTCTATATGGTACCCTTTGTATGCATAGGACGATGTGTACTTGTGCATGTGTCTTTATAGGCTTTGTTCTATTGTGATTAGTGTTGAGCGAAATGAAGCATTCTAAGTGCAATTCTGTCCTAAATACAGGAAAATTTCAATTTGCAACTAATCTGAATTTCCATATGTTTTGTGGTAACAAATCAGTTTTTCCGGAAATGGCAGCTGCACGTGTTACAAAAGGAAAGTATGAAGCCTGGAATATGAGATCACCCATAATGCCGTACAGCCAGCCAATCCCCAGGTAGCCATCTCCTGTGATGTCACAGTCCTATAAAATCATCCTGTGTGGTCTCTGCTGTGCGGTCTCCTGAAAGCTGAGCATAGGGAGAGACATGGCAAGCTCTCATGCGCTAGGGGACAGTGTTGTACCAAAGTGTTTTAAAAAGAATTTTGAAGAGGGAGAGTGCAGGGAGAATGCAGGGAAACTGCAGGGAGAGTGTATCGCTGTGTGCATTACATTCTAGTACACCGACATTCAGAGTTAATCTGTTATTTTAGTGATACAGTTACTGTGCCTCAGCATTGAAGGCAGGTCTAATATATAGCTGTGTGCATGACATTCTAGTGCACTGAAATTCAGGGTTAATCCATTATTTTTGTGATACAGTTACTGTGCCTTAGTACTAAAGGCAGGTGTAATATGTCACCATGTGCATCACATTCTAGTGTACCGACATTCAGAGTTACTCCATTATTTTAGTGATATAATTAGTGTGTCTCAGCATTAAAGCAGGTGTAATATATCACTGTGTGCATCACGTTCTAGCGTACTGACATTCAGACTTAATCTGTTATTTTAGTCATACAGTTAGAGTGCCTCAGTATTTATGTTGCTGTAGCCGGCACAAGTAACAGGGTTCATAAAACCAGCTGAAGGCAGACATCATGCAGTGGTGGAGGAAAAATGTCATACTCGGCAGTGTGGGAATTTTTCTGCAAATCACTTGTTTCGACAGCAATCGATCACCGACAGCATGTGTGAACTCATCCAGTGACGCGGAAGCTGAATGTGCACATGACCAAGTTGCTAGTAGTGGAATATAGCCAAGGAAACAAGAGAGCGCTCATAGGGTGAAAAACGTATTAATAGAATAGGGCCTTTTTCTGTGGCCAAGGCGGTTGGGCTCACCTGGCGGGCATATAGGTAATGCCTTGTGGTGGCGATTCCCTGAGAGAGATGTGGTAATGGGAGGGGTTGCTGCCTGGTGTGTCCGAAGATCCCTTTAGGTGACTGGCTAGGTCGCCGTCTCGGTTACTTGAAGTATACAGGAATGGCTATTTCGTTGCTTTTCAGCAAACTCAGCATATGATGTCCACATGCTGAGTTTGCTGAAAAGCAACGAAATAGCCATTCATGTATACTTCAAGTTGCTAGTAGTACAGTCCCTCCTTTTCCCTGTAGTTGACTCTGAAAAGTGATGGCCTGTGCCCACCCAAGGTGGAGAGTCCCAAACTCTTTTTTTAGACTTTCTGAGAGGGATACAAAATGGACTACTTTAGAGACATGCTTTGTATTGGTTGGTTGCTGCCTAAGAGTGCCATTGCCTGAAGATCTGACTGGGGCCATCCACTGTGCTCATGCTCCACTGTCATGACTGGTGGTGGTCGGGGGGAAGGGGGGGGGTCCAGAGGACCACCAGCTCTATAAGCAGCAACTTAAGTTTGGAGTATCTGATGAGCAGTTTCAGCCACCTTCTGAAGAAACCAACCAGCAGCAGCAGCAGTAAGACATGCAGCAGAACCTCAACCAACAGGTGGTGACATACTTAGACTGCACCCTGCCACTCTGACCCTGTGCTTCCTGCCTCTACCTTGGATTTTGTCCGACTACTCTTTTGGATTGTCCTTTAGTACCTTGTTTCCTGGCTGTTACCTGCCAGTGGGTTCCTTCCTTGCTGTTGTCCCTCAAGCTCACCTGTCAGAGCTTAACATAATAACTCATCCTCCCATGTAACCCGCAGGAGCAGCGGACGCCATCATAGCCCTCTCTCGACAGATGAGACTGATGACACAAGCATTCCAGGAGATGCAGGAGAGTCACTAGCATCTGTTCCACAGGGTGATCGCACATGAGCGTCGCAGCGCAGAAGCCACCACGCTGCCACCCTCACCTCCACCCATTCGGGCACATGCTGTAAAAATAGTCACCAATGAACCATCGATCGGCCTCCCAGAGAGCTTTGCAGGTGATCGGAAGAAGTACCGCTCATTTATCGTCTACTGTGAGCTCCTCTTCGCCCTGAAGCCACGCAGGTATAGTATACCCACTGATTATATCAAGGTACGCATGGCTATCTCTCTACTCTCGGTGCCTCCCCAGACCTGGGCACATCAATTACTCCAGGCCGATGACCCGGTGCTCTCTATTTGGGAGTCCTTTTTCATTGCCATGCAGAGGCTGTATAATGATCCGCGATGGGCCTCCACTTCCAGGAGTACTCTGTGCAACCAAGGCAGAAGTCCGGTGGAAGACTATATTACTGAGGTCCGTGAGGTCGCCCTGGACACTGGACTAAATTAGATCGCTCTCATAGACCATTTTCGGATCGGACTGTTGGAGCCCTTGAAGGAGGAGCTCACCCACACCGGAGTACCCGATACCCTAGAGGCTCTGTAACCCACCTGGACCGACGCTTCTGCGAGAGACGTCAGGAGAGGCATCTGGCACAACAACCACCGGTACGACCCCCGGACCCCCTGCCTCTCCCAGTGCCGGTTCCTGCTCCAACACTCGGAGACTTCACCCCCAGAAGAACCTATGCAGATTGGGGTTGTTCGTGGCCCCCTTTCTGCGGTCGAGAGGACTAGACAGCGGGCACTGCTTCTGTGCCTATACTGCGCAAAACCAGGCCACTTCTTGAAGGACTGCCCCACCATCCAGCAGGTAGGCCAGATGTATCTCCACCTTGTGTTACCCCTTACCATCGCTGCTTTCCTACAGTTGGACAAGAATGGCATTAACCTTTCTGCCATCATCGATTCGGGCGCCAGCAGCTGCTTCATGGATGGGGACCTGTCCTTGCAGTTGGGGATTCCACTGCGTCCGAAGAGTAATCCATACCAGCTGCACATGGTGGCCGACAGCACCCTTTAATCCAGTCCCATCGCCATGGAAACCCATCTCTTGCTCCTCCGCATCGGCAACCACCACTCCACACGGGTCATTTGGGACATCGTGCCTTTCCACTGTTACCCATCATCCTGGGTATCACCTGGCTCCGGAAACACAATCCCTGATTGACTGGGCCACTTGATCCGTTACCTTCCGCTTTCCTCCCAGCTTCGTGGAGAGTGTTCTTTCCATCAGCCGAACTTCTATGGCCCTGGGTACCCTCGAGCACACCCTGCCAGACAAATACCAGGAGTTCGCGGATGTGTTCGAGAAAAGGATGACAATACCTTGCCGCCCCACAGGCCGTATAATTGCCCTATATACCTACTCCTTGGGGCCCAGTTGCCATACAATCTCTCGGAACCAAAATCCAAGACCTTGAAAGAATATTTAGAGTAGAGCCTGGCAAAGGGGTTTATCCGTCGGGGCCGGTATGGAACATCTTAGCAGAGGGCAGCATTTGAACAACATGGTGGAACAGTACATGTGCATACGCCTACATGTACTGACTGATGGTTCTGCCCCATTCAACTTCTGGGTCTTCAAATTGCCCACATGGCCAGAGCTTGCCCTTTATGCCTTGGAGGTGCTGGCGTGCCCTGCAGCCAGTGTATTGTCTGAATGTGTATTTAGCACGGCAGGGGGCGTCATTACAGACAAACGCAGCCACCTGTCCACAGCCAACGTGGACAAGCTCCTCCTCCATCGCCGCTTCCACCTACAACACAATATTCACCGCCTCCTCAACCTCTGACTCCACATCCACCTCCTCATCTGAGTTGCAGGTTAATAATTTTAAATTTTTATTTATTTTATTTTATTTTAAGTTATTTCCCTATCCACATTTGTTTGCAGGGCACTTACCCACATTTTGCAGGACTTTTTTACAGCCATTTTAGTGCCTAAAAGTTCGGGTCCCCATTGAATTTTTTGTGAAGTTTGGCCAAACCCGTCGAACCCGAACTTCCAGGTGTCCGCTCAACTCTAGTCAGAACACTTCCCTTCTGTTACATCACTCTGTCTATATGGTACCCTTTGTATGCATAGGACGATGTGTACTTGTGCATGTGTCTTTATAGGCTTTGTTCTATTGTGATTAGTGTTGAGCGAAATGAAGCATTCTAAGTGCAATTCTGTCCTAAATTCAGGAAAATTTCAATTTGCAACTAATCTGAATTTCCATATGTTTTGTGGTAACAAATCAGTTTTTCCGGAAATGGCAGCTGCACGTGTTACAAAAGGAAAGTATGAAGCCTAGAATATGAGATCACCCATAATGCCGTACAGCCAGCCAATCCCCAGGTAGCCATCTCCTGTGATGTCACAGTCCTATAAAATCATCCTGTGTGGTCTCTGCTGTGCGGTCTCCTGAAAGCTGAGCATAGGGAGAGACATGGCAAGCTCTCATGCGCTAGGGGACAGTGTTGTACCAAAGTGTTTTAAAAAAGAATTTTGAAGAGGGAGAGTGCAGGGAGAATGCAGGGAAACTGCAGGGAGAGTGTATCGCTGTGTGCATTACATTCTAGTACACCGACATTCAGAGTTAATCTGTTATTTTAGTGATACAGTTACTGTGCCTCAGCATTGAAGGCAGGTCTAATATATAGCTGTGTGCATGACATTCTAGTGCACTGAAATTCAGGGTTAATCCATTATTTTTGTGATACAGTTACTGTGCCTTAGTACTAAAGGCAGGTGTAATATGTCACCATGTGCATCACATTCTAGTGTACCGACATTCAGAGTTACTCCATTATTTTAGTGATATAATTAGTGTGTCTCAGCATTAAAGCAGGTGTAATATATCACTGTGTGCATCACGTTCTAGCGTACTGACATTCAGACTTAATCTGTTATTTTAGTCATACAGTTAGAGTGCCTCAGTATTTATGTTGCTGTAGCCGGCACAAGTAACAGGGTTCATAAAACCAGCTGAAGGCAGACATCATGCAGTGGTGGAGGAAAAATGTCATACTCGGCAGTGTGGGAATTTTTCTGCAAATCACTTGTTTCGACAGCAATCGATCACCGACAGCATGTGTGAACTCATCCAGTGACGCGGAAGCTGAATGTGCACATGACCAAGTTGCTAGTAGTGGAATATAGCCAAGGAAACAAGAGAGGCGCTCATAGGGTGAAAAACGTATTAATAGAATAGGGCCTTTTTTCTGTGGCCAAGGCGGTTGGGCTCACCTGGCGGGCATATAGGTAATGCCTTGTGGTGGCGATTCCCTGGAGAGAGATGTGGTAATGGGAGGGGTTGCTGCCTGGTGTGTCCGAAGATCCCTTTAGGTGACTGGCTAGGTCGCCGTCTCGGGTTACTTGAAGTATACAGGAATGGCTATTTTGTTGCTTTTCAGCAAACTCAGCATATGATGTCCACATGCTGAGTTTGCTGAAAAGCAACGAAATAGCCATTCATGTATACTTCAAGTTGCTAGTAGTACAGTCCCTCCTTTTCCCTGTAGTTGACTCTGAAAAGTGATGGCCTGTGCCCACCCAAGGTGGAGAGTCCCAAACTCTTTTTTTAGACTTTCTGAGAGGGATACAAAATGGACTACTTTAGAGACATGCTTTGTATTGGTTGGTTGCTGCCTAAGAGTGCCATTGCCTGAAGATCTGACTGGGGCCATCCACTGTGCTCATGCTCCACTGTCATGACTGGTGGTGGTCGGGGGGAAGGGGGGGGTCCAGAGGACCACCAGCTCTATAAGCAGCAACTTAAGTTTGGAGTATCTGATGAGCAGTTTCAGCCACCTTCTGAAGAAACCAACCAGCAGCAGCAGCAGTAAGACATGCAGCAGAACCTCAACCAACAGGTGGTGACATACTTAGACTGCACCCTGCCACTCATGATCCAAGAACCGTTGGACTACTGAGCATTCAAACTAGAAGTGTGGCCGCAACTGGCCAAGTTTGCCATGGACATGCTTTCCTGCCCAGCCAGTAGGGTGGCACCAGAGCGGGTGTTTAGTTCAGCGTGGGGCATAGATACCCCAAAGAAAACTCACCTTTCCTCCCAAATGTTGAGAAACTAATCTTCATAAAGATTAATTAGGTGTGGATCATCCAGGATTTCCAGACACCGGTGCCTGATGCAACAGCCCCTAATGATCATACTGTAGTGTTCTTGCACACTGGAATATTGTGCAAAATGGGCTGTTACTTCTGGCCACGTGCTGCTGTCATGTGCATTTCGGAGATCGATCTAACTGTTATGTAAGTGGACTAGCAGGATTTATATAAGTACACATTTTTGACGTCTAAATTTGAATAGTTTACATGTGCAAAACTCTTCCAGCTCCTGGCTGGCGTACATAGCCGCGATTAGTCGGATATTTTGTCACTCTATTGAATTAAAAAAGTCGCTAAATTAATGAATGCAACTTTCAGTTTAATTTGCGACTTCTTAAAATACATTCGCGACTTTTCTGGGGACAATGCAATTTATTATTTAAATCAGCGACTTTCAAAAGCCACAACAGACATAAATAACTCCTATAAAATATGACACACTTTAAAACAATCTAAAAAGAATGGCAAAGAAATTATTTATCAACTCAAATAGAAACATAAGATAAATAGGAGAAACTAAAACTTTTAACCCATAGAAAAACAAGTACAAAAATAGGTGTAAAATTGCAGTAGCATGATAAATGTGCCCCAGTGATCTGCATTTACTAATGGTCCAAAAGGGGTGTGGTGTCACTGAAAAAGGTGTGGATTTGTGGGAAAGGGGCATGGCTTCAGGCCTCTTTCACAGGAGCAATACGGATTGTGTAAGGATCTGTTCAGGAAAAACTGATGGTTTTGCACATAAGTTCAAAATGATACCCTTGTTTTTTTGTGTCTACATAATTTATTAACATTGTTGTGCCTGTTTTGTTGTGTTTTGCGAATCCTGCTCCACTTTCTGATTTTATGGCAAATTCTTTAGGCGAACTTAGGGACGACTTTTTGGTGGACACATTTAACAATGTACACCTATTTGTCCGTCCTTTTGTGGCGTACCAAGGGGCCTAAAACTACGACACTCTGGGGGTGGTGCTTAAAACTACGACACTCTGGGGGTGGTGTATTTTTTGTCCACATGTGCATGATTTTGTGGCTCAATTAAGATTTTTTTCAGATGTAATCTGTTGACCTTTTCCAAGCAGCTTTTTTTCTAATAAACTTAAAGTTTTACTGTCATATTTTTTATTTACTTTTTGCTAATGTGTAAGGCTAGGGATAGGGAAAATTTTTCTAATATACATTATTTAGGGAAAATCTTTATTTATACTAGAAAACTAGGGCTGAAATATCCTGCAACAGAGCTGCTGCTAAGGGACATCCATCTTACTAACAGGGTAATGCTGCACTGACTATGAAGAAAGGGAGACGGGCTAGGCTGGGAGCTGGCAGGCCTCTGTCCTCACTGTTCCCTCATATAGTAGTGGGGCAATACAGTTATTCTAGATGAAATATATATTAATATATCAATATCTTTCCTTTTTTCCTGCTCACTAATGAGCATGGCCAGAAAGTGGCAGGTTCAGCTGGCAGTTTAATGTGTATGGGGGGCTCCTGACATTCTCCAGATAAAATGATCTGGCAAAATAATTATTTTCACATGATCCTTTTGTTCTTAGGGGAGATAAGCTGCTGCCAGCACATACAGATGGATAATAGGCAATGGGATGAGATGAAAGGCAGTGAGAAGCAGTGTCTCAGCAGTTACAGTTATATATTAGTGTATACATTTTAATGCACACTGTATCAGAAACACATTACTTTATTCGAACCTTCCAGAACCCTGATGGCTGGATTTGTCCCGCCACTGTTACTAAGCCCAACCTACTTTTCTCCTTACTTTTGAAGTGTAGTGACAAGTGTGAAAAGTCCTAAATTATAGCACAGATAATAAAACAGTATCAACTAAGCTACAGTAACCTATTCATCTTTACCCCTACATTCAAATGAACGTAACGTGGACATGGCACAGGCACAAAAGCTTCACCTGTGCTATCTATAGCAGGAGCCAGGTATATTCCATAGCCAGGTTCCTGCTACAATAGCTGAGATCTAAGTGAGCTCCGATCCTGGCTGTTTATCCCCTCAGATGCAGCGATTCATAGCAACTGTGGAATCTATAGGCAGGGTAACTGACCAGGCCTGTGGCCCCTTGTGATGTCATCACTGGGCCGCAATGGTAGCTGTGGCAGCCATGGGACTTGAGAATGTCCCCATGGCTGCCATCTTAGTAATCCTATTACTCCCTGTCTGAGGCAGCCTGTCTGCATTTCTGAACAGGCTTAATACACTACAATACATATGTATAGCAGTGTATTATGCTAGTGATCAAACCATCTAATGGTTTGGTGAGCACAAGTCTGGTACCCGTATATTGCGGACCCGCTGTTTGTGGGCCGCAATACGGGCACGGCCAGATCATGTTCGTGTGCATGAGCCCTAAGGCTGAGTTTACACTTCAGTTATTTGGTCAGTTGTGTCTATCAGTGTTTGTGAGCCAAAACCAGGAGCAGGTCAAAAACTCAGAATAGATGCAAATCAAATCATTACACCTGATCTCTAAGTAGTCTTCACTACTGGTTTTGTCTCACAATTAGCGCTCATGCACACAAACTTTGGATGTGTTGTGGATCTGCAAATAACGAATACCAGCTGTATGCATTCTAAATTTTGCCAGCCCCTAATAGAACAATCCTATCCTTGTCCGTAATGCAGACAATAATAAGACATGTTCTATTTTTTTGCGGAACAGCCATGTGGACGCAGAGTCATTTACGTTTTGTCGGCCCCATTGAAGTGAAGGCCGCAAAAAATGTTTTTGAATGGACACGCAAATAAGTGTTTATTTTCATGTGAAGATTAAAAACTAAACAAAAACAACCCTTGGCCTTTTTCTACCCCGGGCCACTTTTCACCTTCCTGCCCAGGCCATTGTTTGCAAATCTGACATGTGTTACTTTATGTGGTAATAGCTTTGGAACACTTACATATCCAGGCCATTCTGAGAATGTTTTCTCATGACACATTGTACGTCATGATAATCATAAATTTGAGTCAATATATTTAAACTTAATTTGTGAAAAAAAAATACCAAAAATGTTGAAAAATTCACAAATTTTCTAATTTAAATTTCACTACTTTTATAATAGATTGTGATACCTCATATAATAGTCATTACTTTACATTTCCCATATGTCTACTTAATGTTTGGATCATTTTGAAAATTACATTTTATTTTTTGGGGACGTTAGAAGGCTTAGAAGTTTAGAAGAAAATCTTTAAATCTTTCAGAAAATTTCCAAAACCCACTTTTTAAGGAGCAGTTCAGGTCTGTAGTCACTTTGTGAGGCTTACATAAAAGAAACCACCCAAAAATGACCCCATTTTAGAAACTACACCCCTCACAGTATTCAAAACTTACTTTACAAATGTTAACCCTTTAGGCATTCCACAAGAATTAATAGAAAATGGAGATAACATTTCTGAATTTCACTTTTTTGGCAGATTTTACATTTTAATTAATTTTTTCCAGTAACAAAGCAAGGGTTAACAGCAAAACAAAAATCAATATTCATTACCCTGATTCTGCGGTTTACAGAAACACCCCACATGTGGTTGTAAACTGCCGTACGGGCAGACGGCAGGGCACAGAAGGAAAGGAACGCATATGGTTTTTGGAAGGCAGATTTAGCTGGACTTTTTTTGACACCATGTCCAATTTGAATCGCC
This sequence comes from Bufotes viridis, assembly GCA_033119425.1. Taxonomy (NCBI): domain Eukaryota; kingdom Metazoa; phylum Chordata; class Amphibia; order Anura; family Bufonidae; genus Bufotes; species Bufotes viridis. Next base: position 455,114,018 of record CM065590.1, read on the forward strand.
CTGATGCACCCCTAGAGTAGAAACTCCAAAAAAGTTACCCCATTTTGGAAACTACAGGAAAAGGTGGCAGTTATATTGGTAATATTTTGAGGTACATTTGATTTTTAATTGCTCTATTTTACGTTATTTGTGAAGCAAGGTAGCCACAAAATATGGATGTTTTGGCACTATTTTTTATTTTTAAAGCATTCAGCTGAGGGGTTAGGTCATGTGATATTTTTACAGAGCAGATCGTTCCAGGTGCGTTAATACCTAATATGTCTACTTTTTTAAATTTATTTAAGTTTTACACAATAATAGCATTTTTTAAACCAAAATAATGATGTTTTAGTGTCTCCATAATCTGAGAGCCATAGCTTTTTTATTTTTTCACCGATTGCCTTAGTTAGGGTCTAATTTTTTGCGGGATGATGTGACGGTTAGATTGGTACTATTTTCGGGGGTATATGCCTTTTTATCGCTTGGTGTTGATGTTAAATGACAAAAAAATAGCTTTCTTGGCACAGTTTTCTTTTACAGTGTTCATCTGAGAGGTTAAGTCATGTGATATTTTTATAGAGCTGGTTGTTATGGACGCAGCGATACTCAATTTGTCTACTTTCTTTTATTTATTTCACTTTAACATAATAGCAGTTTTTAAACAAAAATAATAATATTTTAGTTTCTCCATGTTCTGAGAGCTATAGTTTTTTTTATTTTTTGAAAGGTTATTTTATGTAGGGTGTCATTTTTTGAGGGATGAGGTGGCGGTTTGATTGGTACTATTTGGGGGGGCATATGCCTTTTTAATCGCTTGGTGTTGAACTGTCACGGTGGGGAGGGGGGGAACCCCCCACCGTGCAATGTCCGCGGCTGCTACGCCGGAAAGCAGGGAATAAGGAGCAGGTCAACTCCTGAAGTGTCCCTTATACTCGCCCTGGTCTTCTAATAGTATGAGCCAACCCAGAAGGTAGGAGGGCCCATACTACTGAAACCTAAGAGCCCTGGCGTCCCTGTATCGCCCTAGGATGGTGAGAGGGCAGAATCCACCCGTTCATCCTAGACCAGGGATGAGCAGGCATCTCCAGAGGCCACACAGCAGCCGGGACAGTGTACACCCGCACGACAGGTAAGTAACAGAGCAAACCACATCCACAAAGCCCACACTTACCTGCCGCACTGGAGAAGCTGAACCAGCACCAGGACCTCCTGGACCCCATGTGGACACCAGATGCATGGAGGAGATCCTGGCAGGACAGCACACCATCTGGTTAAAGCTATACCCCTACGGGTAAGCAATCCCCTTCCGGAGCACACACTATAACACCAGGGGCGTACATAGAAATAATGGGGCCCCATAGAAAAACTCAGAATTGGGCCCCCCTCCAATAAAAAGTCCAATTATTAAAGCTGATTAGTGAGAGTGTGGGGTACATTAGGGGTTGAATAAAAGGTTAGGCTTTGTTCACATCACATTTTTACGCATATGTTGGGGGGGGGGGGAGTGCAGCACTCAATGATTTTCTATCCCACAGAGTCCAGTAGAAAAAACGTATACGTTAACATATACATTTTTCTTTCAAACTCTATGATGAAGGATGCACTGTATGCATACATAAAACGGATCGAAAAAATGGGATATGAACTTGGCGCCTCATGCACATGACCGTACGTGTTTTGCAGATCTGCAAAACACGGAAGTCGCCTGTGTGCTTTCCACAATTTGCAGAACGGAACGGACGGCCCATTATAAAGATGCCTATTCTTGTCCGCAAAATGGATAAGAATAGGACATCGTCTATTTTTTTTTTTTTGTGGAGCCACAGAACAGAGCAACAGATGTGGACAGCACACGGAGTGCTGTCCACATCTTTTGCGGCCCCATTGAAGTGAATGGGTCTGCACCTGAGCCGCAAAAACTGCGGCTCGGATGCGGACCAAATCAACGGTTGTGTTCATGAGCCCTAAAGCAGAGGAGAGCCTATAGGGTTAATGACTGCAGCAGGACTGTCCACACTGGTCAGTGTGACCCCTGGGAAAGATCTTCAGCAGGTCTCACAGCTTTAGATCTCTGTCTCACAGCTCAACTTCTTCCTTTGTTATTAAGAGAGAGCAGGGCTGAGCATTTTTAGTCATGTCCCATTCTTTTACCTATAGCTCTAAAGCACAAAGTTGCCAGTGGCAACTGCACGTGAGGCTACCACGTAATAGCCCACACGTGCGGCAACCAGAAACCATGCCGGTGGCAAGAGCATGCGAGACCCCAGATCCCGACCTTACCACAGGTCGTGGCACACATGTTGCCAACGGCAACCGCACGTGAGGCTACCACGTAAAAGCCCACACGTGCGGCTACCAGAACAAAACCGTCGGCAACAGCATGCCACCAAACCAAGTCACGACCTCACCACAGGTCGTGACATGAACTTTTTGTCATGCAATTGGCTTTTTTTACACCGTTTTTATTTATTTATTTTTATGTTGTTTATCGGACAGGATGGATTATGTAATATATTTATAGAGCCATTCGTTGTGGATGCAGCGATACCTAATATGTGTGTTTTTTCTTTTTTATGATAAAATAAGTATTATAAAATAAGGGGAAAGGGTGTTTTTTTCTTTTCTTTACTTAAAAACTTTATTTTTTTATTAAAAAACATTTTTTTTTCTTTTTTTTCTTTACTTTTTTTACTTTCACTTTTGATCCCCTCTGCAATGCATTACAATTAGTGTTGAGCGAACAGTTCGAGAATAGTTCGGGTTCGTACCGAATTTTGGGGTGTCCGGGACCCGGGCCCGAACCCGGACATTTTCAAAAAAGTTCGGGTTCGGGTTCCGTGTTCGTCGATTACTTCCCGCTTTCTGAAGGGCTGCACAGCAGCCAATCAGCTAGCGTTTTACTTCTTGCCCTAAGAGCCCATCACAGCCATGCCTACTAATGGCATGGCTGTGATTGGCCAAGTGCAGCATGTGACCCAGCATCTATTTAAGCTGGAGTCACGTAGCGCCGCACGTCACACTGCTCTGATTAGTGTAGGGAGAGGACGCAGCTTCTGTCAGGGCGAGATTAGGCAGGTTAAAGTCAGCAACAGCACCTAATGAACGGATCAATTTACAGCTGAGAATCATTGAACTTCTGCTAGTTACTTGCTCACTGGTTTTTAGGCTGCACAGAGCGTTTTTCTGTCACTTATTTTCTGGGTTGATCGGCGGCCATTTTGTGACTTGTGGTGCGCCAGAAGAAGCTGCCACCAAGACCATCAATCCATCAATACTCGTTTTTTTTTTTTGCTATATCCTACATCAGGGGCTTGGCTGTGCTAATTGTCACCCCTAGAAACTCAGGAAAGAAATTTCTATATTTTATTAAGGGGTTAAATACAATTGCCCAAATACCAATCCCCTAAATCTGGTGTTCCAGCTTTGGCTAGACAAGTATAATACTGTCTGCTGTCTGGCAAAGGATAGATTATTTTCTGGGGTTAAATTCAATTGCCAAAATAGCAATACCATAAATCAGTGGTTTCAGCTGTGGCTGGCAAAATAGAATAGTGTCCGAGGTAACGCACACACGTACAGACGCACGTACACGATTCTTGAATAGTTGTATTATCGCGATAATAAAACTAACAGTGTAAAGTTGACTGTATTGCTCTAAGTTATATTCGCGTACGAATGTAACTTCTATTACAGCACACCAATACTAAAACTGACTAAGAGACAGCTTTAAAGCGAACCTGTCACCTGCTTTTTACCTCTTAAGCTGTTAACTGTACCTTATAGATCATTGTAACCTTGTTTCCAAACAGGTGTTCTTCGTTTTTCTGGGGTTTATATTCCTGAAAAAATCACTTTATAATCTCCTGCTCTGCTGAGTCTGAAGTCACCAGACAAGTCAAGGAGGCAGACCCTCCTTGACTGCTGGATGCGACTCCCCGCCCTAACCCCGCCTCTCATCCCTATGATTGACACTAGGTCTTCTGCCCGGGACCGCTGGTCTCGGCGGCGCATGCGCCGTCTGCCTTCATAGCAGCGCGATCCCGAGCCTCGCGCTGAGTGAAGCGCGATCCCTTGCTAGATCGCGCTTGCGCACTTCTCTCCTCTCTAGCCGGGCCGCTGGTGAAATGCAGATCACTCAGCGCGAGGCTCGGGATCGCGCTGCTATGAAGGCAGACGGCGCATGCGCCGCCGAGACCAGCGCGTCCCGGGCAGAAGACCTAGTGTCAATCATATGGATGAGAGGCGGGGTTAGGGCGGGGGAGTCGCATCCAGCAGTCAAGGAGGGTCTGCCTCCTTGACTTGTCTGGTGACTTCAGACTCAGCAGAGCAGGAGATTATAAAGTGATTTTTTCAGGAATATAAACCCCAGAAAAACGAAGAACACCTGTTTGGAAACAAGGTTACAATGATCTATAAGGTACAGTTAACAGCTTAAGAGGTAAAAAGCAGGTGACAGGTTCGCTTTAAGTTCTATTCAAACGCGATTGCAACTTTGGAACTTAAAGTGGTGTACGATTTTAAAAGTTGAGTACTAAAAAGTTGGAATCGCAATGCGATTCTTATGTATTTGCTTAATCGCATTGCGATTACAAGTTTGAGCTACCGATCACCATGGGAACGCCTCCTCCAGTACAATGTACTGTCGGATGTGAGAATTAAGTTGAAATCGCAATGCGATTATTATATATCTGCTTAATCGCATTGCCGTTTCAACTTAGCATTGCTAAATAATTCCATCCATATTCGTTAACTTACTGACTCAGTAAGTTAACGATATGGATGGAATTATTTAGCAATGCTAAGTTGAAATCGCAATGCGATTAAGCAAATATATAAGAATCGCATTGCGATTTCAACTTAATTCTCAGATCCGACAGTACATTCTACTGGAGGAGGCGTTCCCATGGTGATCGTTAGCTCAAAGTTGTAATCGCAATGCGTTTATTGCGGTATATTATCCCTCTGGGTGTCTTTTACAGCCTTTTTAGTACCCAAAAGTTCGGGTCCCCATTGACTTCTATGGGGTTCGGGTTCGGGATGAAGTTCGGGTTGAGTTCGGATCACGAACCCGGACATTTTCCGGAAGTTCGGCCGAACCTCTCGAACCCGAACATCCAGGTGTTCGCTCATCTCTAATTACAATACAGAAGTATTGTAATGCATTGTCTGTTAGTGTACTACACTGAGCAGTACACTAACAGGCTGCCTAGGAGACCCAGCCTGAGGCTGGATCTCCTGGGCACCTGTAGAAGGCAGGTCCCGATGCCATGCAAGGGTTTGGGCAGCCTCTGCACGGCATCCGGCTGCCTTCTCACACATCGGGTCCCTGTCACAGCAGCACGGGGACCCCATGCCCTCCCTCACCCGCCGCAAACCACTTCTATGTCGCGGTCTGCGTGGACCGTGGCATAGAAGGGTTAATCCACCGGCATCGCTGGAAACAGCGATTCCGGTGGAAACAGCAGGGGCCTGGCTACCAGGGACTGCTAGTCCCCTGCAGTGATCACCATGACGTACTATTGCGTCCAAATGCGGGAAGGCAGTGCCTTCCATGACGTAATAGTACGTCATGTGTAGGGAAGGGGTTAAATGAGTATTTTGGGATTTTAACATTGATTCTCTGTCCTCAGGATTGGCCATCAATATCGGATCAGTGGGTTTCTGAGAACCTGCAGGGGGGCCAATCAGCTGATAACACGTAGCTCTGGCCTGGGTACTACACAACTTTGTCCATTGTATAGTGGACAGAGCTGATAACTGTAGCACTGCTTCCACTGAAGTGAATGGGAGTTGTGCTGCAGTTACAACCTCCATCCACTGCACAATTCATAATACCATCCCACACTTTCAATGCTGACTATCGGGACCAGATCTACTTTAAAACACCTGATCGTTGGAGGTGTAGCACCCCCATAGCTCAAATATCAATGACCTATCTTGAGTATAAGCCATCAACATTAAAATCCTGGTACACCCTTTAACCCAAAACAGATCTCATCTTAATGAGTTACAGTACTGCATTTGTCCTCTATTAATTAAGTAACATTTTGCCATTTGTTCAGCATTTGAGATGAGCGAATCAAATCCCACGAAGTGGAATTCGATCCAAATTTTAGGATAAATTCGATTCGCCTCAAAGCTGAATTTCCTCGTGGTAGCGAATCGATTTAATCTGAAATAGTGTAAAAAACTAAAATAATTCAAACTTACTGCATTCATTTGCTCATGACGGGCCGCCAGCCGCCATCTTGATTGAAGATCTCGGCCGAAATCCCGTGCATGGTGTCATATGATGGCACCACGCCGGCCGGCGAGATGACGTCATCTTGCGGTGCGCGAGATTTCGTGCCACATCTTCAAGCAAGATGGTGGTGGCCGGCCCGTCGTGAGCAAATGGAGGCGGTAAGTCTGATTTAATTTTTTTTTATGTTAATTTTACACTGTTTTTACACTCAGATGTATCATGTATGAACGCGGCATCTGAGGGGTACAATGACGGGGGGCGACGCTAGCGCAGCTCCCTGTCATTGCACCCGCTACTTATGAAAAAAATCGCTTTGTGACGAAGTAATTAGTCACAAAGAACTTTTGTTGGTATAATTCGGAAAATCAGCCGAATCGAACTTTTCAATAATTCGCTCATCTCTATTCAACATCTGTTACCTGAACGACATAAACCAATGCCTATGAAATCTGTTTTCGATGTATACTATACACCTCTTTTATGCAGTATAGAGAAAATACAGAAACCCTTGTAACTAGATTGCAAATATTTGTAACACTTTCAAATCTTCACCACTGAGACTGCATAATGAAAACTAGTGAGATCTTCACAGTATGCAGTGTGGTACCCTAGCCGCATCTTTATTGCACAAGCTGAGATGGATATTTTATAGGTGAGACACTATGCATAGCATTGACTCATTCTCTCTACAAGTACATTTTAACTCCACAAAATATAAACTTTTTTTTTACTAACTCTGAAAATCCTCTTCTATTGGAATCCCTGCCGAGCATGTCTGTTTTGTAGATAAGGGCAAAAGAGAAACAGACCTATCCAAAAAAATGACCTTTTAAAATGTCACTGGCAGCTTTCACATAATACATGCTTCTCAAACTATGTCCAAGCCACAGACTGGGTTTAATATCCAGAATGAGCAGCAATATGGAGAAGTAGAAAGCACTGAGTAGATATTACTGTGTTTGATGATTAAATGTGTTTCATAGTTCTGTGCTGCGACTGTTCATTAAGGCCTCGTTTACATCTCTGTCAAGGAGATCTGGCTGCCTGATCCAGCACCAACGCTATATGCTGCGTTTTTCGTCTGGCCAAAATCTGGCATTTATGCTGGAAAGGAGCTGGATGACTACTGGACCTCATTACATTCACCCTGGGTTCAGACCTGAGCGTTCTTGAAACGCGCATTTTACGAATAGGAAAACGCGCGTTCGTACGCGCATTCTTGTGATTGACTACTGTGGTGTCAATCACAAAACGCGCGACAAACGCCCCAAAAATAGCTCAAGTACTTGTTTATGCGTCGGGCGTTTTACAGCGCGTTCAAACGCGCTGTAAAACGCTCAAGTGAGAACCAGGGCCATAGGAAAGCATTGGTTTTCATGTGTTGAGCGTTTTACAGCGCGTTTGAACGCGCTGTAAAACGCTCAGGTGTGAACTTAGGGTCAATGGGGATCTGGCAGGGAAGTAGAGATGTGAATGAGTCCTAAGAATGTCCCATTTTGTGGTTGTATTTTTATTTTTGAGGACATTGTCCCAGTTGGTGAGGGTAATAGCCTCTCTAAGTTGGTAAAATGCTGCTTTGGAAGGTCAGCATTTTTGTTCCTCCCTGTAGAAATGCTCTTTTGAATGACAACTAGAAGTTTGTTGTTTTATGGTCACTATTTCCCAGGTGTCCCCCAACCTGCACATCTGTTGTTCTGTCAGGTTTATTAGTTAATACTAAGTCCAGTATGGCTGTCCCTTTAGTTGGAGTGTAGTTATTACGAAGAACCTGTTTTCTTTTATGCGATGTACAGCTTTCAGTTTCCCAGTCTGTATCTGGGTAGTTGAATTCCCCCATAAAACAATCTCATTATGATTTGACATCTCATCTGTTTCCATTAGGCCTCTTGCACACAACCGTATGTATTTTGCGGCTCGCAAAAAGCGGATCCACAAAAAATAGAACAGTACTATCCTTGTCCATTATGTGGACAATAATAGGACAAGTTCTATCTTTTTGCAGAACAGATATACGGAAACTGTTTTACCATACACCTTATCTTATTAATTTTCTAGTCCCTCCCTCCATTCTACCCCCAGTTCCATTATTTAACCCAAGGTCACTATCTGCACTATCTTCCTCTCCTATAATGCAATTTCCATCCCCCCAGTACCTAGTCTAAACACTTTAACCTTCTAGCCCTCTCTTCCTTTAGAAGAGCTGCACCTTTCCCATTGAGGAGCAGCCCCTCCCTACGATAAAGCCCAGACAGAGAAGTCGGCCCAGTTCTCCAGTAACCCAAACCCCTAATTTCTACACTAGATCTTGAGCCACTTGTTTACTTCTCTGATCTCCCACTGCCTTTCTGGTGTGGTTCATGATACAGGTAGTATTTCAGAAAATACTACCTTTGAGGTCCTTGCCCTGCGCTTGCGACCTAATGTGCACCATGCCGTTGGGTCTTTACAGGCTCCTCACGGTAATCTATCAACATCTCAGTTTTACATACTACGATAATTTGAGCACCTACTACCCTTTTCTGGTACACTTCCTTTAGCTTTTTCTTGTTCCACTTACCATTCCCCTTTTTTACCTATGTCTGTCTTCCCTTTTTATGTTCTCTATGAGGAATATCAGAGGATAGCTGTTGTCTTATTGTCCCTTCCACTCACTTTTAGTTTATTTTCAACTTGTATTTTCCGGTGGGATATATATAACGGTGTTATGTATTTTACCTGCATCTCAGATTTACACAATAAAAAGGGATGGCTGTCACTTTAAGATGTGCATGTGTTACTTTTTAATTTTGACTGTGCTTATGTACCATTGTTTCAGTGATGTATTTGTTGGCAATGATAATAAAGAACGTTGTTACTATGTGCTGTATCATATTGTTTTATATGTGAGAACGTCCTTTGGTTGAATGACTGTGCTCTGGTCCACAAATTAGTAATGCCGCTGTTACTGTATAACTGTGTGCACAAGCAAATACAGATAACAGAGGGCCCCTGTGCAAGAGCAGCATATCTTTAATTTCTAACGATAATTTGTTTCCCTTAGTCCTAACAGCAGCACAGATGGGGTTAATTCCCCCCGTGAGCTGGTAGGACTGGCGGAATTTTAATGAGCCCTAACAAGCAATAAAAGTTGACCCCCCTTAAAAGGGGGGCGTCCCCTTAACCCCCTGTGTTTGTAACAAGATAGTACAGTAGGGAGGGATATTTCTGTGCTGCTGTTAGGACTAAGGGAAACAAATTATCGCTAGAAATTAACGATTCCCCTTACGTCCTACCAGCAGCACAGATGGGGAAATAGCAAGAAAAAAACCCCTAGGGAGGGTCCTCCTGCCTGACAGTACTTAAAATAGTCTGTCCAAAGGCCATGAATTCGGATACTCTAGAATCCACCCTATAACGAGAAATAAAGGTAGACTCTGAGCTCCAAGAGGCTGACCTACAAATTACCTCCAAGGGAATGGAACATCTTTCAGCAAAATATGTCGCTACGGCCCGCGTGGAATGAGCCTTAACAAAACTTGGAGGGTCAAGATCTAGGGATATAAACGATTCCCTAATAGCCTCTCTAATCCAGCGGCTAATCGTAGGTGTAGACGCCTTGCGGCCTTTTAACTTACCGGCAAATAAGATGAAAAGGTTTTCATCTATCCTGAACTCCTTAGATCTATCCACATAGACTTGGAGGCATCTCGCTATGTCCAGTGAATGCCGAACTGGAGAAGAAGAAGTGGAGGAAGAAGAAAATAACACTGGCAAGGATATGACTTGATTAATATTTTGGAAGGAAGGAACCTTAGGCCTAAAATATGGCAAATATCTAAGAAGAACACGGTCCTGAAAAAAGGATGTGTATGGAGGGTGAGCAGAGAACGCCTGGAGTTCCGAAACCCTCTTGGCCGAGGTTATTGCCAACAAAAACACCGTCTTCCAAGTAAGAAAACGAAAGTCCACTTCTTCCAAGGGTTCAAAGGGGTGAGATGACAACCCCTTTAGAACTGCTGATAAATCCCATTGAGGAATGGGTTTGAGCACTGTAGGCTTTAGTCTTTCGGCTCCCTTAAGGAAGCGCTTGATGAGTGGGTCCCGAGAAAAAGGTTTGCTAAGACATGCTGAGATGGCTGCAACTTGAACTTTAAGGGTAGAAGGGGCAAGGCCCTTATCTAGTCCGTCTTGAAGGAATTGAAGAAGTGATGAAAGGGGCGGATCTGCATACGCCACCTGTTTAGTAGTGCACCAGGCCGAAAAAATCTTCATGATCCTTGCATAGGCCTTCTTTGTAGATTCCGCTCTGGAATGAGATAAGGTTCTCAGGACCGACTCAGAGAGCCCTTCTACTCCGGGAAGGGACTGATCAACCTCCAGGCTGTCAGGCTGAATCGATGCAGATCTAGGCAGAGATGTGTGTCCCACGACACCAGGGTCTGCTCTGGGGGGAGCCTCCAATATTGTCCCTGACTCATCTGCATGAGCTGGGTAAACCAGGATCTCCGGGGCCAAAACGGGATGATGGCTATCACCGAGGCCTGATCCTGACGGATTTTCATCAATACCCTCGGCATCATGGAAAAAAGAGGGAAGATGTACGCCAGCCTGAACCTCCACGGTATCGACAGAGCATCTATCGCCAGAGGGTTGTCCTCTCGATAGAGGGAACAGAATGTCTGTACCTTGGCGTTGAATCTCGTTGCCATCAGATCCACATCTGGCAACCCCCATCTGGATACTATCTGCCTGAAGATCTCCGGACGTAAGGCCCATTCCATAGTGGGAAGGCCTCGGCTTAGACGGTCCGCTATCATGTTGAGGGACCCTCGAATATGAATGGCAGAGAGATGGGAAAGATTTGCTTCTGCCCACCGGAGAATTACCCCTATCTCCGCTAGGAGGGGAGTGATCTCGTGCCTCCCTGCTTGTTTATATACATAACTGCGGTCATGTTGTCTGACTGTATCTTCACTGCTTTGCCTCGAATCCGCGGGCGAAGTGGAGGAGGGCTAGCCGGATGGCTCGGATCTCGCGGAGATTGGAGGAGAGTAGCAGCTCCTGAGGAGACCAAGATCCTTGGACCGGAAGGTCTTGTAAATGGGCACCCCAGCCTACCTGGGAGGCGTCCGTGGTCAATATGACCCAGTCCGGCTGGGTCATAGACCTGCCTGCAGGAAGGTGAAACCACCACCTTAGAGAGGCACGAGTTTGACAAGACAGGGAGCACAAGGAGTCTAGGCCCACAAGGGTGCCGTCCCATTTGGCGAGAACCTCCGCCTGTAAGGGGCGGAGGTGCCACAAGGCCCAAGGAACCGCGTCCGCGGCTGCTGACATGAGCCCCAACATCCTCATTAGAGTCCTGATCGAGACACGTCGAGGAATAAACAGGAATCTTGCTAAGTCCTTATCCGCACTTCCCTCTCTGGGGTCAACCGGAGAGACATCTCCATGGAGTCTACTATGAAGCCCAGAAAAACGATGGAAGTTGAAGGGCTCACATTGGACTTCGGCCAGTTGATCATCCACCCGAGGCGGAGCAGGAAGGGAATGGCTATCTGAAGATGTTGGGTAAGCACTGGAACCGAGGAGGCTAGGAACAGCCAGTCATCCAGGTAAGGAATAATGGTCAGTCCCTGAAGTCTCAAGGCCGCCACCACGGCCACCACCACCTTTGTAAAGGTAATGGGGGCCGAAGAGATGCCAAAAGGAAGAGCAGAGAATTGAAAATGCCTCAGGGATCCTGACATTCTGACCGCAACTCTGAGATATTTGCGGGAAGAGTGGTGGATTGGAATGTGAAGATAGGCGTCCTTCAGATCTAAGGTCGCCATCACATTGCCGGGTCTGAGAATGTGGGAGACTGACCTTAACTTCCTTATGTATCGATTGAAAAATCTCAGATCGATAATCATCCGGAGATCTCCGGTTTTTTTGGGGACCAGAAAAACTGGGGAATAAATTCCTAAGCCCCGCTCCTCCGCCGGAACCTCCTCCAGGGCCCCCTTGGAGATATACTCCTGGACGTAAGCCTCTAGGATTTGTTGTCTTTGAGGTTGAAGGCGTTCGGTTATCAGAAACCTTTCTGGGGGGAGAGAGGAGAGGTCTATTTGATAGCCATGGGTGACAACACTTAAAACCCAGGGGTCTGGAATTAACTGATGCCAGGCCTCCTTGAACTGGGACAGACGTCCCCCCACCGGGATCTCCGGCCGGGGAAGGGGAAAATCTAGAGGAGTCACGGCTGAGGCAGCGGGGGACAACCGAGAGCCTGGATGAGGCCCATAGTCAGGAGGGTCTGCCCTCCTTGCCACCTCTGCGGGGGCGCTTCGGATCTCTCCGCTGAGCCCCCCAGGATCTAGGTCTGGTCCCTGACTTCCCTGGAAGATCTTGCCTGCCTTTCCCACGAAAGGGCTGCTGGGGGAGGGACTTGCCCTTTTTGTCAGACAGTCCCTCCATGAGCCTGTCTAATTCCGACCCAAAGAGACGGCCCGGCTCAAATGGAAGAGAGCACAGATTATACTTGGATGCGTTATCCGCTATCCAAGGTTTAAGCCATAGCGGCCTACGTGCGGCTGAAACTAGGGCCATAGACTTTGCTGCCAACTTCAGCTGCACCTGTGCCGTATCGCAGAGGAAGTCAATGGCGAGATTGGCAGTCTTGAAAGACGCCAATATATCGTCTCTGGACACATTTTGGTCCACGTCCGTCTGGATGCTGTTTAGGCTGGATCGAAGAAAAGACGACACTTCAGCTGCGGCAATGGAGGTAGAGGCTGAGGCCGCCACCGCGGAGTAGCTACGCCTAAGGGTGTTTTCGGCTCTCCTATCGAGGGGATCCTGAAGATTGGAGCCATCATCCGCTGGAACCAAAGTGCGCTTAAACAACTTCGCTATAGCCATGTCCACCTTTGGAATAGAGCCCCACGACTCCATCAAAGGTTTAGCCATCGGAAACATGGTCTTGAATTTTTTGGTTAGAACCGGCGCCTTCTCCGGTTTTCTCCACTCCAACTGCATCATGGCTAGGAGGGAGTTATCCGCTTTAAAGACACGCTGTGCCCTGGTAGCGGGGTCGGAGGGCTCCCCCGGGTCAACATCATGGTCCCCCGACCTGATGGACTTTAGCAATTTCTGTGTTTTTCCGGAGGGAAGAAACATGACGAGGTATCCTCCTCATCCGAAGAGGAATCCAAGGAAATTGCAACCGGCCTCTCTCCATGGGTCGTCACCTCCATAGGGACGTGCGTGGGTGCCTTAGCGCCCGGAAGCCTCTCATCAAGGAGGTTGACTACTCCTTTAATGGAGTCGTCGACATAGGTCTTCACCCAATAGTACATGTCCTGCACAGTGGGATCCACGGTCTCCTGGGAACGTCTGCAGGACTCACACCTGGAGTAAGGATACGCGTCCTCCAGGGGGGTATCGCAGTCAAAGCAGGCCAAGTGACGTCTCTTAGTGCCCGCCTTACGAGGCTGATCACCTTCATGGGGAGACGCCATCTGAAAAACAGAAGAAAATAACTCAGAAAAGAGGGTTATAAAAACACTCACTGCTCTTGACTCAGCATAAGCCCACCGAAATGCAGGATACAACTGTTTTGAGAAAAAATCACTCTTCTGATTAGTAGCACTCAGGAACACTGAGGACTCTGGAGCTAATCTGCAAAGAAACGTTGCCAGAGACAGACTGAAGTCAAATGTGGAGCTTATATCTCAGGAGGCTCCACCCAGGGGGCGTGACAGAGCCACCCTTCCACTACAATAAAAAAACAACTGTAGTTTATATCAATTCGTATATATATATATATAAACTCCTCCAGAAAAGTTCTCCCACATATACATTCTATAACTCTCTCTCCTTCTCTGAAGAGGAGAGAGAGAGTGCCGACAAGCCAGCCGGGCGCACAGGGGATGACGTCATTCCCCTGCAGCGCCGCCGGCCTAGCCGCCGAACACACACATAGGGGAGAGAGAGAGGAGGGAAAGAACGGACCCAGAGGGCTAGTCCGCCAGCCCACCAGTCCGGAAGGACTGAAAAAAACACAGGGGGTTAAGGGGACGCCCCCCCTTTTAAGGGGGGTCAACTTTTATTGCTTGTTAGGGCTCATTAAAATTCCGCCAGTCCGTCCAGCTCACGGGGGGAATTAACCCCATCTGTGCTGCTGGTAGGACGTAAGGGGAATAGGATATACTATGTAAGAATATACCAGAACAACAGTCAGCAAACTAAGAAATGACTACCAGTTTTCCTTAACCTCTCTGGTTGGTAGAAAGCTAAGGCAACCCATAGGTTCTCCACCAGAGCCCGCTACATGGAAGGACTGAATTGGCTACTAGGGACCCAGGCAACATCTGAGGAGTAAGATAGCAAAACACTGGTGTGAGCTAGCTAGAGTACCCATGTGCTATGCCAGCATTTAGCCAACCTTGGGGTCCACAGGCAGGAGCTGCAATGTGTGCTCCTGCTCATACTCCATTCTCTGTGGCCGCATTCATAAAGTGTAGAATATGTACTCTGTACACCATGCGCTTTAGCCTACATGCACACGGCAGTGGTTTTTTGCGGCCTCCGTTCCGTTTTTTTTGCGGATCCGATGATTTCCCATTCATTTCTATGGATCCGTTAAAAATGCGGATGCCTCTTCCGTTGCCTGTCTGCGTCCGCTGTCCGCATTTCACGGCCGCAAAAAAAATATGGCATGTCCTATTCTTGTCCGCAAAAAACGGTTTGCGGACCCATACAAGTCAATGGGTCCGCAAAAAATGCGGATGACCAACGGAAGCCATCCGTTTGTCATCCGCATCCGTTTTTTTTGCGGATGGTTGCTTGGAAACCAGGGCACTTGTACAGGTACTTTAGGAACTGTTTCAAGCCTTCCGTTTTTTTTTTTGCGGATCCGCAAAAAAAAAACGGAAGACACACAGAAGCACAACCTAAAAAATTTGCGGACACAAGGAAAGGATGTGGATGTGAAAAAAAAAAGGAAGACGGATCCACGATTTGCGGACAGCAAAAAACAACTGTCGTGTGCATGTAGACTAAGAGAGGAATATTTCTAGTCAAAATGAAAAATGAATAAATAAAATACATTAGAAAAATTATTAGGGCATTTGAGACATTTAAAAAAAAAGCTTCATTACAAGTTTAGTTAATCGTTAAGTTCTGACCCTGACTGCTAGAGCAGAAATGTAGCC
The DNA here is from genome assembly GCA_033119425.1 of Bufotes viridis. Lineage (NCBI taxonomy): Eukaryota > Metazoa > Chordata > Amphibia > Anura > Bufonidae > Bufotes > Bufotes viridis. Next base: position 455,129,417 of record CM065590.1, read on the forward strand.
ACTGACACGTTTGTCTGAGGAAGCTTATTACATGCTTTAGAGTACCATGAGGGCAAACACCCCTTTTACTGTATGTAGTACAGGTGTGGTGTCTCTGATAGCTGCTGAACTGTGCTTGAGACTGTGTGCCTTTCATTTCTGAGAGATTTCCGTTAAGCAAAACTAAGGCCTTATTCACACGTCCGTAGTGTTTATGGATCCGCAAACTGCGGATCCATAAACACACCCGGCTGGCAGCCCCATAGAAATGTCTATTCTTGTCCGCAAAAACGGTTTGCGGACCCATACAAGTCAATGGGTCCGCAAAAATGCGGATGACCAACGGAAGCCATCCGCTTGTCATCCGCATCCGTTTTTTGCGGATGGTTGCTTGGAAACCAGGGCACTTGTACAGGTACTTTAGGAACTGTTTCAAGCCTTCGCTTTTTTTTTTTGCGGATCCGCAAAAAAACGGAAGACACACAGAAGCACAACCTAAAAAATTTGCGGACACAAGGAAAGGATGTGGATGTGAAAAAAAAAAGGAAGACGGATCCACGATTTGCGGACAGCAAAAAACAACTGTCGTGTGCATGTAGACTAAGAGAGGAATATTTCTAGTCAAAATGAAAAATGAATAAATAAAATACATTAGAAAAATTATTAGGGCATTTGAGACATTTAAAAAAAAAGCTTCATTACAAGTTTAGTTAATCGTTAAGTTCTGACCCTGACTGCTAGAGCAGAAATGTAGCCACTGACACGTTTGTCTGAGGGAAGCTTATTACATGCTTTAGAGTACCATGAGGGCAAACACCCCTTTTACTGTATGTAGTACAGGTGTGGTGTCTCTGATAGCTGCTGAACTGTGCTTGAGACTGTGTGCCTTTCATTTCTGAGAGATTTCCGTTAAGCAAAACTAAGGCCTTATTCACACGTCCGTAGTGTTTATGGATCCGCAAACTGCGGATCCATAAACACACCCGGCTGGCAGCCCCATAGAAATGTCTATTCTTGTCCGCAATTGCGTGCAAGAGTAGGACATGCTCTACTTTTTTGCAGAGCTGCGGCCATAAGATCGGTGGCGTGCTCCGCAAAAACTCATGCGGAGAGCACAGTGTGTGCTCTCCGCATCGTTCCGTGCCCCGTTCACAGTCAATTGGTACGCATGTATTCCGCAGAATTGCGGAATACATTCGGACATATATGCGGTCGTGTGAATAAGGCCTAAGGCTGGGAACACACCTAGGCGTTTCTTAATCGCGCGTATGACGCGCGTTTTACGCGCGTTTTTGGATGCGCGTTTTTGTAACTTAGAAGCGCGCGTCATACGCGTGATTCAGTGATTCTCCCCTATGGCAACATTGTCCATAGGCGCGTTTAAACGCCTCAAAGAAGCTCATGTACTTGTTTGGGCGTTGAGCGTTTTACAGCGCGTTCAAACGCGCTGTAAAACGCCCAAATGTGAACCATGCCCATAGGGATGCATGGCTTTTCACATGTTGAGCGTTTTTCAGAGCGTATGAACGCGCTGAAAAACGCTTAGGTGTGTTCCCAGGGTAAGGCCTCATGCACACGACCGTTGATTGTTTCCGTGTCCGTTGCTCCGTTTTTCGTGATTTTCTGCGGACCCATTGGTTTTCAATGGGTCCGTGGAAACCTCGGCAAATGCACCGTTTGTCCTCCGTGTCCGTGGTCCGTGATTCCAGTCCGTCAAAAAAATATAACCTGTCCTATTCTTGTCCGTGAAAAACGGTTCACGGACCCATTCAAGTCAATAGGTCCGTGAAAAATGCGGATGGCCATCCGTGTGTCATCCGTGTTCCGTGTCCGTTTTTTTTGCGGATCCCTTGGCAGGCACTTGGGAAACATTGTCAGCCTGTCTTTTGGTAAAATCTTTTGGGTCATGTCCGCTAAAAAAAACGGAAGACACACGGAAGCACAACGGAAGGCAAAAACGGACACGGATCACTGAACAACGGAACCCCTTTTTGCGGACAGCATAAAAAAACGGTTGTGTGCATGAGGCCTAAGGGTGTTGCTACACATGACAGATTTTGTTTCAGACACTTCTGCAACTCAAAATCAGTTCCATTCATCTGAAGGGGATTGTTTTGACAGCAAGGGTATGGATTTCTGCAAGTCTCATTCAGATGAATAGAATTGATCTTTAGTGGCAGAAAATTTCTGAAACAAAATCTGCTTCATGAGCCTTCGTGTGTCTTTATAAGCAGAAGTTTTAATGACTGAAAATAGTTCCCATTGATCTGAATGGGGCTTGTAGAAATTCATATGCTTGCTGCAAAAACAATCCTATTCAGATAAATGGAACTGATTTTCAGCCTTACAAATTTCTTCTGCATTGGACGGCAGACTGAAAGGTGTTGAGTTTTTTTTTTTTTTTATTAAATTTTTTACTAAATTGCCCTGAGCCTGTAAAATAATAAAAAAACTTACTTTCCCTTCCTGTGTTCACTTATATCCTGAGCTGCTGCCCTCTCACTTTCCCTGCGATTAATTGTTTTGCTGCATTGGTAAATTCCATATAGCACTGCAGCCAATCACTGTCCTCAGTAGTGGCCAGTGTAAAACAGCTAAGGCCGCTGGTTGGCTGTAATGGTACTGGGTGGGCACTTTAGTAAAATAAAAATAAAAAAATAAAATAACCCCTTTGTTGATCAGGTCAATTTTGTACTCAAGTACTCATTTTTTTCATCTTTACCTTCTTGCATTCTATTTTTAAGGCTGCTTTGCTATTTGAGGCCTAGTTTATTGTGAAACAAGTTGTATGATTTTTAGGAATCACTTTTGCGTACATATATGATAATGATAAATGTATGTGTATTCTTTTTATGGGAGATTCCTTAAAACATTTTGTAGACCCAATACAGAGGCTCCACATTTATTTTGCATATTACTATTTCCCAGGGAGCTTTGCACTTTGGATTGCTGTGTTGAAACTCTTAACTGAGGCTCCGCGGTGTTTTTGTGGCTGGTCTCCCTGAGATCAACTATTATTTGTAGTCTCCAAGGCATTGCTCCCGGTTAGCCAGAATCCTACTCCACACTGATGAGGGGCAACACCCCAAAACAGCTGTCTGTGGATTGGTAACTGGCTTAGGTCTTCCCTGTCACATCCTTAAAGCTTGTAAAAATGTGGGATCTTGATATAGGGGCCACTTAATATGGTGGATTTGGTGATCTCTGTAATGGAGACACCCCTTTGCTCGGTTTTCCTTCCTTTGAGGGATATCTGGCTTTCATTGTGTTGTAGACCCAATACAGGGGCTCCACATTTATTTTGCATATTAAAACATTTTGGGGGAGATTTATCAAACTGGTATAAAGTAGAATTGGCTTAGTTGCCCATAGCAACCAATCAGATTCTACCTTTCACTTTTCACAGCTCCTTTGGAAAATTAAAAGTGGAATCTGATTGGTTGGAATGAAACTAAGGAAACTAAGCCAGTTCTACTTTACACCAGTTTGATAAATCTCCCCCTTTGTTTTTTCTTACCTCGTTCACCTTTAAAATGTAATAGAAAGTGTATGTTTTACCTTTGTGTCTAAGGAAATAAAATTGATTTATCAAAAGGGTATTCCCATCATGAACAGAATATGTTATATGTCTATGATAGAAATATGGAAATAACCCTTTCTTCTTATTATTTTTAACCATAATGTATGTAATTTATATGACAATACAATACTGTATATTGCCCTTGACCATAGTCATGACTCCATACGTCAGAGCTGTCATGAATTCTACCAGACACGAGAGTCCAAATGACTGGCCCACCTTCTGCTGAACATATGTGTGCAGGGTTAGTACATCTTTTTTGGAAAAGTAGTGTCTGCTTGGGGGTCTCCTCCTTGGGTGGGCTTAAGCCATCAATTCTCTGAAATGATAGTCAACTACATGAAAATAGAGGGACTCTAGTACCAACAACTTGGCCAGGTGCACGTTCAGCTTCTGGCAGTGGAATCAGGAGACCACAAGGTGGCACAATCACAGAGTGTGGAGGTGGCAGCAGCATCATCAGGAAGTCACAATGTGGCACAATGACAGAGTCTGGAGGTGGCGGCAGCATCAAGAGGTCACAGAGTGGCACAATAACATAGTCTGGAGGTGGCGGCAGCATCAGGAGGTCACAGAGTGGAACGACAACAGAGTGTGGAGGTGGGTGCCAATAACAGTACCCACTGACGATGGTGGGTGTAGGAAGGAGCATTTAGCATCAGATGTGTGGCATCAGACAGGTGGCAGCATCAGAATAGTAGCTGAGGCAGGTAGCCAGAAGAAATCTTTTTTTTTGTCAAGGTTTGGGTGAGGTAGCATGGATGATCTAATCTCATGCATCAGGCATTGGTGGGTGGAAATCCTGACTGATCCATGCCTGATTCATCTTGACAAAGGTCAGTCTCTCCACATTTTGGGTGGTCAGGCGAGTTCTTCTTGGGGTAACTATTCGTTTTAATCGAGCACCAAAGTGCTCAGGTGCTCTGGTGCTCGAGTAGAACACTTTGGGATGCTCGGGTGCTCTACAGAGCACCCGAGCACAATAGAAGTCAATGGGAGGGGAGAGGGGAGGGTGCCGGGTCCCACTGAGGTCTATGCAGAAGATTGCTGTACAGTGAGGGAATCCCCCAGTGTGAGTCCCCAGCTTAGAAGTCCCTGCTCTGACTCCATCTATAGCTATGTCCATATATGGAGAGAGTGCTTGGGGACACTCAGTGTATTTAAATCTAATTTAGCCTATATTTCTGAAAAGTTTCTGCCGGGATTTGAACTCACAACCTTCTACATTAGAGGCACTCAGCTATAAAGCTGAATGATAAACTGTGTAAAAAAAAACTCATAGTAGTTTGTCATGTAGTAAGTATTCTATAGAGCAGAAGTATCATTTTATATTTCACTGCAGGTTAACATGTAGCTGTATAGCGTAGTGGTTAAGCTTCTTGGGTCTAATGTAGAAGATTGTGAGTTCAAATCCCAGCATAAACATTTTAGAAATAGAGGCTAAATTAAATGTATATATTTTATATGCTTTTTAGTAATTGTAAAAAATGTATGACACAAAATAAATGCGTAATTGCTAAATATATATATATATATATATATATATATATATTACATCTGATATATATATAAATGCATAATATGTGGGAAACTACTACTGATGTTTTTAATCATAATATATTTACATATATTTACATATATTATATATTCTAAATATATAATAATATATGAAAATATATTATGGCTAAAAACATATATATATTGTCACGTGCAGGGGCGGGGGTCCCGGAGGCAACTCCGAGGCGCAATGCGAGCGAGGCATGGACAAGGCATCGCAAGAAAGGGCATTCCCCCTCTGGGGAACACATGGAATCCTCTTCCAAAGGTGGACCTGGAGATAACTGGAGCCAACTGGAGCCAACTAGGAGCGCAGCAATCATGACATAAACATGAACCTGGGGCCGACTAGGAGTGCAGCAATCATGACGTGAACATAGCATAGAATCATAAACAGGCATAGCAAGGTACAAGACATGGAATGGAACAAAAGACAACAATGCAGAATCAAGCAGCCCACACCGAGACGTAAATGGAAGGACAAAGGCAAAGGCAAAACCTGGCAAAGCAAAACATAGACAGACATGCAACGCTGGACGGCAAACATATTTTTATTTCGCCACTAATACACTGAAAACAGGGCTTCAGAATATATCACTGCACCGCAGAACATCAATTAGGCCCAAATTTTGTTCTGCTTTTACACAACAGGCTTTTCAGCAGATATATGCACTGCTGGACGGCGAATATATTTTTATTTTGACCATAATACACTGAAGACAGGGATTCACAATATATCACAGCACCACAGAACGTCAATTAAGCCCAAATTTTGTTCTACTTTTACACAACAGGCTTTGCAACAGATATATGCAACGCTGGATGGCGAATATATTTTTATTTCACCGCTGATACACTGAAAACAGGGCTTCAGATTATATCACTGCACCGCTGAGTGGCAGAGATATTTTTTCTTTTTCCACTAATACATGGAAAAGGGGGCTTTAAAACAGAAAATTGCACCGCTGAGTGGCCTATATTTTTTTTTCTTTTTCCACTGCACCGCTGAGGGGCAAATATATTTTACTTTTGACACTAATACATGACAAAAAGGGCTGAAATTTTCGTCCTTTACCACACAATGGGTAATACGCACTTTTTGTCCCACTAATACAAGCCAAAAAATGCTTTCGAACAAATAACTACACCGCACAAGGGCAAATAAAAAGTAGAAATATTTCCTTGTAATAAACGCTGTTAAGGCTACTTTCACACTAGCGTTTTTGCTGGATCCGGCAGGGTTAAGAAAAAACGCTTCCGTTACTGATATACAACCATCTGCATCCGTTATGAATGGATCCGGTTGTATTATCTTTAACATAGCCAAGACAGAAGCCAATAGGGGACGGATCCGTTTTTTATTGTGTCAGAGAAAACGGATCCGTCCTCATTGACTTGCATTGTGGGTCATCCGTTTTTTTCCGCATCTCAGAACAGAAAGCAAACCACAGCATGCTTTCCCGTATGAGAACGTAACGGAATGCATTTTGGAGCATTCCGTTCTGTTCAGTTCAGTTTTGTCCCCATTGACAATGAATGGAGACAAAACGGAAGCGTTTTTTCCCGGTATTGAGACCCTCTGACGGATCTCAATACCGGAAAACTAAAACGCTAGTGTGAAAGTATCCAAATGCCTGTATCAAACAGCACTTGCACCCTAATAAGACTGGTTTGCTGGAATTACAGAGCTGTATAATGGCAATTTGGATACCCAGTCAGTGCAGCAAGGTCTAATCGGATTGTTCCTATTACCCAGGCTGTCACCTCCCTGACTAAACCCTGTTCAACACAAATGCTGGTGGAATGATTCCTCCCTTTCCTTTTCCTACACCTTGAGTAATCTTTTCCTGCACTTGTAAATCGTTTTTTTTCTTCACCACAATCAAGTCTTTCCAATCACTGTCGCTAGCGCCTGCAGACACGTCTTTCCCTGCACTAAGCACGCTGGTGAATGGCAGAATCTAAGTTGGCGGCCGCATTTATAGGGCTGTGACATCACAGGGCTGGCTGGCTGCTGATTGGCTGCATGGATATCAGTATGGGTGATCCCGCCTTCCCAGAGTTTCTTGCCCCATGTCCTCACACGTGTAGCAGCCATTTTAGGAAAAAAATGCGATTTGTTACCACAAAGTGCGAGGAAATTCGCATTCTGTGCAAATCTAATTTTTCCGGAAATTTGGATCGAATTTCACTTCATCAGCTTTGATTTGCTCATCTCTATCCCTGACCTCTCACAGCATGTGCTCCCTTTGGACTGTCATTATCGGTAGTTGCATACTAAAAGGAGTATGCTGCGGACCTCTCCTCTAAGTCTATGCTGGCCTGTAATTGCTGACTGTCCTCACAAAGGTCATCGTAGCTGAAAAGAGCAGGAGTACCGGCAGCTATCATTACTTGGCTAACAGACAGAGCGACAAAAGCAAGAGGCAGGTTCAGGACAGGTGAGGACACAGAGGCAGTTCCTGGGTCATGTCAGGTAAGCGTGGTGTCAGAGGAACCCACCGATTCATGGCTGTGTGTATCTGTTGTCACTTGAGATCATTGTGAAAAGTGAGTCAATCGTAACAGTACAGCTGGATTGTTGGTCAAAACATGACCACTGGATGATAGTGGCAGATCTGGCCTGTTGCTGCAACTGATACCACCACCCCTTCCTCTGCTGCTATTTATGCCAGCTACAGCATCATTTTTGCCACTGCTTGTTCCATGGGAGGGTCCAGGCAATTGTCTGTTGGCCATAGTGAATAATAAGATTATTTCTAACAGAATGGATTAGCTATGAATTTTGGTGAACTGCACATGATGATAACTTAGACCTGCTGGTACCAGTGACCTATAATGCTGATGCACATTAACTCTACAGCTAACAAAACGTATTAGCTATAAATCTTGGTGTACTGCACACTTATGTACACGATGATAAATTAGACTTGTCGGTAACAGTGGCCTGTAATACTGACCTTAAAAGAACAAATTAGCTATGGATATTGATGCACTGCACAAATTTGTACATGGCGATAAAGTATACCTGCTGGTAACAGTGATCTTGTAATAAAGATGTAACTCTACAGGTAACAGAATGGATTAGCTATGAATATTGGTGCATTGCACATTTATGTACAAAGCGAAAAATTAGACCTGCCGGTATCAGTGACCTTGTAATACTAACACACAGTAACTCTACAGGTAACAGAACGGATTAGCTATGAATATTGGTGCATTTCACACTTATGTACACATTAATAAATTAGACTTGCTGGTAACAGTGGCCTGTCATACTAACACACAGTAACTCTACAGGTAACATTGGATTAGCTATGAATAATGGTGCATTGCACACTTATGTACATGGCAATAAATAAGACCTGCCTGTTATACTGACAGCATAGTAACTCTACAGCTAACAAAATGGATTAGCTATGACTCTTGGCGCACTGCACAGTTATGTACACAGTGATAAATTGTAGCAGAGTCTGTAGTTCAGCAGTCTTCTACACTCTCCCTCTCCAATATTACATTCTCTGTTCACAGTTTGCAGCAACACTGTCCCTAGTGCATGAACATCTTGTCACGTCTCTCCCTATACACAGGTAAATGGCCGCGACCATGAAGGGTAATGGCTTTATAGGGCTCTGCCTAGCTGTGACACCAAAGGGGGATGGCTTCTTGTGGATTGGCTGGCTGCACGACATTATGGGCGAACTTGCATTCCCAGGCTTGTCTCCTCTACACTTTTTACTTTCTAACAAATGCAGCTGCCATTTTAGGAAAACCGATTTGTTACCAAGAAGTGCAAGGAAATTCGGATTTAGTTTTCCTAAACTTCAGACCCAATTCCGCTTTGGATGCTTCCCTCAACCGTAGTTAAGGGGTTAATAAACATGAATTCAAATATGGTTGATGTTTGACCACAGTAGACATTTATAAGGGGACTTTATCTATGTTTATATATGGATTTCTGTCCATATTGTGTCCAAATTCATTATGACGTCTTTGCATTTCTATCTGTATCTTCTTCAGTGTTTCTGATGTAGACATGGCTATAAATACAGATTTAAATTCAAAGCAGCTTCACCAGATTTTCTCAGGCTTCATTCATTTATGGGAAAAATACACTGTCAAAATACAAATAACAATAGATGTGGCATATTTTAAACTTCGACTATATGTTGAAATACAGACATAAAAAGTGTGAAAACAATTGGCATTGGACAGTCCAAACCTCCCCCCAGTCAAGCTGCTGACCAGTGGAGAGCAGCAGGAACAACACCGTCAGTAAAAATGTGAGGCTGTTTTTGATCCAATTCTTACTCTTTAAAAAAAATATTCCCCTGGAAAAATCACTTAATTCTCGAACTGGAAGCTTCCAAATATATAACTAAAGTTCACTTGAAATAGATGTGTATGAATGAGACCTTAGGTTCGATGAGTGTTGATTTTAGCAATGTTGGAATTAATTTCAGTTATAGCTTTGTGCAGAATCTACTGAGGATGTAAACAAGGGTTGTTTTAGAAACTAATTGGCAATGCACATTTAACCCCTTAAGGACCAGGCCAGTTTGGAAGTTTTAAAGCCATTGCTAAAGCAATCCTCTTGGATAAATTTTGTCAGATGATTTTTGGTGAAGGATTTGATAGAGAGAAGCTGAGCTCTGTGAAGGGGACCCACAGCGGCAGGTCACAGGGAGATGAACACTTTCATTGTGGAAGCGTTCATCTCCATAGTCATCTGTAGCATCATCTTCAGGACAGCGATACAGATGGCTGTGCTGTGGGGCAGGTTAGGGAGAGGCGTCTCCCTTCCCTGTTTCTCTGATAGTCACAAGGCCCGCAGCCTATCAGAGACCGCTGCAGTCGGCGCAATGGTGTCATCGTGCCGCCTGAACAGAACAGCGCTGGACACAGCGGACTATCTGTTACTGGCCAAACTATCATTTATTGGCACATGGGGGGGGGGGGAGAGGCACTTGTTACTGGCACATGGGGGGTAGAGGCACTTGTTACTGGCACATGGGGGGGGGAAGCGAGGCACTTGTTACTGGCACATGGGGGGCATGGAGAGGCACTTGTTACTGGCACATGATTGGGGGGCATCTATGGGGGGAACTTGTTACTGGCACATTATTATGGGGCTTCTACTGAGGCCACAAAGAAGGGGTATTTTATATGGGGGGCTCTGTGTGCTACTAGTATCATCAGGGGTATTATATGTTTCTGCAGTATAGTGTTGGGGAGCACAGTGGCACAGCATTGGGGTAGTAGGATGATTTGTCCAGAAGATGGGAGGATAATGGAAAAGTAGTAAACTAAGATTTTTTTTTTGTTGTCAAACTGCAGAGACGGAAAATGGTGAAAAAATGGTGGTCTGGTCTGAAGGTCTGAAAGGAAAAGACGAGGACAGATAACATCTAGATCAAAGGAGACGTCACTAGATGTAAGAGGTATCGGGAGCTGTATTTCTGTAGTGATGGGATCAGGGGCGTAACGATCGCAGTGCGATCATGAACGGCGGGAGGAGGTGGGATATGGGTGTGGCTGGAGGCAGGACATGGGTGTGGTTGGAGGCAGAACATGGGTGGGGCCTGGAAGGGGGCCCTTTATTTATTTTGCCCGGGGGCCCTGAGGGTTCTCAGTCCAGCCCTGGTGATATATATAATTTTATATGATTTGGAGCAGGATGTCTAAGTAAATTCTGAAAGGACTCCTAGGAGAGACAGAAAGAGTCCTGATTACCCCACCTACACAGTCATTGACAACCTTCTGTGTAAACATACTGATGAAGGAAGAGCTGTCAACCATTCTGTGAGTGTCAACTGGGCAAAATGTCTTTGAGTCCATTGTAAAGCCATGTCTAACAGTCAAATATTTCTCACCAAGAGGTACACTACCCAAAAGTAGCCTCTAAGAGCCTTTTAATATAGCAGCAGAGGAAGCATTTTATGCCCTCTTGTGGAGTCATTTATTAAACTGGTGTAAAGTAGAACTGGCTTAATTGCTCATAGCAACCAATCAAATTCCTTCCACCTCTAATTTTTGACAACTCCTTTGGAAAATGAAAGGTGGAATCTGATTGGTTGCTGTGGGCAACTTAGCCAGTTTTCCATTACACCAGCTTTATCAGTGTCTAATCAGGCTCCACCTATAATCATTCACATCAACATTTACTGCCTTAGACATAACCACATGCTGAGTTTTCAGCAATCCAACATTTCTGTCTGGGTGCAATCTATTTTTTGTCAATGAGTGTATATATTTAATGTATCTACAGTCAGTCTACAGTATGGGGTTCCTGAATCCAATTTAAATATAAAATAGCTCTTTGGTTAAGTGAAGGACAAACCAAATACAGGATTTCCAGAGAGCCAGATCGTACCTGTAATGACTCTTAGATCTGAAAGAAGTGTCCATAAAATATATTATTAGCAGTGAAAAGGTCATCACAGGACTAGAATCAATAAACCTTTCCATTTCATCCAGTAGCAAGATTTTATATTGCAATATGAATGTGATGTTGATAATCAAGAAAGTGCTCCTGTTGTAAGACATTTGATATTTTCAGTCACATGGCCATAGAATGTTGTAACTAGAGATAAGCTAATTTTTCAAAAATTCGACTCGCCTGTTTGCCGAATTTTTCGGGAAAAATTTAGTTCAATTCGAATAATTTTTGCTTCAAATTATGTTAAAAAAAGGCTATTTCAAAGCTGCAGAGAGCCTTTATAGTGGTGTAAAACACTGTGATTTGCAGTAACACGCATAGGGAGTCTGCTTTGATAGTGAAATAATACTGTGAGTCCGTATGACATACAGATGACAGGCGTTGCTCTTAGAATCACTACACACTTCACTTATTTGGGCAGTCACGGGGCCAAAACTGACCAAATAACTAAAGTATGAAGTCAGCCTTACAGGTCAATGTTGTGTCAAGAAGAAACGCACTCCTTTTACACCCTCGTCAGTTGATTCCATATAGATGTTGTGGCAGTGGAGCTGCCAGAAGGCAATAGGAAGGCCATTCAAGTGGCATATCTCACCCAGACCAAGCTGGGTGAGAACAAGAAAGGTTGGGAAAATAGTTTTTTTCCCACTGTCTGCAGCAGTCAGGCTGGTAATGGGGATAATTAGCAGCCAGCTGAGGAGCTTGGATTAATCTGGGCAAACCTTATTGCGGATACAAGTAAGGGGGGACATGGTGTCATGAACCCTCTAAGCTTGCATGTGCAATATTATAAATCGGTATAAACCTTACCTGGTTACAGATGCAGTTGATGCAGTCTGTTAGTCCTCGTGGACTGAAGCTGATTGGAGAAGATCTCAACGGCTGATTCGGGACACCTGTAAAATAGAAAGGAGCAGTTGGTAACTGCGCAGATTCGTCCGGACCTAAGAAGAATCCAGACCTGCGCCTGTCAAGATGGATCAATTACTTCAGCAGCTAATCCGGAGAGCAGGAGAGCAAGGTGGAGAAGCATGGCTGCGGTACTGTCTTCAACAGGACCTTCCGGCTGTGCCTCTGGATCGGCAATCGGCTAATTTAGCTGACGCCTCCTCTGGTTATGGGAGTGCAGGGCTGCAGGTGATTCCAGAGCACATCGTGCAGCCAGCCAGTGAAGCAGTTCATCCTCCCCCTCCTACCGCATCTCCGCCGCCGGCTAAGAGGACAAGGAGAGAAAAGAGAAACTTTTCCCCTTCTTTATATACCAGGCGACGCCGACCTAAATCTTCTGCGCCACTCGGCGCGAGAAGGGACCAACGCCAGTCATCCTCCACTCAGCAACGTTCGTCTGCGACGGTTTCAAGGTGATCTCGATTTTGCGCACCTGGAAAATTCAGCGGTCAATATTCAGGAGGGTGAGCATACTTCTGTTGATGCTGATAATAGTGACTGTTTTTTACAGGGCACTTTACCCACAGGGTACATACTTCTTCTGATATACCACACAATCATATGCAGTTATTTAATAAATTTATGTCCTTTTTGTCCTCCAAAAAATACTACTCTTAATCAGGATTCGGGTTGGTCCTCTCAGGATTCCTCATCCGAATCTGATTGTCAGATATACCCGGGACCCCCCAAGTCTTTAGACAAAGAAAAATGTTTTTTGCCTTCTTTGGACATGCCCGTGGTGTTAAAGAAAGCGCTTATGCAGAATCCATGCCTTGCCAGATATCCCCATTGGGTTTCCATCTGACCAAAGCAATTAAGGAAAAAATCTGGCATAGAGAATTTATTGATCTATTATCCCTGTTACCGTCAAATAAAATTGATGCTAAAAAGGAGCTACTCAATCAGGGCTCCCAGTCTGGGAAAGGAGCAGGCTGTGTCAAGACCTGTGGGAGCCAGGACCCTCTAACCCTGTGTGGGGGTAAGCACTGTGGTGTTTTTGGGGAGCTGGGTGGTAGACCCGGATCCCGCTAGAGAGGAAGTATATACTGTATAGTCAGTGGCCAGACGGCTGAGGTTTTTGTTTTATATTTTGACCTGCAAACATCAATAAAACTGGCTGAGGCCAGTTGCATCAAACTTGCGTGGACTGGACTGTGATCTATGTGCCTATAGTGCCCGTCTATCCCAGGAGACGGTGATCCCGTAAACTAATCCCGTTACAATGTAAACAGAACCTGTTCTATTAAACGCTTATAAAAGTAGAGCCCCCGCTGCAAGAGTGAAGAGGGTGTCTGCAGTAAGTTTGTGTTGAGGTCACTGATTATTTTGCCCTTCCTCTGATCCATCAGAATAATAACCCCCCAAAAAACGGATCTTGTCTGTTGAGCATTTGCCTTCACTCGGTCAGCATTTGGTCATTCATCAGTATTGCTAATTCCCCCCAAAAAAGTGGAGTGGAGTGGATCCAAAACAGAGATGACACGTGAATTTAATATTTGCATGTCTTCTGTGTTTTGTACCCACTCCTGCTTTTGGCTACCAAATTACAAGCCAATTCTGATGGGACCATACAGGCCTTACAGCCGCCACACAGAGAGGATCCATTGTGCATCTCATTTTTAGTGATGAGCGGGAGGTGCCATATTTGATTTCGCGAATATTCAATTGAATATTCGTCATATATTCGTTGAAATCGAATATTCGTCATTATTCTACATATTGTGAATGTTACACAAATTTATATTCGTGTTGCGAATTAAACTTAGAGCTGAGTTCCTAATGGTTGTAACTTGTATTGCTAGAATTGACGAAGATAACGAATATCACAAATATAGCACTATATTCTCTATCTTCGTTATATTCTAGCAACAACCATTAGGAACTCAGCTCTAAGTTGATTTCGCAATGCGAACATATACTCGCATTGCGAATTCAACTTAGAGCTGGGTTCCTAATGGTTGGCTTGCTAGTACATAACTAGGATTGAGAATATAGTGCTATATTCGTGAATTCGTGATATTCATTATATTCTAGCAATACAACCATTAGGAACCCATCTCTAAGTTGAATTCGCAATGCAAGTAATTCAGGTTCTATTAATCGCATTGCGATTACAACTTAGTCAAATTTGTGAGATTGTGATTCTCACATCCGACAGTACATTTTAGCATGGAGGCGTTCCCATGCAAGCGGCAACGGGCATTGACTTGAGCGGGCCGGGAGCCAAGAATGCTCTCTGCACAGGTAAGAACAGCTTTTGGGAAGTGGGAAGACAACCAGAGTGCAACAAGGATTAACAACTTAAAAAAAACAAAAACGAATATTCGAAATAGCAAATATATAGCGCTATATTCGCAATATTCGCAAATTTGCGAAGTGCCGGTGTTCGCTAAAAAAATTCGCTATTCGAATATTCGCGCTCAACAACACTCATTTTTCATTCCATCTGACAGATCAGAAAAACGGTCAAATAAACGATGATGTCAGCCAAGCCAAAAAGGCAAAATAGTGGCCCAGTCATGAAGTGGGGAGGGTGGGAACAGCATGAAAAGTCCACAGAGTGGCACAATGACAGAGTCTGGAGGTGGAGGCAGCAACAGGAGGAAACAGAGTGGCACAATGACGGGCAATTGAGGAGGTGATAGCAGCATCAGAAGGCCACAGAGTGGCACGACGACAGAGTGTGGAGGTGGCAGCAGCATGAGGAGGCCACAGAGTGGCACAAGGACAGAGTATGGAGGTGGCGGCAGCATCAGAAGGTCACAGTGTGGCACAATGACAGAGTGCGGAGGTGGCAGCAGCATCAGGAGACCAAAGAGTGGCACAATGGCAGGGTGTGGAGGTGGCCGCAGCATCAGGAGGTCACAGAATGGCACAATGACAGAGTCTTGAGGTGGCGGCAGCATCAGGATGTCACAGCGTGGCACAATGACAGAGTCTTGAGGTGGCGGCAGCAGCATCAGGAGGAGGCCACAGGGTGTCACAATGACAGAGTCTGAGGGGGAGGCAATATCTGGAGGTCACAGAATGGCACAATGACAGAGTGTGGAGGTGGCATCTGCAACATCAGGAGGCCACAGAGTGGCACAATGACAGAGAGTGGAGGTGGCGGCCGCATCAGTAGGCCACAGAGTGGCACAATGACAGAGAGTGGAGGTGGCGGCAGCATCAGTAGGAGGCCACAGAGTGGCACGACAACAGAGTGTGGAGGTGTGTGGCAATACCAGTACCCACTGATGATGGTGGGTGTAAGAAGGAGCACTTGGCATCATATATGTGGCATCAGGTGGGTGGCAGCATCAGAATAGTAGCTGATGCAGGTAGCCAGAAGAAACCGGTCTCTTTTGTCAAGGTTTGGGTGAGGTAGCATGGATGATCTAATCTGATGCATCAGGCATTGGTGAGTGGAAATCCTGGCTGATCCACGCCTGATTCATCTTGACAAAGATCAGTTTCTCCACATTTAGGTTGGACAGGCACGTTCTTTTTGGGGTAACTATGGCCCCGCCACACTACTGGCCAGGTAGGACAGCTTTTCCAGGGAAAACTCTGCTAGTTGCGGCCACAAATCCAGTCTGGCTGCCCAGTAGTCCAGTGGATCTTCAATGTGGGGTGGCAGGGTACTGTCCAAGTATGGCACCACCTGCTGGTTTAGGTCCTGCTCCAGGTCTAGCTGCTGCTGGTGAGTAGTATCTTCACTATGTGGGTTAAGAAAGCTGTTCATCATCGACTCTAGAATCAAGATGCTGCTGATACAGCTGGTACTGCTCCTACACCCCCCCCCCCACCCTCCCCAGCAGACATGAAATTGGAAAGTGAGCGCAGAGGCCTTCCCCCCTGGTCGAACCTGCGAGAGGATGGACGATGGCGCAGATAGGCAGCGGCCAACTGACTACATAGGATGTCTCTATAGTAGTTCAGTTTGTCCTTCCTCTCAGCAGGTGTAAAAAAAGGCCCCCATTTTGGACCGGTAGTGAGGGTCCAACAAGGTGGAGAGCCAGAGGTCATCCCTCAGAAGTCATGGTGACAATTCGGCTGTCTCTACATCATCAAGTGAGCATGCATAGTACCATTTGTTCAAGTGACTCGGAGGGACTCCCTGCCTCCATCTCCACTGCATACTGCCACGTTGTGTCTGGGTCCTCTTCCTCATCTTCCTCATTGCCCTGTAGCTCCCCTGGCTGCTCCTGCTCCTTCTCTTCTGTCACCTGTATAGAAAAACCATCTGTTTCGCTACACATTGCTTGTGCTCCAATGTCCTCCTCCTCCTCCTCCAATTCAGCCCCCACAGGGCTCAGTTGGCTGTGAGATCTAGGTGACACGTCTCCAGTCCCCTGACTAGCATTTGTTCCAGATTATAAAGCAGTGGAATGACATAGTTCATCTTGTAGTCCTGGCAACTGACAAATAACATGGCATCCTCAAAGGGCCTGAGAAAACAGCAGGTGTCACAGATGAACTGCTACTGGCTGACATCGAAAGTATACATGGGAAGTACTCCTGTCCGCTTAGATTATTAAGAAATCGTTTATGGCCTTTATCTGTTCGTATAGTCGGTCTAACATATGGATGATGGAATTCCAACGGATGGAAACGTCGCATATCAGCCTATGCTGGGGGATGCCGTCCTGCCACTGCAGCTCAAGGAGGGTGTGCTTTGTGGTGTACGAGTGGCTGAAGTGCATGCAAAGTTTCCTGGCCATTTTTAGGATGTCTTGAAGATGTTTGGAAGAGTTCAGGAACCGCTTGACAACCAGATTGAGCATGGCTCAGACCTCCTTGAAGCAGCGCCGACACAATGTTCTTCCTGTTGTCGTTCACCATGGTTCCGATTTTGAGTTGTCGTGGAGAAAGCCAGGATTCGATTTCTTGACGAAGGAAACGGAGCAGTTCCTGCCCTGTGTGACTCCGTTGGCCCTGGGAAACGACGTGCAGAACAGCGTGACTGCTGTGCCCTGCACATGTAGTATGCTGGAGGGCCCCTGTGAATTGTCCCTGCAGTGGAGGCTGAGGACACGGCGGACATTGTCGCAGGACTAACGACGTGACCTGGCCAAGTTGCTGGTGTGGCCCTGCAGGAACAACATTCACCCAATGGGTTATAAAGGAAATGTATTGTCCCTGCCCATAGTTACAGCTCCACACATCGGCTCTGCCGTGCACTTTGGCAGACACTGACATTCTCAAGGCCTAACCCACCTTCTGTTCTACATGTGTGTGCAGGGCTGTTACTGCCCTTTTGGCAAAGAAATGATGGCTTGAGACTCTCCACCTCGGCTCGGCTAAGCCATTAGTTCTCCGAAAGGTCCACTAATTGGAAAGGCAGGGACTGCAGCACTAGCAACTTGGACAGGAGCACATTCAGCTTCTGCGCTGTTAGATGTGTGCACGCATACTGTTGTCTCTTGACAATCGCTTCGGTGATCAATTGCTGACGGAATGACTGATGAAGAGTAGGAGGAGGGGGAAGAGCAGGAGCATCAGGACTAGCAAATGATAGGAAGGACAGACAGCTCTCTTCGCCTGGGGTGGTGGAGCTTTGAAACTTTGCCTGAAACTGGGTGTGTGTCACTGGGTGATGTAGCGGTTGCTGCGGCAGGCTGGACCACCACATCGGAGCCACGGTTCTCGCAGGCCACTTTATGGTGATGCTGCATATGTTGATGCAGGGCCGTGGTGCCAACATTGGCACGTTTCACTCCCAACCTCCCATTGCTGCCCCCTGCTGACTCCCGGCCACACTAGTTACTTGCTTGCTCCGCCACTGGCTCATGGACAAGCTGCCATCCTCTTCTCCCGATGATGATGAAGCCCCTTCGTCACCCGGCTCCCAAGTGCATTCAGCTACATCATCATCGAGTACTGTCTGCACGTCACTTATGTCCTCCTCAGCAGGGGTCAAGTCCTGGGAAAAAAAGTGTGGGAACTCACCCAAGTGCCTCCGTGTAACGTCACGGCGCGCGGCGTACACAAATGGCAGGGGAGGTCAGGAGGAGGAGGAAGCACCATATTTTTCGCCCTATAAGATGCACCTAGGTTTTAGAGGGGGACAATAGGAAAAAAAATATTTTTTATTACACCTCAGGTCAGACCACCAATCAGACCCCCAATGTTAATCAGACCTCAGCTAACAGCCCCAATAAGATGCCCAATGTTAATAAGACCCCAGATCACACCTCAGCTCAGACCCCAATATGAATGACCCCCAATCAGACCTCAGATAAGACCTCTCCACCAGCCCCCAGTGCCTCCCCACCAGCCCCCAGTGCCTCCCACCAGCCCCAGTGCCCCCTCCATCAGCCCCCAGTGCCCCCTCCATCAGCCCCCAGTGCCCCCTCCATCAGCCCCCAGTGCCTCCTCCATCAGCCCCCAGTGCCTCTCCACCAGCCCCCAGTGACCAGTCAATCAGCCCCCAGTGACCAGTCAATCAGCCCCCAGTGACCAGTCAATCAGCCCCCAGTGACCAGTCAATCAGCCCCCAGTGCCCCCTCCATCAGCCACCAGTGCCCCCTCCATCAGCCCTTAGTGACCCCCTCCATCAGCCCCCAGTGCCTCTCTATTAGCCCCCAGTGCCTCTCCACCAGCCCCCAGTGACCAGTCAATCAGCCCCCAGTGCCCCCTTCATCAGCCACCAGTGACCTCTCCATCAGCCACCAGTGACCCCTCCATCAGCCACCAGTGACCCCTCCATCAGCCCCCAGTGACCCCTCCATCAGCCACCAGTGACCCCTCCGTCAGCCACCAGTGACCCCTCCGTCAGCCACCAGTGACCCCTCCGTCAGCCACCAGTGACCCCTCCGTCAGCCACCAGTGACCCCTCCGTCAGCCACCAGTACCCCCTCCATCAGCCACCAGTGCCCCTCCATCAGCCAACAGTACCCCTCCATCAGCCCTTAGTGACCCCTCCATCAGCCCCCAGTGCCCCTCCATCAGCCCCCAGTGCCTCTCCACCAGCCCCCAGTGACCAGTCAATCAGCCCCCAGTGCCCCCTCCATCAGCCCCCAGTGCCCCCTCCATCAGCCCCCAGTGCCCCCTCCATCAGCCACCAGTGCCCTCTTCATCAGCCACCAGTGACCCCTCCATCAGCCACCAGTGCCCCTCCGTCAGCCACCAGTGCCCCTCCATCAGCCACCAGTGCCCCCTCCATCAGCCACCAGTGCCCCCTCCATCAGCCACCAGTGCCCCTCCATCAGCCACCTGTGCCCCCTCCATCAGCCCCCAGTGACCCCTCCATTAGCCCCCAGTCAGTGCCTCTCACCAGCCATAAAATCTAAAACAAAAAAACACTTACCCTCTCCTGCTCCTGGGCGCCGCCGCTCACTCTCTTCCTGGTTCTCGGCTGTGCTGTGAAGGCTGCGCACAGCGTGAGGTCACAGAGTGCCTCACACTGTGCGCAGCCAGCCCTGACAGCCGACAGCCGATAACCAGGAAGCGGTGAGTACAAAGTCTTCACCGCTTCCTGGTCATTTTGCCCTTAAAGGGAACGGCGTTCCTGCTGTGAAAAAAGTGCAGGAACGCCGTTCCCACCCGTTCCCCCTGGACTCGAGCCCTGCTCCTCAGCCATCTCTGGGTCAGGAGCCTGACTGCTCACAAAACCAGCTCCCACGCCACTCTTCTCATCAGTACTTGCCTGCCTATTGGAGGAAGCTGTGGATGTCTCCAAATCTTGTCTGGGCAGTAGCTGCTGACTGTCCTCTAGTAGCTCGTCCTCGCAGAAAAGTGATGCCGAGCCCACAGCATATAATACTTCTAGCTGAGGGAACAGAAAAGGACAGAGGCAGGCTGAGGACAGGGGAAGGCACAGGGCCTGCTCCCGGCCATGCCAAATAAGTATGGGCCTTATTCACACGTCAGTAATTTTTATTTCCAGAATCACGGTCCGTTTTTTGTGGATCCTTATTTCCGCATAATTCTTCCTTTTTTGATTTTTAGTGTCTCCGTATACCTTCCTTGTTTCAGTATTTCCGCAAAAAATCTGGAAGAACAAGAAAAAAAAAAGATGTTTCCAAAAAATGCTTTAGAACAGGGATGCTCAACCTGCGGCCTTCCAGCTGTTGTAAAACTACAATTCCCACCATGCTCTGCTGTAGGCTGATAGCTGTAGGCTAATCAGGCATGCTGGGAGTTGTAGTTTTACAACAGCTGGAGGGCCGCAGGTTGAGCATGCTTGCTTTGGAACATATAACTGCACCGCACAAGGGCAATTAAAACGTAGAAATATTTCCTTGTAATAAACCCTGTTAATGCCTGTATCCAACCGCAATTGCACCCTAATAATAGAGCTATATATATAATAATAGAGGAATTATAGAGCTGTATCATGGCAATTTGGATCCCCAGTCAGTGCAGCAAGGTGTAATAGGATTGTTCCTATTACCCAGGCTGTCACCTCCCCGACTGAAACCTGTTTAACACAAATGCTGGTGGAATGATTCCTCCCTATCCTTTCCCTACACCTTGAGTAATCTTTTCCTGCTCTGTAAATCAATTTTTTTCGCCGCAATCAAGTCTTTCCTATCACTGTCCCTAGCGCCTGCAGGCACGTCTCTCCCTCTACTAAGCACTCTGGTGAATTGCAGAATCTAAGTTGGCTGCCGTATTTATAGGGCTGTGACATCACAGAGCTGGCTGGCTGCTGATTGGCTGCATGGATGTCAGTATGAGTGATCCCGCCTTCCCAGAGTTCCTTGCCCCATGATCTCACACGTGTAACAGCAATTTTAGGAAACAAAGCTATTCGTTACCACGAAGCACGAGGAAATTCACATTCGGTGCGATTTGCTCATCTCTAGTCATAATAGTCCCAGTCAGGAATATATGTTCTTTTTAATAATTTTTTATATACCTCTCTGCTTTCATATTAAAATGTTCTCACTGATGCTACTATATAGGCACGTGGTGACAGATAAGACCGAGTTACGAAATTATCAGAGATGTTATCGAAAATTCGATTCAGCTGCTCCGCCGAATAAAAAAAAAATTGCTTTGTTACGAATCACTTAGTCACGAAGCACATTTTGTGTTAGCGCCGCTCCCCATCATTGTACCCCTCAGATGCTGTGCTCATACATGGTCGAGGCATCTGAGAGTAATAATACAGTGTAAAATTAACATTAAGAAATTAAATCATGCTTACCGCCTCCATTTGTTCGCGACAGGCCGGCCGCCGCCATCTTGCTTGAAGATCTTGCGCCAAATCTCGCACGGCCCAAGATGACGCCTTCACGCTGGCTAACGTAGTGGCGTCATATGTCATATAAACATAGTGGGTGAGATTTATCATACCCCCTGCACCAGAACTATGCCATAAAAAAGTTGCTAATTTTTCGAACAAACCCCCTTTTTCCAAACATTTGTAATATTTTGCCCCTTCTCCGCCATGCTTGCCACTATAAAGTGGTCGGAAATGAGTAAGGTGGGGCAAATCCTAGGCTGCCCGACATACTTATAATTACTTATACCAATTTTCTGGAGCAAGTAATGCCTGAAACATCCCTTAGATTCTTGCTGGCAAATCTTTCAGATTCTGGATACAGGGACTAACTAAAATGCACCAGAATTGGCATCTGCTTAATAATAATTTTGATGTATATTGCACCATCACACTGGAGACCAAGACTGGCATTAGAAAATGCTGTTTTGATAAATCTTCCCCAATGTCTCATTTTCTGGATTTACACCTGACTTTGACAGAAATTGCTGGGTTAGAAAGTCGCATCTAAAATGAAAAAGAATGGGGGAGATTTATCAAACTGATGTAAAGTAGAACTGGCTTAGTTGCCCATTGCAACCAATCAGATTCCACTTTTTATTTTTCACAGCTCCTTTGGAAAATGAAACGTGGAATCTGATTAGTTGCTATGGTCAACTAAGCCAGTTCTACTTTGCACCAGTTTGATAATCCTCCCCCAATGTGCTATCAGTAAATGACCTATTGTTTAAATCACGTCTTTATGTTAAACATACTTTTTAAAGAACTTTTGGTCATTTTTTTTTTTTTTTATGGCAACATCTATATTAAAACATCCTAAAATCCTACAGTTTTGCACTCACCTTTAAACTTAATAATAGGTGCCACTTCTTGGTCTGTACAAATCATTCTATTGCAGTTATCTACTTATCATTACAGGCAGGATTAGATTTACAAATATCACCTCTGTATAGATAACACAAAGTCCCCCATTCATAAAAGGTGATATCACAGAGTATTAGCTCCTTCCTAAGCTCTGTGCAGGTCACAGACCATGTAAGGAAAACACTCCTATAGAAGCCAATGAGTCAGCTTCTGTCTATTGTGTCTATGGGCTGCACCTGTCCACTAGTAACCCACCCACCATCTCCCGCCACCAATATAATCCTGCACAGGGGCAGTGCCATCCGCTGACACCTTGGACTCAGGACCTGTGCTTGGAGCCAGGAGTACTTTGGTACTGTCACTGACACTGAGTGCACTATGGCGAGCACTGCTCTTCCCCCAGTTTAGCACAGTAGATAATACCATGCTCTCTGCACAGGCAGCTACAAACACTATCAGCAACACACAGCGTCGACTATCCCTGCAGCTAACCTGTGATTGGATTGGGATCACTGGCCATCTGCCGAGCTGATAGTGCTATGAAGGAGGGCAGAAAGGGGAGCGGGATACACTAGCCTGCCATTCCACAGCATGGAGGCAGGCTGTTAGGAAGAGAGCAGGTGGTGCACAGGGAGTGGGTCAGATGATAGATCATGGAGGAAGAGTTGGCACTCAGGCAGACTTGCGCCCGCAGCACACACGGGACCGACACGCAGCAAAGTGGCAGTGCACACTACACGGCGCTGACTCTATTACAGCAGCAAATCTGGATTGGATTCAAGTCAGCGCTGTAGTCTGTGAAGGAGGACACAAAAGTGGAAATACTAAACCTGCCATATCACCTTTCACCTGTGCAGGCAGGGAGCAGGCCAGTGGCGTAACTAGAGTGTTATGGGCCCCAGTGCAAAGTTTGGATTGGCAGCCCCCCTCCCAAATACATACAAAGAGGCTGCAATTTTTTTTTTTTTACACTAAGCCCAATGCATGGCTACACTCACCCAGTCCTAACTAATAAAATCTGGTCCTACCTCATCCAGAGTGTGCCCCCTCACAGAAGTTGTGCCCGTTATGTGCCCCATCACAGTAGTTATGCCAGATTATGTGCTCCCTCACAGTAGTTATGCCAGATTATGTGCCCCCTTACAATAGTTATGCCAAATTATGTGCTCCCTCACAGTAATGCCAGATTATGTGCCCCCTCACAGTAGTTATTCCAGATTATGTGCCCCCTTCACAGTAGTTATGACAGATTATGTGCCCCCTCACAGTAGTTATGACAGATTATGTGCCCCCCTCACAGTAGTTATGCCAGATTATGTACCCCCTCATAGTAGTTATGCCCACATATGTGCCCTCTCACAGTAGTTATGCCTTCATATGTGCCCTCTCATAGTTGTTATGCCAGATATGTGCCCCCCCCCCACAGTGGCTATGGCCAGATATGTGCTCTCTCACAGTAGTTATGCCAGATTGTGTGCCCCCTCACAGTAGGTATGACAGATTGTGCCACCTCACACAAGTTATACCCAGTTATGTGCCCCCTCACAGTAGTTATGACAGATTATGTGCCCCCTCACAGTAGTTATACCCAGTTATGTGCCCCTCCACAGTAGTTGTCAGATTATGTGCCCCCTCACAGTAGTTATGCCCTCATATGTGCCCCCTCACAGTAGTTATGCCTTCATATGTGCCCCCTTATAGTAGTTTACCCCACATATGTGCCCCCTCACGGTAGTTATGCCAGATTTGGTGCCCCTTAGGGACATACACAGTCCCCAAATACTCTCCATCCTTTTAGTGGTCCCCCTTTTGCCCCAGTCTTCAGCTATATGGGGGGGAGGGGGACAAAAAAAAACTATTTTCGGTGTATTTCTGGAGCAGATTGTGGTGCAAAGGTTATTTGTGCCTCAATCTGCGACTTTTCCCCACTCATTCCAGTTCTTAAAAAGTGGGTGTGGCATGGCAGGGAAGGGGACGGGCTGATAGGCCTGTCTCATTCATAATTTCCTACACCTGTGTTAGGCTACTTTCACACTAGCGTTTTTACTGGATCCGGCAGGGCTCAGAAGAAACGCTTTCGTTACTGATAATACAACCATCTGCATCCATTATGAACAGATCCGGTTGTATTATCTTTTATATTGCCAAGACGGATCCATCATGAACTCCATTGAAATGCATTTTGGAGCATTCCGTTTTGTTCAGTTCAGTTTTGTCCCCATTGACAATGAATGGGGACAAAACTGAAGCTTTTTTTCCCCGGTATCTAGCCCCTATGACGGATCTCGATACTGGAAAACTAAAACACTAGTGTGAAAGTAGCCTTAGGCCCCTTTCACACGGGCGAGTTTTCCGCGCGGTTGCAATGCGTGAGGAGGACGCATTGCACCCGCACTGAATCCGGACCCATTCATTTCTATGGGGCTGTGCACATGAGCGATTATTTTCACGCATCACTTCTGCGTTGCGTGAAAATCGCAGCATGTTCTATATTCTGCGTTTTTCACGCAACGCAGGCCCCATAGAAGTGAATGGGGCTGCGGGAAAATCGCAAGCATCCGCAACCAAGTGCGGATGCGTTGCGATTTTCCCGCATTGTTGCTTAGCAACGGGACCCAATCTCTATTATTTCCCCTTATAACATGGTTATAAGGGGAAATAATAGCATTCTTAATAAAGAATGCATTGTTAAATGATGAGGAAAGGGTTAAAAATAATAAAGAGTTAACTTACCTTCTCCCATTGTACGCGCAGAGCCCCAGAACGTCTTCTCTCTTGATAGTTTGGATGCTTGAGGACCTGCGGTGACGTCACAGGGTCACATGGTCCAGTCATAGAAGCATTTGAGTGGACCATGTGACCATCTGTTGGATAAAGGACCTGCCGTGATGTCACAGGATCACATGGGTCACATGGTCCACTCAAATGCTTCTATGACTGGACCATGTGACCCTGTGACGTCACCACAGGTCCTCAAGCATCCCAACCATCAAGAGAGAAGACGTTCTGGGGCTCTGCGCGTACAATGGGAGAAGGTAAGTTAACTCTTTATTATTTTTAACCCTTTAAAGCCCGGGGAACATTGCATTCTGTAATTAGAATGCGATTATTTTCCCTTATAACTATGTTATAAAGGAAAATAATTACACATACAGAATACTCATCCCGAAACCGGACTTCAGTGATGAAGTCTGACTTCGGGTCTGGGTACCAAGCATGCGGATTTTTTCACGCGCGTGCTCAACGCACTACAAACGTTAGCACACGCTCGGAAAAATCGCGGCGATTCCAGCAAAGCACCCGCATCTTATCCGGGCGTCAAACATGACGCCGGTGTGCAAGAGGCCTTAGGTGTAGAAAATGGTCTAAATGTAAGCCAGCAAGGGAGCTATCTTACATTTAGACCAGTGATGGATACGCAGAAGTTATGTACACAGAATCCACTATTCACAATAGGTGATATTACAATAGCTTATCTACTCCCTCCTGACCTCTGCACAGTGCACAGCTCACAGAAATGCCTAGAAAACTCTCCCATAGGAGTCAACAAGGTCCCCTCCTGTCCATTGTGAATATGGCCTATGATGACTGCTGTGAAGCATTTCTCGAAAACATTTTCAGAAAATAGAGTTAAAAAAGAACTGTAAAAGAAAATAGAAACAGATAAAAAAAGATATGTGTCACTATCTGGTTATAACTGGCAGAAAAATGTTTTTACTGAAACATTCCCTTTAAAAGTAATTAAATAATAGCATCCATTAGTATCTATAGTAACAGTTACAGAAGGTAAAACATTTACTGCTACCTGACATTTACAGGCAGCAGCAAATCCAACAGAAACATTACCAGGAAGAAAATATAAAAATTAGTTTATTTGGGGGATGTAGTTAAGGTGACAGTAAAGAAAAGATCACATTTTCCCTTTGGCATCAAATAAAGTGGCAACATATTGAAGACAATACCAATCCAACAACAAATCCATAAAATCTGAAAAAGAGATTCAACATTTAACATTTGTATACAAAAGAGGAAAACATTTCATCCAGTTAGTCAATATGGGGCCTATTAATTTTCTTCTGGGACTGAATACTTTAAGTCCAGACTGAGTAATCTTTATTACTTCTTCCGTGCACAGATTTTATTTCAAGACACGGAGGCTCCTATTGGTTAACCCTTTCTTTACTGGCCACCAACAGCAGCAAAGAAAAAACAACATAAGGCAGAAAAAGGAAACCATAGTAACCGGCCCCCTGAGCCAGTATATATGTTCCCATGTCCATAAGCTCCTCTTCTTTCTTTGCTGCTGCCACCAGATAAGTACAACATTTCCATCCTCCTTTTTCATCATCTGTAGCGGACCTTACAATTCCTCAAGTCCTTGTTTGATGAGGGTAAAGCTTACAGGACTATCAATGTGTACAGATCGGCTATTTCGTCGACGCATCAAGGTTTAGGCGTCTGTCCGGCGGTGCCGTCATCCCTTGGTTTGTCGTCTTCTGCGCGGTTCTCGCCTGGCGAGACCTTCCATACCCAGGTTCTCCGCTACCTGGGATGTAGCTTCCATTCTTTCCCTATTTTCGTCCTGGCCGTCTAACTCTGACCATTCGTTACGCCAGCTGTCGGCCAAGTTGTTCACGCTTCTCTGTCTTATCTCTTGCAAAAGAGTGTCCGATGTTCGAGCTCTGGATTACGACGCTCGATCTTTCACTCCTAAAGGGGTTACCTTCAATATTTCTCACCACACCAGGACACACATCCGCTCAGTACATTATCTGGCTTTCCCTTCGTCCCCGGCACTGTGCGGTGTCCTGCCTTAAGGAATACGAAGCTCGTACTTTGGCTTTTCGTCCCCCGGTTTCTCCCCAATTATTCCTTTCGTTTTGTCGTCCTTTCAACCCTGTCACCAGCACTTTGTTGGCACAATGGGTTAAGTGGGTCATGGCCTTGGCGGGAGTGGACACATCAGTCTTCACAGCTTACTCCGCGAGAGGTGCAGCAGCCACTTCTAGGATGGTGGCCGGTGCGAGATTGAAGGATGTCATGAGGATGGCTGACTGGTCCAGAGTTTCCAGCTTCAGGGAGTTTTAGATCATGCTTTTTCATCTGTTGTAATTCGACTTTGAACACGCAATAGGAGCCTCCGTGTCTTGAAATAAAATTGCATGAATTTCCTATTTTATGAAAGATTTTACGTTTCTGTTATTGTAGCATGGCTCCTGGTTTTCATAACTAATAGTTGACAGTTTTCTAGAAAATTTTCCAGAAAGAGTGAGGTTTTAGCATGATGCACATAGTGTGTCACTGCTAGCGTATCACCAGACTCGGACTAGCCCACAGTGGTAGAGGGGAATCCTCCGGTGGGCCCCTAGTCTCCCACCCCCTGCAGAAGTGGCACATAACACAGTAGACTTACTGCACCACATACATATTTCAATGTACAGCACCTCAACGGGCCTATGTTCATATTAAAAACCTAAGAAACTCCCCAGTTTATTATTATAGAGACAATCAAATAGCTGAGGTGACTCCCCAGGACCTACCTTCTCAAAGTCGCTGCAGGAACCCCCATATTCAATCATTCAGTAGCATCTTGCTGCTGTATGAGCAGGTAATATTTGAATGTATCCGTATGGTGGGCCCCCAAAATAAATATCCCCTTGTTTATCCACACAAATTAATAATTAAAATGCACATGCAAAGCATACCTGGTAATACATTAATATATAGAGTATCTGGGTGATTCCAAGTCTTACCAGTAATTCATTTATTGTGCAATATTTCCACAACTCAATTCGTCATGAGTAAGAATCCCAATAAGGCTGCTTTCACACTAGCGTTTTCAATTCCGCTATTGAGATCCGTCATAGGATTTCAATAGTGGATGTAAACGCTTCAGTTTTGTCCCCATTCATTGTCAATGGGGACAAAACTGTACTACATTTTTGTCTGCGATGTGGTGCGGAGCAACACGTCCTGGCACACAATGTAAGTCAATGGGGATGGATCCGTTTTCTCTGACACAATAGAAAACAAATCCTTCCCTTATTGACTTTCAATGGTATTCATGACGGATTCGTCATGGCTATAGAAGACATAACACAACCAGATCCGTTCATTCATGACAAGTGGAGAGACGAATACATTCTTGCAATGCATTTGTAAGACGGATCCGTAGCCGGATCTGTCTTCAAATGCTTTCCGTTTGCATGCAGATTGACGGATTCGGCGACGGAACTGCTTGCCGGATCACTCTGCCGCAAGTTTGAAAGTACCCTAAATTAGTTTAATCCAATACAAGAAACTATTATGTATGGGATGCCTACCATCCCATCCACAGTGTCTTCATTTTTAAATTTTTCAACTATGCAAATGCTGGTGTTGGATGCCCCGAAAAAAAATTACCATCTACCCTAAAAAAAGTATATCCTTTATTCAAATTCATTCAAAAACAGTGAGGGGCAGTCTCAACGCAGAGAATTAAGTGGAAGTATGCATAACTACCTGACATATAAAAGCTGATACGGGGGGGGCGACAGCAAAAAAGGATTGCAATAGAATAAAGTGCAATGTGTAAAAAATGGCCATGAAAGTAAATACCAAAGAATGTAACATAGTAACATAGTTTATAAGGCAGAAAAAGACATTTGTCCATCCAGTTCGGCCTGTTATCCTGCAAGTTGATCCAGAGGAAGGCAAAAAAAAATACTGTGAGGTAGAAGCCAATTTTCCTCACTTAAGGGGAATAAAAAATTCCTTCCCGACTCCAATCAGGCAATCAGAATAACTCCCTGGATCAACGACCCCTCTCTAGTAGCTATAACCTGTAATATTATTATACTCCAGAAATACATCCATGCCCCTCTTCAACTCTTTTAGTGAACTCACAATCGCCACCTCCTCAGGCAGAGAGTTCCATAGTCTCACTGCTCTTACAGTGAAGAATCCTTTTCTATGTTTGTGTACAAACCTTCTTTCCTCCAGACGCAGAGGATGTCCCCTCGTCACAGTCACAGTCCTGGGGATAAATAGATGATAGGAGAGATCTCTGTACTGACCCCTGATATATTTATACATAGTTATTAGATCTCCCCTCAGTCGTCTTTTTTCTAAAGTGAATAACCCTAATTTTGATAATCTTTCTGGGTACTGTAGTCCACCCATTCCAGTTATTACTTTAGCTGACCTCCTCTAAATCCTCTCCAGCTCTGCTATGTCTGCCTTGTTCACAGGAGAAAAAAAAAAAATCACAGAATAAGACGGTCCAAATGGCAAGAAATGCTCAAACCCCATATGCTGTTTCGCATTTCTAACTGGGGGAGCAAATCCTGCACATGTGATCCGTTTCTAACAGTAATCCCCAGCAAAAAATGCATACAATGGAGGATGCCCGCAATGGACCACATGTAAGACAAATGTGCGGATGGGGTTATAAAACAAAAAATCACAGATTTTTTTGACTGGTGCACTACAATGGTAAATGCAATTGACAATATATGGCTAAACCCTCACGCTGATATATCAAGAACATACCGGAGCCCGTGTACCCCATCAAGGTTTCTCAGTGTGACGCGGAACCTAACGCTAACCTACCTATGCCGTATAGACCGTTTATGATAGGTGCATAGAGTCCGAAACACAGCCAGCAGCTCCCAGTAACCTCCAGCATGAAATCACACATACAATGGGAGGAGGGATGAGGCTGTGAGTTCCACATATCACCGGCTCATGTGACGCAGGCCACACAGGTGCACCTGAATGTTACCCATAGATAAAATCAAGGCACATTCCATAATAATATATTGGCGAACTGTCTCATTTTAATATCAGCGTGAGGGTTTAGCCATATATTGTCAATTGCAACACAGGTGATTCTGCAGTGTGAGTTAGGGGAGAGAAGTTCTATGTCACTGAATTCTATTACTTGCTGCCCTTAGAGAGGATGCCGAGCAGGGCAACTGTGATGAGACTCCATCTTTCTGTGTCTACAAAGCCAGAGGCATGATGGGAAATGAAGGCTGCATTAGGGAAACTATGTCAGAGGGGAAAAAAGAACCAAGAACCAACCCATAACTGCCAAGTCAACAGAATAGCGTGAATTAATAATCATTTGAAGCTAATGAAAGAGTATAAGACCTTTATAAAAAAAAAATATTATAAAGGGTTATTTTTTTATTTCTATTTTTCATATGACAGCAATATATTTTGCAGTTCTTTGCAAACAGTTTAATGACTCATATCAGTCAATCAATATTTGTCATGTCATATTCCTACCTCATGCATAGATACATGCATACATACGTGCTAGCATTATAGTAGACAGAAAGATAGATAGCTTATATTACACCTGCTATATTTGAATTCAATTCTAGAAGAACAGCATAGCGCAGATAGTATAGTTTGCAAAGTTTGTTTTTTCCCTTTATTTATATAATTTTTCCTACCATGCACTATGGAAATAAGAAATTGAGAGCATCATCGTCTGATGTTGTATTCAGCAGAACTTTCCTAGTTGGTGCTGTTAGATTGAGATAATGAGTTTCGCTGGATAATTGATCTCACTAGAGATGGGTTACGTTTCTCATTCAGAAGGTGATCAATTTTTTATTTAGCACAGAGCAGAGAAGTTATTTAGTTCCAGGGCAACAGAGTGATTTCAACATGAATGGTGTTAAATTGCCATGCAAGAATCAGACACAACCATTTATTATGATTTCCAAGGGAGGAGATAGATGTATTTGTTTTTTCAGTCTAATTAAAGGTATAATACACAATATTTAAAGAAAGCCTTTTCCTTCAGTAGTTGTCAAACTATGTCAACATTAACCCCTTAACGTCCTGCGCCGTACATGTACAGCGCTGGTGGACGTGACTTAAGGACCAGCACCGTATATGTACGACGGGCTGATCGGGAGGGTGCAGGAGCTGCACCCACCCAATCAGCAGCAGGGGTCTGGCAGTCACTGACAGCCGGACCCCTGCTGTAAGGCTCATTAACCCTTGCACTGCCGTGGTCAGCGCTGACCGCAGCACGTGCGGGATCCTGCCGGGTGCAGAGTGGCCATCGGGTCCCCACGCTGCTGTGATGGGGACCCGATGGCAGGGAAGGCAGCCCAATGCCTTCCTTAGGCATCGTGGCTGCCTTCCGTGACAACCTGTGAGATCCAGCCAATGCATTATAATACAGAAGTATTGTGATGCATTTTAAAGTGGATCAGACCCCAAAAGTTGAAGTCTGAGAGTGGGGCAAAAAATAAAGTGAAAAAATAAAGTTTTACAAAAAGATTTAAGTTTCAAGTAAAAAAAAAAATGCATCCTTTTCCGAAAATAAAGTAAAAAAATATATAAAATAGGGAAAAAAATAAAAGTAGACATATTAGGTATCGCTGCGTCTGTAACGACCAGCTCTATAAAAATGTCGCATGATCTAACCCCTCAAATGAACACCGTCAAAAAGATAAAATAAAAACTGTGCTAAAAAAACATTTTTTTGTCACCTTACATCACAAAAAGTGTAATACCAGGCTATCAAAAAGTCATATGCCAATCAATCTGTCATCTTATCCTGCAAAAAATAGGACCCTACCTAAGACAATCGCCCAAAAAATAAAAACCTATGGCTCTCAGAATATGGAGACACTAAAACATGATTTTTTTGTTTCAAAAATGGTTTAATTGTGTTAAATGTAAAAAACTTTTAAAAAGTATTCATATTAGGGATCGCCGGTCCTTAAGAAGCTGCTGTATAAAAATATCACATGACCTAACCCCTCAGCTGAACACCGTAAAAAAAAGTGTGTCAAAAAAGCTATTTTTTGTCACCTTATATCACAAAAAGTGTAATACCAAAAGATCAAAAAGTCATATGCACTCTAAAATAGTGCCAATCAAACCGTTATCTCATGCTGAAAAAAATAAGCCTCTATCTATGACAGTCGCACAAAAAAAAAAATAAATATAGCTTCAAGAATATGGAAATGCTTAATTTAGTATTGCCGCGTCCGTAACAACCTGCTCTATGAAAATACCACATGATTTAACCTGTCAGATGAACACTACAGAATCAGGGCAATAAATATTGAGTTTTGTTTGGCTGTTAACCCTTGCTTTGTTACTGGAAAAAATTGAAAATCTGACAAAAAAAATATTGAAATTTCATCAACATTTTCCTACATTTCCCACATTTTCCTTTAACCTAAAGGGTTAAAAAAGTTTGTAAAATGAGTTTTGAATACCTTGAGTGGTGTAATTTACCAAATGATCCAAACATGAAGTAGACATATGGGAAATGTAAAGTAATAACTATTTTAGGCGGCATCAGTATCTGTTTTAAAAGCAGAGAAATTGAAATTTGAAAAATGGTGAATTTTTCAAAATTTGGGGAAAATTAGGTATTGTTATTTTAAATAAAAATGAAATATTTTGACTCAAATTTACCATTGTCATGAAGTACAATATGTGATGAGAAAACAAGCATTTTAAAGTTATCACCACATAAAGTGACATATGTCAGATTTGCAAAAAATGGCCTGGTCCTTAAGGTTAAAAATGGCAGGGTCCTGAAGGGATTAAATGGGTTGTCCAAATTATTTTTATTTTTTTTATTTTTTTTATAGCAGGAAAGATAATAATAATAATAATAATAATAATAATAATAATAATAATAATAATAACACTCATTCTAGCAGCACCAGTCTGCCCTCCACACAGTTTTTTTTCCGTGACTGCGGTGATGATATGCCTAGATAGCGCATGTGGCTGTTGCAGCGAATCACTGGCCTTGTTGGTTTTGTTTTGTATGCTGTTGAAGCCAGTAATTGGCTGCAGTAGTCATGTGAATTATATGGGCATGTCAACTCTGGAGATGTATAAGCCTGAAGGGACATATTAAAAGAAAATAATAAAGTTTTATTCATAAACTCGTTAAAAAAGGGGGAGGGGGATTGTATTACTTCCCTAACTAACTAACAGGCGTGCAGACTTGCCTAGTGTAGAGAGTGTTAACCAAATGACCATAAAGGGACACGCATTTACAATTTCACAAACTTTATTAGTTGATAAAAGACCAACGACATACACAATATCAATATAAAAATAGTTATATATAGCAGCAATACAGGTAGTAGCCAAGACATGTGGCTCCCCTCCCACACATAGAAAACACCGATAGTTCTCCTATATAAGGTAAAAACCTTTTACAAAAGTACTGACATAGACAAACACATCCCCAATATAACAATTGTATAATAGAACAAAGCCCCACTAAAACTGGTATAGTGGATAAACCACACAAACACTACAGCAAGGAGGCATATATATTCCATAAATGTATACCTGAGGGACACTTAGAGAGGAGAACACGGGTTTTCTATTGCAGAGAGGAGAGCCCACCCCGACGTACGTTTCGCTCCGCTTTCTCAAGGGGCGTGTTTGAATCAATCTCTCTAACCTCTATATATATCCATGTTCATCAGGTATAATATAAAATACATGTGTGAGTTGTTAATTTTAAACTGACCTCCTCATCGTAAAACACGCTGAGAGCGCGTCACATCTCCGCGCCGTCGCGCCGCCTCTGACATCACAAACACGCGAGACAGCGCCTAGCAGCTAACCAGTCAGCCGCATGATCTCGCGGCATCATGACGCAAACGGGAATCAAAAAACAACGCCCACCAGGCATCCATCAAGCCGCGAGATCATGCGTAAAGACATCAACACAAGAGTACGTATCTGGAGATAAGTCACGTATTGCGGCATTACGCCGCATTCGTGACATACAAGGACAGCTTCTTTTCCTCAAAGAAATGGTCACAAGACTTCATCAATACAAAAGCATGTGGGACAGATAATACTCGTAAAAATGCTGCCTACAGTTATGTAGGACACACAGCAAGAAAGACAAAAACAGAAAAGGAATAGGACAAAAAGAATTAACAATAATAATACTAATAAGTACTCCGTTACCTAAAATAGAGTACGGTCACCAAAACCGGATACAAAATATGAGATACATGTATATATATTAATGTGAAAACCTGTGTTACACGGTCATCCGATCCTATCTTGATCAAGTGACCTTCATATAACGTGAAAATAACCTCTTATATAAAAAGCCATAAAGTGACAGTGACTAAAGTGCTCAGTGCAATGTGAACATGCAAGTGCCAAAAATAAATAAAAGATTATATAGAATTGTTACAAAAGTACCCTGATAAAAGTGATAATTCATTTTCAATGCAGTTATAAATAGCCAACTGGCTAGTACATAGTAAATATATACACAAATATAAAATTTAAAATTTTTGCATAATTCATGTATCCATTCATATATCATGTAACCCCATCTACATATCCAAAGCTACCCCACACTAGCTCAGAATATATCCAAAATTCCTCCTTCTCTCATATAATAGGATAAAATAAATTAAATAATAAATAATAAACAACAATTTTGCCCGACTGCATAATCCAAAACGAAAAAGTCCATAAGGAAAGAGTCCATCACATGTCCAAAACGAATCTCCAGCCTGCCATTTCATCTATACCCAACATGATCTAAAAACATGAGTGTAAAAAGTTAGAGCAATGCAATATATATTATATAAAACAAATATTATAATTAAAAAATTTAATTAAAAACAATAATCCGTAAGCATCAGTGTGAATTACCAGGCCACAGGAGCACGAGAGAGAAAGAAAGGGAGGCAGAAATCTATATGTAACTGCTTATCCGACAGATTTTACAACGTACAAATATATATAAGTAGAATTCTTTATAAGAATGGAGCATAAGTGATTCCCTCATTGAGACCATGAGGTGATACTGTATTGAGAAGAAAAATCCACTTTGTTTCTCGCTGCGCGAGGATCTTCTTAAGATTACCTCCTCTTGGTGACATAATGACCCTATCAATTCCTCTAAAGTGCAACAGGGATCCATCTGATCCATGCCTTTCTTTAAAATGGCGGGGGAGTGTTTTCAGTGATGTTAGATCTTCTTCATCTTTAGCTGCCTCTATAGATAGGACATGTTCTCTCACCCTTCTTTTCAGCTGCCGCGACGTCATCCCCACATATATAAGGTCATATAAGTGTAGAGAGGGATAGCTAAATTACCATCTACACACAGATAAAGTCTGCAAAATGTTCATATGGGGTGAGGACACGGAATAAGTAGACTAAAGTGCTGTATCGCAATTGTATCTCTCTTGGGTCCAATATTATTAGGCTACTGTGTAGGAGAATGGACAGTTGGCAATAGGAGGGAATCAAATGATCAGGTGTACCACAGGATCCAAGGTGCACGGATCACACTTATAGCGTACACCCAATACCACCTAAGCCAAACTGAACCGTAACTTTATATGAGTGGCACTGTAGGTGTCATTCCTCAAATCACACAGAAAGGTGGGATTAGCTGGTTTTTGCCTATATCCCTCCTTATCGAGTTGCGTCTTGCCAGGTTCTCAGCACTTATTTGACTGATAGATGTAACCAATTCTACCTAGTGAGCCGTGTCCTACAGATTATGACAGCAGCTTATTTGAGCTGCTGTCATAATCTGTAGGACACGGCTCACTAGGTAGAATTGGTTACATCTAGTGTTGAGCGAACCCGAACCATAAAAGTTTAGGTTCGAGTTCATTGTTCGGATGTTTATTAAAGTTTGTTGAAAGGCTGCAGCCAATCAACAAGCATTTAAGATGTGTGCCCTTAGAAGCCACCACAACCATGCCTACTAATAGCATGGCTGTGATTGGCCAGTGAAGCATGTGACCCAGCCTCTATATAAACTGGAGTCATGTAGCACCGCACGTCACGTCAGCTCTTACTAGTGTAGGGATAGGATGCTGCCATACATACGCACATAGCAGCCCCCGCCATACAATCGCACACAGCAGCCCCCGCCATACAATCGCACACAGCAGCCCCCTGTTTCCATACACTCGCACACAGCAGTTCCTTGTCTCCATACAATCGCACACAGCAGTGCCAGTCACTAATATACATCAGCCCAAAAGCATCTGTCTTCCCCAGTCCCCTACCAGCACTGTGGTTGAATCGCTTCCGACACAGCTCTGCTACATCTGTCTATTTCCCCAATACCACCAGCACTGTGGCTGAATTGCCTCATAAACAGCTCTGCTACATCTGTCTATTTAGCAGCCCCAGCCATACAATCGCACACAGCAGCGCCGCCATACAATCGCACACAGCAGCCCCGCTATACAATCGCGCACAGCAGCCCCAGCCATACAATCGCGCAGAGCCGCCCCCGCCATTCAATCGCACACAGCAGCCCCCTGTCTCCATACAATTGCACAAAGCAGTCCCCTGTCTCCATACAATCGCACACAGCCCCCCAACACCCCATACAATCCCACACAGCAGCCCTTCCCTCCATACAATCCCACAAAGAAGCCTCCCATACAATATTACATGCAGCCCCCGCCATACAATCTCACACAGACCCTTTATACAATCTCACACAGAATACCTCCATACAATCCCAAAAAGAAACTCCCCATACAATCTAACACAGCAGCTCCCCCCCTCCGTTCAATCCCACACCAAATCTCCCTCCCATACATACAATTCTCAGCCCCTTTACAGCATTCAGGTCTACCTTTCAGGCACTGACACTCTCCCCTCTCAATAGCCCTCTCAATAGCCATCCCTTATCTTCCTACTCTGCAAACATTTGCCTGTGAGAGCAGAGCATGCTGGCTGCCGACCCACGTGACCTAGGGCTGTCACGTGATATTGTGAAGTCAACAGGTCCTTGCAGGAGTGTAGCATTTAGCCTTTATCATCTCTGAAGTCTGTGCTGCTAACAGAGCATGCGCGGCTTTGTTTCAGAAGCCGCTCAGGGAACAAAGAACAGTGCATGCGCTGCCGCCCGGCGCCGTGCGCGTTTATGAATGAAATGAGAGGCATGAGATTGATGTGGTTTATCTGCGCAAGCGCAGCCCATGCAATTGGCAGGCGAGCGGTTACCGTAACTATGGGAGACACACTGACAACAATGAGGTCAGAGGGGAATCATTTTATCAAGACGGGTGGGAATTTGCTAATACATTATATTTACAAAAATGATCACTGTTACATCATTAACAGATTTAACAGCGATCATTGAGATGGAAATACCCCTTTAAGTCTGCGATTTATATTGATTTTTTTTGTGGGTGCAATGCAACATTTTTTTACCCTGCCCTGAACCCAGTGACACAGACAAATAAGTTTTAATACGTCCGTTAGGTGGGCATTGCTAGCTATTTTGTGCAAGTGCAGTGCACTTGAACCTGCATATGTGCCAGGGACAATAATTTAATCCTGTTCTTGTAGTTCAGTGGGCGACATATACCCATTTTTTAAGTGCACCTGCACTGCATATGTGCCAGGGGAAGGAAAAATAATAATCCGTCTGTGAGTTCAGGGACCCAGGGGGTCACATATTCAATTTTTTTTCTGTAAAGTACCCCTGTGTTGCATATGTGACAGTGTAATCAATTCAGTAAATCCATCTGTTTCTGATTCTGGGGGGAGAAATTATTTTTTATTTTTTTTGCTAAAAAGTACGTTTGCGGGCTGCACTGTATTTCTGAGAGTGAAATATAACCAGTAAATACAACTGTGACATTGTTGGTGAAAAAAATCACTTATTTTTTACCATAAAGTACACTTGAGGCCTGCACTGCATTTCTTAGAGTGAAATTTAATCAGTAAATCCATCTCTTAGATTGTGGGTGCACATTTCCACGGTTATCAGACCAGTCATTTACAAGTTGCTTGGAGGGTGTGTTCCTGCTGCACTGCATACCTGACTGGGAAATATATTCTGTAAATTCAACAGCATTTACATTGTTAGGTGATCTGTACCCCTTTTTTCTTTCACGCTACCCCTGCCCTGCATACCTAACTGGAAAATATATTTTGTAAATTCAGCGGCGTTTACATTGTTAGGTGTTGTAGTTTTATACTGTAAAATCTCCATGATGTCTCTATGATAAATCTGCAGCGTGGGTGCCCGTTGTGGCTTCTACAAACTTTCAAAATAATCCTTCAGCGGGGCGAATAAATGCCCAATGACGGGGATGCCTTTTTTCTTTCAAACTACCCAGCACTGCATACCTGACTGGGAAATATATTCAGTAAATTCGGCGGGATTTACATTGTTGGGTGATCTGTACCCCTTTTTTCTTTAACACTAACCCTGCCCTGCATACCTGACTGGGAAATATATTCTGTAAATTCGGCGGCGTTTACATTGTTGGGTAATCTGTACCCCTCTTTTCTATCACACTACCCGTGCACTGCATTACCTGACTGGGAAATATATTCTGAACGCTGGTAGGCGCACTGCTGATGTCATTCCCACCTGACACTGGGGCCTCAGTGGAAGCACAAGGTGAAGGCAGAGGAGGAGGAAGAAGTCTCCAACGCAGCTGGGGCACCGTCAGCACCTCAGAAAGCAAGGTTAGCATGGCCGAAATGTGGAAAAGCTTTGTCAGCATGCCACAAGAACCAGCACCACCAGCTGATATGGAATCTCTTAGCAGAAGGCAGCATTTTAGCAACATGGTGGAACAGTATGTGTGCACACGCCTACACTTACTGACTGACGGTGGGTCTCCAAATTGGGCACATGGCCTGAGCTTGCCCATTAGGCCTTGGGGGTGCTGGCCTGTCCTGCAGCCAGTGTATTGTCTGAACGTGTGTTTAGCATGGCAGGGGGCATTATTACAGACAAGCGCAGCTGCCTGTCCACAGCCAATGTGGACAAGCTCACGTTCATTAAAATGAACCAGGCATTGATCCCACAGGACTTGTCCGTACCTTGTGCAGAATAGACATGTATACCAGCCTCATCCAGCCTTTGTTATACTCCAGTGCACTTTCTCTTTGTTTTCTTTTCTATATTTCCCAATGTTTTGGGGTCTACTCAAATTAAGGAAAAAAAAAAAAAGTTGTTAAAAACAAAAAACAGTGTTGTTGGCGACTACCTCCTCCACCACCGCTTCCACGTCTACCGCCTCCTCAACCTCCTACTCCATATGGACCTCCTCCACCTAGTTCAAGATCATCATTTTTAATTTTTATGTATTTTATGTTATTTTAAGTCATTTCCCTATACACATTTGTTTGCATAGCAATTTTCCAGCTCTTACCCCCATTTTGCTTCTTTTTGCAGCCCTAAATCCCTTTTCATTAGTTTTTCAGAGCCATTTTAGTGCCCCAAAGTTTTGGTCCCCATTGACTTCAATGGGGTTGGGTTCGGAGTCAAGTTCTGGTTAGGTTCGGGTCCCGAACTCGAACTTTGCAATGAAGTTCGGTCAAACCTGGCGAACCCGAACGTCCTGGTGTTCGCTCAACTCAAGTTACATCTATCAGTCCAATAGGTGCTGTGAACCTTGCTGTACGCAACTCGATAGGCAAGGATATAGGCAAAAACCAGCTAATCCAAGCTTTCTATGTGAATTGAGGAATGACACCTATAGTGCCACTCATATAAGGTTACGGTTCTGTTTGGCTTAGGTGGTATTGGGTGTACGCTATAAATGTGATCCGTGCACCTTGGATCCTGTGATACACCTGATCATTTGATTCCCTCCTTTTGCCAACTGTGTCCGTTCTCCTCCTGTGTCCACAGTAGCCTAATAATATTGGACCTAAGAGAGATACATTTGCGACACAGCACTTTAGTCTACCTATTCCGTGTACTGACTTCATACGAACATCTAGTGTATAGCGCATCTGCTATTACATATAGGGTCATTTTGCAGACTTTATCTGTGTGTAGATGGTAATTTAGCTTACCCTCTCTACACTAGGCAAGCCTGCACGCCTGTTAGTTAGTTAAGGAAGTAAAACATTTACCCCCCCCCCCTTAATGAGTTTATAAATAAAACTTTATTATTTTCTTTTAATACGTCCCTTCAGGATGAGACATCACTATTATTCTGGCCGTACAACTGTTTAATTGGGTTGTTCATGTGAGATAGCATGTCATCTCTGGAGCCAAAATCTGACACCGTGCCTGCAGCCGTGGGAAGAAGGATAGGAGTAGTGCAGAATGCAGATAATTTTTTAATCTAATACTTTCCCCGTTTTAAATTAAAGTGACACTAAAACCCTGAAAAACAAGAAAAGCACAACCTGCTATATAAAGTTTGTCTTTAGATATTTCTGCATAGATGTCTTTACATGGGGAGAAAACAGCTTTGGCAGATTTCCTGCAGTCAGAGAAGTGCCTCCTTCCTCCCAGCCTCTCGATCTCCAGCTGGGGACCAACTCTGTGCACTAGCAACCCATTTCAAAGTGATAGCAGCAGTTACAGGAAAAAAAACATTCTCCTTAAATTAAAAAGAAACCTTTATTAAACATAGGTTCAAGTGAAATTCTTCAAAGTTCCTGAAATAGAAATCTACTCAGTTATAAACCAATATGCAAGTGGGAGAAAGGCAGAGTTTATATACACACAATATGTTTTGTCCTCCTTATGTGTGAAGGTACATAGATCGACAGACAGCTAAAGCTTATCCCGGCAATGAATTAACAATGGAGTATCATCCAACTTTATCTTTATTGCAAGGATGTAAATGCGCAGTAAAATTGGGGAACAGAAAGAATAGTAAACTTAATAATGGGGTCTGATATATTACAATACATTATCATAACTATAAATACTGTGCATAGCAACGCACATACAAACAGATATAGATATAGCAGGAGCATGCTATCCTATCTGCATGACAAGGATAGTCCCTAGCTTCTAACTGAAGCTGCTATACAGGAGCAGGAGAAAAGACATGCAAATACAATATACAAACAGATGCAAACAGGCAGTAATGTAGCATACCAGCGATGCTACCATTGGCTTAGATGTGGAGGATGACTCCAGGAACTTCCAGACCATGTGCTACCTCTGGCAGGGAAACTGTGAATGAGGAAAATAGCTGCTGTGTGCAGGGATGATGAAGTCACTAAGTTCATAGGTCAAAAGCTATGGAATCTGAAGTAGACCAAACTTCTAATGTGAATAGCTGCAATGTATGTAAACGACCACTAGATGGTGCTGTTACACAATCAACTGAGAATTATACATAAAGCAAATTGACTATGCATGAAAACTATGAATACATTGTCGGGCATTTTCATAAGTGTATATGATACCTGATCATATTATAGTCCAAAATAGATGCTCATTTTCTTTAACAGACAGGCTGAACCAAAGTTTTGATACATGGCTTGAACAGGCCAAGATTTGAGGTCATGACGAGTTCAGTCTGTGTAAAAGTTTATACTGAATACAAAGTCCATTATATTTTAAAAAGTTATTGCCACAGATGTGGTCTTATCTCTTGGGAGTACACTGGATTCTCCAGACATGTCCGTCTAAAGATAACAAGGCCCATTCATATCATTATGGTCCATAGATCAACAGTGTGAGAAACATTCAGAGAGACGCCTAGAGGTCTATCTTTAGTTATTTCAAAATGTCCTAGTTAATCCTTATCTCTAATTTACGACGACAAGGGTCAAATGTATATAATGCAAGAGTACCATAGTAAACTCTTTATAGTATGGTGCTAATAGCTTGCACAACAGTGCCATCCGGAGACAGATGGATATCATGACACTATTTTCCACAGTCGCATTATGGGTAAATATGATCTCATAGGATCATTACCATATGAGCGTATGATTGGAAGATCTTAATCCAGGCGGAAGGTAATGTAAGATACGGATTGGGATATTTACTGTTGGAAGAAGGGGATTTCGAACAAGCAAAGAACATTCCAACATTTCAGGATAGAGCATCAGGATCATCATCATAGCCAGAACACCCAAGAGAGAGGGGTCTATCAATATGAAAGTCATG
Organism: Bufotes viridis; assembly: GCA_033119425.1. NCBI lineage: Eukaryota > Metazoa > Chordata > Amphibia > Anura > Bufonidae > Bufotes > Bufotes viridis. Next base: position 455,171,877 of record CM065590.1, read on the forward strand.
GTGAGACATGCGATGATCGACCACCCAGCTTTCCTAGGAGCAGAAGTGTGATTCCTGCTAGGACTTGGTAAGAGACATAAAGAATGATATTTCATTTTATTAAGACTAATTGGATAATGTAGGTGAAGTCATACCATCTAGATTGGCGAATACATAAACACATTAATTAATTAATCATCTCCATATTGAGATGTAGTCTTAGGATTTTGTGAGTAGTGATGAGCGGGAGGTGCCATATTCGATTTCGCGATATTTCGTGAATATTCTATTGAATATTCGTCATATATTCGTCAAAATCGAATATTCGTCATTATTTTATATATTGCGAATTTTACGCGAATTTATATTCGCGTCGCGAATGAAACTTAGATCTGAGTTCCTAATGGTTAACTTGTATTGCTAGAATTGACAAAGATAACGAATATCACACGAATATAGCACTATATTCTCAATCTTTGTTATATTCTAACAATACAGCCACTAGGAACTTAGCTCTAAGATCAATTCGCAATGCTGAGATATATGTTCAGCCTCGTAAATGAAACTTAGAGCTGAGTTCCTAATGGTTTGTATTGTTGCTAGAATATAGCGAAGATTGAGAATATAGTGCTATATTCGTGAATTCGAGATATTCTCAGTCTTCGATTATATTCCAGCAATACAACCATTAGCAACTCAGCTCTAAGTTAGTCAGCGGCGAGCATATACTACGCATTGCAATGATCTTGAGAGCTAAGTTCCTAATGGTTGTATTGCTAGAATATAATGAAGATTGAGAATATAGTGCTATATTCATGAATTCGAGATATTCTCAATCTTCGTTCTATTCCAGTAATACAACCATTAGGAACTCAGCTCTAAGTTTCATTCGTGAGGCGAACATATACTCGCATTGCGAATTGATCTTAGAGCTAAGTTCCTAATGGTTGTATTGCTAGAATAGAACGAAGATTGAGAATATCTCGAATTCACGAATATAGCACTATATTCTCAATCTTCGTTATATTCTAGCAATACCACTATTAGGAACTCAGCTAGCTCTAAGTTTCATTCGCGAGGCGAACATATACTCGCGTTGCGAATTGATCTTAGAGCTAAGTTCCTAATGGTTGTATTGGTAGAATAGAATGAATAATGCAATGCGAATAATTCAGGTTATATTAATCGCATTGCGATTACAACTTAGTCAAATTTGTGAGCTCGTGATTCTCACATCCGACAGTACATTTTAGCATGGAGGCGTTCCCATAGGGATGGGGACGCTCCATGCACACGGGAAGTCGGCAGAAGCGGCAACGGACATTGACTGAAGCGGGCAGGGAGCCAGGAATCCTCCGGACAGGTAAGAACAGCTTTTGGGAAGTGGGAAGACAACCAGAGAGCAACAAGAATTAACAACTAAAAAAAAAAACACGAATATTCGAAATTGCGAATATATAGCGATATATTCGCAATATTCGCGAATTATCGAAGTTGCGATATTCGCGATAAAAATTCGCAATTCGAATATTCGCGCTCAACACTAATTGTGAGGCTTCATTCTACCTGCAGAAGAATCAAGACTCATAATCTAGCAAAGTATTAAATGATTGTGTATATATATGTATATATATATATATATATATATATATAAATCTATTGATAGTAGCATTCTTCGCCAAGCTAGGTGATAAATTCCCACTGGAAAGACTTGTTCCAAGTTCTTCCCATTTCTGTTGTGTGTCATAATAGTCTTACCAAGTCATACATGTGAAAATAGTCCAGGATGGGACGGAAGGATACAATTATCTCTTCTAAATTATATCCTTGGATGGATTTGCCCATTCCTGAAGTCATGTGAGGTGTAGTTGGTTAGAGGTGGGGCAGAATGTATTCACCATTCCATATTGGTGTCTAGGATTAGACATGCCCATCATGATATCATGAGGTTTCCTCTGGACAGAAGTGATGTATATAACTTAACTTCTTGTTTTGATATCCTAACCAAATAATAGCTTTGTTATAATGTGACAAATTGCTTCTCCCCACATATATTGCTAAGCTTATATTGCTTATGTCGATGATATCATTGTGTTTATTTACTTATTTTAAGCTTGTAATGCTTTATATGAACTCCATATATATTCATTTGCATTTATAATTGTGTTTATTTATATTTATAACCTTGTAACCAATAAATCTGCATGTTTTTATAATACCTGCATATTTTTATTTCATGTCAAAACTTTATCTTTAGCATTAATGTCATCTCACATGAAAATAAATTATTATCTGAGGAAATAGTCGGCCTCAGATGTGAATTGTATTGTTTAGGTTATCTACAATTCACCAGGTCATGATTTCTAGAAGTTATGAAAAATTCATGGTTAATTTTTTTTATGACCATAATTAATAATTCTTAATTGAATTATTATTATTCCGACAACATTAACAATAAACTTGCTGAAGGCATGACACGATATTCTTGAAAACTGTGCAACAACCAATAGTTAATTGAGCATTTGGACCCTAAACACGGACCCAGAGCAGTAGTGGGTCTTCGGTGAATCATGTTGTTTATTATACTACCTGTGTGTCACAATAATCATGCAGGCACACAACACATAACCCGAGAGACCACAATGGGCCACTCTGGCAGTCGCTGTACCCGTGAACTTGGATGTGACTATAAGGGGGAACTCTGCTTGCACACTCGCCTAGGCTACCAAGTAACTAAGCAACTCCAAAACATGGCGCACATCTGTACAAGATATTCCATCATCCATCTGTTGCAAACAACAGAATGCCCAGGTACATACAAACGCACAACAATCATGGAAACACACTGCATTCTAGCAAACTTCTATGGTAACACACAGTGGTGTAACAAGAGTTCTATGGGCCCCAGGGCAAACTTTGAATTGGGCCCCCCCCCCACGCCGCCGCCCACCCCCCGGCCCTGATTTCAGACATTATTATTACCGCCCACTGATCAGCCATCCATCCGTCCATCCCACCCCCACCCTGATTGCAGACAATGGCAATAAATAATAATGTCTGAATTCAGAGGGCGTGTGGGGCGGATGGATGGATGATCAGTGGGCGGTAATAATAATGTCTGAAATCAGGGTCCGGGTGGGGCAGATGGATCATCAATGGACGGTAATAATGTCTGAAATTAGAGTACGGGTGGGGTGGACAGATCATCAGTGGACAGCAATAATTTATTACTGTCCACTGATCATCTATTCATCTATCCGCCCCACCTGCAGCCTGATTTCAAACATTATTACCGCCCACTGACCCATCATCCATCTATTTGGCACAGTATCAGACGGGATCCATTATTGAAAGTTATCCGGCTACCCTAATCCACAAGTATGTAGATTGTGCGTACCCCAAACTTCATGATATAAAAAAAATTACATTACTAATGCTACCTGGAGTTGTAGTGTCCTCCTGGCCAGGCAGATGGAGCAGTACTAGATTCGGTCCGGTGACATGGTGACACAAGTCTCTCTTCCTTCCACTCTCTCTCTGGCTGAGGGGCCCTTAGGGCAGGGGAGGGCCTCTTTTAAATCGGCTGGCGGGCTCTTGCTGCGCCTGAGCAGGAGAGACCAGGGCCAGGCAGTCAGTGACAGTGGACCGCGCCGGGCCTGCGGGCGTGTCTTGCAGCCGAGGAGGGAGGGCCCTTCAGCCACTGTAGCTTGGGGGAGGGGAGTGCCGGAGAAGCAGCGCGGCGCGAGCGCTTCATGTGCGCACGGCTGCTGCACACTCAGCTCAGCACTGCAGTCAGCACAGGCACAGCAGCTGTGCTGATGGATCAAGCAGGCTGTGCTGAGTCTGTGCTGCGTCTGCCGTGCCGCCGAAGACTGAAGAGGGAGGGCCCGCCCGAAGAGGGAGGGAGGGCCCGCCCCACCCAGAGGTGGGGACTGACTTGGGACTCGGCCTGACGCCTGAGGCTGGGTGAACTGACTGGGGAGGGGATGGGAATAGTGCCGGGAGCCTAGGCTGCCTATGGGAGGAGGAGCTGGCCGGCAAATAAGAGCTGAATCGCCTCCCTCTCTGCCCGCCCGCCCGCAGCTCTGGCTGCTATTAAGTTAAGTGAGTCCGCTCTGCCGCGGGGCCCGCCCGCCGCAGCGGGCCCCCCCCCCTCCCCGGGCCCGGTCGCGGTCGCACACTCTGCGACCGCGATCGTTACGCCCCTGGTAACACAGCAAAGCAGTACTTACAGTAGATTGGGTGTTGGTACATTTATAGCAACAAGGAATGACATAAAATATTAAGATATATATATTAATATACAAAAAAAATGACAGTGCTATAAGTTACAAAAAGATGAAAAAAGGATATAATATGGTCTAAGCCAGGCATGCTCAACCTGCGGCCCTCCAGCTGTTGTGAAACTACAACTCCCACAATGCCCTGCTGTAGGCTGATACCTGTAAGCTGTTCGTGCATGCTGGGAGTTGTAGTTTTGCAACAGCTGGAGGGCCGCAGGTTGAGCATGCCTGGTCTAAGCAAACATTATAGAAAACAAAAGGGATAGAATAAAGACTCGACCTACCAATTTTATCAGTAAAAGATCCATGCTTGGAGCATAGCTCAAAACCAATCAGTCCTTGCATCCCGGGGTTCTGACTAGGTTTGGTTTGTAGTATGCCACTTTTAAACAAGTCTTCCGTAGCCTCCCTTTTAGTTAAAGGGTTTCTGTCACCAGATTTAATCCTATTAAGCTAGCTGACATTAGCACATCGCCAGACAGCGCTCGCATCCTTCTGCCAGCCCTGTTCTCTGATAAAATCTCGCGCCATTCTGAATTCAGCGCAGGCGTGGTGAGGAAGCTGGCAGCCGGCGAGCATCTTTCCCTCACAGCGCCTGCGCAAGATTTCATCAGAGCGCAGGGCTGGTAGAAGGATGCGAGCACTGCCTGGCCCCCACCGCTCCTAGAGGCTAATTAGCATATTGTAAAAGTTAGATTGTTGGCGTAATGGGGGCACTTAGAAAAATAGGAATAGGCTAGTTAGGTTTAGCTGACATTAGCACATCGCTAATGTCAGTTAGCTTAATAGGGTTAAATCTGGTGACAGAAACCCTTTAAGTGAAAGGGAATGACTAATTACATGCTAATTTGAGGCACAACTTCTTGTAGGTATCTCTGAGAAGGATAATACAGCAGAAGAGTTATGCAGGATATTTTTACCAACTCAGGCATACCAAACATAAAAATGAAATTTTTATCCATTCCACAAATATGGAATTCGGTAGGTTTCCTGGGGCTGAAAATCCTGGCGCTTGTGATCATAAGACAGTTAATTATTACAAACATGAGTTGAAGGCTGCTTTTGAAGCATCTCTAGGGTCTATGGATCATTTCAGCCCTTTTTTCAGCAGTGGAAAGCTGGAAACATGCCGTCTATAGCATGCATGAATACCATTAGCATCTTTACTTCACCTGGAAGCAGCTCCATTTATCAGCATACCCCCCAAGTCCCAGGTAAAATTCTTTATACATTTCAAAGAAGAATAACAGAGGAACAAAAGACAAGGGGTTAATAGAGAAACGAGCAGGGTAGTCAAAGCCAGGAGAATCAGTGGAGGCCAATTTAATAGACAATGGATAAATCCTGAAACAAGCTGAGGTCAATACACAGGAAGGTCCAACAGAAATACAGCACTGTTCTGAGCACACAAAGAAACCAGGAAAATAAACTTCATAGGCTCTGAGAAGCGGCATGTACCTGGCCTAAATCCTCACCTAGCTTTCTGGGATTGAACACTAAGCAAGGAACATGATTGGTCCTGCATCCAGATTCCACATTAGGTTGGCCAGCCAGGGCTTGGCTGGTTGGCATGACAACCCACTAGAAAAGCCGTGCACAGGAAGATGGGTAAGCTCCTGACAAGTATTTCATAAAACATGCCTGTTTAGAGAGCTGGCGAAACCAATTTGTCTTATATTTATATGTCAAAGGTTTAAAGCCAGGAACATTCAGTAGATATTCTTGACCCATGATAGACAAAAGGTGAAAAAATGGAGAAGTCAAACACTAACTGTAAATCTTAAACCCATCCTCATTTACAATCCATGCTTTGCTTTCACACATAACCTCCATTATCTGTATGCTGGCCTACAAGCCAGTCATTTCCACAAAGTTTAAACTAGTAACTAGAAAATGAAAATAGTAACTGAAAAGTTATGAAAATTTTGATTTGGCCAAATTTCACAAAGAAATTCAATTTCTGATGAATCCCATTCAATTCCTTAGATGCCGCGTTCATTGCTGATTGCGGCATCTGAGGCTACTATTTAGGCCTTTCAGGGGTTAGTCAGGGTAAAAATAAAAAGACAGAAATCAATACTTACCTTATCCAATTGCTCTTGTAGAGGCCATTGCAGCCATCTTGATTGGGCAGTTATTTGGGCAGTTACAGGGCCAAACCTGACCAAATAACTCTATTACAGGTTGATGTTAGCATCAAGAAGAAGCACACTCCTTTTACACTGTTGTCAGCTGATTCCACATAAATGTCTACAGAACCTGTTCTATTAAACGCTTATTCAAATAGAGCCCCCCGACACAGTGGAGAGGATGTCAGCAGTAATTTTGTGCTGACTTCACTTATTATTTTGCTCTTCCTCTGATCTTTCAGAACAATAACTCCCAAAAAACTCACCGGCTGTTGAGCATTTGCCTTTACTTGGTCAGCATTTGGTCAGTAAACCATCAGTATTGCCAATGCCAAAAAAACTGGAGTGGATCCAAAACAGAGATGACATGTGAATAGAATATTTGCATGTCTTCTGTGTTTTGTACCCACTCCTGCTTTTGGATCCGTTGTGCGTCTCATTTTTCCTTCCTTCTGACAGATCAAAGAAGGGTCAAATAAATGGTGATGTCATCCAGGCCAAAAAGGCAAAATAGTTGCCCAGTAATGGAGTGGGGAGGGTAGGAGAACAGTTTGAGAATTACACTGAGTCGCCCGGTGACGTAGTAGTGAGGTGGCAGCAGCATGAGGAGACCAAAGAGTGACCTAGTAACAGAGTGGGGAGGTGGGTGGCAATAACAGTACCCGCTGATGATGATGGGTATAAGAAGGAGCACTTGGCATCAGATATGTGACATTAGGCTGGTGGCAGCATCAGAACAGTAGCTAAGGCAGGTAGCCAGAAGAAACCGGTCTCTTTTGTCAAGGTTCGGGTTAGGCAGCATGGATGATCTAATCTGATGCATCAAGCATTGGTGGGTGGAAATACTGGCTGAGCCACGCCTGATTCAGACCTGCGAGAGGATAGACGATAGCGCACATAGGCATTGGACAACTGACTACATAGGATGTCTCTATAGTAGTTCAGTTTGTCAACCCCTCTCAGCGGGTATAAAAAAAGGCCCCCATTTTGGACCGGTAGCAAGGGTCTAACACGGTGGAGAGCCAGAAGTCATCCCTCTGCCAAATGGTGAAAATTCGGCTGTCACTACGCAAGCAAGTGAGCATGCATCGGGCCATTTGTGCAAGCGACTCCATCTCCACTGCATAGTGCCATGGTGTGTCTGGGTCATCTGCCTCGTCTTCGTCATCTCCATCTTGCTCCTCCGGCTGCTCCTTCTTCTCCTCTACTGTCACCTGTGTAAAAAAAACAGGCATTTCGCTACACATTGCTTTTGCTCCAATGTCCTTCTCCTCCTCCTCCTCCTCCAGTTCAGCCTCCAGTCCCCTGACCAGCCAGATTTACCAGCATCTTTTCCAGGATAAGAAGCAGTGGAATGATATTGTTTATCTTGTAGTCTTGGTGACTGACAAATAAAGTGGCCTCCTTAAAGGGCATGAGCAAATGGCAGGTGTCACGCATGAGCTGCCATTGGCTAACATCGAAGTTACACAGGGCAGTACCTCTGTCCACTTGGATCATCAAGAAATTGTTTATGGCCTTTTTGTGTTCGTATTGTCTGTCCAACATATGGAGGGTGGAATTTCAATGGATGGACACGTTGCATATCAGCTTATGTTAGGGGACACCGTTCTGCTGCTACAGCTCAAGGAGGGTGTGCTTGGTGGTTTACAAGTGGCTGATGTGCATGCAAAGTTTTTTGGCCATTTTTAGGATGTCTTCAAGATGGGTGGAATCGCTTTACAACCAGATTGAACAAGTGCACCATGCAGGGCACATTGCTCAGCCCTCCTTGACGCAGCGCTGACACCATGTTCTTCCTGTTGTCGGTCACCATGATTCCGATTTTGAGTTGTTGCGGAGAAAGCCAGGATTTGATTTCTTGATAAGGGACACGGAGCAGTTCCTCCCCTGTGTGACTCCGTTCACCCAGGCAAACGAGGTGTAGAACAGCTTGACACCGCCGTGCCCTGCACAGGTGGTATGCTGGAGGGGCACTGTGAATTCTGTCTGCAGTGGAGGCTGAGGACACGGTGGAGGATCAGGAGGCAGAGGCGGACATTGTCGCAGGACCAACGGTGTGAGAATGGAAAGGCGGAAGCTGGCCAAGTTGTTGGTGTGGCTGGGCAGGAATCACATTTACCCAGTGGGCCATAAAGGACATAAATTATCCTTGAGCGTAGTTATAGCTACCGACCAATTTTCCCAAAAAAGGCTGTATCACATACAAATTTCACTACTGAATGAAAATCTAAATTCACAGCAGAACGTCTAATAACACGTACTTATTTTTCCCATTAATACACTCCAACAATGGCTGTATTACAATGTTGGTTCACTGCAGACGGCTAATAAGACGTTTTCTTTTTCCTATTGTAAGAGGGTGCAAGGTACCGTGGTCGATGGCAGGTACGTGTCACCGAGGTTCCTGGCCTCGGTGAGGTAAGAGCCAGGTTTTCGTGTGTCAGCAGCAGCTAGTGCTGTTTGACACCTTGTTTTTAGTTTGGCTGCAAAGCCAATCCGGGCCGGCTCTTACTGGGAGTAGGCAAAGAGTTGGGTGGGTGCCTACTCCCCACGGTCCAGGCCGGACTTTATCCGGGCCTTTAAAAGGCAGCCTCCTCAGCAGCTGAGTGTGATTGTCCTGGAGCTGCTGTTAGGCTGTGGAATCACTTGAGTTTGGGAGTGCTGATCCATGCTGTGCTGTGTGGAGTTCTCTGGGCTGGAAGCAAGACCCCAAGCAAGTAGGAGTGCAGACGGCCTGGAAGCCGGAGGTCGATCGCCTTGCGGCTGGACTGACAGCCAGGTGCGAACCTGCACCTAAAGCCTCCCAGGTGACTGGAACCTGTTTTGGACTATTTCGTTTTGCTGCACGTTTTCTGATGGGTGTGAATTAACACCAAGTGACTGTTTGCTGTGTATTTGCTACAAGTGTGAATTAAACACTGTTTGCTACACTTTCTGGACTCCGTTTTGCCTCTATACTGCACCCGCACTGCTATCTACCAGAGCGACTCCCCACATTTGGTGTCGGATGCGGGCATGCGCAGTGAGGCTGGCGTGAACGCCGAATTGTTTTTGTTTTGCTGAGCACAAGTGCATGGCATATATAAAACCGGCAAAGTTGCAAACAGGAATTTCTGGCAACATGGAGGCGGCTGTGAAAGCCCTCATGGAGGCTAACGTGCAGCAGCGGGAGACCAACCAACTACTTTTACAGCACGTGATGGCGTTACAAGCTGCAGGAGCGTCCCACCACGACCATGATGCCCGGAAAGCGGTCCGTGCGGCGATCCCAAAGATGACCCCCTCGGACGACGTGGAGACGTATCTGGCGGTCTTTGAAAAGGTGGCCGTGAGGGAGAAGTTACCCCGTGACCAGTGGGCTGAGGTGGTCGCTCCGTTCCTGGCATCCGGATCCCAACAAGTTTTTTTGACTTAGCAGATGACCAGGCTGCTGATTACCCCACGGTGAAGGGGGAGATCCTGGCCAGGCTGGGGGTAAACGTGTTAGTCCGGGCTCAACGGGTCCACCAGTGGGACTTTAAAGCGGCTGAACCCGCCCGGCCGCAGTACTATGAGTTGCTGCACAGGTTGCAAAAATGGCTGCAGCCTGATATTCTAAGTCCGACTGCTATGCTGGACCGACTGCTGGCTGACATGTTCTGGAGGGCCTTGCCTTACCCCCTTCAGCACTGGATCGGCCAGGTATCACCCACCAATGCCCTAGAAATGGTCGACCTGGTGGAGCGCTATGAGGCCACCCAAAACTTGAAAGGGGGTGTTGTTGGGAGGGGCCGGTCAAACCACGGAGGACTCCCATCCAGTCCCGACGACTGGTACCCGAGAAACCTGCTCGGGTGTACCCCTGTAGACCCGGCCCCGATAGTCTGCTGGCGGTGTCACGAGCCTGGCCACGTAAGGGCCGACTGTCCACAGTGGGGAGAACCCATGGAGATTAATTATGGGCACCGGGCTTCCATGTATGCCCGGAGACTGTGTGCAACCGTCACCCCCGAGACAGTAGACAATTGTCACCTGTGCCAGGTGCAAGTGGGTGATAACCTGGCAGTGGCGCTGTTGGACTCAGGGAGCCTAGTAACCCTGGTAAGTGCTGCCCTGGTACAGCCCACCCAGTATACGGGCCAGAAAGTTGGTGTGGTGTGCATACATGGAGACTTAAAGGACTATCCCACTGCTGTAATGTCTCTATCCACGGCGGCCGGCACATGGATTTGTGAAGTGGCGATCTCCACAAAGCTACCGTATGAACTAATAATTGGGAGAGACTTCCCTGGTTTTCCGTCACTATTGCCTGAGATAAAAGTGACTAATAGCCCTGAGACAGGGGCAACCCTAGCAGAGTGGCCTGGTTCCAGTGGGGGCCAGAGCCCTGGGAGCCCAAGTCCGAAGGGCCTGCGGTAGGGGTGACCACCACTGCTGTGATAGAGGGGAGACACCCCCACTGAGTGTAATGGTGGGAGACATGGAGGACTTGCCACCAGGACCTGAGTTGGCAGACCTCCACGTCTCCGGAGACAATTTTGGGACCGCCCAACACCGGGACCAAACCCTAACTAGGGCCTGGGAGAATGTGGTGGAAATTGATGGTAAACCCAGAAGCCAGGGCTGAGTTAATATTTCCCGCTTTGTCGTTCACCAAGAAATGTTATATCGGGTGAACCAAATCCGGGGTGAATCTGTTGAACAGTTGGTGGTGCCCACAGCGTATCGCAAGCTGGTCATGGAGCTTGCCCACCAACATGTTCTTGGGGACACCTGGGGTGGCAGAAAACGCAGGACCGCATACTGCAGCGGTTTTATTGGCCTGGTGTGTTTAAGGAGGTAGAAGAATATTGTAAATCTTGTCCAACCTGTCAGGTAAATAGCCCCCAGCCACATTTCCGTAGTCCCCTTGTGCCTCTTCGAATCATTGAGGTCCCGTTTGAGCATATCGCTATGGATCTAGTCGGGCCTGTACCGAAGTCTGCCAGGGGCCGCCAACACATTCTGGTAGTTCTCGACTACGCCACTCGATATCCGGAGGCGGTGCCTCTGCGACATACCTCGGCTAAGCTCATTGCCAAAGAGTTAATAGAAATGTTTTCCCGTGTGGGCCTGCCAAAAGAGATTCTGACAGACCAAGGGACCCCTTTTATGTCTAAAGTTATGAGGGAACTGTGTAAATTATTGCGTATAAAGCAATTGCGGACGTCCGTTTACCATCCGCAAACGGACGGTCTTGTCGAAAGGTTTAACCAAACTCTAAAAAATATGTTAAAAAGGGTGGTGTCTAGAGATGGGAAGGACTGGGACCTGCTTCTGCCCTATCTCATGTTCGCAGTGCGAGAGGTGCCCCAGTCCTCTACTGGGTTCTCGCCCTTCGAACTGCTTTATGGCAGACACCCTCGGGGCCTGTTGGATATCGCCAAGGAAGCGTGGGAACAACAGCCTGTCCCCCACAAAAGTGTCATTGAGTATGTCACCCAGATGCAAGACCGGATGGAAAGGGTGTTGCCGCTGGTCCGAGGAGCATATGGAGGCAGCGCAACAAGCCCAGAGTAGGGTGTATAATCGTCAGGCTCGAGTGCGGGGCTTCAATCCGGGAGATCGGGTTTTGGTTCTGGTACCCACCCTTGACAGCAAGTTCCTAGCTAGGTGGCAGGGCCCCTATGAGGTGATTGAGAAGGTAGGGGAAGTAAATTACAAGGTACACCAGCCAGGGCGGCGCAAGCCGGAGCAGGTGTACCACGTGAATTTACTAAAGCCGTGGAAGGATAGGAACGCGACCGACGACAACAGCCCCGGCCAGGGCTTCTGGGTGAGAAGGGTCCAGCCCCACAGTTCGAGGCCTGCGAGCGGTAGCCACGGTAAAAATTGCAGACAGCCTGTCTTCCAAACAAGTTCAGGAAGTCAGGGAGTTCATCAGTCGGAACACGGATGTGTTCTCGGACCTCCCTGGCCGCACGTCTCTCATCCAACATGACATCATCACTGAGCCTCAGGCCAAGATCCGGTTAAAACCATACCGGGTACCCGAGGCTCGGCGACGGGCCATCGCGGAGGAAGTGCAATTAATGTTGAAGCTTGATGTCATTGAGGAGTCGAAAAGTGAGTGGGCCAGTCCCATAGTTCTAATACCCAAGCCAGATGGGACGTTGCGGTTCTGCAACGATTTTCGCAAGTTAAATGAAGTGTCCAAGTTTGATGCGTATCCCATGCCCCGGGTAGACGAGCTTGTTGAGAATTTAGGACAAGCCCGGTATTTTTCTGTGCTAGACCTCACTAAAGGGTACTGGCAGGTACCCTTAACGGAGTCGGCCAAGGAAAAACGCTTTTGTTACCCGCAGGGCCTGTATCACTACAAGGTGTTACCCTTTGGCCTGCATGGCGCCCCGCCACCTTCCAAAGGTTAATGGACATAGTGCTGCGACCTCATCGTCGGTGCGCCTCGGCCTACTTAGATGATGTAATCATCCACAGCACCGACTGGGAAAGCCATTTGCCCAAAGTGCAGGCGGTAGTGGATGCCCTGAGGAAAGCTGGTCTAACCGCCAATCCAAAGAAGTGTGCGATTGGGTTGGAAGAGACTAAATATCTGGGATATGTTATTGGGCGGGAGTCATCAAGCCGCAGGTAACTAAGGTAGAAGCCATACGTAACTGGCCCCGACCGGTCACCACCAGGCAGGTAAAGTCCTTCCTGGGAATGGTAGGGTACTACATGCGGTTTGTGCCCCACTTTGCCACAATAGCAGCGCCATTGACAGACCTGTTGAAGGGGCGAAAGTCTGGGAAGGTTAGCTGGAGTGAGAAGGCGGAGGAGGCTTTCTCCGCGTTGAAGTCGGCCCTGTGTGGGTCCCCGGTTTTGGTGACACCCGACTTCAACAGGGAGTTCGTCGTACAGACCGACGCCTCGGAGGTAGGCCTCGGTGCGGTACTGTCTCAGGAGGTCAACGGGAAGAACATCCCGTTGTCTTCCTGAGCCGTAAGCTCAGTCCCGCCGAGTCCAGGTATAGTATAGTGGAGAGGAGTGCCTGGCTATCAAGTGGGCACTCGAATCTCTCCGCTACTACCTGTTAGGGAGGAGGTTCCGTCTGGTGACCGACCATTCCCCTCTCAAGTGGATGAGCCAGGCAAAGGAGAGGAATGCTCGGGTCACCAGGTGGTTCCTATCCCTGCAGAACTTTAAGTTCTCTGTAGAACACAGGGCAGGCCGCTTGCAGGGTAACGCAGATGCCCTGTCCCGCGTCCACTGCCTCACATGTGTTCACCCCTCAGGGTTGAACAAAGGGGGTGTGTAAGAGGGTGCAAGGTACCGTGGTCGATGGCAGGTACGTGTCACCGAGGTTCCTGGCCTCGGTGAGGTAAGAGCCGGGTTTTCGTGTGTCAGCAGCAGCTAGTGCTGTTTGACACCTTGTTTTTAGTTTGGCTGCAAAGCCAATCCGGGCCGGCTCTTACTGGGAGTAGGCAAAGAGTTGGGTGGGTGCCTACTCCCCACGGTCCAGGCCGGACTTTATCCGGGCCTTTAAAGGCAGCCTCCTCAGCAGCTGAGTGTGATTGTCCTGGAGCTGCTGTTAGGCTGTGGAATCACTTGAGTTTGGGAGTGCTGATCCATGCTGTGCTGTGTGGAGTTCTCTGGGCTGGAAGCAAGACCCCAAGCAAGGAGGAGTGCAGCCGGCCTGGAAGCCGGAGGTCGATCGCCTTGCGGCTGGACTGACAGCCAGGTGCGAACCTGCACCTAAAGCCTCCCAGGTGACTGGAACCTGTTTTGGACTATTTCGTTTTGCTGCACGTTTTCTGATGGGTGTGAATTAACACCAAGTGACTGTTTGCTGTGTATTTGCTACAAGTGTGAATTAAACACTGTTTGCTACACTTTCTGGACTCCGTTTTGCCTCTATACTGCACCCGCACTGCTATCTACCAGAGCGACTCCCCACACTATTAATAGACCCCCCCAAAAAATATACAAAAATCACAATTCACCACAGAATGGCTAATAATCCAATTAATACACTGTTTAATGGAACTTCACTGCTGAACGACAAATAGTATTTTTTTTGCCACTAATACACGCCAAAAAGGATTGTAATTTTCTCACTTCACCACACAACGGCTAATAAGCCCTTTTTCTTTTTCCCACTAATACACAACAAAAAACGCTTTAGAACATATAATTGCTGTTATGCAAGTGGGTGTGGACCACTGCTCCACTGACTGGCTGTTCTCTGAAGGGGCGTAACTAAGCAACTAACTGGTCTTCACTAGAGCCTCTGATGGTGAGGATAGGCTTTAACCATGTGGGTAGTTGCCAGGTGCCCCTCCAGAGCAGTCCCCGAGTCAGTGGCAGCTGACCAGGGGGTCAGAATACCCGGTGCAAGCACCGAGGGGATGTGCGTGGCCAGGAGGATCTGGGTCTGGACAGGCAGCAATCAAGAAAGGTCAATAAGCAAAGTCCGAGGTCAGAGGCAGGCGGCAAACAAACAAAGTCCATAAACGAGATCCGAGGTCAGAGGCGGGTGGCAAACAGGCAGAGTCAAGGAGTTCAATAAGCAATGTCCGGTACACAGTGAAGCAAACAAGAGAAACCCCTCTGCACTAAAATCTAAACAAACTAGAGACCATGAGGTTGCTCAGACATCTTCCTGCAGTAGGAAGCGCCTTTAAATACCTCCTGCAATCCAGCCATAGGCTGGTGAGTAAGAGGGCGTGCATGTGCTGCTTCATAGGTGAAGATAGACACACCTATGCAAGCTCAGACACCAGTACAAGTCTCCAGCAGGAAGGAAACTCTGGCATGGAACACATATACCATAGTTGAGCTACCTGCTGCCCATGCTTTTCAGCACAGCGCATGGTGGCAGGGAAAGAGGGAGCCCAGTGACCTTGCCCGCGGTTAGGGGCAGCAGCGCCGGCACAGACCGCTGGGCCAACAGTAACCCCCGCCCCCCTTATTCCCCGTCTCCTCAGGCCTGGTCCTGGACAATAATTTTTTTAGAAGAGGTGCATTGATGTTCTTTAAAGATGGCCTTGCGGTTCGCCCAGAGGTCATTTTGCGGCGAACTTTGCGTGTTCGCGATTCGCCGAACATGAAAACATATGGTAATGTCCGGCGGCACCATATTCTTTTGCATTGCGCCAAACTTGCACCCTCCTCCCTCCACTCTCTGCTGTGTGCACCCCCAAATACACCACCACCATAGCCTCTCCACTCAAATCAGAGGAATAGTTTTCCCATCCATTCCCAGACCTTACTGATCTGCAGCCATTCTTGACACCAGATGAGGAAGAGGAGGTAGCAGCGGCCGCCACCCAGCGGTCTGACGACAGTACCCAGATTGGCCCAAGGAGGGAGGTCCCCACTGTTTCTGCCTACTCCGAGATCTCAAATGTCAGTGGTGGTGAAGCTGACGATGATGACGTGTCGATGGTGCCCACAAGAGAGGAAGAGGAGGGGAGTTCAGAGGGAGAGATGGAGCAGCAGAGAGGGAGGAGAAGGAGGAGAATCAGGCAGAGCTTGCAGGGCACATGAGGCAAAAAGCAGACTGAAAATGTATCTTGACCGAGCCGTCCACCATGCACGGTCAATTCTAGCGCTTCCAGGCCGCCAGCACATAGCCCTGCATTGTGGGCTTTTTTTTAACATGTCAGCTGCTGACAATAATGTTGCCATCTGCAGCCTGTGCTGTCAACGTATAAGTCGCGGTAAGCCCAACACTCACCTAGGGACGCCTGCCTTAAGAAGGCACCTGGCCTCCCATCACCGAGCCCAGTGGGAGCAACCCAAAAATCCACACTCCCGGCGCTCCACGTCCTGCCTCTTCTCCTTCTCCTCCCATTTGTCCTCCACTTCACCTTCCACCGTGTCGTTGTCACGTTCATCTGGCAGAAGGCAGGCTTCCGTGGCCCAAATGGTCGCGCATAAAAAGTTGATGAAGCCGGATAACCCTCTTGCCCAACGGCTGACCTCTGGCTTGTCAGAACTGCTAGCCCGATAACTACTGCCATATAAACTGGTGGACTCGGAGGCCAATTTGTGGCCTTTGGCACACCGCAATGGAAGGTTCCCCGAAGGAAATATTTCTCCCAAAAGTGAATGCCAGAGCTAAATGGCCACGTTCAGCGGCAAGTGAATATATCTCTGGCACACAGTGTCGGTGCCAAGATACTATGACCACAGACACGTGGTCTAGCAAACACGGGCAGGGAAGGTACATAACTTTTACTGCCCACTGGGTGAACCTTCTGACAGCTGTCAAGCATATAACCCGTGGCTCCCATGTCCATTTGGCGTTATCGCCAAGAATTGCACGCAGGCCTGCCTCTTCTTCTCCTCCTCCTACTCCCTTCTGCGTCTCCTCCTTGGCTGACTCTTCCTTTTCCACTGCTACCGCCACTTCCACTGCACCCCAAAGCTCCCTAGAACCTATTTGATGTTCCAGATAAGACGTTGTCATGCTATGCTGCTGCTGTTTGCCTGGCAGCCAAGAGCCACACCGGTGAGACAAGTCAGCAGGAGTCTGAAGAGGAGTCAGAGGAGGATGGTGGCTGGGGGGGGAGGAGGAGTAAAAAGAGCAGGCTTTGAGGGGTACTTAAAACTTTTTGGGTATCCCTGGTGTTGTCCGTGGCTGGGGGGAGGAGACCGAGGACAGCATTCTCCTGGATGATGAGCAAGAGCCAGGGATGCTCCACCACTTCCAATTTAGTGCAAATGGGGGCTTTCATGCTTCAGTGTTTCAAGAGTGACTCCCGTATAAAAATCATGGAGGGCGACGACCAGTACTTGGTGGCAATGTACTTAGACCCCCAGTACAAACACAAAATTTTACCAGCATCACAGAGGGCTGGCTGAATGCAGCATTTCCAGGCCTTGCTGCGAGAGATGCTGCATTCTGTTGTTCCGGGCACTGGCAGAGGAATTTCCACCCACAGCGAAACAGGTGCAGGTACCAATCCTACCGCACCTGCAAGAAGAGGGCGGTTTGAAGATATGTTGGTCACTTCAGATGTGAGATCATTCTTGCAGCCAACCCATCAACAGCCACCCTCCGGATTCGGCCTCAGGGAACGCATAGACTGACAGGTGTCCAACTACATCGGGTTAACGGACGATGTGGACACTCTGAGAAGCGAGGAACCCCTGGACTACTGGGTGTGCAGGCTTGACCTGTGGCTAGACCTGGCACAATTTGCCACGGAAGTCTTGGCTTGCCCCTCGTCGAGTGTCCTGTCCAAAAGGATGCTCAGCAGGAGGGATTGTGACCGATAAGCACACTCGCCTAGCTCACGACAGTGTGGACTACCTCACTTTTTTAAAAATGAATGAGGCCTGGATCTCTGAGGAATTCAATACCTGTGACAACCACGTGTAATTGAATTTCCTCATGCCAGCCCAAACATATCCGCCACCACCCAGAACAAAGAATGGTCCTTGTCTTATGTATATTCTGCGGCAAAAAATGTCTTTTCTGTCAGGGAAATGCCTAATTTTTTGGCCCTTTACTGGCTTACAGTAAAAGTTTTAGCCTGTGATCGCCTAATGTACTTCCAGCCACATCATCACAAGTACTTTTCTGTCAGGTGAATGCCTAATTTTTGGGGTCTGTACTCCAGTGTGGGGGCCACTGGGGGTCATTGTTCTGAATAGGGGGTGACAGGGGGTTATTATTCTGAATGGGCGGCCACTGTGGGGTCATTATACTGTGTGTGAGGCCACTGGTGGTCATTATATTGTGCGAAGGGCCACTAGTGGTCATTGTACTGTATAAGGGCCACTGGTGGTCATTATACCGTGTCAGAGCCACAGAGGGACATGTAAATGTATAAAAATGCCTCAAGGGGGCCCATTGGGATTTATCGCCCAAGGGCCTACATGAACCTTGAGCCGGCCCTGCCTCCAGTCACATAATCACAAGTTCTTTTCTGTCAGATGAATGCCTAATTTTTGGGGCCTGTACTCCCGTGGCCCAAAATAACATTTTTCTAGCCTCCAGCAGGGCAAATTTTTGAGTCTTTCCCTTTAAGACGCATAAAAATGGCCCCTGATTAAAATACATATTTTTTGTGGGAATTTTTGCCAATGATCCCCCTCAAGTATGTCACTGTCCATGTTGTGGGGCTATTTGTGCACTTCTAGTAAGTATTTGGTGGCTGCAAATATGACATGACGGTTTTTCAGGTTCGCCTGCTATTAAAGTCAATTGGGCCCGCCGCGAATGCGCAGTTCACGAACATTTGATCGCAAACGCACAGTCACGAACTGTCCCGGCCGATGTTCGTCAATCAATATTGTTCTCTCTAGGTTTTCAATCGAGTAGTTGCACTCAGGAGCGAAGACGGCCCTGGAGAAGAAACCACATGTCATCTTACCTGAGGGAGGTATTTGTGAAAGCACCGCCCCAGCTCCATTAGACAATGCATCCACCTCCAAGAAAAATTGCTTACTGACATCAGGACGATGGAGTACTGGAACCACAGAAAAGGACAGTTTTTGTGATTCGCCCCTTTACGCGTCAAGGCTGAGATGGGGGCTGTCAAGTGTGGCACAAACTGGCGGTAGTAGTTGGCGAACCCCAGGGAACGTTGAATAACCTTTAAACCAGAAGGACGAGGCCACTTTAAAATTGCAGAAAGCTTTTCAGGATCCATCTGTAGGCCAGACGATTTTTTCTTAGCCTTTGAAGGACCAGACGAACCTCCTTCTGGTGAGTAGCTAAATCTGGAGAAAAGACAAGGATATCAACTAGATAAACCACAACACAAGAGTATAACAAGTCTCTGAAAATATTGTTAACAAATTCTTGGAACACTGCAGGGGCATTGCTTAGTCCAAAGGGCATCACCAGATATTCAAATGGACAGTCACGGGTGTTAAAGGCGGTCTTCCACTCGTCCTCTTGACGAATTCAAAACAAGTTGTAGGCCGCAGGCAGATCTAATTTAGAGAAGATCTTAGCTCCTTTGAGGCGGTCAAACAACTCTGGAATCAGGGGAAGAGGGCATTTGTTCTTGATTGTGATTTTATTTAGGCCCCTGTATCGATGCTTAGACGTAGGGAATCATTTTTCTTCTTCACAAAGACGAAACCTGCACCAACTGGAAAGGAAGATTTGCAGATAAATCCTCTGTCGAGGTTCTTCTTGATATACTCAGACATGGATTGATAGATGTGTACACGAGGAGGCAAGTAGCCCGGAAGCAAGTCAATGGGGCAGTCATAAAGCCTGTGAGGAGGTAGGGTCTCAGCCTCCTTATCAAAGACAGGCTGCTGGCAGACCTTGGAGATTGGGTGGTACCCGAGGTGACCGATCTTGCTGAACAGAAGAATGACACTTCCCAAGACAGGACTGTCCCCAATGAAGCACCTCTCCGGATCTCCAGTGAAGGACAAGTTCATGTCCCAGAAGGAGAGGATGAGACAAACTTGAGAAGACCAGGAACAAAATCTCTTCAGAATGAAGCGCTCCCACCTATAATCTTACATGTTCCGTGATGAACTGTATGGACTCAGACAGGGCCTTTCCATCAACGGACGATACCGTCTAAGGATTCTGCAGGCGTCAAACAGGTATCTGATGACGATCCACTAGGCACTGTTACAGGAAGTTCCTTGCTGCTCCAGAATCCAGAAGCGCCGTGTCCATAAATCGAACATCGTCTAATGACAAAGTTAATGGCAGAGTCAGAGAAGGAGAGGAATTGTCTTCACTTAGGGTCAACTCACCAAAAGACCCTAGGCTCGGGAGTTGTCCTGGCTTCAGAGGACAGGAACAGAGAAGATGACCAACACCTCCACGATAGAAGCAAAGCCCCCTTGTACGACGGTGACCACTTTCTTGCTCAGTCACTCTGCAAGGGTTGTGGTGCAGCCGCAGACGTATAAGGGAGGGACGAAGACCGCTGGAAAGAATATGCTGGATGATATGGTCTACTCTCACATGCTTCCTCCTTAACACGCTCCTGTAAGCGCAGATAAATCCGGGTGGCCAGGGAAATTAGGTCGTCCATGGTAGAGGGAACATCCCAACCGGCCAGAGAAACACCTTTGCACTAGAATCTAAACAAGCTAGAGACCATAAGGTTGCTCAGGCATCTTCTTGTGGTAGGAAGCGCCTTTAAATACCTCCTGCAATCCAGCCATAGGCTGGTGAGAAAGAGGGCATGTATGTGCTGCTTCATAGTGTTGAGCGCGAATATTCGAATAGCGAATTTTTATCGTGAATATCAGCACTTCGCTAATTCGTGAATATTTCGAATATAGCGCTATAAATTCACTATTTCAAATATTCGTTTTTTTTTTTTTTGTTATATTTTTTTCTTTCCCACTTCCCAAAAGTAGTTCTTACCTGTCCTGAGGATTCCTGGCTTCCTGGCTGCTCCAGTCAGTGCCCGTTGCCGCTTCTGCCGACTTCCGTGCTCATCCATCACCATGGGAACGTCTCCATATACTAAAATATACTGTCGGATTTGAGAATTACGTTGAAATCGCAATGCGATTAATTCAAGTTATATTAATCGCATTGCGATTACAATAGCAGTGCACTACTATCTTACATATTCGGCTAGAATTAACGAATATGGAATATAGCAGCAGTGCTAAGTAGAAATCGCAATGCGATTACTCCAAGTTACATTAATCGCATTGCGATTTCAATTAGCACTGCTATAATCTATTCCATATTCGTTATCTTCGTTAATTCTAGCAAGCTAACCCCTTATAAACCCAGCTCTAAGTTGAAATCGCAATGCGATTAATATAACTTGAAGTAATCGCATTGCGATTTCTACTTAGCACTGCTGCTATATTCCATATTCGTTAATTCTAGCCTAATATGTAAGATAGCAGTGCTAAGTTGTAATCGCAATGCGATTAATATAACTTGAATTAATCGCATTGCGATTTCAACAGACATGGTTTACTATGGTTGCTAAAACTACAATGGAGAATACTTCGTTATCTTCGTTTTGAGGAATATGATGAATACATTCGTCATATTCGCTAATTCTACCAAGCCAACCATAGTAAACCAGGTCTAAGTAGAAATCGCAACGCGATTAATTCAAGTTATATTAATCGCATTGCGATTTCAACGTAATTCTCAAATCCGACAGTACATTTTAGTATGGAGACGTTCTTGGCTTGGTAGAATTAGCGAATATGACGAATGTATTCGTCATATTCCTCAAAACGAAGATAATGAAGGATTCTCCATCTTCGTTTTAGCAACCTATTTGTCAACTTCGCTAATTCTAGTAATCAAATAGGAGGGTTGACTATAGAGACAGCTGTGTTTAATTCTTTATGCGATTCTATAATTTTTTTTTTTATAAATAGAATAATTATCATAATTATCAAGTAATATAATTATTCTATTAAAAAAAGCAAAGTAATATAATCGCATAGCGAATTAAACACAGCTGTCTCTATAGTCAACCTTCCTATTTGATTGCTAGAATTAGCGAAGTTGACGAATAGGTTGCTAAATCGAGGATGGAGAATACTTTGTTATCTTCGTTTTGAGGAATATGACAAATACATTCGTCATATTCGTCATCTTTGCTATAATTCTAGATATGAAACCAATAGGAAAGTAGCCTAAGTTAAAATCGCAATACGCGATTATTTAAATCGCATATTAATCGCGATAACTAGAATAATGACGAATATTCGATTTCGACGAATATGAAACGAATATTCTTTCGAATATTTGCGAATGTTGTTGAAATCGAATATGGCACCTGCCGCTCATCACTACTGCTTCACAGGTGAAAAGAGACACACCTATGCAAGCTTACACACCAGTACAAGTATTCCAGCAGGAAGAAAATTCTGGCATGGAACACAGACAGGCGGCTGCGCTTGTCTGTGATAACGCCCCCTGCCGTAATAAATACACGTTCAGACAATACACTGGCTGCAGGGCAGTCCAGCAACTCCATGGCGCAAAGGGCAAGCTGAGGCCATGTGCCCAATTTTGAGACCCAGATGTTGAATGGGGCAGACCCATCAGTCAGTACTTGTAGGCGTGTGCACACATACTGCTCCACCATATTGCTGAAATGCTGCCTCCTGCTAAGACTTTGCATATCAGCTGATGGTGCTGTTTCTGGCTTTTCCACATTTCGGCCATGCTAACCCTGCCTTCTGAGGTGCTGGAGGTGCCCTGGCTGCTTTGGCGACCTCTTCCTCCTCCTCTGTCTTCGCCTTATGCTTTCACTGAGCCCCCGCTGTCAGGTAGATATGGCATCAGCAGCGCGTCTACCAGCATGCGCTAGTAGTCGCGCATCTTCCGAGCTCCAGTGAGTGAAATAAGGACGGCACTTTGTCCTTGTAACTGGGATCCAGCAGGGTGGCCACCCAGTAGTAATCAGCACAAGTTAGAATGTAGGCAACTCGGTGGTCGTTGCGCAGGCACTGCAGCATAGAGTCGCTCATGTGTGACAGGCTTCCCAGAGCCAACAACAAGCTGTCCTCTGTGGGAGGTGTATCGTCTGTGTCCTCTGTATCCCCCCAGTCACACACAAGTGATGCCCATGAGCTGCTTTGGGCGCCACCCTTCTGTGAACATGGTTCCTCCTTCTCATCCTCCAGAACTGTGCTCTGGCTAAACAATTGTGTACCTGGCCTATGTTGGTGCAGGAACCCACCCTCTGAGCCACTTGTGAATGACTGGCCTGATAACCGGGGAAATTATCCCTCTTCCTCCTCCTCTTCCTTCTGTGTCACGTCCTCTTCCATCATCGCCCAAATAATTCTTTAAAGGAGATATAGATGTGGGATAGTAACGCTGAGAATGACGTCATCGGCACTGGCCATGTTAGTGGAATGCTCAAAACAGCGCAACAAGGCACACAGGTCTCGCATTGAGGCCCGCTCAGTGGCAGTGAAGTGGTGCTGTTCCGCAGAGCGACTCACCCGTGTGTGCTGCAGCTGAAACTCCACTATAATCAAAACAGGTGTATTTAGAGACGGCTCTACCAGTCTGTAGAGGGAAATGGTGCTCAGTATCCAGCTAGTGTAAGCTTCAATACACCAAAAAAATATGTGTATCTAATCCGAATTAGGATACGGCACTCTCTACTGGAGTCAATGAGGAAACGAGCGCTAAATGTATCAAAAATAAATGTATTATAAAAACAATACTTCATCTACTAAAAATACAAATACCAATATGCACATTGATTTCATTCCCATCCTATGGTGACATACATAGCAGATACATTTTTGGGAAGAAGATATATACACGCTCTGATAGCGATTATCCACTCATGGACAAATTGTCCTTTTATCCAGACCAAAAATTGCAGGAAAAGATCCACGTTTGTTCTCTTATCAGGCTTCCTGATCGATATGGTTAAAAGTCTTTATACATAGATGGTGGCGTCCCACCGTATCTCATATATTGCTGCTCTTACCTCCACGGTGTTGGGGTATCGTTATACATGCTTCAAAACATACCCATAGAGTGCCGGAGCAGAAATGAACAACGCATGTCTGGTATTGCTCCCGGGATCGTTGCTGCTAAGTTCAAAAATCAGCTGTAACTCACGGCACCTGTTTGGTTAGCGTTCAAGTCTCCAGCACCAGAGCAGTTCACAGGATCAGAGCAGTTCAAAGGTTAACCATCGACTCTGGATTTGCGACAAAGAGTAGATTTGGAATTCCAAGCTTAAAATATATAGTTCATCGGAGGTATTAGAAATTACCCAAACGCGTTTCGAGATCTTAGTGTATCTGACCTCTTCCTCAGTGGTATTGTAACTCATCTTGGAATACCTCCTTATATATCCCACAATCCAATTCCCATTGGGCCTCCACCCCCATACGTATCATCTTGAAAGATCTATGGTAGAAGAGAAATATTAGCTCATAAAAGTATGAACCTTCATAATATCAGAATGTGGGAATTATGGAAGTATAGTGATGTGATTTGTTGCCTCTTCATTAGAAATTCTCAAAACGAAGGGTTTTTTAAGTTTTTTTAAGTCTTTTTAGTTTTTTATTATATATAAAAAATTGTTTTATATCTCATTGTTTCAGTAGTCACGTTATTTATTAATATGCTTTTTGGACTATCGTCTCTCTCCTGTCCCTAGTTCCTACTTCCTATTGTATTTTAAAGTTGGGGGAGATATTTCCCTAAGTAAGGAAATACGGTTGTAGAGGGGAAAGTGAACATAATAGAGGGATTTCCTTTATTGAGAGTGTTATTCTAAACGAACCAGCAATGATGCTAAATAAAACGCAATATTTGCAAAAAAACATAAGGTAGTTGCCATATGACTATGTCCATCATTTTTGGTTGCATTTTCTTTCCCATCATGTGGGGGAAGATCATTCCCCTAAATTTAGAAGCATATATAGGAATATGGCTATAAAGGGAAATATGAACATGGCAGAGAAATTTCCTCTATTGGGAGAGTTACCCTAAACGAACTAGCAGTAATGCAAAATAAAACGCAATCTGCTATGTATGTCACCATAGGATGGGAAAGAAATCAATGTGCATATTGGTATTTGTATTTTTAGTACGTGAAGTATTGCTTTTATAATAAATTTATTTTTGATACATTTAGCGCTCGTTTCCTCATTGACTCCAGTAGAGAGTGCCGTATCCTAATTCGGATTAGAAACTCCACTATAGCCTGCTGCTGCTCTCACAGTCTCTCCAGCATGTGCAAGGTGGAGTTCCACCTTGTGGGCACATCGCATATGAGGCGGTGAGCAGGAAGGCCGAAGTTACACTGCAGCGCAGACAGGATAGCAGCAGCAGGGTGAGAACGCCTAAAGCGTGCACAGACAGCCCTTACATTCTGCAGCAGCTCTGACATATCGGGGTTATTTCAGGAATTTCTGCACCACCAAATTCAGTACATGCGCTAGGCAATGAATGTGCGTCAAACCGGCTAGGCCCAGAGCTACTACGAGATTTCTCCCATTATCGCACACCACCAGACCGGGCTTGAGGCTCAGTGGCACGAACCACTCATCGGTCTGTTGTTCCATGCCTGTCCACAGCTCCTGCGCGGTGTGGGGTTTGTCCCCCAAACAGATGAGTTTTTAAAACTGCCTGCTGTCATTTTCACTGGCTGTGCTGAAGTTGGTGGTGAAGGTGTTACACTGAGCGGATGAGGAGGCGGTGGAGGAGAAAGCGCAGTAAGAGGAGAAGGCAACATCAAGCAACAAGAAATGTCCTGCAATCCTCGGAGGCAGAAGGACATGCACCAAACTGCTATCCGCCTAAGGCCCAGCCGCCACTGTATTTACCCAATGTGCTGTTAGGGATATATAACATCCCTGCCTGTGCTTACTGGTCCATGTATCAGTAGTTATGTGGACCTTGCCACAGATGGCGTTGCACAGTGCACACCTGATTTTGTCCACCACTTTTTTGTGCAGGTAAGGGATGGCTTGCCTGGAAAAGTAGTGGTTGCTGGGAACGAAGTACTGTGGGACAGCCACGGCCATAAGGTTTTTAAAACTCTCCGTCTCCACCAGACAGAATTACAACATTTTAAAGGCCAGGAATTTTGCAATGCTGGCATTCAGGGCTAGGGATCGCGGTTTGGTAGGGGGGTACTTCCTCTTTTGCTCCAGTGTTTTGAAGATGGACAGCTGAATGCTGCCATGTTAATTGTGGTGATTCTTGTTGAAGATGACGGATGTGGCGGCGTTGCTGACACATCCTCTGTTTGCGGGGTGGCCGGTGCCACTGTCACTCCAGACTGGATGAGGTCGAGACTGCAGAAGCAGAGGGAGCAGGAAGAGCCTGAGACCTTTCTTGGTTTTGGCGGTTTGCACACTGCAAAAAGCCGCAGCAGTTGGCACCTATGTTTTTTCATCATCAGAGACGTGCTGAGGTGGTCTTCCCATGTCCTCATCCTCAAACATAAGTGGTTTGGCATCGATGCACTCAATATCTTCCACTTCTGGGGCATGGCCAATTGGATAGCCCTGGGAAATCCTTCCAGCAGAGTCATCCAAAAGCATAAGACTTGGTGCATGACTTGAGGCTCAGACTGCATGGCTGATTTGCAATGGGGTGAGGTGCCAGATAGATGACCATGGCCTGCAGGTGCCATCTCTGAGCTTTCAGCAGTGGACCGGGTGTGAGACAATGTGAAGGTACTGGAGGCACTGTCAGCCACCCAATCTACTAGCGACTGTACTTGTCCTGGCCTCACCAGTCGTAGAGCGGCATTCAGGGCTACTAAATAACGCTGAAGGCTCTGTCGTCTACGCACACCTTAGGAAGGTGTTTCATTTGGGCATGTAGCTGGCACAGATCCACCACGTCTTCTCCCTGCAACAGGAGCTCACACAACACCAGCAGCACCACGACCAGGTCAACGTCCCGAATTTGACGCTCTCCTCATTATTTTTAGTCACCCAACGAAGTAGCAGGCAAATTTAAGAAAATTAGTTCCCTGTTAGGTATGCCGTGCCAGTGTGCCATAAAGAGAAAATATTAGTTTTAGTCACACAACAATTTGACAGATGAATTTAATAGAATTATTTTCACTGTCAGATAAACAGCGTAGGCCGCAGGGGTACTTGACTGCCCAAAAAAGTGAATTTGCTCCCTTTGAATTTAACAGATGGATTTACTAAATTAATTTCAATGTGAGATATGAAGTGCCGATGTCATAAAGAGGAAAAATTACTTTAATTCACACAAATATGTGACAGACGAATTTAAATGAATTATTATTGTCACTGTCAGGTATGCAGTGCAGGGGTCCTTTGAAAGAAAGAAGGGGAACAGATCATCCAACAATCTAAACGCCTCTAAATTTACTAAATATATTTCCCTGTTAGGTATGCAGTGCAGGGGTACTTTAAAATAAAAAAGGGGTACAGATCACCCAACAATCTAAACGCCGCCAAATTTACAGAATATATTTCCCAGTCACGTATGCAGTGCAGCAGCAGGAACACAACCTCCAAGGCACTTATGAATGACTGGCCTGATAACCGTGGAAATGTCCACCCACCATCTAAGAGCTGGATTTACAGATTTTATTTCACTGTCAGATACACAGCACAGGCCGCATGTGTACTTTATGTAAAAAAAAAAAAAAAAAAAATGTTTTTTTTCACCCACAATGTTCACCAAGTTGTATTTACTGATTTTATTTCACTCTCATCAGATTTGCAGTGCAGGCCGAAAAAGTATTTTATTGAAAAAAAAATATGATTTTTTCACCCACAAATAAAACAGATGGATTTAACTGATTTTCACTATCACAAATACAGTGCAGGGCGCAAATGTACTTTGTGCCAAAAATTAAGTGTTTTTTTTACCCACAATGTCCCAGTTGTATTTACTGATTTTATTTCAGATTTGCAGTGCAGGCCGCAAAGGTACTTTATGGAAAAACAGATGATTTTTTCACCCACAGTGAAACAGATGAATTTAACTAATTTTCTTTCACTATCACAAATGCAGTGCAAATGTACTTTTCAACAAAAAAAAATGAATTTGTCCCCCCATAATCTAACAGATGGATTTACTGAATTGATTACTCTCACATGGGTACTTTACAGAAATAAAAAATTTGAAAATGTCACCCCCTGGGTCCCAAAACTCACAGACAGATTACCTATATTATTTTCCCTTCCCCTGGCACATATTCAGTGCAGGTGCACTTAAAAATGGGTATATATTGCCCAGTGAACTAAAAAAATAGAATTAAATTATTGTCCCAGGCACATATGCAGGTACAAGTGCACTACACTTGCTCAAAATGGCTGCTGACACCCACCTAACTAACAGACAGATAAAACTTATTTTTCTGTGTCATTGGGCTCAGGGCAGGGTAAATAAAAGTTGCATTGCACCCACAAGAAAAAATTGCTGTAGATCGTTGAGTTAAAAACAAGTTTTGATATCAGATTCTTTCCTATTCTCTCCTTCACAGAAGCAGCATTCTATCCCTACACTAGTAAGAGCTGAGTGACGTGCGGCGCTACATGACTCCAGCTTATATAGAGGCTGGGTCACATGCTGCACTTGGCCAATCACAGCCATACCATTAGTAGGCATGGCTGTGATGGCACCTAAGGGCACACATGTTAAACAAGCTTTAATAAACGGCTGAACACCGAACTTGAACCCAAACTTTTATGAAAGTGTTCGCATTCGGGTCCGGGTACGAAAATTCCTAAAGTCCGGTACAGTACTGTAAAGTTCAGATTCGCTCAACTCTACTTTAGAACATATAACTGCGGCTGTGAACAGCAAATAATACATTTTTTTTTGCCACTAATACACTCAAAAAAAGGCTTTAGAACATATAACTGCGGCCATGAACGGCAAATAAAGTTTTCTTTTTGCCACTAATACACACCAAACAAGGCTTTAATTTTCTCGCCTCAGCACGCAATGGCTATTATACGCCAAAAAAAGACTTTAGAACATATAACTGCAGCCTTGAAGGCAAATAATATATATTTTTCACTAATACATGGCAAAAAGGGCCGTAATTTTCTCACTTCAAAACACAACAGCTAATAACCCTTTTTTTACCCCACTAATACACGCCAAAAAGGGCTTTAGAACATACAGTTGTGTTCAAAATTATTCAACCCCCACTGAAATTGAGTGTTTTGGCCAGTTTGACATTGATTTTGATCATTTCAGTCATCTTGTTTACAATTAAATCAAAGAGGCACTTGTAAGTCAGACAAATATAACATAACATTTATAATGAAATAACCACAAATGTCTTTTCTGTGCTCACATCATTATCAGTTTTATTCAACCCCCAAGTGACATTCAATCTTAGTACTTAGTACAACATCCTTTTCCAGTTATAACAGATTTTAAACGTGAAGCATAGCTTGACACAAGTGTCTTGCAGTGATCTACGGGTATCTTCGCCCATTCTTCATGGGCAAAAGCCTCCAGTTCAGTCACATTCTTAGGCTTGTGCACTGCAACTGCTTTCTTTAAGTCCCACCAGAGGTTCTCAATCGGATTTAAGTCTGGTGACTGCGATGGCCACTTCAAAATGTTCCAGCCTTTAATCTGCAACCATGCTCTGGTGGACTTGGAGGTATGCTTGGGATCATTGTCCTGTTGAAAGGTCCAACGTCTCCCAAGCCTCAGGTTTATGACGGACTGCATCACATTTTCATCCAATATCTCCTGGTACTGAAGAGAATTCATGGTACCTTGCACATGCTGAAGCTTCCCTGTACCTGTAGAAGCAAAACAGCCCCAAAGCATGATTGACTCCCCGCCATGCTTCACAGTAGGCAAGGTGTTCTTTTCTTCATAGGCCTTGTTCTTCCTCCTCCAAACATAGCGTTGATCCATGGGCCCAAACAGTTTTAATTTTGTTTCATCAGTCCACAGAACAATATCCCAAAACTTTTGTGGTTTGTCCACATGACTTTTGGCATACTGCAGTCGACTCTTCTTATTCTTTGGAGACAGCAAGGTGGTGCGCCTGGGAGTTCTAGCATGGAGGCCTTTATTACGCAGTGTGCGCCTTATTGTCTGAGCTGAAACTTCAGTACCCGTATCTGACAAATCTTTTTTTAGTTCCTCAGCAGTCACACGGGGACTTTTCAACACTTTGCGCTTCAGGGTGCGCACAGCAGTCAAAATCAGCATCTTCTTTCTGCCACGACCAGGTAGCGTTTCAACAGTGCCCTTTGCCTTGAATTTGCGAATGATGCTTCCTATGGTGTCTCTTGGTATGTTTAACATCTTTGCAATCTTCTTATAGCCATTGCCCTTCCTGTGAAGAGAAATCGCCTCTTCTCTTGTCTTCCTGGACCATTCTCTTGACTTCACCATGTTTGTAAATACACCAGTAAATGTCTAGAAGGAGCTGAGTATCACAGTCATTTTACATCTGCCTAATTGGTGCTTATTATGCTTGATTTACCACAGGTGTTTTCAATACCTGATAGAAAACACTTGAATGAACCTCTGTTCTTAAAAATGTGGTAGTCTTTAAGGGGTTGAATAATTGTGTCAATGAAGAAATCACAAAAAAAACATTTAATACTGTATTACAAAAACAATTGATGTCATTTTATTTGCATTTGGTTCTTTAAAAAGTCCTTATAAGATTTCATTCTGAACACAATTACAAATGTACACTAAATTCCCCAAAACCCTTTATAGCATTGGGGGTTGAATAATTTTGAACACAACTGTATAATTGTGTCCATGAACGGCTAATAATACTTTTTTTTGCCACTAATACATGCCAAAAAGGGCTTTCATTTTCTTACTTCACCACACAACGACTAACAGGCCCTTTTTTCTTTTTCCCCACTAATATACAACACAAAAAGGCTTTAGAACATATAACTGCGTCCTGTGAATGGCAAATAATATTTTTCTTTGCCACTAATACACGCCAAAAAGGGCTGTAATTTTCTCACTTCAACACACAACAGCTAATAAGTAGTGTTGAGCGAACTGTTCGAGAATCTTTCAGGTCCGTACCGAATTTTGGGGTGTCCGTGACACGGACCCGAACCCGGACATTTTCAAAAAAGTTCGGGTTCGGGTCCGGTGTTAGTCGATTACTTCCTGCTTTCTGAAGGGCTGCACAGCAGCCAATCAGCTAGCGTTTTACTTCTTGCCCTAAGAGCCCATCACAGCCATGCCTACTAATGGCATGGCTGTGATTGGCCAAGTGCAGCATGTGACCCAGCCTCTATTTAAGCTGGAGTCACGTAGCGCCGCACGTCACACTGCTCTGATTAGTGTAGGGAGAGGACGCAGCTTCTGTGAGGGCGAGATAGGCAGGGATAAAGAAGTGAATGATCTACCTTTCTACTCCTGTGCATCAGAACAACTCAGCTGAGCTGTTCACTGAAAGTCACTATTTTGTTGAGATTGGCCAGAGCGATTTTTACTGGCACATGTAACTGGGTTGACCGGCGGTGGCCATTTTGGGACTTGTGGTGCGCCAGCACAAGCTGCCACATAGTCTAAACCAAAGCTCCAAAGAAGTGAAAAATCTACACCTGTGAATCAGAACAACAGCGATTCAGCTGCTCAGTCAAAGTCAATTTCATTTCTGGCTGGGCAGACCGTTTTCTGGCACATGTTACTGGGCTGATAGGCGGCGGCCATTTTGGGACTTGTGGTGCTACAGCAAAAGCTGCCACAACGTCCATTAATCTCATGTAATAGTCGATTTTTTCATAGATATACTACATCAGGGGTTTGGCTGTGCTTGTGTCACCCATACTAACTGCAAAGATATTTAATATATCAGTGGTGAAACTGAAAGTAACCCACTTGGATAGCAAATCCCATGAATGTGCTGTTCCAGCTAGGCTAGCCAGTGCCACTACAGCCAAGTCCAATACTGTCAGCCAGAAATATATTTTTTTTATGTGCCAGAAATATAAATTAAAAAAGCTTTCACCGTAATAATAAAATTATTCTGGTGTTAGACCAGAAGAAGCACTCCTGTTGTAATTAATACTGTAAAAAGGCTTAGGCAATATTTCTCCCAGTGTGGGAAATTTATCTAGCAAAACTAGCATTTTAAAAATTCCGGTGTTCTGAAATACCAGCAGTCCTCTTGTAATTAATACAGCAAAAAGGCATTATATCGTCCAGTGTTGTAATTTTGGTGAAAAAAAGGCCAATTTAATCAATCTGGTGTTAGTTACACCAGAAACAGTAGGCCTCACGTTTTTACTCCTGTAAAAAGTAATTAATACAGGAAAAAGGTATTACATTATCCAGTGTTGTAATTTTGGTGAAAAAAAGGCCAATTTAATCAATCTGGTGTTAGGTACACCAGAAACAGTAGGCCTCACGTTTTTACTCCTGTAAAAAGGAATTAATACCGGAAAAAGGCATTACATTGTCCAGTGTTGTAATTTTGGTGAAAAAAAGGCCAATTTAATCAATCTGGTGTTAGTTAGACCAGAAACAGTAGGCCGCACGTTTTTACTCCTGTAAAAAGGAATTATATCTCCCAGTGTGGGAATTTATGTACACAAACTAGCATTTTAAAAATTCTGGTGTCCAATTAGCAGCAGTCTTCTTGTAATTAATACCGGAAAAAGGCATTACATTGTCCAGTGTTGCAATTTTGGTGAAAAAAAGGCCAATTTAATCAATCTGGTGTTAGGTACACCAGAAACAGTAGGCCTCACGTTTTTACTCCTGTAAAAAGGAATTAATACCGGAAAAAGGCATTACATTGTCCAGTGTTGTAATTTTGGTGAAAAAAAGGCCAATTTAATCAATCTGCTGTTAGGTACACCAGAAACAGTAGGCCTCATGTTTTTACTCCTGTAAAAAGGAATTAATACCGCAAAAAGGCATTACATTGTCCAGTGTTGTAATTTTGGTGAAAAAAAGGCCAATTTAATCAATCTGGTGTTAGTTAGACCAGAAACAGTAGGCCGCACGTTTTTACTCCTGTAAAAAGGAATTATATCTCCCCGTGTGGGAATCTATGTACCAAAACTAGCATTCTAAAAATTCTGGTGTCCAATTTGCAGCAGTTTTCTTGTAATTAATACCGGAAAAAGGAATTATATCTTCCAGTGTGGGAATTTATGTACACAAACTAGCATTTTAAAAATTCTGGTGTCCAATTAGCAGCAGTCTTCTTGTAATTAATACCTGAAAAAGGCATTACATTGTCCAGTGTTGTAATTTTGGTGAAAAAAGGCCAATTTAATCAATCTGGTGTTAGGTACACCAGAAACAGTAGGCCTCACGTTTTACTCCTGTAAAAGGAATTAATACCGGAAAAAGGCATTACATTGTCCAGTGTTGTAATTTTGGTGAAAAAAAGGCCAATTTAATCAATATGGTGTTAGGTACACCAGAAACAGTAGGCCTCACGTTTTTACTCCTGTAAAAAGGAATTAATACCGCAAAAAGGCATTACATTGTCCAGTGTTGTAATTTTGGTGAAAAAAAGGCCAATTTAATCAAGCTGGTGTTAGTTACACCAGAAACAGTAGGCCTCACGTTTTTACTCCTGTAAAAAGGAATCATATCTCCCCGTGTGGGAATCTATGTACCAAAACTAGCATGTTAAAAATTCTGGTGTCCAATTTGCAGCAGTTTTCTTGTAATTAATACCGGAAAAAGGAATTATATCTTCCAGTGTGGGAATTTTGGGGCTAAAAAATAATATATTTTATTGTGGTGCGAGTTGAATCTCAACAATGAGTAAAAATTCTATTAAGGGACGAGGACGCGGTCGTGGTGGTGTCCGTGGAGCCTCTGTTGCTGGCAGAGGACGTGGCCGTTCGGCCTCAGGCGCACAAAGTAGTGAACCAACTCCCTCAAGTAGCCGGCAGAATTTACAGCGATATTTGGTGGGGCCCAATGCCGTTATGAGGATGGTAAGGCCTGAGCAGGTACAGGCATTAGTCGATTGGGTGGCCGTCACCACAATGTCTTCCGCCCAGTCTTCTGCGGAAAGCGTACAGGTGGCACATGAAAACCAAGCCCATCAGTCTGTCACATCACCCCCATGCATATCAGGGAAACTGTCTGAGCCTCAAGTTATGCAGCAGTCTCTTATTCTGTTTGAAGAATCTGCTCCCACGGTTTTCCAGGGGCGTCCACCTAGCCCTTCCCCAGCGGTGGAAGACATTCCATGCACTGACGCACAACCACTTATGTATCCAGATGATGAGGACATGGGAATACCACCACAGCAGAGTGACCGAGTCTCTGATGATGACGAAACACTGGTGCCCACTGCCGCGTCTTATTGCAGTGTGCAGACTGAACAGGAGGAGGTCAGGGAGGAAGACTGGGTGGAAGACGATGCAGAGGACGATGAGGTCTTAGACCCCACATGGACTGAAGGTCGTGCCGCTGACTTAAATAGTTCAGAGGAAGAGGCAGTGGTGAGACTGAGACAATAGCGAAGCCAAAGAGGGAGCAGGGGGCAAAAGCAGAACAGCCGCAGTCCAGAGAGTTCGCCTGATATTGGCCAGCGCCAACAGGGACCCAGCACCCCAAAGGCATCTTCAAGGAGTTCCCTGGCATGGCACTTCTTCAAACAATGTGCTGACGACAAGACCAGAGTGGTTTGCACGCTGTGCCATCAGACCCTGAGGCGAGGCATTAACGTTCTTAACCTGAGCACCACCTGCATGATCAGGCATCTACATGCAAAGCATGAACTGCAGTGGAGTACACACCTTAAAAACAAGGAACCCGCTCAGGCTCCCCTGCTCCCTCTACCGCTGCTGCCTCGGCTTCCGCCTCGAGAGGAATGTTGCCACCTGCCGAGCAGCAAACAGAGGATGTGCCACCGACACCACCACCACCACCGTCACCTAGCGTCTCCACTATTTCACACAGCAGCGTTCAGCTCTCCATCTCTCAAACCTTTGAGAGGAAGCGCAAATTCCCACCTAGTCACCCTCGAGCCCTTGGCCTGAATGGCAGCATTTCTAAACTACTGGCCTTTGAAATGCTGTCATTCCGGCTGGTGGACACAGACAGCTTCAAACAGCTGATGGCCATGGCTGTCCCCAGTATGTGGTTCCCAGCCGCCACTACTTCTCCAAGACAGCCGTGCCTTCCCTGCACATGCAAGTGTCCGATAAAATCAAGTGTGCACTGCGCAACGCCATTTGTGGCAAGGTCCACCTAACCACAGATACGTGGACCAGTAAGCACGGCCAGGGACGCTATATCTCCCTAACTGCACACTGGGTAAATGTAGTGGCGGCTGGGCCCCAGGCGGAGAGTTCCTTGGCGCACGTCCTTCCGCAGCCAAGGATCGCAGGGCATCATTCTTTGCCTCCTGTAGCCTCCTCCTCCTACTCGGCTTCCTCCTCCTCCTCTGCTTCCACCAGCTCATCCAGTCAGCCACACACCTTCACCACCAACTTCAGCACAGCCCGGGGTAAACGTCAGCAGGCCATTCGAAACTCATATGCTTGGGGGACAGGCCCCACACCGCGCAGGAGTTGTGGTGGGGTATTGAACAACAGACCGACCAGTGGTTGCTACCGGTGGGCCTCAAGCCCGGCCTGGTGGTGTGCGATAATGGGCGAAATCTCGTGGCAGCTCTGGGACTAGCCGGTTTGACGCACATCCCTTGCCTGGCGCATGTGCTGAATTTGGTGGTGCAAAAGTTCATTCACAACTACCCAGACATGTCAGAGCTGCTGCATAAAGTGCGGGCCATCTGTGCGCGCTTCCGGCGTTCACATCCTGCCGCTGCTCGCCTGTCAGCGCTACAGCGGAACTTCGGCCTTCCCGCTCACCGCCTAATATGCGACGTGCCCACCCGGTGGAACTCCACCTTGCACATGCTGGAGAGACTGTGCGAGCAGCAGCAGGCCATAGTGGAGTTCCAGCTGCAGCACGCACGGGTCAGTCGCACTGCGGAACAGCACCACTTCACCACCAATGATTGGGCCTCCATGCGAGACCTGTGTGCCCTGTTGCGCTGTTTAGAGTACGCCACCAACATGGCCAGTGGCGATGCCACTGTTATCAGCGTGACGATACCAATTCTATGTCTCCTAGAGAAAACGCTTAGGGCGATGATAGAAGAGGAGGTGGGCCAGGGCCAGGAGGAGGAGGAGGAGGATGACGGGTCGTTTTTAGCACTTTCAGGCCAGTCTGTTAGAAGTGGCTCAGAGGGAGGTTTTTGCAACAGCAGAGGGCAGGTACAAATGTGGCCAGCCAGGGACCACTACTGGAGGACGAGGAGGATGAGGAGGAGGTGGAGGAGGATGAGGATGAAGCAGGTTCACAGCGGGGTGGCACCCAGCACAGCGCAGGCACATCCCTGGTGCGTGGCTGGGGGGATACAGAGGATGATGACGATACGCCTCCCACAGAGGACAGCTTGTCCTTACCTCTGGGGAGCCTGGCACATCATGAGCGATTACATGCTGCAGTGCCTGAGCAACGACAGCAGAGTTGCCCACATTTTAACGTGTGCTGACTACTGGGTGGCCACCCTGCTGGATCCACGGTACAAAGACAATGTGCCCACTTTACTTCCTGCACTGGAGCATGATAGGAAGATGCGCGAGTACAAGCGCACGCTGGTAGACGCGCTCCTGAGAGCATTCCCAACTGTCACAGGAGAACAGGTGGAAGGCCAAGGCAGAGGAGGACCTAGAGGTCGCCCACGCAGCAGTGTCACGGCCAGCTCCTCTGAGGGCAGGGTTAGCATGGCAGAAATGTGGAAAAGTTTTGTCTCCACGCCACAGCTAACTGCCCCACCACCTGATACGGAATGTGTTAGCAGGAGGCAACATTTCACTAACATGGTTGAACAGTACGTCTGCACACAACTCCACGTACTGACGGATGGTTCGGCCCCATTCAAATTCTGGGTTTCCAAATTGTCCACGTGGCCAGAATTAGCATGTTATGCCTTGGAGGTGCTGTCCTGTCCGCAGCCAACGTGGACA
Organism: Bufotes viridis; assembly: GCA_033119425.1. NCBI lineage: Eukaryota > Metazoa > Chordata > Amphibia > Anura > Bufonidae > Bufotes > Bufotes viridis. The sequence goes on from CM065590.1 coordinate 455,208,649, forward strand.
AGCTGACGTTTATAAAAATGAACCAGGCATGGATCCCACAAGACCTGACCCTCCCTTGTGCAGAGTAGTCCTTAATAACTGCCTTAAACCATGTTGTCTTGTACTCCTGGCCACTTCTTCATTGAAAATTCAATTTTTGAAATTAAGTAGGATCTTGGGGTGCAACCCAGATTTGAATGAACCTTCCCTCTGTCTGGGTGCCGGGGCCAAAGTACATGAAGGTGTCCTTCTCCTGTGCTGGGTGATATGAATGTTATACTTGTGCTGTCTGACATGTCTCCTTTGTTGTGGGTGCAGGGGGCCAAAGTCACTGAAAGCGGCCTTCTCCTGTGGTGGGTGATCGAAATGCCTGATTCTCTGCTGTGGGACCTTTCTCCTCTTTCTGGGTGCAGGGGTCAAAGAAACAAAAGGTGGCCTACGCCAGTGGTGGTTGACATGATGCCTGATTCTCTGCTGTGGGACCTCTCTCCTCCGTGTGGCTGCAGGGGTCAAGGTCTCTAAAAGTGCCCTTCTCCTGTGGTGGTTGATGTAAAACTGATGCTTGTGCTATCTGACCTGTCTCCTCTGTGTCGGTGCTAAGGCCTAAGTCACTGAAAGCGGCCTTCTCCTGTGCTGGCTGATATAAATGCCTGAATCTCTGCTGTGGGACCTCTCTCCTCCGTGTGGCTGCAGGGGTCAAAGTCTCTAAAAGTGCGCTCCTCCTGTGGTGGTTGATGTAAAACTGATGCTTGTGCTATCTGACCTGTCTCCTCTGTGTCGGTGCTAAGGCCTAAGTCACTGAAAGTGGCCTTCTCCTGTGCTGGCTGATATAAATGCCTGAATCTCTGCTGTGGGACCTCTCTCCTCCGTGTGGCTGCAGGGGTCAAAGTCTCTAAAAGTGCCCTTCTCCTGTGGTGGTTGATGTAAAACTGATGCTTGTGCTATCTGACCTGTCTCCTCTGTCTCGTTGCTAAGGCCTAACTCACTGAAAGTGGCCTTGTCATGTGCTGGGTGATATAAATGTGATACAAGTGCCATCTGACATGGTTGAAGCTATCAAATTAACTAAAGGTGGCCGACTCCTGTAGTGGGTGATCAGTAAAACTGATGCTTGTGCTATCTGACCTGTCTCCTCTGTCTCGTTGCTAAGGCCTAACTCACTGAAAGTGGCCTTGTCATGTGCTGGGTGATATAAATGTTATACTTGTGCCATCTGACATGGTTGCCGGGGTCCCATTAAATGATGGCCTACTCCTGTGGTGGGTGATCTAAATGCCTGATTCTCTGCTGTGAAAACCTCTCTCCTCTGTCTGGGTGCAGGGGTCAAAATCTCTAAAAGTGGCCTTCTCTTGTGCTGGGTGATGTAAAACTGATGCTTGTGCCATCTTACATGGTTGCCGGGGTCCCATTAAATGATGGCCTACTCCTGTGGTGGGTGATCTAAATGCCTGATTCTCTGCTGTGAAAACCTCTCTCCTCCGTCTGGGTGCAGGGGTCAAAATCTCTAAAAGTGGCCTTCTCTTGTGCTGGGTGATGTAAAACTGATGCTTGTACCATCTGACATGGGTGCAGGGGTCAAATTAACTAAATGGTGGCCTACTCCTGTGGTGGGTGATATGAGGCCTTAATATGTGCTGTGAAAACCTCTCTCCTCCGTCTGGGTGCAGGGGTCAAAGTCTCTAAAAGTGGCCTTCTCTTGTGCTGGGTGATGTAAAACTGATGCTTGTGCCATCTGACATGGTTGCTAGGGTCCCATTAAATGATGCCCTACTCCTGTGGTGGGTGATCTAAATGCCTGATTCTCTGCTGTGAAAACCTCTCTCCTCCGTCTGGGTGCAGGAGTCAAAGTCTCTAAAAGTGGCCTTCTCTTGTGCTGGGTGATGTAAAACTGATGCTTGTGCCATCTGACATGGTTGCCGGGGTCCCATTAAATAATGGCCTACTCCTGTGGTAGGTGATCTAAATGCCTGATTCTCTGCTGTGAAACCTCTCTCCTCCGTCTGGGTGCAGGGGTCAAAGTCTCTCAAAGTCGCCTTCTCCTGTGCTGGGTGATGTAAAACTGATGCTTGTGCCATCTGACATGGTTGCCGGGGTCCCATTAAATGGTGGCCTACTCCTGTGGTGGGTGATCTAAATGCCTGATTCTCTGCTGTGAAACCTCTCTCCTCCGTCTGGGTGCAGGGTCAAAGTCTCTAAAAGTGGCCTTCTCTTGTGCTGGGTGATGTAAAACTGATGCTTGTACCATCTGACATGGGTGCAGGGGTCAAATTAACTAAATGGTGGCCTACTCCTGTGGTGGGTGATATGATGCCTGAATATGTGCTGTGGGGCCTCTCTCCTCTTTCTGGGTGCAGGGGTCAAAGTAACTAAAAGTGGCCTTCTCCTGTGCTGGATGGTATAAATGTAATGCTTGTGCTATCTGACATGTCTCCTCTGTCTGGGTGCTAAGGCCTAAGTCACTGAAAGTGGCCTTCTCCTGTGGTGGTTGATATGACGCCAGATTCTCTGCTGTGGGACCTCTATTCTTTGTCTGGATGCTGGGGTCGAAATAATAGTAAGCGACCTTCTCCATTGGTGGGTGATTTGAAGCCTGATTCTGTGTTATGGGACCTAACTCCAATTAATATTGGTTCATTTTTATTTATTTTATGTTAAGTCATCATTTCCCTATCTACATTTGTTTGCAGGGGATTTACCTACATTTTGCTGCCTTTTGCAGCCCTCTAGCCCTTTCCGGGAGTCTTTTACAGCCTTTTTAGTGCCCAAAAGTTCGGGTCCCCATTGACTTCTATGGGGTTCGGGTTGGGGATGAAGTTCAGGTTGAGTTCGGATCACGAACCCGGACATTTTCCGGAAGTTCGGCCGAACCTCTCGAACCCGAACATCCAGGTGTTCGCTCAACTCTACTAATAAGCCCTTTTTTCTTTTACCCCACGAATACACGCCAAAAAGAAGCTTTAGAACATGTAACTGCGGCCGTGAACGGCAAATAATATTTTTTTTTTGCCACTAATACAGGCCAAAAAGGGCTGTCATTTTCCCTCTTCAATACACAACAGCTAATAAGCCCTTTTTCTTTTTCCCCACTAATACACGCCAAAAAGGGCTTTAGAACATATAATTGCGGCCGTGAACAGCTAATTATACTTTTTTTTGCCACTAATACACGCCAAAAAGGGCTTTCATTTTCTCACTTCACCACACAATGACTAATAGGCCCTTTTTTTCCCCCCTACTAATACACGCCAAACAGAGGCTTTAGAACATATAACTGCGGCCGTGAACGGCAAATAATATTTTTTTTGCCACTAATACACGCCAAAAAGGGCTGTAATTTTCTAACTTCAACACACAATGGCTAGTAAGCCCCTCCCCCCCACACTAATACACGACAAAAAAAGGCTTTAGAACATATATATGTAACCACACCACACAAGAGCTAAGAAGACCCCAATAACAAGAACGGTTTGCTGGAATTATGGCTGTTTTGATCCGCAGTCAGTGCATCAAGGTGTAATAACATTGTTCCTATTACCCAGGCTGTAAACACTCCTATTGAACCCTGTTCTGCTTCAATACTGTGGAATAATTCCTCCCTATCCTTTCCCTACACTTGCGACCCCTGTGACCCCTATATGTATGCCACTGGCTGGATGGCTGCTGATTGGCTGCATGCATGGCATTGTGGGTGATCCCTCGTTCCCAGAGTTGTTTGCTCCATGTCCTAACATGTACAGCAGCCATTTTAGGAAAAAATATGATTAATTACCACGAAGCGTGAGGAAATTCAGATTCGGTGCAAATATAATAATACCTGAAATTCAGATCGAATTCCCCTTCGTCAGCTTCGATTCGCTCATCTCTAGTCATCACTGATGTGGTCATGCATCATCCTGTGCGAGACTTTGCGTGGTTTCTGCAATGGAGATGGCCATGATGGCCTCTTCGCCTGCAAATTAATCAGGTATGTTTTTTTTATCTCCATTTCAGGAAAAATTTAATAGTTACCACGAAGCACGAGGAAATTCTGCTTCACTGCTAATCAAGTCTTCCCTGAAATTTAGGTCAAAGTCAATTCGTTTGGCTTTGATTCGCTCAACACTCAAGCGATCTTAAAATTTAATGTTATTCCTTGTTGCTCTAAATATACCCACACCCAATAATGAGGTGTTAGTGACTTGATCAATAATTCATTTAGGGAGAAGGAACCCTCTATCTATGTATTATTTTGGCAGTTTTGTGTTAGCCAAAACTTCAGAAGAGATGGACTCAGGGCCGGACTGGGTATGAAAACCAGCCCTGGAAAAACTTACATACCAGCCCCATAGCATTGCGTAATTATACCAGCACAACGTCATTTAAAGTTTTTAATAAACAGGTTCCCTACTCAACGGCGGACGCTCGGTGTCACAACACATATATATCCAACACACATACACATAAATACACCATATACATGTTACACATACATAAATACACTATATATACAGTCCCAAGGAATATGGCCCAGTTCTCTAAGTCACCTCCTCCCCCCGCATTTTGCTGTACTTGCTATACAGCAGCACATACCTCTCACATCCAGGGCCTCCAGGTGACGTCTCCTCCGATGTGGATCTTCTCATCATCTTCTCCATTTCGTCCAGTCACTTCTTTCAGCCGCTCCTCGTCTCTGTACAGTTTGACACACGGACATCTTAGGTTCTTCACTTTTCTATCATCATCCCCCAACCTGGAGCCCCCACAGTGTTATCCTGCTGCTCACTATGCTCCCCAATACCCCCAAATACTACCCTGAAGAAATAATAGTGCCCCCCATAGTAATAGTGCTCCTCATAGTCCCACCAATAGTAATGTCCTTCTAGAATGCCCACATTAGTAATACTGCCCCACATTAAGTTTTTGCCCCCTCACTGCCTCACATTAAGTAATTTGCCCCCACACTGCCCCACATTATGTAATTTGCCCCCACACTGCCCCACATTATGTTGTTTGCCCCCACACTGCCCTCCATTATATAATTTGCCCACCACACTGCCCCCCACTAAGTAATTTGCCCCCCACAAGTTAATTTTGCCCCACACAAGTTAATTTAGCCCCAGACATCCCTCCATTATGTAGTTTGCCCCCACACTAAGTAATTTTGCCCGCCACACTGCCCCCACTGACTAATTTGCCCCCCACAAGTTAATTTTGCCCCACACAAGTTAATTTTCCCCTAGACAGCCCTCCATTATGTAATTTGCCCCCACTAAGTAATTTTACCACCACACGGCCCTCCATGTAGTTTGACTGCCAAGCTGCCCCCGAGTTAATTTTGCCCCAGACAGAGACAGCCTGCCATTATTGTCTCCCCACCCCCAAGTTAATTTTGCCCCCAGACAGAGACAGCCCTCCATTATTGTCCCCCCACCCCCAAGTTAATTTTGCCCCCAGGGCCCAGACAGAGACAGCCCTCCATTATTGTCCCCCACCCCCAAGTTAATTTTGCCCCTAGACAGAGACAGCCCTCCATTATTGTCCCCCCACCCCCAAGTTAATTTTGCCCCCAGACAGAGACAGCCCTCCATTATTGTCCCCCCACCCCCAAGTTAATTTTGCCCCCAGACAGAGACAGCCCTCCATTATTGTCCCCCCCAAGTTAATTTTGCCCCAGGGCCCAGACAGAGACAGCCCTCCATTATTGTCCCCCCGTACTTGTGTCGCTGATCCTGTACACTGCCAGCTCGCTCCCGGCACCATCAGGCTTTCCACTGCACGTCCTGTGCAGCCTCAGCCTGCGCTCGGCAATCTCCCTTGTTCACTGCAGCAGTGACAGAGGGAGATCGCCGAGAGCAGGCTGAGAGGTTGCGCTGCACAGGACGTGCAGTGGAAAGCCTTCCTGAATCCTGACAGTGCCACACAGATCAGCTGAGTGGCCGGGCGGCCGCAGCCCGCAGGGCACATGTTAAAGCGGCCCCAGCCGCCCCAGGGTCGGCGGCCTACCGGGAAATTTCCCGGGATCCCGGTAGGCCAGTCCGGCCCTGGATGGACTTAGGGGTTCTGATTTCAGACAGCTTTAAAATGAGTGCACAATGTGGGAAGGTGACTGGGAAAGCAAGTCAGATGCTTGGCTGTATAGCTGGAGTTATAACAAGCAGGAAGAGGGAGATTGTAATCCTGCTGTATAGAATGCAAGTCCATATCTTGAATACTGTGTCCAGTTCTGGAAACCTCACCTACAAAAAGATATAGGTAAAATGGAACAGGTGCAAAAGCAGGCTAAAAATGGTGGAGGGTCTATAGCATAAAACATATCAGGAGAGATTTAAAGAACCTAAAAGGGTTGTGCAACAATGGGGAGGGGGGGGGTTGGCAAACTCCCCCACTTTTCCAAACCTGAGAATGAAAGATTACTTGCATGCTTCCTAGCCCTGGCTCTGTGCTCCTTCTCCACCAGGCCTGTGATGCTCCACTGAGCTCAGCCTATGTCAACATCCAATTTGACATCGCCACAATCAATAATTGGCTATGACGGTGACCGGTTGCCCACATATCATGACAAATGGTCACATGATGGAAGGAGATCTGGATGTTGACACTGAGGGAGCCCAGCGGAGCATCGCAGGCCTAGAGGAGAAGGAGCAGGGAGCTGGCACTGGGAATCAGGTAAGTAATCCTTTCTTTATAGGTTCGGCCAAGTAAAGGCCCCCCTTTATCTCCACATTTTTCCACAACCCTTTTAACCTGTATAGCTGTCGTGCTTCAGGATGGGAGGGAAACCCACACTGAACGTAGGAGGGAAAGGGGTGAGGGGAAAAAGCCTGGAAACTATGGAAAGGAGTAAGTCACCTCCTACAGAAACCCTAATCAAAGTCGTGACTGACTGCAAGTATGAACTAAAAAAGATCAAAAGGTGGATCCAGCACTACCAAGTCCAGATGAATGATGGGTGCTCGTCTGACAGGGGTGGTAAAAAGTCCCTGCATCCATAAACAACATGGAGAGTTCAGAAAACAAAAAAGGTGGAGACAGCACTTTTTTTTATTTTTTTTTCCAAATGCAGATTGATTTTAATCCAGGTGCAACGTTTCGGCTTAAAAGTTAGCCTTTTTCAAGCATACATATACAAAGCATATTGCAGGAATTTATAGTGTGTACAAGGTTGAAGTGACGTCCCCTTGGAATTTCAGGGGGCATGTCAATGTTAACCAGAGACAACACTGATTCTGTAACTGGTGTGATCATATTATTCATAAGTCAAACATAAATAGTGGTGGTCAATGTGGGCAAAAGTACCTATGTTCCTTGAGGCTGGGGGCCCGCTCGTTGTGGTGAGACAACGCTCGGTATGTCAGTGGAACGCATCTGCGTTCCACAGTAGTACTTCCGATGGGCACAATTTCCAGGCGCCTTCTGTAACATCCGGTCTTTGGAGCGCATGATGCGTTCCACCTGCCACGATGTCATATCCTGTGTGGGAGTGTGAGTGACGCCCCTTCCTGCTATCGTCCCTCCACGTCACTATGTGTGTGGAACGCAAGCTGCGTTCCATCAACACTTCACGTCATTTGTGGTATCGGGACCAGGCTATATTATATGTCAATGTAACTTTTGAAATATTCTGCGCTTTTGTATGGGGGCAAAATTAACCACCAGGAGATATAATTGTACATTAAATGTATACGATAATAAGAAGTACAAATTGGAGCATATATAAACAAGACAGCATGACGATCTTCATGCAAAATAAAATCCATCCATACTCCTAGAGCCATATAATCATCCTGACATACCGGTCAAACATGACCTTGGTTGTATAGTGACATATCAAGGGGTCCCATGTCCAAATAGGAACAGGGATTGCCATTTTACCTACGGGATGTGGCTCTCCGGTGGAGATGGAGTGATTAGATATAAATTACTCTGCTGTAAACGTATTATACATCACGTATCTTACACATCCACCACAAATGTAGTGACATAAAGAGAATAAAGTCTGTGCTGTCCGTGAAAAGTGTACCTAAAAAAATTTAAAATAAGTTAGTTTACAGAGAAAAATCAGGTCCCATAATGAAAAATCATAGAAATGGGGTAAGCGCATAATCAATGTTCAAGCCTCTAGGGGCTAAAGTGTCCAGTTCATGAATCCATTCCAGTTCTCGTTGTTTCAATAAACGTTCCCGATCACCGCCCCTTCGCTGTTTGGGAATGTGGTCAATGATCTTGAACCTTAATTGGCTAATATTGTGATTGTGCTCAACAAAATGTTTGGGGACTGGTTGTTCAATAACCTGTTTGTGAATCCTAGATTTGTGGGTGTTAATGCGTTCCCTACACTCCATGGTGGTTTCTCCTACATACAGGAGTCCACACGGCCACTGTAGGGTGTAGATGACATGTGTGGATTGACAGGATGTGTGAAGTCTGGTCCCTTAGACATGGCGTTGCAGTTGCTGCAATTCAAGCAAGGATAACAGCCTGTCCTCCGTGAAGTCAGGTAAGTTTGTGATAATTTCCTATCAGGGCCGCTATCTGATCTAATAAGATGGTCCTTGAGATTCTTACATCTCTTATACGCCATCATCGGTGGTTCTCTGAAAGATTCAATATCAGGGTGTCCTCTTTGTATGATGTCCCAGTTTTTTCTGATGATCTGTCCTATTGATCTACTCCATTCCCCGTACGTATGTACAAATGGAATTCTAACTGATTTATTTTTGGGTTGTTGTTGTAGGAGCGTCTGACGTGATATCTCTTGTACTGTCTCTACATGTTTCTGTAACATAGGTGTTGGATAGCCACGTGCAGTAAATTTGTTTGCCATTTCCTTCATCCGTCTCTCGCATAGCGTATCATCATTAACTATGCGTCGCACTCTCATCAATTGAGATCTGGGTAATGTGTCAACCATGGTTTGTGGGTGAAAACTGTCATACCTCAGTAAATTATTTCTGTCTGTGGCTTTAACAAATAGGTCAGTGCTTATTGTATTTTGCTCAGTTTTTTTGACTAGGACCTCTAGGAACTGCAATTCAGTTGCTGAATTAACCATGGTAAATTGTAGCTCGTTGTCCACCCTGTTTAAATCAGACAGAAATTAATGCAATGTCCCAATGTCGCCTTCCCAAATGGTGAAAATATCGGCTATATAACGCCACCAACATAGTGTATGGGTAAATAGACTGTTCGTGTAAATGTTTTCTTCTTCAAAATTATTCATAAAAATATTAGCATACGTCGGTGCGACATTAGAACCCATCGCGGTCCCACGTCGTTGCATATAGTGTCTGTCGCCAAATAGGAAATAATTTTTAGTTAGTACAATCTCTAAAATCTTTTGGATGAAACTCTTTGTGTCTTCACTAAAAGTGGAACCCTCCAGGCATTTGCGGACTGCTTCAAGTCCTTTATGGTGTGAGATGGACGTATATAGGCTCACTACGTTAAATGAAACTAATATGGATGTTTCCTTTATCTGGATTGTCTATAGTTTGTTTAAAAAGGCCGTAGTGTCCTGTACGTAGGATTTGCCCTGAGTGGCAAAAGTCCTAAGTACCTTGTCCAAAAAGATAGCTAGAGGGGATAGTAGAGAGTCATTAGCCGATATTATGAGTCGTCCGGGGGGGGGGGGTCAACAAGTCGTTTATGAATTTTCGGTAGACAGTATATTACAGGCGTCACAGGATGAGACACTGTAAGATATTCATATAAATCCTGATCAATTATGTTGTTAGAGAGGGCGTCGCGTAAGATGGTCTGTATGTCTGTCATGATCGCAAATTTTGGGTCATTTTGTAGTGGGGTATAAACTTCCCTGTCAATTAGTTGTCTTTCAATCTCATTAAGGTAGTCTTTGGTGTTTTGTAGAACTACCGCTCCACCCTTATCAGCCATTTTAATCGTAATGCCTTTCTTGTGTTTCAGATCCTGTAAGGCCTTTTCTTCCTCCCTAGGTAAGTTTCTCCATGTGATATGCTGAGTTTGTGTACCTTTAAGGTGGATGATCTGCTCAGTGACTACCTGTATGTATGTTTCCACACTATGATCTATTGTGGGTGGTGAATATGTTCTTTTTTTCTTAAGGCCACATTCCTTAAGGGTAAGTGTGCATACAGGTGTGTCGTCCTTAATGGGACGAGAGTCCACTGTTAATTTGTTCGCAAAATGTGCTTTGAGTTTGAGTGTTCGGAAAAACTTCTTAAGTTCAATGTCAAGTGTGAACCAGTTCATTTTGCAAAAAGGGATAAAGGACATACCTCTGTTAAGTAGAGCAGTTTCAGCTGTAGAGGGGGTCTGAGATGAAATGTTCACCACTAGGTCCTCTTTTTCTCCCTCGCTGGGTAGCGGCGAAATGGTGGTTTCCTCTGGTTGCCTGTCGTGTTGGTTGCGTTTGTGGTGCTTCCGGCCCCCTCTCCTCCAGGGGCGACGTCTCTCCGTCCTGTTGCCTCTTCCGTCTCTAAAAAAGATGGTGTTTCTGATGAATCCGAGTCTCCTGTCGCTGTGCCTTTGTCTTTTGGTCCTCTTCTTCCCATTCTTCTTCTGTATGGTTATTCCTTCTGTTGCCAACGATAGATGTTTCCTTGGGCGTAGTCCTCGGTATCCTGATACCATTTTTTTCTTTTGGTTTCTTATGTGTCGGTACGGTGTTTGTTCAAATGAGGTTGAATTTTTTCTTTGAATTTGTTCAACTCCATAGGTGTGAAGTTGGAGGCTAGTTGTACTTCGATATCTTGTATCTTTGATGCACATTTTTGTATTTCTTCTTGTAAGAATTCTATATTCAGGAGTATTAGATCCAGGGAATATTTATTCGATATTTGTTCAAATAGGGCACAGAAGGCTTGGTTATCAGGGAATAAGGTTGGTCGGAGTCGTGATCTTAATCCTCTCGGTAACTGTTGCGTTTTATGATATTCAATGAGGGTGTCCTCATGCAGTTGTAATGAAATTAAGCGTTTAGATTCGGCTTCCCATTTCTTCTCCAGTAAATCTCTAGATGGACTGGATAGGACTGTAGTTTGACTATGATGGGTTCCTATAATCCTCTGTGCATCCTCAGCCGTATATGCGAAGGTTCCAGACGTATTTATATTGGTCATTCTGTGTATCTTCAAGACAATTTTCTTTGTGGGTGCCCGTATCCTTTTACCAAAGTCTTCAAAAGATCAAAAGGTGGATCCAGCACTACCAAGTCCAGATGAATGATGGGTGCTCATCTCACAGGGGTGGTAAAAAGTCCCTGCATCCATAAACAACATGGAGAGTTCAGAAAACAAAAAAGGTGGAGACTCCACCTTTTTTGTTTTCTGAACTCTCCATGCAAGTATGAACTGACTCCAGAGGTAGGTAAGTTCATACACAGGAATCTAAAGTCCTAACTCACCCTGTAGGACCCTGGTACTAATGTCAGGACAAGAGACAACCTGTTCCTCCAAACGGTAGGACGAACAGGAGTCTCCCTCAAGCCTAAACACAAATGACAGGGAAAAGAGCAACACAAGAAACCCCAAACAAAAAACAAAAGGGGAAGAAGACACTTAAGTTCAATTGGCTATGGAACCACAGGAATTCCGCCGAGAACCAAACACCTGCAATCCACAACAAGACTGAAGCTACAAACCGCACAGCATGGTGGGAGAAGCCACAATAAATAGGGAAGGTTAAATTACCTCATAAGCAACACCTGAAGCAAGGGGTGTGGCCATTACGAGAAATAACACAGACACAAATTGATCCACAAGGAACCTGTCAGATCAAACCATGTGTTGCCAGTCTCACTGATCTACTGCCACCTGTCATGGGAAAGTCTGTAACAATAGCCTTGAGAAAAGAAGGGGAAGGGGCAACATGATAGAAAACTTTAAGTAAGTTAAAAGTATAAATAAGGGTCAGGAGGGAAGTGTTTTTAATTAAGAAAAAAAAAACTTAACACAAGAAAAAGGGGACACAATTAGTGCTGAGCAAGCATGCTCTGCCAAACACCTGTTCGGCTCGGGCATCGCGATGCTCGGCACTCGGCGGTGTTCGGCCGAACACCCCGTGTGCTCAAGCCCGGTGCTCGAGTCTCCTCCCCTATTAGATGTCTCAGGTAGTCAACTGTCTGTCCAAGCAACAAAGCATGAGGGGAAACACATTCTTTGTATCTGAATAACATTCTGAAGAAAAGGTACAGCTCAGCCTTTTTATAATATCTATTTTTATGGACGATGCTGGTATAACCTGGCCATCTCCTGTATATAATTATATAGTTACGGCTGGTATAAGTTAGACATCTTCTTGTATATATGTAGTGAAGTGATATAGACCATGCTGGTATTTCAGTGGTGTTTCCATCAATTTCTGTCCTTTTCCTGTGAACCAGACACCCTCCCCTCTTCAGAGCAGGGGGTTTAATGCTCTGGTTCTCGAATTGACTTCCATTGTGCTCGGGTGCTCTCGATGTGTTCGGCCCGAGGACCCAAGCACCCGAGCACTTTGGTGCTTGATCAACACTAGACACAATATAAAATTATTTGGGGAAAGATCAATATTAGGAAAAAATATTTTTACACCAAAAGAGTAGTTCAGCTTTGGAACAAACTATCAGCAGATGTGATTGGGAAGTCAACAGCAAGTAAATTTAAACCTTCCAGGGATAAATCTATCCAAAGATAAGTAATATAATGGCACACTAGGTGGACCATGTGTCTTTTTCTACTGTCAATCTTCTATGTTTCTATGTAAAAGAAAAAAACATTTTCACTTAGCATTTTTTTTTTTGTAGGAAAACTACAGCATGAACCTTTTGCTCTGATAAGACTCATAAAACACTGCCAGCCCCCAGCTTCATGCTCAAACTTTAACTGGCAGAAAGGGTTGATATGAAGAAGGACTGATTAGCATTTTGGCTGGGATGATTGCATACCAACTGCACTGATTAGCATGCTAAATGACCTGATTAAGCAACATGATCAGAATTCAAATACCCACTAAGTCTTGGGCAAACAGAGCCTAGGGCATGGCAGGTACAGGTATCAGCACATAGTTAAAAGCTGCATCTTATTCAATAATTTATGTATAGGTTCATTTTTTTTATAGCCTGTTCTTACTGTACAAGAAAAGATTCTCTTATCTACAAGAATGAACCTTTATTCGTTTACTTCATTATGTCCTAGTTTGATACCCTTCTCATAAATATATATATTATACAACTTGTAAGGACCGTAAATTACTTTCCATGGCTCCTGTCACTCTTAATTAACAAATTTGGCCCAGAATGTTTACCAGAGAAACAAGACTGAAAAAAGATTGAGTTTTTGTCTCCCAGAGGAGTTGGCCCATTGCCCCTTCACTAATCAGAACTGCCACCAGCATTCCCTACTTCTTGTACAGTCTGTACACAGATGCTGCTCAAGTAAAGCAGACAATATGAGGCAATGAATAGAATGGAAATGGTTAGCCTCTCACCAGTTATTTGCATACTCAAATTAGTATCTTCATTTTAATGTATAAATGAACTTACAGCACTGACATTCATGCTGGAGATGTGCAAGATTGTTTCAAAGAAGAAAAATATGAGTCTAATTAAATGAGAACTATACCATATTATAAGTAATTCTATTCATTTACAATCCAGTGATCACTAAACAAACATTAGCAGACTGGGAAAAAGATAATGAAGCTTCAACAAATATTACTGGAATATGTTTTAAATTTCACTCACAGATTTCAGACAGACACTGTTATAGGGGTTTTTCTGGAGTCCAAAATTGATGACCTATCCTCAATATCTGATAGGTGGGGGTCTGACTCCTGATAACCCTGCCTATCAATTGTTTAAAGAGACCATGGCACTCCAGTGATTGATGAGGCTTCCTAGCAGCACACCATGCACAGCACAATACATCGTATCGCAATTATGATTGATATTGCAGCCCAGAAATATTTACTTAAATGGGATAAAACTGCAAAGAGGTCCTGTGGCTGATGTACGTGACATCACTGGCCTAGGATGAGGCCTCTTTAAACAACTGATCAGCAGGGGGTTCCTGGAGTGCAACCCCCATGAACAGATCTGAATGAACTATCCTAAGCATAGGTTATCAATATTCTACTCCTGGAAAAACTTTTAAATAATATTTAATAAATATTAGCATGGAATTGGGTTAATCATATTTATTAAAGGATAACAATAAGCATACTTGCAAACTCTCCAAGCAGATAAAAAAGTATACAGGCGGCACCCACCAATCGGTGATTGGTGAATGCCTCCTGTATACTTTCTTATCTGCTTGGATTGTTGTTTAACTGTGGGCTGAGCACGGCCAGTTTTAGAAACTAGTACCCTGTATGCGGATGTGACATTACTGGTTGGCAAAAGAAGTTATGCGCAGTGCCACTCAAACTGTTTTCTAATACATGTAGATACTTGTCAACTATCCCAGAATGTCATGGAGGATCACAAAAAACTGTGGGGGAGATTAGCAGTGGGCTGATTGCTCAGCTGGTCTATTACTATGAGCTGTTTCTGACTAATGGACTGCTGAGTCACGGACTTATCAGGTTCTGATCCAGGGATTAAACATTCTATTTAAACCACTTCCTAGCGATACACCAGGGAAAGTGATCGTCTTGTTCCTGTGCTTATTGAATTGCTCATTACTCTGACCCCAGCTTGCCTTTTGATTAGTGTTGAGCGAACAGTTCAAGAATAGGGAGAATTTTGGGGTGTCCGGGACCCGGACCCGAACCCGGACATTTTCAAAAAAGTTCGGGTTCGGTGTTCGTCGATTACTTCCCGCTTTCTGAAGGGCTGCACAGCAGCCAATCAGCTAGCGTTTTACTTCTTGCCCTAAGAGCCCATCACAGCCATGCCTACTAATGGCATGGCTGTGATTGGCCAAGTGCAGCATGTGACCCAGCCTCTATTTAAGCTGGAGTCACGTAGCGCCGCACGTCACACTGCTCTGATTAGTTTAGGGAGAGGACGCAGCTTCTGTCAGGGCGAGATTAGGCAGGTTAAAGTCAGCAACAGCACCTAATGAACGGATCAATTTACAGCTGAGAATCATTGAACTTCTGCTAGTTACTTGCTCGCTGGTTTTTAGGCTGCACAGAGCGTTTTTCTGTCACTTATTTTCTTGGTTGATCGGCGGCCATTTTGTGACTTGTGGTGCGCCAGAAGAAGCTGCCACCAAGTCCATCAATCCATCAATACTATTTTTTTTTTTTGCTATATCCTACATCAGGGGCTTGGCTGTGCTAATTGTCACCCCTAGAAACTCAGGAAAGAAATTTCTATATTTTATTAAGGGGTTAAATACAATTGCCCAAATACCAATCCCCTAAATCTGGTGTTCCAGCTTTGGTTAGACAAGTATAATACTGTCTGCTGTCTGGCAAAGGATAGATTATTTTCTGGGATTAAATTCAATTGCCAAAATAGCAATACCATAAATCAGTGGTTTCAGCTGTGGCTGGCAAAATAGAATAGTGTCCGAGGTAACGCACACACGTACAGACGCACGTACACGATTCTTGAATAGTTGTATTATTGCGATAATAAAACTAACAGTGTAAAGTTGACTGTATTACTCTAAGTTATATTCGTGTACGAATGTAACTTCTATTACAGCACACCAATACTAAAACTGACTAAGAGACAGCTTTAAGTTCTATTCGAACGCGATTGCAACTTTGGAACTTAAAGTGGTGTACGATTTTAAAAGTTGAGTACTAAAAAGTTGGAATCGCAATGCGATTCTTATGTATTTGCTTAATCGCATTGCGAACTTCATCCCGAACGCGAACCCCATAGAAGTCAATGGGGACCCGAACTTTTGGGCACTAAAAAGGCTGTAAAAGACACCCAGAGGGATAATATACCGCAATAAACGCATTGCGATTACAACTTTGAGCTAACGATCACCATGGGAACGCCTCCTCCAATAGAATGTACTGTCGAATCTGAGAATTAAGTTGAAATCGCAATGCGATTATTATATATCTGCTTAATCGCATTGCCGTTTCAACTTAGCATTGCTAAATAATTCCATCCATATTCGTTAACTTACTGTCTGGTTCTTATCTCTGGTTGTCTTCTGACCACTCTCTGTCTCTCATTTGATACTGCATAGCTTGTCTGGTCCTGACCCATTTATGTATGACTCTTGTACTGTGTTTGTGTGTCTTGATTGTGTTTCCGTCTCTGCGGGGGACCGTCTACCAGTTGCGGTCTAGCTATCTAGCGCTTGTAATGCAAGTAGGTAGGGAAAGTGGGCTGGGTTATAGGTTTTCCTGTCCTTGTCTGTTCCTACATATAGTCATAATAGTTAAGTTCTACTTTCTAAGTTTTGTGCTCAGACTGTTGGGAAGTGTTGGTTTTGTCCAAAGACAACTACAAATTATCCAAAGATAAGCTCTATACTAAAGATGAGTGAACTTCTTGAAATTCGTTTCATATTTGATTTGTAAAATTTCTCCAAAAAAGTTCTTCAAAATGATACTCCAACTGGACTGAAAATTTGTATTTTTTTTTTTCATTTTTTTTTTTGCTCCAGGCTACAGGCTCTATCGTAGGGACAGGCTGAACCTCAATGGGGAAGGGGCATCTGTGTTGGGGAGAAAGATGGCTAGAAGTTTGGAGGAATGTTTAAACTAGGGACTGGGGGGAGGATAATTACATTATAGGAAGGGAAGATAGTGCAGATAGAGACCGGGGGCGAGGTAAGAGGACTGGGGGAGGAATGGAAGGAGGAACTAGTATAGTTCTGAAGGAAAAGTGTAGGGTTAAAAATATACATAAACCTCCAAAATGTATGTATACTAATGCCAGAAGCCTGACTAACAAAACAGGGGATCTGGAATTAGTGATGCGTGAGGAGGACTATGACATAGTGGGAATAACGGAGACATGGCTGATGATAACTATGACTGGGCAGTTAATGTACAAGGATACAGTCTGTTTAGAAAGGATCGTCAAAACCGGAGAGGGGGAGGGGTCTGCCGTTATATAAAGTTCTGTCTAAAGCCCACAGTCCGAGAAGATATAAGTGAGGGACATGAACATGTGGAGTCACTGTGGGTAGAAATACATGGAGATAAATTACTAATAGGAGTTTACTATAAACCACCTAATATACCAGAGTCCACAGAAAATCTACTACTAAACAAGATAGACGAGGCGGCAAATCATAATGAGGTGGTTATTATGGGGAACTTCAACTACCCATATATAGACTGGGAAACTGAAACCTGTACATCGCATAAAGGAAACAGTTTTTTGGCAATAACCAAATTTGGAATTTGGAATTATATTTTTTCTTGTGTTTTTCAATTTAATCAAATCAGTATAGAGGTGATCACTACCCCAAAACACTAGGTAGTTCACCAAATCATCTCTGAGTGATTACCTGATATTAAGTGTCAGGCCTCAATCATCCATTTCTATTTATTTCTTTCTCCACAGGTTCCAAATTTTTTGGGCGGTTGTTTAATTTAATTAATCCAACATATAAGTGATCACTAAACCAGTACACAAGGTAGTGCACCAAATCATTATCACTCACAAATAAATTTTAACTTAAATCCGTTTCTCTTAACATCTATCTCCACACAGTGCCAATTTATTATTTTTTTTTTTTTTGGGAGGCGGGGTTGTTGAATATATTTAAATAAGTATATATGTGATTACTATACCAATAAAAAGGATAGCACACAACCTTATATGTGAGTGATAAGCATTTTAGGCCTTAATTCTTTTCCATTTATTTTTCCACACATTTCCATTTGCATTATTTTGATAGATGTTCAATTTATAAAACCAGCATATACATGATCAGTGCACCAATACACAGAGTAGCACGCAATATTATTTGAGAGGCCCAAAAATGTCAGGGCTATGGATGGTTTCCAAACAAAAGACCCAGAGCCAGAATGTGGGCAGTTGCACCACCAACTACATGTCCAGAAATAGTAGTAGTAGTAGTAGTAGTAGAAGGCCATAGTTATCCCTGCTGGCTTTATAAAGGCATAACATTTTCGCTGAGGAGATAGAGGATGAGATTGTGGATTGGATGGCTCTTTCCTCCTCTCAGTCACAGCACTGTTCCATGGAGTCAGGGGTCACAGAATTCCTCGTGGTCCTCCTTCTAGGAGCCCCAGAGAAGGCTTTGAGTGGAGTCCTCTCAGTATTCACTGCCCCTTCCTAGTGGGCCACCTTCCTTTTTCCTAAGAACTGGCAAGAAAACTCAGCCACGCCCTATGGCAAACAGTTTGACAACTTTTGTGTGAGCATTTTTTGTACTGCCCTGAGGAGGAGGTTGAGGAGGAGGCATAACCGTGTGGTTGGTGGTTGTAGTGGCATCTTTAGCAGTGGTATTGGCATTAGGGGCAGAGCCAGTGGTAGTCGGGGCAAATGCAGAGCAGGGGAGGGGGGCCAAAGTGTCAGTCTGATAGAAGCTTCTGGGAGGGTGAGGACTCTGATGATAATTGTGTGCTGGACAGGGCCTGGGAGCCGGATTGGGGTGCTGAGGAGGAGGCAATATCAGAAGAGTTTGATGATAGCAGTAGCATCAATGAAGAGCAGAGGCCACATACTTCCTAAAGAACAGCTAGGGTCACATCTGCTTCAGGATCTGGTAACGCTGGTAATGCTATTGGCTGGTTAGGCCCAAAATGTGCCTAAGCTAAGCTGAGCTCAACTGCCTCCACCTCTGCATGAGTATCTTACATCTGCCCGAAAACAGAAGCATTGCCCTATGCAAGTTGTACAAGAGCAAAATAAGACGTGGGCAGGCAAACACAAACGTAGGCACCATAGCAAAATTCAACCACATGAAACAACATCACCCCATCCCATAGGCAAGCAAAGGTGGCAGCCAGCTACCACAACAGTCGTTCCCTTCTTATACCTGTCTCCACTGTGGCAGCCAGGTTGCATCCACAAGCAGTACAGTGTCTTTCACATAGTCATCTTCCCTTTTCTCTTCTCCCGCTCAGACTCCTATTCCTCCTCTGCTCCATCGTCAACTATCGATAATGGAATGCGTGGCCAGGAAACAACTGTAAACATGCAGCAATCAGCTGGTGCGCAAGCTAAATTCCCAGTTGGCCAAGTTGCTGACAGTGCAGTTGCTGCTTTACCATTTAGTTGAGTCTGCTGCCTTTAGGGAGCTTATAGCATGCACTTAGCCTCACTGGAAGAAACCTAGCCAGAATTATTTCTCCCAAAAACCCATCCATGCATTGTACTCTCACGTAGGCCACTCCCTGTGATTCTCGCTGTGTGGCAAGGTTCACACAATGGTGGACACCTGGAGCCATTCTTACAAGCAGGGAAAGTACATGTCTTTAATTGCCTACTGGGTCAATGTTTTTTACAGGAATGGCGATACAGTACCCCTGCAACAAGGCCAAGTCGTTTTGACCACTCCACAATGGCTCCCACCATTAATCACTTATCCATCTCCTCCTTAATGGACGCTTGTCCATCCCAAACAGCAACAGGGCACAGGGTCGCTTGCACCACCCCTTCTTCCTATCATGTTATATGTCAAGTAGAGATGAGCAAATTTTTCAAAAATTTGATTCGCCTGTTCGCTAAATTTTTTTGGAGAAATTTTGTTCAATCTGAATAAATTTCTTCGAATTGTGTAAAAAAATGGCTATTTCCCGGCTGAACAGAAGCTTTATAGAGTAGAACACTGTGCCTTGCAGCAACACGCATAGTGACTCTGCTCTGGTAGTGAAATAATACTGTGAGTCCGTATGACATGCAGTTGACAGGCATTGCTTTTAGAATCACTGCACACTTCACTTATTTGGGCAGTCAAAGGGCCAAAACTGACCAAATAACTCAAGTATGAACTCAGCCTTATAGGTCGATGTTAGCGCCAAGAAGAAGCGCACTCCTTTTACACCCTCATCAGCTGATTACACATAGATGCCTACAGAATCTGTTCTATTAAATGCTTATACAAGTAGAGCTCCCCCCACCCTCCCTCCACCCTTAGGGTGGAGAGGGTGTCAGCAGTAAGTTTGTGTTGACGTCACTGATTGTTTTGCCCTTCCTCTGATCCATCAGAACAATAACCCACAAAAAATGGATCCTGTCTGTGGAGCTTTTGGCTTTACTAGGTCAGCATTTGGTCAGTAATCCATCAGTATTGCTAATGCCAAAAAAAACTGGAGTGGATCCAAAACAGAGATGACATGTGAATGAAATATTTGCATGTCTTCTGTGTTTTGTACCCACTCCTGCTTTAGGCTACCAAATCATAAGCCAATTCTGATCGGCCCATACAGGCCTTACAGCTGCTACAAAGAGAGGGTATCTGTTGTGTGTCTAGTTTTTCCTTCCTTCTGACAGATCAGAAGAAGGGTCAAATAAATGATGATGTCAGCAAAGCCAAAAAGGATAAATAGTGACCCAGTCATGAAGTGGGAAGGGTGGGAACAGCATGAGAAGTCCGCAGAGTGGCCCTATGACAAAGTGGTGAGGTGGAAGCAGCATGATGAGACTACAAAGTGGCCCAATGTTAGAGTCTGGAGGTGGCGGCAGCATGAGGAGGACACAGAGTTGCACAATTACAGAGTCTTGAGGTGGTGGCAGCATCAATAGAACACAGAATGGCATAATGACAGAATGTGGGTACTATATAAAGCAGGCATCCTCAAACTGCGGCCCTCCAGCTGTTGCAAAACTACAACTCCCAGCATGCCCGAACAGCCTACAGGTATCAGCCTACAGCAGGGAATTGTGGGAGTTGTAGTTTTACAACAGCTGGAGGGCCGCAGTTTGAGGTGCCTGATATAAAGGGTAGGTGGTAGATCTTGAGACACACCCCAAGAGGAAGCGAGGGCGAAACGTACGTTTGGGTGGTGTGTCTCCTGATCGCTGGTTGGTATTTCCCCAGTTGTGTCCATGCATGTGTATGTTTTAGGCTGCTCAGTAGCAATATTGTGTTGGGGACTTGCTGTTAGCACTCCTGGTTGGGGGTATGGGCGCTTGTCCCTATTACAAAGTTAGGCATTGTGCCTTCTGAGATTGATTGTTATTGATGGATGCTGGGTGGGTGAAGGACTTGGGTAGCGTTTGTTACTTAACCATGATGGATATAATTTGATGTTATTGCCCTTGAGTCCTTACCATCCCAGTGTAATCGGGGGACACACATTTTTCCAGATTCTCTCCTGCATAATCTGTCTTTTATGGGTTTTGTTATGTCTATGTAATCATGATATATAATAAAATTTGATATTTTGAATATGTGTTTTCTCAAATTGGTGTTCATTGTTGTATTATCACATATCATTGGCTGTGATTTGTGTAATGTTGGAGTTGCTAGCATCAGAAGAACACAGAGTGGCACAATTATAGAGTCTGGAGGTGGCAGCAACATCATTAACCACAGAGTGGCATAATGACACAGAGCGTGGAGGTGGCAGCAGCATGAGGAGGCCACAGAGTGGCACAATAACGTGTAAAAGCAGGTTGTTTACTGTATAGACAGAAAAACAGGGCGCACCATAGTGTAAAAAACGTTAGGGAATTTGAAATAAACTCCAATTTAGGAGGCTCACCTTATAGGGTTGTGCAAATATAGGCACAGTACAAGGTAGGTATGCAGCCACGGATGCAGATGTCCTCAGATGAGCGTGCCAAGGCCCACACAAAGTATAAAGTGGAAAACAGGAACAGCCCTTGGCGCAAGGAACCAACCAGATGCGGATGATGAATCTTCAGAAATATTTATTGCAAACACACTACGCGTTTCGGGGAATAATTCCCCTTCATCAGGTGAAAAATACTGCATAACAAATGGACAAGCATACTGAGTATATATAACCACAATAATAGTCACATGCAAGTAAGGTCAGAGGGGAGGTGGGCGTTACCCTAAAGTCTCCCAAGACTGTAGGCATAGAAACAAGTTTTCAAACCAATAAATTAAGACTCATGTATATAATCACTGCCCCATTGGGCTTGCAGGCTATCCACATAAATATATTTTATTAGTTAACATACACAATGATCGCTTTACAATTCAGCCCATCGCTAGGGAGGAGAAACTATGTCACCCTGGGTCACATGATCGCTGTTTCGATCATGTGACCTATGATGTAAACTGTTGCCATGGCAACGTGACACTTCCAGGCCAGCATGAAGGGAGACTCGGCACTCGGAAGAGTCGGATGTCACATGATCGCTGTTTCGATCATGTGACCTGTAATGCAAATTGTTCCTAGGCGACATGACGCTTTCAGGCCGGCATGGAGAGGGGCTCGGCCCTCGGAGGAGTCAGATGTCACTCCGCCTCCCCAGCGCTGTCTGTAATGCTGTTGAAAAGTGCGTTAGGTGGCTTTCATCATGGGGAACGATCGCTCCAAGTCCTCCCTAGCGATGGGCTGAATTATGAAGCGATCATTGTGTATGTTAACTAATAAAATACATTTATGTGGATAGCCTGCCCCCAATGGGGCAGTGATTATATACATATGTCTTAATTTATTGGTTTGAACATTTGTTTCTATGCCTACAGTCTGGGGAGACTTTGGGGTAATGCCCACCTCCCCTTTGACCTTACTTTCATGTGACCATTAGTGTGTCTATATATACTCAGTATGTTTGTCCATTTGTTATGCAATATTTTTCACCTGATGAAAGGGATTTATTCCTTGAAATGCGTATTGTGTTTGCAATAAATATTTCTAAAGATTCATCATCTGCATCTGGTCGGTTCCTTGCGCCGAGGGATGTTCCTGTTTTCCACTTTACAGAGTGCCACAATGACAGAGTGTGGAGGTGGCAGCAGCATGAGGAGGCCACAGAGTGGCACAATGACAAAGTGTGGAGGTCACGACAGCATGAGGAGGCCACAGAGTGGCAAGGTAACATAGTGTGGAGGTGGGTTGCAATACCAGTACCCGATTAAGATGGTGGACGAAAGAAGGAGCACTTGGCATCATGTGTGTGGTATCAGGTGTGTAGTAGCATCAGAAAAGTAGCTGAGGCTGGTAGCCAGAAGAAACCGGTCTCTTTTGTCAAAGTGTTGGTGTGGCACCATGGATGATCTAGTCCGATGTACAGGAATTGATGGGTGGAAATCCTGGCTGATCCACGCCTGATTCATCTTGACAAAGGTCAGTCTTGCCACAATTTGGGTGTACAGGCAAATTCTTCTTGGGGTCACTATGACCCCGTGCACTAAATACCCGCTCTGATGCCACACTACTGGCCGGGCAGGACAGCTTTACCAGGGCAAACTCTGCCAGTTGCTGCCACAAATCCAGTTTGGCTGCCCAGTAGTCCACCGGATCTTCAATGTGGGGTGGCAGGATGCTGTCCAAGTATGCCACTACCTGCTGGTTCAGGTCCTTCTCCAGGTCTAGCTGCTTCTGCTGGTGAGTAGTTTCTTCACTTCACTGAAGAAAGCTGTTCATCAGCGCCTCTAGACTCAGGTTGCTGCTAATGGAGCTCAAACTACTTCTACCCCCCTCTATGCCACAGCAGATGAACGTGTCAGAACTGCGAGAGGATGGACAATGGCACAGATAGACAGTGGCCAGCTGACTACATTGGATGTCTTTATAGTAGTTCAGTTTGTCTCAGTGGGTGTAAAAAAAGGCCCCCATTTTAGACCGGTATCAAGAATCCAACAAGGTGGAGAGACAGAAGTCACCCCTCTGCCGAATGGTGACAATTTGGCCGTTACTACGCAAGCATGTGAGCATGCAGCGAACCATTTGTACAAGTGACTCGGAGGGACTTCCTGCCTCCATCTCCACTGAATACTGCCATGGTGTGTGGTCATCTGCCTCGTCTTCCTTATCTCCCTCTTGCTCCTCTGGCTGCTCCTGCTTCTCCTGCTCCACCTCTCCTGTCACCTGTGTAGAAAAACCACCCATTTCGCTACACATTGCTTGTGTTCCAATGTCCTCCTCCTCCAGTTCAGCCCCCACAGGGCTCATTTTGCAGTGAGATCTAGGCGCCACGTCTCCAGTCCCCTGACCAGCCATATTTACCAGCATCTGTTCCAGGACATGAAGCAGTGGAATGACATTGTTCACCCCGTAGTCCTGGCAAGTGACAAATAACGTGGCATCCTCAAATGGACTGAGAAAATGGCAGGTATCATGCATGAGCTGCCACTGGCTGTCATTGAAGCTACACAGGGGAGTACTCCTGCCTGCTTTAATCATCAGGAAATCGTTTATGACCTTTCTCTGTTCGTACAGTAGGTTCAACATATGGAGGGTTGAATTCCAATGGGTGGAAACATTGCATATCAGCCTATGTTGGGGGAAGCTGTTCTGCCGCTGCAGCTCAAGGAGGGTGTGCTTCGCGGTGTATGAGTGGCTGAAATGCATGCAAAGTTTCCTGGGAATTTTTATGATGTCTTGCCGATGGGTGGAAGACTTTAGGAACCGCTTGACAACCAGATTGAACACGTGTGCCATGCAGGGCGCATGTCTCAGCCCTCCTTGAAGCAGCACCGACACAATGTTCTTTCCGTTGTCGGTTACCATGGTTCTGATTTCCAGTTGTCGCAGAGAAAGCCAGGATTCGATTTCTTGCTGAAGGACAAGGAGTAATTCCTCCCCTGTTTGACTCCGTTCGCCCAGGCAAACGAGATGCAGAACCGTGTGAAACCAACGTGCACTGCATATGTGGTATGCTGGAGGGGCAATGTGAGGCAGTGGAGGCTGAGGACACGGCGAAGGATGAGGAGGAAGAGACGGACATTCTAGCTGGTCCAACGGCGTGGCAACGTGGAGTTGGAAGCGGTGTCACCTGGCCAAATTGCTGGTGTGGCTGTGCAGGAACAACAATTACCCAGTGGGCTGTAAAGGACATGTATTTTCCCTCCTTATAGTTACAGCTCCACACTTCGACGCTGCCATGCACTTTAGCAGACACTGACAGGCTCAAGGACTGGCCCACCTTCTGTTCTACATGTGTGTGCAGGGATAGTACTGCCTTTTTGGCAAAGAAATGACAGCTTGGGACTCTCCACCTTGGCTTAGCACAAGCCATTAGTTCTCTGAAAGGTGCAGAGTCCACCACTTGGAAAGGGAGGGACTGCAGCACCAGCAACTTGGCCAGGAGCACATTCAGCTTCTGCGCCGTTGGATGAGTGCATGCATACTGTTGTCTCTTGGCAATCACTTCGGTAATCGATTGCTGACGGAATGAGCGATGAGGAGTAGGAGGAGGAGGAGCAGGAGCATCGAGACCAGCAGATGAAGGGGATAACAGACAACTCCGTTCGGCTGAGGTGGTGAAGCTTTGACTGCCTGAAACCGGCTGCGTGTCACTGAGTGATGCAGCGGTTGCTGCGGCAGGTTGGACCACCACATCGGAGCCACAGTTCTCCCAGGCCACTGTATGGCAATGCTGCATATGTTGATGCATTGCTATAGTGCCAACATTGGCACCCTGGCCATGCTTTGCCTTCCGCCCACATAATCTACAAATGGCCATGTTCACTCTGCGGTAATTCTAAACCCTTACACTGATGTTAAATTGAGAGGTTAGTTCGACATATCCTACTAGGAGGACATGTCTTAAGCTCGGGCACCACACTAAGGTCTCTCAAAGTAGCCCGAGGCCCTATCACTCACCTAGCTGTGCCGTTTTGGCAATACCAGGGGCCAGTGGGCAGAGAACAGGAGCATAAGGCCTGACTCACAGACAGCTTACCAGTAACCTCCAGCATGTAGCCATGCCCGTAATGGGAGGTGGGAAGTGCCTGTGAGCCCCACCCGAGACTGGCTGATATGGCCCAGGGCTTAAACAGGTGCACCTGAATGTAGCCTGTAGATGAAAAACAGGCACATTTAAATAGGAGTTTGTACACCTGCATACATAAGACTATACAAACCACTAGAAAACAGCAAAAAATTGCATACAATGGAAGATGCCATGTCTTTGCTTTTGTTTAGTCTTTGATTGTTCTTCACATGCTAATAATTGTTACCTTTTGTAGGATGGTTATTGTGGTACTTGTAGTCCGTTGCTGGCATCTTCCATTGTATGCAATTTTTTGCTGTTGATTGCCATAAGCAACGGACTACAAGTGCAGGATATAGAACTAACCTCTCAATTTTACATCAGTGCAAGGGTTTAGTATTTCCGCAGAGTGCACCTGTCTTTGCCATAAGCAACGGACTACAAGTGCAGGATATGCTCCCCTATATTAATATGCACAACCGCATGTGGGTTTGAGCATATCCTGCCTGTTTAACACCACGTTTTATAATGGTTTGTATAGTCTCATGTATGGAGGTGTATAAACTCCTATTTAAATGTGCCTGTTTTTCATCTATAGGCTACATTCAGGTGCACCTGTTTAAGCCCTGGGCCATATTAGCCAGTCTCGGTGGGGCTCACAGGCACTTCCCACCTCCCATTGCAGGCATGGCTACATGCTGGAGGTTACTGGGAAGCTGTCTGTGAGTCAGGCCTTATGCTCCCGTAATCCGCCCACTGGCCCCTGGTATTGCCCAAACAGCACAGATAGGTGAGTGATAGGGCCTCGGGCTACCTTAGGAGACCTTGGCGTGGTGCCCGAGCTTAAGACATGTCCTCCTAGTAGGATATGTCTAACTAACCTCTCAATTTTACATCAGTGTGAGGGTTTAGAATTACCGCAGAGTGCACCTGTCTTTGCCATAAGCAACGGACTACAAGTGCAGGATATGCTCCCCTATATATATGCACAACTGCATGTGGGTTTGAGCATATCCTGCCTTTTTAACACCACATTTTCTAATGGTTTAAATGGCCACCTTCACCTCCTCCAGCCACATCGACAAGTAGGTAATTTTACACCAACACTACGCACTGACTGACTTCAACCGCCTCTGCCTCCATGAATCTCTGCACCACTACAAGAACCGCTGAGTTGCTGGTCAAGACATGACTGCTAGCTGACACTGGGAACTCAGGACTCTCCTAGTGACCCCTGCTGCCACGGCCCCTTACTCTGCTGCAACCTCTGCCTGCGCCAAAAACATTTAGGTCTCTGCAACTCCCCTGTGCAGGGCCTGGCACTTCTCTGTCTGACATACTGGTAGATCCAATAAATAAACAAAAATGAATTCAAAACTTCCCACAAAAGCCGTTAATGCAGATAACTGCACCGCTGAGCAGGAAATATATTTTTTCTGTTTCCGCTAAAACACCCCACAAAAGGCTTAACAAGAAATAACTGCATCGCTAAGCAAACGACAAATGTATTTTTATTTTTGGGCTAATACATGTCACAAAAGGCTTAACAAGAAATAACTTTACCGCTAAGTAGCAAATTATTTTTTTCTTTTTTTGCGCTAATACACGTCACAAAAGAATTTTCCAAGAAATAACTGCACCACTAAGCGGCAAATGTGCTCTAATACACATCACAAAAGGATTAACAACAAGTAACTTCACTGCTAATCAGCAAATATATTTTTTATTTTTCCGCTAAAACACCCCACAAAAGCCATTACTACAAATTTCTGCACGGCTAAGTGGCAAATGTAATTTTTCGTTTTTGTACTAATACACGTCACAAAAGGCTTAACAAGAAATAACTCAACCGCTAAGCAGCAAATGTATTTTTTCTTTTTGGGCTAATACATTTCACAAAAGGCTTAACAAGAAATAACTGCACCACTAAGCTGAAAATTTATTTTTCCATATCATCACCACGACGGCCATACTAGGAGATTGACCCCTGACCTCTGTATGGGCAGGAAGCAGAGAAAGGATTAAATACCCCCCTCTCACCACCAAACACCAGTGTTTCCTGTCCCTACAGAGGACAGAGACGGAGAAAAGTCTCCTTGTGCAGCAGCCGTGGAGATGAAGGTTCCTGTATGATGTGGAGACGCGTACCTGCTTCAGCGGGACCCCCCTGCCCGTCCGTGGTCTTGTACTAATGCTGGGCAGGGGAGCTGGGGAGAGATGTTCGGGGGTCTCAGGGCGAAGAAAACCAAGCTCTTCCCTATTCATCACAACATCAAAGGGATGATCTTGGATGAATGGGCGGACCCATAAAAAAGACTGGGAGTTGCCAAATCCTTCCAGAATTGTCTACTTTTCAATCAGGACCTTCAACACCATTCCTAAAATTGATGCCCAGGTAGCTAAGGTCAATAAAAAGACCAGCCTACCATTTGAAGATTCCTCAAAGCTCAAAGACCCCATGGATAGGAAGGCAGACGGTCTATTGAGAAGATCATGGGAGGCTGCCATGTACACTCTTAGATCAAACATAGCGGCCACCTCAGTTGCCAGATCCATGTACATCTGGCTCTCTGAGTTAGAGAATAGAGCTTCCACCGATTCCCCAATGGAGGAGATTTTGGGTGCCATTCCCCTGTTAAAATCTGCTACCGCCTTCTTAGCAGACGCTTCCGCTGAATCGGTACGCTTTGCAGCAAGGGATGCGGGTCTGTCTAATGTGGCCCGCCGTGTCTTGTGGGTTAAGTGCTGGTCGGGTGACAAGGTGTCGAAATCCAGACTATGTGCCATTTCTTTTTCTGGGGAGTATATTTTTGGCCCAGAATTAGATAAAATTTTAGAAAAAGCCTCCGATAAAAAGAGGGGGTTTCCGGAAGAAAAAGTTTATAAAAGGAAGTATCCCTTTCGTGCCCCTTCCAATCAAAATAAACAGTACAGCGGGAAGGGCAAGTCAGGCCGTTTCAGTTATCCCAAAGGGGGTAGAGGTAGAGTTTCCTCCTCTTCCTTCCAAAAAGGAAACAAATCAGGGTAGGGGGGAGACTTAGGATGTTTTTTCCCTGTTGGGAGGAAATATCCTCAAACTCTTGGGCCCTGAGGATTGTAGAGTCAGGGTACAGAATTCAATTCTCGGAC
Source organism: Bufotes viridis (assembly GCA_033119425.1). Classification (NCBI taxonomy): domain Eukaryota; kingdom Metazoa; phylum Chordata; class Amphibia; order Anura; family Bufonidae; genus Bufotes; species Bufotes viridis. The sequence continues at coordinate 455,237,447 of CM065590.1, forward strand.
CCTCCCCCAAAAAGATTCTTAGTCACCAAGATTGCAGTCCCATATCCCAATCATCCAATTTGCGTAGGCATTCGGGAACTACGTGCAAAGGGTGCAGTGGTGAAGGTACCACCGTCCGAACAGGGGAAGGGGTTCTATTCGAACCTCTTCCTAGTGAAAAAGAAGAAGGGTTCCTATCGAACCATAATAAACTTGAAGCTCCTGAACAAGTACATTGCCTACCAAAAATTCAGGATGGAGACCCTAAAATCAATAGTTTCTCTCCTACAAAACAATTCTGTAATGTGCATGGTCGACCTGGACCGACGCTTATTATCATGTCCCGATGCACCCCAGCTCTCAGCGGTTCCTGAGGTTCGCAGTCAGGGACCATCTAGGCAGAATTCACCTCTCTCCCCTTCGGCATATCCTCTGCCCCTCGGGTCTTTACAAAACTAATGATTAAGGTAGTTGCCTATCTAAGGATTGAAGGTCTGACAGTTTTCCCATATTTAGACGATTTTTTGATCTCAAGCAGTTCTGCTCTCCTTCTGCAGAGAGATCTGGAATTCTTCCGTCAGACCTTGGAGGGATTAGGTTGGGTGATCAATATAGGAAAATCACAGTTAAAACCGACAACAAGGATCCAGTTCTTGGGAGTCATTCTGGACTTCCAGAGACAGCTAACCTGTTTGCCTCTGAGCAAGATACAGGACATCCAGAAGAGAATCTCCATCTTCAGTTCCAAAATGTCCTGTTCCATCAGGGACTCTATGAGCCTCCTAGAGACCCTTACATCCTGCATACCATCTGTTCAGTGGTGCCAAATCCACTTCCGAGCCTTACAGATGTGGATCCTCAGGGTCTGGGACAGAAGGGAGTCTTCACTAGACCAGAAAGTGATCATCCCTCAGAGGATAAAAACCTCTCTCCTTTGGTGGAGGAGCAGACTCAATATCTCCAGGGGGGTGACGTGGTCAAAAAACCCTTACACCCAAATTACCACGGATGCAATCCAGGGCAGCTGGGGAGCAAAGGTTGTAGATGCTTATTATCAAGGAGTCTGGCCCAGGTCGATCAGTCTCCAGTCATCAAATTTTCGAGAATTGATGGCAGTTTGGGAGACTCTAAAGAAGGCCAAGGCTCATCTTCAGGGCCATCACATAAGGGTCCTGTCAGATAATATGACAGTGATAAAATATTTAAATCATCAGGGAGGCACGGGTTAAAGCAGCCTGCTAGATTTGTCGGCAAGAATATTCATCTGGGCAGAAGCGAATGTCCATTCAGTGTCTGCAGTCCATCTAAAAGGGTCCTTAAATGTGGAAGTAGACTACCTCAGCCGGAAAAAGATAGATCACTCAGAATGGTCCTTAAACAAGGAAGTTTTCCTAACACTGACGGACAAGTGAGGCAGAACAGCAATAGACCTCTTTGCCACACGGATGGAATCAAAGTCTTTATTATGCTTTCCCTCCTCTTCCACTAATCCCGAGGGTGGTACAGAAGATCCTTCAGGACAAGGCTTCAGTCATACTGATAACGCCCTACTGGCAGAAAAAGAACAATCTTATGGAATCTTGCCAGCAAGGATCCTTGGATCCTGCCAAAGAGGAGAGACATCCTACACCAAGGTCCGATTCTTCACCCAGACCCGGACTTCCTCAACCTAGCAGCCTGGATCCTGAGGCCGAGATCCTAAAGCATCAGGGATTATCGGATGCAGTAATTGCCACCCTCAAAGCCTCTAGGAAGAAGGTCACCTTTTCAATTCACCTGAAAATTTGGAAACACTTCTCCTAGTGGTCAGGGTTACCCACGCCAAATACCTCAGCTCCTAATATCCTATTGATTATGGACTTTTTACAAAAAGGTTTTGACAGGGGGTTGAGACCATCTACCCTCAAGGAGTCAAGGTCCAAGTATCAGCCATCAGTTGCTTTTACGACACGGAATTGGCGAATCACAGGTGGATAAGGAGATTCATGAAGGCAATAACGAGGTTACGTCCGACTCTAAGGTCCCATGTCCCCACCTGGTATTTAGATATTGTCCTCAGGGGACTATCACATTCTCCATTTGAGCCTCTGAATGACTGCTCCTTAAAACTAAAATCTTTCAAAACCGCATTCCTGGTGGCCATCACCTCGGCCAGAAGAATCAGTAAACTCCAAGCACTGTCGATTAGGGGGCCCTACCTACAGGTCTTGGACGACAGATCCAAGACCTAGATCCATGTTTTCTACCAAAAGTGGTTTTGAAATTTCATAAAAACCAGGAGATCACTCTACCTTCGCTGTTTAACAACCCATCAAACGATTGGGAATCTACCCTTCATTCGCTTGACGTTAGACGGGCAGTTCTTGATTACTTGGAGACCACAAAAGATTTCAGAAAGTCGGACTGCCTCTTTATCCAGTTCGGAGGAAGAAACAAGGGTCAGAAGGTCTCCAAGTCCTCCATTCCCGGATGGATCAAAGCTTCCATCGCTACTTGTTATTCTTTACATAATCTATCCTGCCCTGATAATCTTAATGCCCATTCTACAAGGGCAATGTCGTCTTCTCAAGTGGAAAGAGCGGATGTTTCCCTTGAGGAGATCTGTAAGGCAGCCACTTGGTCCAGCATTCATACTTTTGCCAAGCATTATAGATTGGACCCTTTCAAAAGGACCGATATGTCTTTTGGACAGAAAGTCCTTCAGACTGTGTCCCCCCCTTAAAATCATATTTTGTATATCTCCTTGTATGGCTGTCGTGGTGATGATATGGAAAGCCGGAATTAGTACTTACCGGAAATTATTTTCCATGAGATCACCACGACGGCCCGGGTTTCTCTCCCAATTAGTTACTTTGGGGGTTGATATGAAGTAATATCTTCTCCTGTTTTATTTTTTTGCCACGTGTGTATCCACCACCTTTTACTCTGGTGTTTTGGAAGCACTGATGTTTGGTGGTGGGTATTTAAACCTTTCTGTGCTTCCTGCCCCTACAGACGTTAGGGTTCAATCTCCTTGTATGGCCGTCGTGGTGATCTCATGGAGAATGAATTACCGGTAAGTACTAATTCCGGCTTTTCTTTTTGCGCTAATACACGTCACAAAAGAATTAACAGCAAGTAAATTCACCGCTGATCGGCAAATATATTTTTTATTTTTCCGCTACAACACCCCACAAAAGCCTTTACTGCAGATTACTGCACCGCTAAGCGGCAAATGTATTTTTTTTTCTTCTCTCTAATACACGTCATAAAAAGCTTAACAAGAAATAACTGCACCACTAAGCGTCAAATGTATTTTTTCTTTTTGCACTAATACACATCACAAAAGGCTCAACAAGAAATAACTGCACCGCTAAGCGGCAAATGTATTTTTTCTTTTTCCGTTAAAACACCCTACAAAAGCCTTTACTTCAGATTACTGCACCGCTAAGCGGCAAATGTATTTTTTCTTTTTGCACTAATACACATCAGAAAAGGCTTAACAAGAAATAACTGCACCGCTAAGCTGCAAATGTATTTTTTCTTTTTGAGCTAATACACGTCACAAAAGGATTAGCAACAAGTAACTTCACCACTGATCAGAAAATATTTTTTTCCGCTAAAACACCCCACAAAAGCCTTTACTACAGCCTTTACTACAGACGAAATGTATTTTCTCCTTTTTTGTGCTAATACACGTCACAAAAGGCTTAACAAGAAATAAATGCACCACTAAGCGGCAAATGTATTTTTTCTTTTTGGGCTTATACACATCCCAAAAGGCTTACCAAGAAATAACTGCACCGCTGAGCGGAAAACATATGTTTTCTTTCTGCGCTAATACACGTCACAAAAGCCTTTACTATAAATAACTGCACCTTTGATCGTCAAATATATATATTTTTTTCCGCTAAAACATCCCACAAAAGCCTTTACTACAGATAAGTGCACCGCGCAAGGGAAAATAAGACATAGAAATATTGCCTTGTAATAAATCCTGCTAATTCATCAAATAGCACTTGCATCCTAATAAGAACAGTTTGCTGGAATTACAGAGCTGTATAATGGCAATTTTGGATCCCCAGTCAGTGCTGCAAGTTCTATTAGGAATGTTCCTATTAAACAGGCTGTCACCTCCCCGACTGAACCCTGTACTACAGAAATGCTCTAAAATGATTCCTCCCTATCCTTTCCCTACACCTTAAAAATCTTTTCATGCATTGTAAATAATTTTTTTAGAGCACAATTACATTTTTCTATCACTGTCCTTAATGCCTGCAGACATGTCTCTCCCTGAACTAAGTACACTGGTGAATGTCAGATTCTAAGATGGCCACCCACCGTATTTATAGGGCTGTCTGGCTGCTGATTGGCTGCATGCATATAAGTATGGGTGACCCCGCCTTCCAAGAGTTCCTTACTCCATGTCCTCACACGTGCAGCGGCCATTTTAGGAAAAAATGTGATTTGTTACCACGAAGCGTGAGGAAATTCGCATTCGGGGCAAATAAATTTTTTCCTGAAATTCGGAATGAATTCCACTTCATCAACTTTAATTTGCTCATCTCTAATGTCAAGCGCTGCCATGTCGTTGTGACGTGATGTGAATTCAAAAGATTTGAGAATGAATAAGCTGACACAGGCTAAGTGAATAAATATATTTACTAAGTGTGAATAAATATAAAATAAAACAGAGTATTCATATACAGAATAATAAAAAGGTAAATAAACATCACTAGCCTAAATATGGGTTAGATATTCGATCGATCATGCTATACCACATGGCTATCTACTACGTTATAACACATGACCGACACACCAGGGTGTACAAGAGATAGAGCAAATCAATACTTACATCCTACCTGGGATGAAGTTCCAGATGGAATCCCAATTAACTGTTAGTGCAGACCACAGTTATTCCCATAATCCCCTCCTTTAGTGTGCATCACGCATTTCTCTGAGATCCCTCAGAAATGTGTTCTTATCAGCACAATGGGGGGTGGGTACTTTCTCTAACCCACTACATTACACAGGATATTAAACATAATTTAAAAGAGGACAGAATTAAAGCGGACAGAACCAATCAGTACCTAAAAATACCCTTACAACACAGTCGTGTTTGAGCTATTCGGCCTGGGCGATAGTAGCCACACCGACGAGCAGTTGCTAAAGTACATCAAGCAGCAAAAATTCCGCTGGCTGTCACCTTGCTGACTCCAACTGGGCAATCTGGTCAGCGACAATGGACGTAACATCCTGGCCGCCATGAGCCTGGGGGAAATAACACATGCTTCCTGCATGGTGCACGTCATAAACCTAGTGGTGCAATGCTTTCTAAATAAGTACTTTGGCTTGCAAGCACTTCAGCCATTCTTACTTGGTGAGGAATGCTCTTCTTGACTTACAACAACAGAACGGCCTGCCACTACACCTCTAAATCCGTGATATGCCAACCCGCTGGAATTCACCATTGCACATGCTTGAGCATCTGTACAAGTAGCGGAATTCCATGAATGATTTTGTCATGCACCAGACTGCCTCAGCAACAGGGAGCATGTGTTGCTTTAAGGTCAGGCAGTGGCAGCTCATCCGAGACAACTACGGCATGAACAGTGTCATTCCCCTCATATTTATCTTAGAATAGACGCTGACCCTCATGTATCAAGGGACATCGGCGGAAGAAAAAACTTCCTATAGAGGTTGAGGACCCACAAAGGGAATCGGTCATGGAGGAGGATGAGGATAAAGAGCAGTCTCCGCAATAGGAGAAGGAGGAGTCGGAAGTGGAGGAGCAAGAGGATGTTAATGATGATAGCACCTGCACATGACACCCAATTGTCTCAGTGAGGGGTAGAGATGGAAAGAACTGGGTCCTTTGACATGCTGTCCAAAATGGTAACTTATATGCTCTTTTGTTTACGCAGTGAAAAGCGTATCATTCATATCAAGCAGTCTGGTGATTACTCGATAGCCATGTTTTTAGATCCTCGCTATCAAAGTAAAATGGGGGAATGCTTTCCTCCCACAGAAAGGCAGGCCAAATAACGTTATTGCCAGGAAACACTGTGTACGCAGCTTGCTGCCAGTTACGGCAAGCAGATGCATGCGGCCAGCGTGACTGAAAGGGAGGCCCCTCTCCACCCCCAGCAGAGTCACCCTCTTCCTACCACTACAAGCAGCCAAAGCCACAGAAGCAGCCATTCCAGTCTCCTCAATATGATGAAGCAGTTTTTCCAGGCGCCAAGTCAGACTGAGGCCAGTCAGCAAGCAGATAGCTCCCACCTCAACTCCCAGGTTCAGGCCTATGTAAACTCTGTCCAATCTCTGGCACAAACATTGGTTACCTGACCCCATAGGTTTCAGGGCAGGCTGACTGGAACAGTGGACCAAACTGGCACAGCACACTCTCTTTCTTTTTGCTTTCCCAGCTTTCAGTGTCATCGCAGAGAAGGTTTTTAGCGTGCCAGTGTCCAAAACATCACTTTTGTCAAAATTAACCAAGCCTGGATTTGGGAGGATTTTCACACTTCTTTGGCTGAGGCCAATAAATAGATCTGGCCTTGCTGGCAGTGCCCTATCCATCGTTTCTGCGTGCCACTGCTGCAGCCTCCTCGGCCATCATGTTCCGTATGGCTGCTGCTGCCTCCATCATGCTGCTGCCTGTCAACATGTACCATGTGGCTGCTGCTTCGTCGCTGCCTTAGCTGCTGCTGCTCCTAGCTGCTGCTCCTCTACTACCACCATCAATAAAGCAAAGCATCTTCAATTACTACCACTACTACCCATAGACAGCTGAATTACTACCTTGAATGTTCAATGAAATGCTCTTTCTGCTGCTGCCATTATTGTGGCTGCATACCATTACATTTATATTCTTTCAATTTATTTTTTAGGCTGTGTCACAATGAGCCACTTTTTTTTCTGACAATCAACACTTGTGCGTGTCATATAGGCAGGCATTCTGATCCTGTAAAAGTATAATATTGGACACTTGGTCCAACAAACCAACTTTTTCTTTTACATTTCTTTTATTCAATAACACTGTGTGCTTAAACATAATTTGCCTCCAATAAAAGACCATTTTTGGAAGCTTCGGAATATGAAAAATCATAACACGTCCTAGCGCAGTGTGTTTTTGAAAAAATTGTATGTTAACTCCATCAAACATGCATTTACCCTTACCTATGTATGTGAGTGTCACTCAAACATAATTTACTATTTACAAAGGAAAAGGGGAGACAGAAAAAGAAAAAAATCATAAAAAATAAATGAAAGATAACAAAGTTTCCTAAACATTCTAGGAGACTAGAAAGTGTAATATACCAATTTTCAGGGCAATTGGAGCAACTTTGGTTTGGTCCAAATTGATTTGGGTCTGAATCAAACTTTATCAAAAATTTGGCGAACATCGAGTAGTTCTCTTATCTGTAATCCACAGCTTATCATGCTGATCATGTACATGGTAATGCTTTTGTCTTCTGGCTCTGTGGAGAAAAACTGCCTTGATCACACACTTTGCACAAAGCTAGCAGCAGCCGAACTTTGCATATGTCCATATTGTCAGCGGCATCATCAGTTCCCAAGCTGACAATGGTAGAAGTAGATATGGCCCTATGAGTTTTTTGGGGAGGTTTTGGCAGTACAGTATGTTGCCCATGCTCTTTTTTGCTGGCACTGCCACCACCTTCCTCTTCTGATGTTTTCTTCTCTTTAGCACACCAATCTAGCTCCCAGGTCCTACCCAACACATAAACATCATCATCCTCACGCTATATGCCACTTTTATAAGACTCTGATAAGTAATTGTGGGCTACTAAACAAATTCTGTTTGGATGACAAGACCTGGGTCTTTTGTTTTCCACTGTTATGTTTTCCAGAAATTTTATCATGAAACCCATAATGGAAAAGTTATGAATTTGGTACACACAGATTATCAAACTGCACTAGCAAAATTGCAAGTGTGTTTTCAATAATACAAAGACAAAAGTGCATTTAAATGTCCCTCCCCTTCTACAACCACGTGATCCACTGGTCTTGACAATTTACTTTGGTAATAATGCAATGGTTGAGTTCAATTTGCAGTAAAATGGCTTTGAATCTTGCATTGAATAACATAGCTATATTATAACAATGCATTTGTGGTGAAATATCTTTGAACTACACTGAGTAGTAATGTGTTCAATAACACAGGTATAACAATACAATGTTTGAGGTAAAATGTGTTTGAACTATCTATTCGATAGCATAGGTATAACAATACAATTTTTCTAGTAAAAGTCTTTGAACTACATGATCTGATGCAATATTGCATTCGATAACCAGATATAATCAACCACTGAAGAAGGGACTCTGCATCCCGAAACGCGTCTGGTGTAACTATCAAGATTACCAGCATATTCGAGACAAACATAATCGCGATCTGAAGACATTTACTTGAGCGCTCAAAGTCCCACATTCGATTTTACCCGGGAACACCAAACACCACGTGAGACGCCACGTGCAACGCCATCAGGACCTAAAGTTCACTCCAGAGCAGTACAATTCTACCAGGAAAGTTCTCCACCAGAGATCATTTTAAGGAAACTGCACGCAGTCATCCGAACCGGAGCAGTAAAGTAGCCAGTGCGGCACCCACTCTCTTTACAGAACTACTTATAGAGCGGATACAACCCCCGGACAATTTGAAATATATTTTTATACATTGTTACATTGATCTAACAAAGTAACTTTACCTCGCTGCTTATAAAATGCTTATGAATGACGTAATCCACATTATTGCCCATGCACCTTAATCTACAGATCTGCCATCTCTCTAACTGGACAGATCATTGCAATCTCCAGAGAAAAAAACACAAGCACACTGTGAAATAAAATAAATAAATAAATAAATAAATAAATAAATACTAAGTGAAATTTCTATATCGGACATTGATTCTGCAGAATGCCATTTATGTTTTCTTTTCAGTGGAAGGACTACCTTTAACCATATAAATACCAGACCACAGCTGTGAACATTTTTTTGACACTTTCTACAAGATTTTATGGTCAAATAGATTTTTAGTGCTATTGCTATACTATTTATACTATGTTTACTCCTTTCTTTTTTCAACCAGCATCTCTTGTGAAGATATATTATCTCCATCTGATACATATCCATTTTATTGTGAGATAAACGTTTATTATTCAATATTTATTATCTTTTATACACAACCAAATAGATGTATTTTAACCCATGTATTTGAAATAAACCAGTATTGCCAATATTTGATTCCAGATACAGGAGTGCCCCCACCTCACAACTAATAACCACTAACCCTGGGTTCACACCTGAGCGTTTCTGAGACGCGCGTTTTAGTCGCGCATATTACAGCGCGTTTTTGCAAATAGGAAACGCGCGTCATACGCGCGTTCGTGACTGTGGAGACCAATTAAAAAAGGCATATCTACACTTTAATGCGTGTTAAACGCGTGTTTTGCGCGCGTTCCCATTGAAGTCTATGGGTGCAAACGCGCGACAAAACGCCCCAAAGAAGCTCAAGAACTGTAAACGCTCAGGTGAGAATCATGCCCATAGGGAAACATGAGTTTTCTCCTGTTGAGCTTTTTACAGCGCGTTCGAATGTGCTGTAAAACGCGCAAGTGTGAACTGAGGGTAATAGTCTATTTTCTTGGGCAAGGGTGTGGCCCAACGGGAGTGAACACCCATACCACGCATTCTGAAGGTTGAGCCATTGAACATACAACAGATATAACCATGTGATGTTTGTGTTAAATTATCTTTGAGCTATGTGTTCAATAACATAGTTATGTTATAATTTATAAAAATGCAATTTATGCACTGAAATGTCTTTGAACTACATGTTCTGATGTAATATGTTCAATAACACATGTATAACAATGCAATGTTTGCGGTAAAATGTCTTTGATGTTCATGTTCAATAACCTTGCTATAACAATACAATTTACAGTAATAAATCTTTGAACAACACGGTCTGATACAGTAGTGGTTTAATTAACATATTTATAACAATGCAATGGTTGTGGTAAAATGTCCTTGAAATATGAATCTAATAACATGGGTATATTATAACAACGCAATTTTTGTAAAGAAGTGTGTTTGAACTAAATGGTCTGATGCAGTAATGTGTTTGCTAACATGAGTATAACTATGGAATGTTTGCAGTAAAATATATTGCATAACTATGCATTCAATAACATGGTTTTGTTAATATAACAATACAATTTGCTACAGTGAAATGTCTTTGAACTACACAGTCTGATGCAATGATGCATCCACTAATCGTTAAAATAATGCAAGTTTTGTAAATGTCTTTCACTATGCCTTTAATAGTACAGGTATAACAATGCAATTTTACGGTCAAATGTCTTTGAACAATGTGTATAATAACTCAAGTATAAACATTGCATTATTGCTATAAAATGTCTTATTTATAAGAATCTTATCTTGCAGTAATATGAAATACATTTAATAACATCTCTTTACTGACATAAAATCCTTTGCTATAATGTAACTTTATTAATAGCATGGCTATAATGATGACATTATTGCCATAAAATGCTTCTGCTATAATGCAATACGTTTAATAAAATATATAATGCACTGAAATGTTTTTTAAAAGAAAAAAATTTGCAATTGCTCAGTGTTTGCAGCATTATGCTGATGGAGTTCTGGCAATAAGCCTATCAACTGTAGAAAGTTTAAAATAAAAAAAAGCTGTCATATACAGAAAAGAATGAGTTTAATTTTCTTCCATGAAGTTTTGTAATGCAGACCTAACTGAGAGCAGCAGTTGTATTAAACACACAACAGGATAACCAGCTCCTTACTCCCTCAAAACTTTCCCTGATCCCATTTCCTAAAACATACCCAATTATACCTTCTTATTCTCTCCCTATAACCTGCTTATAATGTCCCTGTCCCACTACATTAGTGGCTTGTGTCTATAAAAGCTTTTTTGTCAGACACTGCCACATAGCACCCTTCCAGGTCACAAGCTGGAAACAGAATGGTGATTCTTCTTTCTCAGCATAAGGAGCTGCCCCTGATTTATCCAGGCTGTGTGTCAGCCACTGAGCCAATCAAGACAAGCACCAACCCTCTTAACTTTCTCTTAACTTTCTCCAAGTGTTATGTGATCCTCCAACTTCTTTCTGCCTTGTGGTTTGCCCTTTACTATTCACCTTAAAATGGTGCTATGCATAAAGGAATCACAAAAGCATCAGATTTGTTTGCTTGATGTATCTTTGTGAAATTAATAGGAAATCTGATTAATTTAGAATCAATTCACTCAGTTCTATGTACAAGCATCACAGAAATAGACAAAGCATAGTACATAGATTTCTGTTTATTGTTAAAATGGGTTTTCCAAGATTTTACTACTGATGACTAGTGTTGAGCGAACAGTTCGAGAATAGTTCGGGTTCGTACCGAATTTTGGGGTGTCTGGGACCCGGACCCGAACCCGGATATTTTCAAAAAAGTTCGGGTTCGGGTTCGGTGTTCGTCGATTACTTCCCGCTTTCTGAAGGGCTGCACAGCAGCCAATCAGCTAGCGTTTTACTTCTTGCCCTAAGAGCCCATCACAGCCATGCCTACTAATGGCATGGCTGTGATTGGCCAAGTGCAGCATGTGACCCAGCCTCTATTTAAGCTGGAGTCACGTAGCGCCGTACGTCACACTGCTTTGATTAGTGTAGGGAGAGGACGCAGCTTCTGTCAGGGCGAGATTAGGCAGTTTAAAGTCAGCAACAGCACCTAATGAACGGATCAATTTGCAGCTGAGAATCATTGAACTTCTGCTAGTTACTTGCTCGCTGGTTTTTAGGCTGCACAGAGCGTTTTTCTGTCACTTATTTTCTGGGTTGATCGGCGGCCATTTTGTGACTTGTGGTGCGCCAGAAGAAGCTGCCACCAAGTCCATCAATCCATCAATACTAGTTTTTTTTTTTTTTTGCTATATCCTACATCATGGGCTTGGCTGTGCTAATTGTCACCCCTAGAAACTCAGGAAAGAAATTTCTATATTTTATTAAGGGGTTAAATACAATTGCCCAAATACCAATCCCCTAAATCTGGTGTTCCAGCTTTGGTTAGACAAGTATAATACTGTCTGCTGTCTGGCAAAGGATAGATTATTTTCTGGGATTAAATTCAATTGGCAAAATAGCAATATCATAAATCAGTGGTTTCAGCTGTGGCTGGCAAAATAGAATAGTGTCCGAGGTAACGCACACACGTACAGACGCACGTACACGATTCTTGAATAGTTGTATTATCGCGATAATAAAACTAACAGTGTAAAGTTGACTGTATTGCTCTAAGTTATATTCGCGTACGAATGTAACTTCTATTACAGCACACCAATACTAACACTGGGTTCAGACCTGAGCGTTTAGAAGCCTATCGTTTTATGCGCGTTTTTTCAAGCGTTTTGGTAAATAGTTTATGTGATTGACTGCATAGTTGGCCAATGACCAATGATATAGTTTGGCCAATCTGAGTGCTTTAGAGGTGTGACATTCCATGGTGGCTGATTCAGCATGTTGCAAACTTTGTAAAACGCGCATCCATAGGCGCGTTTTACGCGGCATAAACGCCCAAACAACACGCCTATCGCGTTTCCCATTGAAGTCTATTGGCACCAAACGCTCGAAAAAAGCCCGAATTAACGCGAACATACTTGCTTATGCGTCGGACGTTTATAGGCGCCTACGAACGCGCATAAAAACGCGCAAGTCTGAACCACCCCCATTGGAATGCATGGTTCCTGTACTGTTGTGCGTTTTTATGTGCGTTCGAACGCGGCGTTTTGCGCGAAAGTGTGAACTGAGTGTAAAACTGACTAAGAGACAGCTTTAAGTTCTATTCGAACGCGATTGCAACTTTGGAACTTAAAGTGGTGTACGATTTTAAAAGTTGAGTACTAAAAAGTTGGAATCGCAATGCGATTCTTATGTATTTGCTTAATCGCATTGCGATTACAACTTTGAGCTACCGATCACCATGGGAACGCCTCCTCCAGTAGAATGTACTGTCGGATGTGAGAATTAAGTTGAAAACGCAATGCGATTATTATATATCTGCTTAATCGCATTGCCGTTTCAACTTAGCATTGCTAAATAATTCCATCCATATTCGTTAACTTACTGACTCAGTAAGTTAATGATATGGATGGAATTATTTAGCAATGCTAAGTTGAAATCGCAATGCGATTAAGCAAATATATAAGAATCGCATTGCGATTTCAACTAATTCTCAGATCCGACAGTACATTCTACTGGAGGAGGCGTTCCCATGGTGATCGTTAGCTCAAAGTTGTAATCGCAATGCGTTTATTGCGGTATATTATCCCTCTGGGTGTCTTTTACAGCCTTTTTAGTACCCAAAAGTTCGGGTCCCCATTGACTTCTATGGGGTTCGGGTTCGGGATGAAGTTCGGGTTGAGTTCGGATCATGAACCCGGACATTTTCCGGAAGTTCGGCCGAACCTCTCGAACCCGAACATCCAGGTGTTCGCTCATCTCTACTGATGACCATGGATAACAATATCTGATTGTGGAGGTCCGACACCCAGAACCCCCGTTGATCGGCTGTTTGAGAAAGCAGTGGTGCTCCTGTGAGTTCAGCAGTCGTCTTACAGCTTTTCTTAGGCCAGTGACTATGCGTTCATCAGTTACATGGCCTAGGTGCAGCTCAGCTCCACTGAAGTGAATGGAGCTGAGAGCGATACTAAGCACAGCTGCTGTATAATGTACAGTGCTATGCTTGGTGTGGAGAGAGAAGGCAGCGGCGCTTATTTTAGCAGTATTGTAGTGGAAATAAGCTCTCCATGTATTCACTTCCTAGTGTGCCTGTGATGGGCTTGTGTTATACAGAGTAGCCAATCTGAAGAGGCAGAATTGCAGGATGGAGAGAGAAGCAGGAGAGAGAGGAGGGAGAGAATAGCAGCCTTTGACCACCATGAAATAAGAGGTGAAATTCAGGCTACATGCTGCTCATAGAAGGGGCCCTAAAGCCCGCCACCCGCTCGGCGCCGGCCGAGTTCATAGTCATCTGTATCGCCGTCCTCAGGACAGCGATACAGATGGCTGTGCTGTGGGGCAGGGGAGGGAGAGGCGTCTCCCTTCCCTGTGTTGCTTTGGTAGGCTGCGGGCCTTGTGCCGGCAGCCTATCAGAGGCTGGTGCAGGCTGTGCGATGACGACAAAGGCCAGAAGAGGCCTGCATCACATCACTGCCGTGGGGGTAAGTAACAGTTTTTTTTTTTTTTTTTTTTTTTATATATAACGGACTATCTGTTACTGGCACATGGGGTGGGGGGTGGGGGTTAAAGATGCACTTGTAACTGGCAATTGGGGGGATAGGGGTTGAAGAGGCACTTGTAACTGGCAAATGGGTGGGTTAAAGAGGAACTTGTAACTGGCACATGGGGGTGGGGTTAAAGAGGCACTTGTAACTGGCACATGGGGTGGGGAATGCGGTTTAAGAGGCACTTTTAACTGGCACATGGGGTTGGGGGGTTAAAGAGGCACTTGTAACTGACAATTGGGGGTAGGGGTTAAAGAGGCACTTGTAACTGGCAAATGGGGGGGGTAAAGAGGCACTTGTAACTGGCACATGAGGAGGTTAAAGAGGCACTTGTAACTGGCACATGGGTGGGGGGTTAAATAGGCACTTGTAACTGGCACATGGGGTGGGGGGGTTAAACAGGCACTTGTAACTGGCACATGGGGTGGGGGGGTTAAACAGGCACTTGTAACTGGCACATGGGTTGAAGGGGGTTTAAGAGGCATTTGTAGCTGGCACATGGGGGGTAAAGAGGCACTTGTAACTGACACATAGGGTGTAGAGGGTTAAAGAGGCACTTGCAACTGGCACATGGCGGTTAAAGAGGCACTTGTAACTGGCATATGGGGTGGAGGGGGTTAAAGAGGTACTTGTAACTGGCACATGGGGGGAGTAAAGAGGCACTTGTAACTGGCACAAAGGATGGAGAGGGTTAAAGAGGCACTTGTAACTGGCACATGGGGTGGAGGGGGTTAAAGAGGCACTTGTAACTGGCACATGGAGTGGAGGGGGTTAAAGAGGCACTTGTAACTGGCACATGGGTGGTTAAAGAGGCACTTGTAACTGGCACATGGGGTGGGGCGGTTAAAGAGGCACTTGTTACTGGCACATGGATGGAGGCCAAGAGGCACTTGTTACTGGCACATTGTTATGGGGAACTATGGGGGCTTCTACTGAGGCCACAAAGAAGGGGCATTTTATATGGGGGCTCTGTGTGGTACTAGTATTATCAGAGGTATTATCTGTTTCTGCAGTGTAGTATTGTGGGTAGTAGGATGATTTGTCCAGAAGATGGGAGGATGATGGAAAAGTAGTAAACAAAGATTTTTTTTGTTGTTGTTGTCAAACTGCAGAGACGGAAAATGGCGACAAAATGGTGGTCTGGTTTGAAGGTCTGAAAGGAGAAGATAAGGTCAGAGAAAATCTACATCAAAGGAGACGTCACTGGATGTAAGAGGTATGGGGCGCTGTATTTCTGTATGCTGCCACGGAGGGGGGGGGGGGGGCTTATTGTTTTTCGCCCCAGGGCCCCACTTCACCTAGGACCGGCCCTGCTTGTCTCTAAATTATAATCACAGATCACAACTGAACTGAAGAAACTGATCACAAACTGAGAAAAATGAATAGTATGTGACACCTATAGATATTGACCTGGATGTTATTTGAAGCTGACAACTGGATGGTTGTTTTAATTTTCAGATTACAGCATACGATTGCTCTCCAACCATGGTGCAGTTACTAGGAACTCTATAGTCATTTGTTTCTTAGACTGGGTTTCCATGTTCAGTTTTTGAGGCTGCTTTTGAAGCCAAAGTCAGGTTAAAAAATAGAAGACTGCCTTTACTTTACACACATCCTCTGTATATTAATTGTTCCTGCCTTACCTGCAAAAACTGCATTAAAAAGTCTGAGCATGGGAATTCAGCTCCACTGGTTAACTTGGTCAGGTGCCATTAAATCAGCATCAGGTTTCAATAGTTTCCTACAATACGCTACTATTGTGAGAGAACTAATGTAGTTGCTGCCAATGTTTTTACTTTTTAGGCCTCTTTCAGATGGGCGTTGCGGGTGCACTCCGTCAAACAGTGCGGGTGCGTTGCGGGAATTGCCGCGATTTTTCCCTGCGAGTGCAAAGCGCTGTCATGCGTTTTGCACGCGCGGGAGAAAAATCGGCACTTTTGGTACCCAGACCCGAACCTGCACTTCTTCACAGAAGTGCATGTTTGGGTCAGAAATTGTCCCGCTGGTATTATTTCACATTATAACATAGTTATAATGTAAAATAATACCCTTGGCCATCTCCCTAATGTTGAACCCGGTGCAGAATGGGTTAAAAATAATAAACTAATAATTACTTACCTGTTCCATTTGATCGCGAAGCCCGGCCTCCTCTCCGTTAGCTTGAAAGATGTAAAGGACCTGTAATGATGTCACAGCATCACATGGCCCAATCACCTGCTCCATCACTATGGTGATGGAGCATGTGATTGGTCCATGTGACCACGTGACATCATCCAAGGTCCTAAGCACTATCCACAGCCTGAGGATAGTGATTAAGGACCTTGGATGATGTGACATGGTCACATGGACCAATCACATGCTCCATCACCATAGTGATGGAGCAGGTGATTGGGCCATGTGATGTGACGTCATCACAGGTCCTTTAGATCATCGATGCTGCAGGGAAAGAGAGGACAGATCGCGACTACGCGATCAGGTGGCTAAGGTAAGTTAACTTTTATTATTTTTAACCCTTCCTCATCATTTAATAATGCATTCTTTATTAAGAATGCTATTATTTCCCCTTATAACCATGTTATAAGGGGAAATAATAGAGATTGGGTCCCGTTGCTAAGCAACAATGCGGGAAAATCGCAACGCATCCGCACTTGGTTGCGGATGCTTGCGATTTTCCCGCATCCCCATTCACTTCTATGGGGCCTGCGTTGCGTGAAAAACGCAGAATATAGAACATGCTGCGATTTTCACGCAACGCAGAAGTGATGCGTGAAAATCACCGCTCATGTGCACAGCCCCATAGAAATGAATGGGTCCGGATTCAGTGCGGGTGCAATGCGTCCTCCTCACGCATTGCATCCGCGCGGAAAACTCGCCCGTGTGAAAGGGGCCTTACTCCAGATAACTTTCTTACTTTTGTTGATTTTTTAATCACCTTTTACTATACTGCCAGTATCAGCATGTTTTCTGCTGACTTACAGAAGGAGGAATCTCATTTATGCAGCATGCTAATTGGGATTAGCAAAAAAAAAAAAATAAAAAATGCAGAGATTGTTCCATGTCGATCATAAAAGAGCATCAAGCCTTGAAAGCTTTTCATAGACAAAGTATTCTTCTGAACAGTTGGGATTGTATTAGGATAATAAGTTATCTGTAAAACCTAATTAAACAGTTTGACACCACAGACTTGGAAATGCTGGGCAGTTAATACTCTCCATGGAAGGACAAAGCACGGAAAATGTATTATTCATTAAAATAACACTGGTGGCAAAACAAATTTAGATCTCCATAATCTGACCAACTGTTTCTGAAGAATATTACAGATTTTATTTGAGTGAATTGAACAAGATCTACCTAATTTATACCAGATTTTAACATGCATTTTATGCAAGATGACCAATCATAATAATACTAATAAAATAACAAATGGAACAAAGCCAGTATTTTTTCCTTCCCTCTGCCAATTATGAGGAATGAATGTTCGTACAAATACTCATTCCTGATAATTGCCCAGTGTAAATGTGTCAACGGTCACCTGACTAATGAGCAAATGCTGACTGTTTATACAGCATAACACATCTTTATTTGTCACTAGCACAGGCCTGTGTAAACAAAAAAATTGGATAAAAAGTGATCAAAAATTAATACACACAATAGAAAAGTACAGATTGCCCTGCAAAAATCAGCTCTCATACACCTCGAATATGGCAATGCAGAGAAAAAAAATGATTTTTTCCCAAAGTTTTTTTTTCAGTATTAAAATGCAAGAAAAACTATACATACTGTATGTGCACCAACCTATACTGGCTCCAATGGGTAACCATTTTGCACATTACTATAGAATCTACAAACCAAAATTACCAGTGCACAGCAACCAATTCATCAAAATATACAGTATATTCTTTATTAATTTCATATCAAACATATGCAATATAAAATCAGCAGCAGTGGCATATACAAAGAAAAGAGTGACACTATATATGTCACATGTCCATAATCAAATTTCATCAATGAATTGTATGTAGAATAGTTCCCACCCTGAAAGGGTATTAGGCTAGGGCTACACGACATGTGTCGCGTGACAATTTTTATAATAATAGTCTATGGTATCGCACTGCAACATGCGACATGCTGCGATTGCGACACGACAGGAGCAAAAAATCCATCCAAGATGAATTTTTCTGCAACTGTTGCGTCGCAGAATGTCGCAGAGCGACACCATAGACTATCATTATAAAAATTGTGGCGCGACATTGCTGTGACATCAATGTTGCGCGACTCATGTTGCAGTGTAGTTGTGCCCTATGTGTCACGTGTCTTGTTGTCGTGTAGCCCTAGCCTTAAACAGTCACATTCATTCCTGCATAGTGCAAACCCATCTATATATCATCAAAGTTGAGAAGAAAAATAGGCAGCACTCACCACGGCGTTTTCTTTCTTCCTTTATTTCATGTACATATTATACATACGGTTTAAGCGGTTTAGGCGGCAGTTACAGCCCAGTTTCACCCACAGCGGCGACGGCCGTTTCGCGCAAACTCACTGCGCTTCTTCTGGCCACTACGTCGCCGCTGTGGGTGAAACTGGGCTGTAACTGCCGCCTAAACCGCTTAAACCGTATGTATAATATGTACATGAAATAAAGGAAGAAAGAAAACGCCGTGGTGAGTGCTGCCTATGTTTCTTCTCAACTTTGAAGATTCGTTTGACACTTTTTACTGTGTAGGACAGTGCACCTGTGGACACGGCAAAAGGGAGTGCTGTGGAAGCCTAAAATGAACATTGTATTGAAGTAGCCTAGGACAGTGCCACCAACCTACATTTGTGACCATCTATATATCAGTTGATAAAGAAAGGGGGGAGGGAATAGAGTAGATAATCAAGACGAATGGTATCAAAGTGCCTAGTGCAATAAATAGCATGTAAAAATCATCAGGGAATACATAAAATGATTATTATACAGACCAATGTGGCTCAAACCCATAGGAATTTTTTGGGAATTTTTTTTCCACTTTCCACCTCATTGTATGCAATCGCAAATGGTGTCATTAGAAAGTGCATCTTGTTCGCAAAACACAACTCCTCATTCTATGTAAATGAAAAACTGAAATGAACAAATGGAAAATTACCCATTTTTGAAAGGTTTAATGGGGCCGGACAGAAACGCTGTGGCTTCCGGATCAAGAGAGACTGAGCAGTTTTTTTTTTAAATGTTAATCTAACCTGAGTACTTTAATACCGAATATCGTACCATTTGTCCAATTTAAGACACACCCCCCCTTTGAGGTCCTGTAAGTGTAGCTTTAAGACCTTATGCACAGGAATGTTGTTTGGGTCCGCATCTGAGCCACATTTTTTGCAGCTCGGATGCGAACCCATTCACACTTCAATAGGGCCGCAAAAGATGCAGATAGCACTTTGTGTGCTGTTTGCATCCATACCTTCATTTTGCAGCCCTGCAAAAAAAATAGAACATGTCCTATTGTTATCCATATTATGGATAGGACTACCCTATTGAGGGCCAGACCTTCCGTTCTGCAAAATGCAGACTGCACACAGCTGGTATCCGTGTTCTGCAGATCTGCGATCTGCAAAACGTAAAACATGGTAGCGTCATGTGCATGAGGCCTAAAGCTGAAGATTAAGGGTATGTTCACAACTTCACTGCAACATTTGTCACGTGAAATTTTGTCGCACCAATGTCGTGCGACAATTTTTATAATGGGAGTCTATAGTGTCACATTGTGACATGCGACATGCTGCGACTGCGATGCGACAGTCACAGAAAAATCCATCTTGAATAGATTTTTTGTGATTGTAGTGTCGCAGTCGCAGCATGTCGCATGTCGCAATGCGACACCATAGACTGCTATTATAAAAGTTGTTGCGCGACAATAGTGCGACTTATTGTCGCGCGACAAATGTTGTCGTGTGAATGTACCCTAAGGCCTCATGCACACGGCCGTGGGTGTTTTTGCGGTCCGCAAACCGTGGATCCGCAAAACACGGAAGCTGCTCCGCGTTCCGTTCCACAATTTGCGGAACGGAACGCGGCCCATTATAGAGATGCCTATTCTTGTCCGCATAACGGACAAGAATAGGACATGCTCTTTTTTTTTTTGCGGGGGCACGGAACGGAGCAACGGATGCGGACAGCACACGGAGTGCTGTCCGCATCTTTTGCGGCCCCATTGAAATGAATGGGTCCGCAGCCGAGCCGCGAAATATGCGGCTCGGACGCGGACCCAAACAACGGCCGTGTGCATGAGGCCTAAAACAGGTCTTCTTGCTAGATGTTTTTAGACAGACTGACATACCACAACAGGTCATAGTAAAAACACCTTAAATCCTAAATAAGCCAACAGGATAACATTTTCATTGTAAATTAACCAGATGGTCAAGACAATTATCAGTTTCTCTCTCTAATTGCAAAGATAACATGATGACGAATAGTCAGGGATCTAGAGGAAAGATGTTAAAATTTTGAGGTTGTTATATCTATTGTATCCATATTTAATGAGAGATTGTCACAGTGAATGCATACAATTATGGAATATACTTTTAGCATTTTAACGCTTAGCTTTATAAGAAATAATCCATCTTATGGTTGATAGGTCGATTCAAAGATTTATCATCCTTTGCAATTTTGAGACACAGCTTGTGACATGTAGAAAAAAAATCATAATAGTCTTCAGCCATGTAGAAAAAAGGAACACCTGGATAGCCTGCAGAAAGAAAGAACAAATTCCCTGTATCTACTGAATGTCATTGTATAAAAGACTTGATTGCCACAATGGGCATCATTAAAGGGTTGTTCATTTAACATCTTCCTATTGATGAATCATTCACTTTGACACAAATTCTGACCATGTACAGATTTCTCTAAAGTGAAATAAAAAATCATAAAAATATTATCAGCTAAAAAATACATTTGTATGAATGAACTATTTGCCTCAATGTAAAAAAGATTGTTTTATATTGAATTTATTTAATTATTAGTATTCCTTTAATTAGTCTTTGTACAATTTTAGACACATTTTTAATCTTTATCAGTTATCAGGCTTTTAGCCTTAAATGAATCAAAAACAATACCATCACATATGAATGTCATATAGGGTTGAGCAAACCCAAACTGTAAAGTTCGGGTTCGTACCGAACTTCAGGGTTTTTGATACCTGGAACCGAACCCGAACATTTCCGTAAAAGTTTGGGTTCGAGTTCGGTGTCCGGCGATTTAATGGCGCTTGCTGAAAGACTGCAAGGCAGCCAATCAACAAGCGTTTAACTAGTGTGCCCTTAGAAGCCATCACAGCCATGTCTAATAATGGCATTGCTGTGATTGGCCAAGTGCAGCATGTGACCCAGCCTCTATATAAGCTGGAATCACTTAGCGCCGCATGTCACTCTGCTCTTACTAGAGTAGGGATAGGATGCTGCTGCTGTGAGGGAGAGATTAGGAAACAATTCTGGTCTGGTGTACTTGGTGTTAGGTTAGTTCTACATGACAACATTTGTCGCGCAACAATTTTTATAATGGTAGTCTATGGTGTCGCATTGCAACATGCAACATGCTGCGACTGAGACACTATAGTCGCAAAAAATCCATTCAAGATGTATTTTTCTGCGACTGTCGTGTTGGTCGCAGCATGTCGCATGTTGCAATGCGACACTATAGACTACAATTATAAAAATTGTCCTGCGATATTAATGCAACAAAATGTCACGCAACAAATGTTGCAGTGTAGTTGTGTTCTATTTGTCGCGCAACAAATGTCGTCGTGTAAACCTAGCCTAAAATCTGCAAACTACAGCAATTATTTTTGTGGGTGCTATGCTACATTTTTTTACCCATGAGCCCAGTGACACAGAAAAAAAAGTTTTATCCGTCTGTTAGTTAGTTGGGTGTCGGCGGCCATTTTGTGCAAGTGTAGTGCAAGTGTAGTGCACTTGAATGTGTATATGTGCCAGGGACAATAATTTAATCCTGTTCTTTTAGTTCAGTGGGAAACATATACCCATTTTTTAAGTGCACTTGCACTAAAGCGATTTTTTTTTCTCAGTCTGACACCAGCACTGCATATCTCAAAAATGTATTTATTTTATTGTTGGGTGACATTAACCCATTTTTTGCTGTTTTTTTTACCCCTGCTCTACATAGCAGACAGGGTAATACTTTTAAAAAATTCATCTGTTCAATTGTTGTGTGACATTAACCCATTTTTGGCTGTTTTATACCCCAGCTTTAAATAGCAGACAGGGCAACAAATCGTCTGTTACATAGGTGGTTGACATTGAACCATTATTGCAGAATACAAACCCCTGCTCTGCATAGGTGACAGGGACCTACATTTCTAAAAATCATCTGTTCCATTGGTGGGTGACATTAAACCAGTTTTGACATATACAAACCCCTGCTCCTCAAAGGCGACCGGGAAATAAATTTCTACAATTGGTCTATTAAATTGGTGGTTGATATAGAACCATTTTTGCAGTATACAAACCCCTGCTCTGCTTAGGTGACAGGGACCTAAATTTCTAAAAATCGTCTGTTCCATTGGTGGGTGACATTAACTCAGCTTTTCTGGTGAAAAACCCCTGCTCTGCATTGCTGACAGGGAACTAAATTTAGTAAAAACGTCTGTTACTTTGGTGGGTAAACGCAAAAAATGAGGAGAGCGGCAAATAAGGGATGTGGCCCTGGCCGTGGTGCTGCTGGTGTTGGTGGAGCTCCTGTTGCAGGGAGAGGACGTGGTCGATCTGTGCCAGCTACACGCCCAAATGAAACACCTTCCTCAGGTGCGCGTAGACGACAGAGCCTTCAGCTTATTTAATAGGCCCGAATGCCGCTCTACAAATGGTGAGGCCAGAACAAGTACAGTAGCTAGTAGATTGGGTGGCTGACAGTGCCTCCAGTATATTAACATTGTCTCCCACCCGGTCCACTGCTGAAAGATCAGAGTTGGCACCTGCAGGCCATGGGTATCTATCTAGCACCTCACCCCCTTGTAAATCAGCCTAGCAGTCTGAGCCCCAAGTCATGTAGC
The DNA here is from genome assembly GCA_033119425.1 of Bufotes viridis. Taxonomy (NCBI): domain Eukaryota; kingdom Metazoa; phylum Chordata; class Amphibia; order Anura; family Bufonidae; genus Bufotes; species Bufotes viridis. Next base: position 455,260,773 of record CM065590.1, read on the forward strand.
AGTCTCTTATGCTTTTTAATGACTCTGCTATCAGTGTTTTCCAGGGGCATCCACCTAGCCCTGTCCCAGAAGTAGAAGATAATGAGTTCACCAATGCCCAACCACTTATGTTTGAGGGTGAGGACATGGGAAGACCACCAAAGCACGTCTCTGATGATGACGAAACACAAGTGCCAACTGCTGCGGCATTCTGTAGTGTGCAAACCGACAAGGAGGGCAGGGGTGAAGACTGAGCGGAAGATGATGTGGAGGACGATGACGTCCTAGACCCTACATGGAATCAAGGTCATGTGAGTGACGAGTGCAGTTCGGAGGGAGAGGCGCACAGAGCCACCAGTACAGCAAAAGAGGTAGCAGGGTGCAAATGCAGAGCGGCCGTCCCCTAGACATTACTCATGCCGTGGGCTGTCTGCATCCATATCTCCGCATCTCAAAAAAAAAATAGAACAGGTCCTATTGTTGTCCATTGGGGACAAGAATAGGGGTTTAGACAATGGCTGGTATATGTATTTTGCAGATCTGATATTTTTGCAATGGAGATGTGTGGGATTTTTGGCTTCTGGTTGTGGCTGCTGCAACATTGAATGAAGGGACACAGATGTGATGGCATGGAATGAAGGGACACAGAGGTGATGGCATGGAATAAAGGGACACAGAGGTGATGGCATTGAATGGAGGGACACAGAAGGGATGGCATGGAATGGAGGGACACAGAGGTGATGGCATGGAATGAAGGGACACAGAGGTGATGGCATAGAATGGAGGGACAGAGAGGGGATGGCATTAAATGGAGGGACACAGAGGTGATGGCATGGAATGAAGGGGCACAGAGGTGATGGCATGGAATAGAGGGACACAGAGGTGATGGCATTGAATGGAGGGACACAGAGGTGATGGCATGAAATGAAGGGATGCAGAGGTGATGGCATGGATTGAAGGGACACAGAGGTGATGGCATTGAATGGAGGGACACAGAGGGGATGGCATGGAATGGAGGGACACAGAGGTGATGGCATGGAATGGAGGGACACAAAGGTGATGGCATGGAATGAAGGGACACAGAGGTGATGGCGTTGAATGGAGGGACACAGAGGGGATTGCATGGAATGGAGCGACACAGTGGTGATGGCATGGAATGAAGGGACACAGAGGTGATTGCATGGAATGAAGGGACACAGAGGTGATGGCATGGAATAAAGGGACACAGAGGTGATGGCATTGAATGGAGGGACACAGAAGGGATGGCATGGAATGGAGGGACACAAAGGTGATGGCATGGAATGAAGGGACACAGAGGTGATGGCATAGAATGGAGGGACAGAGAGGGGATGGCATTAAATGGAGGGACACAGAGGTGATGGCATGGAATGAAGGGGCACAGAGGTGATGGCATGGAATAGAGGGACACAGAGGTGATGGCATGGAATGGAGGGACACAGAGGTGATGGCATGAAATGAAGGGATGCAGAGGTGATGGCATGGATTGAAGGGACACAGAGGTGATGGCATTGAATGGAGGGACACAGAGGGGATGGCATGGAATGGAGGGACACAGAGGTGATGGAATGGAATGGAGGGACACAGAGGTGATGGCGTTGAATGGAGGGACACAGAGGGGATTGCATGGAATGGAGCGACACAGTGGTGATGGCATGGAATGAAGGGACACAGAGGTGATGGCATGGAATGAAGGGACACAGAGGTGATGGCATTGAATGGAGGGACACAGAGGTGATGGCATGGAATTGAGTGACACAGAGGTGATGGCATGGAATGAAGTGACACAGAGCGGATGGCATGGAATGGAGGGACACAGAGGGGATGTCATTGAATGGAGGGACACAGAGGTGATGGCATGGAATGAAGGGACACAGAGGTGATGGCATTTAAAGGAGGGACACAGAGGGGGTGGCATGGAATGGAGCGACACAGAGGTGATGGCATGGAATGAAGGGACACAGAGCTGATGGCATGGAATGAAGGGACACAGAGCTGATGGCATGGAATGAAGGGACACAGAGGTGATGGCATGGAATGGAGGGACACAGAGGTGATGACATGGAATGAAGGGACACAGAGGTGATCGCTTTGAATGGAGGGACACAGAGGTGATGGCATGGAATGGAGGGACACAGAGGTGATGGCATTGAATGGAGGGACACAGAGGTGATGGCATTGAATGGAGGGACACAGTGGTCCACAAATTGTGGATCCGCAAAACATGGAAGCCACCTTCTGCAATTTGGAAGGCCCATTGTAGAAATGAACAAGAATAGGGCATGTTTTTTTGCGGGGCTGCAGAGCTACGGAACAATGGATACGTCCGCATCTTTTGCAGCCCCATTGATGTGAATGGGTCCGTACCCCCGGCTCGGATGCAGAACCAAACAACGGCCGTGTGCATGAGGCCTTATTCAAATAAAAATGATACTCACCTATTTTAAAGTTGTCCTGATCCTCTGATACTTGTCCGGCACGTCCACTCTCTCCACTCTCCAATTCTGTCTCCAAAGTCTTCGGGCGGCCGCATATGCGCTGATCTTCATATACAGCTCTGCTACATCTTTCTTCCCTTCCCCACTAGCACTTTGGCTAAACCGCTTCTTATACAGCTCTGCTACATCTGTCTTTCTCTACACTACATTTAATTCTTGGTGTCTAGATCATGAAACACAATGCTAGCGGTGAATGGGAAGACAGATGTAGCAGGGCTGTATAAGAAGTGATTCAAACAAAGTGCTGATATTGTGGAGTGGAAGTGAAATATGGCAGAGCTAAATATAGAGAGGTTCAGGGAAGAGAGATGTAGCAGAGCTTTATATGAGGCAGTTCCCCCTCAGTGCTGGTGCAAGAGAAAGATAGACAGATGTAGCAGAGCTGTATACAAAGATGTTCAGCCACAGTGTTAGTGGGGGAGTGGAAGAAAGATGTAGCAGACCTGTATAAGCATCTATACAGATACATGGTCTAAGGTTTATATAAAACTGTATTACAGCTATAATGGAAACAATTCTGCATCAGTGCTGGTTGTTGGGGGATAATCATGTTTTATTGGAGTCAAAAGCAAAAATTAGAAGTCTACTAGCTGCCTGACTAGGCTGCCTGACTGATGACTCATACTATCCACATGAACGAGCACGGCAAGGACTGAGCTCTCAGTGTGATGTCATAAGGAGGCGTGGCCGGCCTTCACTCAACTGCCTAAGCCCGTCCAGCCTTAGAAGCAGGAAACCAGGAAGTGAATGCATAACTGGCTGCTGGTGAGAATGAAATAGCAAGATGGGAATACCCCTTTAATATATTTAAGAAATATTATTCAAATATTGACAGGTCCCACATGGAGCTCAATGAGGCAGATCTTATGCGCCGAAACTACGTTAATCTTAATGCCGGATCCGGATTAATGCACTTCAATTGGCAATAATTCCGGATCTGGCGTTACGGCACATCTTCCGGGTTTTTGGATGGAGACAAATCCGCAGCATGCTGCGGTTTTGTCAACGTCCAAAAAACGTTCACATACTGAACGGAAGACATCCTGATGCATCCTGAACAGATTTCTCTCCATTCAGGATGCATTTGGAAAATCCTGATCAGTATCTTTCTGTCCTAGAGCCTCGAGGACGGAACTCTAGGACGGAAAGCAAAAGCGCAAGTGTGAAAGAGCCCTTACATTTACATGGGATTACTCAGTGAGTGAGATTCATTTTCTTGACATTCAAATTACTTTAAATGATGGAACTGTATATACTGACATTTTTGTGAAACCTACTGATAGAAACACCATGCTACGTTATGACAGTGCACATCCGAGACCGATGGTTAAGTCACTTCCTCTGAGCCAGTTTTTATGGGCAAAACCTATTGTGACATTAGACATTAGACAACATGACACAGGCCTTTAAAAAAAGAGGTTTTCCTGGCACGGTTTTGGCCACACATAGAAATAAAATAAAAACAATGGAAAGATCTACCTTATTTAATTTAAAAAAAAAGAAATCACAATTAAGCGATAGGATCCCCTTAAAAAAGAAATCACAATTAAGCGATAGGATCCCCTTGGTGACAATGCTTTCTGAAAATAGCCAAGCCATAAAAAATATCATTGACAAACACTGGTCCATTGTTCAAAAGGGACTAGAAGGTTTCAATGAATTTAAAAAACTACCACTTATGTTCTACCGGAGACCACCAAATTTGCGGGACAAATTAGTGCTTACTGACATTGGTCCCCAAAAAACGGTTAGTCAAACATTCCTACCAGTTTAAAAAAAAGGTTGTTTTCCGTGTTCAAATTGTATTAACTGTAGGTATATGCAAAAGGCAATAATTTTACTAATCCATTAACATTGAACAAATATTAATAATTTTCTTACATATAATTCTACACGTCTATGTGTTATGGTGTCCCTGTCCATTGCTATATGTAGGTAAGACATCTCTAGAGTTTAAAACTTATATAAACCAATATAGATATACAATCAGAAAAGGCAGAAGGGATTTACCGGTACCAAAACACTTTGTTGATTGTGGACATAAAGAGAGAGATCTAAAGTGTATGTTGGTAGACCACATCCCTATTTTATGCAAAGGTGGAAATAGAATAACTAATCTGAAAAACGTGAGATCCAATGGATCCACAAATTGAATACATTACGTCCATAAGGTCTAAATGTTGACTATAAACCATGGGTGTTCTCGTAGGGCTCATTCCATGTATGTATGCATCGTGGTACTCTTGGTCTTTATCTATGGGTATGCAAATTATTTAGTTTTTTTTCTGGTACTACATTGTACATTGTAATTGTAATTACTTACAAGTATATTTATGTACAAATTTTTCTCTTCCTTGCAGATTTACTGGACAGAAATACGCTTTGTGAAACCAGTATTTACTCCCAAGAACGATTTGTGCCAATATGTGTATCTCTTTCTTTCAAGGATTTTTGTAATAATGCTGTCTTGTTCCAGTGCGCAGAGGTTGATGTCTGTGATGATATTCATAGTAAACACATTTTTTCGCCCCTAATTGCTCTGCTTGGTGGAAATAATCAATGTGAGACATATATAATTTCATTATTTAATCTGGGATTATCCATGTGGGGAGGTAGGTCCTGTGATCTGGATGACCACCCCATATGACACACTTGGGTTTTTCTGGACATTGATCCATTCACTGTACCTCTGTCCTTAGCCCTTTAAGTGATTTCCCCAGTTAGGTTAGTCATGGAATAAAGTAGTTCACAGGGCCCGGTTAAGTGTCTAGTACCTGGATTCTGATAGGCTCCTGTGTCTATCCCCCATGTCCGTCTGCATAGGCATATGTGATGGTACATGGTGGTACTTCCGTTTGATCAAACCTTTATATACATTTATACTTATCTCTTTGATTATCTTCTTCCTAACCGGGTTATACCTTATTATTGTAATAATAATGAACTTTGTCATAGTTTATGTCACGAGTATGCTGTATGCGCACTGGTCTTGACAGCTGGGATGGCTTCCTTATTCACGCTGTGGATGCAGTCATGTGATTAGGTTGCGCTCATGTGATTCTCACGAGTGCGCTCCACCACAGTGCTGCTTCCTGCGTGCCACTTTGCATTAACTTTGTTATTCTACAGTATATATGAATTTTATATCATGGGTATGATTATTTCACATGGAGATTGCACATAATGAGATATAGTCACTGTATATATAAACTATTTATATTTTATATTGCATTTTATGTACTTAATTATGTTTTTTGTTCCAATTATGGTTAATCATGGATTATTGTTAATTGCACATGGTGCATCTACTGTATATATATGTACTCAGTACCAGTTTCACATTTTACTGCTTGAGAAAGACTCTAGTGTGGAGTCAAAACGTCGCACTGGTGATTAAAGGACATCATTTTTAACTACAACTAAGGTAGTGCCTTGGTAATTTTGTTTTTCTATATGACTGTGGATTTGTGATTGTTTCCAACACTATCATTACACTTTTTTCTGCTTTGCTGCTTTCATTTTTTGTTTTCTCTTTCTCTCACTCTCTCTCTCTCTCTCACTCTCTCTCTCTCTCTCTCTCTCTCTCTATATATATATATATATATATATATATATATATATATATATACCATATATACACACAGTGCCTTGAAAAAGTATTCATACCCCTTGAACTTTTCCAAATTTTTTCACGTTACACCCACAAATTTAAATTGGGATTTTATGTTATAGCCCAACACAAAGTAGCAAGTTACAAATATACAAGAATATTGTATATATATAATTATTTTTGCTGTATACATACTCTACATGGTATATAGATTGACTCAATATGTTACAACTGGTTGGTATTATTTGTAAACTGTGTCTTTTATATGGGTATATTTGTGTCTTATTTTCTATGGCGGCTCAGTGATTAGCACTGGGATGCAATCCGACCAAGGACAATATCTGCATGGAGTTTGTAGTGAATTTCCTCCGGGTACTCTGTTATCCTCTCACAATCAAAAAACATAAGCAAATTGGCTTCCTTACGAATTTGACTCTTGTGTGCGTTGTCTCTTGGGGTCGAGGGCATATATGGCAGCCACTGACTTCCCAGGGAGCCGCCCCCACCACACAACTATCCCTGCACTTTAAGTTAAAAAAAAATGGGGGAAAATGCCCCTGCGTCTTATGGGGCGAATGCTGACATTTTTACATCGCAGCTTGCGATGCTCTAGCATCGCAGGCTGCGATGTATGAGTGGGGAGGGACTGGGAGGAGGAGCTGGGGGCTGGCAATTGCGGCAGGGCCGCTGTGTTCACTGTGCTCTGGCCCCGCCGCTCACAGTGCTGCAGTATATAGTTATAAAATGTCCCCTCATTCAATTAAACATGATTAAACATGGGGTGGGGGGTCTGTGGATGGCACTGTTATGAGATGGGGGATCTCTGGATGACACAGCAGTGCCATCCACAGATCTCCCATAACAGTGCCATCCACAGATCCCCATAAGTTCAGTGCCATCCACAGATCCCCCATAACAGTGCCATCCACAGATCCCCCCTGTAACAGTGTCCTTTACAGATCCCCCCCCATAACAGTGCCATCCCCAGATCCCCCATAACAGTGTCCGTCACAGATCCCCCCATAACAGTGCCTTCCACAGATCCCCCATAACAGTGTCCCTCACAGATCCTCCCCCATAGCAGTGCCATCCCCAGATCCCCCATAACAGTGCCATCCACAGATCCCCAGTAATAGTGTCATGCACAGACCACCATTAGTTCCAAACTTACCAAAAACACACCCTTTGGTTAAAAATATTTTTTTTCTTATTTTCCTCCCCAAAAACCTAGGTGCGTCTTATGGGCCGGTGCGTCTTATAGGGCGAAAAATACAGTAATTGTCATTTGTCATACTAGTGCGGATGTGATTTATACATTGGGGACTCTGTATATTTTTAAGTGATTATGGTAATTGTTAGAGATGAGCGAATTTCTCAAAAATTCGATTCAGCCGGTTCACTGAATTTTAAGAAAGAATTTGATTAGATCCAAATTTATTCATTGCGAATCACATTAAAAAACAGCTATTTACAGGATGCAGAGAGCCTGTATTGTGGTGTAGAACACTGTGCCTTGCATATTGGGCAGACTAAATGGGCCAAATGTTTCTTATCTGCCGACACATTCTATGTTTCTATGTTTCTATGTAACACGCATAGGGAGTATGCTGTGGTAGTGAAACAATACTGTGAGTCAATATGACACGCAGATGACAGGCCTCGCTCTTAGAATCACTGCACACTTCACTCATTTGGGCAGTTACAGGGCCAAAACTAACTCAAGTATGAACTCAGCCTTAAAGGTCAATGTTAGCGCCAGGTATAAAGAACCGTGCAGAGGCCCAAGATCCTTCTATGGTGGGAAAGAGCGCACTCCTGTTACAACTTCGTCAGCTGATTCCACCTAGATGTCTACAGAACCTGTTCTGTTAAACTCATATACAAATAGAGCCCCCCCGACAGAGTGGAGAGGGTGTCAGCAGTAAGTTTGTGTTGACATAACTGATTATTTTGCCCTTCCTATGATCTGTCAGAACAATAACCCCCCAAAAATGGATCCTGTCTGTTGAACATCCGCCTTCACTCGGTCAGCATTTGGTCAGTAATCCATTAGTATTGCCAAAAAAAAAAACAGGAGTGGTTCCAAAACAGAGATGACCCGTGAATAGAATAGTGGTGAGGTGGCAGCAGCATGAGACCACAGAGTGGACCAATGACATATTAGTGAGGTGGCAGCAGCATGAGGAGACTACAGAGTGGCCCAGTGACATAGTGGTGAGATGGCAGCAGCATGAGGAGACCACAGAGTGGCCCAGTGACATCATGTTGAGGTAGCAGCAGCATGAGGAGACCACACAGTGGTGATGTGTCAGCAGCATGAGGAGACCACAGAGTGGTTATTTGGCAGCAGCATAAAGAGACCACAGAGTGGTGAGGTGGCAGCAGCATGAGGGGACCACAGAGTGGTGAAATGGCAGCAGCATGAGGAGACCACAGAATGGTGAGGTGGCAGCAGCATGAGGCGACCACAGAGTGGTGATGTGGCAGCAGCATGAGGAGGCCACAGACTGGCAAGGTGACATAGTGTGGAGGTGGCAGCAGCATGAGAAGACCACAGAGTGGTGAGGTGGCAGCAGCATGAGGAGACCACAGAGTGGTGAAGTGACAGCAGCATGAGGAGGCGACAGACTGGCAAGGTGACATAGTGTGGAGGTGGCAGCAGAATGAGGAGACCACAGAGTGGCACGGAGACAGAGTTATGAGTTAGCAGCAGCATGAGGAGACCAAAGAGTGGCAAGGTGATATAGTCTGGAGGTGGCAGCAGCATCAGCATGAGGAGACCACAGAGTGGCTCAGTGACATCATGTTGAGGTAGCAGCAGCATGAGGAGACCACACAGTGGTGATGTGTCAGCAGCATGAGGGGACCACAGAGTGGTTATTTGGCAGCAGCATGAGGAGACCACAGAGTGGTGAGGTGGCAGCAGCATGAGGAGACCACAGAGTGGTGAGGTGGCAGCAGCATGAGGAGACCACAGAGTGGTTAGGTGGCAGCGGCATGAGGAGACCACAGAGTGGTTATTTGGTAGCAACATGAGGAGACCACAGAGTGGTGAAGTGGCAGCAGCATAAAGAGACCACAGAGTGGTGAGGTGGCAGCAGCATGAGGGGACCACAGAGTGGTGAAATGGCAGCAGCATGAGGAGACCACAGAATGGTGAGGTGGCAGCAGCATGAGGAGACCACAGAGTGGTGATGTGGCAGCAGCATGAGGGGACCACAGTGTGGTGAAGTGACAGCAGCATGAGGAGGCCACAGACTGGCAAGGTGACATAGTGTGGAGGTGGCAGCAGCATGAGAAGACCACAGAGTGGTGAGGTGGCAGCAGCATGAGGAGACCACAGAGTGGTGATGTGGCAGCAGCATGAGGAGACCACAAAGTGATGAAGTGACAGCAGTATGAGGAGGCGACAGACTGGCAAGGTGACATAGTGTGGAGGTGGCAGCAGAATGAGGAGACCACAGAGTGGCACGGAGACAGAGTTATGAGTTAGCAGCAGCATGAGGAGACCAAAGAGTGGCAAGGTGATATAGTCTGGAGGTGGCAGCAGCATCAGCATGAGGAGACCACAGGTGGCACAATATCAAAGTGTGGTGGTGGCAACAGCAGCATCAGGAAACCAAAGAGTGACCCGGTGACAGAGTGGGGAGGTGGGTGGCAATAACAGTACCCGCTGATGATGGTGGGTAAGAACAACCAATCAGAAAAATAGCAATAGTTGAATATGTGTGTTTCTACGCAATAGTACACCAAATATACCATTACACACATATAATGACACATCATTCTTTATTGTTTAAAAAACATATTATAGCATGTACAAAAAACACAAATCATGTAGTGGTATCAGTGCAGGACAATACTGTGACAAGCAGAACCCCTCCCTCCCAGAAGACTCCCACAGCAGATAAAAGCCCTCACTCTGATTACAAATCTCCAACAAATAGGCATCAAAAAAACTGTGTAACACACATGAAAAAGATGACTGATGTAACATAATTGCGGACTACATTTCAGAGCACAAAACCATACTATCATGCATACACAGCGCTAGTCAAATACACAGTATGAGGAGTCACCAAAGGTGAACTCTCTAATACATGTGTCCAATCGCACTGTATGTCATGAGCAACCTAAGGCCTGCATGAACTACAGGTGAGCTAGCGGTATGAAAAGGGCATTTACCCACCAGGAGCACAGAGGGAGAGAGGATACCAACACCCCCTAAAGAAGCAAGGAGAAATGCGTGTCGGGTTGGTATCCTCTCTCCCTCTGTGCTCTTGGTGGGTAAATGTCCTTTTCATACCGCTAGCTCACCTGTAGTTCATGCAGGACTTAGGTTGCTCATGACATACACTGCTCCTCCTCTCCTGTCACCTGTGTATAAAAACTACCTATTTTGCTACACATTGCTTGTGTTTCAATGTCCTCCTCCTCCAGTTCAGCTCCCACAGGGCTGATGTGGCCATGAGGTGTAGGCGCCACGTCTCCAGTACTCTGACCAGCCAGATTTACCAGCATCTGTTCCAGGATATTAAGCAGTGGAATGATGTTGTTCATCCCGTATTCATGGCGACTGACAAATAACGTGGCATCCTCAAAGAGCCTGAGCAAACAGCAGGTGTCATGAATGAGCTGCCACTGGCTGACATCGAACTTACACAGGGGAGTACTCCTATCTGCTTGAATTATCAAGAAATCGTTTATGGCCTTTCTCTGTTCGTATAGTCGGTCCAACATATGGAGGGAGTAATTCCAACAGGTGGAAACGTTGCATATCAGCCTATGTTGGGGGATAGAGATGGCCCGAACTATTCGCCGGTGAACAGTTCCCGGCGAACATAGCTTGTTCGCGTTTGCCTTGGCGGGCGAACATTTGTGATGTTCGGTCCACCCCCTATACATCATCATTGAGCAAACTTTGACCTTGTACCTCACAGTCAGCAGACACATTCCAGCCAATCAGCAGCATACCCTCCCTCCCAGACCCTCCCACCTCCTGCACAGCATCCATTTTAGATTCATTCTGAAGCTGCAGTCTTAGTGAGAGGAGGGAGAGTGTAGTTGCTGCTGATTTAATAGGGAAATTGATAGCTAGGCTAGTGAATTCAGTGTCCACTCCAGTCCTGAAAGACTCATCTGATCTCTGCTGTAAGGACAGCGTCCTGACAGCACCCCAAAAAGCCCTTTTTAGGGCTGCAACATTAGTCTGCTTTTTTTTTTTTTTCTCCATATATATATTGCAGTTGCCTGGCCTGCCTGGGTGTGAGGAGCTGCAAGCCCACAGACTGTAGTGTGCCCACTGCCAGTGCCCACCACTCACACCGTGTGGCACAGGACTTTGCATCAAACAAAGGCATTTAATTTTTACCCTTTAATCTAAGGTTAGTTGCCTGCCAGTGTGTGTCAGGCCGACTTCCACAGACTGTAGTGTGCCCACTGCCAGTGCCCACCACGACTCATACCGGGTGGCACAGGCATTTAATTTTTACACTTTAGTCTAATTTCAGTTGCTTGCCTGCTGCCAGTGTGTGTCAGGCCGACTTCCACAGACTGTAGTGTGCCCGCTGCCAGTGCCCACCACGACTCATACCGGGTGGCACAGGCATTTAATTTTTACACTTTAGTCTAATTTCAGTTGCTTGCCTGCTGCCAGTGTGTGTCAGGCCGACTTCCACAGACTGTAGTGTGCCCACTGCCAGTGCCCACCACCACTCATACCGGGTGGCACAGTAGCTTGCCGATAAATAAGGCATTTAATTTTTACACTTTAGTCTAATTTCAGTTGCTTGCCTGCTGCTAGTGTGTGTCAGGCCGACTTCCACAGACTGTAGTGTGCCCACTGCCAGTGCCCACCACCATTCATACCGGGTGTGACAGTAAATTGCACGGTGCAGACACAGTGACCGTGGATTAAAACAAAAGGGAGGGAGCCAGAGTTTTTTTAACCATCTCCCCGTTCGAAAAATCAATTCAATAGATGGACCCCAGATTGGGGACGTAACAGGGATTAAACTGATGAGAATAGTACTACAGAAAATACCACTCATATCGGGTGTGAGAGTAAATTGCACGGCGCAGACGCAGTGACCATGGATAAAAACAAAGGGGAGGGAGCCAGCGTTTTTTTAACCATCTCCCCGTTCGAAAAATCTATTCAATTCACCTTTCGGGGACCCTTGGTGTTGTACGTGGCTGGGTGGAGGAAGAAACCTTCAATGACATCACCGGGACGTGGCTAGCTTGGTATCCAACCTTGTGCAAATGGGGAGTTTGCGGTTGTGCAAATGGACTGTTTGCGGTTGTTTGCGGTGCATTAAAAGGGGAGTTTGGTCTGTCAATGTCTGTAAAGCGGGCGTAACCCTTACACTACCTGATCGATACAACATCATACCTGATCATATACACACACTGGATGTTTTAAAGCATGTTATTCCAAACAATTTAGGAATGTTAGTTGATTTATGCCCTTTATGGATTAAAACCCGACTCTGCGTCCACTACGTAATTTTCCATGGGAGTTTTGCCATGGATCCCCCTCCGGCATGCCAAAGTCCAGGTGTTAGTCCCCTTGAAACAACTTTTCCATCACTATTGTGGCCAGAAAGAGTCCCTTTGGTTTTTAAAATTCGCCTGTCTATTGAAGTCTATGGCGGTTCGCCCGGTTCGCTCGTTCGCGAACATTTGCGGAAGTTCGCGTTCGCCCTTCGCGAACTGAAAATTTAATGTTCGCGACATCACTATTGGGGGACGCCGTTCTGCCGCTGCAGCTCAAGGAGGGGGTGCTTGGCGGTGTACGAGTATCTGAAGTGCATGCTAAGTTTCCTGGCCGTTTTTAGGATGTCTTGCAGATGAGTGGAAGATTTCAAGAACCGCTTGACAACCAGATTGAACACTTGCGCCATGCAGGGCACATGGCTCAGCCCTCCTTGACACCACTGCACCACCAATGTTTTTTATACTGGGTGGTTGGGGGGGCACATTGTGCCATCAATGTTTTTAGTACTGGGGGGAAAGGGGAGGGCGCACTGCACCACCAATATTTTTAAGACTAGGGAATGGGGGATAATTAACGTTTAATACATTACAAATACAGGCGGTAGAAACACATTGCCGACACCCGACCTCTGACAGGGAGCTGCATTCAGCGGCAGTTAACCCCTCAGGTGCAGCACCTGAGGGGTTAATTGCTGCGGATCGCAGCTCCCTGTCAGAGGCAGGGTGCCAGAAATGTGTTTTTGCTGCCGCCTGCAATGTATTAAACATTAGTTGTCATTGGTGGCGCAGTGTGCCCGCCCCTCTCTTCTCCTTGGACAGCCTTGTAGATTCTGGACCTTCTAGTTTCCTTTCCTTCTTGAGTACTTTTTTTAGTAGAGTATCTTGCTTAAGTAGGTGTAGTCTCAGAGAAGATGTTTCTCTGAAACTCTGGCCTAGCCCTGCGGAGCTTGTACAACATAGGTCCTCTGTCTTTCTCAGCTAAGCCCAGACTCTTCACTAACTGACTAACTAGAGGCTGGCCCCAGATCCATCTCCTAGCAATCTAAAGAGGTTCAGTGAAGGCTGAGTTATCAATACAATACTGTTCTGTATACAATTGCAGAAAAATAGAACTTTTCACTTAGCAATACAACTAGAGATGAGTAAAGTATTGGAAAATTTGATTCGGCTACTTCGCCGAATTTTACGAAAATATTTGCTTTGTGACGAATTACCTCATCAAAAAATGCCCTTCTTTGTAAGTAGTGGATGCAATGACAGGGAAAGGCGATTGTGCCGTTCCCCATCATTGTGCCCCTCAGATGCCGCGTTCATAGATGATCGCAGCATCTGACATTAATATTACAGGGAAAAATAAAAAAATAAAAAATAAAATCATACTTAATTTCATCCATTTGATTGCAAAGAGCCAGCCAGAGACATCTTGATTGAAGAGGCAGATACATAGATAGATAGATAGATAGATAGATATTTACGCTGTATGTCCAGACCTAATTCCAAAGTTCCTCTTAGTTCCCTTTGATTCTTTCTTGTCGCCCTATTAAAAACACATGGTAGCCATGTTAAGGTAAACACACTTAGATGAAAGGAGTGAGAAGTGCTGCTCCACTCTTCAAATTCCATTTTGCTCTGGTCGCTAGGCTGACTTGTCAGACTGCTTCTTCTTTTTTATTTTAATTGTCAGATTAAATCTCCAATGTCATTACCTTTACGGCTGGTAGATCAGTATTCTGTCTTCCTGCATTGTACATAGAATTAATTTCCTAACAAAGACCCATCCTAACAAGGTGCAACTGTCCGCATATACATGCTCTTTGGTCCGTGAATGCCTCAGTGATGAAAATGTTCTTGCAAGCGATAAAGCCACCAAGCAGGTGTTTCACTGTAGGCAGTCACTGGAAAACCCAGCATGCTAAAACATTAGCACTCATAGCTTGTCAAGAGATTAACCATCTTAATCCTAAACTTCCACAGCAAATTCACATATCATACATAATAAATCAGCATAAAACTACTAAACAGTTACCATGAATTGTAATCAGATAATTATGGAATATACTAAGAATAAACAATAAATGATAGATAGCCTAGGGGTCTCATCAGGAGAACAGATGTTCCTTGACACCGTTCGGGAATCCAAAGTGGCCAGGTATAGATTGAAGACATTGAAGGAGATTTATCAAAAGTGGTATAAAGTAAAAAGGACTTAGTTGCCCATAGCAAACAATCAGATTCCACCTTTCAGTTTTAAGAGTTTGCTTGGAAAATGAAAGGTAAAATCTGATTGGTTATGCGCAACAAAGCCAATTTTCCTTTGCACCAATTTTGACAAATCTTCCCCATATTGTAGAGCTGGAAAACTCTTTCTACTGTAACCTGTAACTACTGTAACATATGGAGTGTATCAAAATCGGTGCAAAGGAAAATTGAACTGGTTGCCATGGTCAGCCTGACTTTCCATAGACAACTAGGGTGTTTTTAATTTTCACCAATTCCTTCTATGAATATTGTAAAAGTCAGTGTTTTTTTTAAGTGCTTCTGTTAGACTACACTGAAAAGACCGCAAACATTTGCAATCAAGCATTCTTATTAGTGTTGAGCAAATCGAAGTTAACAAAGTGGAATTCAATCAGATTTTCATGAAAAATTTGATTCACCGCAACTCCACAAATTCTTGGCGCTTCCTGGTAATTAATCAATTTTTTCTGAAATGGCAGTAAAAAAAATAAAAAAAATAATACCTCATCCATTTGATCACGGAGAGGCCATTGCGGCCATCTTGATTGAAGAAAATGTGCCAAATGTCACTCACATGTGACGTCACCACAGTGAGCTGGCCGGGAGCAGTAACGCCGTCAGTGATGACGTCACCGCGCCTGGCTAGTGTGAAGAAGTCATCACATTAGCGCGCATATGGTTTGGCGCACTTTCTTAAATCAAGATGGCCACAACGGCCTCTCCACGATTAAAAGGATGAGGTGAATATGGATTTTTTTAATCCCTGATTAACCCCTGAAAGGCCTCAATGTGACCCTCAGATGCCGTGATCAGCACGATGAAAGGGGGCAGCGCAATTGCCGTTCCCTGTCATTGCGCCCACTACATACAATGGAATGCAATTCTTGATGAAGTACTTCGTAACGAATCAGAATTTCGGCGAAACAGCCAAATCGAACTTTTGAAAACTTCGCTCATCTCTAATTCTCATGCTCTTTGACACTAAGCACAGTGCAGCCTGCTTAATTAGTCTTGCTGTCAAAAATACCGAAACCCAAATTCAAACCATAAAGTTAATGAAGTCCATCACAAATACAAACCATGATACTAGCGAATTTTGGCTCACAATGGATGGCTTGGAATGGAGACAATTGTAGCAAACTCCCTTCTGTAAGAAATATTGTACCTCTACAACGTTTTATCCTCCGGAGATACGGTAAATAAAAATGTTTCCCTTCACTGATAGAAAATGGAGATCTTGAAAAAAAGGTATGGCTGTTAACTGCTAAATTTTCATCACTCAGTGGTTAAAAAGAACCGGTCACCTCCGATGAGATGTCTGTTTCAGCAAATTGTATTCCCCATGAAATAAAAATTCTGGAACATTTTTTTGATTTGTATGCTGTTCTTCTACTATTCCTCCAGGGAGTGTGTACATAAATTGACAACTGGGTGCTGCCATACTCCTTGTCTGTGTCAATCCAGTCTGCACTTACAGTGCCAAACTGTGTACGGATACACCCTATTGACAAAGAGAATGGTAACACCCAGTTGTCAATTGATTCATGCATTTCCAGAAAAAGAGTTGTAAAAATATGCTCTAAAATAGTTTTTTTTTTTCTGAGGAATAAAAAAAATCATTTACTTGGGAACATTAGGAGAGCTGACACGTCCTCATTATGATTCATTTATATAAAGTTTGAAAATTTGTATAACAGACAAAAGTAAATGTTAGGTTTTTATTAAACCTTTCGCTACCAGCACCGTACATTTATGGCACTGGAGGGATGGGCCAACATGGTACCTGCTCGCACATGCTGCGGGCGTCATGGCCGGCAGGTCCATGAGGGTCAGAATATGGTAATGTAAAAATAATTTTTTTTTTCAAAGTTTTTTTTTTTACACTATTCAGATATAAAAACCTATACATACTGTATGTGGTATCGTCGTAATTGTACTGACCCAGAGAATGAAGGGCACACATCAGTTTTGCGGCAAACAGAACGCCGTGGGAACAAAATCCATAAAACTGTGGAGGAATTGTGTTGTTTTTTTTTCCACTTCCACCCCATTTGGAATTATTTTCCCTCTTCCCACTACATTATATTCCATATTAAATGGTGGCATTACAACTTGTCCCGCAAAAAAATAAGCCCTCATACAGCTATGTGAAAAACTCACTCATAACCAGTTCTCCTATGAGACCTTCACTTTAAAGGACGAGTATCAGATTTGAGAACAACGCTTTCAAAAAAGCTTCAGTGTGCCTAGACCCTGCTTTACAGACCCTGCTTTACAGACCCTGCTGCAGGCAATGGACTATGGCTCAGACACCCATCACGTAGACCACTTCCAGGCCAGTCAAAAATCAAGTCTTTATCACATTGCGGACACCTATATCTACAAGTACCTGCTTGTGCCTTTTAATTGCCACCTAACCAACCACCATTACTCATCACCTGGTGATCGAAACTGTACTTTGTACTTACTATTGCTGGATGTCCCACAAGTTATATTTTGCATTAAGCAAAGCTTTCCACTGCACCGATCCCCAGGGACCAATGACCTGAGGGAGTACATTGTGACACAATACCACATCAAGGCCACTACCACTCACATCCTTTGCACAGGTTCCTCAGGGGCTCTCTGCACCTGCAAAAAAAGTTTCCAATAAAATTACTTTCTCAAGGTTGCATGGATAAGCAGTTCTGGAAACCTGTTTATGTGATGCTCCTTTTCAAGAAATCCTACATCTGTCCATCACATCCATTACCTGATTTCCGCTATGAACTAGGGATGAGGATATCACTTTGGCAGGCAAAAATAGGGTAGGTGCTGTGCATGGGACAGAACTATTTGTCTTCCTGATGCATGAGCAAGCTCCTGAACCACCACATCTGCTCTCGCAACAGGGAGAAGATAGTTCTGGTCCCATCCAGCATCATTTCCGTCCTGGTCTGTGGAAGTCCATAGAACAGACAAAAAACCTGGTAAAGGAATTTATGTAGGCAGATTTAGGATTTTCCGAGAGGGGCATCATGTGAAAGGGTTCCAGAGTGGCTAATCCATGAGATAGTAAATATATTGGAAACTTTCTTCTGCAGGAAAAAATACAGTAAGATCAATGTTGAGTTACAGTTCCTTGGGCCCAGCTGAGGAAATTATTCTCGAGGATCATTCTCTAGTTCGTTTTGAATCAAAGATATAGACTCTTAGGACAACTGGGGTTATGATCTGGCAACAACTACACCTGCCTGGTCCTGGCGTGTCTTAGCGAACTCTCAAGCATGTGCACAGCAGGTCCCAGGATGAAGAAGTCACAGGGCTCAGCACATGCGCAGTTACTATGTTGAGTCCAATGGCATCTGTAGGCCACTCAATGTGCAAGAGGAGGCAGTCTCGAGCTCTGCACATGTGAAGAATTTCACCAAGACACACCAGGCAGGCAGAGTTGTGGACAGATTGTGACGTTACAGTGGAGGGGGCAGACATAATGGCTCAAGGGGCAGCACTGGGAACTCGTCTAGAGGCGGGCTTGGGTTCTTTATGGAGGTGGGCTTGAGCACTTGCAAGAGGCGGACTTGGGCTCCTACAGCAGATAATCTCCTTTTTCTGATGTTTGAAACCTGCACTTTCTCTAACAAAGAAACAGTTGTGATAATGGTACAATGAACTAGAATGCTTTGCCATTTGTTAGATTGAGCGAGGTGATAGATTACCTTTAAATGAAAAATAACTTTGGTATCTGCTGACCTTTTTCTCTTGTAACAAGTTGTAGACAAAGGCAAAAGTTTCCATCATGAAGTTAGAGTTTATTAAAATGTTATGAAGGTTATGGATCCTTTGGCTATGATGAACTTCCATGACCGATTCATGCTTGCTGTAAATAAGTCTTGCTGACACAGTAGCTCATCAGTTACACAGCATCACTGAGTTTTGGTCCCAAAATCCATACACTTGTTTACCTTTGCCAGATGGCAAATTGACAGGCAACGGTAAACTGCTGTGCATTGATGCTCTCTTTACAGCTCTGCAAGAAAAGAAGTCAGATTAAACCTTTAAATAAGTATTTTAATGTAGATACAAGATGCACAAAAGCTGTGTACACAGAAGAGAACAACTGAATTTTAACTCCTTCCCAAAGTGTGCTGTACATGTACGACGCAATGGGAAGTGAGTTTCCGTATCGCACTATACATGTAAGGCACAATTAAAGGGGTTGTCTCATCATGGACAATGGTGGCATATCGCTAGGATATGCCCCCATTGTTTTATAGGTGCGGGTCCCTTGGCTGGGACCCGCACCTATATCGAGAATGGAACCCCGCAAGTGAAGGAGGGTGCACTGCGCATGCGCAGCCGCCCTCCATTCATTTTCTATGGGGCCGGGGAAAATAGCCGAGCGATGGCTCGACTATTTCAGTCGGTCCCATAGAAATGAATGGGAGAGGGGGCCGCGCGTGTGCAGTAAGCTCCCATTTACTTCTATGGGGAGCCGGCTTGGTGGTGGCCGGACCGGAGTCCTACAGCCACCACCTTGCGAGGTTCCGTTCTAAATATAGGTGCGGGTACCAGCGGTGGGACACATATCTATAAGACAATGGGGGCATATCCTTTAAGTTATTGTGTGCAATCGCACAGTGACCAAGCTACAATGAAAGCTGTCCCTGACAGCCAACCATCTTAATTAAGAGCCAAAGTAACTCCACCCTGCAGCTCCAATCACTGCGATTGGCTGCTTAATGCTGACCAGCCAATCTTAGCTTTCTCGCTGTAAAAGTTAGTGTGGGAGAAGAGGATGCCACATTACTGTATTGCTCTTTCTCCTCCTCATTATCCAGTGATGAGAGACCCTCAAGAAAGTGCCCTAGAAAAGCAGTTGAGGCAGGCTCCCAGAGTGAGCCCATATGGACCCCTCACAGTAATAGTCCTTGGTATGAATAGGTGATGAAAGAGATATCTGTACTGCCCCTGATGTATTTATGCATAGTTATGATATCTCTCCTAACATGTTCAATGACATAGGTATAATGCACTGAAATTATGATTTTTTAAATGCTATTGGGGTGCTGGCAATAAACCTATAAACTGTAGAAACTTGAAGGTTTTTGGGGAATTTTTTTATGCAGAACTAGCTGCCAGCAACAGCCTCAAATCTTTCCGTATGGGCTCCGAGACCATATTTCATTTTGCATTTTGTTTTTTTCCTCCTCATGTTCCAATAGCCACAACTTCTTTAAATTTCCATGCACTTGTATTCCATGTATTTTTTGCAGGGTAAGTTGTTTTCTTTGAAGGCATCATTTCATTTACCATGTCTGTTATTGGAAAACAAAATAAAAAATTTTTTTTTTTGTGGGGTTAAATTGAAAATTGCCAAAATTATTGGGGTTTTGACATCACAGCATTCACTGTGTGTTAAAAATGACATGACATCTATATTCTGTAGCTCAATATCAATTCTGCGATATCAAACTTTTTTTGTTTTACTAAATAGCCATTTTCTGACAGCCATATTTTTTTAACTTTCTGTCCACAGAACTGTATGAGGGCTTGCTTTGTACTTTTTCCCAATATGATGTTTATTTATTTTTTATTGTTAGTATATGTTTATATGTAAAATTGGGAAAGGGGGGTGACTTTTTCACTCCAATTGGAAGGGAGAGAGAGCCACCTTCATCTGCTTTACCTCACAGGTGCAGAGATTGGCGTTCATCGCAGCACCTGATGGGTTAAATAACAGTGTTCTGCAAGATTGCCATTCTCTGTCACTGCGGCCGGGTGTCTGCTGTATTATACAGCCGGCATCCGCAGCGTATGAAGCAGGCTCACAGCAGAAGCGTTCCCTCAAGTACTGAGATATATAGGTAGGTCCCTGTGGTTCAAGGTGGTTAATGCTATCTCGGATCATAGTCCCTAATATCTACTGAATTATATCTCGCTATTATCTCCCTATAGTGTTTTTACATTGCTGGCTTGTATCAGACACACTTCCAGGTCAGAAGTTGAAGACAGAATGGCAATCTATGACTATGGACTGTTTTACACGTATTCGTCAGTATTTGGTTAGTATTTTGCATCAGTATTTGGTCAGTATTTGTGAGCCAAAACCAGACCTGGAACCTACAGAAAAAAGGTATAATAGAGATATTTGTGTCTCTTCTGTGTTTTGGACCTGGCTTTAGCTTACAGATACTGGTGCAAAAATACTGACCCTGTGAAAGAGGCCATTATCAGCAAAGGACCTACTTGGATTTTGTGCCTGACTGGCTTCTCAGGCTGTCTGTCATCCTCTAAACCAAGCTAAACCAATCAGGGCATGCAAGCCTGTATCTTCTGCCTTAGGCCGAATTCACACGTCCGCAAAATGGATCCGCATCCCATCCGCAATTTTGCGGAAGGGTTGCAGACCCATTAATTTCAAAGGGGCAGGAATGGATGTGGACAGCACACTATGTGATGTCCGCATCCGCATTTCCGCATCCGTGTTTCCGCATCCGCGTTTCCGTTTCCGCAAAAAAATAGAACATGTTCTATTCTTGTCTGCAATTGCGGACAAGAAAAGGCATTATCTATATAGTGCCAGCAATGTGCCGTCCGCACATTGCAGACGTCCGTGTTTTGCGGATCCGTGTTTCCGTGTTTCCGCAAAACACACTACGGACGTGTGAATTAGGCCTTACTCATGGTTTTCCTCACCAATATTCTCAGTAAAATGGTGCTGGGTGCCGTTTTTACACGATTCGTCTGGAACAAATGGCAAAAGCTGGTGATTCATTTGACAGACAAACTTTTGTGAAGTTTGTAACTAATACGTTTAGCTTAGAATTGATTAGCTCATCTCTAATTTGGATGTTTCTGTAAACTACTGAGTCAGGCTAATTTGCTGTTAAAGGAGTGGTCCTCAGGATAGGTCATCAATATCAGATCAGTGGGGGTCCAACTCTTGGCACCCTTGCCAAATAACTGTTTGAAGAGAAGCTGTCTCAGCACTGCCTTCTCCAGTCTGTTTAACTGCTCGCCGCAGCGATTGCAGTGGTGGCGTCCCCATTCACTTCTATGGGACGGCTCTGTAGTATTCACTTGAACAAACAGAGGCGTTCCATAGAAGTGAGTGGGGACGTCATACTTATTATACCTGCTCACCTCTGCAATTGCTGAGGTGAGCAATAAAACAGAGCACTTAGCGCACTGAGCACTGCCTTCTCTTCAAACAGAAGATCGGCAGGGGTGCAAGGAGTCAGACCCCCACCGATTTGATATTGATGACCTATCCTGAGGATAGGTCATCAATAGTAAGTAACCACAACTATAGTTGAGCGGACACCTGGAAGTTCGGGTTCGACCGGATCGTCCGAACTTCACAAAAAAGTAAATGGGGACCCGAACTTTTGGACACTAAAATGGCTGTAAAAAGTCCTGGAAAGGGCTAGAGGGCTGCAAAAGGCAACACAATGTAAGTAAGTGCCCAGCAAACTTATGCAAGTGTGGATATGGAAATGACTTAAAATAAAATATAAATAAATATAAAATCAAAATCTTGATCTAGGAGGTGGAAATGGAGGTTGAGGAGCCGTCAGGTGGGAATGCCATCAGCAGCGTGTCTACCAGCGTGCGTTAGTAGTCACTAATTTTTCGATCATTAACAGACGTTTTTAACAAAATTTTTCCCTCTCAGCAATGCACAGCAGGGGTTAATTCACTTCAAAACTGGGTTCATGTCACCCACCAATGGAACAGATGATTTTTAGAAATGTAGGCCCCTGGCACCCAGGCAGAGGAGGGGTTTATTCACGGCAAAACGGGGTTAATGTCACCCACCAATGGAACAGATGACTTTTAGAAATTTAGGTCCCTGTCACCAATGCAGAGCAGGGGTTTATTCACGGCAACATGGGGTTTATGTCGCCCACCAAAGGAACAGGCGATTTTTAGAAATGTAAGCCCCTGGCACCCAGGCAGAGGAGGGGTTAATTCACGGCAAAACAGGGTTCATATCACCCACCAATGGAACAGACGATTTTTAAAAATGTAGGTCCCTGGCACCCAGGCAGAGGAGGGGTTTATTTACGGCAAAAATGGTAATTTTGCACCCAACAATTTAAAAGAAGATTTTTTAAATTTTCGGTCCCTGTCACTTATGCAGAGCAAGGGTTTGTACACGGCAAAAATTGTAATATTTCACCCAACAATTTAAAAGAAGATTTTCCTCATTTTCAGTCACTGCCAACTATGCAGAGCAGGGGTTTGTACCTGGCAAAAATTGAAATATTTCCCCCTACAATTTAAAGGAAGATTTTCTGCATTTTCGGTTACTGTCACCTATGCAGGGCAGGGGTTTGTACCTGGCAAAAATGGTAATTTTGCACCAAACTATTTAAAAGAAGATTTTTCTAATTTTTGGTCCCTGTCACCTATGCAGTGCAGGGTTACTTGACAGCAAAAAATTGGAATATGTCAACCCCTGAACTCCCACACGGATTAACTATATTATTGTCCGGGCAAATATGCAGTGCAGGCCGCAAAGGTAATTCCTGGCCTTAAAAAATATGATTTTTTTACAACCCATGAATAACATGGATTTAAGTGGTATATTTTGGGGTGTAGGACCTCATCGTTCTCAACATCATCTTCCACCCAGTCTTCACCCCTGCCTTCTTTGTCGGTCTGCACACCACAGAAAGCCGCAGCAGTTTGCAGCTGTGTTTCGTCATCATCAGAGATGTGCTGCGGTGGTCTTCCCATGTCCTCATCCTCAACCTAAGTGGTTGGGGATTCGTGCACTCAATCTCTGCCACTTCTGGGGCAGGGCTATGGTTATGGCCCTGGGAAACCCTGCCAGCAGAGTTATCAAAAAGCATAAGAGACTGCTCAGATTGCTTGGCTGATTTGCAAGGGGGTGAGGTGAAAGACTGATGGGCATGGGCTGCCAATTCTGAGCTTTCAACAGTGGGAGACAATGTTAAGGTACTGGAGGCAGCCACCCAATCTACTAGCGCCTGTACTTGTTCTGGCCTCACCATTCGTAGAGTGGCATTCAGGCCTACCAAATAACGCTGCAGGTTCTGTCACCTACTCACACCTGAGGAAGGTGTTTCACTTGGACCTGTAGTTGGCACTGAATGGCCACGTCCTCCCCCAGCAACAGGAGTTCCACCAACACCACCACGACCACCCAAATACACAAATGCAGTATGTCACTGCTAAATTTTAAAACAGTTTTTTCAGCCTTGTATGCAAACGTGCTCTGTGGCACAACAGTACGGGTTTAATAGCCCAACTACAGAAATGCAGTTTTTACCACAAAATTTAAAAAAAGGTTTTTCAGCGATGTATGCAAACGTGCTCGGTTGTACGTCAGTACGGGTTTATTCCCCCAACTACAGAAATGCACTATGTCACCCCAAAATTATAAAATAGGTAATATAGGAGGACTTGACCTGCCAGAAAAAAGGAATTTTTCCTCCACTGAGCTACCAAAAAATAATTAGACTAATGTCTCTAGCAGGCTGGCACACATGCAGGTCACATGCAGTTCCAAGGACTCTGCAGTTGCTAAAATGGCTGCCGACCCCGACCTCGGTAACATATGTATTAAAAATTATTTTTCAGTATCAATGGGCTCAGGGCTGGGTACAAATTTGTAGCATAGCACCCTCAATAATTGTTGTAGTTTGAAGAGTTCAACAGATTTCTTCCTTAATCTGTCCCTCACAGAAGCGGCAGCATCCTATACCTACAGTTGTGTTCAAAATTATTCAACCCCCACTGAAATTAAGTGTTTTGGCCAGTTTGACATTGATTTTGATCATTTCAGTCATCTTGTTTACAATTAAATCAAAGAGGCACTTGTACAACAGACAAATATAACAGAACATTTATAATGAAATAACCACAAATGTCTTTTCTGTGCTCACATCATTATCAGTTTTATTCAACCCCCAAGTGACATTCAATCTTAGTACTTAGTACCACATCCTTTTCCAGTTATAACAGCTTTTAAACATGAAGCATAGCTTGACACAAGTGTCTTGCATCGATCTACGGGTATCTTCGGCCATTCTTCATGGGCAAAAGCCTCCAGTTCAGTCACATTCTTAGGCTTGCGCGCTGCAACTGCTTTCTTTAAGTCCCACCAGAGGTTCTCAATCGGATTTAAGTCTGGTGACTGCGATGGCCACTTTCTAATGTTCCAGCCTTTAATCTGCAACCATGCTCTAGTGGACTTGGAGGTATGCTTGGGATCATTGTCCTGTTGAAAGGTCCAACGTCTCCCAAGCCTCGGGTTTGTGACGGACTGCATCACATTTTCATCCAATATCTCCTGGTACTGAAGAGAATTCATGGTACCTTGCACACGCTGAAGCTTCACTGTACCTGTAGAAGCAAAACAGCCCCGAAGCATGATCGACCCCCTGCAATGCTTCACAGTAGGCAAGGTGTTCTTTTCTTCATAGGCCTTGTTCTTCCTCCTCCAAACATAGCATTGTTCCATGGGCCCAAACAGTTCTAATTTTGTTTCATCAGTCCACAGAACACTATCCAAAAACTTTTGTGGTTTGTCCACATGACTTTTGGCATACCGCAGTCGACTTTTACCCTGGGAACACACTTCGCGTGTTCCCAGGGCGCGCATATGACGCGCGCTTCTGCCGCGAAGTGGCTGTTTTATGGAAGCGCGCGTCATATGCGCGCTCCCATAATAGAATATGGGTTGGATCGCACGTGCTGCCGCGCGACAGTCACGGCAGCCGACGCGATCTCGTAGGGCGTTTTACAGCGTGGTCGTCCGCGCTGTAAAACGCCGACATGTGAACCATGCACATAGGGATGCATGGCTTTTCACATGTTGAGCGTTTTTCAGCGCGTATGAACGCGCTGAAAAACGCTCAGGTGTGTTCCCAGGGTTATTCTTTGGAGACAGCAAGGGGGTGCGCCTGGGAGTTCTGGCATGGAGGCCTTCATTACGCAGTGTGTGCCTTATTGTCTGAGCTGAAATTTCAGTACCCCCATCTGACAAATCTTTTTTTAGTTCCTCAGCAGTCACACGGGGACTTTTCTCCACTTTGCGCTTCAGGTAGCACACAGCAGTCGAAGTCAGCATCTTCTTTCTGCCACGACCAGGTAGCGTTTCAACAGTGCCCTTTGCCTTGAATTTGCGAATGATTCTTTCTATGGTGTCTCTTGGTATGTTTAACATATTTGCAATCTTCTTATAGCCATTGTGTCACGGCCGCTGTTTTCGGCCGTGACCTTCCGTCCATTCGTGTGCTGCAGTTCCTCGCTGCAGCTTCATTTCAGTGTGTTTGTATGTAGTCTTGTATGGGTTAACTCCCATGTGTGTCTGTCAGCTCCATGGGTGTGGCCTCTCAGATGCACCCATGGTACCTGTATTTAAGGCCTCATGCACACGGCCGTGGGTGTTTTGCGGTCCGCAAACCGCGGATCCGCAAAACACGGAAGCTGCTCCGCGTTCCGTTCCGCAATTTGCGGAACGGAACACGGCCCATTATAGAGATGCCTATTCTTGTCCGCATAACGGACAAGAATAGGACATGCTCTATTTTTTTTGCGGGGGCACGGAACGGAGCAACGGATGCGGACAGCACACGGAGTGCTGTCCGCATCTTTTGCGGCCCCATTGAAATGAATGGGTCCGCGGCCGAGCCGCGAAATATGCGGCTCGGACGCGGACCCGAACAACGGCCGTGTGCATGAGGCCTAAGGCTGAGGTTTCCTCAGTTCTGGGTCCGCTCTCCTGGTGTGTGTTTGTCCTGTCCTGCTCCTGGTGTGTACTGTCTCCCATGCTGCTGACCCATGGGATCCGTGTCCGTTTGTTCTCTGTAGGTTCCCCTACTTGTTCATTGTTGTTGCTCTGCCTGTCGTTCATTGCTTGATGTGGTTCGTACTCCTGTGTCTCTGTTATTAGTTTGCCTGTTATGTTATGTCTTGCCTTGCTGTGTTTCCTGTCCCCCCGGAAGAGGTCTGTCATTCCTCGGAGGGGAACATGCTTGCCCTAGCTATGCCCTCGGAGCAGCTTCCTTGCTGCTGGTGCAGCGGGCACCGCCCGTGCGGCACCTCTCATGGTGCTGGTAGCTATGAGCTATGTCTTGTACGTGTCCTGGGTCATGCCCTCTGAGCAGCCTCCCTGCTGCTGGTGCAGCGGGCTTCGTCCGTGCAGCATCTCTCAGGGTGCTGGTGACCATAGCTCGTTTGTGTGTTTGCTCCATGTTCGCTAGCTTGTGCTGCAGCCTTCCTTGCTGCAGAGTGCAATGGCAAGGCCACGCAGTATGTCACTGGTGGAGCAAGATCTTCTCTGCCGTTTGCCACTCCTGTGTTCTTGCTGGAACTCCTGCTAGTATGTATTTGCCTATGTTTGCTTTTATGTCTTATTACTATGCACCGTCGGTACCTCCGGTACCTGTGTCCGTTCGCTCCTGTTGTCACTGTCTAGTTCACGCTCCAGAGTGGACCCTAGCAACCCCTGCAGCAAAGTCTATCCCCACCATCAGGGGCTCTAGTGAACACCTGGGTTTGCTTAGATATGCCCCTCTGGAGTATTGCTAGACAGTGGCGCAGTGTGGGTTTCTCCCACTGTGCGGACGGTGCATAGAGGTTATTTTTTCCCCGTGCTTCTGCCTTTGCTTGTGTTTGTACAATAAACTCCGTTTTGTCCGTATCCTGGTTCCATGTTTATTGTGATACGACGCGGAGGTCTTTCGCGGGACCTCCAACTCGTGTGAAGAGAAATCACCTCTTCTTTTGTCTTCCTGGACCATTTTCTTGACTTCACCATGTTTGTAAACACACCAGTAAATGTCTAGAAGGAGCTGAGTATCAGTCATTTTAACCCCTTAAGGACTCAGCCCTATTTCACCTAAAGGACTTGGCCATTTTTTGCAAATCTGACCAGTGTCACTTTATGTGGTGATAACTTTAAAACGCTTTTACTTATCCAGGCCATTTTGAGATTGTTTTTTTCGTCACATATTGTACTTCATGACACTGGTAAAATTAAGTCGAAAAATTTTATTTTTATTTATAAAAAAAATATCAAATTTACCAAAAATTTGGAAAAATTAGCAATTTTCCAAGTTTCAATTTCTCTACTTCTATAATACATAGTAATACCGGCCAAAAAAGTTATTGATTTACATTCTCCATATGTCTACTTCATGTATTGATCATTTTGGGAATGCCATTTTATTTTTTGGGGACGTTACAAGGCTTAGAAGTTTAGAAGCAAATCTTGAAATTTTTCAGAAATTTTCAAAAACCCACTTTTTAGGGACCAGTTCAGGTCTGAAGTCACTTTGTGAGGCTTACATAATAGAAACCATCCAAAAATGACCCCATTCTAGAAACTACACCCCTCAAGGTATTCAAAACTGATTTTACAAACGTCATTAACCCTTTAGGTTTTCCACAAGAGTTAATGGCAAATGGAGATAAAATTTCAGAATTTAGATTTTTTGGAAAATTTTCCGTTTGAATCCATTTTTTCCAGTAACAAAGCAAGGGTTAACAGCCAAACAAAACTCAATTTTTATTGCCCCGATTCTGTAGTTTGCAGGAATACCCAATATGTGGTCGTAAACTGCTGTATGGCCAAACTGCAGTGCGCAGAAGTAAGGGAACGCCCTATGGTTTTTGGAAGGTGTATTTGCTGGACTGGATTTTTGACACCATGTCCCATTTGAAGCCCCCAGATGCACCCCTAGAGTAGAATCTCCAAAAAAGTGACTCCATCTAAGAAACTACACCCCTCAAGGTATTCAAAACTGATTTTACAAACTTTGTTAACCCTTTAGGTGTTCCACAAGAGTTATTGGCAAATGGAGATTAAATTTCGGAATTTCTATTTTCTGTTACCTTGCCTCAAAAAAAGTGTAATATAGAGCAACCAAAAATCATATTTACCCTAAAATAATACAAACAAAACTGCCAACTTATCCCGTACTTTCCAAAATGTGGTCACTTTTTTGGAGTTTCTACTGTAGGGGTGCATCAGGGGGGCTTCAAATGGGACAGGGTGTCAAATAACCAGTCCAGCAAAATCTGCCTTCCAAAAACCATATGGCGTTCCCTTCCTTCTACGCCCTGCCGTCTGGCCATATAGCAGTTTACGACCACATATGGGGTGTTTCTGCAAACTAGAGAATCGGGGCAATATATATTGAGTTTTGTTTGGCTGTTAACCCTTGATTTTTTTACTGGAAAAATTGATTAAAATGGAAAATTTGCAAAAAAATAGCTATTTTCGGACCGTTTTTATTTTTTGTAATTTACATCGTTGAACTGACAGGTTAGATTGTGTGCTATTTCCATAGAGCAGGTTGCTACGGACGAGGCAATACCAAATATGGCTACTTTTTGGGGGGTTTTGTTTCAGTTTTACATAATACAGCATTTTTGAAAAAAATGATTTTTTTAGTGTCATCACATTCTGAAAGCCATATATTTTTTTTTTTTGGGCGACTGTCTTATGTAGGGGCTCATTTTTTGCGGGATGAGATGGCTGTTTGATTGGAACTATCTTGGGGTGCATATGACATTTTGGTCGCCTGCTATTACACTTTTTGTGATGTAAGGTGACAAAAATGGCTCTTGACACCGTATTTAATTTTTTTTTTTTGTTGTGTTCACCTGAGTCATTCGGTGATGTGTTATTTTTATAGAGCAGGTTGCGACGGACGCGCCGATACCAAATATGTATACTTTTTATTTATTTATTTAAGTTTTACACAATATTCTCATTTTTTAAAACAAAACAAATCATGTTTTAGTGTCTCCATAGTCTGAGAGCCCTATTTTTTTTTTTTTTGGGGGGGGGGGGTGATTGTCCTATGTGGGGTATCATTTTTTGCGGGATTAGATGACTGTTTGATTGGCACTATTTTTGGGTGCATATAACGATCGCTTGCTATTACAGTTTTTGAGATGTGAGGTGACAAATGTTTTTTTTTTACATTGTTTTTATTTTATTTTTTTAACAGTATTTACCTGAGGGGTTAGATAATGTGATATTTTTATAGAGCAGGTTTTTACGGACGCGGCGATACATAATATGTATACTTTTTATTTATTTATTTTACTTTAACACAATAATAGCATTTTAGAAAAAAAAAATTATGTTTTAGTGTCTCCATAGTCTGAGAGCCATATTTTTTTATTTTTTGGGGCGATTGTCCTATATAAGGACTAATTTTTTGCGGGATTATTGGTACTATTTTGGGAGGCATACGCCTTTTTGATCACTTGGTATTACACTTTTTGTGATGCAAGGTGACAAAAAATGGCTTTTTTACACCATTTTTTTGTGATTTTTTTTTTTTTTTACGGTATTTGCCTGAGGGGTTAGGTCACGTGAGATTTTTACGGACGCGGCAATACCTAATATGTGTAGTTTATTTGTTTTTTTTTAATTTTTATTCAGTGATATGTATTTTTCTGATTTTTACTTTTTTTTTCACTTTTTTGACATTTTTTTGACCCAGACCCACTTGGTTCTTGTAGATCCAGTGGATCTGGTGTCTATATAATACAGAACAGTACACTATATAGTGTACTGCACTGTATTTTTTTTTACTTTGCACAGTCTGGTCAGACTTCTGCCTTTAGCAGAAGTCTGACAAGAGTTACTATACCATGGCAAGCAGGACGCTTCTGAAAGCGTCCTGCTGCCATGGTAACCATCACCCGCTGCCATTACAGAGAAGCGGGTGATGGGAAGAGAGGTGAGCTCCCTCCCTCTACTATCCTATCCCATCGGGGGGGCTGCAAAGGTACGGCAGCCCCCCGATGGGAGAGGGAGGGAGCTCCCTCCATGTTAACACCTTCTATACCGCAGTTTATAGCAGGGGGTCAGCAATGTACTGACCCCCTGCTATACCCACTAGACACCAGGGAAATGTATTGAAAGGAGGCGGACGGGGGATCGCATTTGCCTCCCGCGCCGCCCACCCGCAGCACCGCCCGCAAATCCCCCCCCCCCTGCACCGCCCGGGGGGACACTAAGATGGCGGGGTGCAGGGGGGGGGTTAAAATTTACAATTAGGGGCAGATTTTAGTCTCTGATCCCCGCGGTCACAGACCGCGGGGATCAGAGACTACACATAGCGCAACAAACCGCAGGTCTGAATTGACCTGCGGTTTGTTGCGATCGCCACACTGGGGGTCACAGGACCCCCCTCGGCATTGTCACAGGATGCCTGCTGAATGATTTCAGCAGGCATCCTGTTCCGATCACCGCCACGTGCGCAGCGGTGATCGGAACTTCTCAGGGCGTACATGTACGCCCTGAGTCCTTAAGTACCAGGACGCTAGTGCGTACATGTACGCCCTGCGTCCTTAAGAGGTTAAATCTGCCTAATTGGTGCTTATTATGCTTGATTGCTGCTCCTTGACATCCACAGGTGTTTTCAATACCTGATCGAAAACACTTGAATGAACCTCTGTTCTTAAGAGTGGTTGTCTTTAAGGGGTTGAATAATTGTGTCAATGAAGAAATCACAAAAAAAACATTTAATACTGTATTACAAAAACAATCAATGTCATTTTAGTTGCATTTGGTTCTTTAAAAAGTCCTTGTAAGATTTCAGTCTGAACACAATTACAAATGTACACTAAATTCCCTAAAACTCTTTACAGCATTGGGAGTTGAATAATTTTGAACACAACTGTACACTGAGAAGAGCAGAGTGACGTACGGCACTACGTGACTCTAGCTTAAATAGAAGCTGGGTCACATGCTGCACTCAGCCAATCACAGACATGCCAATAGTAGGCATGGCTGTGATAGCTTCTTAGGGCAAAGTAGTGAAATGCTTGTTGATTGGCTGCCCGAACAACTAAACCGAACTCGAACTTTTACGGAAATGTTCGGGTCCTGGTCCGGGTGCGAAAAACTGTACAGTTTGGGTTCGCTCAACCCTAGCCACAACCCCTTTAAGTCATCTGGTGGTCTGCAAGTAGGTAATAGGGATGAGCGCTTATTTTTTATTTTCTGTTCAGTTGAATCCCTTCCAAACAGAGCCATGTTTCACAGCCCAAGGCCTAGTCACATGACTGCATTTTTGGACCACATATGATCCACATTTTTGCGGATTGGATGCGGACCCATTCATTTCAATGGAGCCGCAAAAACTGCTGACAGCTAGTGATGTGCTGTCCGCATCCGTATGTCCGTTCTGCAGTCCTGCAAAAATATGTCCTACTCTTGTCCATTTTGCGGACAAGAATAGGCTTTGTTGCAATGGGTCCAAAAAAAACGGAAGCGACATTTTCTTGAATGCGAAAATCGGCAATGTAATATGCGCGTATAGTGCACACATTACAGGCATAGGGCACTATTGCTGCATTTTTCAAGCTGCTAGAAGTTTCCTGAGACTGGAGAAAATGGTTGGCATGGCAGAACATTACAATAGCTTTTTATGCACATAGAGTGCTCCTATATATTTGTGATTGCGTAAATTAATGATGCGCATATTTTTGCGCAATACGTGCAACTTCACATTTTAGCAGGTCTGACTACATATTAGTGATTGGTGCACCAAGTATTGTTGTGAACTTGTGACATCACAGCAGTATGTATGTGTGTATGTAGCAGACATACATACATATAGATATACAGCACTATATATGTATATATGTAGCATGTATGTATGGACAGTAGAACCTATCACACTATCGAACACCCTGCACTGGAACCTATAAGCTACACTATATCACGAGCAAAGGGTAATTTCAGACTTGTGTTAAACTTTTCCGTTATTGAGTTCCGTCCTAGGGGCTCAATACCATAAATAAACTGACCAGTTTTATCCTAATGCATTTTTAATGGCAAGAAATCCGTTCAGTATGCTTAATGATGTCTTCAGTTCAGTCATTGTACGTTTTTTGGACGGAGAAAATACCGCATCATGCTGCAGTTTTGTCTCCGTCCAAAATTCCGGAACACTTGCCGGAATGCCGGATCCGGCATTATTTCCATTGAAATATATTAGTGCCGGATCTGGCATTAAAATTGACAGATCCGGTCTTCTGGTCTGCGCATGCGCAGACCTTTTCAAATAGAAAAAAATAAATACCGGATCCACTTTTCCGGATGACAACTGGAGAGACGGAACCAGTATTGCAATGCATTTGTGAGACGGATTTGTGAGATGGAACTGCCTGCTGGAATGCAGCAACGCAAGTGTGAAAGTACCCTAACCTACACTAACTATTCTCCACTAGCTATCTGTATTATATATATAAGCTAACTAACTAACTATCTAATGTAATGACACAGTAAAGCACAGAGCACATCTATGACACTGCTGTCTTTCTCAGAACTGGAAAAAAAAAAAAAAAACTGCCGAAAATGGCTGCTGGGGAGGTTCTTATATACTAAAGGGGTAGGCAACTATCCTATTGGTTGCTAGGGATGTTGCTAAGCTCAGACAAAGACATTACAGCCTTCTCATTGGCCAACAAGCAAGAAGCAGGGAGGGATCATGGGTTCAGAGGAAAAAAAATCTAGAAAATTTGCGAATACAAATAACTAGCACTATATTCTAAATCTTCGCAAATTCTCGAAGTGGCGATATTCGCGATTAAAATTCACAATTTGAATTGTTAAGCCAAACACTAGTAATAACTTTGTAATTCTTTCATTATTCATGTGATTTTGAGAATATTTTTTTATGACACATACAGTAGCACTTCATGCTAGTGGTGTTTGGGTCAAGACTCAATATGCTTTACTTTTATTGATTAAAAAAGATCCAGGATTTACAAAAAAATTTGGAAAAAAATCAGTTTTCTAAATTAGAATTTCTTTGCTTTTAGCAGATACAGATATAGCATCGCTAACGCTCCCTTCAGACTCGCGAGAGCGCATAGCGATATCCAATTTCATTAACAAACCCGAAGCATGTAAATAAAGTGTGAAACTTCAGGGTGAAATTTAGGTTTGTGAACACCAGATGTAATGATACCTCACAAAATAGTGATTAATTAACAT
Organism: Bufotes viridis; assembly: GCA_033119425.1. Classification (NCBI taxonomy): domain Eukaryota; kingdom Metazoa; phylum Chordata; class Amphibia; order Anura; family Bufonidae; genus Bufotes; species Bufotes viridis. Next base: position 455,294,599 of record CM065590.1, read on the forward strand.
TCCCCATATGTCAACTTTATGTTGGTATCATTTTGTAAATGTCATATTTTTTTTTTTTAAGGACCAGTTCAGTTTTAAAGTGACTTAGAGGGGCTTACATAAGGCCTCATGCACACGAACATGTGCACCCCAGCAATGCTCGGGCACCGGCCGTGGGGCAGCCGCAGCGGATCATTCACTTGAATAGGTCCGCGATCTGCCTGTTCCGCAAAAAGATAGGACATGTTCTATCTTTTTGCGGGACGGAAGTACGGAACGGAACCCCGCGGAAGCACTCCGTAGTGCTTCAGTAGTGTTCCGTTCCGTCATTCCATTCCGCATCTCCGGATTTGCGGACCCGTTGAAATGAATGGGTCCGCATCCGTGATGCGGAATGGCCACGGAATGGTGCCTGTGTATTGCGGATCCGCAAATGCGGTCCGCAATACGGGCACGGGGTGCACACGTTCGTGTGCATGAGGCCTAACAGAAACCGCCATATATTACCCAATTTTAGGTAATGCACCCCTCAAATTATTCAAAACTGATTTTAGAAACGTTGTTAACCCTTAGGCCTTGTCCACATTTCTGTTTTTCACTGACTTAGGCCTTATTCACACATGCGCAAGTGTTTTGCGGATCCACGGAGCCGCGGATCCACAAAACACGGACACACCGGCAATGTGCATTCCGCATTTTTGCGGATCGCACATTGCCCGAACTCCATAGAAAATGCCTCTTCTTGTCCGCAATTGCGGACAAGAATAGGACATGCTCTATTTTTTTTGCGGAGCCGCGGACCGGAAGATCGGCGGCGCGCTCCGCAAAATCGGATGCGGAGAGCACAGTGTGTGCTCTCCTCATCGTTCCCGGCCTCATTCACAGTCAATGGGTCCGCATGTATTCCGCAAAATTGCGGAATACATGCGGACTACATTGCGGATGTGTGAATAGGGCCTTATGGTATCTGAATTTTCCATGGATAGCACACATACCCATTGATTTGAATGTGTCTATTCACACATCAGTAGGGGTCAGTAGAAAAAATCATGGAGGCATGCACTACTTTGGTCTGTGATTTGGACCAAACATGGCCATTGAAATCACGGATACAACACGGATGACATCAGTGTTGTGTCCATTTTTAAATGAAGACTGATAGGAAATGCTTTGGAAATTAATTCGCAGCTGAGCAGTGGATGACACACAGAGGGTAAAAACACACTCGGACCAAACACGGATCCTTCAAAGACATCTTCACGAATGAAACACAGATGCTTTTTTTCACAGCTGTCAAACTGACACGGAAATGTGAGCGAGGCCTTAAGGTGTTCCACATAAATTTATGAAAAATTGAGGTAAAATAAAAAAAAATTTGTTGGACAATTTAAATTTGAATCATTTTTTTTAACCTATGACACAGCAAGTGCTAAAGAGGTTGTTGGGTCTCAAAATTAGTGTTGAGCGAAAATTTCGGGTTCGAGTTCGTTGTTCGGCCGTTTAATAAAGCTTGTTGAAAGGCTGCAGGGCAGCCAATCAACAAGCTTTTAAGATGTGTGCCCTTAAAAGCGATCACAGCCATGACTACTAGTAATGGCATGGCTGTAATCGGCCAGTGCAGTATGTGACCCAGCCTCTAAGCTGGAGTCACATAGCACTGCACGTCACGTCAGCTCTTACTAGTGTAGGGATAGGATGATGCTGCTGCTGTGAGGGAGAGATTAGGAAAGAATCTGATATCAGAGCTTGGTGTTAAGTCTGCGATCTATATCAAATTTTTGTGGGTGCAATGCAACATTTTTGTACCCTTCCCTGAGCCCTGTGGCACAGAAAAAAAAGTTTTAATACATCTGTTAGTTAGGTGGGTGTTGGAGGCCATTTTGTGCCAGGGACAATAATTTTATTCTGTTCTTGTAGTTCAGTGGGCGACATATACCCATTTTTTAAGTGCACCTGCACTGCATATGTGCCAGGGGAAGGAAAAATAATATAGGTAATCCGTCTGTGAGTTCAGGGACCCAGGGGGTGACATATTCACATTTTTTTCTGTAAAATACCCCTGTGCTGCATATGTGACAGTGTAAGTAATTCAGTAAATCCATCTGTTAGATTCTGGGGAGACAAATTAATTTTCTTTTACTAAAAAGTACGTTTGCGGACTGTGCTGAATTTGTGATAGTGAAATATAATCAGTAAACACATCTGGTTCATTGTGGGGAAAGAAAACATCTTTTTGTTAGAAAGTACCTTTGCGGCCTGCACTGCATTAGTGATAGTGAAAGAAAATCTGTAAATCCATCTGTTTTATTGTGGGTGAAAAAATCATCTTTGTTTTGCCAGAAAGTACCTTTGTGGCCTGTGCTGCATTTCTGGTAGTCAAATATAATCAGTTAATACAACTGACATTGTGGGTGAAAAAAGTCACCTTTTTTTCAAGAAAGTACCTTTGTGGCCTGCACTGCATTTGTGATAGAGAATGAAAATCAGTAAATCCATCTGATTTATTGTGGATGAAAAAATCATCTTTTTTTTCCCCACAAAGTACCTTTGCGGCCTGCACTGCATTTCTGATAGTGAAAGAAAATCAGTAAATCCAGCTCTTAGATTGTGGGTGGACATTTTCACGGTTATCAGGCCAGTCATTCACAAGTGGCTTGGAGGGTGTGTTTCTGCTGCACTGCATACTTGAAAGGGAAATATATTTTGTAAATTCGGAGTTTAGATTGCTGGGTGATTTGTACCCGTTTTTTCTTTCAAAGTACCCCTGCACTTCATACCTGACAGTGAAATATATTCTGTAAACTCGCCATTTAGATTGCTGGGTGATCTGTACCCTTTTTTTCTTTTAAAGTACCCCTGCACTGCATACCTGACTGGGAAATACATTTTGGAAATCCATCTGTTAGTTTGGTGGGAGAACGCAAACAATGAGGAGAGTGTTAAATAAGGGACGTGGCCCTGGTCATGGTGCTGCTGGTGGTGGAGGAGCTCCTGTTGCAGGAAGAGGAAGTGGTCGATCTGTGCCAGCTACATGCACAAATGAAACACCTTCCTCAGGTGCGCGTAGGCGACAGAACATTCAGCGTTATTTTGTAGGCCCGAATGCCGCTGTATGAATGGTGAGACCAGAACACGTACAGGCGATATCAGATTGGGTGGCTGACAGGGTCTACAGTTCCTTCACATTGTGTCCGACCCAGTCCCCTGCTGAAAGCTCAGAGTTGGCACCCCATGGGCATCTGTCTTTAACTTTACCCCCTTGCAAATAAGCTAGGCAGTCTGAGCCCCAAGTCATGCAGCAGTCTCTTGAGTCTTAAGCTTTTTGATGACTCTGCTGCTAGGGTTTCCGCAAACCATCCACTTAGCCCTGCACCAGAAGTGGAAGAGATTGAGTTCACCGATGCCCAACCACTTATGTTTCAGGATGCGGACATGGGAGGACCGCCGCAGCACGTCTCTGATGATGACGAAACACAGGTGCCAACTGCTGTGGCTTTCTGCAGTGTACAGACTGACAAGGAGGGCAGGGATAAAGAGTGGGTGGAAGATGATGTGGAAGATGGTGAGGTCCTAGACCCCACATGGAATCAAGGTCATGCGAGTGACGAGTGCAGTTTGGAGAAAGAGGTGGTGGTCGCACAGAGCCACCAAAACAGCAAAAGAGGGAGCAGGGTGCAAAAGCTGAGCTGGCGTCCCCTAGACAGTATGTCTGCTACTGCCCACCGCATCCAGGGACCAAGCACACCAAAGCCAGCTCCAAGGAGTGCCCTGGTGTGGCAATTCTTCAGACAATGTGCTGATGACCAGACATGAGTGGTTTGCACGCTGTTCAATCAGAGCTTGAAGCGAGGCATAAACATTCTAAACCTGAGCACAACCTGCATGACGAGGCATCTAAATGCAAAGCATGAGCTGCAGTGGAGTAAACACCTCAAACACCAAGAAAGATCTCAGGCTCCTCCTGCTCCCTCTTCTGCTGCAGTCTCGGCCTCTTCCACCACCTCTGGAGTGACAGTGGCACCTGGCACCCCGCAAACAGAGGATGTGGCAACAACACAACCACTTCCATCACCAAGCATCTCCATAATGTCCCATGACAGTGTTCAGCTGTCCATCTCCCAAACACTGGAGAGAAAGAGGAAGTACCCGCATACTCATCCACGGTCCCTGGCCCTTAATGCCAACATTTCAAAATTCCTGGCCTTTGAAATGCTGCAATTCCATCTGGTGGAGATGGACACTTTTAGAAACCTTATGGCAGTGGCTGTCCCACAGTATGTGGTTCCCAGCTGCCACTACTTTTTCCAGACGAGCCATTCGTTCCCTGCACAACCAAGTGGCGGACAAAATCAGGTGTGCACTGCGCAACGCCATCTGTGACAAGGTCCACATAACAACCGATACGTGGACCAGTAAGCACAGGCAGGGACGTATATATCTCCCTAACAGCACACTGGGTAAATGCAGTAGAGGCTGGGCCTGAGGCGGATAGCTGTTTGCCGCATGTCCTTCTACCACCGAGGATTGCAGGGCATTTCACTTTGCCTCCTCTACCACCTCCTTATCTGCTCATCGTAACACCTTCATTACCAAAATGACAGCAGGCTGTTTTGAAACTCATCTGTTTGGGGGAAAACCCCCACACCGCGCAGGAGCTGTGAACAACAGACCGATGAGTGGTTGGTGCCACTGAGCCTCAAGCCCGGCCTTGTGGTGTGCGATAATGGGCAAAATCTTGTAGCAGCTCTGGGCCTAGCCGGTTTGACTCACATCCAATTCCTGGCATATATGCTGAATTTGGTGGTGCAGAAAAATTACCCCGATATGTCAGAGCTGTTGGAGAAAGTGTGCGCGGTTTCGGCATTCTCACTCTTCTCTCTTCTGCTGCTCGCCTGTCTGTGCTGCAGCATAACTTTGGCCTTCCCGCTCACCGCCTCATATGCAATGTGCCCACGAGGTGGAACTCCAACTTGCAAATGCTGGAGAGAGTGAGCGAACAGCAGCAGGCGATAGTGGAGTTTTAGCTGCAGCACGCATGGGTGAGTTGCTCTGCAGAACAGCACCACTTCACCACCAATGAGTGGGCCTCCATGCGAGACCTGTGTGCCATATTGCGCTGTTTCGAGTACTCCATCAACATGGCGAGTGCCGATGATGTCGTTCTCAGCGTTACTATCACACTTCTATGTCTCCTTGAAAAAAAAGCTGCGGCCGATAATGTAAGAGGATGTGGCCACGGTTATTAGAACAGTTATTCACAAATGGCTCTGAGGGTGGATTCCTGCACCAGCATAGGCCAGGTACACAATTGTCCAGCCAGGGCACAGTTCTGGAGGATACAGAGGAGGAGGAATCATGTTCACAGCAGGGTGGCACCCAAAGCAGCTCAGGGCCATCACTGCAGCGTGGCTGGGGGGATATTGAGGACGCAGATTATACACCTCCCACATAGCACAGCTTGTCATTGCCTCTGGGAAGCCTGTCACACATGAGCGACTAAATGCTTCAGTGCCTGTTCAACGACTGCCGAGTTGCCCATATTCTAACCAGTGCTTATTACTTGGTGGTCACCGTGCTGGATCCCCATTACAAGGACAATGTGCCGTCCTTAATTCCTCACTGGAGTGTGATTGGAAGATGCGTGACTACAAGTGCACGCATTCCCACCTGACACCGGGGCCTCAGTGGAAGCACAAGCCGAAGGCAGAGGAGGAGGTAGAAGTCACCAACGCAGCTGGGGCACAGCCAGCCCCTCAGAAGTCAGGGTTAGCATGGCCGAAATATGGAAAAGCTTTGTCACTATGCCACAAGAACCAGCACCACCAGCTGAAATGGAACGTCTTAGCAGGAGGCCGCATTTTAGCAACATGGTGGAACAGTATATGTGCACACGCCCACACGCACTGACTGATGGTTCTGCCCTATTCAACTTCTGGGTCTCCAAATTAGGCATATCACTTGAGCTGGCCCTTAATGCCTTGGAGGTGCTGGCCTGCCCTGCAGCCAGTGTATTGTCTGAACGTGTGTTTAGCATGGCATGGGGCGTTATCACAGGCAAGCGCAGCCGCCTGTCCACAGCCAATGTGGACAAGCTCACATTCATTAAAATGAACCAGGCATGGATCCCACAGGACTTATCTGTATCTTGTGCAGAATAGACAAATCATACTGGCCTCACCCTGCATTTGTTATACTCCAGCGCATTTTCTCTTTGTTTTATTTTCTATATTTTCCAACGTTTTGGGGTCTGCCCAAATCTAAAAAAAAACAAAAACTGAACAAAAACCGAACAAAACCATAAACAAAACGCAGTGTTGGCGACTACCTCCTCCACTACCGCTTCCACCTACACCGCCACTTCCACTGCTTCCTCAACCTCCTACTCCATATGGACCTCTTCCTTCTCCTAGTTCAAGAATATTATTTTAAATTTGTATGTATTTTTTGTTATTTTAAGTCATTTCCCAATTCACATTTGTTTTCAGGGAAATTGCCCTGCTCTTATCCCCATTTTGCTTCCTTTTGCAGCCATCTAGCCCTTTCCATTACTTTGTTAGAGCTATTTTAGTGTCCCAAAGTTCGGGTCCCCATTGACATCAATGGGGTTCGGGTGCGGGGTTAATTTCGGGTCCCGAACCCTAACTTTGTGGCGAAGTTCGGGCGAACCCGAAATTCCAGGTTTCCGCTAGTGATGAGCGGCAGGGGCAATATTCGAATTCGCAAAAATTCATGAATATTTGTTAGAATATTTGTCATATATTCGTGAATATTCGTATTTGAGATTATTCTCTTGATTGCGAAAAATCGGCAATGTAATATTCGCGTAATGCGAATATTCCAATGCACGAGTATATAGCACTATAGAATATAGTGCTATATATTTGTTTTTTAGAATATGCATCATTTTTTCCAATTTAATGTGAATAGTCATTGGCCCAAAAGCAACTTAAGCAGGGAGTAATCATGAGTTAAGATGGAAAAAAATTAAGAATATTCTAAAAAACGATTATATAGCACTATATTCACTATATTCAATATAGTGCTATATTCTATAGTGCTATATATTCGTTTTTAGAATATTCGCATTACACGAATATTACAGTACTGATTTTTCACATGAAAGAAAATAAATTAAATAAAGAAGAATATTCTAATTCACTAAAGACTGCAATATTGCAGCCTTCTCACATTGGCCCACAAGCAAGAAGCAGGTAGGTATACTAGGTAATGGGTTCAGATGAAAAAAAAAAAAAACTAATATTCCTTTTTACGAATATATATCACTATATTCAAATTATTTGCGAATTCCCAAAGTGCCGATATTCGCAATAAAAAATAGTGGTCACTACAGACTGTGGCATCTTAGGGTTTAAATAGCCATGATCAGTGTTATCTCTGGCCTTATCTTTTATGTATTGCCTATTGACATTCATACTTACCTGCTCCTTGCTGCTCTGGTCTAGGATGCTGGCTCATGTTCCTTCATCTCCTGATCTCCAGTTTTTTTTTCAGCTAGGTCATGGATGCTGTCACTGCACTGCTGCAGCTAATGACTGGCTACAGTAATGACTAATGTTGATTGAGCACCAGGTGCTCATGTGCTCAAGTAGAACATTTTGTGATGCTCGGGTGCTCGGTAGCGCACCTCAGCACAATGGAAGTCAACCAAGCATTAAACCAGGCACCCCCTACTCTGAAGAGGGGATGCTGTCGGGACTGTAGTTCGGCTTAGAAGCAGGGCTGTGGAGTCGGAGTCGGAGTCGGAGGCAATTTTGGGTACCTGGAGTCGGAGTCAGCAAAAAATGGACCGACTCTGACTCCTACTAGATTTAAATTGGAATAAAAAAATTGGAATAAAAAAAGCAAGTTTAAATGTCCCAATTCAGATAAAGTTATAATTAATTACTTCTCTACTGTAAGAATAAAGGCCAATGCATGCAGTGCGTCACGTTACCTCTAAACAAAGACGTTAAGTGACCGTGAAGAAGCATGCTTTTCATATGCTTTACTATGCAGTTAAAGGGACACTGACAGGCTGATTTACCAGCTAAAGATATATCTGCTGGTATTCATCAGAGGATTAGGAATACAACTAGACGACTGTTACCCCCAGTTGAGGTTTACTTGTGTTTAAAAATGTTTTAATCAATATGCAAATTCTCTACCTTTGTGCCCAAGGGGCAGGCGCACATGTAGAGTACTGGCAGCACTAGACAGGAGTAGGTAGCGAGGAGAAAGAGAGAAAGCTGGCACAGCCTCAGCATAGCCAGACGAGGCTGCTGCCAGCACTCTACACGTGCGCCTGCGCAGGAATTCAGCGTTCGGCTAGCCTGAAAAAAAGGCCAGTGCAGTGAATAATAACGAGGGGAACAGAGCTGGGAAGCTGTACTTCGGGCGCGGCTGGGCACAAAGCCGCAGGAGGCAGCTGCCCCATTGGGCACAAAGATAGTGAATTTGGTAATCATGAGTTAAGATGGAAAAAAATTAAGAATATTCTAAAAAACGATTATATAGCACTATATTCACTATATTCAATATAGTGCTATATTCTATAGTGCTATATATTCGTTTTTAGAATATTCGCATTACACGAATATTACAGTACTGATTTTTCACATGAAAGAAAATAAATTAAATAAAGAAGAATATTCTAATTCACTAAAGACTGCAATATTGCAGCCTTCTCACATTGGCCCACAAGCAAGAAGCAGGTAGGTATACTAGGTAATGGGTTCAGATGAAAAAAAAAAAAACTAATATTCCTTTTTACGAATATATATCACTATATTCAAATTATTTGCGAATTCCCAAAGTGCCGATATTCGCAATAAAAAATAGTGGTCACTACAGACTGTGGCATCTTAGGGTTTAAATAGCCATGATCAGTGTTATCTCTGGCCTTATCTTTTATGTATTGCCTATTGACATTGCTCCTTGCTGCTCTGGTCTAGGATGCTGGCTCATGTTCCTTCATCTCCTGATCTCCAGTTTTTTTTTCAGCTAGGTCATGGATGCTGTCACTGCACTGCTGCAGCTAATGACTGGCTACAGTAATGACTAATGTTGATTGAGCACCAGGTGCTCATGTGCTCAAGTAGAACATTTTGTGATGCTCGGGTGCTCGGTAGCGCACCTCAGCACAATGGAAGTCAACCAAGCATTAAACCAGGCACCCCCTACTCTGAAGAGGGGATGCTGTCGGGACTGTAGTTCGGCTTAGAAGCAGGGCTGTGGAGTCGGAGTCGGAGTCGGAGGCAATTTTGGGTACCTGGAGTCGGAGTCAGCAAAAAATGGACCGACTCCGACTCCTACTAGATTTAAATTGGAATAAAAAAAAATTGGAATAAAAAAGCAAGTTTAAATGTCCCAATTCAGATAAAGTTATAATTAATTACTTCTCTACTGTAAGAATAAAGGCCAATGCATGCAGTGCGTCACGTTACCTCTAAACAAAGACGTTAAGTGACCGTGAAGAAGCATGCTTTTCATATGCTTTACTATGCAGTTAAAGGGACACTGACAGGCTGATTTACCAGCTAAAGATATATCTGCTGGTATTCATCAGAGGATTAGGAATACAACTAGACGACTGTTACCCCCAGTTGAGGTTTACTTGTGTTTAAAAATGTTTTAATCAATATGCAAATTCTCTACCTTTGTGCCCAAGGGGGCAGGCGCACATGTAGAGTACTGGCAGCACTAGACAGGAGTAGGTAGCGAGGAGAAAGAGAGAAAGCTGGCACAGCCTCAGCATAGCCAGACGAGGCTGCTGCCAGCACTCTACACGTGCGCCTGCGCAGGAATTCAGCGTTCGGCTAGCCTGAAAAAAAAGGCCAGTGCAGTGAATAATAACGAGGGGAACAGAGCTGGGAAGCTGTACTTCGGGCGCGGCTGGGCACAAAGCCGCAGGAGACGCTGCCCCATTGGGCACAAAGATAGTGAATTTGCATACAGATTAAAATGTTTTTTAAACACAAGTACAGTTTAACTGGGGGTAACATTAGTATAGTTTTATTCCTATTTCTCTGATGAATACCAGTATTTATATATATATATATATATATATATATATATATATATATATCTTTAGCTGGAAAATCAGCCTGTCAGTGTCCCTTTAAGGAGCGGCAATACTTACACTTTCCATCGTCTTGTGGTCTGCTGTTACAGGGAACCCATGGTTATCCTAGCCTCTCACTGATAACTGATTAAGGACTGGAGACATTTGTATAAGTGAAGGGAATGGATAGTCAATAGTTCAAGACTGAAGCTGTAAACCATTTGAAAAACTGCTATCATTCAGCTAAGGCTATAAAACATGTAAACTCAGATTGTTAGCTTAAATTTTAAACATGACTATGGGATTCTACTAGGAAAATCATGTTTTAAAATAAATGCCCCTTCCCCTGCCCCTTCCTGGATCCTCCCACTGCTCTATCTTCAGCAGAAGATCAGCACACAAAGGAGAAGGCAGCGGCTTCTGCTCAACTACCTCTCTGTGCTAGAGGAGATTAGAAGAACTTGGTGGAACAGCTTCGTATTTGCATATTAAATACAGAGGAGTCGGAGTCGAGGAGTCGGAGTCGGAGTCGGAAGTTTCAAAATCTGAGGAGTCGGAGTCGGAAAATTTATCTACCGACTCCACAGCCCTGCTTAGAAGTCCCTGCTCTGAATTCATATATAGCTATGTCCATATATGGAGTCAGTACTTGGGGACACCCCAGTGTATTTATATCTAATTTAGCCTATATTTCAGAAAAGTTTCTGCTGCTCTTCGAACTCAAGACCTTCTACATTAGAGACAAGACACACAACCACTCAGTTATAAAGCTGCATAGCCAGTTACTTAAAATTGTATATATATATATATATATATATATATGAGACTTCTACTGAATAGGAATACTTACTACTAGTAAGTATTCTTATACAGTAGAAGTCTCATATTTTATTCTTTTTAGCGACTGGCTATACAGCTATATAGTGTAGTGGGCTGTGATGTTCTGGGCTGTGATGCAGAAGCTGTGAGTTCAAATCCCATCAGAAACATTTTCAAGAATAGATGCTCTGCTACATACTGTTGCAGAGGCTCTGCAACAGTGTGGGCTCTGCTACAGCATGCTGTGGACTGTTGCTACAAACTGTTGCTACATACAACAGTTTGGGCTCTGCTACATCCTACAGCATGCTGTGGGCTCTGCTACATACAACAGTGTGGGCCCTGCTACATACAACAGTGTGGGCTCTTCTACATCCTACAGCATGCTGTGGGCTCTGCTAAATACAACAGTGTTGGCTATGCTACATCTTACAGCTTGCTGTCGGCTCTGCTACATACAACAGTGTGGGCTCTTCAACATCCTACAGCACGTTGTGGGCTTTCCTACATGCAACAGTGTGGGCTCTGCTACATCCTACAGCACACTGTGGGCTCTGCTACATACAACAGTTTGGGCTCTACTACATCCTACAGCACGTTGTGGGCTTTCCTACATGCAACAGTGTGGGCTCTGCTACATCCTACAGCACACTGTGGGCTCTGCTACATACAACAGTTTGGGCTCTACTACATCCTACAGCACACTGTGGGTTCTGATACATACAACAGTTTGGGCCCTGCTACATACAACAGTGTTGGCACTGCTACATCCTACAGAACGTTGTGGGCTCTGCTACATACAACAGTGTGGGCTCTGCTACATCCTATAGCACGCTGTGGGCTTTGCTACATACAACTTTGTGGGCACTGCTACATCCTACAGCACACTGTGGGTTCTGCTACATACAAAAGTGTATTGGCTCTGCTACATCCTACAGCCTCCGACTAGTAGTAAGTATTCCTATACAGTCAAAGTCTCATTTTTTTTATTTTTTTATTTTTTTTTTAGTAAGAGGCCATGCAGCTGTATAGTATAGTGATTGATCCCTTCTACCCCGGGCCAGTTAACGCTCTTCTGCCCAGGCCATTTTTTGCAAATCTGACATGTGTCACTTTATGTGGTAATGACTTTAAAATGCTTATCCAGACCATTCTGAGTTTGTTTTCTCGTCACATATTATTCTTGGTAAATTTGAGTCAAAATATTTCATTTTTATTTATAAATAAAATTCCAAATTTCAATTTATCTACTTTTATAATATATAGTAATACCTCCAAAAATAGTTATTACTTTACATTTCCCATATGTCTACTTCATGTTTGGATCATGTTGTGAATGCAATTTTATTTTTTGGGGACGTTAGAAGGCTTAGAAGTTTAGAAACAAATCTTGAAATTTTTCAGAAAATTTCCAAAACCTACTTTTTAAGGATCAGTTCAGGTCTGAAGTCACTTTGTGAGGCTAACATAACAGAAACCACCCAAAAATGACCCCAATTTAGAAACTACACCACTCAAGGTATTCAAAACTGATTTTACAAACTTTGTTAACCCTTTAGATGTTTCACAAGAGTAAATGGAAAATGGAGATAAAATTTCAAAATTTCAATTTTTTGGCAAATTTTCCATTTTAATCAATTTTTTCAGAAAATAAAAGAAGGGTTAACAGCCAAACAAAACTCAATATTTATTGCCCTGATTCTGCTGTTTACAGAAACACCACACATGTGGTCGTAAACTGATGTAAGGGCACACGGCAGTGCGCATAAGGAAAGGAACGCCATATGGTTTTTGGAAGGCAGATTTAGCTGAACTGGTTTTTAGATGCCATGTCCCATTTAAAGCGCCCCTGATGCACCTCTACAGTAGAAACTCAAAAAAGTGACCACATTTTGGAAACTACGGGAAAAGGAGATAAGGTGCCACTTTTATTGGTACTTTTTTGGGGTAATATATGATTTTGAATTGCTCTATATTATGTTTTTTTGTGAGGCAAGGTAACCAAAAAATGGATGTTTTGGTACAGTTTTTATTTATTATTTTTTACAACATTTATTTGACAGGGTACATCATGTGCTATCTTTATAGAGAATGTTGTTACGGACGCAATGATATTAAATATGTCTACTTTTTGTGTTTGTTTCAGTTTTACATAATAAAGCATTTTTGAGAAAAAAATTATGTTTTTGTGTCTCCATTTTCTGAACGCCCATTTTTTTTTCTTTCAGAAAAAGTGAACATTTTTTTTGGTACCATTTTTGGGAACAAATTTTTTTTTTTGATCATTCGTTACTACACTTTATGGGACAAGGTGACCAAAAAATTGGTTATTTTGGCACAGTTTTTGTTTATTTATTTTTACAGAGTATACCTGAGGGGTTAGGTCTTGTTACTTTTTTATATAGCAGATCTTTACGGATGTGGCAATACCTAATATGTCTACTTTTTCTTATTTATTTAGGTTTTACACAATAATAGCATTTTTGAAACCAAAATAATGATGTTTTAATCTGAGAGCCATAGCTTTTAAATTTTTTGACTGATTGCCCTAGGTAGGGTCTCATTTTTTGCGCCATGAGGTGATGGTTTGATTGATACTATTTTGGGGGTATATGCCTTTTTGATCGCTTGCTGTTGCACTTTATGTGATGTTAGGTGACAAAAAAATGCATTTTTAGCACTGTTTTTACTATTTTTTTCTACGGTGGGGTTAGTTCATGTGATATTTTTATAGGGCAGGTTGTAACGGACGTGGCGATACATTTATGTCTACTTTTTTTTATTTATTTCACTTTAACACAATAATATTAGAGACTGCCTGACCCCTGCAGTGATCAGGCGCTCACTGCTCCGGATCACCATGACGTACTATTACGTCAAATTGCGGGAACGCAGTGACTTCCATGACATAATAGTATGTCATGTGTCAGGAAGAGGTGAAAGTTCTTGACTGTGGTGTGGAAACTGTGTGTTCAAATTCCGCTAGAAACATTTTCAGAAATAGAGATTACATTTACATATTTTATATTTTTTTTTTGTAATTGTAAAAAAAGTATGGCACAAAATCAATGAGTAATAAATATAAGAAAAGAAAAATTCTCTATTTCTGAAAATTTTCTGCAGGAATTTGAACTCACAGCTTCTACGTCACAGCCAAGAGCTTTAACCACTACACTGCATGGCCGCTTACATAAAAAAATAAAATAAAAGAAAATATGATATTCTCCTGTATAGGAAAACTTACTACTAGTAGGAGGCTGTAGGATGTAGCAAAGCCCACAGTGTGCTGTAGGATTTAGCAGGGCCCACACTGTTTTATATAGCCGAGCCCACAGCGTATTGTAGGATGTAGCAGAGCCCACACTGTTTTATGTAGTAGAGCCCACAGCATGCTATAATATGTAGCAGAGCCCACAGCGTGCTGTAGGATGTAGCAGACCCACACTGTTGTATGTAGCAGAGCCCAGACTGTTGTATATAGCAGAGCGTGCTGTAGGATGTAGCAAAGCCCACACTGTTGTACGTAGCAGAGCCTCTGATAAAGTTTGTGACGGGATTTGAACTCAGAGCTTCTGCATCACAGCCCAGAACTTTAACCACTACACTATATAGCTGAAAAGCCATTCACTAAAAAAGAAAAAAATATATAAGACTTCTACTATAGAGGAATACTTACTAGTAGTAAGTATTCCTCTACAGTAGAAGTCTCATTTTTTATTTTTTTTATTTAATTGTTTATTTATTTAGTAAATAAATAAGTAACTTGTCATGCAGCTAGCTACGTAGTTAAGGGCCTTGCCTCTAATGCAGAAGGTCATGAGTTCAAATCCCAGCAGAAACTTTTCTGAAATACAGGCTAAATTAGATTTGAATACACTGGGGTGTCCCCAAGCACTGACTCCATATATCAATATAGCTATATATGGAGTCAGAGCAAGGACTCTTAAGCCGCAGACTCACAGTGAGTGATTCCCTCACTGTACAGCGATCTTCTGCATAGAAATAGAGGCTAAATCAGATTTAAATACACTTACTCAAGCATTGAGCTCGAGCAGACATGGTAGTCGGCCGAACTCCGTTATGTGCCGAGCATAGAAATGCTCAAGGCAAACTGATGTTTGGCCGAGCATGCTCACTCAACACTGGTAATGACATGTCCCCAAGTAATAGCTGATCATGTCTATGCCCCAACAGGATGAAAACAAGCTGGTGACTAGGAGCCAATTAGCAGGACCACAACATATAGTTTGTTTGAATAGCTTTTTGTAGACATCTTTTTTTCCTATAGAGGAGTATGTGAAAAAATGATAGAAAATTCCATAGCTTCTAAATTCTGTTTTAAGAAATGCCAGAGACACAAATTGAAAAAAAAAGTCAGAAACCAAAAAGCACAGATATGTCCTACGCTCCATATTTACTGTCCCATAGACATTCAGCTAACATCGAGAGCAAGTAAGCTTGCATTTCTCAAGAGGCTATTGAGTCTAGGGAAATCCCCTTTAAGGCTGCTTTCACAAACAAACTTGTCCTGCTGCTTTTTACCACTAAAACAGCTTTTTTTCATACCACATGCTTATTTATTGCTTCATGTGGAGTTTTTTTTTTCTAATTTGTCTGAATCTTTTTTTCAGACAATTTTTCCACTATATAGGAGTATACGCCTGAAAAAAGTCATTGCATCAATATGACATAAAGAAAACACCACCAAATAGAAAAAAAAATGCCAGTAACAAAAACACATTTTACATTCTATATTTCCCATAGACATGCAGCTAACATCTGGAGCTTTTTCAGCAAACAATGCTTTAAAAAATGCAAAAGTGCTAAAAAATGGCACTAAATAAATTATGTATGAATCCACCCTGACATGTATAACACGAGGCTTGACACTGATAGAATCTTGCTGAAAGGTCAATGTGCTCATATACCGCAATGGTTGATGCAATAAAGTATATATCAACAAGTTGTGTATATTTAACTAGTATTAGCTGTCCTGCTATCCTGCAGTTAATGTAAGCATCTATCTTCCCATTGACAGTTTATATTTTGTTTTCAATAATGTATATTCATCGTTTGACTTTAAACAACAGTCAAGAAACAATAGAACAAAATGATATTATACAGACAGCACACTGTGAGATGAATGATTGAGATCATAGAAACTACAGCAGACTTACTATAAAAGTCAAATGGTTACTCTGCTTCAGCTCACACAAGTATGGAAAATAATACCGTAATTTCTGCAGATTGGCAGTGACACTAAAAGTGGTAGACATCGCACAGGAGAAAATAAGGAAGGGTTAATTGCAGTTATTGCCCTGGGCCGGAGTGCAATGAATGGAAGGACAGCACCAGTTTCTTCGGGGCACACTTACAAGATTGTGGTTGATGTGCCCTTGGTGGTCTGGGTTTAAGGTTCTCTGGAGGCAGGGTCCCTGGTGTTCGCGAACGCCAGCACCATAAGGTGCGAATAGGTGATAAGTTTGCACAATAAGGAGACCAGTTCTCATAACTAATTTTCTCAGTACTTTACTGAAGATGATCCAAAGGTCATCAATGTGTGAAAAAGTCATTTACAGCAAGGCAGCTTCTACAATCGTTCAGGTTAGTTCCCAGAAGTTGCATAAGGGGTAGTTTTCCTCTATAACAATCAATCCCTTGTTTCTCCAGGCTGGAGGGATGTACTATCTCTGCTGTACTGTATAGTCAGATACTTCAATATCCTCTCTAGGAATACTATCTTCTGACAGTCTTTCTATCTTTGGTTATGGTGAGCAGCTGGTAGATTAGAATCTCTCCACCAGATGCAGAGGTGGCTAGAGCCTGATGAACGACAATTACCTTCCTTTGCCAGTGTTCTCACTCCCTCTCTGGGTTGCCTGGATCTTCTGTAATCTTCCCCTTCTAGTCGGGTCCTGAACGAGTTGAGAAAGGTAATTGGTACATGGAACTAACTCTGGAGTTTAGATAACTCTCCAAAATGGCTGCTGAGGTGCAGCTTTTTCCTCAGACATCACACTCTCCTTCTTCTTCTTCTCCTCTCAGAGAGCAGGGCGGAGTCAGCCCTGGGAGGTTTGTTAGAACCTCCCTGTGCAACTTAATGGGAACTCTGGCACAAGCACATTTTCATGAAACACAATCACAGTATTAAGCAGTGTGCTTCAGTACACTGCATCCACCCTACTTTAATGTAAGCCATCCTCGGCGCACTCTTGCCACGACGATGCATCACCTGAAAAATAGAAAAAGAGCACGCATGCATATACACAGTACCATTACCCAAATTTTGTGTTTTCTCTTGACCTGGCACAGCAGACATTAAAGACCAGGATAGTCCATATTCTAAACTAAAAGGAGACTTCTCACAGGGCATGAGTCCGTTCCCTGGGCATGAAGCATGATGGTTGCAGAACATAACGGAGGGCTTTAACATGTCAAAGTCCATCTCCGGGCACATTACTTGAATGTTAAAAACCTTCAGCAAAAGAGTCTTTAGAGAGTCCTTAGACCAAGGCAAATAATCAAGGCAATATGTCTCTTACCCTGGCTCTGTAGCTCCAAATGATGCGGAAATGCAATAACTCTAAATCCTGGTACCGGGCAGCTGGTTTTCCCTTGGTAGGCCGGTCGGATCACCGAAGTGGCTGTGACTCTACAGACCTTGGCTCTAGGTAACTTGGTTCATATTGAGCTACCAAGGATCCTTCACTAGGTAGCACTTTTTACTGAAGTGGGGCTGTATTAGTCTTAGTGGGAACAAGAAAGTAAGAAATCAGTGTAGGGGATCAGAGTCTAATAATAGTTTTCCAATAGACTGTGTTGGATCTACTTGATCAGGTGACTTTTCGGACAATTTTTCTGTGGCTGGAGCTTCTTCATGGACCATTTCTTTTAAACACATCTTGAGACGGTTGCGAAGCACTATTTGTGGTGCTCTGTTTTCTTTGGTCATTTCGCAGATATCAGTCTCAGGATTAGGAATAGCTGAGATGGTGTAGGGTTCTCTTTCCCATTTACTATCCAGCTTACTAGTGTGATGATAATTTCTTAGCCACACATGATTACCAACTTTGAAGTGTTCTGCTTTTGCAGACTGATCATAGTCTTTCTGTTGCTTTTGGCGTACATTCGCCATGCGGATTTTGACTATCTACTAAACAAGATAGACAAGGTGGCAAATCATAATGACGTGGTTATTATGGGGGACTTCAACTACCCAGATATAGAATTGGAAACTGAAAGCTGTATATCGCATAAAGGTAACAGGTTCTTGGCAATAATCAAAGACAATTACCTTTCTCAACTCGTTCAGGACCCGACTAGAAGGACAGCAATACTGGACTTAGTATTAACCAATAGACCTAACAGAACAACAGATGTGAAGGTTGGGGGACACCTGGGAAATAGTGACTATAAAGTAATAACCTTCCAATTATCATTCAAAAGAGTGTTTCTACAGGGAGGAACAAAAATACCAAACTTCAAAAAAGCTAAACTAAGAGAGGCCATAGGCCTAACTAACTGGGAAAAAGTCCTCACTAGCAATAAAAAATACAGCCACAAAATGGGAAATCTTTAAAAGCATCCTAAAATCTCATTGTAAGAGGTACATACCGTATCAGAATAAAATGTTAAGGAACAAAAAGAAACCAATGTGGATAAATATAACTGTAAAGAAAGCAATAAATGACAAAAAGAAAAAATATACATCATTAAAACAGGAGAGTAGCGAGGAAGCACTGAAAAACTATAAGGAAAAAAATAGAACATGTAAAAAACAAGTAAAAGGGGCCAAACTAGAGACCGAGAGATTAATCGCCAAAGAGAGTAAAACTAATCTCAAAATGTTCTTCAATTATATAAATGTTAAAAAGTATAAATCTGAAGGTGTCGGCCCTTTAAAGAGTAATGAGAGGGGAGTTGCAGAAAGCGACGAGGAGAAAGCAAAGCTGTTAAATATTTTTTTCTCCAATGTATTCACTGAGGAAAATAAACTGTCAGATGAAATGCTGAATGTAAAAATAAATTCCCCATTAAAAGTGTCCAGTAGTGGCCAGACCGGAGAAGAAGCCATAGGGGAGGGCATCATGAAGGGGGTTGGATTCAGGGAGACCCGTAGACATGGTATAGGTTAGCCATGTGTAGGGGAGGGGCTATATCGGAGGTTAGGCGTTAGGGATTGGGGGGTTTAGGTTAGGGAGGTGGAGAAAAGAGGAGTTAAAAGAGGGATTAGGAGAGGGGTTAGACGCCATTTTAGGTTACCTGAGGTGAGGAAAGGTGCCTAATTCCGTGATGGAGGTTGAGGACGCCATTCGATGTTTGAGGGATGCAGCGGAGGTCCGGGGGCCCGGCTGGGTCTAGGAGCAGCTGCAGCAGTTGTTAGGGGGGGGCGGCTGAGGCAATCCGCCTGCGGCGGTCCAGGCCGCCGACACGCTTCAGTCCACAGTCCCCCCCCCCGGGCTCAGCGCCGAAGACGAGCTCTTATGAGGACCCTCCACATCGGGGAGCAGGGAAGAAGCCTGCAGCACGGTCTGTCCGCCGTGGGAGGAATCCGGCCGGTCACCTCCTTCTAAAGCAGAGGCCAGCGTCTGATCGGGACCAGGGTCGGCGGGCACCTTTCAGTGTCCTGGTGTGGAAGGTGTCCCCCTGCGAGGTCAGGCTGCTGGGAGGAACGGGGCTGCTGAGATGGAGGTGTGCAGCAGGCCCCCAACGCCTTCTCCTTCACCCAGTCCACATGCGGCAGGAAGTCCCGCCCCCAGTGACCGTTATGTAGAAGACAGCAGCCAAGACGTTCCTGGTGTGAGCTCAGCCAGGGAACAGCGTATAGAACCGAGGGGACCGGCAGAGGACCAGACTTCTGGACTCAGGACCGGCGGCTGATGGAATCACAGCACCCAGGCAGCCAGGTATGGCTTCATGGGGACCCTTAGCGCAGTTAGTGGCGGCCAGCAGGGGGGGGGGGCCCAGGCGATTTAGGCAGGGGTTTAGGGCAGTTGCTGGGTGGGTTAGCAGGCTTATTGGCGGGATGGGGCATGGGGAATTCGTCCCCGTTGTCCACTTGGGGGTTAGGAGGGGGGCACCGATGAGGTCCGGAGTGGGGCAGAGTAATAGCGTGGGGGGGGGGCAACTTTGGTGGAGTCAGTGCAAACGCAGGCGGGGGGGGGGAATGGAGGAGGAGACGGTGCGCTTAGACGATAAGGCGAAAAGGGAGTTCTATGTCTGTTTCAAGGCCCGCAAGGAGCGCATTTGAAACAGGAGGTGAAGAAACGGATATGGAAGGGGGGATATGTAGAGATATTTTCCTTGCTTCCTCTGGAAAAATGTTATTTACATAGGGTGCGGAGGGACGACGGTAAAGAGGAGGAGAGGCGTAGATACCATTTGATACTGCAAACGTTTAAAAACTGGCTGCAAGCGTTTTCAATTTTAGCAAGCGTGATAGGGGAAAAGGCGCCGGACTGTTGTTCGGCGCTCTTTTGCTATTTGGACGCCACTGGTGAGACATATTGGGTTTATGGGGGCATGATGTGGCTGCGGTACGACGAACAGTTCCGGCAGCGTAAAGCAGTGCGGCAGGAGATGAGATGGGACCATAAGGACATAGCCTTGTGGTTGAAAGTGACAGCGCCCGGGAGGACGGGACAGTCCTTTCCGTGCAACTTGGAGCAATCCTTTCGAGGGGACTCAGGGAGCGGAGGTTCGTCTAGTGTCGCCGTGGCTTCGGCTAAGGGATTATGCTTCGCGCTTAAAGATGGGAACTGCAAATTTGGAGCCACATGCAAATTTAAGCAAGAGTGCTCTGTTTGCGGGGGGTCCCATGGAGCAGCACAGTGTTTTAAGGGAACTAGGCAAAGAGGGGGGGATAATATTACCAAAGGGGGAGACACTGGTGCGGTTGGAAAGGATGGATCCTTACCTAGATAGGTACCCTGATAGGGAGGCAGCGGCGTTGTTGAGGGAAGGGTTTTCGGGAGGTTTTAAAATTCCATTTAATTCAGGGGGGGACGCAGTGTTGTTGCACACGATGAGAACGCTTTTTGTAAGGTTTAGGGTGCCTTTGGTGGAAGAAAAAACGGCTGGGCCAGTTGCGGAGTTGAGTTTTTTGGGTATTGTCATTGATACCCTCAGGATGGAGTGTAGGTTGCCAGCGGACAAGTTGGAAGATTTAATGAGAGAGGTGGCGCGGGAGGCGCAGATTAAGAAATTACAGTTGCGCCACCTACAGTCGCTTCTAGGGAAACTCAATTTGGCATGCCGAATAATGCCGATGGGCCGGATTTTTAGCAGGAGATTGGCGGGGGCGACGGCAGGGGCTGAACCATTACATCCGTTTGGGCGCTGAATTGAGAGCGGACTTGCGGGTGTGGAGCTTCTTTCTGGAGCAATACAACGGTCGCTCCCTTTTCATGGGTGAAGTGGTGAATTAGTTTGATTGTGAGTTGTTCTCCGATGCAGCTGGGGTAGGGGGCTTTGGGGTTTCACTGGGGGCGGTGGTGTGCGGGTTGTGGCCGGTGAGCTGGGCGGAAAGGGGTTGGTTACGGAACTTTTCCCCATCGTGGTTGCGGTTGTTTTGTGGGGAGAGGTATAAAAAGGTGCGGTTCCACTGTGACTTGGGGGTTGTTCAGGTGATCAATAATTTATCGGTGTCGTCGCCCTTGTGGTGCGGCTTTTACAGCGGCTTGTGTTGGAATGTTTGTCGTTTAATGGGTGGCGGTACATGTGCCAGGGGACGGACGAGTTTGGGATCGACTGTCCGTGTTGCCTGTGGTATCTTATGGAGGAACGGTAGCGGGGCTCGTGCAGGCTTCTCTGGAGCCTGGTACGTGGGCAAAGTATGTGCATGCGTGGGAGCTTTGGGAAGGGTGGTGTGCTAGGTTAGGGGTGGGGGATGAGGACTTGGAGGTTCCATTGTTATTGTTTGTCAGGCATTGAAGGGAGGAAGGGTGGTCGGTGGCTAAAATTAATGGTTGCATTGCAGGTTTAGTGTTTGGCTTCAAGTTGAGGCGGATGCGGGACATTACTAAGGCTTTTTTGGTCACGAGGGCCTTAAGAGGGTGGTGGCGAGTGGGGGCGAGCGCTGACAAACGGAGGCTGGTTTAATTTCAGCTACTTGTGAAGTTGGGAGTGCAGTTGGGTCATGTTTGTAGTTCGGATTTGGAGGTGGGGCTGTTTCGGTTGGCATTTTATTTGGCATTTTTTGGGGGATTGCGTTTGGGCGAGTTGGTCTGCCCGTCGACGGGTAGGCTATCGGGTTTGCTTCGGGGGGGCGTTGAATTATTCGGGCATAGGATTGAATTTGTGATTCGCAGGTCAAAAACAGATGTGGAAGGAAGAGGAAATAAGGTAGTGTTATTTAGTGTTCCGGGTTGTGCAATGTGCCCGATGCAGTGTTTGCAGGCCTATGAGACAGTGGGTGAAAAGGGGGTCGGCTGTTTTTAGTGCATAGGGACGGGTTGTTTCTTTCCTGGTTCCAGTTTTCGGCAGTTTTTGCAAAGTGTTTAGACCGTTTGGGATTGAGGCGGCTCGGTGGGGTTTAGGGGATGAGATGATAAAGTGGATTGTGAGGTGGGAATCAGGGCGTTTTAGGTCGTATATCTGTTTGCAGCGCTTGTAGACAATTGATAGGTGGTTGTGTACATAAGGGTTATTACGGACAGTTGTATTGTTCCTTGTTGTTCTCTCTTTACAGGTGCGGGAGAAAATGTCTGTATGTGGGTAAGTAACTGGCTCAGTGATAGAAAACAGAGGGTGGTTATTAACGGTACACACTCAGATTGGGTCACTGTAACTAGTGGGGTACCTCAGGGGTCAGTATTGGGCCCTATTTTTTTCAATATATTAATGATTTTGTAGAAGGCTTGCATAGAAAAATATCAATTTTTGCAGATGACACTAAACTTTGTAAAGTAATTAACACTGAAGAGGACAATATACTTCTACAGATGGATTTGGATAGATTGGAGGCTTGGGCAGATAAGTGGCAGATGAGGCTTAACACTGACAAAGGAATAAGCAAGCCACCCGTACATACTAAATGGTAAAACACTCGGTAACACTGACATGGAAAAGGATCTAGGAATTTTAATAAACAGCAAACTAAGCTGCAAAAAACAGTGTCAGGCAGATGCTGCCAAGGCCAATAAGATAATGGGTTGCATCAAAACGGGCATAGACGCCCATGTTGAGAACATAGTCCTACCACTTTACAAATCGCTAGTCAGACCACACATGAAGTTCTGTGTACAGTTGTGGGCTCCTGTGAACAAGGCAGATATAGAAGAGCTGGAGAGGGTTCAGAGGCGGGCAACTAAAGAAATAACTGGAATGGGGCAACTACAGTACTCTGAAAGATTATCAAAATTAGGGTTATTCCCTTTAGAAAAAAGACGACTGAGGGGAGATCTAATAACTATGTATCAATATATCAGGGGACAGTACAGAGATCTCTCCCATCATCAGGACTGTGACTGTGACGAGGGGAGATCCTCTGTGTCTGGAGAAAAGAAGGTTTGTACACAAACATAGAAGAGGATACTTTATCGTAAGAGCAGTGAAACTATGGAACTCTCTGCCTGAGAAGGTGGTGATGGTGAGTACAATAAAGGAATTTAAGAGGGGCCTGGATGTATTTCTGGAGTATAATAATATTACAGGTTATAGCTACTAGAGATGGGTCGTTGATCCAGGGAGTTATTCTGATTGCCTGATTGGAGTCGGGAAGGAATTTTTCATTCCCCTTAAATGGGGAAAATTGGCTTCTACCTCACAGAGTTTATTTTGCCTTCCTCTGGATCAACTTGCAGGATGACAGGCTGAACTGGATGGACAAATGTCTTTTTTAGGCCTTATGTACTATGTTACTATGTTAATCTCTTGGGCATCAGCTAGCCGTTTTTGATGTTCGCTCACCCGATCTGTTTGTGGTAAAGGATTGATGGAATCTGGAACTTGTACTTCCAATGTGAGATCTGCAGGTAATCTGCCTTGATGGCCAAACATAAGAACATATGGGGTCTATACAGTAGAACAATGGATGGTGTTGTTGTAAAGATACATCAGTTGAAGTAGTAGAGTTGGCCAATAATTTCTTTTAGCAGGTGGTACAGCTCTCAACATTTCGATCGTTGTTTGGTTAATTTTCTCACAAAGTCCGTTATTACCTTGAGGATGGTAAGTTGTTGTTCTCATCTTCTGACAATTGTGAAGTGGACTTAGTTCATGGAAGAGTTGGGATTCAAAGGCAGATCCTTGATCTGTGAGAATCTTTTCAGGGCATCCATAAGGCAACAGTAAATTCTTCCAGAGAACATTTGCAGCAGTTTTGGCTGTCAAGTCTTTAACAGGTACAGTGACTACAAGTTTGGTGTAGTGATCTATTATTGTCATGGCGGAGGTGTATCCTGAGTGGCTTGGTTCTAGCTTTATGTGTTCAATGGCCACTATTTCTAGAGGTGTTCGGCTTACAATGGGATGTAATGGTACTCTTTGGTCATGTATCTCATTTCTTCCAATGGCACAAGTAGAACATTCTCAACACCATTTTTCAATATCTTCTGTAAATCCAACTGTTAGCGCAATTCATGAGCTTTTCTCATCTTCTTTGAAAGCACTTCTGATCCCCCAAAACTTTTTTCCAGTTACATTCAGTTAAATAGCAGACATGACATCACAAAAGGGGTAACACAGTAACATAGTATATAAGGCCGAAAAAAGACATTTGTCCATCAAGTTCGACCTGTTTCCTGCAAGTTGATCCAGAGGAAGGCAAAAAACCCCTGTGAGGTAGAGCCAATTTTCCCCACTTAAGGGGAAAAAATTCCTTCCCGACTCCAATCAGGCAGTCAGAATAACTCCCTGGATCAACGACCCCTCTCTAGTAGCTATAGCCTGAAATATTATTACGCTCCAGAAATACATCCAGGCCCCTCTTGAATTCCTTTATTGTACTCACCATCACCACATCCTCAGGCAGAGAGTTCCATAGTCTTACTGCTCTTACCGTGAAGAACCCTTTTCTATGTTTGTGTACAAACCTTCTTTCCTCCAGACGCAGAGGATGTCCCCTCGTCACAGTCACAGTCCTGGGGATAAATAGATGATGGGAGAGATCTTTGTACT
The DNA here is from genome assembly GCA_033119425.1 of Bufotes viridis. Taxonomy (NCBI): domain Eukaryota; kingdom Metazoa; phylum Chordata; class Amphibia; order Anura; family Bufonidae; genus Bufotes; species Bufotes viridis. The sequence continues at coordinate 455,319,575 of CM065590.1, forward strand.
GACCCCTGATATATTTATACATAGTTATTAGATCTCCCCTCAGTCGTCTTTTTTCTAGAGTGAATAACCCTAATTTTGATACCCTTTCGGGGTACTGTAGTTGCCCCATTCCAGTTATTACTTTAGTTGCCCTCCTCTGAACCCTCTCTAGCTCTGCTATGTCTGCCTTGTTCACGGGAGCCCAGAACTGTACACAGTACTCCATGTGTGGTCTGACTAGTGATTTATAAAGTGGTAAGACTATATTTTCATCACGGGCATCTATGCCCCTTTGATGCAACCCATTATCTTATTGGCCTTAGCAGCAGCTGCCTGACACTGGTTTTTACAGCTTAGTTTGTTATTTATTAAAATTCCTAGATCCTTTTCCATGTCAGTGTTACTGAGTGTTTTACCATTTAGCATGTACGGGTGACTTGCATTATTCCTTCCCATGTGCATAACTTTACATTTGTCAGTGTTAAACCTCATCTGCCATTTCTCTGCCCAAGCCCCCAATCTATCCAGATCCCTCTGTAGCAGAAAACGGTCCTCTTTAGTGTTAATTACTTTACACAGTTTAGTGTCATCTGCAAAAATTGATATATTACTGTGCAAGCCTTCTACAAGATCATTAATAAATATATTGAAGAGAATAGGGCCCAATACTGAACCCTGAGGTACCCCACTAGTGACCGTGACCCAATCTGAGTGTGTACCGTTAATAACCACTCTCTGTTTTCTATTACTGAGCCAGTTACTTACCCACATACAGATATTTTCTCCTAGTCCAAGTGTTCTCATTTTATATACTAACCTTTTATGTGGTACAGCGTCAAATGCTTTGGAGAAGTCCAGATATACGACATCCATTGATTCGCCGCTGTCAAGTCTAGAACTTACCTCCTCATAGAAACTGATTAAATTAGTTTGACATGACCGATCCCTCATGAAGCCATGCTGATATGGTGTAATTTGCTTATTTTCATTGAGATACTCCAAGATAGCATCTCTTACAAATCCTTCAAACAGTTTACCCACAACAGATGTTAAACTTACCGGCCTATAATTTCCAGGCTCTGTTTTTGGACCCTTTTTGAATATTGGCACCACATTTGCTATACGCCAGTCTGGTGGAACATTCCCTGTCAGTATGGAGTCCGTGAATATCAAAAATAAGGGTCTGGCTAGGACATCACTTAATTCCCTTAGGATACGGGGTGTATGCCATCCGGTCCTGGCGATTTGTCTATTTTAATCTTTTAAGTCGCTGCTGTACTTCTTCCTGGGTCAGACAGGGCACTTTTAAAGGGGAATTTACTTTTACATTTTGCATTTCATCTGACAGTTTATTTTCCTCAGTGAAAACAGTGGTGAAGAAAATATTTAATAGCTTGGCTTTATCCTCATCGCTTTCTGCAACTCCCCTCATTGCTATGTAGAGGGCCGACTCCTTCAGGTTTATATTTTTTACCATTTATATAATTGAAAAACATTTTAGGGTTAGTTTTGCTCTCTTTGGCAATTAATCTCTCGGTCTCTAGTTTGGCAGTTTTTATTAGTTTTTTACATATTCTATTTTTTTCCTTATAGTTTATCAGTGCTTCCTGGCTCCCCTCCTGTTTTAGTGATTTATATGCTTTCTTTTTGTCATTTATTGCTTTTTTTACGGTTCTATTTATCCACATTGGTTTCTTCTTATTTCTTAGCCTTTTATTTCTATAAGGTATGCATCGATCACAATTTGATGTTACAATGCTTTTAAAAATCTCCCATTTTGTGGTTGTATTTTTATTTTTGAGGACTATGTCCCAGTTAATTGGGCCTATGGCCTCCCTTAGTTGGCTAAATTTTGCTTTTTTGAAGTCCGGTATTCTTGTTCCTCCCTGTAGAAACTCTCGTTTGAAGGATAATTGGAAGGTTATTACTTTATGGTCACTATTTCCCAGGTGTCCCCCGACCTGCACGTCTGTTGTTCTATCAGGTCTATTGGTTAATACTAAGTCCAGTATGGCCGTCCCTCTAGTTGGGTCCTGAACCATTTGGGAAAGGTAATTGTCTTTGGCTATTGCCAAGAACCTGTTTCCTTTATGGGATGTACAGGTTTCAGTTTCCCAGTCTATATCTGGGTAGTTGAAGTCCCCCATAATAACCACCTGATTATGGTTTGCCGCCTTGTTTATCTCTGCTTAGTAATAGATTTTCTGCGGACTCTGGTATATTAGGTGGTTTATAGTAAACTCCTATTAGTAATTTATTATTGTTTTTGGCTCCATTTATCTCCACCCACAATGACTCCACATTTTCGTGTCCCTCACAGATGTCTTCCCGAGTGTGGGCTTTAGAGAGGACTTTATGTAAAGGCAGACCCCTCCCCTCTCCGGTTTTGACGATCCTTTCTGAACAGATTGTAACCTTGTACATTAACTGCCCAGTCATAGCTATCATCCAGCCATGTCTCAGTTATTCCCACTACGTCATAATCCTCCTCACACATCACTAATTCCAGTTCCCCAGTTTTATTAGTCAGGCTTCTGGCATTAGTATACATACATTTGAGAGGTTTATGCATATTTTTGCCCTACACCTTTCCTTCTGAACTTTTCTAGTCCCTCCTTCCATTTCTCCCCCAGTCCCACTACCTTGCCCCCGGTCTCTATCTGCACTATCTTCCCCTCCTATAATGTAATTTCTCTCCCCCAGTCCCTAGTTTAAACACTCCTCCAACCTTCTAGCCATCTTTCTCCCCAACACGGCTGCCCCTTCCCCATTGAGGTGCAGCCCGTCCCTACGATAGAGCCTGTAGCCGATAGCAAAGTCGGCCCAGTTCTCCATGAACCCAAAACCCTGCTTCCTACACCAGTTCTTGAGCCACTTGTTAACCTCTCTAATCTCCCGCTGCCTCTCTTGTGTGGCTCGTGGTACAGGCAGTATTTCGGAAAATACTACCTTTGAGGTCCTTGCCCTAAGCTTTTGACCTAAATCCCTGAAATCATTCTTAAGGACGCTCCACCTTCCTCTAACTTTGTCATTGGTTCCGATATGGACCATGACCGCTGGATCTTCTCCAGCCCCTCCCAGTAATCTGTCAACCCGATCTGCGATGTGTCGAACTCTAGCGCCAGGAAGACAGCACACTGTTCGGCGATCACGATCTTTGTGACAGATCACCCTATCTGTTCCCCTAATAATTGAGTCTCCCACTACCAGCACCTGTCTGGCCTGCCCTGCTCTCCTGGTCCCCTGCTTACTGGAGCTGACATTCCCTGACCGGCAGAGGAAGTGTCTGGCTGCAGCGGTGCTGTCCCTGAGCGGCCATCCCCTCATCTGCCAAACGTGCAAACTTGTTGGGGTGTGTCAGATCAGGGCTAGCCTCCCTGGCACTCTTCCCTCTACCCCGCTTTCTTACTGTAACCCAGCTAGCTACCTCACTCTCCTCGCTAACACCCTCCCCACATATACCCCAAAGACTGCTTGCTCGGTGAGCAGCAAACTCTTTTGCAAATTGTCAGTGGCTCTCAGTGTTGCAATATGCCCGTTTAGAGACTCGATGTGCGATTCCAAACGGGTAATTTGCTCACATTTTGAACAAAGATATGCACCCTCAAACGGCTGTTCCAGGACTGCATACATCATGCAAGATGTGCACTGGACGGCATTGTCAATTGTGCAAGACATACTAATGGGGATTACACCACAAAAAAAAAAAAAAAAAAAAAATACAATATAATCTAGTTACAAGAACTGGCGGATTTCAGTCCCCCACTGAAGTCCCTGAATCTGAAGTCACTTAATCTTAAGTCACACTTACACAACCACACACTAATCAACCACGCGTCGCGACCAACCTCGCGTTATATATATATCTACTTATATAAGTATGCTGTAAATGAAACTCAAATACACCAGCCTGTTTTTTTTCCCTCTGGATTCAAAGGCTTAGTTCTCCTTACTACTGACTTCTTAAAGGCTCCTAATTAGGCAGCCACACCCTAATTACTCACCTGTGCAACCCCTGGTAAAGGAAAAAAAAAAGTGTTAAAACAGCAATGAAGCTTGCAAAGCAGAAAGTCCCAGTGTACAATAGAGTCAAATGCAGCCACTCAATGTCCACAAATAATGTAGCTGGCAGTTACTCCCTCACTTAATCTTAAGTCACACTTACACAACCACACACTTAATCAACCACGCGTCGCGACCAACCTCGCGTTATAAATATATCTACTTATATAAGTATGCTGTAAATGAAACTGAAATACACCAGCCTGTTTTTTTTCCCTCTGGATTCAAAGGCTGAGTTCTCCTTAATGCTGACTTCTTAAAGGCTCCTAATTAGGCAGCCACACCCTAATTACTCACCTGTGCAACCCCTGGTAAAGGGAAAAAAAAAAGTTTTAAAACAGCAATGAAGCTTGCAAAGCAGAAAGTCCCAGTGTACAATAGAGTCAAATGCAGCCACTCAATGTCCACAAATAATGTAGCTGGCAGTTACTCCCTCACTTAATCTTAAGTCACACTTACACAACCACACACTTAATCAACCACGCGTCGCGACCAACCTCGCGTTATAAATATATCTACTTATATAAGTATGCTGTAAATGAAACTCAAATACACAAGCCTGTTTTTTTTCCCTCTGGATTCAAAGGCTGAGTTCTCCTTACTGCTGACTTCTTAAAGGCTCCTAATTAGGCAGCCACACCCTAATTACTCACCTGTGCAACCCCTGGTAAAGGAAAAAAAAGTGTTAAAACAGCAATGAAGCTTGCAAAGCAGAAAGTCCCAGTGTACAATAGAGTCAAATGCAGCCACTCAATGTCCACAAATAATGTAGCTGGCAGTTACTCCCTCACTTAATCTTAAGTCACACTTATACAACCACACACTTGACCAAGCTCGCGTTATAAATATATCTACTTAGATAAGTATGCTGTAAATGAAACTCAAATACACCAGCCTGTTTTTTTTCCCTCTGGATTCAAAGGCTGAGTTCTCCTTACTGCTGACTTCTTAAAGGCTCCTAATTAGGCAACCACACCCTAATTACTCACCTGTGCAACCCCTGGTAAAGGAAAAAAAAAAGTGTTAAAACAGCAATGAAGCTTGCAAAGCAGAAAGTCCCAGTGTACAATAGAGTCAAATGCAGCCACTCAATGTCCACAAATAATGTAGCTGGCAGTTACTCCCTCACTTAATCTTAAGTCACACTTACACAACCACACACTTAATCAACCACGCGTCGCGACCAACCTCGCGTTATAAATATATCTACTTATATAAGTATGCTGTAAATGAAACTCAAATACACCAGCCTGTTTTTTTTTTCCCTCTGGATTCAAAAAAAAAAGGGTGTTCCTTAAGAAAGGGTTTTTTGCTTTTTGCCAAAATGGGAGTAGTTTGCTAACTTTATTCCTGAGTTTATTGGCGCATTCAGAAACTGCAACTCAACTCTAATTTGAAACCTGTAACCTCATCCCCCTCTTCCCCTCCCCTATTGACCTCACACACACATGGCTCACACATCTGGATAGCGGCCATCTTGTGGACAAAAATGAGTACTACAGAATTTTTACAATATACTTAGAGAAATTAAACTTCTCTCTCACACAACCCAATAAAATCTTCAGCGGATGGTAGTTTCTGTTTTTTGTACACCAAAAGTGTTCTGACCTATCATGGTACATTTCGCAGACAATTCTGGCATCTCGATGGGGTACTAGAATTTTATGCAGCTGATCATTGGTGACGGGATCTTGGGTTCTTCTTAACATTGGTCCTTTTTGCATGAATAGTTGTTTTCTGTGTCTCCATAGCTTGAGTAGCTCTAGATCTGCATTCTTTCTGCGGATTCTTTCTGGTGTTCTTACACTAGTGAAGAAATTTTGTAGCTCACCGAATACTCGACTTTCAGCTTGCAATTTGATCCACCTTTCCTTCTCAACTTGCGGTTCTGGATTTCTATGCTGTTGGAAGTTGAGGACTTCTTTATCTTGGCCTTTGATAGTGATAACATCTTGTTGGGCAAATTGTCTGTAGAAAGCCAGCATCTTTACTTCTTCCCATATGTCTTCCTGTTCAGTTGGGTCTACTCTGGTAGGCAGATGGGATAAGGCATCTGCATTTTCATTTGACTTGCCTGTTCTGTACTTCTGTACTAGTTCCAGGTACTTGACTTCTGGTTTCAGTAAGGTTTGATCTTGAGTCCGTGCTTTATGAGGACTTAAAAAACTTCAGCAAGATGTTTTAAAGCAGAACTTTCATGTTTTTTGTTTATTCTAGATAAATACCTTTACTTGAGCGGTACCCACCGCTGATGCGGCCACCCTGTCTGTTTTTTTTAAACATCGCTCCTATGCCCTGCTGTGCCCCCCTGTATTTTTCCTGCTCAGTATAGTACAGGGAGGAGGAGACACCAGGGTTTCTCAATGGGCGTCTCCTTCTCTCTGGCTGTAACGCGATCCAATCACAGTGGAGAGCGCACAGCCAGGGAGAAGGAGACGACCATTGAGAAACCCTGGTGTCTCCTCCTCCCTGTAGGGGGGCACAGGCAGGGTGGCAGCACAAGTAAACCCCACAAGTAAAGTTATTTATCTAGAATAACCAAAAACCATGAAAGGTCCACTTTAAGTGGTCTTCATAGAATTTAGAATAGATGATGACATCATCCAAGTATAGCAAGACAGTTTAAAAGTTCTTGTGGCCTAAACAGCGTTCCATTAGTCTTTGGAAAGTTCCAGGTGTGTTGCAAAATCCAAAGTGCAGGTAGTTAAATTCAAATAGGCTCATAGGGGTAGTAAATACCAACTGGTTAAATCCAGAGTTGAAAAGTAAGCTGAGGATCCTAATGCTGTCAAGAACTCCTTGATTCTTGGTAAAAGGTAGGCATCCTTGTGGGTTATGCTGTTAGTTTTCCTGTAGTCTACACAAATTCGAATGTTACCATCTTTCTTCAGGACAAGAACTAGAGGTGCAGCCCATGGACTATGGCTGTATTTGATGATTTTTGAATCATTCATCTCTTGTATCATCTTTTTTACAGATTGGTGGTATAGGCCGGTACCTTTCTTTGATTGGAGGGTGTGAACCAGTAGGGATGGTGTGCTTGATTACACTGACCTCTCCATAATCTGAAGGATGTTTACTGAAGTCTTAATGATGTCCCTTCACAACTTTTAAGACTCCTTCAATTTGTTCCTCAGGTGTGGAATTATCTCCCACATGGAGTTCTTTCCACCATAATGTATTTGGAGTATGATCTTGAGTACTCAGCTTCTGAATAGAGTGTCCAGTTGATGCTGCTGGTACACTAATAACATCTTGAAAAGTAACTTTAAACAGTTGAGCAACAGGGCAGTGCCTGGTCAAGCTTATACTGCTACTACTTAAGTTCAGGAGACGAACTGGCACTTTACCTTTTGAAACAGTCATTAGGCTTCTTGCAGCTCGGACTAGAGGGTGGTCTTCAAGGTTGATAGGTTCTACCAGGGCTTGGTAGTCTTGACCTTCGATTCCAGGAGTGGCTCGGCACCAAAGGAATGTTTCGGTATTGAGTTTCAGGATCACTGAATGGTTACCCTTGAAGCGAGCACGGCTAATGTCTCCTTTCTCATTAGCAAATTTTCTGTTGTGCACTTCATACACGAATGGTCTGTTGTATCATCTTTTTGGAGGCAGGTGAAGTGGTAGGCAGGGACTTGTGTAAATCTTCAAACATTTCGGTATAACAGTTCATAAGGACATTCATTCCTAGGACTACTGGAGGGTTGTTATCTTCCCTGACTTGCACGACAATGAAACCTTGTTGGGGTAGTGTGGTTTATGACATTATCTGCAAATAGGTCGCTTTTGCTCGTCAAATTGGTCAATGGGGAATCTACCAGGGTTTCTGGGACAAGTCTCTTTATCATCGGGAGAGAAACATTTCCATGGTAATGGTGTTTCATCCCCCAGCAATATGGGTTTCTCCCACTGTTCCAATTTTTGGCATACTTTCTCCAGACTTTTGGTTAGGAAGTTGACTTGAATTGTCAGGGCAGCAACTGTATAAGGAACCGGAGCTTGGGCTTCTTAACTAACTATAGGGTGATATTTTGGAGATGTAGATGGCTTATTTACAGACATTTCAGCAGGCCTAGCTGAAGAATCTCATTTTTACCTCTGACACAGTCCTGGGTTCAAAAGTGGCGTAGAGTTGTTTAAATATCTGCTCCACTGTTCTTTTCTCTGAGCTTGGCCAGGATTTCACTTCTCTGAGTGCAGCACCTTCCAATTGTGCAATAGACAGAGTACAATCTGAATATAGCCAAATTTTTTTCTTTAAATTCTCTTAAAGTATGAGTTTCCCCAGCATATTGAGGGAACCAGGATGATCCTAAAAAATAAGGCATTGTTAAGGGCATCATACTTGGTGCTGTGGCAGCGGCTAGTGATGTTATAGCTGCGGCTGTTGCAGGGAACCTGCTAGGGTCGGGCTGCTTACTATCTCCTTGTTCAGACATGGCAATGGCAGTCTTTCAATATAATGCAAGTTAAATGCAGTTTTACACACAATTTCTGATGCGTTGCTATGGGCAACCGGCACTATATACGCGTCTGGCCTTTTAAGAGTCGCATCGACAGCCGAATATAAGGCAGTATGGTGCTCTGTGAGGCAGATTGTGGCCCAAACAGTCCTTATTAAGGTTAATTTCCCCAGCAGTACTCACTCAGACCTTCAGGGCTGATTCTCAGGATCCCAGTGAAGCTGGAGCTGTCATTTTCCCTTCTCTAAGATGGCTGCTTCTGGTAGGGGTACAGTTGGTTTCTTTGTACTTCTGGAAACTTGCACTCAGCACTTTGGTTCCTCCTGCCACAAGGATATTTTCTCTGTGGAGGCGGGCTGTTTGCTTCCTGCCCCTCTGCTTAGTGGAACAATCTTTTCGCTCAGTATGTGAATACCAAATCCAAGATGGATGATTAGCCCCTATTTTGTCACAGTGCTGCAACTGGTGCAGATTCACCCTTTCCAGCAGCAAATAAATGAAATAAAGTCACTTGTATGGGGATTTACAGATGTTGTTGGCCTAAGCAATACTCTGAGAGCACATATATAGTCTTTACATAGTCTATAATAAGGCACAAAGTATACTGATGCCAATTTAATGCAGCAACCGGGCCGTATGGGCAATATGTGAGTTATGGTGGGCAGATGGGGGTAGTAGTAGTTTACTCAAAGTTCTATAGAGCGCACTGAGCCGGCGTGCAGTGAATGGAAGGACAGCACCAGTTCCTTCGGGGCACACTCTGTTGTCCAGGGGCTCCTGCCAGATGGTGGTTGAGGTGACCTTGGTGGTCTGGGTTTAAGGTGCCATGGAGGCAGGGTCCCTGGTGTTCGTGACGCCAGAACCATAAGGTGCAAATAGGTGATAAGTTCGCACAATAAGGAGACCAGTTCTCTTAACAAATTCCCAGTACTTTACTGAAGGTGATACAAAGGTCATCAATGTGCGCCAAAGTCATTTACAGCAAGGCAGCTTCTACAATGGTTCAGGTTAGTTCCCAGAAGTTGCATAAGGGGTAGTTTCCCTCTATAACAATCAATCCCTTGTTTCTCCGGGCTGGAGGGATGTACTATCTCTGCTGTACTGTATAGTCATATACTTCAGAATCCTCTCTAGGAATACTATCTCCTGACAGATAGCCTTTCTGTCCTTGGTTATGGTGTTTGGCTGGTAGCTTAGAATCTCTCCACCAGATGCAGAGTAGGCCAGAGCCTGATAAACGACAATTACCTTCCTCTGCCAATATTCTCACTCCAACTCTGGGTTGCCTGGATCTTCTGTAATCTTTTCCTTCTATGGGCTGGTACATGGAACTAACTCTGGAGTTTAGATAACTCTCCAAAATGGATGCTGAAGTGCAGCTTTTTCCTAAGACCTCACACTCTCCTTCTTCTTCTTTTCCTCTCAAAGAACAGGGCGGAGTCAGCCCTGTGAGGTTTGTTAGAACCTCCCCCTCCCTATGCAACTTTATGGGAACTCAGACACAAGCACATTTTCATGAAACATAATCACAGTATTAAGCAGTGTGTTTCAGGACACCGCATAAAGAAGGAAGGGAAGAGAAGGGTACAAAAATAATAAAGTGCAGAGGAGAACGCAAGGTAAAAGAAAACTAGAAGCACTCAGCTAATGGTCTGTCGTCTAAGGACGTACAATTATTGAAGCAACCTAAAGTGAGTTGCAGTCGATGGAAAGTCCCAAGGACCTGGGCAAATACAGAGCTCGGTATCCCTGGGTACTGATTTTACACCCAATCATGTATGAATGCGACATCTGAGGGGTACAATAACGGGAAGAGGCGCAATCATCGCTCCCTGTCATTGCACCCACTACTTACAAAAAATGAGCTGCCACACTCAGGAGGCATCTGTAGATACGAGTATGTGACTTCACACTGAAGGCCTGCTCTCCTGGAAATTACAGTGTGGCTTCCCCTCGTATGCGATCTACCGGCCGGAGCTATGTGCTTGAGAAGGAGGAATCTGAAGACAGCGCCTTCCCTTACAGCAATAGTGAAACTGGATAGGATCGACTTCACATCGCCAACAGCAACTACTGATTATTACTTCTATATATTGGTTTGATCTATTTTCAGTGCCAGTTCGACACTTTTAACTATTAGTTTTATGCAACATTAAGGGCACTGGCAGTTAACCCTCACAAACCCAGTTGCGACGGAACTTACATTGTGTAACTTGGTGAAGTCTTTACAGTGGTAGTGCAGGTATCTGTTTACTTTTTTGTAGTATAGACTAATCTCAGAACTACAGTAAGTAGGACATGTGCACATTGTAGCATTGTACTCATATTTATCCTCTGTAGTCTTTCCAAACGCCCAGGGCAGACACTAAAATAAAGAATAAGAGATTGTTAAACCATCTGATGACAATTGCTGTGGCAGAATGATGGGCTGGGATCAGCTAATTTGCTGACATGGCAAACTGAATTTAAAAAGTTGACAAAATTAAAAGAGTAACCCAGCGGGCCAGGAGCTAATTTTCCTCTCGCAAGCAAAAAAGATAGAGGAGGAAAAACACTAAAAGAGAGAGGAGGAGAACATCCTTTGAAATGAGCCTTTCAGAGAAAATTGGTTTCCCCCTTTAAGCCTACAAAGCACATCCATTTTAAGTGATAAAATACTGCTCTTTGTGAAATAACTCTGTTATTCTCAGGCATTACACAGAAAAAGAAGTCCCTGTACCTTCAAAATTAGTTTTCCCTTTTTTTTTAACCAAAGGAATCTAGCAGCAGGGACCCACTATAACCTGTCTGTAAAAGGGAAGAAAATAATGTACAGTGATGTAGCAGAGCCAGTTTTTCATTTAACTCTGCTTTCTTGCACCATGATAACCCTATTAAATTAATAGGACTTATGCACATGAGCAACATTAAATCCTGTGAGCTCTGTCAGAGAAAAACTCCTGTATTTCCCTCAGTTTTGCTTCAATGTTTTTTGGGAATATGTTAAAGGGGTTGTCTCACTTCAGCAATTGGCATTCATCATGTAGAGAAAGTTAATACAAGCCACTTACTAATGTATTGTTATTATTCGTATTGCTTCCTTTGCTGGCTGGATGCATTTTTCCATCACATTATACACTGCTTGTTTCCATGGTTACGACCACTAGGCAATCCATCAGTGGTGGTCGTGCTTGCTCACTATAGAAAAAAGTGCCGGCTTCTCTGGTGCCCGGGACCATGAGAGCACACATAGGTTAGTGCTTTTTCATATAGTTTGTAAGCATGGCTACCACTGAAGGCTTGCAGGGTGGTCATAACCATGGAAACGAGCAGTGTATAATGTGATGGAAAAATGAATCCAGCCAACAAAGGGGACAATATGGACAATCACAATACATTAGTAGGTGGCTTGTATTAACATTCCTGCAAAAAAAATGGGGATCATTCAGCACATTCCAATGTGCAGGTGCACGCTGCCATGGCTAGAAACACGAAGAAAAAACCCACAATGCAACAGCTCTCTGCAAACACAAATAATGTACAATAATGCCTTAGTCATAGAAAATATTCTGGTGCTAAGGCTACGATTATTTTTAAAATTTGAGATTCTTGTCAAATACATTTTGCACACAATTATTTGGGCCCGTCTTCCAAACGTCAAAGCGATCTCTATAAGACATTAACCTAACACTAAATGCTACCTGTTATGTGCCATAATAGCCAACATAAAATTCAAGTAGTGCAGGTTCCACATGCATGCTGGGTCCAGTCTGCCTTTTACTATTTTTGGTGCCATAATACTGTAGCTTCCATTAAATGCAGAGATGCAGGTACCAACATGCATGCTGATCCCACTCTATACTTCTCCTGGTGCCAAATGGCTTCCAGTAAATACAATAAGAGCAGGCTACAGCTTTATACTTTCTTTAATTAAAATCAGCCTATGGGGCAGACAGGCTAGTCAGGGGTGCAAGACCAACAGGAGTCAGACACTAGAGTTGAGTGAACACTTGGAAGTTCGGGTTTGCCGGGTTCGGTCGAACTTTGTCGCTAAGTTCGAGTTCAGGACCCGAACTTGACTAGAACTTGACCCCGAACCCCATTGAAGTCAAGGGGGACCCGAAATTTGAGGCACTAAAATGGCTCTAAAAAAGTCATGGAAAGAGCTAGAGGGCTGTAAAAGGAAAAAAAAATTGGGGTAAGAGCTGGACAATTGCCATGCAAACAAATGTGGATAGGGAAATTATTTAAAATAACATAAAATACATAAAAATTATAATCTTGAACTAGGAGGAGGAGGTCCATATGGAGTAGGAGGTTGAGGAGGCGGTGGACGTGGCGGTGTAGGTGAAAGTGGTGGTGGAGGAGGTAGTCGCCAACACTTTTTTTTTGTTTTTTGTTTTTTTAATTTCTATAATTCCCCAAAACATTGGGAAATATAGAAAAGAAAACAAAGAGAAAGTGTGCTGGAGTATAACAAAGGCTGGGTGAGGCTGGTATACATGTCTATTCTGCACAAGGTACGGACAAGTCCTGTGGGATCCATGCCTGGTTCATTTGAATGAACATAAGCTTGTCCACATTGGCTGTGGACAGGCGGCTGCGCTTATCAGTGATAACACCCCCTGCCGTGCTAAACACATGTTCAGACAATACACTGGCTGTAGGGCAGGCCAGCACCGCCATGGCGTAAAGGTCAAGCTCAGGCCATGTGCCCAATTTGGAGACCCAGAAGTTGAATGGGGCAGACCCATCAGTTAGTACGTGTAGGCGTGTGCACACGTACTGTTCCCCCATGTTGCTGAAATGCTGCCTCCTGCTAAGACGTTCCATATGAGCTGGTGGTGCTGGTTCTTGTGGCGTGCTAACAAAGCTTTTCCACATTTCGGCCATGCTAACCCTGCCTTCTGAGGTGCTGGCGGTGCCCCAGCTGCGTTGGCGACTTCTTCTTCCTCCTCTGCCTTGTGCTTCCACTGAGGTTTCAGGTGGGAATGCCATCAGCAACACGTCTACCAACGTGCAGAATATATTTCCCACTCAGGTATGCAGTGCAGGGGTAGTTTGAAAGAAAAAGGGGTACAGATCACCCCGCACTCTAAACGCCGCCGAATTTACAGAATATATTTCCCAGTCAGGTATCCAGGGCAGGGGTAGTTTGAAAGAAAAAAAGGGGTCATCATGGAGCATCCCGGTCATCCGGCATCTATTCGCCCCAATGAAGGATTATTTTGAAAGTGTGTAGAAGCCACACAGGGCCCCTACGCTGCAGATTTATCATGGAAACATCATAGAGATTTTGCAGCATATAACGACAGCACCCAACAATCTAAACTCCGCCGAATTTACAGAATATAATTCCGAGTCAGGTATGCAGTGCAGGGGTAGTTTGAAAGAAAAAAGGGGTACAGATAACCCAACAATCTAAATGCCGCCAAATTTACTGAATATATTTCCCAGTCAGGTATGCAGTTCAGCAGGAAAACACACTCCAAGCCACTTGTGAATGACTGGTCTGATAACCGTGGAAATGTCCACCCACAAACTAAGAGCTGGATTTACTGATTAAAGTTCACCCTCTGCTATGCAGTGCAGGCCGCAAATGTACTTTGTGGCAAAAAATAAGTGTCTTTTTTTTCACCAACAATGTCACAGTTGTATTTACTGGTTATATTTCACTGTCAGAAATACAGTGCAGGCCATAAATGTACTTTATGGAAAAAATAAGTGTTTTTTTTTCAACAACAATGTCACAGTAGTATTTACTGGTTATATTGCCTTCTCAGAAATGCAGCGCAGTGTGCAAATGTACTATCTAGCACAAAAAGTGTGCTTTTTTCTACCAAAAATGTAAATGCAGCACAGGCCAAAAACTGTACTTTCTAGCACAAAAAATGGGAATTTATCAACCGACAATGTAACAGCAGTATTTACTGGTTTTATTTGACTGTCAGATATGCAGTGCCGGTGTCAGAAAGAGAAAAAAATCGCTTTAGGTCACAAAAATATGTGATAGACTAATGTAATTTAATTATTTTCACTGCCAGGTATACACTGGAGGATGCAAGGGTACTTGACCGCCAAAAAAAGGGAATTTGTCCCCATATAATCTAACAAATGGATTTAATGAATAGATTTTCCCTGTCAGATATTCAGCACAGGGGAAATTCACAGAAAAAAGTGGGAATATTTCCCCTTTGGGACCCTGAAGTCACCGACGGATTAACTTTATTATTTTCCCTTCCCCTTGCACTTATGCAGTGCAGGGGTTTGTATACGGCAAAAATGGTAAAATGTCACCCAAGAATGTAACAGAAGAGTTTTAGAAATTTAGGTTCCTGTCACCTATGCAGAGCAGGGATTTGTATATGGCAAGAATAGATTAATGTCCCCCACCAAAGTAACAGAAGAGTTTTTGAAATATAGGTCTCTGTCACCTATGCAGGGCAGGGGTATTTACGGCAAAAAGTTAGGTCCCTGTCATCTATGCAGAGCAGGGGTTTTGTATACGGCAAAAATGGGTTAATGTCACCCACCAATGTAACAGAGGATTTTTTGAAATTTAGGTCCCTGTCACCTATGTAGAGCAGGGGTTTGAATACGGCAAAAATGGTAAAATGTCACCCAAGAATGTAACAGAGGATTTTTAGAAATATAGGTCCCTGTCACCTATGCAGAGCAGGGGTTTGTATACGGCAAAAATGGTAAAATGTCACCCAAGAATGTAACAGACGACTTTTAGAAATATAGGTCCCTGTCACCTATGCAGAGCAAGGGTATGTATACGGCAAAAATGGGTTAATGTCACCCACCAATGTAACAGAGGATTTTTAGAAATTTAGGCCCCTGTCACCTATGCAGAGCAGGGGTTTGTATGCGGCAAAAATGGTTCAATGTCACCCAACAATGTAACAGACGACTTTTTGAAAAGTATTACCTTGTCTGCTATGTAGAGCAGGGGGAATAAAACAGCATAAAATGTGTTAATGTCACCCAACAATGAAACAGACGAATTTTTGAAAATTATTGCCCTGTCTGCTATGCAGTGCAGGCTGCAAAGGTACTTTATGGCCCAAAAAGTTTTTTTTTTTCCCCCCATACAATTAAACTGATGGATTTAAGTGTATTTCTTTTACTGTCAGAAATGCAGCGCAGTGTGCAAATGTACTATCTAGCGCAAAAAGTGTGTTTTGTTCTACCAAAAATGTAAATGCAGTATTTAACGGTTTTATTGGACTGTCAGAAATGCAGCGCAGTCTGCAAATGTACTATCTAGCACAAAAACTGTGCTTTTTTTAAACCAAAAATGTAAATGCAGTATTTAACGGTTTTATTGGACTGTCAGAAATGCAGCGCAGTCTGCAAATGTACTATCTAGCACAAAAAGTGTGCTTTTGTCTACCAAAAATGTAAATGCAGTATTTAACGGTTTTATTGGACTGTCAGAAATGCAGCACAGGTCAAAAAATTAACTTTCTAGCACAAAAAATGGGAATTTGTCAACCGTTAATGTAACAGCAGTATTTACTGGTTTTATTTGACTGTCATATATGCACTCCCGGCGTCAGAAAGAGAAAAAATCGCTTTAGGTCACACAAATATGTGATGGACCAATGTAATTGAATTATTTTTACTGCCAGGTATGCACTGCAGGCTGCAGGGGTACTTGACCGCCAAAAAATGGGAATTTGTCCCTCTAGAATTTTAACAG
This sequence comes from Bufotes viridis, assembly GCA_033119425.1. NCBI lineage: Eukaryota > Metazoa > Chordata > Amphibia > Anura > Bufonidae > Bufotes > Bufotes viridis. Next base: position 455,335,763 of record CM065590.1, read on the forward strand.
ATGGATTTAATGAGTAGACTTTCCCTGTCAGATATTGTTCAATACTTCAGGGTCTATAATGAGTTTCTTTTTTGTCTTCTGTCTTGAGATGTTGCCCCACTTTTATGGCATCTCTTTATTGGAGTAAGATGGAGACTCTTTAAGACTGTTTTTTTTTTTTTTTTTTCAAAACTGAGGTGATAAAAATCTATTCCAGCACAATGCAAAATCCCATGGCCTGCAAATGATCTAAAAACAATAAAAGATCTTATACAGATGTACAGATGTAGCAGGGTTAGCACTCCCTCTGTTAACTCAAATTTCTTAACTCATTTCATTATCTTGAGAAAAAAGCCATTGAAAAGCAATTGAAGGTGTTTGCTTAGATTAGATAACCAAACTCAGAAATCTCAGAAAAAAGGAGTGCTAACCATGCTGCATCTGTAGCAGGGGTAACACACACACTCTTAACTCAAATTTCTTAACTTATCTTGATACAAAAGCCATTGAAAAGCAATTGCTTAACACATTTATTTGCATTTAGTTTAGATAGCATGTCTCATAAAGCGTGTGTGTTAACTCTGCTTCATCCGTACCTTGTCAATCCTCTGCCGCCGCTGTACCGATGTTGTCCAGGTTTCCACTGTGCTCCATTTTCTGATCCTGTTCTCATCATGGCAGGAAGTAGCTGGAAATGTCACTCAGTCAATCAACCACAGGCTGAGGTGGGTCATCTCTGCAGACAGTGATGAGAGGCATTCTCAGTCATTTTCTGCCATGTTGAGGACAGAAGCAAAAAGTAGAGCACAGCAGGGACTTGTGCACAGAATGGAAGAAGCAGTGGATTATCGAGGCAAGTAGAAGCCCTTTATTTTTTTTAACCATTTGCAGGCCGTGGAAATGCTCTTGCATTGTGCTAAATTAACCTTTAAAGGGATTTGTCAATTCTTACTAATCTTTCCTAAATGCCATGAACCCCTTAGTGACCAGCCTGTTTTGGGCATTAATGACCAAGCGATTTTCATTTATTTTGTCATTGTCACTTTCCAGGAGCTATAACTTTTTTGTTTTTCCATCGATGGGACTGTAATGGGGCTTCTATTTTGCATGACAAGTTGTATTTTTTAATGGCACCATTTTAGGGTACACATAACTTGCTGATTATTAACTCTTTCAAGGTGGATAGTGGGTGATGGGAAAAATTAGCAATACTGACACTGAGTTTTTACGTTATAAATTTTCCGGCATTTATTTTTCATCATATATAACATGATAACTTTATTATCTGGGTCAATACAATTACAGTGATACCAAATACATATAGTTTTTTTTTTTTTAAACAACTTTTTTTCAAAAAAGTAAAGGTTTTTGCATCTTGTATCTGCATCCCAAGACCCATAACTTTTTTTATTTTTCATTCTACAGAGCTGTGTGAGGGCTTGATATTTACAGAATGATGTGTACTTTTTATTGCTATGATTTTGGGGTACATAACTTTTTTTATATTTTTTTTCCTTTTTTTGACGGTATATGAGTAAAAAACTGCAATTTTCTGTTCCATTTCTTTTACAGCTTTCACCATACAGGAAAAACATGATAATTGTGTAGTGTAGGTTGTTACTGACAGTAACCATCAGGGTGTGCAAGAGAGGCACAGCCTGATGCAAAACACTACATACAGGCCTGGAGTCTTCATCTGCTCTCATGCTGCCAGCATGGACAGTGGCACGTGATTTGATTTGTGGGGTGCCAATGGAAGACAGGGGGAATCCACTCCCTATATAATCTTATCTGTAGTCATTATGTGGTCATGGCATCTAAGGGGATAAATGTCCCGGATCTGTGCTTCTGCTGGTCCAGGTCGTTAGAGCAGGAGCCTGGCTGTCATGTGAGAGCCAAGCCCTCCACTGAACTAAAGACATCTGCAGCACTTAAAACGACATATTGGTGGTCACTAAGTGAATTACCTTTTAAAGGGAGTTTGTTAATTCTTACTAATCTTTCCTAAATGCTCTTAAAGTGCATAAAGTGTCCAGAGAAGCTAAACGGAGGTGTTTCTCATGCCTATGCCTATGCAGAAAAGGATGTAGCCAGGGGAGTCCAGAAAGTGGTAACTTGAGTAAACTATGTGACCACTAGAGATGTCGCAAACATAAAATTTTCTGTTCGTGAACGGCGAATGCGAACTTCCGCAAATGTTCGCGTATGGGCGAACCGCCATAGACTACAATAGGCAAGCGAATTTTAAAACCCACAGGGACTCTTTTTGGCCACAATAGTGAAGCAAAAGTTTTTTCAAGGGGACTAACACCTGGACTGTGGCATGCCTGAGGGGGATCCATGGCAAAACTCCCATGGAAAATTACTTAGTTGACACAGAGTGGGGTTTAAATCCATAAACGGCATAAATCACCTAACATTCCTAAATTGTTTGGAACAACGTGCTTTAAACAGTGAAAGACCAAACTCTGACAGACCAAACACCCCGTTTAACGCACTGCAAACAACCACAAACTCCCCATTTGCACAAGGTTGGACACCAGGCTAGCCATGTCCAGTTCCTTGTCCTCACTGACGTCATTGAAGATCTCTTCCTCCACCCAGCCACGTAGAACACCAAGGGTCTCCGAAAGGTAACAACAAGCCCTCTGGGACTCCTGCTGTGGTTGGTCTTCCACCTCCTCAAAGCCACCTTCCTCCTCTGACTCCTCTTCTTCAGACTCCTCTCTCTGCGTTGCCGCAGGTCCAGCAATCGACGACGACAAGGCTGCTTCTGGTGGTGATGGTGACCACAACTCTTCTTCTTCATGCTCATCTATGGCCTGATCCAGCACTCTTCGCAGGGCACGCTCCAGAAAAAATGCATATGGGATGAGGTTGATGATGTTCCTTGGGTTTGACTGACCAGGTTTGTCACCTCTGCAAAAGGACGCATGAGCCTACAGCCATTGTGCATGAGCGTTCAGTAACGCGCCCAAAATATATCCAGTTCCGCAAAGACTGTCCTCTTATTTTTTTTAAATTAAAAAAATCTGTTCTTACCAGTTTAATCTCTGTTTTGCCCCCTATCAGGGGCCGGTGTATGGAATAGATTTTAGGAACCGGGAGATGGAAAAAGATGGTTGGTCGGTCCTCTTCCTTCCAATTTGGGGCACTGCGCGTGCGCCATGCAATGTACTGTGCCACCCTATGTGAGTGGTGGGCACTGGCAGTGGGCACAGTGCAGTTTGTGGGCCTGATACTCACTGGCAGGCAACTGCAATTATATTAAAGGGTAAAAATTAAATGACTTTTTTATCTACAGGGTACTGTGCCACCCTATATGAGTGGTGTGCACACAGTACAGTCTGTGGGCCCTGCAGGCTCTCACACACGGGCAGGCAACTGCAATATATATATATATATATATATATATATATATATAAAATAAATAAAAGCAGACTGATGTACCAGCCCTAAAAATGGCTTTTTGGGGTGCTGTCAGGATGCTGTCCTTACAGCAGATGGCCCCTTTCACACGAGCGAGTTTTCTGCGCGGGTACAATGCGTGACATGAACGCATAGCATCCGCACTGAATCCTGACCCATTCATTTCAATGGGTCTGTGTACATGAGCGTTCTTTTTCACGCATCACTTGTGCGTTGCGTGAAAATCGCAGCATGTTCTATATTCAATGCAGCCCTTGCCCCATAGAAGTGAATGGGGCTGCGTGAAAAACGCATTGCATCCACAAGAAAGTGCGGGTGCGTTGCGTTTTTCACTGATAGTTGCTAGGAGATGTTGTTTGTAAACTTTCAGTTTTTTATCACGCGCATGAAAAAAACGCGTCAAAACGCATTGCACCCGGGTGGAAAAAACTGAACAACTGAACGCAATCGCAGGCAAAACTAAATGGCTTTGCCTGTGAAATCGCACAGTTTTCACTGAACGCATCCGCAACGCATCTGGACCTAAGGCCCCATTCACACATCCGCAATTTATGTCCGCATCCATTCTGCAATTCTGTGGAATGGATGCGGACCCATACATTGTGAATGGGGCCGGAAGTGATGCGGAGAGCACACCATGTGCTCTCCGCTTCCGCATTTGCGGTGCAGCGGCCCCGAACTTCCGGGTTTCGGCCCCGAAACATCTAGCCGCGGCTCCGAAAAAGATCGAGCATGTCCTATTCTTGTCCGCAGCCTGTGGACAAGAATAGGCATCTCTATGGGGAGTGCCGGCATGGTGTGTTGCGGATCCGCAACACACTACGGACATGTGAATGGGGCCTAATCCGGACACGCTCATGTAAAAAAGACCGATGAGTCTTTGAGGACTGGAGTGGACACAGAACACTGGCCTAGCTAACGCTTTCCCTATTAATTCAGCAGCAGCAGCAGCACTCTCCCTGCTCTAACTAACACTGCAGCTTCAGAAGGAATCTAAAATAGATGCTGTCCTTGCTTTTTGATAGGAGGTGGTAGGGTCTGGGAGGGAAGGTATGCTGATTGGCTTGAATGTGTCTGCTGACTGTGAGGTACAGGGTCAAAGTTTGCTCAATGATGACGTATAGGGGCGAATCGAACATCGCATATGTTCGCCCGCCGCGGCAAACGCGAACATGCTATGTTCGCCGGTGAATAGTTCGGGACATCTCTAGTGACCACCGCCATCTTACTTACCATGTACAGGGCTGAAGGACTCTGCACTGTTTATGTTGGCCATGGATTGGCAGTTGGGGACCTTCTAGCTAGCAATAAGAGGTGCTGTACAGTTGCTGGTAATGCTTTATGGGCCATTTAGGAAACAATTGGTAAGAATTGTCCAACCCCTTTAAATAAGCTTGACAGGCTAACCGTGCCTAATTTCACACTGGAGAGAGTGGAGTAAAATTGCCAAATGTCTCAAAATTTTTGCGCAAATAAGCCCAAAAAGCCACAATGTCTTATGAGACTTTTTAAAGCCATGAGCCTGGAGTACAGAGCTTGTTAATGTCCCCAGTTAACTTACACCTTCAACTGGTTGCGCACTTTGCAACAACATTTTGGGGTACATTGGTACACAATATAGCATCCCGTCACACACCTTTTTTGCTAAATCACACCTAATTTTTCAGCTAAGCCAGACCTTTTGTTTCATGAGTTGGAAAAGTTTCTAAAAGGGCATGTGAATGAAACTTCTGGATGAGTTTAAGACAGAATTCTCGGGCATTCAACAATTGGATTGCATTTTATACCACAATTGATATAAAAATGGCAATCTTTTTGTAACAAAGCTAGAATCAGCCCTGTGCCTCACATGGATCTAGAGATCTCCTCATTATTAATGAGTGGCATAGGCAATATTCGAATTCGCGATATTTTGTGAAATTTTGGCAGAATATCCGCTATTAATTCGCAAATTTGAGACTTCGTGATCTACAGTCGTCATTTACTTAATTGTGAAAATCGTCAATGTAATATATTTGCAATCAACACTAAGGGGTAGGCAACTTTCCTATTGGTAGCTAGGGATTTTGCTAAGTGCCGATATTCGCAATAAATTCGCAATAAGCTCGCGATTAGAATATTCGCGATCAACACTAAGGGGTAGGCAACTTTCCTATTGGTTGCTAGGGAAGTTGCTAAGTGCTGATATTCGCTATAAATTTGCGATAAATTAGCGATTAGAATATTCGAGATTAACACTATTCGCGAATACGAATATATAGCACTATATTCTAAATATTTGCAAATTCTCAAAGTGCCGATATTAGCGATGAAAGTTAACAATTCGAATATTTGCGCTCAACACTACTCCCCATACTCCCCATCAGGGGCACATCCTTCCGGCTATAGCTCTCTTCCTGTAACTGTCACAGCTTCTAACAGTAGATACTGGTGCTAGTTGTTAAAGGATGGAACCAAGCACAACCGACCATACTTATCCCGCTCAGTAGGTAGATGTGCACATTACAATACAAACATTATAATGACATAAAGAAAATATCTTACATGTGGAGAATTTGTGTAAGAGAACGTAAATTACAAAATTAACCCTTTTATTATGCTGAATTATATTAGGATAACATTTAATAGTGGCACAAAACCCTTTAATTGTAGACACATCTGTAAATCCAATTTGATGGCAGTTTGGTTTTCTTGCACATCTATACCATAATGTTCAATACAAAGCTTAGCCAGAACAATCTGAAGATTGGAGGCTCAATGCTCAATCTTTCCTATAGAGGCTTGATGAAAAGCTGAACGCTTTGTGTCTGACTTCAGAAACCTGTGTCATTCAAATGTTAGCATACTAACTGTGACAGACTGAACCGTCACTGGGGCTGCTGGAGAAGCCTGAGGGTTAGCCTCCTACGGACTATGGACCCAGAACCATGAAGACCCCCTCAGACCTCTTGGGGTTACAAGGAACTATGAACCCTTATTTATGTGTGGACTTTATAAGCCATATCGTTCCTATTGACCATTAAAGGTGCAGGGGTGAACCCAGCAACACAAAAAGGGTTAACTCTGCACTGAGGCTCCCAAGGAAGGTGTGCATTTGTCCCTTTGTTCTGTTGTGCTAGTGATGGGATTTAGTAGCTGACTCCGGGGTAGAGGAGTAGATCACCCTCTGATACACTCAGGAGATAATCCCATCACATGTGTCTCCTCTCTTCCTATTCTTTTATTAAGACATTGGGGGGGGGGGGGTCTGTTTGATTAAGTTATGATGTTAGACCACCAGAACTGTGTATATATATTAAGTTAGTCCCTTGTCTTAGTTAACTGTATCACAGGCAGAGGGGGTGTGCCTCTGTCCTGTGGATCTGTATAAATTGTGAGTGCTGGCTGGCATTAAAGTGTCCTGTTCTACCCTTCATGAAGTTTGGGCTCATGTTTGGGGGATTGGAGAACTACACTCTGGTGATTGCTATAATCATTATACTCTCCAGAGTATAATCCCTAGCTCTTGTGAGAGCTGTTCTTGTTCCTGTTTCCTCTTTGGACTAAGGAGAGATTTACCCACTGGAAGCTGGAGCCCGGCCTTGGGTCCAGAGTGGGTGAAGAGCGACGAAGACCCCAATCAAGCTGAAGGCGGTTCGTGGGGTCTGTGGTGGTTCTGGTGTCGAGTGCAGTGCTGATGGTCCTTGGCAAACACTAGGAGCATCGGTCGACGGAGGTACTCAGTCGGGGTGCCAGGCGTTCCGTCACACTGACCATTAAATATATGGCTTCCCATATAATGTATGAAGGGGTTGAGTCCACCAGAGTGAGAGCACTTTTTCTTTAATGTAATGGTTAGGCCGGGTTTACATCACCGTTTAGTTTTCTGTTCTTCTGATCTGTCAGAAGAACAAAAAAATAAACAAAAAAAGTATTTGAAGCATACTTTATGATCAGTTATGTACATTTTTAGCTATTTCCACCTGAGATCCAATATTTTAGACAGGAAAAAAGGTCTTACACAAAGTATTTTTTTCCATCCAGAACATAACTGAGCAAAACGGATGCTTAAAATTTAGGATCTCTTTCTTTGTTTATTTTTCTGTCCTTCTGACAGATCAGAAAAAAGTAAAAATAAAAGGTGATGCGAACCTGGTCTTAGCATACCGCATACATAAGCAATATAATCTTAACTTTCTTTGTCAGCTTAGCACATTGAGAATATGGATATGGAGATTTATATAACAAATAAGATAAGCAACACATTTTTTAGAGCATATATCACATGTATGATAATTTTATTTGAAATAGTACATATCATGTATCATCACACATTACAGTATGCATTGCTTTAAGGCAATCTCTCTTGTGCCTAAGCAGTGAAATAGGAGTTTTGTACAATAATACTCAGCCCATAGCGGAGTAGAATTGTTAATGCAAATATAAGGTCTCTCAAGATTAAAAAAAAAAAAAGCAAAAAAGTAATATAGCAGTGAAGGTTATTGTGCTGGAGCAGCTGGTTTGTGTGGATAGAAGGGATCTGAGCACAATATGAAATGTATTAAGAGAACCTTAGGACCTCTGGATCACCTCTAATAATATTACTTATGGTTGTGGGCTCTATTAGAACTACACAGAATGCACATGTGTAATTGTGAGAATGTCAGTTCAGAAAATTGTACTGATGATAAAGCGTATCTTAGACCACTTGTGTGCCTGCAGGCTGAAGCTGATTTATGGATTATTGTTAAGAACAAAGACCTGAAATTCTCATAACACCATCATTGGGTCCTACAGATGTGGTTCCAAACGGTGTCTATGTTGCCAAGCCGTACCATACAGAAAAAAATCCTTATTATCAACGGTAGCAGGTGATCAAGACCTTGGTGAACTGTAATTCTGATTATGTCATCAATTTACTCCAAGGAACATGCAATCTTTAATACACTGGTCAGACCACACAACCATTTTGTTGTTTGAACAAGCACAGATCAAACATATTGAATAACTAGCCAAAGCATAGCATTTCCAGACATTACTTTCAAACACATAATAGTAAATCTGACCATACAATCTCTATAATTTCCCACTGAAAAATGTCAGCTGATAACCCCAACAGACAGAGGAAATTGAAGCAACACATAGCTTTTTGGATATTTAAGCTGCCTCCGTTACTGACTAATGCAGTGGTGGCGAACCTATGGCATTACTGCCAGAGGGAGCACTCAGTGCTTTGACTTTCCCCTGCCATTCATCAGCACAGAGCACACTATCAACAGCACAGGCAATGCATTGAATGTAGGCAGGCTAGTATAGCTAAATGATAAAGTACATGGAAGATATACTATACTGGAGTGCACTTTGTGCTAAATAAATGGGTTTTCGGTTGCAGTTTGGGCACTCAGCCTCTAAACCAGGGGTGCACAACCTGCGGCCCGGGGGCCACATGCGGCCCTCGATACCATTCTGTGCGGCCCCCAAACATCTGGTAAAAGACATGTAAGTCTATGTCTTATGGCTTCATACATGTATCTTTCATGTATTCTCCTATTAGATGCGAATCCTATAACTGTAACTGGACATTTATAGTATATACTGTATGTTCAATATGCCAAAAATATAGTATTTCAGTTTGTAATACCCCTTTAAGTTTTATTTTCAGCCCTTGGAATTGGTTCAGGCTGACAATGTGGCCCCCGACCAGAAAAGGTTGTGCACCCCTGCTCTAAACGGTTCGCCACCACTTGCCTAATGGATTGAACAAGAACATTATAATCTGATTTGTTTTTTTAATCCTGGTGTATGTACATACTTTTGCTTGTTACTTGCTACCTATTTTCCCACTACTACAGAAATTTCCAACAGTTTATTTTCTACAGCTGACTATTTCAATACATCTGCAAACTGTTCTTTCTCCTTCTCTGTAACCCTTAACTCCAGTTCCCTTAAAGCAAAAAGAAAAAAAAAAACACATCATTTAAAGGGCCACAAAACTGAGAATCCAAACAAAGAAAAGAGAACAACCAACACAACGAAACTTAATCTTTTCTTATGTCTTTGTTATTTGCTCTTACTTCATCAGATATCACAATTGAAAACCATGAAAAATAAACAAGAAAAGCAGGGCCTTGTTTTCTCAGGCTGCAGCCATGTCTTATTCCCCTCCCCCCCCCCCTCTGATGCTATAGCACATGATAAACAGAAAGTTTAGGAGGAGGGGGATGGGATAATTTTTGTGTACACAGTGAGCATCACTGTTTATTTGTAAGGAATTTTCTAGTTGCTAATGGTACAATGGGACAGCTCCTTCCTATACACTTGAATAGGATCAAGCTGTCTCATTGAAGTGAATGAGATGGCTTAGATGTAATTACACCTGCTCACAGCTGCAGTTGTGATGGAAAACAGGTAAACAATGAAGAGAAGGCAGCGCTGACACGTCACGTGGCCTTCTCTTCAACCAGCTGATCAGCAGGGGGTGCCAGGTGTCTGACCCCCTCAGATCTGATATTGATGACCTATTCCGATGATAGGTCATCAAAAAAATAACTTGGACAGCCCCTTTAAGTTTTATAAAAATCTAAAAATCGTGGTCACAATTTCACTTTACTCATTTGTGATGGGTAAACTAATCCTAATCAGTCAGAGCTTCTGCATGTCTGCTTGTGCAGCATAAGCACTCCCCACAGGGGAAGATGTCTTAAATACTCTAAAGTGGCCAACCATAGACAGGGGAAGGAAAAGCTGCATGCATGCTGGCCTTTTAAGAGCCAGAGAGAGCATGTCGCTATGCCCTATGGGCCGTGAGAGGCATAAAAAATAACTAGCACTACTCTGGTGTCCAGCCCCTCTGGGCCAGACCTCGGTAACCATGGAGTAGGTGAACAAGGCAGCGGGGTGCCAACCAGAAGGAGTGAGGCAGTGGTGGGCATGGACCACTGTCATAACAAGAGCATTCCATGGAGCATGCTCTAAAGGCCTCTACTTATGTAGCGCCATATGAAATTAGAGATACATAGAAGTATATTATACTCCCAACAGACATTAATGGGTGCTGTGCCACTGCCTTATTCAGCTTGTACAAAACCAGTGTAAGGTCTTGTGCATGTTCCTTTAAGGGTACGACTACACGGAGACACTTGGTACGTGACAGCTGTCACAACCAGAATCACAGAGGCATCGTCCACATGTTTACTGTGTCATTTACATGTCTTGTGGCAAACTGCAAACGTGACTTTCTATGGCTTCCATAAGGCCAGATTTGTGGAGTACACAACTAATAATTGTTCTGTGGATAAATTCTCTCACCTAAGCTGTGGATCTCTGCAGCTCCTCCAGAGTACCCATGGGCCTCTTGGCTGCTTCTCTAATTAGTGATCTCCATGCCTGGGCTGTCAATTTAGGTGAACGGTCAAGTCTTAGTGGGTTTGCAGTTGTGTTATATTCCTTCCATTTTTGGATAATAGATTGAACCTAACCATGCTTTACACTTCTCCACAACTCTGACCTGTCTGGTGTGTTCCTTGGTTTTCATGATGATGTTTGATAACTAATGTTCACTAACAAACCTCTGAGGCCTTCACAGAACAGCTGTAGGTATACTGAGAATACATTCCACTTCCTGGTTTCCTTAACTTGTTGATCTGAAGGTTTTGTTTGCTCAGAGGAGAGACATCTAAGAAACAGGTTCCTGTCATGATTAAAAGCCTGTCAAAGTTGGTTTCTGCTCTACTGGACTCTATATACTAATTAGTTGACTTCTGAAGGCAATTGGTCACATGGGAACCTATTTAGGTGAATTAGAGTACAGAGGGGCAAAATACAAATGCATGCCACACAGAATTTAATTTATGAAATTTTTTGAAAACTATGTATAATTTTCTGTTCACTTCACACATACTTGCTACTTTGTGTTAGTCTATCATATAAAATACCATTTTATAGTTTATGGGTGTAAAGTGAAAAAAAAATGGGGTATTAATATTTTTAAAGGCACTGTAATTTCTTACTCCAATATGATTTTTCTTATTTACTTTTTTATTTCTACATTTCATAACAATTTTTATACTAGAAAGAGGCCGGTGGTCTGATTAAATACAGTGCATTTAAGGGGCATCAGCATAATTTTAACAATCTAGTAAAAATCTTCAGGATATTCACTCCGACTGTCTAAAGGTCATCCCACTGACTACAGCTTCTGATATGTCTAAAAGGCTGTGACTTCTTTCTATACATGTCAAGCTAAAACTTTTTTTTTTAACCAGAAGTAGTTGTCATTTTGGAGCCTGTTTGAACTTCTATATTGAAATTTTGTTATTACATTTATTTTATTTTAATTTAAACACCATGATACTCCCTTGGGAACTTCTTTCACAAAAAAGGGAAAGTAAAGCAGAAAGCAACTTTGACAGCCTTTTAATCATGACAGGAACCTGTTCCTCAGCTGTCTCTCCTCTGAGCAAACAAGACCTTCAGATCAACAAGTTCAAGAAACCAGGAAGCGGGAAAAAAAGGTGGCAGTTACACATCGACCCCTCATGCATGAAAAGGACGGTAAGAATCCCCAGGAGATATGAGCATATAAACAGTTCAGAAAATGCATCAAAATATTGAGTCTAATGTAGAGACAGTTTTGGGAAACAACCTGATAAAGGTTTTAGAAAGAATGTCAGAATATGAGAGAGAAGTATAAAGTAAGGCCAGGTTCATATCACCATTTATTTAAATCATTTGGTACTTTCAGTTATGCACATTCGGCATCTGTTATAGCCCTTTCTATCTGAGAGCTGTTATTTTCGATGGAAAGAACAGTCCTACATGCAGGACTTTTTTTTCTGTCTAAAATAACTGCTTTCAGATGGAAATGGCTAAAAAGGATGTCAAATGTGTGTAATGGAAGTTTTCAGTTCTTCAGACAGATCAGAAGCAGGCCTAAGTGTAGTGGTGGCAGTCTACTATTGTAGTCACCTTGATTGATTGTGTGACTACAGCACAGCTATCTGAATGGTATTTGTAATAGGCTTCAATTGTTATTTACGGAGCTGGCTCCTTGAGGGTTGCGCATCTTTGAGGGAGGGGGGTTGCTCCCCCCTTCTTAGACCTCTGCTGCTCCTCTTGGGTCCCTGGATGTAAACTTCTGGTTTGATGCTACTGCAGTGGTGAGCTGCATCTCTTGCGTAAAGTGACCATTTGACATGATGCAAGTGGAGGAGGCCACAGCTGTGGCACCTCAATGACACCTCAATGTATACCCATACGTTGAAAACAGGGGTCTAGCCTAACTAGACTGACAACTTATAGAGAAATGGCAATAACCCCATAGAATGAGAAATACTCAATATAATAAAAATATATATATTTTTTATTAAATATTACATACAATATATCACAACTGATAATTGAGGCCAGATAAAACAAAGCCCCATAGAACTGTTATGTACAATTGCATTACCTAACATGCACCCAGACCGGATGTATTAAAGTCCAATAGTCCTATGCCATCTAGCAATACAAAATAGAAGTAGTGCTCATAGGACAAAATACAATGCAGCTGCATGAGTAAACTATAAGGTAAAAAGTAAGGTTCATAAATATATGCATATACCCATGATGGCAAAGGTCCAAATCTCCCTGTATAGAAAACACCCTTGACGTGCATTTCACCACAAGGTTTGCTTCATCAGGTGGCAGCTGAGTCAAACCAGAAGTTTACTTTCAGGGACCTGAGCAGAGCAGTGGAGGCAAGAGAGCATAGGAGCTGAGAGCAAGCATCAGGTAGCAGTTAAGTATGCTTCACCTCACAGGTCTTCCCAGAAGCAGGGCTCACCCCTCAACATGCATAGTCCCTTTAAGTTGGGTCCACATCTGGGTATGAAGATCTGTTGCCATAGTATGAAAAGCTCCACAACCAATTAAAATAGTGACAGAAAATGACCAAGGGTTTTAGGAATGCAAGTGTAGGTGACTAATTCTGTACATTTCAGACACACCTTGGTAGGAAGTAGAATAGTACTGTGGCTAGCAAATCTCCTCTGATCCACTGAATGCTGCCATTTCATGTCATTTCATGAGTTTGGGGCGCTGGAGCTCTCTGTTCTCAGTAGCCAGCTGTCTATGGTGTTGAGGTGTATGATGTTAGCATGCATCAGTTCTGAGCACCCCCTCCTTTCTAAATAGCCACAGAGAGGCACAATGACAGAGTCTGGAGGTGGTGGCAGCAGCAGCAGTAACAGCATCAGTAGAAGGCCACCGAGTGGAACAATGACAGACTCTGGAGGTGGCGGCAGCAGCAGTAACAGCATCAGTAGAAGGCCATCGAGTGGCACAATGTCAGAGTCTGGAGGTTGCGGCAGCAGCAGTAACAGCATCAGGAGAAGGTCACCGGGGGGCACAATGAAAGAATCCGGAGGTGGCGGCAGCAGCAGTAGCAGCATCAGTAGAAGGCCACCGAGTGGCACAATGACAGAGACTGGAGGTGGCAGCAGTAGCAGCATCAGGAGAAGGCCACCGAGTGGCACAGTGACAGAGTCTGGAGTTGGCAGCAGTATGAGGAGGCCACCGATTGGCACAAAGACAGAGTCTGGAGTTGGCAGGATTAGGAGAAGGCCACCGAATGGCACAATGACAAAGTCTGGAGTTGGCAGCAGCATGAGGAGGCCATCGAGTGGCACAATGACACAGTCTGGAGTTGGCAACATCAGAAGAAGGCCACCGAGTGACACATTGACAGAGTCTTGAGGTGGTGGCAGAATGAGGAGACCGCAGAGTGGCCCAATGACAGAGTGTAGAGGTGGAAGCAGCAGCATCAGGAGGAGACCACAGAGTGGCACAATGACCAAGTCTAGAGGTGGTGACAGCAGCAGCATCAGGAGGATACCACAGAGTGGCAATGTGACATAGTGTGGATGTAGCAGCAGCATCAGGATACCACAGAGTGGCAAGGTGTCATAGTGTCGATATGGCAGCATCAGGATTCCACAGAGTGACAAGGTGACATAGTGTGGTGATGGCAGCAGCAGCAGGATACCACAGAGTGGCAAGATGACATATTATGGATATGGCATCAGGATACCACAGAGTGGCAAGGTGACATAGTGTGGAGATGGCAGCAGCAGCAGCAGAATATTACAGAGTGGCAAGGTGACATAATGTGATGATGGCAGCAGCAGCATCAGGATGCCATAGAGTGGCAAGCTGAGATAGTGAGGATATGGCAGCAGGATACCACAGAGTGGCAAGGTGACATAGTGTGTATATGGCAGCAGCAGCAGCATCAAGATACCACAGAGTGTGAAGGTAACATAGTGTGGAGATGGCAGCAGCATCAGGATACCAAAGAGTGTGAAGGTGACAAAGTGTGAAGATGGCAGCAGCAGCATCAGGAGATCACAAAGTGACCCGGTGACAGAGTGGGATGGTGGGTGGCGATACCATTTACCGCTGATGAAGGTGGGTGAAGGAAGGAGGACTTGCATCAGATGTGTGGCATCAGGCGGGTGGAAGCATCAGAGTAGTAGCTGACACAGGTTCCCAAAAGAAACCTGTTTCTTTTTTCAAGATTTGGCTGAGGCGGCATGGATGATCTAATCAGATGCACCAGGAATTGGTGGGTGGAAATTTTTGGCTGATCCACGCCAGATTCATCTTGAAAAGGGTCAGTCTCTTCACATTTTGGGTGGACAGGAGAGTTCTCCTTGGGGTAACTATGGCCCCCGCGGCACTAAACACCCTCTCTGATGCCACACTACTGGCCGCGCAGGACAGCTTTTCCAGGGCAAACTCTGCCAGCTGCGGCAACAAATCCATTTTGGCTGCCCAGTAGTCCAGCGGATCTTCAATGTAGGGTGGCAGGGTGCTGTCCAAGTATGCCACCACCTGTTGGTTCAGACCCTGCTCCATGTCTACCAGCTGCTACTGGTGAGAAGTTTCTTCACTATGCGGGTGAAGAAAGCTGCTCATCAGCGACTGTAGACTCAGGCTGCTGTAGATGGAGCTGGTACTGCTCCTGCCACCCCACCCCTCCCCAGCAGCCATGGCAGTAGAACGTAAGCGCAGAAGGCCCCCCCCCCCCGGTCAGACATGTGAGAGGATAGACGATGGCACAAATAGGCAGTGGCAAACTGACTACATAGGATGTCTCTGTAGTAATTACGTTTTTTTCCTCCCTCTCAGTGGGTGTAAAAAAGGCCCCCATTTTGGACAGGGCAGTGAGGGTCCAAAACGGTGGAAAGCTATAAGTCATCCCTCTGCCGAATGGCAACAATTCGGCTGTCACTACGCAAGCAAGTGAACATGCATCAGGCCATTTGTGCAAGTGACTCGGAGGGACTCATTGCCTTCATCTCCACTGCATACTGCCTCGGTGTGTCTGGGTCCTCTGTCTTGTCTTCCTCATCGTCCTGTAGCTCCTCTGGCTGCTCCTGCTCCTCCTCTCCTATCAGCTAAGTAGGAAAACCACCCATTTCGATACACATTGCCTGTGCTCCAATGTCCTCCTCCCCTTCCTCCTCCTCTTCCAGTTCAGCCCCCACAGGGCTCATGTGGCCGTGAGATCTAGGCACCATGTCTCCTGTCCCCTGACCAGCCATTGTTACCACCATCTGTTCCAGAACATGAAGCAGTAGAATGATGTTGTTCATCCTATAATCCTGGCGACTGACAAATAACGTGGCATCCTCAAAGGAGGGCCTGAGCAAACAGCAGGTGTCACGCATGAGCTGCCACTGGCTGACATCGAAGTTGCACAGGGGAGTACTCCTATCTCCACATGGCTCAACCTTCCTTGATGCAACACCGACACCATGTTCTTCCCATTGTCGGTCACCGTGGTTCTGATTTTCAGTTGTCGTGGAGAAAGCCAGGATTCGATTTCTCGATGAATCACACGGAGCAGTTTCTCCCCTGTGTGACTCCATTCGCCAAAACAAACCAGGTGCAGAACATCATGACACCGCTGTGCCCTGCACATGTGGTATGCTGGAGGGGCACTGTGACTTGTCTCTGCAGTGGAGGCTGAGGATATGGTGGAGGATGAGGAGGCAGAGGCGTACATTGTTGCAGGACCAACGGCATTACGACGTGGAGGCGGAAGCGGCGTGACCTTGCCAAGTTGCTTGTGTGGCTGTGCAGGAACCACATTCACCCAGTGGGCCGTAAAGGACATGTATTGTCCCTGACCTTAGTTACAGCTCCTTTCATATAAATTTTGACAGCACACCAGATTGTTTTGTTTGCAAATATGTGTGAATTTATTTTAGCCGGATTGCCAATTCATACAAAAGCAACGTTTCGGGCCATTCCTGTGCCCTTCATCAGGCTGTTACATGTGAAAAAAGTAAAAATATATATATATGAGACATATGAAAAGAAATTCATAATTTATGACAGTTCATAACATAAATGGATGAGGCACGGACCGATATATTTCAACAGTATCAAATCTGATCCCATGTATGCATTCTGATGATAGATATATGCGTGGTTGCACCTGTGGACATCCTGAGAATCTGCTAATTGGGAGTTAGCTATGTGGGGTAATATATTGCATAAATGGCTGACATTCCACAGGAGGCTGAATACAGAATATATACGTCACATTTAAATACATCAAATAGGCATATAAAATATATTAACTATACAGTGATTGGCCTAATAGGTAGAATCACAAGCACAGGTGAAAGTAAAGCTGACATTCCACAATTGGCTGACCACTATATACGCCGTAGTTGAATACCTCAAATAGGTATGTATAGGTATATAATTTACAACGCAATGCTTACTAGTTAGAATCATATACAATGAAGAACATAACGTACGGTGCATACAATAGGTCAGAGGAGCTCATTAGATGCCTATATAATTGGGTGTCAGGTGGATACTGTGTGTCGTGCCATATTACAAACCGGACTGATTTGGGGGGGTCACACAGAAAAGCAGCAGGAGTAAAAAGAAGGGAGCAATGAAAAAGAGAAAGAAAAAGAACACATATGGCTGATATGGAAACAAGGGTTAATCACTTAGATCAGTGCTTACCTTTCGGGTTCAATTGCTGTGTTTGTGCAATCCTGGTCTCAAATGAGATCGATGGGAGGTGGTTTAAATAGGGCGCCCTGCATGTTCATTGGTGGTTAGTGGGTGAATCGCTTCTGACACGTGAGTGGCGCTCTCCCAGAGAAGGGGTGGAAGGGCGGGGGGGAAAAAGAATATACTATCACCATGTGCATTGACATTCCGGCGTGCACATTCGGCTGAGCCGGAAGTTCGGGAAAGAGGCGCCGTCTAGATGACGCAATGCTAAAGTGCGCATGAGTCCCAGTGGCGGGGGCCATCTTGGATATGGGCAAATGCCCATTCAAATGTAATTCAATATTATGGATGCCAATATGTGTGCGGTATTATTATTGTATAATCAATATGAGCTCCATATATAGAGGGGAGCCCAGGCACGAATGATGCTACATAAACGTAGATAATTCACAAAGATTTGTTATGTAGGATAAGTGACAGGGACCTATATACTTGTGATGTAAATCTATACCGGTTAGTGTTGTCCATTCTGTAGAATTAACAACAGGGACTTATATGATAATGATAGTCAGAAGATTATTGGGTAGAATGGTCTAACCTATTCAAAGTTATACAGCAAGATATGGTGGTACTATAGAAAATAATGGTGTGACCAATAATATTGAATCTATAACGGGGCCCTATATGATGATATTGGTCCCTATTTCTACGTGGGTTACGTATAGTCGTTAGTAACTAGCTGAAAGGAGCCATATGTGCGTCACCATTATTTTCTATAGTACCACCATATCTTGCTGTATAAATTTGAATAGGTTAGACCATTTACCCAATAATCTTCTGACTATCATTATCATATAAGTCCCTGTTGTTAATTCTACAGAATGGACAACACTAACCGGTATAGATTTACATCACAAGTATATAGGTCCCTGTCACTTATCCTACATAACAAATCTTTGTGAATTATCTACGTTTATGTAGCATCATTCGTGCCTGGGCTCCCCTCTATATATGGAGCTCATATTGATTATAAAATAATAATACCGCACACATATTGGCATCCATAATATTGAATTACATTTGAATGGGCATTTGCCCATATCCAAGATGGCCCCCGCCACTGGGACGCATGCGCACTTTAGCATTGCGTCATCTAGACGGCGCCTTTTTCCCGAACTTCCGGCTCAGCCGAATGTGCACGCCGGAATGTCAATGCACATGGTGATAGCATATTCTTTTCCCCCCCGCCCTTCCACCCCTTCTCTGGGAGAGCGCCACTCACGTGTCAGAAGCGATTCACCCACTAACCACCAATGAACATGCAGGGCGCCCTATTTAAACCCCTTCCCATCGATCTCATTTGAGACTAGGATTGCACAAACACAGCAATTGAACCCGAAAGGTAAGCACTGATCTAAGTGATTAACCCTTGTCTCCATATCAGCCATATGTGTTCTTTTTCTTTTTCATTGCTCCCTTCTCCTTACTCCTGCTGCTTTTCTGTGTGACCCCCCAAATCAGTCCGGTTTGCAATATGGCACGGCATACAGTATCCACCTGACACCCAATTATATAGGCATCTAATGAGCCCTTCTGACCTATTGTATGCACCATATGTTAGGTTCTTCATTGTATATGATTCTAACTAGTAAGCATTACGTTGTAAATTATATACCTATACATACCTATTTGAGGTATTCAACTACGGCGTATATAGTGGTCAGCTAATTGTGGAATGTCAGTTTTACTTTCACCTGTGTTTGTGATTCTACCTATTAGGCCAATCACTGTATAGTTAATATATTTTACATGCCTATTTGATGTATTTAAATGTGACGTATATATTCTGTATTCAGCCTCCTGTGGAATGTCAGCCATTTATGCAATATATTACCCCACATAGCTAACTCCCAATTAGCAGATTCTCAGGATGTCCACAGGTGCAACCACGCATATATCTATCATCAGAATGCATACATGGGATCAGATTAGATACTGTTGAAATATATCGGTCCGTGCCTCATCCATTTATGTTATGAACTGTCATAAATGATGAATTTATTTTCATATGTCTTATATATATATATATTTTAACTTTTTTCACATGTATAAGCCTGATGAAGGGCACAGGAATGGCCCGAAACGTTGCTTTTGTATGAATTGGCAATCCGGCTAAAATAAATTCACACGTATTTGCAAACAAAATAATCTGGTGTGCTGTCAAAATTTATATGAAAGTCTCACTTAGTCCTTGGAGTGGAGACGGGGACATTACCTTTGACGAGCACCCTATATAGCCCATAAGCGGTTGGAGTGCTGTGGTCCTTCTTTAAATACTTAGTTACAGCTCCACCTGTCGGAGCTGCTGTGCACTTTGGCAGACACCGACAGGCTCAAGGACTGGCCCACCTTTTGTTCTACATATATGTGCAGGGCTGGTACTGCCTTTTTCGCAAAAAAATGACGGCTTGCGACTTTTCACCTCGGCTTGGCACAAGTCATCAGTTCTCTGAAAGGTGCAGAGTCCACCACTTGGAAAGGGAGGGACTGCAGCACCAGAGACTTACCATGAGTTCTAGACGCCACGTCTCCTGTCCCCTGACCAGCCATTGTTACCACCATCTGTTCCAGAACATAAAGCAGTGGAATGACGTCGTTCATCCCGTACTCCTGGTGACTGACAAATAACGTGGCGTCCTCAAAGGGCCTGAGCAAATGGCAGGTGTCACGCATGAACTTCCACTGGCTGACATAAAAGTTGCACATGGGAGTACTCCTATCCCCTTGGATCATCAAGAAATCGTTGATGACCTTTCTCTGTTCGTATAGTCGGTCCAACACATGGAGGGTCGCATATCATCCTATGTTGGGGGATGCCGTTCTGCCGCTGCAATTCAAGGAGGGTGTGCTTTGCAGGGTACAAGTGGCTGAAGTGCATGCAAAGTTTCCTGGCTATTTTTTGGATGTCTTTCAGATGGGTGGAAGACTTCAGGAACCGCTTGACAACCAGGTTGAACATGTGTGCCATGCACATGGTTCAGCCTACCTCGACGCAGCACCGACACCGTGTTCTTACCGTTGTCGGTCACTAGAGATAAGCGAATCGAAGCTGACAAAGTTGAATTCGTTTAGAGTTTCAGGAAAAATTAGATTTGCAACGAATGCAAATTTCCTCGCGCTTCGTGGTAACGTATCGTAATTTTTCCTAACATGGCGGCTAAAATGGCGGCTACACCGTATTCGGCATTCAGTGCTGCACTTATATGCGGTAAAATCTTGTTTGAATTATTTTGGTGGAGAAAAAACTTGTATTCGGCATTAAGCGCTGCACGTATATGCGGTAAAATCTTTTTTTCAATATTTTGGTGGAAAAAACCCTTGTATTCATGAGTAATCGCTACACTTATATGCGGTAAAATCTTGTTTGAATTATTTTGGTGGAAAAAAAACTTGTATTCAGCATTAAGCGCTGCACTTATGTACGGTATAATCTTTTTTGAATTATTTCGGTGGAAATACAAATTTCCACCTCCTCTATTACCTTCATCATCTCTTCGTTATCATCGGACACACTAACTTTACACCCCCCTCCCCCCAGCTATATATATAAGTGGTGCACCACCTAGGAGCGAATAAAGGTAAATGACACTGCCAGCTTGTTAAAGGGAATTACAGCATGATACCACAATACATTTGATAGGACATTTAGCAAGAGTTTAAAGTGCCCACATATAGCACATAGTGGGACACTGCATCAAGATGAATCAGGCGTGGATCAGCCAGGATTTCCACACACCAATGCCTGATGCATCAGACTAGATCATTCATAGTGCCACACCAACAATTTGACAAAAGAGACCGGTTTCTTCTGGCTACCGGCCTCAGCTACTATTCTGATGCTGTTACCCGCCTGATGCTACATATCTTATGCCAAGTGCTCCTTCTTTCACCCACCATCTTCAGCGGGTACTGGTATTACCACCCACCTCCACAGTATGTCACCTTGCCTCTCTGTGGCCTCCTGATGCTGCCGCCTCCTCCAGACTCTGTCATTGTGCAACTCTGTGGCCTACTCATGCTGCCGCTAGTGTTGAGCGCGAATATTCGAATAGCGAATTTTAATCACAAGTATCGCAACTTTGAGAATTTGCGAATATTTGGAATATAATGCCATATATTCGTAATTTTGAATGTTATCATTTTTTTCGATCTGAACACATGATTCCTCCCTGCTTCTTGCTTGTGGGCCAATGAGAAGGCAGCAATGTCAAGTTCACAACAATACTTAGTGCACCAATCAGTAAGACATGCTAAAATTTTAAGTTGCACGTATTCCCCAAAAAATATTCTAATTTGCGCAATCATGAATATGTTGGAGCACTCTATCTGCATATAAAGCTATTGCAATGTTCTGACGGGCCAACCATTTTTCCAGTCTCAGCATAAACTTAGGATACTTCTAGAAGCTTAAACCACGCCTGTATTTCGCATTAAGAATTCACATTATGCAATTTTTCATTGCTGATTTTTCGCAATAAAGAGAATAATCGCGAATACAAATATTCACGAATATATGATGAATATTCTACCACATATTTGCGAACTATCGCAATTTTGAATATTGCCCCTGCCGCTCATCACTAGCTGCCGCCACCTCCAGACTTTGTCATTGTGCCCCACTATGGTCTCCTCATGCTTCTGTCACCTGCAGACTCGGTCACTGTGCCACTCGGGGGCCTCCTCCTACTGCTGCCACCTACAGACTCTGTCAGTGTGCCACTCTCTGGGATACTCATGCTGTTGCCACCTCCACACTCTGTCATTGTTTCACTCTCTGGCCTACTCATGCTGCTGCAAACCTCCAGACTCTGTCATTGTGCCGCTTTGTGATCTCCTCTAGTGTTGAGCGTGAATATTCGAATCGCAAATTTTAATTGTGAATATCACCATTTTGAGAATTTGCGAATATTTAGAATATAGTGCTATATATTTGTATTCGTGAATAGTGTTGATCCCTAGCAACCAGAGATGGCCCGAACTATTCGCTGGCGAACAGTTCCCGGCGAACATAGCTTGTTCGCGTTCGCCGCGGCGGGGAACACATGCGATGTTCGGTCCTCCCCCTATACATCATCATTGAGCAAACCTTGACCCTGTACCTCACAGTCAGCAGACACATTCCAGCCAATCACCAGCATACCCTCCCTCCCAGACCCTCCCATCTCCTGAACAGCATCCATTTTAGATTCATTCGGAATTTGCAGTCTTAGTGAGAGGAGGGACAGTGTAGCTGCTGCTGATTTAATTGGGAAATCGATAGCTAAGCAAGTGTATTCAGTGTCCACTCCAGTCCTGAAAGACTCATCTGATCTCTGCTGTAAGGACAGCGTCCTGACAGCACCCCAAAAAGCCCTTTTTAGGGCTGCTACATTAGTCTGCTTTGATTTATTTTTCTCCATATATATATTGCAGTTGCCTGGCCTGCCCGTGTGTGAGGAGCTGCAGGCCCACAGACTGTAGTGTGCCCACTGCCAGTACCCACCACTCATATAATGTGGCACAGGAACTTTGCAGGACTTTGCATCAAAAAAAGGCATTTTATTTTTACATTTTAGTCTAATTTCAGTTGCTTGCCTGCTAGTGTGTGTCAGGCCGACTTCCACTGACTGTAGTGTGCCCACTGCCAGTGCCCACCCCTCATACCGTGTGGCATTGGACTTTTCATCAAAAAAAGGCATTTCATTTTTACACTTCAGTCTAATTTCAGTTGCTTGCCTGCTAGTGTGTGTCAGGCCGACTTCCACTGACTGTAGTGTGCCCACTGCCAGTGCCCACCACTCATACCGTGTGACACAGGACTTTGCATTAAAAAAAGGCATTACATTTTTACACTTTAGTCTAATTTCAGTTGCTTGCCTGCTGCCAGTGTGTGTCAGGCCGACTTCCACAGACTGTAGTGTGCCCACTGCCAGTGCCCACCACTCATACCGGGTGGCACAGTATCTTTCCGATAAATAAGGCATCTAATTTTTACACATTGGTCTAATTTCAGTTGCTTGCCTGCTGCCATGCTGCCAGTGGGTGTCAGGCTGACTTCCACAGACTGTAGTGTGCCCACTGCCAGTGCCCATCACTCATACCGGATGGCACAGTAGCTTGCCGATAAATAAGGCATTTCATTTTTACACTTTAGTCTAATTTCAGTTGCTTGCTTGCTGTCAGTGTGTGTCAGGCCGACTTCCACAGTGTGATGATGATGATGATGTTGTACCCGCTGCTGCTTCCTTTGTTGAGGTGTCAGATACAAGTGAAGCGGTTGATGATGATGATGTGTCCACGGATGCCACGTGGGTGCCTGCTCGAAGAGAAGAAGAGGGGGAAAGTTCAGAAGGGGAGACAGAGAGAAGGAGGAGACAAGTTGGAAGCAGGGGGAGGTCGTCGCAAGGAATTAGTGGCACAGTCAGACAGCATGTATCGGCACCCGGGGTCAGCCAGGCAGCCCGCCAGTCAACGCATGCTGTTGCCACCACCCGAATGCCATCATTGCAAAGCTCAGCAGTGTGGCATTTTTTTTGCGTATCTGCCTCTGATAACAGCGATGCCATTTGCAACCTTTGCCAAAAGAAACTGAGTTGTGGGAAGTCCAACACCCACCTTGGTACAACTGCATTGCGAAGGCACATGATCTCACATCACAAACGCCTATGGGATCAACACATGAGTACAAGCAGCACACAAACTCAAAGCCACCTTGCTCCTCCTGGTCCAGCATCTTCAGCCAAGTCAACCACTGCTGTCCTTTCTGCCCCCTCTCAACCAACCACCACTCCGCCTCTCACCTTCAGCAGTTCCTGCTCATAAAAATAAAAAATCATAATAAAGTCTCTTAATAGTTTATTAGAAATAATGCAGACAATTAAAAAAATCCCCATCAATTCCAATACAAAGCAAATACAGAGCTCAGAACTAAATTATTTCATAATGTTGTAATGGTTCGTTAATTCGACAATGGTCAATCAATTCAACACACGTCCCCGGATAGGGTATGTAACAGGAATTAAACTTATAGTAATAGTACTAGTTAAGACACCACTCATATAGGGTGTCACAGCACATTGCTGTGTGCACGCGCAGTGCCCCAATTTAGGAGTAAGAGGACCGACTAAACTGCTTTTTCCATCTCCCTGTTCCTAAAATCAATTCAGTTTGGTGTATGAGAGTTTGGTCTGTCACTGTGAAGGCAGTCGAAGGTACCCGGCCTAAATTTTTTTTCACAAAAGGCAATCCTTGATATGGGACGTAACAGGGATTAAACTGATAGGAATAGTACTAGTTAAGACACCACTCATATCGGGTGTGAGAGTAAATTGCACGGCGCAGACGCAGTGACCGTGGATTAAAACAAAGGGGAGGGAGCCAGCTTTTTTTAACCATCTCCCCGTTCGAAAAATCAATTCAATAAATGGACCCCAGATTGGGGACGCAACAGGGATTAAACTGATGAGAATTGTACTACAGAAAATACCACTCATATCGTGTGTGACAGTAAATTGCAAGGCGCAGACGCAGTGACCGTGGATTAAAACAAAGTGGAGGGAGCCAGCGTATTTTTAACCATCTCCCCGTTCGAAAAATAAATTCAATTCACCTTTCGGGGACCCTTGGTGTTGTAAGTGGCTGGGTGGAGGAAGAAACCTTCAATGACATCACCGGGACATGGCTAGCTTGGTATCCAACCTTGTGCAAATGGGGAGTTTGCGGTTGTGCAAATGAACTGTTTGCGGTGCATTAAAAGGGGAGTTTGGTCTGTCAATGTCTTTGAAGCGGGCATAACCCTTACACTACCTGATCGATACAACATCATACCTGATCGTATACACACACTGGATGTTTTAAAGCATGTTATGCCCTTTATGGATTAAAACCCGACTCTGCGTCCACTACGTAATTTTCCATGGGAGTTTTGCCATGGATCCCCCTCCGGCATGCTACAGTCCAGGTGTTAGTCCCCTTGAAACAACTTTTCCACCACTATTGTGGCCAGAAAGAGTCTCTGTGGGTTTTAAAATTCGCCTGCCTATTGAAGTCTATGGCGGTTCGCTCGTTCGTGAACATTTGCGGAAGTTCGGGTTCGCCGTTAGCGAACGGAAAATTTTATGTTCGCGACATCACTACTAGCAACCAATAAGAAAGTTGCCTAACCCTTAGTGTTGATCGCAAATATTCTAATCGCAAAATTGTATTGCAAATATATTACATTGCCAATTTTCGCAATCAAGTAAATAATGACTGGGGATCACGAATTCTCGAATTTGCAAATTTATGGAGAATATTCAGCCAAAAGCTTGTGAATTTGAATATTGGCTATGCCGCTTATCACTAGTCTCCTCATGCTGCCTCCACCTCCCCACTATGTCATAGGTCCACTCTGTTGACTTCTCATGCTGTTCCCACCCTCCCCACTTCATGACTGGTCCACTATTGTGGCTAAATTAGGTACAAAAAATAATGCAAATACTACAGACCGCAGAGTGGTGTTGCCTTCAGCGACTCCCCGAAGTGCGTTTTGCCCGACGGCTTCTTCTAGGGGGCGCGTCTACTAGCTACAAGGTGTGTTTTTTTAACATGCTATTACCCTCTCATATACACTGGAATACTATTAGCCTAAACCCTAGCCCAATAGCCAGTGCCCATCGCTCATAAACCCCAGCCCCGTCCGTGCGGCCAACCCCGGCAAACTCGCATATTCTCGAGGATCGCGGCTACCTGTGGATGCGCGAAACTGGGTACCAGAGCAACAGGCACCATCTTAGAACAGGGATATGCCCTAAAGCACGACACGCCGCGACCAAGGTATCAAACCATATCGCGACGTGGCGTGCACGCGCTGAAGACACCCTAACTCCTGTTAGGATAGATGAGAAGCAATCGTAATTATAAGAGGTGGCGCTCATAAATCATTAAAACAATGCATAAGGGTGACATAGATATCCACAATGGAAAATCTATTTCTAAACAATAAATGGAGGCAACAAAATATGATTACTATTAAGTGGTACATACACTAAATATCATGATGATAGATTCATATATAAATAAATATGTATTATAATACATAACTAATTGAATAAATATATCATAAAAATCAAATTCATATGGCAAATTTAGATATATAACATAAATCAAATTCATAATTATATTTAACTGCAACATGAAAAATAGTAAATTGAACAAAGGGTAAGGGAAAAATGTGAGGGAAGGGAAGTGACCGTGAAAACTCTGTGAGGTAAGTGACATGCAGGGATGAAAAAAAGAAATAAAAATATGATAAAAGGTTGACAAACATTAGTTATACTGGTTGATACTGTAGTCATCATCACACACCATATAATCAAAAAAAAAAAAAAAAAAATATATATATATATATATATATATATATATATATGTGAAAACATAGGCAAAGGGTAAGTGGGAGTTGACACAATATTCTATCACTAGCACAAGGAAACAACTAAACTGAAAAATAAAAATAATAAACAATAAAAATATTAAAAACAATATATGAAAACAACATTATGTCAATGTAAGCGGAAACATAAAGGAGAGGAAAACTACCAGGGCAGTGCCGCTTTATCACCGCATTGTGCTGCGCCCCTTAGTCAGAGTAGGTCCCACTCAAAGAGGCAACCTTGGCGTGGTGAGTGGGCTTATGCCTTTTGATCAAAATGGACACTAATGCCTCTGGAACAGCATGTTGTATAGGGGGCTGTACACATTAATAGAATGCTGAGAAGCAATAGTTCAAAGCATAGCATTGTGGATGTGCGACCCAGTGCTCTCTCTCCTGGATACTTGAGTGAACTGCGTATATATTTTTCTATTTGTACTGAAATACGTTACTAAACGCTTTTACCACAAATAACTGAAACAGTGAACTGCGTATATATTTTTCTTTTTGTACTGAAATATGTCACTAAACGCTTTCACTGCATATAACTGCAGAAGTAAACTGCGTATATATTTTTCTTTTTCCACAGATATAAGCCACTAGGCTTTTTAACATAGCACTTGCACCCCAAGAACAAATTTCTGGAATGACAGAGCTGTCTAATGGCAATTTGGATCCCCAAATAATCTTTCCCTGCACTTGTAAATCACTTTTCTTGCACTGTCCCTAGCACCTTCTGACATCTCTCCCTGCACTAAGATGCTATGAAATTATTCCTTCTATCCTTTCCCTGCACTTATAAATCGTTTTTTCACATTTTTTTTTCACAATGAGGTTTTTCTTATTGCTGTCACCACTGTCCCCACACTCAAAATGCTGGAAAATGTCTGAATCCAAGATTACCGCCATATTTATAGGGCTGTGACATCACAGGGCTGGTTGGCTGCTGATTGGCTGCATGCATGGCATTATGGGTCATCCCACCTTCCCAGAGTTCCCAAAGCGCAAGGAAATTCGCAGTTATTGCGATTCAAATTTTGCCTGAAATTCGTAACAAATTCCACTTCGTCAGCTTCGATTCGCTCATCTCTACTTGAGCTATTTTTTATAACCTAACCATGCTTTACACTTCTCCACAACTTTATCCCTGACCTGTCTGGTGTGTTCTTTGGTTTTCATGAAACTGTTTGATCACTAATGTTCACTTCCAAACCTCTGAGGCTGTAGTTATACTGAGAATAAATTACACACAGGTGGACTCTATTTACTAATTAGGTGACTTCTAAAGGCAATAAGTCAAGTCACAATGGATTTTATTTGGAGGTGTCAGAGCATAGAGGGCTGAATACAAATGTACTCCCCACTTTTTAGATTTTTATTATATTTTTTTCAGATTTTTAGACCAGCAGATTCTCTGGATATTTGCCAGGCTGCAGTCGGATCTCCGCTGATCCTCATTATAGTTAATGGGGCCCACAGGCATTCAGACAGCGTCCGGCAATGACGTATCCAGAGAGCCATGCCAGGCTGTTTCCTGCTTGAACAGCCTGCTGTATGTCTGAACGCTAGTGTAAAACTAGCCTTAGCCTTCCCATGGACATGTTCCTATGGACATCAAAGTATGAAAAGAGCATCGATATCAGGTCTCTAGATGTCCTTTATACAGTGTCCACTACGGAATACAGAAATATAATGAATCTCAATATCAAATCCTGCCTTCACACTAGTTTCTACCCACACTACTTTCTGTCGAAAAAGTATTTTTTTTTTTCATAAAGATCGGGGGCCAATCCTAGTACAAAGCAGAAAGGAAATATTACCAACCATGTCTTTAGAGAATGTTTACATTGTCTATTCTTCTGTTTCCCATTCATGCCTTTGATGGATAAATACAGGGGAGCAATCATTAAAGTGTAAGCACTGAAATTTTTTTTATAACAGCCCAACATATGAATTAGCTTTTATTATTCACTCAAATGTATACAGTGTCCCACTAGACACTGCTAGTGACTGTATATATTTGTTTTCCACTATTTTGTTATTCTTTGATGTTGTTATACTGCAACTTTAACGTACCGATGTACTTGTACAGCAGAGGCCAGGTCTTTAAAAGAGATGCCTGCTCCAGAGTGGAGTGGGTGCCATAGCTGTCAGGTTTCTGATGTTTCTGTTTCTGTCTGTAATCAGTAATAACATATAACCCCTCAGATTCTATGGCTAATAGTGATCACGGCACCTGAAGTGGCTTTCCCCAGCTGTGCTATGCTCCCAGGGCCCAAATAGCTTCTGGCACAGCAGTCGGGGGAGCCATTCATTCCTTGTTGTAGCCTAGGTCCCTCTGAAGGATTCAAGGTTACCACAGCAGTAGTTGCTATGGAGGCCATCAGGTAGCTGATTTACATTTTTTTAGTCGCTTCACCTCCCTCAAAAAATTAATAAGAAGTGATTAAAAAAGAATACATACAAAATTGTATCACTGAAAACTACAGATTGCACCATAAAAAAAAACTCCAAAACAACTTTGTAGATCTAAATATAAACATGTTATGGGGGTCAGAATATGGCAATACAAAGCAATTTTTTAAAATGATTTTTTAAGTATTAAAACACAAGAAAAACTATACAAATTTGGTATCACTGTACTGATCCATAGAATAAAGGGAATGGGTCAGTTTTAAAGGAAACAACATAATAACAAAATTAATAAACCTATTGTGGAATTACATAATTTTTTTTTATTTCACCCCATTTGGATTTTTTTGCTAGCTTACCACTACATTGTATATTATATTAAATGGTATCAATAAAAAGTGCAACTTATCCTGCAAATAACTAGCCCTCATACAGCTATTTGAACAAAATAAAAGTTATGGCTTCGGGAAGACAGAGAGTAAAAAACAAAAATTTATAATTATTTACTTATTTTATTCACTTATACATGTATAGTGCCAACATATTCCACAGCTCTTTACAGACTATGCCTTTGGATAGCGGGAAGAAATCAAAGTGCCCAGAGGACACCCACACAAACAACCTTCTTGCTGCCATAGGTTTCTGTCTTTATTTATGCCAAAAAACTAGGGTGAATAAAGACAAATTTTTCGGACCTTCTGGCCACATCCAACTCTTACAACAACCCCTTTTCACAACACTTCTGAAAAGTGGCGTGAGGGCCAAAAAGTCACAAAGTTAGCAACAAACACAGCTTGCGACAACATTTTTGACTTTTCTATGGTGAATCCCCCTGTCAGTTTTCTTCTGGTTCTACTGCTGTGCATGTGTTTCCTGGCCATTCATCTCACTAATACCAACAACAAGGGAACCCCTCAAAATTCTCACATCACCGTCCAGGAAGTAAGACAGCAGGACAGTCACCACTCTGAGTACTGCTGCTACTATCACTCCTGTCCTCTCCACACACCTCCATGACAGGAACTACTTGTACATATTTCAATAGGGTTTCAGACCCTTGACATTTGAAAGAAAAAACACATACGTTTTGACATATTAGTGATTAAAGGTGGTATGTGTTTGTGCACACTTGGTGGCGGTGTTCACTTTTTTGCATTACAACAGCCTGCCATCTTGAACCAAATTCAAGAACAGATCCAAGCATGATCCTTTCTCGGAACTTCGCTTTATCCAGTAAAAGAATCAGACTGCTTTAGATTTTCTAAACACATCCACATTACAATAAGTGTTAAAAAAACATGTTTGGAAAAGGTTTCCCAACAGGCCCACTGTGAATTTCCCCTTATGTTTAAGAGGAAACCCTTGGTGTTAGGGGCCTGCTCCACAGCTCACTTTCTAATTATAAGTCCCACTACTACGTTTCTGAAACCCTTTAAGCAGTAACCCTTTGCTTCAGAATTCTCTTTCCTTTAGTTTATTAAAAATTAAAAAGCTTCTCAGGCATATTATCTCCCATGAATCTACTATATCTACTTTGTGTTTTCCAACCATGCCCAGAGCCCTCAAGTCTGTGCACAGAGCCTACCCTCTGGCGACTCTCCCTGGTAACCAATCAATGAGAAACATCATTCCCCTCTGATCTTCCCCAGGTTTATGAGAGATTAAAGAAGGAGAGCATTGTGTATAGCTGTTTGATTATCACACAAAATTTTCCATCTTATAAATACCACAGTGGAATACAGTTTCTTGTAATAGTACTATACAGTATACAGATAAATAATGTACTCCTTAAGTGAATATGTGGCCTACATAACTCATATATTGCTCTTTTACTACCCATACAGTAAATGCCCAGTTTGTGCCATCCATTAGTGCAAACCACTTTTCTAGAGCAGGGATGGCCAACCTGCGGCTCTCCAGCTGTGGCAAAATGGCAACTCCCATCATGCCCAAACTGCCTACGGCTATTAGCCTACAGCAGGGCATGGTGGGAATTATAGTTTTACAACAGCTGGAGACCCGCAGGTTGGCATCCCTGCTCTAAAAAGTGTCATTTAGTACCAAGATGATGCCAAGGCAGACAATAGAGTGTTCAGATAAATAGTGTATACAGCGCCCATTTAATGTCTACAGTGCCACTGATACATTAAACCCAGTAACAGTGCTTTTGATAACAGTTCAAGTCCACACTTATCCACCTACATATGTTACTTCTCTTGTCTTATTTAAAAGGGTTGACCGTTCCATGAAAAAAATTGGGGATGGCCATGCACGGTGTGCATGTAAAAAAGAAAAAAAACTCACATTCTCTGGTCTTATTGCTTTGTATGGTGCCTCTCTATCCCTGCTGCTACCAGACCATGATTTAGGGGGAGAGGACACCAAATTTAACCCACCGTCGATTAAGCTATGAGCTTTATAAGGCGGCAAATACACCCTCACTGCTCTCCACTGATGAAGAAGTTTGAAACTTCGAAACGCGTTTGGTGTATCATGAGAGCAGTGAAAGGAACAACATAATGTATCTATGAAGGTCTCCATCAATACCTAAACTAGTTTGCTTCTAACTTCGTAAATCTACTGCAGAGGATTTTGGGTTAATCGATGGTCAAGCGCTATCCCATCACGGAGAATCCCAGCCAAACCCACCTACAAACCTCGTGACAACACGTAGCTGCAGCCTCCTGATCACGTGGGATGCCACTCACACCAGTTGGCAGCCACAGCGGGGAGTCTGATTATACTATAGCACAGATCTTCAGACCGGTAACATTGCGATTGTGAACACTGGAATAAGAAAGAGAATACTTGCTGATGTAATCCTTTTTGCCTATATCGGCCACCTCGGAATATATATATATATATATATATATATATATATAAATATATAAATATATATATATATATATATATTGATATCTCTATAATCGATAGCTAAATGCAATCCATGATATAGAGATTACAAAAGCAACATTACTACAAACAGTCAGAGTGAAACAAGCCATAGTAAAAACACTCCTTTAATCAGGAGATCGATCAATTGATAATAAACTATAGTAGCATTGTATTGAATACAGACTTTATTACTGTATTATGATATGCTGAGACTGCCTCTATCTGGCATCCATTGCACTTTTGATGGTCTGCTAAATCACTGCACTTTTGATGAACTGATAATTCATCACCACTATTAGGTCATTTGACTTATTAGCAAGGCCAATGGCTGCTAACCCCCACTGCGGTTGAAGACATACAGTTGACTCTTCCTTTTATTAGACCAACGAATGGGTGTAGAACATATATATATCTTCATGGTTTTATATAATTATTTATCACATTTGTTTCTGTGTTTTTATATATATAATAAATGATTATAAGATTTGATTCTATGCTAATTTGCTAGTTCTTGCAGCGCTAGATATTGAGTGCCCTCCAATATATCTTCTATATATAGTATTATTGGACTTTGGGTGTCTCTTTAGAGTAGGAACCAATTCCATTGTCCATTCTGAGTCGAGCTACTGGCATATTAACTTTTATTTTTCCTATGTCATTAAAATGAGTGTCTCATTGGCATTTTACATTTATAGCTGGTTTCTGAATCCTTAAGGTCTTCTTTACTGTCAAGATCCATGTAGGATTTGGCAGGACAGAAAGGGTAATTCTGGAATAGTGGGAGAGCAACTGAAGTCATTTATGGGAAAACTGTAAATAGGACCCATTACAGGTATGTCTGTTTAATGCCTGTGAATAAAAAGCACAAAGGTAAATTTTGGCTTATTGAGCTTTTCTCAACGCCTTGAAGAAGCCAAAAGTAATGTAAAGCTAAGACTTTCAGCATGTTGTAAAAGCTGCAATCTCTTATGGCATGCTGGGACTCTGACAGCTGGAGAGCCGCAGCTTGAGCATAGATAAATATGTATAAAATCCATAACGTATCTAAACATTGTCAGCTAGACATATCACACAATGAAGTTCATTGACGTCATCAAAAGAAAAAATGTATTGTACGTAACTTCATCCTCCGTTATTCTTTATCTGTACAACTTGAGATTTCACTTATACGATATGTTATAATAAAAAATCAAAGCTCAGGTCATGACTCCACATCTGTCTTTTCTTTGTTAGTATGAGCCCTTAAAAGTTTAGCAAGTCTTGGCTTGAGCAAAATTCTTGAGTGCTTAGGAAGTGTGCCCCAAAGTGAGACAGTCAATTAAAATAAACATTTTAACAAGTCTGATCAACAGGAGCTTGTAGCTGTTCTTTGTTTTCCTTTTTATACACCCCCCACCCCCAAAATTGATTTTGTTACACAAATTGTCTCAGTGAACATTTCATGCATATTGTCAAATTTGTTTGTAGCTAATCGAAATTGGAATATGTCAACTTCCCCTGGGATTTTGCTTGCTGGCATAAGGTTAAGAATATTGGCTTTGCTTTCTATGGCATTTTAAAGCTGCCTTCCTTTGTTCCAGGTGCACGTCTGGTACTTCACACAACTGTGAACAAACTTGGCATCATGGTGCCCTTTGAAATATTTATAGCACATGGAACCTTTGATTCTTGGACACAGTTTAATATCACCACACTGTGCAATTTTACTGCCACCCAACAGAGGGTGAACTGGAGATCTGTTTTCATTGCCATTTAAACTGTAAATATAGCCCATACATGGCTTAAATGTCAAGTAATTTAGAGAATATTCTTGGTTTTCTAATATGTATATAATTAAATCTGTAAGTTTGAATTGAAATCAATTATATATGACTCGTCTTATGACCAGAGGTTTATTTTAATATTAATTCATTTTATTTAATGAGGAATGCTCTAGTTCTTCTTTTTGTGTGTGTATTTCCAATATACAGATCTATATATTGCAATATCACTCTGATTTTACTCCAGCATTAATAAATGTAATTTTGGCATGCATGAAAATAATATTCAACTACCTGATCGTTGGGGGTCCGACTGCTGGGACTCACACTGATCCCGCACTAATCCCGAGAATGGAGGTCCCAAGTCCCAGTAACAACACGCCGAGTTCAGTGCAAGGCTATTTCCAGGAGTCCTATAGGGGATGAATGGAGTGGCAGGTTGCATACTCGACTTGCTACTCCATCAGGATGGGAACATGGGATTCTTGCTCTAGGGATCGGTGAGGGTCTCAGTGATCGGATCTCCATCAATAATTTAATAATCCCCTGTCCTGAGGATAGGTAACTTTCATTCTTGACACAACCCTTGTAAATGACATCTGAGGTTTTATATATGCACAAGTAAAATCTGTTTGTCTTGCATTACTCTTCATAAAGTTGAGACAAGGACAGATTTTAACTATCGATTCACTGATGTTTTTGAGCAGCTATATAATTACTGGCAGGTAAAAAACATCTCTGTTCATTGGCTTGCCTAGCAAATGTCTACTTGTCTACACATCATTCAGCTCTGCTCTACTTTCTGACAGACATGTGAGAATAATAGTACTACTAATTAAAAGTGTATGACATCTAGAACCCAGGAGAAAAATGCATGTGTCACATTGTATTTACTGACAAGGTCTTATCAAGATGATTGAATAAATTTTACATCCAGCCGCTGATATAAAACTAAGTGCAGTAACATACAAAACATGAAATGTACATAATGTCACAATAAGCAAAGTAACAGCTTTTCATCTGAAGGAGGACAACAGCACAATGAGATGCACAATTGCAAAAGCTGTCAGAAATTAGCAGCTGATGGATTAAAAGAGACATATCTTTGCCATGTAGGCTGGTACAAGCATGGAAATAAAGGAATGATGATATGTTCATGGCATTATAGTATCATGCACACAATCTCATCTGTTTTGCAGTCCAGAAAATAGTGATGTGGTCAGTGTGCCATCTGCATTTTATTTCCAGACCCATTGTTGTAACTAGGTCTGTGGTCTGCATTTTGCAGACAGACGGGGTCATTTATCATTTAAAGGACAGCCCTGTACCTCACATGGATCCAAAGATCTCCTTATTCATTGTTCTGATAGATTTATATCAAGCTGACAGCTCAAGGGGAGTGTCTTTTCTGCAGCAGCTCAGGGGGTGTGTACATTCTGCTGGGGCTTTCCCCCTATTACATCTCAGGAAGTAGTTGAAGGATGAAAATAAGCATGTGTGGCCATCTCAGTAACCCGGACAAAGAAATAAGAAAATGAAAAAACAGCAGGTGGCGCTAAACAGATACATTTTATTGAATAACAAATTTTAATTACATGCAATTACAAAAGTATTCAGATCCAGGTGCTGGTTTGAAAACTGTAGAATATTTTCCATGGGACAACCCCTTTAAGGTTGTTTTTATGTCAGTTTTAAGCATGGCTTTGCTATGTGTACCTGCCCCAAATTTATGAATTGGTGTACTTAATAGTATATGTAGTGTGAGTATAATGTGGTTTATACATTTAGTTGTAAAAGTAGACCAGGGGATGCCAGGCGTGGATTGCTAATTTTTTTTGTGACTTTTGCCAAAATCACACTTAGTAAATAAGCCATAATCCAGGTCTAATCACACTTTTAGCTCTTAAACACAGACCACTGTGAAAAAGTGGCAAGGATCCCAAAAAGTTTCAAAAATGTTGCAGTTGCCATAGAAATGTCGCAGTTGCCATGACTTGCGACTTTTTTTACACCACAAATCTGATGTATCTCATTTCATAAATGACCTCCATAGTCTATCTTTTTGCGGAACAGACATGGATGTGCTTTCCGAATCCGTGTATCTGTTCTACAAAAACATTGAACTCCTCCTATATTTGTCCACAAAATGCGGACCGTGAACCCATTGTAGTTAAAAATGAATATGGTCGTGTGCATGGGACCTATCAGAAGTCAGCAACATCAGGCACTCCATTGGTTAGGAAACTACAACTCCCAGCATGTACAATTGCTTAGCTGTTCTCTGACCTTCCATAGAAGTGAATAGAGCATGATGGGAGTTGTAGTTTCACAACAGCTCTAGTGCCAGGAGTTGGTGATCTATATCCAATACATTACAGGCATTATAAACCTGCAGGTTCCTGTCACATAAAGTATTTCTGAGTATTTCCCTCAAAACATGAAAACTCACCAGGTAAATGGTGATGGAATTACTACCTACCAACAATATTGTCCCATAAAAAATTAACATCATATGGCAAATATAAAGCAAAGACCTGTCCAAATGATGCAAATACACTGCGCAAATCATGAAGATATCGTTATTGATTTGTCCATCACAGCCCAAGAATACTTAAGGAGCCACAAAAGGAACATAAATATGGTGGTCAGGGTTGAACATAAATCAAATATATGTAGATGCATTGCAAAAAAAAAAAATCATAATAAATATCATCCCAAGTTGGGGGTCAACAAACAGTGTAAAGAATATAGCTAAATAATCATCCAAACCAATGTGGAAAATGTATATATACAATAGTATCAATAGCAAGCCATGCAATACAGACCTGAAAGAGAAACGTCTTCCTTGTGCCTTGTGTAATAAAATTCTATTCTGTTTTATAACATGTCTATTTGTTTTCTTTTTACATTGGTCTAACTTTGAAAAAACACTGTAGTGCCACACAACATTGCCCCCTTATTTCCTGGAGATTAATGCATGTTGTATTATTTCGTAATGGATAGCCTACAGTAGTTATAAAAGTATCAAAAAATGCAGGCAAAATATTTGTGCACTGCAGACAATGTAAGCAGAGTGAAAATGTTATAATGTAGGAGCATCCTGGTGCTTAAATTGCAAGTCTTCATGCTCCCATAGAGTCCTCAGAAAACCTAAGAC
This sequence comes from Bufotes viridis, assembly GCA_033119425.1. Classification (NCBI taxonomy): domain Eukaryota; kingdom Metazoa; phylum Chordata; class Amphibia; order Anura; family Bufonidae; genus Bufotes; species Bufotes viridis. Next base: position 455,372,847 of record CM065590.1, read on the forward strand.
CAAATTTGATCAAATTGATTGTTGAAAATCACTCCAATTTCTTTGAATACAAGGATTCTTTTCAGAGCTCCTAGGCATGTTTATTCTTTTTAAAAGTGCAATTTGAGTTACTTTTTGCAAACTCTTACTTCATGTGCCTTATATTTTGTCTTGGTTTTTCCATTTCTGGAGTCATAGAGGGTTACTGTAATTTATTCTTTGAATACAGTACAACTGACAAAAAAGCACCATGTTCCATCAGATTCCATATTACAGAGGTAATCTTCTCTAGAAACTTTGAAGATAATTCCTGACAATATATTGTAATCAATATAATATCATAATATTTCTTGTGGAGTCAATGTAGTACAGTCACAGGGGACTCTGCTTGCCATTGTAACAGCATCTTGCAGATACTGTAGGCCTAAGATTTCTGCATCATTATACCTTGCTCAAATATAGTAAGCGGTTATATATTAATAGCTAAGAATCTTATTTTTGTTGCACCAGTTAGAATAAAAAAACAAAAACAAACTTTGTCAAAGAGACATAGCAAAGTTTTCATTGGTGAGGTCCAGGCTGAGCAACTCAGGCATTTAGAAGAAGCAAGTCTGTTGGCCATTTTCAATGCTCCAAAATACAGACTGGAGAAGTGCATAGGGAACAGTTACTGCTATAAATAGTATATAAGACCGGAAAAGACATTTGTCCATCCAGTTCGTCCTGTTTCCTACAAGTTGATCCAGAGGAAGGCAAAAAAGCCCTGTGAGGCAGAAGCCAATTTTCTCCACTTAAGGGGAAAAAATTCCTTCCCGACTCCAATCAGGCAATCAGAATAACTCTCTGGATCAACGACCCCTCTCTAGTAGCTATAACCTGTAATATTATTACAGGTTATAGCTACTAGAGAGATTATTGTACTCACCATCACCACCTCCTCAAGCAGAGAGTTCCACAGTCTCACTGCTCTTACCGTGAAGAAGCCTCTTCTATGTTTGTGTACAAACCTTCTTTCCTCCAGATGCAGAGGATGTCCCCTCGTCACAGTCACAGTCCTGGGGATAAATAGATGATGGGAGAGATCTCTGTACTGACTCCTGATATATTTATACATAGTTATTAGATCTCCCCTCAGTCATCTTTTTTCTAAAGTGAATAACCCTAATTTTGATAACCTTTCACGGTACTGTAGTTGCCCAATTCCAGTTATTACTTTAGTTGCCCTCCTCTGAACCCTCTCCAGCTCTCCTATGTCTGCCTTGTTCACAGCAGCCCAAAACTGCACACAGTACTCCATGTGTGGTCTGATTAGTGATTTGTAAAGTGGTAGGACTATGTTCTCATCATGGGCATCTTTGCCTCTTTTGATGCAACCGATTATCTTATTGGCCTTGGCAGTAGCTGCCTGACACTGGTTTTTACAGCTTAGTTTTCTGTTTATTAAAAATCCTAGATCCTTTTCCATGTCAGTGTTACCGAGTGTTTTACCATTTAGTATGTATGGGTGACTTGCATTATTCCTTCCCATGTGCATAACTTTACATTTGTCAGTGTTAAACCTCATCTGCCATTTCTCTGCCCAAGCCTCCAATGTATCCAGATCGCTCTGTAGCAGAAAACTGTCCTCTTCAGTATTAATTACTTTACACAGTTTAGTGTCATCTGCAAAAATTTATATTTTATTATGCAAGCCTTCTACAAGATCATTAATAAATATATTGAAGAGAATAGGGCTCAATACTGACCCCTGAGGTACCCCACTAGTGACAGTGACCCAATCTGAATGTGTACCATTAATAACCACCCTCTGTTTTCTGTCACTCAGCCAATTACTTACCCACTTACAGACATTTTCTCCCAGTCCGAGCATCCTCATTTTATATACTAACCTTTTATGAGGTACAGTGTCAAATTCTTTGGAGAAGTGCAGATATACGACATCCATTGATTCGCCGCTGTCAAGTCTAGAACTTGCCTCCTAATAGAAACTGATTAAATTCATTTGAGATGACCGATCCCTCATGAAGCCATGCTGATATGGCGTTATTTGCTTATTTTCATTGAGATACTCCAAGATAGCATCTCTTAGAAACCCTTCATACATTCTATCAAGCATGTTAGCAGCTTCATTTTAATAGGTATCAGAACCTCAACACCACTACAAAACTTTAGTTTTCTTTGAACAAATAAGAAGATTTAGATGCTTTAATGATTGAAATTAATTTCGACATACACTCACAAGTGTTACTCACAGGTGAGATATGGACACCTGTGTTAGAAGGCTTTCACTATGCAAAGTGAGTAGTCCTAGATGATTTTATTTGGTTGATTAAATTATTTGTTTTAATTTTCACTTTAGTAATAAACTATTTGGAACCTACTATTCCTAAGAAAATCACTGGTAGCCATAACATTTCTATTTGAGCACTCTGACAAGTGAATCCCATATCAGGCTCTCACCCTGAGAGTATATAAGTATATAAGTGAAAATGCTTGTAGACATGAATACCATCATTTGAGATTGAGAAGCTTGATATACGTACATTTTATTTTAATTTTCTAAATATTTAAAAGGAAATTGGCTAAATTGCTTGTAGATAAAGGACACGCTGATAAAATTTCTAGCAGACAAAGACACATATCTGACTTTGGTTTTTGTATTGCCAATGGGATCAAGAACAGAATTTACTTTCTGAACTTGAAATACTAAAATGGCTTTCACAGATAGGAACAAAATTAAACTACTTTTTCTTCTAGAAAATCATTTATTGAGCTTTAAATAGCACAATAGATGGTTAGATTCAAAGTTGTCAAAGGTCAACCACTGAGTGACTTCTGTAAATGAAAGATTACTGATCTAACAAAGTAACAAAAAAATTAAACTTCGTCTAAACTGAAATGATTCTTTTTTCTTAAATTAATTCCAAATAAAGATACAGATCAGCAAAGGATCTTTATTCTTTTATTATTTTATGGTCCAAATTTATCTCTAGAAAACTTGTGCTGTCCTGAAAGAATCCTTGTCTGAGCTGCAAAACAAATTCACAATTAAAAAATGTACATAAAATACTAGTAAAAAGCATTTTTTTGGAGGAAAAATATAAAAAGAAGTTTTAATTAGTGAGAGCCTACTTGTAGTATTATATTGGATCATTTGTTAGGATCTCATAATGTTATTAGTTGGAGAAGTTCCTAGAGGCTTCCTCAACATCAGTGTCACCAATGTTTATGCCTTTGTCATCACGGTTCACAATTCACTGACTTTCTTTGCAATTTTTTGTTTCCTCCTTAGTAATTCTAGAATGAAAACAAGGACTAAGGTAAATATGAATGGTTTGAGAAAGTAGGCATTGTGTTACTTAGAATAAAAAGATTAATGTTGACATCAACATTTTTTAATGTCCAGTCATTCTGCGAGGACAGGGAAGAATTGCTTGAAAGATATAAAAATGATGGGGGGCATTTATCAAACTGGTGTAAAGTAGAACTGGCTTAGTTGCCCATAGCAACCAACCAGATTTATCCTTTCATTTTCCAAAAGAGCTGTCCAAAATGAAAAGTGGAAAATCATTGGTTGCTATGAACAACTATGCCAGTTCTATTTTACACCAGTTTGATGAATGACCCCCTCATTTCAATATACATAATTTATACCTAACTTAGATTTAAAAAAAGAAGTTTCAGTAATGTGGACATGAAAAGGTTTATTATATTGTTAAATACTTTACCAACATGACAGGAATGACAGGGGGGCAATCTAGGCAGTTTAGCTGGACATAGGTACTCTGTGGCTGAGCATAGAAGTTTAGTGAATGACAACAAATTTGCTGTATGTATATGTACTATGTATGCAATGATCATCCATAACATTAAACCACTGACAAGTAAAGTAAATAACATTGATCATCTCATGACGATGGAACTAGTCAAATGATGGGATATGTTAAGCAAGAAATAACCAGTCAGTTCTTGGAATGTATGCACGGTAAGCAGGAAAATAGGCAAACATAAGTTCATAAGCAATGTTAACAAAGAATAAAGTTAGGACTAGATGACTTACTAGAGCATCTCCAAAATAGAAGGACTTTGGGGGATTTCCAGCCATACAGTAGTTAATACCCACTGTACCAAAAATGGTCCAAGGATGGACCTCTGGTGCACTAACAAAAGGGCCATGAAGACTAGAGGAAGGTCTGGTGGTTTTAATGTTATGATTGATCAGCAAATTTGAAAGTAAATATACAGTAAATGGTTGTATATATGTATGGTATGTAAAGAATATGTCCATTAACCTTCACGCAATACACTTTTTCATGAGTTGGACTACGTTATAATACTCAAACAGCAGACTTGGTTTAATAACATGGTTATTCAAATAAATTCAAAAAGTGGCATGCAAAAATAATCTTAACTTTTTAAATATAAATGAAATTCATTTTAATTTTCGAAAGTTAAAAGTTTTAGCTTTTGTGCAGCCAAATGTTTATAAATCAGCTAAAGGCTCTAGAACTTATCAATTTAGGTCAATTTTATTTATAGGAGGCACAAAAAGCTTTACTGGAGGGCAGAGGCTGAAATTAATTAAGAATTCTTTTAAATATGGAGCAAGTGACTTTTTTTCAATAGTTCCGCTATTGCAGCCACAGTGGAGTAAAGCATAGCAATTAATGTTTAACCAATGGCAAAATCTCAGAGAGACATTTTAAAAAGGATTTCATTAAAAATCTCAAGTTGAAAAATAATTATTAGAAATGTAAGATCAGTTTCAATATATTATTCCAAATTCCATTAACTGTGAAAAATGAAATTCCAACTATTAGTTGCATTCATAACTGTGATTATTGCTTATGAGGCTCCAATTTATTTTCTACGACAGAGTACAATGAGAGATGAAAGTCAATTACATAAACCTGAAATAATGTAAGAGATACAGTGAACTTAACGGCAATATTATTTAATGCTGTTATATATTCTAATAATTGAATGCAACCCTGCTTGCGTTTTCAGTATTATATTAGAAGTGTAAATTAATACAGCAAAGTTAGAAACTGCTCTTGAGAATCACTAACTGATGACATTTGTAAGGCTAATTATGATTTAATATTTCAGAAATAATGCAACAAAATTGTTAACAAAGTAAAGTTCAATGGCAACCAGAACTTACAGAACCGAAATAATTTGGAATTCAGCAGAAAAAAAATCTCTGTATACTAAAAATGCAGGATTACACTCACCGGTAATCACTTTTCCATAAGCCCATGACAGCCCCCTTGAGATACCGCCTCTATCCTGGACAGGAAACCGGAACTTTCGTGGAGAGTTCAAAAGTGGATCCAGACCCCACCTCATCAGTTAATAGCGAGAACATGTCCTGAAAAACACTTATTCGCTACACTTTTTATTTTATTTTTATTTTTTCCTATGGTGGAACTGAGGACCTGGGAATTGGTCTTAAACGATTTATCGCTTTAAAAAACCCTTTGACCCATGGATGACTGGCAAATGGGTAGTCGAAAAAAAAACTAAGGGCTGATGCCTGAAACTTTAAGGTGCTGGATCGTAATTTCTTTTCAAAACCCTTCTGTAAAAAGTCCAAAACTAAAGGCATTGGTGGAGGATCTAGTGCATCTACTGGGTCTTTACAGAGAGATAGAAAGGTTTTCCAAACCCTTAGGTATATAGAAGAAGTAGCTCTTTTCCTGGCAGATAAGAGAGTATCTACTACCTCTTTGGAAAGCCCTCTGTGAATTAGCAAATGATGAAAAACAGAAAAATCCAGGACGGCACTCACCAAATCCACATAGTTTTAATCATAGTCCTTCATAAAGCAACGGACTTCGGCAGCATGGTCCAGACAACCTTAGCGTGGACGTCCGCAGCAAGCGACGGCCGTTTCGCGCAACAGCGCTTCCTCAGGCTCTGACCTCTGTGAATTAGGATTTCCCCCTCAAGAACCACGCTGTCAACCGTAATTGATGTACATCTGGATGGTAGACAGGACCCTGATGTAGAAGATCTGCTCTGTCTGGCAGGATACAAGGGTTTGTTATTGAGAGTCTTCTCAGCCAGGAGAACCATGTTCTGCGGGGCCAAAACGGAGCTATTAGAATCAGTTTTGTGTGATGTTGTCTTAGCTTCTGAAGAACACACGGGAGAATCCTTACTGGAAGGAATGCATATAGAAGAAAGTCCGGCCAGAGTAGGGAGAAAGCGTCCACACCTGTAGGGGAGTCTCAACTGTTTAGGGAATAGAAATGATTGCACTTTCTGTTTTTTCTGGTGGCGAACAAATCTAGTACTGGACAGCCCCAGATATGAGTAATCTACAGGCAAACTTGTTGATTTAAGCACCATTCTGTTTCTCTCAGTGTGTTTCTGCTTAACCTCTTGCCGACCGCCTCACGCAGGATTGCGTCCTGCGGGCGGTCGGTCTGTTCCTCCTTGACGCGCCCGCGCGTCATCTCGCGAGAGGCGAGATTTCCTGTGAACGCGCGCGTGCGCGTGCGCGCGTTCACAGGATCACGTCGGGGACAAGGTAAGCTACAGCCTGCCAGCGCTGATCGTGCGCTGGCAGGCTGTAGAAGTTAAAAAAATGGCATATCAGACGCTGTTTTGTTAACAGCGTCTGATATGCTTGCTGATCGTTCCTTTGGTGGTCCCATTTGCTTGGGACCACCAAAGAAACTTTTATAAGTGCACCAAAACACCACACAGACCCCCCCACCCATCCACCCCACCCCCCCACCCCCGTCACTGATTAACCCCTGATTAACCCCTTAAGGACACAGGGTTTTTACATTTTTGCGTTTTCGTTTTGCGCTCTATGCCTTCCAAGAGCCATAACTTTTTTATTCTTCCGTTCACATGGCCATATGAGGGCTTATTTTTTGCGGGACAAGTTGTACTTTCCAACGCCATCATTTAATAATGCATACGGTGTAGTGGGAAGCGGAAAAAATTCCAAATGGGGTGAAATTGCAAAAAAAGCAATTTCACCACAGTTTTACGGGTTTCTAAATTACGACGTTTGATTTGCGATAAAACTGACCATTTAGTTTTATTCTACAGGTCAGTACGAACCGGCGATACCCAATATGTATAGCTTTTCTTGCGTTTTGATAGTGAAAAAATTCCAAAGTGGGAAATTTTTTTTTTTTTGTCGCCTTGTTTTGACCGCTATAACGTATTTGTAAATAAGTGTATGGCGTTGTATGGGGGCTTATTTTTTGCGGGTGATCTTAACTTTTAGTTGATACCATTATGGGGTGTGTAGGACTTTTGATCGCTTTTTATTTAATTTTTTGAGGAAATGAAGCGTCCAAAACGGCAAATCGGCCTTTGGGCGCTTTTTCCGTTTTTCTGTTTACCGTATGGGAAATATATTTTTATATTTTTATACTATGGGCGTTTTCACATTGTGACACCCATGATGTGTATTTTTTTATTTTTTTATTATTTTATTTTAATTTTGGGGAAAGGGGGTGATTTAAATTTTTAGGTTTTTTTATTTATTTTTTATTTTTTTATTTTTTTATTTTTTACACTTTTATATAGATCCCATAGGGACCTATATAAATCAGTTACCTGATTGCTTCTATCATAAACTCCAATACACTTGTATTGGAGTTTATGAGCATTTTACTACTTTCCTATGAAGCCCTATTGCTAACAAGGGCTCCATAGGAAATAGTAAGTGATAGCCTCATGCTGAATGAAAGGCTTGAGGCTATCCCTTACAGCGCTCCGATTCTCCCGATCACCACTAGGGAGCCGGAGCGCTGCCGAAAGTTTTACTTCGGTTTACGCGTGCAGATGCCGTGATCAGGATTGATCACGGCATCTGCAGGGTTAAATGATCGCGGTCGGCAGCGCTGCCGACCGCGATCATCAGCTGCGGGGTCAGCTACAGGAATCAGCCGGACCCTCCGCAGCGATGGTGCCCGCAGCGGCCAGGAGCGGGCGCCATCTTCAGGGACTGGACACATGACGTACCCATACGTCATGTGTCCTTAAGGAGTTAACCCCTGATTAACCCCCGATCACCCCATGTCACCCCCCTGACACTAATTACCCCACTGTAAGGCTCATTCAGACGTCCGTATGTGTTTTGCGGATCCATGGATCCACGGATCCGCAAAACACGGACACCAGCAATGTGCTTTCCGCATTTTGCGGATCCGCACATTGCCAGAACTATATAGAAAATGCCTTTTCTTGTCCGCAATTGCGGACAAGAATAGGACATGCTCTATCTTTTGCGGAGCTGTGGTCGGATGCTTGGGGCCGAAACCCGGAAGTTTGCGGCCGCAGCTCACAAATGCTGATGCGGCGAGCGCATAGTGTGCTCTCCGCATCACCGCCAGCCCCATTCACACTGAATGGGTCCGCATCTATTCCGCAGAATTGCGGAATAGATGCGGACATTTTTGCGGACGTGTGAATGGGGCCTTACTACTTTTTTTTGCACATTTTTGGCAGAGATTTATTCATCCACATTGATCGATGCGAATGAGGAAATCTGTGCCGTTTTGTTTTTTTGCACATTTTTGGGCAGAGATTTTTTCATCCACATTGATTGATGCGAATGAAAAAATCTGTGCCGTTCATTTTTTTCTTTTCAGCGCAGAGGCTGAACGGGAAAAAATCTCATTACCCGTCTGCTCAATATAAGGAGAATCGCAGAAACTCCTAATGCTGGCCATACGTGTAATGATTATGGAGACCCTCAAATGCCAGAGCAGTACAAACACCCCACATGTGACCCCATTTTAGAAAGAAGACACCCCAAGGTATTCCGTGAGGGGTATGGCGAGTTCATGCAAAATTTTATTTTTTGTCACAAGTTAGTGAAATATGAGACTGTAAGAAAAAAATAAAAATCAATTTCCGCTAACTTGTGCCAAATTTTTTTTTCTCTGTGAACTCGCCATGCCCCTCACAGAATACCTTGAGGTGTCTTCTTTCCACAATGGGGTCACATGTGGGGTATTTATACTGCTCTGGCATTTTAGGGGTCCTAAAGTGTGAGAATCCAAATGCGTAAAAATGGCCTGTGAAATCCTAAAGGTACTCATTGGTTTTAGGGCCCCTTTGCGCATCTTGGCTGCAAAAAGTGTCACTCATGTGGTATCGCCGTACTCAGGAGAAGTGGGGCAATGTGTTTTGGGGTGTATTTTACATTTACCCATACTGTGTGTGAGAAATATCACTGTAAACGACAACTTTTTACATTTTTTATTCAAAGTTGTCAATTTACAGAGATATTTCTCACACAAAGTATGGGTATATGTAAAAATACACCCCAAAACACATTGCCCGACTTCTCCTGAGTACGCCGATACCACATGAGTGACACTTTTTGCAGCCAAGATGCGCAAAGGGCCCTAAAACCAATGAGTACCTTTAGGAGGGCATTTTACGCATTTTCTTCTCACGCTTTAGGGCCCCTAAAATGCCAGGGCAGTATAAATACCCCACATGTGACCCCATTTTGGAAAGAAGACACCCCAAGGTATTCGCTGAGGGGCATGGTGAGTCCATGAACAATTTAACTTTTGTCAAAAGTTAGCAGAAAGGTAGACTTTATGAGAAAAACAATAAAAATCAATTTCCGCTAACTTGTGCCAAAAAAATCTTCTATGAACTCGCCATGCCCCTCACAGAATACCTTGGGGTGTCTTCTTTCCAAAATGGGGTCACATGTGGGGTATTTATACTGCCCTGGCATTTTAGGGGCCCTAAAGCGTGAGAAGAAAAATGCGTAAAAATGCCCTCCTAAAAGGTACTCATTGGTTTTAGGGCCCCTTTGCATCTTGGCTGCAAAAAGTGGCACACATGTGGTATCGCCGTACTCAGGAGAAGTAGGGCAATGTGTTTTGGGTGTATTTTACATATACCCATACTTTGTGTGAGAAATATCTCTGTAAATTGACAACTTTGAATAAAAAATGTAAAAAGTTGTCGTTTACAGCAATATTTCTCACACGCAGCATGGGTATATGTAAAATACACCCAAAACACATTGCCCTACTTCTCCTGAGTTCGGCGATACCACATGAGTGACACTTTTTGCAGCCAAGGTGCGCAAAGGGCCCTAAAACCAATGAGTACCTTTAGGATTTCACAGGCCATTTTTACGCATTTGGATTCTCACGCTTAGGGGCCCTAAAATGCCAGGGCAGTATAAATACCCCACATGTGACCCCATTTTGGAAAGAAGACATCCCAAGGTATTCCGTGAGGGGCATGGCGAGTTCACAGAATTTTTATTTTTGGCACAAGTTAGCGGAAATTGATATATATATTTTTTTATTTTGTTTTTTACAAAGTCTCATATTCCACTAACTTGTGACAAAAAATAAAATTTTACATGAACTCGCCATGCCCCTCACGGAATACCTTGGGGTGTCTTCTTTCCAAAATGGGGTCACATGTGCGGTATTTATACTGTCCTGGCATTTTAGGGGCCCCTAAAGCGTGAGAAGAAGTCTGGAATCCAAATGCGTAAAAATGCCCTGTGAAATCCTAAAGGTACTCATTGGTTTTAGGGCCCCTTTGCGCACCCAGGCTGCAAAAAAGTTCCACACATGTGGTATCACCGTACTCAGGAGAAGTAGCGCAATGTGTTTTGGGGTGTATTTTTATATATACCTATACTGTGTGTGAAAAATATCTCTGTAAACGACAACTTTTAAAAATTTTTATACAAAGTTGTCAGTTTACAGAGATATTTCTCTCACCCAACATGGGTATATGTAAAAATTCACCCCAAAACACATTGCCCTACTTCTCCTGAGTACAGCGATACCACATGTGTGGCACTTTTTTGCAGCCTGGGTGCGCAAAGGGGCCCTAAAACCAATGAGTACCTTTACACTGGGTTCAGACCTGAGCGTTTTGAAGCCTAGCGTTTTTGGTGCGTTCAAGACTGGCGTGTAGGCGCGTTTTTTTCAAGCGTTTTGGTAAATAGTGTAGGCGCGTTTGACGCGCGTTTCTGTGATTGACTGCATAGTTGGCCAGTGACCAAACAGCCCTCCCTATATAGTTTGGCCAATCTGAGGTGTGAATTGTGAAAAACGCGCGTCCATAGGCGCGTTTTACGCAGCACAAACGCCCGAACAACACGCCTATCGCGTTTCCCATTGAAGTCTATTAGCACCAAACGCTCGAAAAGCCCGATTAACGCGAACAAACTTGCCTATGCGTCCGGCGTTTATAGGCGCTTATGAACGCGCATAAAACGCGCAAGTGTGAACCACCCTCATTGGAATGCATGGTTCCTTTACTGTTGTGCGTTTTATGTGCGTTCAAAAGCGGCGTTTTACGCGAAAGTGTGAACTGAGTGTTAGGTTTTACATGGCGGCTCACAATTTAGCCCCGCCCAAAATGCCAGAACAGTACAAACACCCACAAATGACCCCATTTTGGAAAGTAGACACCCCAAGGTATTCACTGAGGGGCATAGTGAGTCCGTCTGAGATTTCTTTTTTTGCCAGAAGTTAGCAGAAATTGAAACTTTTTTTTTTTTCTCAGAAAGTGTCATTTTCCGCTAACTTGTGAAAAAATGAAATGATACATGAACTCACCATGCCCCTCCGCGAATACTTTGGGGTGTCTTCTTTCTAAAATGGTGTCATTTGGGGGTATTTATACTTTCCTGACATTCTAGCCCCTGAAGAAACATGACAGGTGCTCAGAAAGTCAGAGCTGCTTCAAAATGCAGAAATTCACTTTTTGCACCATAGTTTGTAAACGCTATAACTTTTACCCAAACCAATAAATATACACTTATTGGACTTTTTTTATCAAAGACATGTAGAACAATAAATTTAGAGAAAATGTATATAGAAATGTAGTTTTTTTTGAAAAATTTTACAACAGAAAGTGAAAAATGTCATTTTTTTGCAAAAATTTCGTTAAATTTGTATTAATGGCAAAAAAAGTAAAAATGTCAGCAACAATGAAATACCACCAAATGAAAGCTCTATTAGTGAGAAGAAAAGGAGGTAAAATTCATTTGGGTGGTAAGTTGCATGACGGAGCAATAAACGGTGAAAGTAGTGTAGTGCGGAATTGTAAAAAGTGGCCTGGTCATTAAGGGTGTTTAAGCTAGGGGGGCTTAAGTGGTTAAATAATCTGCCTGTGATTTTCTGTGCCTTTCAGATGTACTGCATTTACACCTGAAACCCAAGGCATTATTAAATGTCCATTGTTAAGGACATTAAGTTTTCTGATCGGGTTCCCCCTTGCTTGTTTATGTATGCGACTACAGTAGCATCGTCAGAATTTTTTTTTTAGTGTTTTTCCCCTGAAGACTGGAAGAAACTCTTTTACAGCTCGGAACACTGCCCTTAGTTCTCTCATATTTTGGGATTCTTGTTGCTGCTTTGTTTGCAAAATCCCTTGTCGGGCAACCCCCTGACACACAGCGCCCCACCCGTGAGGACTTGCGTCTGTTGTAAGGATTACACGGTTGGAAACTTCCCAAGGGAGACCCTGAGATAGGTTCCCTGGCACCATCCACCACTTTAGAGATTGTATTACTTGTGGTGCTAGTAACAACAGAGCGTCCAGGTGAGAAGGGGAGCCTTCCCATTCTTTCAGCACTTGCCACTGTAGAGGTCTTGATCTGAACTGGCTCCAGCTTACTGCCGGAATGGTGGAAGTCATTCTGCCCAGGACCGCCATCCCTTTTCTGATTGTTCTCTTTTTTGCTTGTATTAACGTTTTCACTTCTGATGTCAGTTTGTCTATCTTGTTTTGGGGAAGAAAACAAGACTTTTTTGTGGAGTCCAGTATCATTCCCAAAAAAACACACCTCTGAGAGGGATTCAGATTTGATTTTCTCCAATTTATTAGCCATCCTAGATCTTTCAGGGATTTTAAAATTTCTCAGATTTTTTTCCCCTTGGCTGGTGGCTGAATCTGCAACGACCAAAAGCTCATCCAGGTAGGGTATGACTAGTGTGTCTTTCGTCCTTATGAATGCCATGACCTCTGCCATTACCTTTGTAAACAGTCTTGGTGCCTGTGCTAAACCGAAAGGGAGGGCAGAATAATGTAGATGGAGAATGCCTTCCTGTGTAGAGACCGCAACTCTTAGAAATCTTTCGTGGTATTTGTGAATAGGGATGTGGTGTAGCAGTTCTCGAATAGGTATTTTAAGGTTGATTGAATTGACTCCATTCTGAATCTTTTGTACAGAAGATACTGGTTTAAATATTTTAGATTTATAATCACTCTGGTGATTGGGACTAGAAAAAGGGTGGAATAAAATCCCTTCCCCCTTTCCTCTTCCGGTACTGGGACAAGGACCCCTTTGTCTATTAAGGAGATAACCTCTTGCTGCAGAACTGAACTTTTTTCGGATGGTACAGAAAATTTTTAAATTTTTAGCCTTCTGGTGGACGGCAGGCAAACTCCAAACGAAAACCGTCCTTTATAACCCCCAAAATCCAGGGACTTGGGGAAAGATTTACCCAATGCTGAAGAAAATAAGAAAGTATGCCGCCCACCTGAGGGAAACAGTCATTGCTGACCTGACTTAGGGTTAGAAGAGGGTTTGGCCTGGAAGAGAAATCCTTTATTTCTCTTGTTTTGGTTTTTATAAGACTGTTTTTTTTCCTTATTAAACCCCCTCTTGTTCGGCCGAAAAAAATGTCTTTTGCTTCCCCTGCCGGGCAAAGGCTTAGAATTGGGGAAACCTTTTTTATTACCTGATGCCTTCTCTAAAAGGTCATCTAGTACGGAACCAAAAAGATAATCGCCCTGGCAAGGAATGGCACATAATCTATTTTTTGATCCAGTGTCTCCTGACCACCCCTTAAGCCAAATAGCTCTCCTAGCAGAATTATTTAGAGCAGAAGCTCGAGCGCTTAACTTTAAAGCATCCGCAGAAGCTTCAGAAATAAAGTCCACGGCTTTTAGGATGGTGGGAAAGACAGACAATAATTGATCTCTAGAGATCTTGTTCTGTATATAGGACTCTAATTCCTGGAGCCAAAGTTTTAGAGATCTGGCTGTGGAAGTGGTCGCAATATTAGGCTTAAAGGCTTGCGATGAAACTTCCCAGGCTTGTTTTAGGTAGGCTTCCCCCCTTTTATCCATTGGATCTTATAAACAACCAAGATCTTCAAAGGGTAAGACCGCCTTTTTTGAGATCTTTGCCACGGGCGCATCCAATCTAGGGGGTCTATCCCAGTTGGAGGATTCAGCCTCGTCAAAGGGGTATTTACGCTTTTAATTTTTATAAATAAAAAATTTATTATCCGTTTTTTTCCATTCTTTTTGTATTAGTGATTAAAAAAACTCCTGTTTAAGGGGAAAACTCTGGATTTTTTATGTCCTAAATCTTTGAACATGATATCCTGTACTGATCTTTGTTCTCTGGTATCTTCGAGTTTCATAGTGGCCCGAATGGCTTTGAGAAGGCCTTCAGTGTCGTCTGGGGAACAAAGTGGTTTACCCATACTTTCATCATCCGAGGAGGAATCTGAACTGTCTAAAATTTCTCCCGGCTCACTATTCTCTGCGGAATCCGAGCCTGATACCACAACAGAGGCACTTTGTTTGGTGGAAGATGGTAAATACTTCTTAAACATTTTCATAGAATCGGATACTTCAGATTTAACTATATCCTTAATGTTCTGAAGGATTGACGGTGATTCCTCTTCTACTACTCTGTCCACACAATGCTGACATAACATCTTTTGCCAAGATGAGGCTAACTTCTTCTTACCGACAGCACACTCCTTACCTTTAGTTTTTGAAGAAGCCTTCTTAGGACCTTCTTTGATAGTCTAAAAATAAAGAGAAGCACAAGAAGATCCGAATAAGAATGGAAGCGTAAAATAAATTGGGGCTTACACCCCCTTACCCCCACCAGGAGTACCGGTCTTGGTTCATGACCCTCCTGAAGGTCAGTACGCTGAGAGCTCTCTTCCTCCATGATGTTCAGCAGAGATGGAGCAGCTCCCATAAACCGGATCCCTTCCTTGGTTTAGGCTGGCTGGGTTGGCTCAGACTGCGCACCTGACGTCGGGTCCTTGCTGGTGCACCCTGGCAGCCTAAAATATGGGTTGCCTCCAATGGGGACCTAGCGTGCGTTCCACACGCCGGAAGTCCCAAAATGCCACCCAAAATCTCACCTGTGCTCGCAGGAATTATAGGAAGGCCTCAGCCTAGTTTCGTGGAACGCGTCGGCGTGCGTTCTATGCACCGGAAGTCGCATCTGTGTACTTCCGGGATCGCAATCTCGGGTGAGTGCATCCAGCGCCGAGCTGCGGCCTAGCGAACAGCAGGGAGAAGGCCCCCGGAGCCTCTAACCACAGTCAGAGGGCTCCGGCGTGCTGAAAACACCTCACAGTGCCTCCAGGATGGCCTAGGAACATCAGCGCGCAACAAGCAGGACCTGAGCCACTTACCCAGACTTTGCAGGCGGCTCCAAGAGGAGACTTACGCCGCACCAGGTTACCCCCAATAAGGAATGACCAGGGACCTGCAGCCTAGGCATATACTCTCCACGGATCGTCCTATCCGTAATGACAGGAAACAGGAACTGATGAGGTGGGGTCTGGATCCACTTTTGAACTCGCCATGAAAGTTTCTGTTTCCTGTCAAGGATGGAGGCGGTCTCTTAAGGGTGCTGTCATGGGCGTCAGGGAAACAGAGTTTAATAGAGGGTTTATGCACTTATGTGGCAGCATTACATGCAAAATCGAGTCATAATGTGGTTGTGTGCAGCCCAAAAGTACATGAGTATATGATAAAGTTTATTATTTCACTGTATTAGGCTTATTATATGTTATTTTAATGATACTGGATAATTCTTTTTACAGGTTGGTAATGTCTTACAGTGAAAGCCTCAAACTGAATAAACTCAGAATTTTTCCATGTTAAGAATGTTACTTATATGAACATTTGTAAAAAGTCTATCTCTGAGAATAGGTGCAGTAGCTTTAAAAACTAGTGCCTTCCTCAGTTATAAGCAGCAAGGGCCTTCCTGTTTGTTTATGTTCTTAGTTACTACTTAGCATATAAATGCTTTGCACTTGATTTGATTCTGAATTTGCTTATTCCCTAGCTTTGACTGGTTGATTAGGGTGTGGTGGTTGATAGATGAGTTTATATACAATTAGGTTCCACTCCATACTGATTGTCAGTGTCACATATAATGTCATCTACAGTGCTTTCTGCCAGTATTAATACATGTTTCATGTTTGTGTGTTTCGTACAATTCAGCTCCACTTTAAGGCCTAGGGTTCTCTGAGTACCATAAGTCACAAAAATGGTGAGAAAGGTGAGTGGTATAGGGGAAGTCCAGTTCTGAGGCCTTGTGTACAACCAGTCTTGTTATATCACAAACTAAATATCATTGAGACATTTTCTAGAAATAACAAACAGTTAAATGTAATTAAACTTAAAGAAATATTTTTCCTACAAATATAGCAATTACATTACTTATAACTAGTGATGAGTGGAGTGATTTTTAAACTGGAAAACCATTCTAAAACTTGGATCCAAACTCGGCTTCATCCCTACTTATAACATAAAAGTCCAGACAGGCTGGTATATCTTTAAAATATGTTAATTTCTTTATTTCCTTTAAATTATTTTAGGAAAAAAATCCATTGTATCACAGTACTTTCTAAGAAGAATACATGACCTGAATTCTACATTTATAAAGATAGTGCTGAATATTATTACACATAAATGTATTACATGTCTAGTATAAAAATAAACTTATTGTAAAGTCAATGCATAGATTTGGGTCAACAAGGTTACACTGGACTACTTTATCATCTTTATTATGTCTAGAAGAGTGAATAAATCTAGCAAAAATAGTATAAGGGGATAGTATAGTTTTAAAGTTGGTAACTCTTAGATACAGTGGATATAAAAAGTCTACACACCCCTGTTAAAATGTCAGGTGTCTGTGCTATAAAATAATGAGACAAAGATAAATCATTTCAGAACTTTTTCCACCTTTAATGTGACCTATAAACTGCATAACTCAATTGAAAAACAAACTAAAATCTTTTAGGTAGAGGGAAGAAAAAATATTAAAATAAAATAATATGGTTGCATAAGTATGCACACCCTTAAACTAATACTTTGTTGAAGCACTTTTTGAGTTTATTACAGCACTCAGTCTTTTTGGGTATGAGTCTATCAGCATGGCACATTTTGACTTGGCAAGATTTGGCCACTCTTCTTTGCAAAAACACTCCAAATCTGTCAGATTGCAAGGTCATCTCCTCTGCCACTGATTTTTTTAATAAGATAGTGACATGTAAGGGTGATTTAACAGAACAATTGTTATATCTTGTTTTAGCAATAAACTAAACCTTGTTCCAGGATCAGTTTTACTTATAAGTCATTGGCATAATTATGGGTAGTAAATAATAATATTGCACAATCAATAATTTTGTGTAATGTATTTAAGATACAGTGCATTCAGAAAGTCTTCAGACCCGTTCACTTTTTGCACATTTTCCCCATCAATCTTTTCCCCATCAATCTGCACTCAATATCTCCAGTCTTCTTGGGCATGATGCCCCGACGTTTGCACACCTGGATATGGGGGTTTACTGCTATTTTTCTCTGCATATCCTCTCAAGCTCTGTCAGGTTGGATGAGGACAGCCATAATCAGTAGGGTTGAGTGAACCCGAACTGTAAAGTTCGAGTTCGTACTGAACTTTAGGGTTTTTGGTACCCGGACTTGAACCCGCACATTTTCGCAAAAGTTTGGGTTAGAGTTCGGTGTTTGGCAATTTCTTGGCGCTTTTTGAAAGGCTATTAAACAAACGTTTCACTAGTCTGCCCTTAGAAGCCATCACAGCCATGCCTACTTATGGCATGGCTGTGATTGGCCAAGAGCAGCATGTGAACCAGCCTCTATATAGGTTGGAGTCACTTAGCGCCACACGTCACTCTGCTCTTCTCATTGTAGGGATAGGATGCTGCTGCTGTGAGGGAGAGATTAGGGAAGAATTTTGTTGAACTTGGTGGTGTTCAATCTTCAAACTACAGCACTTAATGAGGGTGCTATGGTACATTTTGGTGCCCAGCACTGAGGCCAGTGACACAAAAAAAAATCAGTTTTAATTCATCTGCTAGTTCGGTGGGTGTCGGCGGCCATTTTTGCAAGTGTAGTGCCCTTACAACTGAATGTGTGCCAGGGACATTACCTTAGTTCTGTTCTGGTAGCACAGTGGAGGACAATTTCCCTTTTTTGGCCGTTCAAGTACCTCTGTGGCCTGCAGTGCACATTTTGTGTGACATAAAGTGATTTTTTTTCTGTCTGCAACAAGCACTGCATATCTGACAGTCCAATAAAACCGATAAATACTGCAGTTACCTTGCTGATATAAAAGAGCACACTTTTTTTGCAAGATAGTAAATTTACGGGCTATGCTGCATTTCTGACAGTCCAAATAAACCGTTACATACTGCAGTTACATTGCTGCAATAAAAAAGCAAATTTTTTTGTTAGATAGCAAATTTGATTGCTACACTGAATTTCTGAAAGTCAAATAAAACTGTAACATACTGCATTTACATTGGTGCTATAAAAAAGCACATTTTTTGTGCTAGATAGCAAATTTGTGTGCTACGCTGCATTTCTCCAATACAACCGTAACATACTGCATTTACATTAACAAAAGCACACTTTTTGTGCTAGATAGGTGACATGGACGTAAATTTGTAGAAATAGTCTGTTACATTATTGGTTGACATTTCACCAGTTTTGCCGTATACAAACCCCTGCTCTGCATAGGTGACAGGGAGGTAAATTTGAAAAATTGTCTGGTAGATTACTGGGTGAGATTTTACCAGTTTTGCCGTGTACAGACCACTGCTCTGCACAGGTGACAGGGAGGTAAATTTAAAATAATCATCTGTTACATTGGTGGGTGACATTTTGCCAATTTTGCCGTATACAAACCCCTGCTCTGCATAGATGACAGGGAGGTAAATTTCTAAAAAATCATCTGTTACATTGGTGGGTGACATTTTGACACTTTTGCTATATACAGACCCCTGCTCTGGATAGGTGACAGGGAGGTTAATTTAAAAAATTTATCTGTTATATTGGTTGGTGACATTTTGCCAGTTTTGCCATATAAAACCCCCTGCTCTGCATAGCTGACAGGGAGGTACATTTCTAAAAATCATCTGTTACATTGGTGGGTGACATTACCCAGTTTGGCCATATACAAACCCCTGCTCTGCAAAGGTGACAGGGAGGTACATTTCAAAAATTCATCTGTTACATTGGTGGGTGACATTTTGCCAGTTTTGCCATATAAAACCACATGCTCTGCATAGGTGACAGGGAGTTAAATTTCAAAAAATCATCTGTTACATTGGTGGGTGACATTTTGCCAGTTTTACCGTATACAAACTCTGCTCTGCATAGGTGACAGGGAGGTAAATTTGTAAAAATCGTCTGGTAGGTTACTGGGTGAGATTTTACCAGTTTTGCCGTGTACAGACCACTGCTCTGCACAGGTGACAGGGAGGTAAATTTAAAATAATCATCTGTTACATTGGTGGGTGACATTTTGCCAATTTTGCCGTATACAAACCCCTGCTCTGCATAGATGACAGGGAGGTAAATTTCTAAAAATCATCTGTTACATTGGTGGGTGACATTTTGACAGTTTTGCTGTATACAAACCTCTGATCTGCATAGGTGACAGGGAGGTAAATTTCAAAAAATCATCTGTTACATTGGTGGGCGACATTAATCCAGTTTGGCCATATACAAACCCCTGCTCTGCATAGGTGACAGTGAGGTAAATTTCTAAAATTTATCTGTTACATTGGTGGGTGACATTATGCCAGTTTGGCCATATACAAACCCCTGCTCTGCATAGGTGACAGGGAGGTACATTTCAAAATTTATCTGTTACATTGGTGGGTGACATTTTGCCAGTTTTGCCATAGAAACCCCCCTGCTCTGCATAGGTGACATTGAGTTAAATTTCTAAAAATCATCTGTTACATTGGTGGGTGACTTTTGCCAGTTTTACCGTATACAAACCCTGCTCTGCATAGGTGACAGGGAGGTAAATTTGTAGAAATAGTCAGTTACATTATTGGGTGACATTTCACCAGTTTTGCCGTATACAAACCCCTGCTCTGCATAGGTGACAGGGAGGTAAATTTAAAATAATCATCTGTTACATTGGTGGATGACATTTTGCCAATTTTGCCATATACAAACTCCTACTCTGCATAGGTGAGAGGGAGGTAAGTTTTTAAAAATCATCTGTTACATTGGTGGGTGACATTTTGACAGTTTTGCCATATACAAACCCCTGCTCTGCATAGGTGACAGGGAGGTAAATTTCTAAAAATCATCTGTTACATTGGTGGGTGACATTTTGCCAGTTTTGCCATATACAAACCCCATGCTCTGCATAGGTGACAGGGAGGTAAATTTCTAAAAATCATCTGTTACATTGGTGGGTGACATTTTGCCAGTTTTACCGTATACAAACCCTGCTCTGCATAGGTGACGGGGAGGTAAATTTGTAGAAATAGTCAGTTACATTATTGGGTGACATTTCACCAGTTTTGCCGTATACAAACCCCTGCTCTGCATAGGTGACAGGGAGGTTAATTTGTAAAAATCGTCTGGTAGGTTACTGGGTGAGATTTACCAATTTTGCCGTGTACAGACCCCTGCTCTGCACAGGTAACAGGGAGGTAAATTTCTAAAAATCATCTGTTACATTGGTGGGTGACATTTTGCCAATTTTGCCGTATACAAACCCCTGATCTGCATAGATGACAGGGAGGTAAATTTCTAAAAATCATCTGTTACATTGGTGGGTGACATTAATCCAGTTTGGCCATATACAAACCCCTGCTCTGCATAGGTGACAGTGAGGTAAATTTCTAAAATTTATCTGTTACATTGGTGGGTGACATTTTGCCAGTTTTGCCATAGAAACCCCCTGCTCTGCATAGGTGACAGGGAGGTACATTTCTAAAAATCATCTGTTCCATTGGTGGGTGACATTAACCCAGTTTGGCCATATACAAACACCTGCTCTGCATAGGTGACAGGGAGGTACATATCTAAAATTTATCTGTTACATTGGTGGGTGACATTTTGCCAGTTTTGCCATATAAATCCCCTGCTCTGCATAGGTGACAGGGAGGTAAATTTCTAAAAATCATATGTTACATTGGTGGGTGACTATTGCCAGTTTTGCCGTATGCAAACCTCTGCTCTGCATAGGTGACAGGGACACAAATTTGTAATAAAATCGTCTGTTACTTTACTGGGTGACATTTTACCAGTTTTGCCATATACAGACCCCTTCTCTGCATAGGTGACAGGGAGGTAAATTTCAAAAAATCATCTGTTACATTGGTGGGTGACATTTTGCCAGTTTTGCCATATACAAACCCCTGCTCTGCATAGGTGACAGGGAGGTAAATTTCTAAAATATCATCTGTTACATTGGTGGGTGACATTTTGCCAGTTTTGCCAAATAAATCCTCTGCTGTGCATAGGTGACAGGGAGGTAAATTTCTAAAAATCAACCTGTTACATTGGTGGGTGACATTTTGCCAGTTTTACCGTATACAAACCCTGCTCTGCATAGGTGACAGGGAGGTAAATTTCTAAAAATCATCTGTTACATTGGTGGGTGACATTATTCCAGTTTTGCCATATACAAACTCCTACTCTGCATAGGTGAGAGGGAGGTAAGTTTTTAAAAATCATCTTTTACATTGGTGGGTGACATTATGCCAGTTTTGCCATATGCAAACTCCTGCTCTACATAGGGAACAGGGACACAAATTTGTAAAAAATCATCTGTTACATTACTGGGTGACATTTTACCAGTTTTGCCGTATACAGACCCCTGCTCTGCATCGGTGACAGGCAGGTAAATTTCAAAAATCATCTGTTACATTGGTGGGTGACATTAACCCGGTTTTGCCATATACAAACCCCTGCTCTGCATAGGTGACAGGGAGGTAATTGCAAAATATCATCTGTTACATTGGTGGGTGACATTAACCCAGTTTTGCCGTATACAGACCCCTGCTCTGCATAGGTGACAGGGAGGTAAATTTCAAAATATCATCTGTTACATTGATGGGTGACATTAACCCAGTTTTGCCGTATACAAACCCCTGCTCTGCATAGATGACAGTGAGGTAAATTGGTAAAAATCGTCTGGTAGATTAGTGGGTGAGATTTTACCAGTTTTGCCATATAAAAACCCCCTGCTCTGCATAGGTGACAGGGAGGTAAATTTCAAAAAATCATCTGTTACATTGGTGGGTGACATTTTGCCAGTTTTGCCATATAAAACCCCCTGCTCTGCATAGGTGACAGGGAGGTAAATTTCTAAAATCATATGTTACATTGGTGGGTGACAGATTGCCAGTTTTGCCGTATGCAAACCTCTGCTCTGCATAGGTGACAGGGAAGCAAATATGTATAAAATCGTCTGTTACTTTACTGGGTGACATTTTACCAGTTTTGCCGTATACAGACCCCTGCTCTGCATAGGTGACAGGGAGGTTAATTTAAAAAAAAATCATCTGTTACATTGGTGGGTGATATTTTGCCAGTTTTGCCATATACAAACCCCTGCTCTGCATAGCTGACAGGGACGTAAATTTGTAATAATCGTCCGTTACATTATTGGGTGACATTATACCAGTTTTGCCGTATACAGACCCATGCTCTGCATAGGTGACAGGGACTTAAATGTCTACAAATCATCTGTTACATTGGTGGGTGACATTTTGCCCGTTTTGCCATATATAAACCCCTTCTCTGCATAGGTGACAGGGAGGTAAATTTCTAAAAATCATCAGTTACATTGGTGAGTGACTTTAGCCAGTTTTGCCGTATACAAACCCTGCTCTGCATAGGAGACAGGGAGGTAAATTTCTAAAATCATCTGTTACATTGGTGTTTGACATTTTGCCAGTTTTGCCATTTAAAAACCCCTGCTCTACATAGGTGACAGGGAGGTAAATTTTTAAAAATCGTCTGTTACATTATTGGATGACATTTTGCCAGTTTTGCCATCTACAAACCCCTGCTCTGCATAAGTGACAGGGAGGTAAATTTTGAAAAATCATCTGTTATATTATTGGGTGACATTTTGCCAGTTTTTCAGTATACAAACCCCTGCTGTGCATAGGTGACAGGGAGGTAAATTTCAAAAATCATCTGTTACCTTATTGGGTGACATTAACCCAGTTTTGCCATATACAAACCCCTGCTCTGCATAGGTGAGAGGGAGGTAAATTTCTAAAAATCCTCTGTTGCATTGGTGGGTGACATTATGCCAGTTTTGCCATAGACAAACCCCTACTCTGCATAGTTGACAGGGAGGTAAGTTTCTAAAAATCATCTGTTATATTGATGAGTGACAGTTTGCCAGTTTTGCCGTATTTAAACCCCTGCTCTGCATAGGTGACAGGGACTCAAATTTGTAAAAAATTATCTGTTACATTAGTGGGTGACATCTTGCCTGTTTTGCCGTATACCGACCCCTGCTCTGCATAGGTGACAGGGAGGTAAATTTCTAAAAATCATCTGTTACATTGGTGGGTGACATTTTGCCAATTTTGCCATATACAAACCTCTGCTCTGCATAGGAGACAGGGAGGTAAATTTCTAAAAATCATTCTTTACATTACATTCTTGGGTGACATTAACTCACTTTTGACATATACAAACCCCTGCTGTGCATAGGTGACAGGGAACTAAATTTAGTAAAAACTTCAGTTACTTCGGTGGGTGACCGCAAAAAATGAGGAAAGCGTCAAATAACGGACGTGGCCCTGTTCGTGGTGCTGCTGGTGTTGGTGGAGCTCCTGTTCCAGGGAGAGGACGTGGTCAATCTGTGACAGCTACACTCCCAAATGAAAAACCTTTCTCAGGTGCGTGTACACAACAGAGCCTTCAGCGTTATTTAGTAGGCCCGAATGCCGCTCTAAGAATGTTGAGGCCAGAAAAGTACAGGCGATAGTGGATTGGGTGGCTGACAGTGCCTCCTGTACCTACACATTGTCTTCCACCCGGTCCGCTGCTAAAAGGTCAGAGTTGGCACCTGCAGGCCATGGCATCTATCTAGCACCTCACCCCCTTTCAAATCAATGAAGCAGTCTGAGCCCCAAGTCATGCAGCAGTCTCTTATGCTTTTTGATGACTCTGCTGGCAGGGTTTTCCAGGGCCACCCACCTAGCCTTGCCCCAGAAGTGGAAGAGATTGAGTGCACCGATGCCCAACCACTTATGTTTGAGGATGAAGACATGGGAAGACCACCGCAGCCCGTCTCCCGATGATGACGAAACACAGGTGCCAGCTGATGCGCCTTTCTGCAGTGTGCAAACCGACAAAGAGGGCAGGCGTGAAGACTGAGTGGAAGATGATGTGGAGGACTATGAGGTCCTAGACCCCACATGGAATCAAGGTCATGCGAGTGACGTGTGCAGTTTGGAGGGAGAGGTGGTGGTTGCACAGAGCCACCAGCACAGCAAAAGAGGGAGCATGGTGCAAAAGCAGAGGGGCCGTCCCCTAGACAGTATGCCTTCTACTGTCCACCGGACCCAGGGACAGAGCACAAGAAAGCAAGCTCAAAGGAGTTCCCTGGCATGGCAGTTCTTCAGACTATGTGCAGACGACAATCAGAGCCTGAAGTGAGGCATAAACGTTCTAAACCTGAGCACAACCTGCATGACCAGGCATCTAAGTGAAAAGCTCGAGCTGCAGTGGAGTAAACACATCCAAAACCAAGAAAGGTCTCAGGCTCCTCCTGCTCCCTCTTCTGCTGCAGTCTCTGCCTTTTGCTCCACCTCTGGAGTGACAGTGGCACCGACCACCCTGCAAACAAAGGTTGTGTCAGCAATGCCACCACGTCCGTCACCTTCAACAAGCAGCACCACAATATCCCATGGCAGTGTTCAGCTGTTCATCTTCCAAACAATGGAGTAAAAGAAGAAGTACACCCCTACCCACCCACGATCCCTGGCCCTTAATGCCAGCATTTCAAAATTCCTGGCCTTTGAAATGCTGTAATTTTAAACTGGGAATTTTAAAAACCTTATGGCGTTGTCTGTCCCACAGTACGTCGTTCCCAGCCGCCACTACTTTTCCAGACGAGACACCCCTTACCGGCACAAACAAGTGGGGGACAAAATCCGGTGTGCACTGCGCAACGCCATCTGTGGCAAGGTCCACACAACTACCGATACGTGGACCAGTAAGCACGGGCACGGACGTTATATCTCCCTAACAGCACACTGGGTAAATGCAGTGGCGGCTGAGCCTGAGGCGAATAGCTGTTTGGCGCATATCTTTCCGTCACCGAGGATTGCAGGGCATTTCTCTATGACTCCTGTTGCATCCTCCTAGTACTACTCTTCCTCCTCTAACACCTCCTCATCCGCTCAGCATACCAACTTTACCACCAACTTCAGCACAGCCAGGGGAAAATGACAGCAGGCAGTTTTGAAACTCATCTGTTTGGGGGCTCAACCCGGAAAACCCGAACTTCCAGGTGTCCTCTCAACTCTATTCCTTACCCTTTTATTTCTATAGGATATGTATCTCTCACAATTAAAGTTTAGATTGTCTATATCCGGGAAGTTGAAGTCCCCCATATTAATGAGTGTTTAAACTAGGGACTGGGGGAAGGGTGATTACATTAGAGGAAGTCCCCCTCTTATAATGTAATCACCCTCCCCCCAGTCCCTAGCTTAAACACTCCTCCAACCTTCTAGCTATCTTCTCCTCCAAAACAGCTGCACCTTCCCCTTGGAGGTGCAGCCCATTCTCACACTAGCACTTGTAGCCAACTGAGAAGTCAGTCCAGTTCTCCAAGAACCCAAACCCCTCTTCCCTACTTCAGTTCTTGGGCCATTTGTTAATCATCCTAATCTCCCTCTGCCTTTCTGGTATAGCTAGTGGTACCGGTAGTATTTCAGAAAATGCGGCCTTTGAAGTCCTTGTCTTTAGTCTGCAACCTAAATCCCTCAAATCATTTCTAAATACCCTCCATCTACCTCATATTTTGTCATTGGTTCCAATGTGGACCATGACCACTGGGTCTTTGACTGCCCCTCCAAGTAATCTATCAAGACAACACACCATTCGACGATCAAAGACGATTCCCACTACTATCGCCTGCCTGGCCTGCCCTGCTCTGCTTGGCCCCTGCTTACTAGAGCTGACATTCATTGGCTGGTAGAGGGAGCAGTACTGTCCATGAACTGACATCTCCTTCATGTGCAAATTTTAATAACTTGTTGGGGTGTGTCAGATCAGGGCTAGTATCCCTGGCACTCTTCCCTGTACCCCGCTTTCTAACTTTTACCCAGCTGGCTACCTCACTTTCCTGATCCTCCATGCTACCACAGTCCTCTGCAAGTACCCCATAGAGTGCCTGCTCAGTGAGCAGCAAACTGTTTTCCAAATTGTTAACACATCTCAATATCAAAGGTCACTGTAATAACTATAATAAAAATCATAATTCCATCAGTAGTGCAATTTAGTTATCACATGCATGTGTCCTGGGTACTGACCACATGTAAATCACTGAATGTCAGAAATTACTTGATTTGTAGTATGTCACATGACCGATGACCTGTTTCAATTATGCCATGGATACATTATACAGGACTAATACCTGGACGATTCTACTGTATGTTCAGATCAACTGTCTCATATAAGAAATGTATATTTTAATTACATGTATATTAGAAAATGGTATGCTCTGCAATTATATAAACAAATAAGTTAAAAATGAAAATAAAAACTGGAATACCCCTTTAAGTACTGTGACTATTTCATGTATTTTCCCTGCAGAGAGATGCTCCTGTGCATCCTGCCTGACAGAAGCATCAGAGTACAAAAAGACTGCTACCTTTTATCGCGGAAAGAAGATTTTTCTCTATTAATCTTATTTTAAATTAGTTAAGTTACAAACTGAACACTATAATAAATGTTATTGTACTAAATATGATTTTTGCAACAATACAGTTTATTTATGTCAAACATCACTGGTAGATGTTTGCAGATTGAATTTTTATCCTCGCAATAAACCATTAAAAAAAGTGAACAAATATGACCAATATAAATAAACAGCAAGTTAGCTGCTTACCAAAGAGAAACTTGGATTATTATGCTTCTAACCTACCTTGTACTTTGATAGAATTAATATACACCATATAGTAATTTTTTTGAAGGGAGTTTGTCATGTCCACTTAGCATACATAACTGTTGTGCATTACAGCACTGTGGACATCTGCCTAACAGTATGTACGTAATATGCACATACCATGCCATTGACATCTTCAGCAAGGTTTGCATGTGGTGGCTCTTTGACATAACAGGCAGGGGAGACAAACTTGGGAGTGCAAGCAGGAGGAACTGCAACCAAGAGACCATATTTGCATATCCATCAAAGTTGTAAATAACGCTGAAGGCTCTGTCGTCTACGTGCACCTGAGGAAGGTGTTTCATTGGGAGTGTAGCTGGCACAGATCCACCATGTCCTCTCCTTGCAACAGGAGCTCCACCAACACTAGCAGCACCACGACCAGGGCCATGCCCCTTATTTGACGTTCTTCTCATTATTTGCGTTCACCCATCAAACTAAAAGATGGTTTATCTCAGGTGACAATTTAACTGCCAATAGTCAACAATTAAGTTCACTAACAGTAAGGCAGTGCCGGTGTCATAAATAGAATACATTTCTTTATGGTACACAACAGTGTAATGAAGCAATTCAATACAATTACTTCACTATCACAAAAAATGTGAATTTTCCAACCAACAATGTACCAGCCGAAGTTAACAGTTTAATTTGACTGTCAGAATTGCAGCGTAGTATACAAATGTGCTATCTAGCACAAAAAGTGTTTTCTGCAAACAACTATGTAAATGCAGTATGTTACGGTTTTATTGGAATATCAGAAATGCAGCGTAGGCCACTATTGTGCTATCTAGCACAAAAACTGTGTTTTTTTTATAGCAGCAATGTAAATGCAGTATTTAACGGTTTTATTGGAATGTCAGAAATGCAGCGTAGCACGCAAATTTGCTATCTAACAAAAAATGACATGTAGAAAAAAGCACGGCAGCACTAGTGAAGGAAAAAAACTGTGGTTTATTCAGCCGAGTGTCATCAGCAACGTTTCGACTGCTTGTTGCAGTCTTTAAGACAAATGTAAATGTATTTCTACAAATTTACGTCCATGTCACCTATCTAGCACAAAAAGTGTGCTTTTTTTAATGTAAATGTATATGCAGTATGTTACGGTTGTATTGGACTGTCAGAAATGCAGCCTAGCACACAGATTTGCTATCTAGCAAAAAAAAAATAGCTTTTTTATTGCAGCAATGTAACTGCAGTATGTAACAGTTTAATTGGACTGTCAGAAATGCAGCATAGCCCCTAAATTTACTATCTAGAAAAAAAAGTGTGCTTTTTTATAGCAGCAAGCTAACTGCAGTATTTAACGGTTTTATTGGACTGTCAGATATGCAGTGCCTGTTGCAGACACATAAAAGATCGCTTTAGGTCACAAAAATATGTGACAGACTAATGTAATTGAATCATTTTCACTGCCAGGTATGCACTGCAGGCCGCAGGGTACTTGACCGGCCAAAAAAGGGAATTTGTCCTCCACTGAGCTACGAGAACAGAATTAAAGTAATGTCCCTGGCACACATGCAGTTCACATGCAGTTTCAAGTGCACTGCACTTGCAAAAATGGCCGCTGACGCCCACTGAACTAGCACATGGATTAAAATGTATTTTTTTGTGTCACTGGGCTCAGGGCTGGGTACAAAAATGTAGCATAGCACCCTCAATAATCGCTGTAGTTTGAAGATTGAACAACACCAAGTACACCAGAATTCTTCCCTAATCTCTCCCTCACAGCAGCAACAGCATCCTATCCCTACACTGAGAAGAGCAGAGTGACGTGCGGCGCTACGTAACTCCAGCCTAGAGGCTGGGTCACATGCTGCTCTTGGCCAATCACAGCCATGCTATTAGTAGACATGGCCGTGATGGCTTCTAAGGGCAGACTAGTGAAATGCCTGTTGATTGGCTGCCCTGCAGCCTTTCAAAAAGCCCCAAGAAATCGCCGAACACCGAACCCGAACTTTTATGGAAATGTTCAGGTTCGGGTACCAAAAACCGCAAAGTTCGGTACGAACCCGAACTTTACAGTTCGGTTTCGCTCAACCCTAGTAAGGAACAAGAAAAAAACTATGTGGATAAATAGAAATGTAAAGGAAGAAATAGATGACAAAAAGAAAGCATTTAAATCACTAAAACAGGAAGGTCCAGAGGAAGCCTTGAAAAAATATAAGGAAAAGTGTTCGCCCTTTCAGTGATGAGGGAAAAGTTGTACAGAGCGATGAGGAGAAGGGGAATCTATTAAATCTTTTTTCCTCCACTGTATTCACTAAGAAAAATAAACTGTCAGCTGAAATCCAAAATGTCAAAGTAAACTCCCCATTAAAAGTGCCCAGTACCCAGGAAGAAGTACTGCAACTTAAAAAGATTAAAATAGACAAATCCCCGGAACCAGATGGCATATCCCCCGTATCCTAAGAGAATTAAGTGATGTAATAGACAGACTTATTACTGATAATTAAGGACTCTATACTGACAGGGAGCGTTCCATAGGGTTGGCGCATAGCAAATGTGGTGCCAATATTAAAAAAGGGTCTAAAACAGAGCCTGGAGACTATAGACTGGTAAGTTTAACATCTGTCGTGGTGTAAACTATTTGAAGGTTTTCTAAGGGATGCTATCTCAGAGTACCTGAATGAAAATAAGTGTATAACACTGTGCCTTCATGAGGAATCGGTCATGTCAAACTAATTTAATCAGTTTCTATGAGAAGGTAAGTTCTAAACTTGACCAAGGTGAGTCAATGGATGTCGTATATCTTGATTTCTCCTAAGCATTTGACACTGTACCAAAGAAAATGTTTGTATGTGGGTAAGTAACTGGCTCAGTGATAGAAAACAGAGGGTGGTTATTAATGGTACACACTCAGATTGGGTTCCTGTCAATAGTCAGGTACCACTGGGGTCAGTATTGGGCCCTATTCTCTTCAATATATTTTTTAATAATCTTGTAGAAGGCTTGAACAGTAAAATATACATTTTTGCTGATGACACTAAACTGTGTAAATCAATTAACACGGAATACGACAGTATACTGATTCAGATGGATCTGGATAGATTGAAGGGACTGCCTGCCCATTTTTCTGTTAGGACATACTTTGGCTCACCTTTGTTAATTTTGTTTCAATCTGTGTGTTGAATACTTACTGTATTTGTATAAAAAATGTTCCTCTGTAATAAATGTAGTTTAGGAATAAAAAATGCATTTGTAAATTAAACCAGTTGTTGTTAAGAAGACACATTAGGGCTAGTGTACCAGGGAATATTATGGCAGCTCACTGTACAACTGTCAGGTACGGAGTAATTATATGACAGCTATAGGTTTCTTTGGGGCACAACTGTACCTCTAATTTTATAGAATCATACAGAGTTTATGCTGTTGGTGGCAAGCATTAGATAGAATATTATGCATCAGTACTTCTAGTAAAGAATAATTCTATAACAAGGCACAGTTAGGGAACACTAATTGATGGCTATGGCTCCTAATAATTGCCCTCATATGCATGAGCCTACTCAAAAAAATCTATTTACCTAACTTTTGTTCTAAAGATAAAAATACACTGGTTTAATAATCTACTATTTAAGATGTTTAGTTTTGTTTTCCTTCAAATTTTTGGTCTTTACCATTGTTATATGTGTAGGATGTGTGCATGCAATGATGTGACTTGATGCTTCTATCTCAGAATTCCCTGTAGACAGGTTTACTTGTATTTTTATTTACTTGACCTTTTCTGAAATTAAAACAGTTACATTGCAGTTAATTTTCTGATCGTTGAACAAAGGAAGCTTTTTCCCTGTCGGAATTTAACAATGGCATTCAACATAAATTGCACAACAATTTTTTGTTAATCTTTTTTTAATCTTATTTATTTTTGCAAATGTAAGTTTAAACGGTAACCGATCATCCCAATTCTCATATCCAACTAATAATATGGTGCTGTAGGTGACACCATAGTAAAATCATGAGTAGAGATGAGCGAAGTTTTGGAAAATTCAATTCTGCTGCTTCGAATTTTACAAAAAATTTTTTGTAAGTACTGGGTGCAATGACAGGGAGCTTCAATAGCACCGCCTCATCATTGTACCCCTCAGATTCTGCGTTCATACATGATTGCGCCATCTGAGAGTAATACAGTGTAAATGTAACAAACAAAAATGAAATCTTACTTACCACCTCCATTTGCTCGCCATGGGCCGGCCGCCTCCATCTTGCTTGAAGATATTGCACAAAATCTCGAACGGCCCGAGATGACATTGTCACGCCGGCAGGCGTGGTGATGTCATACATCACCACGGATGGGATTTTAGCCAGGATCTTCAATCAAGATGGCAGTGACTGGCCCATGGCGAGCAAATGGAGGTGGTAAGTATGATTTTATTTTTTTACACTATTTCAGGTTAAATTGATTAGCTACCACGAAACATGAGGAAATTCAGCTTCACAAATCTCTAATCATCAGCTTTTAAAGCTGTCAAACTCAGCATTTTGATGGAAATCCACTTTGAAAATGTACCTTACCAAGGTAAATGCAAATCATGGAGTCCTGTAGTTATTGGGTGTCTTACATTGCCTCAGTCATGGAGTCAAAGCAAAATCATTAATGTGACTTTTAAAGCTTTTATCCTCAACATTTTGAAGTAAATCTACTTTGAAAATATACATTTCTATGTGTAACTGCCTAAGTTACAGAGTCACCACCTCAGGCCCACCCATCTAACTGACATCCCACTGGTTCTGATATCTTGTTCATGCGGCGTGACTACTGTTTCCCATCTCTTCTCACAGTAACTGTAAACTGCCGTACATACACCAGAGGAGAAGATAAAGAGTAATTACGGTGCATGCACAAGATTTTAAAAACTGTGGGATATCAGGAGATGTCAATCACAGTGAGGGACAGGCTTGCAGTGGTGACTACGTAACTTATGTAGTTACATATGGAAAGGTACCTATTCAAAGTGAATTTACTTCAAAATGCTGTGGCTGAGAACTTTAAAAGATACATCAATGATTTTGCTTTGATGTCACTTACAGCAGCATATCATTAGTTGCACATTGAATATGAGATGACGGGTTCCCTACAATATGATAATTCAAACAAAAACATTTTATTTAGACTTTTGACTCTGTGGAAGGCCAAACAATATTTTATGTAACATGTGACTCAATTAAGACCTTTATTTGTATTAGGCCATGTTATAGATCTACAGGATACTGCATGTTGTACTATGGCAGCTATAGACTGCTATGTGCTACAGTTGTACCTCTACGCCATTGCTGTACCTCCAAGTTTGATTTTATACAGAGAGGCATACACAGGTTTTTGTTTCATACTATAAATGTGTAGAAAATTTGTAAGAACTAAATAGCATGCAGGATTATTACTTCATATGGAAAAAATTGTGCTATACGAAGGCACAAAATGGCAGCACTTGTAGTTTCTCTGGCCCAGTAAAGTGAGATTTATGGGACTATGTGTTCATACTATTTTATAGTTCAAATCAAAGAGTGGGTGCACAATAAAAGATTGAAATAGAGAAGCAATATGCAAAATAATAATATTAATGTATTTAGACCTAAATGTTTATTGCTATTTTATGTGGTAAAGCTTTGTCAACACAAATGGATTATGATTAGAGATAAGTAAAGTTTTCAAAAATTCGATTTGGGCGCTTTGCCAAATTTCCCCCCCAAAATTTGATTTGATCCAAATTAATTAATGACAAAGCATGTTAAAAATCAGCTATTTCCTGGCTGCAGGGGGCCTGTATATCAGTGTACATCACTGTGCGTTGCAGAAACATGCATAGCTAGTTCGTTGTGGTAGTGAAACATTTACAATACGTCAGTATGACAGGCAGGTGACAGGCGTCACTCTTTGAATCAGTTCACACTTTGCTTATTTGGTCAGTGACGAGGCAAAAACTGACCAAAAAACTGAAGTATGAAATAAGCCAATTAAACAGGTCAATGTTAGAGCCAAGTAAAAAGGACTTAAAGGGTTATTGTCACCAGATTTAACCCTATTAAGCTAGCTGAAATTAGCGATGTGCTAATGTCAGCTAAACCTAACTAGACTATTCCTACTTTTCTCAGTGCCCCCGTTACGCTAAAAATCTAACTTTTATAATATGCTAATTATAACTTTTATAATATGCTAATATGCTAATCGCTAATGTCAGTTAACTTAATAGGGTTAAATCTGGTTACAGAAACCCTTGAACCGTGCAATAGCGCAAGATTCTACTAAAGAGTGAAAGAGCTCTCTCCTTTTACGCCGTCAGCTGATTCCACATAGATTGCTACAGAGCCTGTTCACCCCAAAATCAGTAGTATCAGGCCGCTATTTTAACCCAAATACAGAATCATGGATGAATGTATTTACTTATGTATAAAAGAAGGTGAACACCCCCAACATCGGTAGTATCAGACCGCTATTTCACCCCAATTACAGAATCAAGGATGAACTGAATTACTTATATACAAAAGAATGTTAACAACCTAAAATCAGTAGTATTAGAACACTTTTTAACCCAGTTAGTGTAGCAAGGTGTAATAGAGTGGCTTCTCTATTAGCCAAGCTTTACACTATTCAATTGGCCCCTGCATTCTCCCTATAGCTATAGCGTGGATAAGTCTCCCTATTATCTCCCTACACTATCTCAGTGTTGTCCTTGAACTGTTGAATTAATATTTTTCAGATAAAGATTTTCCCTGGCACTTCTGTCACATCTGTCCCTCTGCTTAGTTCACAAGAAAATGGCGGAGACCGGGCAGGATGAGGCTTTTTATAGGGCTGTGACATCACAGGGTCTGGTTATCTGCAGATTGGCTGGCTGCACAGCATCATGGGTGCTCCCTCATTCCCGGGTTTCTTGCTTTCACTTTGTAACATATGCAGAAGCTATTTTAGATAAAATAAAATTCGCCAGGAAATTCGGATTTGTGTAGAATCAAATTTTTCCTGAAATTCAGATCGAATTCCACTGTGTCAACTTTTATTCGCTCAACACTTTTTATGATGTAGCATAAAAAAACTGTATAAGAGAAGATAGTTGGATCCAGCTTCCGTTAAAACTTCACTTTTATTCATATGCGGTAAAATCCTGTTCAGACATGGCACAGAGTACACTGGTTCAGTCTACGCGTTTCGGACCTTACTTCTTTTTTATAGGTCCTTACTCATGACATACAAACTTGCAAATGGTAACCTCTTTTTAAAGGCAATGTGATCACAATCCACCTGTGTCAGTGACACCTGACTCAGGGGTGTTCACATAATTACCAAAGGGAGGTAACATACAATTGTGTTTAACATAAAACCTATTCACATAGAAGACATTACTAAAAAAGGAGAAAAGCCTTTCTTCTTTAAAGAAAAAGAAACAGAAAAACATAATCATTCATTTATATTGCAATGTTAGATCATGCTTCTTATTCAGACCTTGGGGGACACAGGTACCTAGTTGAAACATCCAATATGCTTCACGGTTCAACAATTTTTGTCTGTGATCTCCTCCCCTTACTGGGTATGTAACCCTTTCGATGCCCTGCACTTCAAAACTACTCGTATTCCCATCATGCTGTATAGCAAAATGGAGACTTGCTGCTGAGATATTTCTAGTTCTGAAGTGCGGGACATCCGATAAGTGTTTGCGTACTCTTTCTTTAATTTGTTTCGTGGTACATCCCACATACTGCAAATTACATTGCTTGCATGTAATAACATACACTGCAAACATAGTATTGCAGTTTAGGTATTGTTTTATAGCATGACTTCGCTTATTCGTAGACACAACAGACACAACATTGTCACATACTTTCATGTAGTTGCAGCAGATACATCTGCTGCTCCCACATTTGAAACTGCCCATATGGGTAAGCCATACTGGGCGACTGGTAGGTTTTTCTGAATATAGGCTAGGACTAACACTTTGTCCTATAGTAGGAGCTCTTCGTGCAACACACTTAAGTCCTGCCTGAGCTACCCTTCTCCATTCTTCATCCACATTCAAAATTGGTAAGTTTTTTTGTACTATTTTGCATATGTCATTGAATTCCTTAATGTAAGTTGTTACAAAAATCGTGGATCTTTTTTGATCATATTTTTTAGAGCTTCTTTCTCTTTTTGATTTTATTTGTTTTTCCTTTTCTCTGTCTTGTGCTTCATCTTTAATTCCATGAGGGAAAACCAGATTCTCCCTATTGCGTAACAGAGCTCCTGCATATGAATAAAAGTGAAGTTTTAACGGAAGCTGGATCCAACTATCTTCTCTTATATAGTACTTCCTTTGGTCCCGTCCAGGACCGGATCCGGGCTGCCGGCTTCATTGCCACACAGGTGAGCGCTGCAAGATACTGAATTCATAAAATAACTGTAGACCATTTTATTAAAGCATGATTGGAGAAAATATATGCCTATTTAAAGCAATTTCTAAAATAAAATAAGCATTAGTACCCACAAGATAATTGATTGCATCAGTGCAGGCATCAAGGTACTCCTAGGTTTCTCTGGCAAAATGGCACAATGTGAGACAGCCCGGTCATTAGGCCAAAATCTATGCCTCTAAGATGACCTGCCAGTTCTACTAAGATGTTTGCTTTTGTAAATATTTGTATCATCAAATACTACTTGTGAAGTGTCTTATCATGGTGTGCTGTTTCCCTGTTATTCCTTCTGGAAATGTGTATATAAATTGACAAGTGGACATCACATTATCAATCCCTTGCCAGTGGGCTAAGGCTTAAAGGGAACCTGGTATACTGAACATGGTGTCTGAGGTGCAGGCAGCATGTTATAGGGCAGGAGGAGCCTAGTGACAGGGGTGCAGCTAGCCTTTCTGCTGCCTGAGGCAAAAAATGAATTGGCGCTCCGACCAATGCTGATTTCTCAGCCTAACCCCTTTGCCACAATGAAAGTGCTCATTGCCCATGGCCATTCCGCTGCCCCCCTCTTTCCTCTACCTGGTGCTGGCTGAGGCGATCGCCTCACCTGGCTTCGTTGGTGGTGCACCCCTGCCTAGTAATATATAGCTTTGTGTGAAAAGATTCAGTAAAATATTTTAATCAATCCACTTATATCCATGCTCATTCTGGGCTTTGAAGACAAGGAGACGGTCCTATCAGTGACTGATAGCTTTCCCTCTATGGCTGTGCTTACACAGAGTGGTCAATCAATGATAGGACTGCTTCCTTTACTTAAAACCACACGATGAGCAACAAGTCTAGGCCCTATAATCCCCCCCCCCCCCTGGAAGCCCAGGCCCCTCACACAGATAGTACTAACCTTGCTCCCCGGCACCCGTGTTGCTTCTAATGCTCGCACAGCCGGCGCTGCTTCTCCCCACCACGTGGATGAAAACTTAGCCAGTAGCAGGCCGCAACGGGAACAAGCCTTCCTAGCATCGTGGGTGATATATACAGTAGCATTCCAGAGCATAACGGCTTGTCTCTGATACAATGAAAGGCCTTTGTAGGTCCAATCTGCCATTATTCGGCATCAGTACTCTGCGATTGCGTTGTAAGTTCTTTCCTGCTGTCAATCATGAAGGTATTGATCATGGCAACTAAAGGGGTTAATCTGTGAGGATGGAAGCTAGCTGTTTTGTGAAGTAACTTAACTCGACATATTTTGCCATTTACTTGCTCAGGTCTAAAACATTTATTACGCTAATCAAACGTCAAAAAATTACAATCCAGGGTAATTATTGAGAATTGAATTTCATTCTAAGCCATTCTGATGCCTAGCAACTATGTAATAACTGTGTATTTAGCCAACAGCTTTCAGGTTCTTAGACGAGCTTGTTATCATTAGAAGAAACAAACAGCCATACCCCCAGCAAACCTAGAATCTCAGTGGGGAAAAACTGAGCTTCTCTGGGGACCACCAGCTTTCTGTTGGATAACAATCAATTTACAAATGAGTTTTTAATTACTCCTTGCAGTAATTAGCATTTCACAGTTTTACTCTGGCATCTTCCCAAAGCACCACAGGGAAAGGGACATATTTTATGTAAGGTAGAAGTGCACAGTGATGCAGTGTGAAGACATTACTTTGCTAAGCTAGAATGCAAATGAAAACTGACAAATTAGTGTAACAAACGTTTACACAATCTAATCAGAGAACACTGGCCTTCTTTGATTGTAAAAAGAGAAATATCAACTTCATGTTTTTTCCCAATGGCAGAGCTGTTAAATTTCTTTAAGGAGAAGTCTCTAGTTGCTGTCAACTAGAAAAAAGTGCTATCTAGTGTAGTAACAGTAGCAAAGCTCTAATGTGGTCTTCTAGAGAAGTACACAAAAATGTCAGGTCTTATGAGCTTTTATACCACAAAGCACAGCCACTATTATATGGAGTACGCTGTGCTTGGTGAGCAGATAGAAGGCAGGAAGATTTAAATGCCTCTACCGCCCCCAAATTCTTAAACCAACAGCTCCCTTCAGCCCTACTGTTACAGCACCACATACCTCTAACAGTGGCATCTCCTCCTCTGAAGTTCTCTTTCCTCCTTTGCATCAGACCACCTTGATTACTTCTCTCAGTCGTGTCTTGCCTCTGCAGAGTTTAACACAGAAACATCTTAGATTGACCACTTTTCTGTCATCCTCACCTTCTGATGCCCCAACATTGTCATCCTGCTGCGACCCCCAATACTATTCCCAGTGTGTTGCCCAGTGTCTACAGATACTATACTGCAGAAACAACAGTGCCATACAGATAGTCTCCCCATAGTAATGGTGCTTCCAGACTGCCCTCAATAGTACTAGTGCCCCTACAGTACCCTTAATAGCAATTACCTATTAGTAATGCCTTCTATATTGTGCTCAGTAATAATGCCCTTGCAGGTCCTTTAATATTAATAATGCCTCCATATGGCCCCTTGTAGAAATAAGGCCCTCTATAGTGCCCCAGCAGTAACAAGGCCCCTCTATAAGGCATCCCTATGTTACGGTATAACCCGGTATAGTGAGGATTAATACCATTTGGGTGATTCACCTGGCGAAAGAGAGCAGCAACCCACAAACACTCAAATCCTCCGAACTGGAACCATATAAAATCCTCCTTTCCTGGAACAGGCAGAAGAACATTCCAAAGTAGCAATTCCCCCCAAGTACGAGACAAGGCTCCGTATTGATGGTTAAACAGGAATCTGCTTTATTGACGGCCAGTAACCTGCCCAGTATTTATGCAGGTCTCCCACCTGGTGGACTCTCCCCTAGGGGAGCAGAAGGAAGACTGGGACACAGGAGATACAGTAGCCAATCACAGGGGCACAGGCATAACCCTTCCCTTTTAGTTACACAAGCCCTCCCCTCCATCCCGGAGACAATTGGGAAGTAATTCAATTATCTCCGAGGATAGAGATAAAACTCAATTTTTGTAGTGGGTGAAAAAGAGCATAAAAATACATAAAACACAAAGTACCGAATCGAATGGTGACACATAACATCTCCAGCTTAGATCTGAACACACATTATGACTCAATGGCGCTCAGATTCTATACACATAGTCCATTCGCCAGGGAGCCAGTCTTTCACATAGTCTTTCGGTATGCACGGCTCCATGTCACAGCTGTCTGAGGGTAATGTCTTTCGTGTGACAAGTACCGGACTGGCCGTCGTTCGTATGCAGGAACAAACCAAGAAGGGAGGCTGGCGGCTTTCAGCTGTGTTCGGGAGAAATAGTATCCGTTTTGAGTTCCATAGAATTGTCGTCGAACACCGCTGGGCATTTGTGTGTCCAAGATGGCCGCCGCATTGTGGTCGGCATGCAAATGATGACCACCCAGTTCACGTTCTAATTGGGGAAAGTATCTGCGGTTAACCTCAATGTTCTAATGGGGCCAAGAGGTTAACAAGCAGCACACTTCCATGCTGGGTGGCCGGCTGTTTAGAAAGTAGTCTAATTTGTGTATAATGATTGTGGGGTTCCCCTACCATTATGACTAAGTATTTTATAGAGTATTTAGCAAGGGTAACCTATATGCACTGAACTCGCCAGATGTGCATATCTTGTTTTAGGAATTAGACCTTGCAGGTCATTGCACACTGTTAGAAGTTGTTGGAATTTTTTTGTAGTAACTAATGAATAATCTATCAGACTTGGACTTTTACTATAGGGTATATTGACTTCAGAAAACTCCAGTGATGTAAATGGTGCTAAAAGGATGTTAGGATGTTGCAAGGATCCAAACCTAGCAGTCTCTTACTGCCTTATTTCTTTAAATCGATAATGACCTTAAGTACCTCTCGAAAATACTAGCGGATAGGCTGACAGTCTTTCTTCCGAATCTCATCACCGCGCACCAAGTGGGGTTTTGTCCAGGGTAACCAAAATAAGTCCTGGCTGTTCTAGATGAAGTTAAGTCGCCTGCACACCTTCACCCATCCCCAGATCTCCTAACAATTGAAGCTAAATAATGGGTTTGACAATGTGAATGAAGCTCTGGATGTCATGGGCTTTAATGGCCCCTTTAAGACTTATATAGGGGCATTATATACTTCACCTTTGGTAAGAGTATACACACCAGGCTTCCTGTCATCAACCTTTATGTTACAGATAGGTACTCTACGGGATGCCCTCTTTCACCCCTGCTGTTTAACTTAGTACTTGAACTGCTATGGAGGGCACTATTCTAGGTATCACCATTGGTAAATACAAACTCAAACATACTCTTTTTTCTGATGAGCTTATATTATTTTTGGAACATCCCCGAAGAGATCTCCGAACTTTGTTCGATCTTATTTATCATTTTTGGTCCTTGCAGGTAGAAGAGACAGAGGAGGCGGATGAGGTAGCCAAGACTGTTTTTTATTTTTATTTTTTTTATTTGTCTGTTAATTCTGTGTGTGACCTATAGCCATTTTTTGTGGTGTGACCGGTATACTTCTATATTCTGCCAATATAACAAATAATAATCTTGAACCAGGAGGTGGAGGTCCGAGTGGAGGAGGAGGTGGACATGGCGGCATACATTGTAGGTGGAAGAGGCAGAGGAGGAGGTAACCAACACTATTTTGTTTTTTTCTGATTTTTGGGAGGCTCAAAACATTGGGAAATGTCAATCAGAACAAACTATGCTGGTGTATAACAATGGCTGTGTGCGGCCGGTATACTTCTCTACTCTGCCAATATAATAAATAACAATCTTTAGCCAGGAGGTGGAGGTACGAGTGGAAGAGTAAGTGGACATGGTGGTGTAGGTGGAAGAGGAGGAGGAGATAGCCAACATTGTTTTTTTGTTGTTCTTTTATTTTATTTATTAACTTTTTTAATTTGGAGAGGCCCCAAAACATTGGGAAATGGCAAACAGAACAGACTGCGCTGGAGTATTACAATGGTTGTGCGGCCGGTATACTTCTCTACTCTGCCAAAGTCCTGTGGGATCCGTGCCTGATTCAGTTTAATAAACATGAGCTTGTCCACGTTGGCTGTGGCCAGGGGGATGCACCTATCCTTAATCAAACCCCCTGCCGTGCTAAACACATTCTTTGACAATATACTTGCTGCAGGGCAGACCAGCACCTCCAAGGAGTAAAGGGCAAGCTCAGGCCATGTGTTCAATTTGGAGACCCAGAAGTTAAATGGGGTAGACCTACGTATCAGTCAGTACGTGCAGATGTGTGCACATGCAGGGGCGGACTGAGAACCCTCAGGGCCCTCCAGGCCCCACCCATGCCCTACCTCCAGCCACACCCATGTTATACCTCCAGCCACACCTATATCCCGCCTCCACTACCTGGTCACACCGCCATCGTTATGCCTCTGATCCCATCACTACAGAAATACAGGGCACTTACATATTACGTCCAGTGACGTCTTATTTAATGTAGATGTTATCTGTCCTCATCTTTTCCTTTCAGACCTTCAGACCAGACCGCCATGTTGTCGCCATTTTCCATCTCTGCAGTTTAACAAAAAAAAAATCTTAGTTTACTACTTTTCTATCATCCTCCCATCTTCTGGACAAATCATCCTACTACCCCCAATACTGTGCCGCTGTGCTCCCCAATACTACACTGCAGAAAGAGATAATACCCCTGGTAATACTAGTACCACACAGAGCCCCCATATAAAATACCCATTCTTTGTGGCCTCAGTAGAAGCCCCCATAGTGCCCCATAATAATGTGCCAGTAACACGTGCCTCTCCATGCCACCACATGTGCCAGTAATAAGTGCCTCTCTTGTGCCTCTCCCCCATGTGCCAGTAATAAGTGCCTCTCTTGTGCTTCACTCCATGTGCCAGTAGCCCCCCCCCCTTATTATGTGCCAGTAGCCCCCCCATATGTGCCAGTAGTCCCCCTTATGTGCCAGTAGCCCCCCCATATGTGCCAGTAGTCCCCCCTTATGTGCCAGTAGCCATCCCTCCATATGTGTCAGTAGCCCCCCCTTATTATGTGCCAGTAGCCCCCCCATATGTTCCAGTAGTCCCCCCTTATGTGCCAGTAGCCCCCCCATATGTGCCAGTAGCCGTCCCTCCTTATGTGCCAGTAGCCGTCCCTCCTTATGTGCCAGTAGTCGTCCCTCCTTATGTGCCAGTAGCCTCCCCCTTATGTGCCAGTAGTCCCCTTATGTGCCAGTAGTCCCCGCTTTTGTGCCACTAGCCGTCCCCCCCTTATGTGCCAGTAGCCCCCCTTACGTGCCAGTAGTCCCTCTTATGTGCCAGTAGTCCACTTATGTTCCAGTAGCCCCCCTTATGTCCATTAGTCCCCCCTTATGTGCCAGTAGCCGCCCCCCCTTTATGTGCCAGTAGCTGCCCCACCTTATGTGCCAGTAGCCACCCCCTTTATGTGCCAGTAGCCGTCTCCCCTTATGTGCCAGTAGCCTCC
Source organism: Bufotes viridis (assembly GCA_033119425.1). NCBI lineage: Eukaryota > Metazoa > Chordata > Amphibia > Anura > Bufonidae > Bufotes > Bufotes viridis. Next base: position 455,414,859 of record CM065590.1, read on the forward strand.
CCCCTTATGCGCCAGTAGCCCCCCCTTATGTGCCATTAGTCCCCCTTATGTGCCAGTAGCCCCCTTATGTGCCATTAGTCCCCCTTATGTGCCAGTAGTCCCCTTATGTGCCAGTAGCCTGTCCCCCTTATGTGCCAGTAGCTGTCCCCTTATGTGCCAGTAGCAGCCCCCTTAAGTGCCAGTAGTCCCCCTTATGTGCCAGTAGTCCCCCTTATGTGCCATTAGTCCCAACTCATGTGCCAGTAGCCCCTCTTATGTGCCATTAGTCCCCCCTTATGTGCCAGTAGTCCCTTTATGTGCCAGTAGCCGTCCCCCCTTATGTGCCAGTAGCTGTCCCCCTAATGTGCCAGTAGCAGCCACCTTAAGTGCCAGTAGTCCCCTTATGTGCCAGTATCCCCCCTTATGTGCCAGTAGCCCCCCTTATGTGCCAGTAGTCCCCCCTTATGTGCCATTAGGCCCCCCTCATGTGTTATTAGTCCCACCTCATGTGCCAGTAGCCCCTCTTATGTGCCAGTAGCTGTCCCCTTTATGTGTCAGTAGCCCCCTTATGTGCCAGTAGCCCCCTTATGTGCCAGTAGCCCCCTTTTGTGCCAGTAGCCCCCCATTATGTGCCAGTAGCCGTCCCCCCTTATGTGCCAGTAGCTGTCCACCTTATGTGCCAGTAGCAGCCCCCTTAAGTGCCAGTAGCCCCAAGAAAAAAAAAAGAACAATTATACTTACCTCCAGCGATGCGATGCAGGCCTCTTCCGGCCTGTGTCTCAAGCTGTACCGCTGTACCGCTCCGGCGGCGCGATGACTAGTGCTGGCAGCCTATCAGAGGAACAGGGAGAGGACACGCCTCTCCCTCCTCTGCCACTGCACAATACAGATGACTATGGAGATGAGTGCAATGGAAGCGCTCATCTCCTGATGTCCCCTGCCGCTGCGTCTGCCCTGGGGGCGGGCCCCCTACTGGCCACGGGCCCTCGGTCCATGCCGAGTGCCCTAATGGTAAGTCCGCCCCTGTGCACATGTACATGTTCCACCATGTTGCTGAAACACTTCCTCCTGCCAAGATGTTCCGTATCAGATGGTGGTGCTGGATGTTGTGGCGTGATGACTAAGGTTTTCCACATTTTGTGGTCATTTTTTGTGATATTTGTTGTTCCTCGTCACTATTCAAAGTGGTCTATGTGTAAGAGCTAAAAGTCAGATTAGAACTGGATTATGGCATATTTAATGTAACTTTCGCAAAAGTTGCCAAAAAGCCACAAATTTATGCCAGGCCACCCCCCGATGTACTTTTGGACATTTAAGTGTAATGTAAACCACATTGCACTCAGGCCAAATATATTAAGGTGCACCATTTCATAAATTTGGTTCAGGCACACATAGCAAAGACAGACAGATAACATTACACAAAAACAACCGCAAATGATACATGCCCCCTATGTTTCTACGGGCTGTTTACTTAAATAAAAGATTAGTGGACATGAGCAGTGAAGAAGAATAGATTCTGAAACCTGTAGGGTTGAGGATTATATTATAAGATATTTTGAATTATTCATTAATAATTGTAAAACAGTAGCACATAGGGAGTTTACTGAACACTAATTATTCATGGACATTGTATCTTCCAAGTACTAAATGTTATTCTATTCCCTAAGTTATTCACATGTAAAACTGTCTGATGATGTGACCTCTGGGCCTCACAAATTATCATTTATATATTCCGTTTTTAAATAAATGTAGAGTAGTAACACAAAATGCAGTTTAGAATGAATATCTTATAATATCTTGATTGGACCGCTAAGAGGTACACCACCACTAAATTCTGTTAACTCCTGTGTCATGCACTTACCCTTTGTGGAGGGGTAAGATGAATAAAAAATAGTCTTGCTTAAAAGGCTGACATAATAGGCAATATCTTCCAGCAACAGTTTGCAAATTGTCTTGCCACAACGTGTTGATAACAACTGCTGTTAAATGAGTTGAGATATTAGGCCAGCAGCAATCCCAGAGATGCAGTCCTTTTTCATTGAAGCATGTTCTTAATTTGGTTATCTACTTTTTTCCCTCTCTTCTCCTCTCTCTTGTTCTTCTGGTTATGTGCTTCATAGAATACAGTTGGAGTATATTATATTGATCCAGCTCTCATAACTACTTTTAGATTGTTGTAGCGTAAAGCACAGAGAGCACAGAGCATTGTCTATAGGTAACATAGTAACTTAGATTGGTAAAAGACAAAAGTCCACCAGTTTGAACCTTTCTCCGATCAATTACACATCATTCATTGTCACATTATTTAAAACCCCTCAATACCATTACGATAGGGCCATGCGGCACTGTTGTGATGCTGTCATGATGCAGTTGGGAACTGCAGCATCTCATTTCCCAATAAAAGTCAATAGGAAAATAGGTTTCTGAGACAGACCTGGCACTTTCAAAGTTGTGATGACGGAATCTGATTGACTCAACCTGCTCTATAAAAATAGCACATGATCTACCCTGTCAGATGAATGTTGTAAAAAATAAAAACTGTGCCAAAACAGCCATTTTTTGGTTACCTTGCCTCAGAACAAATGTAATATAGAGCAATTAAAAATCATATGTACCCCAAAATAGTACCAATAAAACTGGCACCTTATCCCCTAGTTTCCAAAATGGGGTCACTTTTTGGGAGTTTCTACTGTAAGGGTGCATCAGGATGGCTTCAAATGGGACATGCATCTAAAAACCAGTTCAGCAAAATCTGCCTTTCAAAAAACCATATGGCGCTCCTTTTCTTCTGCACCCTGCTGTGTGCCCTTACATCAGTTTACGACCACATGTGGGGTGTTTATGTAAACCACAGAATTCTGAGAAATAAATATTTAGTTTCGTTTGGCTGTTAAGCCTCGATGTATTGAAGAAAAATGGATTAAAATAGAAAATCAGCCAAAAAGGTGAAATTTAGAAATGGTATCTCCATTTTCCTTTAATTCTTGTGGAACACCTAAAGGGTTAACAAAGTTTGTAAAATCAGTTTTTAGTAACTTGAGGGGTATAGTTTCTACAATGGGGTTATTTGGGGGGGGGGGGGTGTTCCGCTATGTAAGCCCCACAAAGTGAATTCAGAATTGAACTGGTCCTAAAAGTTCTCCAAATAAATTTAGAATGGTAGGCGTACCCAGGATCATGTAGCTCACTGAAATGAGGGACGCTAACTAAGGAAAACCTAAAATGTAACTTTTATTATATCCTTTAAAACACTGCTGGTAGCAGGGAATATCACACTATACTAAAAAGATGTGGTTTGAGTGCCTGCAAAACTAGACACACAAGGAGGGTGTCGAGGTGGCCCCTTGGGCGCAAGTAGGACCACCAGTCCACAGGATACACGTTGAGTGCAGGCACCTCAAGATACACAATTGGGATAGGGTAGTCACAGAGGGGCTAAATTGATAATCTAATAATGTATCAGCCCCTGTGATGTACCGTACACCATAAACCCTATCTGTCACCTTAGCAGAAAACCTCCCCACTATGCCTGCAGTATCCAGCCAGGGAGTAGAACAGTGTTGGAATGGAGGACCATCAGCCCGTGCCCACTATGTGGATGCTTTGGCTGGTGATCTCTACCCCACACTCCCTGCAGATGGTACGCTGGGCAAGGAGGTGCTAATTCAGAGTGACAGACCGCCGCCTGCAAATCCTGCCTGTTCCTCCTCCTTTAAACTAAATCCCCTAACACATGGCTCGACGCGCTTCGCCCAATGTCTGGGCTCGTCAGGAGCTATCGGGGAAAAGGGGGAGACAACTTTTATCAAGAGGAGATAGTGCAGGAGTATTTTCTCTGCCTTCACTTCTGGCAGAGTCTCGGCATAAACTGGCCGTACGCGGCCGCAGAAAGCTGAGGTTTAAATAGGGAAAACCCCGCCTATTGCACGCATCACAACTCGGAGTCATCGGTGGGGCGGGTGATGGGCGGGGACAAATCCCGGCCCCATCCCGCCTCCAACCGGACCTCCGCACATCAGTCGGGCGCTGCGTATTGTAAAACAATACAGGTAAGTATTAAGGGGACCAATCGGTGGATCATTCGGATGTGTCAGAAACCGGCATCCTTATATTTAAGAGAAGCAGTATGAAGTCTAGTCTAGTTGAATCCGAACGGTACATATCCATGATGATAGGATGGTAAGGCAAAAATAAAATAAAGATAGAAATTGTTGTAGAGTGCAGTGCCAGGACCGCGATCGCAAGTGTATATCCAGAATACTGGATACTATCCTCACAATAATACTGCACCGCAGCTACACAATACAATAAGTAGTGCCTTCCTTTGACCCACCCTCTACACCAGGCAGTGAGTAAAAACAGAGCCAGATGTTAATGCAGAAGGTATTAAAGGGGAGACACAATGTTATGCCAGTAATATGACTATATAATCATGCAACGTCCTCAGAATATGCTCCTCACAATACCCTCCTACCGTAGGCTATGAAAACAGGGCCAGGTGTTGGTACGGAGGGTGTGACGGACGAGAGGCATGGTATAGATGAGGGTGGCAGATGCTACATTCCAGACACTCCACTCAAACACATGCCATTATACCAGTGGAATGGATCCTGGGATAATTACGACATCAAGAGTGTTAGTGTTACAGTGTCGTACTCTGTGTCCAACATCAACCAGTGTACCCAGTTGATCTTGTAGTGTATCTAGGCAATTGAAACGTGGCCCAGAAAAAGCAAGGAAGAAAAACAAGGAAAAACTGCTGCACCAAAAATGATGAAAGAATGATGATGAGGTGGAAAGTGTCTCCACACTCAGCCAGTGTAGCAGATTGACCTTGTAGTATGCATAGGCAGTTCAGACTTAGCCAGGGGTACAAAGACGAGGTGGAAACTCTAGAGCACTAGTATCATTAGATGAAGCAGACATATGAGTTATACTCATTTAGTCCCAGTGGTTTCAATGTTCTCAACCTGAAAATCCACTGTGCTTCTTTTTGCAGAAGTTTTTTGTCGAAGTTTCCACCCCGCGGCGACCTCCTGACCTCTTCAATGCCTTGAAAGGAGACCGCTGCAACATTGCCCCCATGTTCAAGATTGACATGACGTGCCACCGAGGTGTCCGTATCATTACGGATATCGTTAAGGTGTTCGCCGACCCTTCTGCGGAGTTCTCGCACAGTTTTCCCCACATATTGCTTTCCGCAAATGCAGGTAATTAAGTATACCACACCGCGGGTTTTACAGTTTATGAACGATCGAATCCAAAAGGACTCCTGGGTGACACTGCATACAAATTCCCTGCCCCGTTTGATAGCTGGGCATGCCACACAATTGCCACATTTGAATGTACCCTTTAACGTATTTCTGAGCCACATTGAAGGGGTCGGGGTCTGAAAATGGCTATGGACCAGTCGATCCCTGATATTCCTGCCACGGCGGTAGGTGATCAACGGACGGTCACCCACCAGATGTCCCACATCGGGATCTGTCTTGAGGATCCCCAGAAATCCGTAAGAACCTCCCTGACTTTCTGATGTGCCTCATCATATGTGGCCACAATACGAATCTGGTCGTCACCAGTTTTTTCCCGAGGTACTAATAGGCTATTCCGATCACAACTCAAAGCATGTTGGTAAGCTTGCTTGAGAGTGTTGCTGGGGTATCTCGATTAGTAAACCTATTGCAAAGATCATTAGCTGCCCCTTTGAAATCGGTTAGATTTGAGCAATTACGGCGTGCTCTTATATACTGCCCCTTGGGAATGCCCCGCTTCAACGGCAGGGGATGGCAACTCTCCCATTTGAGCAGGCTATTAGTAGCCGTTGTTTGCGAAACAATTTAGTTCCAATGTGGCCCGTGCCATCTTTATAAATTGTCAAGTCCAAAAAGGTAATTTGTGAGTCATGGATCTCTGATGTGAAGAACAATCCCAGGCTATTAGTATTGAGTTCCTCCACAAATCTTTTGAACTCGGATGGGGTGCCTGACCACAGGATCAGAACATCATCAATGAATCTGATCCACAGATCTATCTGGTGGGCCCACTGATTATTATCCGAGAAGACGATCTCACGCTCCCACCAGCCCAGGTAGAGGTTGGCAAAAGTCGGGGCACATGGGCTCCCCATAGCCACTCCCTGAGCTGGTGGTATACGCGACTGTCAAACGAGAAGATATTGTGCTCTAATATGAACTCGAGCAGTTCCAATACCAGAGCATTATGCCGCCACAGATGGATGTCTCGCTGATTCAAAAGGATGCTGCAGCTCCACATCCCCTTTCATGGGGAATGGAGCTGTACAGCGCCTCGACATCCAAACTCGCCAGCAGCACATGATCCTCAATCGTGATCCCATCTAGACGTTTAATAACATCAGTAGAGTCCCGCACAAATGATGGAAGGGTCAATACAAAGGGACGTAATATCTCATCCACATACATACTGATCGGATGAGTGAAGCTTCCCACTCCTGACACAATGGGGCGTCCCTTAGCGGGGACAGCCCCTTGTGTATTTTTCGGTAAGCCGTAAAAGCACGGCATTTGGGGGTGTTTGGGAAATAAAAATCATATTCTGTTTGACTGATGAGTTTTTCATCCAGAGCTGAATTAAGGATGTTCTTCAATTTAGATCTAAACTCCTCAAGAGGATTAGATTCCAATTTACGGTAACATTGCCCATCACCTAGGATGGTTAGGCACATGGTCTTGTACTGCTCAACACTCAATACCACAATATTACCACCCTTATCAGAGGGTTTAATCACTATTGAGGAGTCTTGTTCTAAAGTCATCAAGGCTTGCACTTCAGTTTTGTTCAAATTGTTACTACTATAATTGTATCCTCCAATCTCCTTGAGTTGGTCACTCACTACCTCAAAGATGACTATGGAGATGAGTGCAATGGAAGCGCCATCTCCTGATGTCCCCTGCCGCTGCGTCTGCCCTGGGGCGGGCCCCTACTGGCCACGGGCCCTCGGTCCATGCCGAGTGCCCTAATGGTAAGTCCGCCCTGTGCACATGTACATGTTCCACCATGTTGCTGAAACACTTCCTCCTGCCAAGATGTTCCGTATCAGATGGTGGTGCTGGATGTTGTGGCGTGATGACTAAGGTTTTCCACATTTTGTGGTCATTTTTTGTGATATTTGTTGTTCCTCGTCACTATTCAAAGTGGTCTATGTGTAAGAGCTAAAAGTCAGATTAGAACTGGATTATGGCATATTTAATGTAACTTTCGCAAAGTTGCCAAAAGCCACAAATTTATGCCAGGCCACCCCGGTGTACTTTTGGACATTTAAGTGTAATGTAAACCACATTGCACTCAGGCCAACATATATTAAGGTGCACCATTTCATAAATTTGGTTCAGGCACACATAGCAAAGACAGACAGATAACATTACACAAAAACAACCGCAAATGATACATGCCCCTATGTTTCTACGGGCTGTTTACTTAAATAAAGATTAGTGGACATGAGCAGTGAAGAAGAATAGATTCTGAAACCTGTAGGGTTGAGGATTATATTATAAGATATTTTGAATTATTCATTAATAATTGTAAAACAGTAGCACATAGGGAGTTTACTGAACACTAATTATTCATGGACATTGTATCTTCCAAGTACTAAATGTTATTCTATTCCCTAAGTTATTCACATGTAAAACTGTCTGATGATGTGACCTCTGGGCCTCACAAATTATCATTTATATATTCCGTTTTTAAATAAATGTAGAGTAGTAACACAAAATGCAGTTTAGAATGAATATCTTATAATATCTTGATTGGACCGCTAAGAGGTACACCACCACTAAATTCTGTTAACTCCTGTGTCATGCACTTACCCTTTGTGGAGGGGTAAGATGAATAAAAAATAGTCTTGCTTAAAAGGCTGACATAATAGGCAATATCTTCCAGCAACAGTTTGCAAATTGTCTTGCCACAACGTGTTGATAACAACTGCTGTTAAATGAGTTGAGATATTAGGCCAGCAGCAATCCCAGAGATGCAGTCCTTTTTCATTGAAGCATGTTCTTAATTTGGGAAATAGAAAGAAGCCCATAGAAAAAGGCTACGACGTCCGCGCTGGTTTAGACAGATTACTTATCTTATATGTGTAAAAAAGGAGGTAAAGATAAATAAATAGTAACCGTAGACCTATTCACATATCAAAGGTAAATGCTTGTAGGGCTACAAATACCTAGTTCTGTATTCTCATATATTGATCAACCTGTACAGAGATAATTATCCACTGTATTCTCAATTGTTCAGTACCTTTCAAATTGTTCAGTTCGAGACTTTATGTTTTTGTCCGTTTGTTCTGTACCGGGTCCTCCTTGATGTGAATGCCACGAATGCCACGCTAGAAGGTTGAGCCTTTACCTTCACATCAAGGAGGACCCGGCACAGAACAAACGGACAAAAACATAAAGTCTCGAACTGAACAATTTGAAAGGTACTGAACAATTGAGAATACAGTGGATAATTATCTCTGTACAGGTTGATCAATATGAGAATACAGAACTAGGTCATTTGTAGCTCTACAAGCATTTACCTTGATATGTGAATAGGTCTACGGTTACTATTTATTTATCTTTACCTCCTTTTTACACTATAAGATAAGTAATCTGTCTAAACCAGCGCGGACGTCGTAGCCTTTTTCTATGGGCTTCTTTCTATTTCCCTGATTGTATCACACCCTGGTCGAGACAGCAGACCTGTTAGGCGTCCAGCAGCGGACACTCGCTCTCTTGTGTTTAACGGAGGAGTGTATTTGTGGGAGCGCAGGTGTACACTTAATTCTTTTTGAAAAAAATGTTCTTAATTTGGTTATCTACTTTTTTCCCTCTCTTCTCCTCTCTCTTGTTCTTCTGGTTATGTGCTTCATAGAATACAGTTGGAGTATATTATATTGATCCAGCTCTCATAACTACTTTTAGATTGTTGTAGCGTAAAGCACAGAGAGCACAGAGCATTGTCTATAGGTAACATAGTAACTTAGATTGGTAAAAGACAAAAGTCCACCAGTTTGAACCTTTCTCCGATCAATTACACATCATTCATTGTCACATTATTTAAAACCCCTCAATACCATTACGATAGGGCCATGCAGCACTGTTGTGATGCTGTCATGATGCAGTTGGGAACTGCAGCATCTCATTTCCCAATAAAAGTCAATAGGAAAATAGGTTTCTGAGACAGACCTGGCACTTTCAAAGTTGTGATGAGCGGAATCTGATTGACTCAACCTGCTCTATAAAAATAGCACATGATCTACCCTGTCAGATGAATGTTGTAAAAAATAAAAACTGTGCCAAAACAGCCATTTTTTGGTTACCTTGCCTCAGAACAAATGTAATATAGAGCAATTAAAATCATATGTACCCCAAAATAGTACCAATAAAACTGGCACCTTATCCCCTAGTTTCCAAAATGGGGTCACTTTTGGGAGTTTCTACTGTAAGGGTGCATCAGGATGGCTTCAAATGGGACATGCATCTAAAAACCAGTTCAGCAAAATCTGCCTTTCAAAAACCATATGGCGCTCCTTTCTTCTGCACCCTGCTGTGTGCCCTTACATCAGTTTACTGACCACATGTGGGGTGTTTATGTAAACCACAGAATTCTGAGAAATAAATATTTAGTTTCGTTTGGCTGTTAAGCCTCGATGTATTGAAGAAAAATGGATTAAAATAGAAAATCAGCCAAAAAGGTGAAATTTAGAAATGGTATCTCCATTTTCCTTTAATTCTTGTGGAACACCTAAAGGGTTAACAAAGTTTGTAAAATCAGTTTTTAGTAACTTGAGGGGTATAGTTTCTACAATGGGGTTATTTGGGGGGGGGGGGGGTGTTCCGCTATGTAAGCCCCACAAAGTGAATTCAGAATTGAACTGGTCCTAAAAGTTGACTTTGGAAATTTTCTAAAAATTTCAAATATTGCTTAAAAAATTGTAAACCTTCTAATGTCCTAAAAAATAAAATTGCATTACCAAAATGAAGCCCACTTAAAAGGAGAGTGAATATTTTCTAATTTTCGTTATCTTATGGATTTTTTTTTATAAATAAAGTTCAGCATATTGACTCAAATTTACTATTAACATGAAGTACAATGTGTCAATAGAAAACAATCTCTGAATGGCTTGGATAAGTAAAAGCGTTCCAAATTACCACATAAAGTGACACGTCAGATTTGCAAAATTAGGCCACGTCAGGAAGGGGGTAAATGGCCAGGTCTGGAAGTGGTAAAATCTCTCTCTCATTTCTACCAAAACAAATCTGAAGAAATTCTGATTCTACCGATTCAGAATTTTCTTCAAAAATATCTGTCGGCTTTTGATTCTAATGAATATATTTGCTCATCTCTAATTAGAAAGCTCTGAGGAAATCTAGTGGGGATAGCTCCAGACGGTTCCTTCCTATCTTTAGATTGGATTATACATAGGTCACTATTCAACTTTATACAATGTGTACATCTCACATTGTACATGTTTACATTTAGACACCTAAACCTGGGTAACTTAGGTCCCATATCTTAATTCATTCATACCATTTATGGTGTCTGTGACATCAATCATGGACATAGTAAGGGGATGATGAGATCCAGGAACAGATCCAGAAAATCGCATCCTAACCCGGTCACAGGTAATATGAACAATCTAGTGATGAACATTTCCTCCATGATTCTTTCACCAGCCCAAATTTCGGTCTTACAAAAAGGCCTATCATTCTGCCCCACTACCCTGCTTCCTACCTTCCTCTTAGAACAAGAACTACAACACTTCTATCGAATTAGATTTAAAACGCACTTTGGCCAGAGTGACCACCATAACAACACACAACTAGGGATGAGCGAACCAGAACTGTATAGTTTGGGTTTGTACCGAATTTTGGGGTGTTCAGGACATGGACCCGAACCCGAATATTTTCAAAAAAGTTTGGGTTTGGGTTCGTTGTTCAGCAGTTTCTTCCTGCTTTCAGAAGGGCTGCACAGCAACCAATCAGCTAGCGTTTTACTTCTTGCCCTAAGAAGCCATCACAGCCATGCATACTAATGGCATGGCTGTGATTGGCCAAGTGCAGCATGTTACCCAGCCTCTACTTAAGCTGGAGTCACGTAGCGCCGCACGTCACTCTGCTCTGATTAGTGTAGGGATAGGACGCAGCTAATGTAAGGGGCGAGATTAGGCAGGGAAAACTCAGCAAAAACACCTAATGAAGTGATCGATCTACAGCTGTGAATCATTCAACTTCTGCTAGTTAATTGCTCACTGGTTTTTAGGCTGCACAGAGCGTTTTTCTGTCACTTTTTTCTGGGGTGATAGGTGGCCATTTTGTGTCTTGTGGTGCAAAAGCTGCCAACAAGTCCATCAATCCATCAATACTAGTTTTTTTTTTTTGCTACAACCTACATCAGGGGCTTGGCTGTGCTTATTGTCACCCCTAGAAACTCAGGATAGAAATTTCTATATTTTATTGAGAGGTTAAATTCAATTGCCAAAATAGCAATCCCCTAAATCTGGTGTTCCAGCTCTGGCTAGCCAAGTGTAATACGGTCTGCTGTCTGGCAAAGGATAGAGTTTTTTTGTGGTGGAATTCAATTGCCAAAATAGCAATCACCTAAATCTGGTGTCCCAGCAGTGGCTGGAAAAGTTTAATAGTGTCCGGCAAAGGATATATTTTGTTCTGGGGTGAAATTCAATAGCCAAAATAGCAACCCCCTAATTCTGGTGGCCCAGCGGTGGCTGGCCAAGTTTAATAGTGTCCGGCAAAGGATAGATTTTGTTCTGGGGTGAAATTCAGTTGCTAAAATAGCAATACCATAAATCAGTGGTTTCAGCTGTGGCTGGCCAAGTTTAATAGTGTCCGGCAAAGGATATATTTTGTTCTGGGGTGAAATTCAATAGCCAAAATAGCAATCCCCCAAATCTGGTGGCCCAGCGGTGGCTGGCCAAGTTTAATAGTGTCCGGCAAAGGATAGATTTTGTTCTGGGGTGAAATTCAGTTGCCAAAATAGTAATACCGTAAATCAGTGGTTTCAGCTGTGGCTGGCCAAGTTCAATAGTGTCAGGCAAAGGATATATTTTTTTCTGGGGTGAAATTCAATTGCCAAACTAGCAATCCCCTAAATCTGGTGTCCCATCAGTGGCTGGCCAAGTTTAATAGTGTCCGGCAAAGGATATATTTTGTTCTGGGGTGAAATTCAATAGCCAAAATAGCAATCCCCTAAATCTGTTGACCCAGCAGTGGCTGGCCAAGTTTAATAGTGTCCGGAAAAGGATATATTTTTTTCTGGGGTGAAATTCAATTGGCAAAATAGCAATACCATAAATCAGTGATTTCAGCTGTGGCTGGCCAAGTTTAATAGCGTCCGTCAAAGGATATATTATTTTCTGGAGTGAAATTCAGTTGCAAAAATAGAAATACTGTAAATCTGGTGTTCCAGCTGTGACTGGACAAGTTTCATAGTGTCCGTCAAAGGATCTATTTTTTTCAGGGGTTAAATTCAGTTGCAAAAATAGAAATAATGTAAATCTGGTGTTCTAGCTGTGACTGGAAAAGTTTCATAGTGTCCGTCAAAGGATATATTATTTTCTGGGGTGAAATTCAATTGCCAAAATAGCAGTACCATAAATCAGTGATTTCAGCTGTGGCTGGCCAAGTTTAATAGCGTCCGTCAAAGGATATATTATTTTCTGGGGTGAAATTCAATTGCCAAAATAGCAGTACCATAAATCAGTGATTTCAGCTGTGGCTGGCCAAGTTTAAAAGTGTCCATCAAAGGATCTATTATTTTTTGGGGTTAAATTCAGTTGCAAAAATAGAAATAACGTACATCTGGTGTTCCAGCTGTGACTGAACAAGTTTCATAGTGTCCGTCAAATGATATATTATTTTCTGGGGTGAAATTCAGTTGCAAAAATAGAAATGCTGTAAATCTGGTGTTCCAGCTGTAACTGGACAAGTTTCATAGTGTCCGTCAAAGGATATATTATTTTCTGGGGTGAAATTCAGTTGCAAAAATAGAAATACTGTAAATCTGGTGTTCCAGCTGTGACTGGACAAGTTTCATAGTGTCCGTCAAAGGATATATTATTTTCTGGGGTGAAATTCAATTGCCAAAATAGCAAAACCCTAAATCAGTGGTTTCTGATGTGCCAGGACAAGTTTTATAGTGTCCGTCAAAGGATAGCTTTTGTTCTAGGGTGAAATTCAATTACCAAAATAGCAATACTGTAAATCTGGTGTTCCAGCTGTGACTGGACAAGTTTCATAGTGTCCATCAAAGAATATATTATTTTCTGGGGTGAAATTTAATTGCCAAAATAGCAATACCGTAAATCAGTGGTTTCAGCTGTGGCTGGCCAAGTTTAATAGTGTAAGGCAAAGGGTAGATTTTGTTCTGGGGTGAAATTATATTGCCAAAATAGCAATTCCCTTAAATCTGGTGTCCTAGCAGTGGCTGGCCAAGTATAATAGTGTCCGGCAAAGGATAGATTTTGTTCTGGCGTGAAATTCAATTGCCAAAATAGCAATCCCCTAAATCTGGTGTCCCAGCAGTGGCTGGCCAAGTTTAATAGTGTCCGGCAAAGGATAGATTTTGTTCTGGCTTGAAATTCAATTGCCAAAATAGCAATACCGTTAATCAGTGTTTCCAGCTGTGGCTGGCTAAGTTTAATACTGTCCGGCAAAGGATAGATTTTTAATTGTTTGGTGAAATATTACCATTTTTGCCAGGTACAAACCCCTGCAGTGCATAACTGACAGGGAACTTACAATTGGCGGTTACATTCTTGCATGAAATAAAGCTTTTTGGGCTGTGAAGCCAAAGGTAGTCGCCAATAACTGTTTTCTAATTTTTATTTTTTTAAATAAATTAGTGTAGACCCCAAAACATTGGGAAAATATAAAAAATAAAACAAAGTTTAAGTGCACGGTAGTATAACAGTGGTTGGGTGAGGTCGGTATACATGTCTATTCTGCATGCCTGGTTCTTTTTAATAAACAAAAGCTTGCCCCATTGTCTGCGGACAAGTGGCTGCGCTTGTCTGTGATAATGCCACCAGCTATGCTAAATACACGTTCAGACAATACAGTGGCTGCAGGGTAGTCCAGCACCTCCATAGCGTAAAGGGCAACCTCAGGACATGTGCCCAATTTGATGACCCAGAAGTTGAATGGGGAAGACCCAGTGGCGTAGCTAGAAATGATTGGGCACCACATCTAATTTTTGAATGGGGCCCCCCTCCCCCAGTAATTTTTGCCCAAACTCATTCCTTTCATGCCGCTATGCCTGTGGCTACTAAAGATCGCTCTCTCAGACCAGGCCCAGCAGCTGTTCCATTTGCTTTTTACACTGTCTATACTGCCACTGTATATAATTTAATTGTATAATACTGTTAGTCGTCCTCCTTCTCCTGGATGGGCCCTTTCTAGGTCATGGCTCCAAAGCACTTGCTTCCCCTGCATCCCCTGTAGCTATTCCCCAAGGCAGACCCATCAGTCAGTACGTGTACTGTTCCACTATGTTGCTGAAATGCTGCCTCCTGCTAAGATGTTCCAAATCTACTGGTGGTGCAGGTTGTTGTGGCGTGATGACAAAGCTTTTCCACAATTTGCGCATGCTAACCCTGCCTTCTGAGGTGTTGCTGGTGACCCAACTGCGTTGGCAAATTCTTCTTCCTCCTCCTCTGCCTTCACCGTGTGCTTCCACTGAGTCCCCGGTGTCAGGTGTTAATGCCATCAGCAGCGTGTCTACTAGTGGGCTCATCTTCCTATTACACTCCAGTGAGGGAATTAAGGACGGCGCGTTGTCCTTGTAATGGGGATGCAGCAGGGTGGCCACCCAGTAATCAGCAAAAGTTAGAATGTGGCAGTAACTGGGCGGCACTGCAGCATGTAATCGCTCATGTCTGCCAGGCTGCCCAGAGCCAAGGACAAGCTATCCTCTTTGAGGGAGGTATGTGTCCTCTGTATCCCCCAGCGTTCCTCCTACTTCTCTTCCTCATCCTCCAGAACTGTGCCCTCGCTGGACAATCTTGTTCCAGGCTAGGGCCTATGTTGGTGCAGATACCCACCCTCCGAGCCACTTGTATTTGGTTGGCCTAAGTTAAGGATACGGCGTGTATATAGTTTTGTTTCTTTATATGGTTAGTTTAGCTTCCCTATAGTTATTTTAATATGTTTTTAAGTAAATTTGTAAATAGTTTGTTAATGGTTTGAGTGAAAGGGGGGGGTTGAGTGTGTTGGGTGTGAGGCTGTTTGGGTTTATTTTCCATCCGCTTTCTACACTGTCTATACTGCCACTGTATCTAATTTCATTGTATAATACTGTTGAGGGGGCCCTGACAAAGTCTTTTAGTCCTCCTCCTCCTGGATTGGCCCTATCTAGGTCAGGGACCCAAAAGAGTGTGCTTCCCATGCTTCCCTGTAGCTACGCCCCTGGGCAAACCCATCAGTAAGTACGTGCACTCTTCGACCATGTTGCTGAAATACTGCCTCCTGCTAAGACGTTTCAGATCTGCTGGTGGTGCAGGTTGTTGTGGTGTGATGACAAAGCTTTCCCATATTTCGCCAATGCTAACCCAGCCTTCTGAGGTGCTGATGGTGACCCAGCTGCCTGTGAGCTGGCTTGGGTGCCACCCTGCTGAGAACACGGTTCCTCCTCATCCTCCTCATCCTCCTCATCCTCCTCATCCTACTTATCCTCCTCATCCTCCAAAACTGTGCCCTGGCTGGACAATTGTGTTCCAGGCCAGGGACTATGTTGGTGCAGGAACCTACCCTCCGAGCCACTTGGATGTAACTGGCCTTAAGTTAAGGATAAGGCGTGTATATTTTTGTTTGTTTATATAGTAAGTTTAGCTGCATTATAGTTATTTTAATATGTTTTTAAGAAAATTTGTAAATAGTTTTTTAATGGTTTGAGTAAAAGGGGGGGGGGGGTGTTGTGTGTGTTTGATTAACTGAATTAATTTTCACTGTCTGGTGTTTAGGAATTTCTGCACCCCAAAATCAGCACATGTGGCAGTCAGGGGATGTGTGTCAAACCGGCTAGGCCCAGACCTGCTAGTATATTTCGCCCATTAGCGAACAACACCAGGCCAGGCTGGAGGCTCAGTGGCACCAACCAATGGTCGGTCTGTTGTTCCATGCCTGTCCACAGCTCCTGCACAATGCGGGGTTTGTCCCACAAACACACAAGTTTTAAAACAGCCTGCTGTCGTTTCCCCCTGGCTGTGCTGCTGTGGGTAGTGAAGGTGTTACGCTGAGTGGATGAGGAGGAGGTAGAGGAGGAGGAAGCTGAGTAGGAGGAGGAGGTCACAGGATACAAAGAGAAATGCCCAGAAATCCATGGGGGCCGAAGCACATTCGCAAAAATGCTATCTGCCTTTGGGCCAGCCGCTACATTTACCCACTGTGTTGTTGGTTATTTGGACGTTGCCACAGATAGCGTTGCACAGTGCACACTTGATTTTGTCTGCCACTTGGTTGTGCAGGGTAGGGATAGCTCGCCTGCAAAAGTAGCGGTGGCTGGGATACACGTACTGTGGGATAGCCACCGTCATAAGGTTTTTAAAACACTCCACCAGACAGAATGACAGCATTTCAAAGGACCAGGAAGTTTGAAATAATGCATTCAGAGCCATGGGTAGGGGGGTACTTCCTCTTTGTATTTCTTTTTCTCTCTAGTGTTTGGGAGATGGACAGCTGATAGCTGAACACTTCCATGGGATTTGTTGGAGATGCTTGGTGACAATGACAGATGTGGTGGCGTTGCTGCCACATCCTCTGTTTGCTGGGTGACAGGTGCCACTGTCACTCACTTGGGCTCAAGTTTAGAATGTTTATTTATTATTTTTCTGTATTTTATTTTATTTTAAGTCATTTCCCTACTCACATATGTTTGCAGGGCATTTACCTACATTTTGCTGCCTTTTGCAGCCATCTAGCCCTTTCCAGGGCTATTGTACAGCCATGTAAGTGCCTAAAAGTTCTGGTTTCTATTGAGTTCAATGGGGTTGGGGTTCGGGGTGAAGCTCTGGTCGAGTTCGGATCCCAAACCCGAACATTTTCTTGAAGTTCGGCCGAAGTTCTCGAACCCGAACATCCAGGTGTTCGCTCAACTCTACACACAACGAGAAACTGTTAGTAGCGCTCTGACATTACAAACATTAGGCCTTAGAAATTAAAGTTCATATATGCCCCCTAAATCATACCATCCAGTTGAGACCTACATTTCATTCCCCAAACAATCTATACAACAGACGCTGGACTCATACACCAGGGGAGAATTCAAACACTCATCCAATTTAACAGTGGAAGAATAGAGAGCTATTAAAGAACTACAAACAAAAAAAAAACATCATGATTAAACCAGCAGATAAGGGTGGAGCACTGGTTGTCATGGACAAATCCATGTACGTTACAGACATCTATAACCAACTAAGTGATCCAGACACATATGAACCCCTTATAACCGATCCAACCTCAAATATTGCCCAGAAAATAAAGTCCATAATCCAAAATTATCGAAAACGGGAGGTAATTGACAACAATACGGTCACTTTCCTGACCAAACAACACCCGATAACGCAGTTTTCTACACCCTTCTAAAAATTCATAAAAATCTCAACAATCCACCAGGTAGACCAATAGTTGCTTCAACAGACTCCATACTATCACCATTGTCTATTTATCTGGACAAGATTTTGACCCCACTTATCAAGACATCACGTTCCTTCCTTTTTGAACACTCAAGACTTCATCACCAAATTAAGTCAAAGCACACCACAATCATATTCCATACTTATAACCATGGACACAATAGCTTGTACACATCTATAGAACACAAGAAAGGCATTGAAGCCGCAGCCAAAATACTTGCAATCAACACTCAATGGTCAACAACAAGCATTTTGTCTATCTTTACACTCAATGGTACTGCATGAGAATTTCTTTCTCTTTGGGGATACATGTTATATCCAGAAACGAGGGACTGCTATGGGGGCCAATGTGGCCCCCTGTATGCAAATGCATACATGATAAATTTCGAAGAGACATATGTGTATCCACATCCATTGTTCCAACAGTACGCCCACATATGGCTACGCTTTATTGACGATATATTCTTTCTCTGGAATGGACCTATAATGAGTGCATACTCTTTTCACCAACATCTCAACAACATATACCCGGAACTGAGCTTCACCATGCAAATTGACAACAACAAGATCAGTTTTCTAGATACCCTAGTACTGAAAGAGGAACATGGCAACATAACCTTCAATTTGTACAGCAAACCAACTGACAGAAACAGCCTCCTATTATACACCAGCAATCACACGAAAGCCACCAAGAGATCATAACCACGCTCACAATTTACACGGGTAGTAAGTGAGAACATACATATAGTAGCGCACCAGCATTACTGGTTTGCAGACTTGGTTTTAATCAGCCTGACGTGGAGGAAGGAGGTACATAAAGTGGGAACGTGTGGACTTGACCTATGGTCTCATGTTGCTACTTTTAATGTGGTGGGCTTTTCCATGCAAGGTGGGAACGTGTGGACTTGACCTACGGTCGCATGTTGCTACTTTTAATGTGGTAGGCTTTTCCACGCATAGGGCTGACATGCAATAATCTGAATTGCTATTAACATTAGAGAACTGTGTGAAATTATATGTTCTGAATAAGATCAGAACATATAAATCCACAAGACATCAGACTATATTTGCAAATAATTTCTACCTATTATTCATCAGTAAGAAGTACCAGCAGTAAAATATTTCTCCTGTCTAGAATATATCTCTCCTGTCTAGAAGATTGCCTGTTTTTAAATTATTAGAATAAAATTTACCAATCTATCACAAAACCTGTTGGATCTATATATTGTCAGAACCTTCAAAACATGTCCCCAGTATACTTACATACCATCCCCTTACACCCAATATACAATATATACTCAGACAACATTGGCATATACTCACAAAAGCTTACCCAGGGATATCGGAATTCCAAACCCCACCACTAACTTGCTATAAACGCTCCAAGAACATCAGGGATGGGCTGGTCCGAGCTGACATCGGACCCCTAATGAAGTTCCCCTGACAGAGATTTCTGAGCACCCCTAAATCAGGCACTTTCCCTTGCCTCCATTGTGTGCAGTGCTTCATTGTGATCAAGGGAAACATTGTCACCCACCCACACTCAGGTAAACGTTTTATGATCAACGTTTTTTTTACTTGTGACTCCACAGATGTGGTTTATTTGATTAAATGCCCATGCAGACTGTGCTATGTGGGTGAAACCACCCAACACATCATAGACAGGATTTCAAAACATAAGTCCACCACTAGAACAGATCAATTACTTTTACCCATCCCTGCCCATTTCAAGGAACGGAACCGCCAAATCTCTTCCTTGTCATTTCAGGTACTAGAACATGTAAAAACCCCACGGAGGGGTGGTAACCAGACATTATTACTAAAACAGCGGGAATCATACTGGATATACCTTTTGGATACATTAACCCCCAGAGGACATAACCGGGAATGCGATTTCTTTCTTAATATTTAATGGACTCAATGTAAAGACTGTTGGACTATATGTATCCATTTCTTTAATAACCTGATGAATGACCATTGCTGTACGTTTTTTCCTCACAGATTCGCTAATGTGGATTTTAGAACTAGAACGCATGGGTGAGACAAATCCCCCTCCCCCATACAAACTTCCTTTCCCCCTTTTTCCCCTTCCTCCCCTCATTCCATGAGCTCAGCTATCTGGTATTGTGATCCAGTTTTGTGACAATTTTTGGACGTTGCTTTCTATATTTGCATAGGATTGCATCAGTAGCTAAAGATGCTTAGTCAAGTTTAAATATTATAACTAGCTATATACTAGTGCTACAGATGTTCTCTACAAGCCTCCCATACACACAAACTTCTAGCAATCCTCCACATTAGCGCTTCCACAGCTTTAACATAAAAGATATAATCAACATTCCACGAAGGGCAACTCCTAAGCCCTTTCAGCCTCACTACATCTACTGCGCATGCATGGAGGATCGTTACGTCACGCCCGATGCACGCAGCCACCGGGCAGACTATACACTTTAGCCTCTATATAATACAGCACACCAGTCGGCGTTTACATCCGGCAGAGGCTTCAAGACACGAGTCACAGGTATGTTCTTCCACACGCCAGTCTCCCTCTTTCTCCAAGACACAGATCTCTCCACAGGATAGATCATATTAACCCATCAGATGCTTTACTATAGGCAGTATGAATTCTATTGCTCCTGATACTATATACTTACAGTAATGATATGTGGTGATATACACACTATAAATACTGCACTTCCTTATGCTGTATGATGTGGAATCCTACCCTACTGCGACTTGAATTTAGATGATACTTGCGGAATTTTCCTTTTTCCCCCCCCCTTTCTTTAACATATATACCTGACCCCCTTTTTGGTATATTGAGAATTGCATTTAGTTATTCAATCAATACATGAACCTATAAGTTTCCCTTACTTGCATTTTTTATAGATCCCTTGAAAAAGGTCAATCAGATGGCCGAAACGTTGGGGACTGACTATACGACTTTAACCTATGTGTTCTAATCCGGATGTATTATACACTATATATATGATATGATGTAACATGTCTATGAATTAAAAAGCATTAACTGATTTCGGTGTGCCATGAATTTTCTACATCAATCATGGACATGTCACCATCTGGACTATGTGATTCCTGTATTCTTGTGCCATACAATGATCTTATCATATCTGTGCAAACATTTCTCCGAGACAATGGTCACATGATCATGACAATGCAACACCTCCATAGTCATGACTACCTAATGTCATCTGACTCCAGAGACATATTACATAATTGGGAGATTACATATTCGAGCTATACACATTGGTTACCACACAAGAGTCCCACCCACAATTACTATGACTATGACATACATTACTATGACAAGAGGATTTATAAAGTAATTTGTCAAGTACAGTACGGAAACAACATATCTTGCCATACTTATAGTCCTTCAGTATGTAAATACTCACTGAAGAGCTGATCTGGATTAGTTAAGACCCAGTAGCTTGTACAGTTACATATCTGTCCAAGACCACCCTCACCCCTCCCCCAGCTTTATGATTAGTGTGCCTCTACTATTTTTGAAGGACATTCATGAACTTCCTTGCAGAGATAACCATGAACCGCCCAGACATTTACAATCAAAGGGCTGTACAGGAGCAGTTAAAGAATATATAGTAATGTATATCATAATATCAATGCAACAACATGGGTTGTAGTTGTTAATAATTTAAAATAAAAACATTACTTAGGCAGAGCCATTCACTTTATCTTAATTCCGCTTTCATTTTCTATATTATTACTTCACTGTGAACTAACTGAACCTTTTCTACATTCTAGAAAAGAAAATACGATTTCGTTTTTCACAAATTCTTCGCTAACAATACCAAACAGAAAAATTAGATAAATATGGTAATATAAAATTGTAAGATTCAATATATACGATTGGAAGAACAAGAGTGAAGTTATTGAGTGCACACAAAGAGAAAAACATGAATAATAAAGAAAACTTCAATCATTAGATCAATTATAATGCAAATTGAAAACTGGGCCCCAACAAAATGAGTTTTATGTAATTTTTGAGCAAGTGAAGAATGCTTCAAAAATAATGATGATTGGCAGATAATTTGATAAATGAAGAACAGCCAGCTGGAATGATCGATGGTCAGACAGGTTTTCTTTAGACAGTAAAATGATTATACAAGCAAAAAAAGATTTGATTAAACATCAGAGAAAAGGGGTCTGACATTAATCTATGCTTTTATTCAAGACCTGCTGTAAATCTCAGTTCTTTTCAAATTATCCAAGATCCAAGATGTTTTCCAACCTTTATTCATAAGTCTACGATGATTTTTAGGAACATTTGGGCTTAACCGCAATTGACATTTAGACTTTCTGAAAACAGACTGGGAACCAATGAGTGCTACCTTATATAGAACCAGTAAGGCATGGGCTACACACCCACAAAAAATGTCATACAGCCAAAAATCACAGCAAATATATACTGTAAGTGATCGGGTTGTGTCTAATTCACGAATTTCAATGGCATGATATTTGGATTTATTGACACTGTCAGGTCAAGATCAAGGGTAATTGGTGATCCCAGAGGTAATACTCTCACCAATCATAATGTGATGGCATAGCCGAGCAATCTACCATCGCTTTATGACATGATAAAACAAATTTAAAGAAATGCCCAGTGAAATAAATTTGCATAACTACATAGTAGAGATGAGCAAATTGATTCTACTGATTCTGAATTGATTCCAGATTTCCCAAAAATAGAGACAAAGAGACAGATATTTAAATTAGCTTTCCTTCCAAAATGAAAAAAAGACTAAGCCTATCTGATGCCAGCAAGTGTAAGATGTGCTAATTTGCATATATGTTTACCAGAATTACAGAGTAGCGTAGGCTGGACTACAATGCTTCTTATGCATACTAGGTGGTCTCCTTAATGAGAAAGGGCAACTCCAAGGCCACTCAACTAACCAAAGCAATGTTCTCTTGAAAAACTCTGTATTCTTGATACTTTGGAAGGAGAAGTGTAATACTGGGACATTTAGTACTCTTGTCCTTTTGGAAGCAGAACTGACTTGCACATCTCATTAAGAGAATCGTAATACTGGGATGTTCAGTACTTTTGTCTTTTAGGACGGAGAGCTAGCTTGCTCGTCGCACTCAGAAAAGTATTAAGCATGGGAGTCTCTGTCTCTCTTTTTTCTTTCTGGTCTTCTAAGACTTTTATTTTTCTCTAATTTTTGAGAGAAAAAAATGAGTAAAAAAAGACCTTAGAGTGTTATATACCAATTTTCATGGCAATTGGAGCATATTTAATTAGGGTTGAATTGATTTGGTAGCTAATCAAATGTTTTACATTTTTTTTTATGTTGATAATCTATCCTGATTATAGGTCATCAATATATAATGTGCTGCACAACCCCTTCAGCACCAAGAAACTATAAGACATACAGTACATTGTGCTACAATGCAATAATATAATGCAGCCTGAAGTTCTCATACCCTGAGATGTGACCCAGCCTGCATTCTGCTATCACTCCAGGATTTGTTATCTCATTGTGATCTAGGTCTGGGCCTTCTGTACTGTTCCTGATTTGCCATCCAGTTTTGACATTACTTATGCTCACCCTCGTATTTTGTCTTCCTTGCATTTGCTATCTCTCAATCACTACTTTGAAAACTGTGAGCTAGTAAATTTGTTGTATGAGCTGGTATACTAAACTATTACACCTATTGAACTTAAAGGGATTATGCACATTTTTTCTGCCTTAAGGACATGGCTCTTTTGGGCCTGAAAGGTGCTGTCTGGTTTAAAGAGGAACCCAGACAACTCAGGGGATAGACATGTTATAAAGAATTGATATACCTGACAGATTCTGAACTGCTCTGGTTCTCCCAGCAGAGCTCTGTTCTGTTTTACTGGCTGCAGAGTTGACATTGAGTTGACAACATATCATCGCTGTAACCAGTTACAGTGAAACTGGGCAAACCTTTTCAGGATAGATGTTAAAACTTACAGGATCCTGCGATTTTCTGTTTTTGCTTTTTAGTTTTTCATTCACCCCCTTTCCAGAGCCATAACGTTTTTATTTTTCCATTCATATATCCATATGGGAACAAGTTGTACTTTGGAATTGGAAAAAAAAACAACATAATTCTGTCACATTTTTATGTTTGTTTGTTTTTTTAAGATGTTCACTACACTGTAAAATTGACCTGTTACCTTCATTCTCCAGGTCAGTATGATTACAAACAATACCAGTTTTTCTTGTGTTTTAATACCGAAAGAAAATGTGAAAGCTTTCTAAACAATTATTTTTTTTCTTTTTATTGCCATATTCTAGCCCCTATAACTTTTTTTTACTTTTAATGGAGCTGCATGAGGGCTCATATTTTGCAGGGCAATCTGTACTTTTCAGTGATATCATTTTAAAGTGTTTGGCTTTTTGATCACTTTGTATTAAGTTTTTAGGGGGGGAGGTGTAGTGACAAAAAATGGCAAGTTGACCATTTTGAATTTTTTTGTATTACGTCATTCACCGTATGGGATTAATATTTTAATAGTATGGGCATTTTTGGACGTAGCAATGCCTATGATGTTTTCTATTTTCATTGTTTGTTTTTATTTTGGGGAAAGGGGGGTGATTTGAGTGTATGTATATATATAAATCTATATATATATATATATATATAAAAAGGAAAGAAATGGCGGCACCGAGAGTCCAAAAGACTGAAGAGTGGGTGCTAAGTCCAAGGGTTTAAGTCCTTACCCATAAATACAAAGAAGGAAAATGGACAGCACTCCAGGCGAAAGTTTCTTGAAAACAGATGTGGTTTAATCACCCATGTGACAAAAAAGACAACGTTTCAGCTTTACAATCAAGCCTTTTTCAAGTCAATGACATAAGTGTAAGTGTGCTATTTATGCTCAAACAGTAATGAAAAGATACGCCCCATCAAGTGACATCATATCCTGGGCGTGTACAATGATCGTGTCTCTCATTAAATATATATCAAACAGGACAAGCAATCACACAGTGAATATACAAATACACCTAGCTGCAATGCGTGCATATGTGTACAATAAAATTATATATCAATCAATAAGTATGTTGTGTACATTATATGGTGAAAGTCCAAGTGAGGTTAAAACTAAGGACCGCCTACAGGGGGGCTGGAACGGCATGATGGTAAATGGATACAATCGATACGTCACAGAAAAATACGCCCAGTCATTCAATCGCACCCGCATTGTATCGGAAGTGTAAGTCACTGCCGGTCATGCGCATTAGACATAGACTGTAGCGGTGGCCATATTAGTTAAGGGCAAAGTAACTACTGCTTGGCGCGCATGCGCATATCATTGAAAAGGTAGTAACATCCATGTCAGTGCCTGGCAAACATGCCAGTATCCCATATCGGGACTTAAATAATCACTGAGGACCCGTTTAACCCAGCGAGGGCTTAACCAGGGGACACCCACCTTCAAGGGGTGAAACCCCTAGTGTAGGCCGACTCCCTAATAACTGTGATAAAGCGATTAAACGCCGTCACTGTCCTCAGGAGCAAGCAATGCCACTCACTATCAGGTATGGTCCAATCGCGGGATTCTCCGCTGTATCAAATACTGACAGACACTGGACACGACAAGCAAATACTGCATACAATAGTTATTGTCTGTAGCCACCACACAGTAATAATAAGGTGCAGTAAATGATCAGGGCAGTGCGAAGGATGTAGTCCACCATCATGTCAGTTCCCCTCCACCTGCGCGTCCTTTTACAAATTCTAAAAAATAATAAGAGAAAAAAACGAGAGAAAAAAAGAAACGTTAGTACAATGGTCAATATCGTATCTCATCTATACACTTTATGTTCAACAATTGGACTAATACAAGGAGAAAAAGAAAACGTAAAAACAGAAGAGATACGTGAGGGCAAGCTCACTCATATTACACCTATCCATATTCGATGTTCAGTCCATAAGGCTTCAATGAATTCAAAGTGGAAATCCAGTGATTTTCTCTTCTTTTCAGAAGAGAAATCCTGTCACCACCACGTCTTGGTGCTGGAACATGGTCAATTATCCAGCATTTAAGTTCGCGTTCCAGGTGATTGGATGCAGTAAAGTGTCTGGGTACCGGTAAATCCATACGTTTTTGTCGTATGGAAAACCTGTGATTATTAAGTCTTGTTTTCAAGTCAGTCGATGTCTCTCCGACATATAACAAATTGCAGGGGCAAGAAAGACGTGGTGGTGACAGGATTTCTCTTCTGAAAAGAAGAGAAAATCACTGGATTTCCACTTTGAATTCATTGAAGCCTTATGGACTGAACATCGAATATGGATAGGTGTAATATGAGTGAGCTTGCCCTCACGTATCTCTTCTGTTTTTACGTTTTCTTTTTCTCCTTGTATTAGTCCAATTGTTGAACATAAAGTGTATAGATGAGATACGATATTGACCATTGTACTAACGTTTCTTTTTTTCTCTCGTTTTTTTTCTCTTATTATTTTTAGAATTTGTAAAAGGGCGCGCAGGTGGAGGGAACTGACATGATGGTGGACTACATTCTTCGCACTGCCCTGATCATTACTGCACCTTATTATTACTGTGTGGTGGCTACAGACAATAACTATTGTATGCAGTATTTGCTTGTCGTGTCCAGTGTCTGTCAGTATTTGATACAGCGGAGAATCCCGCGATTGGACCATACCTGATAGTGAGTGGCATTGCTTGCTCTGAGGACAGTGACGGCGTTTAATCGCTTTATCACAGTTATTGGAGTCGGCCTACACTAGGGTTCACCCCTTGAAGGTGGGTGTCCCCTGGTTAAGCCTCGCTGGGTTAAACGGGTCCTCAGTAACTATTTAAGTCCCGATATGGGATACTGGCATGTTTGCCAGGCACTGACATGGATGTTACTACCTTTTCAATGATATGCGCATGCGCGCCAAGCAGTAGTTACTTTGCCCTTAACTAATATGGCCACCGCTACAGTCTATGTCTAATGCGCATGACCGGCAGTGACTTACACTTCCGATACAATGCGGGTGTGATTGAATGACTGGGCGTATTTTTCTGTGACGTATCGATTGTATCCATTTACCATCATGCCGTTCCAGCCCCCCTGTAGGCGGTCCTTAGTTTTAACCTCACTTGGACTTTCACCATATAATGTACACAATATACTTATTGATTGATATATAATTTCATTGTACACATATGCACGCATTGCAGCTAGGTGTATTTGTATATTCACTGTGTGATTGCTTGTCCTGTTTGATTTATATTTAATGAGAGACACGATCATTGTACACGCCCAGGATATGATGTCACTTGATGGGGCGTATCTTTTCATTATTGTTTGAGCATAAATAGCACACTTACACTTATGTCATTGACTTGAAAAAGGCTTGATTGTAAAGCTGAAACGTTGTCTTTTTTGTCACATGGGTGATTAAACCACATCTGTTTTCAAGAAACTTTCGCCTGGAGTGCTGTCCATTTTCCTTCTTTATATATATATATATATATATATATATATATATATATTTAGATCTTTAACTTCTTCAGGACCGCCGTACGCAGGATTGCGTCCTGCGGGCGGTCCTGTTCTTCTGATCGGACGCGGCGGCGTGTCATCTCGCGAGACGCGAAACTTCCTGTGACACAGCGTCGCGCGTCTGAAGAGTTGTACTACAGCCTGCCAGCGATGATCAATCGCTGGCAGGCTGTAGATGCGATATAAATCGCATCAAACAAGTATATCAGACGCTGTTTTGTGAACAGCGTCTGATATACCTGCTACCTGGTCCTCTGGTGGTCCCATTTGCTGGGATCGACCACCAGAGGACCAGGTAACTATGTAAAGTTGCACCAAACACTACACTAACCCCCCACCCCCTCACCTATTAACCCCTTGATCACCACATATAGACCCCCTGATCACCCCCCTGTCATTGATCACACCCCTTGTAAGGCTCCATTCAGACGTCCATATGTGTTTTGCCGATCCGCAGATCCTCAAAACACGGACACCGGCAATGTGCTTTCCGCATTTTGCAGATCCGCACATTGCCAGAACTATATAGAAAATGCTTTTTCTTGTCCGCAATTGCGGACAAGAATAGGACATGTTCTATATTTTTGCGGAACGGAAGTGCAGACCCGGAAGCGCGGATCCGTAATTCCGGATCCGAGCGCGACAAAGTCTGTCCCCATAGAAATAAATGGGTCCGCAATTCCGTTCCGCAAACAGAATTTCGGACGTGTGAATGGGGCATAAGGGTCCCTTATCACCGCCAGTTAGTTAGCTACTTGTTAGGTAGCTAGCGCCCAGCCCACCGCACCGCAGTCACTGATTTTGGCAGAGACTTTTTCATCCACATTGACCGACGCGAATGAAAAAATCTGTGCCGTTCATTTTTTTTTTCAGCGCAGAGGCTGAACGGAAAAAAAAAATCTCATTACCCGTATGCTCAATATATGGAGAATCGCAGAAACTCCTAATGCTGGCCATACGTGTAATGATTGCGGAGACCCTCAAATGCCAGGGCAGTACAAAAACCCCACATGTGACCCCATTTTAGAAAGAAGACACCCCAAGGTATTCCGTGAGGGGTATGGTGAGTTCATGCAAAAAAAAATAATTTTTGTCACAAGTTAGTGGAATATGAGACTTTGTAAAAAAAAAATAAAAATCAATTTCCGCTAACTTGTGCCAAATTTTTTTTTTTCTGTGAACTCGCCATGCCCCTCACGGAATACCTTGGGGTGTCTTCTATCCACAATGGGGTCACATGTGGGGTATTTATACTGCCCTGGCAATTTAGGGGTCCTAAAGCGTGAGAATCCAAATGCGTAAAAATGGCCTGTGAAATCCTAAAGGTTTTAGGGCCCCTTTGCGCATCTTGGCTGCAAAAAAGTGTCACTTATGTGGTATCGCCGTACTCAGGAGAAGTAGGGCAATGTGGTTTGGGGTGTATTTTTACATATACCCATGCTGGGTGTGAGAAATATCGCTGTAAACGACAACTTTTTACATTTTTTTATTCAAAGTTGTCAATTTACAGAGATATTTCTCTCACTCAGCATGGGTATATGTAAAAATACACCCTAAAACACATTGCCCTACTTCTCCTGAGTACGGCGATACCACATGAGTGACACTTTTTGCAGCCTGGGTGCGCAAAGGGGCCCTAAACCAATGAGTACCTTTAGGATTTCACAGGCCATTTTTATGCATTTGATTCTCACACTTTAGGGGCCCCTAAAATGCCAGGTGAGTATAAATACCCAACATGTGACCCCATTTTGGAAAGAAGACACCCTAAGGTATTCCGTGAGGGGCATGGTGAGTCCACAGAATTTTTATTTTTGGCACAAGTCAGCGGAAATTGTTTTTTTTTTTTTAATTTTGTTTTTTACAAAGTCTCATATTCCACTAACTTGTGACAAAAATCAAATTTTACATGAACTCACCATACCCCTCACAGAATACCTTGGGGTGTCTTCTTTCCAAAATGGGGTCACATGTGGGTATTTATACTGTCCTGGCATTTTAGGGGCCCCTAAAGCGTGAGAAGAAGTCTGGAATCCAAATGCGTAAAAATGCCCTGTGAAATCCTAAAGGTACTCATTGGTTTTAGGGCCTCTTGCACCCAGGCTGCAAAAAGTGGCACACATGTGGTATCGCCGTACTCAGGAGAAGTAGGGCAATGTGTTTTAGGGTGTATTTTTATATATACCCATACTTTGTGTGAAAAATATCTCTGTAAACAACAACTTTTAAAAATTTTTATACAAAGTTGACAATTTACAGAGATATTTCTCTCACCCAACATGGGTATATGTAAAAATACACCCCAGAACACATTGCCCTACTTCTCCTGAGTACGGCGATACCACATAAGTGAGACTTTTTGCAGCCTGGGTGCGCAAAGGGCCCAAATTCCAACGAGTACCTTTAGGTTTTACATGGCGGCTCACAATTTAGCCCCGCCCAAAATGCCAGAACAGTAAACACACCCCACAAATGACCCCATTTCGGAAAGTAGACACCCCAAGGTATTCACTGAGGGGCATAGTGAGTCCGTCTGAGATTTATTTATTTTTGCCAGAAGTTATCAGAAATTGAAACTTTTTTTTTTTTCAGAAAGTGTCATTTTCCGCTAACTTGTGAAAAAATGAAATGATACATGAACTCACCAAGCCCCTCCGCGAATACTTTGGGGTGTCTTCTTTCTAAAATGGTGTCATTTGGGGGGTATTTTTACTTTCCTGACATTCTAGCAACTGAAGAAACATGACAGGTGCTCAGAAAGTCAGAGCTGCTTCAAAATGCCGAAATTCACTTTTTTGCACCATAGTTTGTAAACGCTATAACTTTTACCCAAACCAATAAATATACACTTATTGGACTTTTTTTTATCAAAGACATGTAGAACAATAAATTTAGAGAAAAATTTATATAGAAATGTAGTTTTTTAAAAAATTTACAACAGAAAGTGAAAAATGTCATTTTTTTGCAAAAATTTCGGTCATTTTTGATTAATAGCAAAAAAAGTAAAAATGTCAGCAGCAATGAAATACCACCAAATGAAAGCTCTATTAGTGAGAAGAAAAGGAGGTAAAATTCATTTGGGTGGTAAGTTGTATGACGGAGCAATAAACGGTGAAAGTAGTGTAGTGCGGAATTGTAAAAAGTGGCCTGGTCATTAAGGGTGTTTAAGCTAGGGGGCTGAAGCGGTTAAAAAAAATCTACTTTTTTTTGTCAACCTATTTATTCTGTGATGGGTATTTATCCATCAAAGAAAACACCATTTACTGTATTCAAATACAGTGCTGACAACTGTAGACCTGTATTGGGATATACCAGTGATAGGGCTATCACTGGCATTTTACAGCTTCCCGAAAACAGCCAGGGAAGAAAGTAAACATCTGTATGGGACTTTTATTTGAGCGCTATCCTGTATTATGCTGTTAATATGGTAATACATAGTATTAAATGAAGTACAATTAACTACTTGCACTCTGTATAACAGTATACCCTATGGGGGCACCAACAGACAGAAGGAATAACTTAGGGCACCATCCAACATATGCTCAACCTGAAAGACATACATATCAACATAGAGACATAAAGGGTTGACAACAGTAAAAGACCACATGGTCCATCTAGCCTGCCCTTATATTATTACTCATCTTAGAATATACACATGTGTTTATCCCAGGCATGTTTAAATTCACTTACTGTCGATTTCCTAACCACATGTACTGGGAGTTTTGTTCTACCAATTTATGTAACATAGTATACAACTGCAGCATTCGCCAAGCAAACCAATATGTGTAGTACAGGTCTCCTCAATGTAAAGGCGGGTTCAAATTGGCGTTATGGCTTTCCATTATAGGTTCCGTTATAAGAGAGTTATAACAGAGCATAACTGAATTTTAGGACAGAAAGCAAAACGGAAGCCTTTAAGAGGCATTCTGTTTTGCTTCGTCCTAATACATGTCTATGGGGACACGTAACAGTTCAGTTTGGTTCCGTTGTACATGACGGAAAAAATAGTCCTGTTGACTAATGACTAATTGCCATAATTCCAATACGAACCCGCCCTCACAGAGTTATTCCTAAATAAATGATGTGGTTATGGAAATCATCACAAGGACACTATATGATGTTTTCTTAGAAATAAGAAAGTAGGGACAAAATTTAATTAACTAATTTTTTGCTATTTAGCTTTTAGCATACTCTTATAATGTTTTCAATCATTCTAAAGAAATATTTATTCAGTACTATTCTTATGGTAATACACAGTTGACAAGACTTTAGTTAAAATAGTCATGACAGCCATGCAACATCAATTTTGCAAATGAATGCTACTATTCATAGGATGAACTTGTTTCTGACCTGATAGTAAAAGCTATACTTATCTGCCTGTCATGGATCTAACCAATTTAGATCACAAAACAAAGTGCATATTTTTTGCCTTTTCTTGTTGAAAAACATATATCGACTAAAGATCCATAATAAACTCCATCCTCTGAAAGCCGCATCGCAGAGAACGTATTTCCTTTTCTGTTCCTCCATTAGTGTCTTTGTCACCATGGAGACCACAAAAGGATTCAACAATGCAACTTGTTTGATGTCTCTATACTCCCTGAGGCTGAGCATTAAAACTATAATCAATTTTCCACTGAATACAAATATTTAGAAGTACAGTCTATAGAAAATCACATAATAATGTCAGAGCCAGGCTTCTTTGTCCCCATTAGAAAAGTGACAATGTTTCATGACCCACAGACACAGCAGGTGAGATAATTAACCTCCACTATAAAAGAAATGCTCTGGAAATATTTCCAGGAAAACAATGTAACTGTGCACTAAAGCAGTAGTATGTATTAAATGTGTGGTCATGTGTCAATGTCATTAAGGACAAGATAAATCATTCCTCACATTGTAAGGCAAGAGATGAATAGCAAATGTTGTACCCCGTCTATTACATGTATCAATGAGGATTGTCCAGAAAATCAGCATAATAAAACAAAAATGAAACATTACATATAATTGAGGCAAGTGTATTCAGCCCAGGAAACATGCTACATGTGGTGGCAGTATTTGCCAAACTGAACACTTCTCCTGTGAAGTGAACTCACTACATCATAATGATCTATGACGCTGTGAATTCCCATCTCCCGAAGGTCAGACACAACAGTTCAGTAGATCCTTGGTGAGATGGGAATTCATAGCATCATACAGTAAAATCACAAGTTCACTTCACAGGAGTAGTGTTAAGTCCTGGAAATACTGCTCCCACACACAGCGTGTTTCCTGGACTACATTGACTTGTCTGAAACTTGACTTAGAGTATGGTTTTGTGTAGAGATGACCAAATTGATTGATTGTAATTTCCAGGAAATCAAAACTTTTGTGATCCGGCTTGCAAAATTTGCCGAAAATGGTAACCAACTTGTCATCGTTTTACAGATTAGAAGATGGAAAAGAAAGCATTTGTCATAAAAAAGGGACTATGGATGCTCGGCTGAACACCAGTTCGGCTCGAGCATCGCGATGATCGGCACATCGCGGTGTTCGGCCGAACACCGCATGTGTTCGAGCGCGATGCTTGAGTCTCCTCCCCGCATGTTTGTTGGCTGTTACGCAGCCAATAAACGTACAGGTAAGTACTGCCACTAACTCTAATGCCGTAGCAATGTTGGTTACTGGCATTACAGTGATTTGCTGGCCAAAATGCGTCATCGGGTCACTTGTTAGAGACCCAAAAGTCCTTTTCAGGACTATTGTTGTACCTGGCAGCAATATAATTATTAGCGCAACCTGCGCTAAATTGTGTGGAATTGTTAGAGACCCAAAAGTACTTTTAAGGACTATAGTTGTATCTGCTGCAATATATATTATTAGCGCAACCTGTGCTAAATTGCGTCCAATTGTTAGAGCCGCTTCTGATAATGACACAACCTCTGCTACATCTTTTATTTTACATTTGCGCAACCTAAGTATCTGTGAAATTCAGTGCAATAGTTTGGCCGCTGGTGATAGCGACATTACTTGCACTATACCACATTCATAATGTTTGTGCATCCTAAATATCAGTGACATGCATTCAGTTTAATTCTTTATTAGCCAGTGACAGCGACTAGAGTTGAGCGAACCTGAACTGTACAGTTCGGGTTCGTAACAAATGTTGGGGTGTTCGGGACACGGACCTGAACCCGAACATTTTCAAAAAAGTTCAGGTTCGGGTCCATTGTTCGGTGATTTCTTTACACGTTTTACTTCTTGCCCTAAGAAGCCATCACAGCCATGCCTACTAATGTGATTGGCTGAGTGCAGCATGTGACCCAGTCTCTTTATAAGCTGGAGTCACGCACTGCCGCACGTCACTCTGCTGATTTGAGCTTAGGGAGAGGATGCTGCTGCTGCGATCAGGGACAGAATAGGGCAGAAATCAGAAGAACCTGTGCTACTTTAATCCACAAGATACGGCAAATTGAGAGGGAGGGAGCTTCAGCAATACAACATTTCTGTACCTAGCCACTGCCAGGGAAATCTTTTTTTGTAATCCATCTGTTACTGAGGTGGTGCTCGGCGGTCATTTTAGCCATTGCAGTGTACTGCATGTGGGCCAGCCAGACAGGGGCATCAGCCTAATCATATTTTGTAGCTCAGTGAAGGAAAAAAAAAAAAATTCTCTGGCTGCTCAAGTCCCCTATATTGCCTTTTGTATATTTAAGGGGTGACATAGACCATTTGTCTAGTCTGTGATCTGTGGTGTCACACAGCACTTGTGTATACAATGCACTAAACCATATATTCAATTTCAGTTATCAAATAGTGCATCAGTGTATTTTAGTTTAAAAAAATTGTTATCCTGGTCCACCAAACATATTTTACACCGCCAAAATATGTATTTGACATTTCTGAAATAGAGAATACGTGTAATTTTGGGGGAAAAACCGTATTCCTTGTCCACAAAACAGTTCTGCATACACCGTCCAACGACATATTTTATATTTCTGCAGGGAAATAGTGCTTCTTTGTTTTTTCTAGAAAAAAAAATCGATATTCAAGGTCCACCAAACAGTCTGAAATACCCATTCCAACCACCTATTTTACATTGCTACTGTGAAATACAGTATAAGTGTATTTTTTTGACAAAAAAGTGGTAATCCTGATCCACAGAGCATCTTGAAATGCACTGCTTAAATACCGATTTCACATTACAGCTGAGAAATAGTGCATTTATTCGTTACTCTTTGAGGGAAAAAAGCAATATTCTTGACTCACAAAGCAGTTGTACATACTCTGTATAAATATCTAATTTAAAATTACAGCAGTAAAAAACTTTTTGGGGTTTATTGAAAAAAGCTATGTTTTAGGCCGAAAAAACAGTTGTGCATCCGTGGTTTAAATAATTATTTTAAATTTATAGCAGTTAAATACTGCATTTGTGAATTTTGGTGACCAAATCTGTGTTCTGGGTCCCCAAATCTGATGTCCAATACATAGTATAAATATCTACTTTTAATGTACAGCAGTTAAAAACTGCATTTTGGGGTTTATTGAAAAAAGCTATGTTTTAGGCCGAAAAAACAGTTGTGCATCCGTGGTTTAAATAATTATTTTAAATTTATAGCAGTTAAATACTGCATTTGTGAATTTTGGTGACCAAATCTGTGTTCTGGGTCCCCAAATCTGATGTCCAATACATAGTATAAATATCTACTTTTAATGTACAGCAGTTAAAAACTGCATTTTGGGGTTTCATTGAAAAAAGCCGTGTTTTAGGCCGAAAAAACTGTTGAGCATCCGGCGTATAAATAATTAATTTCAATTTACAGCAGTAAAATACTAATTTTCTGTATTTTATTACAAAAATACTTGTTCTTGTTCCACAAACCACTTGTGCATACAGCGTACCAAAAAATATTTTACATTTCCGCGTAGAAATTGAGAATCAGTGTATTTTGGGCCCAAAAAAACATTACTTTGGGTCCACAGAGCATTTTTATGACACGGGCACTGCCTTAGGGAACGTAATTGTCGACTAGTGGCAGGTAAATTGACACCAGAGAGAGACCAATCTTTCAGCTTGGTGGGTAAACGCAAATAATG
The DNA here is from genome assembly GCA_033119425.1 of Bufotes viridis. Classification (NCBI taxonomy): domain Eukaryota; kingdom Metazoa; phylum Chordata; class Amphibia; order Anura; family Bufonidae; genus Bufotes; species Bufotes viridis. The sequence continues at coordinate 455,450,112 of CM065590.1, forward strand.
AGGAGAACATCAAATAAGGGACGTGGGCATGGTCGTAGTGGTGTTGGTGGAGCTCCTGTTGCTAGGAGAGGACGTGGCCATTCAGCGCCAACTACCGCTCCAAGTCTAACACTTTCCTCTGGTGCGAGTAGGTGACAGAATCTGCAGCGTTATTTGTTAGGCCCAAATGCCGCTCTACGGATGGTGAAGCCAGAACATGTACAGGCGATAGTAGAGTGAGTGGCTGACAGTGCCGCCAGTTCCTTCACAGTATCTAACACCCAGTCCTCTGCAGAAAGCTCAGAGTTGGCACCTGCAGCCCATGCACATCAGTCTTCCACCTCACCCCCTTAATAATCAGCCAAGCAGTCAGAGCCCCAAATCATGCAGGAAAGTCTCATGCTTTTTGATGACTCTGTTGGCAGGGTTTCCCCGACCCATCCACCTAGCCCTGCCCCAGAAGAGGAAGACCTTGAATGCACTGATGCTCAACCACTTTTGTTGCAGGATGAGGACATGGGAAGACCACCGTAACACGTCTCTGATGATGACGAAACACAGGTGCCAACTGCTGTGGCTTTCTGCAATGTGCAGACCAACGAGGAGGGCAGGGGTCATGAATGGGTGATAGATGAAGTGGAGGATAATGAAGTCCTAGACCCAGACTGGACTTAAGGTCTTGCTAGTGAGGCGTGCAGTTCTGAGGAAGAGGCGGTGGTCGCACAGAGGCAACAGCACAGCAAAAGAGGGAGCAGGGTGCAAAAGCACAGCAGCCGTTCCAGAGACACTGCCTGCTACTGTTCACCCCACCCAGGCACAGAGCACACCAAAGCCTGCTCCAAGGAGTTTATTGGCATGGCAGTTCTTCACACAATGTCTTGACAACAAGACACGAGTGGTTTGCATATTATGCCATCAGAGCCTCAAGTGAGACATAAATGTTCTTAACCTCAGCACAACCTGTATGACCGGCATCTACATGCAAAGCATGAACTGCAGTGGAGTAAACAGCTTAAAAACCGGGAATCGTCTCAGGCTTCTCCTGCTCCCTCTTCTACTGCTGCCTCGGCCTCTCCCTCAACCTCTGGCGTCACCATGGCACCTGGCGACCAGCAAACAGAGGATGTTGCACCCACACCACCACATACGACACCATCACTAAGCATCTCCACCGTGTCACACGGCAGCGTTCAGCTGTCCATCTCTCAAAAATTGGAGAGAAGAAGGAAATACCCACCTACCCACCCTCGAGCCCTGGCCCTGAATGCCAGCATTTCAGAATTACTGGCCTTGAAATGCTGTCATTCCGTCTGGTGGAGACGGACTGTTTCAAACAGCTGATGGCAGTGGCTGTCCCCCAGTACGTTGTTCCCAGCCGCCACTACTTTTCCAGGAGAGCCGTCCCTTCTCTGCACAACCAAGTGGAGGATAAAATCAAGTGTGCGCTGCGCAACGCCAAATTGTGGTAAGGTCCACATAACCACAGATACATGGACCAGTAAGCACAGCCAGGGTCGCTATATCTCCCTAACTGCACACTGGGTAAATTAGTGGCGGGTGGGCCGAGGCGGATAGCGGTTTGGCGCATGTCCTTCCACCACCGAGGATCACAGGGCATTATTCTTTGCCTCCTGTTACTTCCTCCTCCTACTCCGCATCATCCTCCTCCTACTCCTCTTCTACCACCCCCACATTCGGTCATCGAAAGAACCTCACCACCAACTTCAGCACAGCCTGGGGTAAACGTCAGCAGGCGATTTTAAAACTCGTGTGTTTGGGTGACAAACCCCACACTACACAGGAGCTTTGGAGGGGCATAGAACAGCAGACTGATGAGTGGTTGCTGCTGGTGAGCCTTAAGCCCGGCCTAGTGGTGTGCGATAATGGGCGAAATCTCGTTGCAGCTTTGGGACTAGCAGGTTTGACGCACATCCCTTGCCTGGTTCATGTGCTGAATCTGGTGGTGCAGAAGTTTCTTAAAAACTACACAGACATGTCAGAGCTGCTGCTGAAAGTGTGGTCCGTATGTGCACGCTTTCGGCATTCTCACCCTGCTGCTGCTCGCCTGTCTACGCTGCAACTTCGGCCTTCCTGCTCCCCGCCTCATATGCGACGTGCCCACCAGGTGGAACTCCACCTTACATATGCTGGAGAGACTGTGCGAGCAGCAGCAGACGATAGTGGAGTTTCAGCTGCAGCAGGCACGGGTCAGTCGCTCTGTGGATCAGCACCACTTCACCACCAGTGACTGGGCCTGCATACTAGACCTGTGAACCTTGTTGCAGTCTTTTCAGTACTCAACCAACATGGACAGTGCTGATGACACCGTTGTTAGCATTACAATACCACTTCTATGTCTCCTTGAAAAAAATATTACGGCGATGATGGAAGAGGGTTTCAGGCAGGTACACATGTGGACTGCCAGGGCACACTTTTGGAGGATGAGGAGGAGGAGGTAGAGGAGGAGAAAGAGGAACCGGTTTCACTGCAGGGTGGCACCCTACGCAGCTCAGGGCCATCACTTGAGCGTGGCTGGGGGGATACGGATGGCACAGACTATACACCATCTACAGAGGACAGCTTATCGTTACCTCTGGGCAGCCTGGCACACATGAGCGACTACATGCTGCAGTGCCTGCGCGATGACAGCAGAGTTGCTCACATTTTAACTTGTGCTGAATACTGGGTTGCCACCCTGCTGGATCCCTGGTACAAGGACAAAATGCCCACCTTAATTCCCGCACTGGTGTGTGATAGGAAGATGCGCGACTGACATGGGGGGACAAGTGGAAGCACATGGCAAAGGCAGAGGAGGAGTAAGAGGTCGCCAATGCAGCTGTGTCACGGCCAGCTCCTCAGAAAGCAGGATTAGCTTGGCTAGGTGTGGAAAAGTTTTCTCACCGCGCCACAGCAAACTGCACCACCAGGAGCAGGAGGCAGCATTTCAACCACATGTTGGAACAGTACGTGTGCACACACCTCCACGTACTGACTGATGGTTCTGCCCCATTCAACTTCTGGGTCTCCAAATTGTCCACATGGCCAGAGCTTGCCCTTTATGCATTGGAGGTGATGGCCTGCCATACGGCCAGTGTATTGTCTGAACTTGTATTTAGCACGGCAGGGGGCGTCATTACAGACTAACTCAGCCGCCTCTCCACAGCCAAACAAGCTCACGTTCATTAAAATGAACCATGCATGGATCCCACAGGACCTTGTGCAGAATAGACATATATTTCATTTAATCGCCGGCTGCATTGGTGGGAGACATTAACCTCTTTTTACTGTCAAATGACTTCTCCTCTGTCTGGGTGTCAGGGGCCTATATTTCGTTTAATTGCCTGCTGCATTGGTGGGAGACATTAACCTCTTTTTGCTGACAAATGACCTCTCATCTGCCAGGGTGTCAGGGGCCTATATGTAGTTTAATCGCCTGCTGCATTGGTGGAAGACAGTAACCTCTTTTTACTGTCAAATGATCTCTCCTCTGTCTGGGTGTCAGGGGCCTATATTTCGTTTAATCGCCAGCTGCATTGGTGGGAGACATTAACCTCTTTTTGCTGACAAATAACCTCTCCTCTGTCTGGTGTCAGGGGCCTATATTTCGTTTAATCGCCTGCTGTATTGGTGGGAGACATTAACCTCTTTTTGCTGTTAAATGACCTCTCCTCTGTCTAGGTGTCAGGGCCTACATAAATGATATTGGCCTGTTCTATTGTAGGTTGACCTGAGGCCTGTGTTGCTGTTATGGGACCGCTCACCTATGTCTGGGTGCTAGTGCCTACATAAATGATAATGGCCTGTTCTATTGCAGGTTGACCTGAGGCCTGAGTTGCTGTTACGAGACCGCTCTCCTCTGTCTGTGTGCTAGGGCCTACATAAATGATAATGGCCTGTTCTATTGCAGGTTGACCTGAGGCCTGTGTTGCTATTATGGGACCGCGCTCCTCTGTATGGGTGCTAGGGCCTACATAAATGATAATGGCCTATTCTATTGCAGGTTGACCTGAGGCCTGTGTTACTGTTATGGGACCGCTCTCCTCTGTCTGGGTGCTAGGGCCTACATAAATCATAATGGCCTGTTCTATTGCAGGTTGACCTGAGGTCTGTGTTACTGTTATGGGACCGCTCTCCTCTGTCTGGGTGCTAGGGTCTACATAAATGATAATGGCCTGTTCTATTGCAGGTTGACCTGAGGCCTGTGTTGCTGTTATTGGACCGCTCTCCTCTTTGCGTGAGCCATGGGCCTGAATGAGTGATTGTAGCCTGTGGCACTGCTGGGTGAAATCAATACTGTTTTGGCGTGATTTGAACTCTCCTCTTTGTGGGTGCCAGGGTCCGGAGTCTGTGCATGAGGCATGTGACACTGCAGGAAGGCATGAATCCTTTTTGGCTGTGATGACAACATCTCCAACTCCCATGTATGGTTGCCATGTGCCTGAGGCTGTGAATGAGGCCTGTGGCACTGCAGGCAGACATGAATCCTTTATGGCTGTGAGGAGAACTTAAAATCCCATAGCATTCCCATCTGACGCCACCCCAACCTCCTATTCCACTTCCTCCTTCAAGTTCCCAATCTATATTGGTTAACTTTTATTTTATGTCATTTCCCTATCCACATTTGTTTGCAGGGGATTTATCTACATTCTGCTGCCTTTTGATGCCCTCTAGCCCTTTCCAGGGCTATTTTACAGCCATTTTAGTGCCCAAAAGTTTGGGTCCCCATTAACTTCAATGGGGTTCGGTTCGGGGTCAAGTTCGGGTTAAGTTCGGATCCCGAACCCGAACATTTTCGTGAAGTTCGGCTGAACTGCTCGAACCTAAACACCCAGGTGTCCACTCAACTCTAACAGCGACTTTACTTTTTTCATAGACACTGCGGACAGTGACATTATCTGTGCTACATCTCCTGTTTAAAGTGTGCACATTCTAAAAATATCTGCGACATTGTGTGTACAGTACTTTATTTGCGCATACAGTTACAAATCCTGCGCTACTGTACGTGTGACATACTTGCAAGCATATATACCATTTAATATGCGCAAGGCGAGCAGTAAGGGACGGGGAAGTGTCCGTGCTGATGATGGTGCACGCAAAAGCTATGGCCTTGGGCGCAGTGAAACTGTGCCTGCTGCCAGAGCACAAGAAACACACTCATCCACGATACCTAACCTTATGTCCAAGTTTGCAGGGCGCTGCAGGACACCACTCTCGAAGTCAGACCAGTGAGACCAGGTGGCTGGTTAGATTGCAGCAGAAAATGCTTCCAGGCGGTTAAGCACCACACTGTCTTCACAAAGTCCAGTCTTAGTAGCCAAGAGTCTGGTAAATAGTGTCGATCTTGAATATTCGAATTGCGAATTTTAATCGCGAATATCGCCACTTCGAGAATTTCCAAATATTTACAATATAGTGCTATATATTCGTATTCGCGAATAGTATTGATTGCAAATATTCTAATCATTAATTTATTACTATTTTAGCTCTTTTCATCGCCATTCCTTAATTTGGGCCCCTCGACAAGCCCGCTTGAAGAGGTAAATGAGGAGATCTTATGCCCTGATTCCCAAACTCTTGAGCATCCACAGTCAGAAGAAGATGGCGGTGGAGAACGGCAATTAGTGTTTCACGAGGTGGATTAGGATGATGAGACACAGTTGCCAATAAGTCAACCGCAATTAGTGTCTCAAGAGGTTCAAGATGAGGATGAGACACAGTTGTCAATAACTAAGGTTGTTGTTAGGCCAACAAGTCAGGAGGATGATCAGAGTGAGGAAGTGGAAGAGGGGGTGGTGGATGATGAAGTCACTGACCCAACCTGGGAAGGTGGAAAGCTGAGCGAGGACAGCAGTACAGAGGGGAAGGGATCCACAGCACCGCAACAGGTTGGAAGAGGCAGAGGGGTGGCAAAAGGGAGAAGGCGGCAAGCTGAGCGAGGACAGCAGTACAGAGGGGAAGGGATCCACAGCACCGCAACAGGTTGGAAGAGGCAGAGAGGTGGCAAAAGGGAGAAGGCGGGCCACACCAAACAGGCCTGCAACTGTTCCCCGGAGCACCCCCTTGTGGAAATCTTCCTTGCCAAGAGGTAGGTGTTCCGCAGTCTGGAGATTTTTTGAGGAAAGTGCGGACGATAAAAGAATTGTAATTTTCAACCTGTGCCGTATGAAAATGAGCAGGGGCGTGAACACTAGCAACTTTACCACTACCAGCAAGATCGGCCACATGGCATCAAAGCACCCTAATAGGTGGGCCGAACGCCTGGGTCCACAATCAGTATCTGCGGTTCACACCACTGCCTCCTCTTCCCCTTTGTTACGTGCTGGCCAATCCCCTGTCCATGACACAGGCCCGGACACCTCCCATCATGCACCTGGACCTTCGCAAGCACCATCAGCTAGCACATCCACTTCTGTGTCCCAGCGCAACGTACATATGTCTATACCCCAGGCATTTGAACGAAAGCGCAAATACATAGCCACCCACCCACAGGCCATAGCTCTAAATGCGCACCTTTCAAAATTGCAGGCCCTGGAAATGTTGCCATTTAGGCTTGTGGACACTGAGGCTTTCCACAGCCTAATGGTGGCGGCCGTCCCGCGCTACTTTGTCCCCAGCCGCCAATATTATTCATGGTGTGCAGTCCCAGCCTTACACCTGCATGTGTCCAGTAACATTACCTTTGCCCTGACCAACGCAGTTATTGGGAAAGTCCACTTAACGACTGACACATAAACAAGTGCTTTTGGCCAGGGACGCTACATTTCCCTAACAGCACACTGGGTGAATATTGTGGAGGCCGGGAGCGAGTCGTACCCTGGGATGGCACAGGTTCTATGGACGACAAGTATTGCGGACCTTACCTCCATCAGGGTTTCCGCCGCCACCTACATTAGTGGCTGCAACCTCCTCTTCTCATCCTCCGCCTCCTCCTCCACTTCCACCTCTGAGTTATCATCTTTCAGCACCAGTCAGCCATCAGTCAGTAGCTGGAAGCAATGTAGCATTGCAGTGGGGAAGTGGCAACAGGCCCTGTTTAAACTGATCTGCTTAGGAGCTATGGCAGGGGATAAGGGACCAGACTGAGCTGTGGCTCTCGCTACTCAACCTACAACCAGGCATGGTTCTGATAATGGTTGTAACTTGGTGGCAGCTTTGGAGCTTGGCAAGCTCACACACATTCTATGCCTAGCCCACGTGTTTAACCTAGTGGTTCGGCGTTTTCTCAAAACCTACCCCAATTTGTCTGAGCTACTGGTGAAGGTGCACCGCGTGTGTGCCCATCTCCGCAAGTCATCGACAGCTTTGGAAAAGGGGCGAAGACAGTACACAGGGTAATAGCCAGACCACCCTCAGTTCATCTTTTCAGTTCCAAATTGGATAATGAGGAGGAGGAGCAAGAGATGGTTGCCTCCACTACAGAGGGTAGGACCCATTGAAGTTTTATTCCTTCTGTTCAGCTTGGATAGGTAGAAGAGGAGAAAGAGGATGAGGAGATTGTCAGTCATCTTCCTAATGAGAACAGCAAAGTCTTGTCTGTTGTGACTCTGGCACACATAGCTGACTTTATGTTAGGCTGCCTTTCCCATGACCCTCGCGTTGCACGCATTTTGGCCAACACCAATTACTGGTTGTTCACCCTTCTCGACCTCCGCTACAAAGAGAACTTCTCATCTCTCATTCCTGTGGTGGAGAGGATGAGCAAAATGGTGCAATACCAGAAGGTCCTTGTGGAAAAATTGCTCCAACAATTTTCACCTGACAAAGCTGGCTGCAGAGTATGCAGTTCCATGGACAACCAAGGAGGGGAAATGAGGGAAACACACAGCAGTTCCAACAGAGGCACGGAAACACTCTTCAAGGCCTGGGACAGTTGTATGACCCCCCGCCCGAACCCTCAACCTAATGCATGGCCTAGTGTCACAAGGAGGGAAAAGTTTTGGAACAAGTACGTAGCAGACCATGTCAGCGCCCTCAGTGATCCCTCTGTGCCTTACAACTATTGAGTGTCCAGGCTGGATATGTGGCACGAACTAGCACTCTATACCTTGGAGCTGCTGGCCTGCCCAGCTGCCAGCGTTTTGTCAGAGTGTGTATTAAATGCTGCTGGGGGCATAATAACTGATAAGAGCATCCGTCTGTCAACTGAAAATGCTGACCGGTTGACTCTTATAAAAATGAACAAGGCCTGGATTGCCCCTGACTTCTCTACTCCACCATAGGAAAGCGGCTGAACATAAAGGTAGTGATGAGCGGCAGGGGCAATATTCGATTTTGCGATATTTTGCAAATATATGGACGAATATTCGCCATATATATTTGTTAATTCGCTAATTTTCTATATTTGTGCCCTTTTTTTACATTGCGGGTATAGCAATGTAAAAGTTGCATAATGCGCACGCGTAATAGGGGCGTGGCCTTAATCCAACTACTCGAAGTTTGACAAGATTGCAAAAGATGGTGGGAAGCAATTTTCGCGACAGAGAGGAAGAACTACTAATCCATGTAAGTAATTTGACAGCACTGTATTTGATTACATGTCACATGCATGTTGGAACAATCGTTTTATATGCAGATAGAGTGTTAAAAAATATTCGCGATTGTGAAGATCGGTAATTATGATTTGAAATTCTTTTCGCAATACATAAAAGTTCACATTTTATCCAGTCTAAGTAGAAATTACTGATTGGTGAAGTAAGTAATGTTGTGACATCACATCACTGTGTCAGTAGCATTTATCTATGGACAGCAGAGAAATATCTCTCATATGCACATTGCACATTTTCCTGCCACACACTATATACTATATACGGTCGGGACTCAGGAGAAGCATTCTTTGTATTACCGCCAGTATTTGCCACGTCATTTACAGTTACCCAGGGTGCACCACGGGGAGGCGAACAAGCTTTACATCCTTGCTCAGCTGGCCAATATCCGATTGCTCAGACCTCACACTCATAAAATCACAATACAATCCGCACCCGGCTCCAGGCGGAGAAACAGAGCATTGTGGCGGAGGTCCAGTCCGAGCTGGAAAGAAAATTTAACAGAACTCATCCTAGGATGGCCATGCTGAAAAAATGGTCTGATCTAATGATCTAAAGAGATGAAACTCGCAGCGGATCAGAGAGATCTGTGATAGCCTGTGCCCAGGTAAAATGCTTACATTACTTTTGTATCTCTCGCCAACACTCTGTAATGTATGTATACAGTTATGAAAAATAGTATTTCTTCCCTTTACAAATGATTACTTAGTACCTGGTGTGACACATAGCAGAATAGCCAGTTAGATCATACATCTATCTCGCCATGAGTATATATTTATACACACAGCGAGGTACAGATGTATGAGGTAAGCGGCTGATTTTGTGAGTTTTACACACACACAAATATATATATATATATATATATATATATATATATATAAATATGTGTGTATATACATAAACTGCAATCATCATTCTGTATTCCAGTAAAAGGCCCCGTTCATCATTACATTTCATACATCCCCCACTTAACTCCTTAACGCCCGACGACGTACATGTACGTCAGATCTGGACTTGACTTAAAGCCCAGTGACGTAAATGTAGTGCATGGTGATCGGGCGGGTTCAGGAGCTGCGCCCATCCGATCGGGGGCAGGGGTCCAGCAGTCACTGATAGCCGGACCCCTGCTTTATGAGCCGGCGCATTAACCCCTGCACGGCCGTGTTCATCGCTGGCAAAGGCAAGTGCGAGCTTCAGACATGTGCGGGGTGTCCTTCGGGTCCCCACGCTGCTGTGATGGGGACCCGATGTCTAGGAAGCTAGCCCGATGCTTTCCTTGGGCATCGTGGCTTCCTTCCGGCAGCCCCCTGTATAACACTGGTATGGTAATACACTTACAGCCAATGTATTACAATACAGAAGTATTGTAATGCATTGTAAAGGGGATCACACCCCCAAAAGTTTAAGTCCCAGCGGGGGACAAAATTTTTTTTAATTTGCAAGTAAAAAGTAAAATTTTGAAAAAAATAGGCAAAAAAAGAAAAGTAGACATATAATTTTTTGCCGCGTCCGTATCGACCGGCTCTATAAAAATATTACATGACCTAACCCCTCAGGTGAACACTGTTTTATTTTTATTTTTTTTAAACTGCTGAATAAACCCTTTTTTTTGCACATTGCATCACTAAAAGTGCTACACCAAGCGATCAAAAGGGCGTATGATCCCCAAAATAGTATGAATTTAATTGTCACTTCATCCCGCAAAGAAACCCTACGTGGTCCCTACGTAAGACCATCGCCAAAAAAAAATATATATGGCTCTCAGAATAAGGAGACTCTAAAACATGATTTTTTAAATAAAAAAATGCTATTACTGTGTAATACTAAAATAAACAAAAAATAAAGTACACATATTAGGTACTAACCCCTCAGATGAGCACCGAAAAAAAGAAGATTAAAACTGTGTCAAAATAGACATTTTTTGTCACCTTACATCACAAAAAGCGTAATAGCAAGTGATCAAATCTTCTTTAAATTTGCTATTTAAAAAAAATAGTAATTAAGTTTTGTGACAGAATGTTACCACTGTCATAGAAAAATAGAAACATAGAAACATAGAATGTGTCGGCCCATCTATTTGGCCCATCTAGTCTGCCCAATATACTGAATACTATGAATAGCCACTGGCCCTATCTAATATAAAGGATGGCTGTTCTGTTTCAGTATCTTGCATTGTGTATTGGTATCCTCCTCTCTCCCCCCCCCTCTGTTTCAGCTTCTAGTTGGTTCAGTCCAGCCACTTCTCCCTGTCATGCATTGCTGTTTAGTGTGCTCTGACTCTGAGGAGAAGCTGAGGAGAATCTGTGTAGTATCTCATCTTCTTTTTAAGGAGAATATTAGAGGCATAATTATTTTACCATCTGGATTCCCTGCATATCTTGTAGTACAATCTCCGGATTAAACACTACTTGATTAACTCCTGGGTGTCTGATGCGTAAACTGTAAGTGGAGAATGTCTGATTCAACAAGTCACCTCACATATGCGTGATTGTATAAGGCTGACATTTCGAAACACCACAGTAAAAGAATTGTCTTAGTACTCTCCTTCTCCCGCTAAGAAAATAATATTCTCCTCCTCCAAGTAATAACCATCATCATTTGTCTCCTGTTATGCTAAAGTGGAAGGTAATATCTTATACTGCCCAGTACTGCATTCACTAGGATCGCAGAAGCTTCTAGCAATTTCAGTTTCATACAGGCTAGGAACTGTATTCAGCCTGTTTTCTGAGGTAAATATCGTCTGCCTGCTGTAAGCTATTAAAAGACTGAACCACCACTAGAGTAACACTGTTGTGTTACAGATGAAATGCAGGACACAGCTAGAAGGATTTCTACACCCTTATTAAAAATGAAGGAGGTGCTCCTAACTAACAAAATTGAAATATACAATAATATATTTTGTGGGAAAAGACTGAACAATGTATGGATGCAGCACATGGATCAGGCTATAACGAAGATCAATTGAAGGCCATGTGTACAAAATTGAATAAAAGCTATGATAGTTTTAAGAGACTGCTGAAAAATATTCTTCTCTGTTATTAAGTCTTAACTCAGAGGAATTCATTCTAGAATTAAAAACCCACACTGCACTTAATGATGAAAGATATAGCAGATTTATGGCAGTCAAGTCAATGCTAGAAGACAAGATATCACAACAATATGAAACTGCGTCCTGCCATTATAACCTTTCAAGGCACTCCAAGGCTTAATCCTGTTCCTCGAAATCTATTACTCAGTCCTTATCGCTAAGATCTCACTCACAGCACTCTTCGCTGAGTACCTCATCGGTGTTGGCACGCGCAAAAGCAGAAGCAGCAAAGGTACAAGCTCACTGCATTAAAAAGGAAACAGCCATTAAGGCACAAGTCGCAGAGACACAAGCCCTATCCCAAGCTAATCAAGCAGCTATACAAGCCCAATCTCAAGCTAATCAAGCAGCTATACAGGCTCAGGCGCAAGCTATACAAGCCCAATCTCAAGCTAATCAAGCCCAATCTCAAGCTATTCAAGCAACTATACAGGCTGAGGCGCAAGCGACCAAAGCCAAGGCTGGAGCTGAGTTGGAGGTCCTTCAGAAGGAAAGGGAAGAAGCAGCAGCCATGGCTGAACTCAGAGTTCTTGAAGAAGCTGCTGAAGAAGAAGAAACTTATCATCCTATGTCCAAGATATCTAATGACTCAGAAAGGCGTACCCTGCAATTCATCTTAAACCAAAGCAAAGTCAATGCATTTGCACCAGAAGATTTGGGCTCTGCACGCCAGCCTGCTGAACTCATGCAGATAGAAAAAGAGGCAGCTTATAACTATACAGTTGACCCCAGGCCAGTGGACATTTCTCTCTCTTTCAAACCTATGGCACCTTACACAGTATTTCAGGCGCCATTAGAGACCAAACCGCTTCAAGCTCATCAAATCACATTAAAACCCCCTGGGACTAGTTACATAACAACCAAGATGCTGGCGCCAACATTACCAGATGTGAAGCCTTCATTTACGCTCAACCCAGCATTCCATCTTCCAACCCCCAAACATAGGGTATCAGATGGCGCCAACAACACCAGCGAGGGAGAAGTTCCCATCGCCATGATGCAGAAAACAAATAACGCATCAGAAATTGCTAAGTACCTCACTCTTACTAATTAGATGGCTAGGTCCATGGTCGTCAAACTGTGTTAAGAGACTCAAAACCATTCATATCTACGAACCAGTCAAAGGCCTTCGTCTCGCATGGGAAAGATTAGAGCAGACATACGGCGGCTCGGAAGTAGTTAAACGTGCCTTATTTAAACGACTATATGAATTTCCTGAATTATCCAATACAGACCGCCAAGGGTTCCAGGAATTAATTGACTGTCTTCTTGAGTTTGAAATCGTAAAGGGACACCAACAGTTACCAGGACTCAGCTTTCTTGATACCTCCCATGGTGTGGGCCTGATCGTGGAGAAATGACCCCTTAATATCCAAGACCAATGGGCAACAAGTGGTTCAAAATACAAGGGGCAACATCGTGTTCCCTTTCCACCATTTTCATTCTTCTGTAAGTTCATCAAGGACTTGGCTAGAGCTAAAAACGATCTGAGCTTCAACACCTTGGGAACCAACATCTTTGGCAATACTAAACAGAGACACGAGACTTTCAGTCCCTCTAAAGGTAAAAAAGACAGGGGTTGTGCCCACTACTAACAATAGAAATGAAAGCCCTAAGGAACTCGATCATCATTGCCCTATCCATGATAAACCACATCCTTTAAGGAAATGCCGTGTCTTCATAGCAAAGCCCTTTGAGTAACGTAAGGACTTCCTAAGGAGTCATGATATCTGCTTCAGATGCTGGGCATCCACTGAGCACTTCACCAGAGACTGTAAGGTTCCAGTCAAGTGTTCTGAATGTAATAGTGATCTACATGTGTCCGCTGTTCACCCGGGACCAATCAGGCGGAACCTAGAACCAGTTAGCTGGCACAAGCCCCATTCCGATCAAGGCGGGGAGAGTCATGGCGGGGACAGTGCCGACCGACCAACCACAACCGTCATGCCCAGATGCGAAAAGGTATGTGGAGAAGGAATTGTGTGCGGTAAGTCTTGTTCTAAGATTCGCCTCGTGGATGTGTTTCCTACTGCACGACCAGAGAAGACCATAAGAATGTATGCTATTCTAGATGACCAAAGTAATCGTTCCCTAGCTAGCCCTAAGTTCTTTGATCTGTTTGGGATAGAGGGAGAAACTACACCCTACACCATAGGAACATGCTCTGGTCTTGTGACAACCTCAGGAAGTAGAGCTAATGGTTTCACCTTGAAGCCCATCAAAGGGGATAAGAAACTCTCTCTTCCAACCCTTATTGAGTGTGACAAATTGCCAGACACAAGGGATGAGATTCCCACACCTGAAGCCGCAGAGCATCACCCTCATCTCAGGAACATAGCCAGAGAGATTCCTCCCCTTGATAACCATGCCGAGATCTTGCTCTTGCTAGGTAGAGACATTCTTGAGGCTCATAAGGTACCTTGAACTTCGCAATGGCCCTTTAAACGATCCATATGCCCAGAAACTTACAGTGGGTTGGATCATTGTGGGGGATATATGTCTGGACAGAACTCGCAGACCCTGCCAAGGACACTCCTTCAGAACTGACATATTAATAGGGGGATGAACTTCTTACGTCAGGCAGTGTCCTAACCTCTACTATGTGCAAGAGGTTCCTTGCCTAAATATTCTAAAAACATCAGAAAGCAGCTTAAATCCAACCGAGTCAGCTGCAGAAGAATGTTCCTGGACAGAGGGGCAGCTTGTATAAAGGCCTTCAGGATCTCAATTGGAGCCCTCTTCAAGCCCTTCCCAGCTTTGCAGTCCTCACACAGTTTATCATAATGAATCCTATATCTTCACTGACAACATGCCTTCTGATTCTTGTAGTTCTGATGAGACACCGTAGAAACGTGAGTATTTCAGTCAACTGTTTGACAATGAGTTTAATTCTGTAAAAGAAGTATCTTCTGAACGTTCTATAAAGAAGGTTCCTTCAACAGAGAAAGAGTACATTTCAGATACTTTGCAAGAACCTTCAGTTCCATCTGCAGTTGTTGATTGCACTCAAGAGGATCACAGTTCTTCCCAGTCTTCAACGGATGAGAACCTTCATATTGCTCAGCCTTTTCTGGAAACCACAGGGAAAAGTTCACCGCCAATGTCCATGACAAATACTGCATGTCAATAACCCAAGTCCATACGTACAAAGACAAATCCCATTTCAGAAGTGAAAAGCAGACATGAGCGTTTGCGTTCACGATTCATAGAGAGAAAGCAATCTACATATAAACCAGCTTCACAAAAGAAGCGCTCTCGCTCTAAATCGGTGACACAGACAGAGAAGTCACATTCTAAATCTTTGGTAAGATCAAGGAGAACCAAGTCTCGCTCAGCTTCTAGTGAAAGCAACAGACAATCCCCTGTAGTAAAAAAGAAGAAATCCACATCTGGGGTGCATAAAAGATCACTCAAGAATAAACCAGAAAAGATAGGAAATATTCCTGTGCCATCTGGCGTTTTCAAAGAGCACAACTTTTAATGTTTCGGTGGAAGCAAGTACAACATCTTGCCAGTCAGTTCTGGGAAAAGTGGAGAAGAAAGTACCTCTGCCTCTTGCAAGAACGCGGAAGGTGGCAAGAACCAAGGCCTAATTTAAAGGAAGGAGATTTTGTTCTGTTAACAGACAAACAAGTTGATCATCTCGACTGGCCTACTGGACTTATTACTAAAGTCGTTTCCAGTTCGGATTGAACGAACTTCCATTGAGATTCCTTCTACCAAAGATGCTCATCATCTTCTAGTACTAGCTCTATGGTCTCAACAGAAGACATATCCTTTTTTGGTTTAAATAAATGTTCATCGCATGTTTCCTTTTCAGGTTTATGGACATCATTCATCTGTTTATTCATCAGGTTTATGGACATTATTAATTGTTATTTTATATAATTCCATTGTATGCATATACATAGTAGTATCTACCGATACTAGACGGGGAGTGTTCTGTTTCAGTATCTTGCATTCTGTATTGGTATCCTCCTCTCTTCTCCTCCCCCCCCTCTGTTTCAGCTTCTAGTTGGTTCAGTCCAGCCACTTCCTGCTTTCCTTGTCATGCATTGCTGTTTTGTGTGCTCTGACTCTGAGGAGAATCTGAGGAAAATCTGTGTAGTATCTCATCTTCTTATCAAGGAGAATATTAGAGGCATAATTCTTTTACCATCTGGATTCCCTGCATATTTTGTAATACAATCTCCGGATTAAACACTACTTGATTAACTCCTGGGTGTCTGATGCGTTAACTGTAAGTGGAGAATGTCTGATTCAACAAGTCACCTCACATATGCGTGATTGTATAAGGCTGATATTTCGAAACGCCACAATGGCCTTATGCCTATCCCATGCATGCTTAAACTCCTTCACTGTATTTGCAGCTACCACTTCTGCAGGAAGGCTATTCCATGCGTCCACTACTCTCTCAGTAAAGCAATACTTCCTGATATTACTTTTAAACCTTTACCCCTCTAATTTAAAACTATGTCCTCTTGTAGAAATTTTTCTTCTTTTAAATATTCTCTCCTCTTTTACCGTGTTGATTCCCTTTATGTATTTAAAAGTTTCTATCATATCCCCTCTGTCTCTTCTTACTTCCCAGCTATACATGTTAAGGTCCTTTAACCTTTCCTGGTAAGTTTTGTCCTGCAATCCATGTACTAGTTTAGTAGCTCTTCTCTGAACTCTCTCCAAAGTTTCAATATCCTTCTGCAGATATGGTCTCCAGTACTGCACACAATACTCCAAATGAGGTCTCACTAGGGCTCTGTAGAGCGGCACGAGCACCTCCCTCTTTCTACTGTTAATGCCTCTCCCTATACACCCAAGCATTCTGCTGGCATTACCTGCTGCTCTAGGACATTGTCTGCCCACCTTTAGGTTGTCTGATATAATGACCCCTAAATCCCTTTCCTCAGATACTGAGGTTAGTACTGTATCACTCATTTTATATTCTGCTCTTGGGTTTTTAAGCCCCAGGTGCATTATCTTGCACTTATCGACATTAAATTTTAGATGACAGATTTTTGACCATTCCTCTAGTTTTCCTAAATCCTTTTCCATTTGGTGTATCCCTCCAGGAACATCAACCCTGTTACAAATCTTTGTGTCATCAGCAAAACGACACACCTTACCATTGAGGCCTTCTGCAATTTCGCTGATAAAGATATTAAACAATATGGGTCCCAGAACAGATCCCTGAGGTACCCCACTGGTAACAATACCATGGTCTGAATATACTCCATTGACTACAACCCTCTGTTTTCTGTCCTTCAGCCACTGCCTAATCCATTCAACAATATGTGAGCCCAAGCTCAAAGACTGCAGTTTATTGATAAGCCTTCTATGTGGGACAGTATCAAAAGCCTTACTAAAGTCCAGATAAGCGATGTCTACTGCACCTCCGTCATCTATTATTTTAGTCACCCAATCAAAAAAGTCAATAAGATTAGTTTGACATGATCTCCCTGAAGTAAACCCATGCTGTTTTTTTATCAATCAACCCATGGGTTTTTACATGTTCCACAATCCTCTCTTTGAGTATGGTTTCCATTAAGTTCCCCACTATTGATGTCAGGCTTACTGGCCTATAGTTGCCCGATTCCTCTCTACTACCTTTCTTGTGAATTGGCACAACGTTTGCTAATTTCCAATCTTCTGGGACGACTCCTGTTACCAGTGATTTGTTAAATAAATCTGTTAATGGTTTTGCTAGTACACCTCTAAGCTCTTTTACTAACTTTGGGTGTATCCCATCAGACCCCTGTGATTTATTTGTATTAATTTTAGATGGCTGACTTAGAACCTCTTCCTCTGTAAAGGCACATGCATCAAAGGATTCATTAGTCTTCCTCCCTAACTGAGGTCCTTCTCCTTCATTTTCCTTTGTAAAAACTGAACAGAAGTATTCATTGAGGCAGTCAGCTAGTTCTTTATCATCTTCCATATACCTTCCTTCTTTTGTTTTTAATTTGGTAATTCCTTGTTTTAATTTCCTTTTTTCATTTATGGATCTGAAGAATGTCTTATCACCTTTTTTCACTGACTGAGCTAATTTCTCTTCTGCCTGAGCTTTAGAAGCTCTTATAACTTGCTTGGCCTCTCTCTGCCTAATCTTATAGAATTCCCTGTCATCCTCGTTTTGGGTGTTTTTATACTTACTAAATGCCATCTTTTTGTGTTTAATGATTTTGGCCACTTCTGCTGAGTACCACAGTGGTCTCTTCCTTTTTTTGCTTTTACTGACAAGCCTAATGCACTTTTCTGTTGCCTTCAATAGTGCCACTTTTAGGTAGTCCCATTTCTCTTGGACTCCACTGAAATTGTTTCAGTCTGATAGGGACTCGTATACCACTGATCTAATTTTAGAAAAGTCTGTTTTTCGAAAATCTAAAACTTTTGTTTTTGTGTGGAGTAACTCAGTCAATGTATTTATAGTAAACCACACTGACTGGTGATCACTACATCCTAAGCTTTCCACTACAGTAATATCAAATACCAAATTGCCATTTGTGATTACTAAATCTAAAATGGCCTCCTTCCGGTCATTAAGGGGTGAATTTGCAGTTGGTTGTCTAAATTTTGAACATTGTGTGATTGCAGGGGTTACACTTCCCTTTGTGCACCACCGGCCCTCAACCAAAGAGACATGGAGATTGTGTTGGTCTCTGCAGAGGAGGAGGAGGACGAAGGATAGCATGCTGGACCCTCCCAGCATGTAGATGCTCCACCACCACCGGATGTGGGGGAAAATGTGGAGGTGGAGGCTGAAGAGATTGGTCCCTGTAACCAGCTGCATCCCCCCCCCCCCAGCTCCTGATGAGGAAGAAGTGGAGGTGGAGGAGGTTGTCACCACGCTCCACCTGGAGGGTAAATATGTGCACACACCAATATAATTCTGTATCTATAACATGTACAGAAACAAAGGACCAACAATTAAGTGAAAAACTCACACAGCAGTAATACAAAACAACAACACTATTTTATTATGCCTAATTATTCATACATGTGCACGTGATTGAATTAAGGAATTGAGTTATTCACTTTGCACTTCAGGAAGCTTATTTTCTATATAACGACTTTTATTTTGTTCATATAATGAATTAAATTTTTGTACCAATCATGTATTACAATTGAATATACCACGTAATCATGTTAAAAACATTTATATACACTGTATTTTTTATCCTTTTATCACTGTGAATATTGATTGATTATTAAGTGATTAACTATGGGTCTTCACTATATAATGTTCACTTGAGCACTACACTTTGCTTGACAAAGGCTCCATTGAGGCGAGCTGAAACGTTGCAGTTGTTTGGGTGTCAATAAATCCCACGCTTTTTTCACAAAGTCCGGAGTGCTGCCTGCTCTCTTTCTTGTTATCTATTGTTGATCCCCTGGTCCGGGACCCTACAGTGATTTGTACCTGGCATCCTAAAGAGTGCTGCTGTTCATAACTTTTGTATATATATATATATATATATATATATATATACATATATATATATTCACAATATATGATGATGACCTGAACACATGCGCAAAAAATGAAGCTTGCACACTAGTTTAGGAAAATTCTAATACTCGATAGTTGATAAAGTCCAAGGGCGAATAAGTGGTCCGTGCCGGTAGTCCTCTGCAGGATCAGGACAGAAAGCAGTGGCAGGTAATTTTTAAGGTTATAGTATAAGGCCTTCACCTAGGTAGAGAAAAATCAGCTGGAGCAGGACAGACTGCAGCTGGAAAATGGTAGCGCTGTAGTATACGGCATACACATAGCTGGGCCTAACTCTACAGGAACAGAACAGACAGCAGCAGTGAAATGGGAATGCTGTAGGACAAGGCTGACACATAGTTCATCAAGATCAGGACAGAAAGCAGCAGGACATAAAGGTAACAGTGGAGTATAAGGCCAACCCATAACTCAACATGATCAGGACAGACAGCAGTAGCAGCAGGTACATGGTAATGGTCTAGTCTAAGGCCTACACTTAGATCAG
Source organism: Bufotes viridis (assembly GCA_033119425.1). Lineage (NCBI taxonomy): Eukaryota > Metazoa > Chordata > Amphibia > Anura > Bufonidae > Bufotes > Bufotes viridis. The sequence goes on from CM065590.1 coordinate 455,469,713, forward strand.
CCTAACTCAGCAGGAACAGACAGCAGCAGGTTCTTTGTTTGCGGCAGTAATGTGTTCGCAGGAATGGGCCCCCACCAGACCTGGGCAACAACTAAAATAAACTAAGACACCTCTGACAGCAGCAGCAGGTTCCTAGTTTGCAGCAGTAATGTGTTCACAGGAATGGGCTCCCACCATACATGGGCAACAACTAAAATAAACTAAGACACCTCTTGCAGCAGCATGGTCCATCGTCTAGAGCAGTAATGTGCTCTCATGCTTACAACATGCAATATTTCCCTTTGATAAAATTATTGAGCGATTATATTTTAAGTTTGTACAGCCCTGAATAAATTAGTATGACATTAGCTCCACACGCTGCTTTTAGTTTCCATATCGGCTTGTCAGCCCCTTCCGGTCGATGTGTTGCCCGGGCTGTGTGACACTACCCCCCATGTGTAACCAAGCATCGCAGGAAAAGGCTTATTCCACAGCCTGACCTGCGATCTATGATCCAGGCTGCGCACTAGAGGCAACCGAAGTGAACCCCGCCAGCAGTCGTGGACCGTGACTGATCCCGGGACGCTTCCACACCCGGGCTCAGGCAAGCTGGTTTCTCACTGGCTTCTGTGCTCTGATGGGCAGAGATTGGCTGGGTGCTGCCGATAGCTGGTGCACGGCATTTGTGTGGCGCTGATCACGTATGGGTCGGGCGTTCCACGGTAAGCATGCCTCTTCACAGACAAGGCAGCGCAGCATGTGGGCAGCCATGGGGAAGAGGACAGCCGGCTGTGACTCTTCTTGCTGCCCGGGACCATGACCTCTTGGTCCTCCTGCTGCTGGCTGTGGGAATCACCCCACCCCAGGAATAACGGTGCCCCCAGCACCAACTCTCCCTCCTGACCAGGCTCAGACTCCTGGATGTCATCAAACTCGTCAACAAATTCCTCCTCCTCCTCCTCCTCATGGGCCTGGTTTTGGTGGAGCAGTGTTGACTCTTCTTGCTCCACCAAGGCACTCTCCCCAGCCTTGGGCAGGCGATCTAGTGTCCTATCCAGCAGGAATATTATGGGGAGCACGTCATTGAGGCGACCCGCTGACTAGCTTAGTTGCCTGCTCGAACGGGCCCAACACGTGGCAGACCTGGTGTATCTGCCCCCACTCCCCATTGGTGATGTAGGGGAGTGGGTGCGATGGCACGGAAGTGCCTTGGTCCAGCAGGCATTCCTTGACTGCCTGTAGCTGCTCCCACAACCTCTCCAGCATATGGAGGGTGGAGTTCCACCGCGTCACACGATCAACAATCAGCCTATGAGGGGGCAGGCTGTTGTCCTGCTGCAGTTTGGACAGGGACGCGGTGGTGGTTGGGAAGTGTCGGAAGTGACTGGCAATCCTCCGTAACCTTTGCACAATATCAGTTGACCTTGTGTGTGTACGGAGGAACTTTTGTACCACAAGATTGAGGACATGTGCCATGCAGGGCATGTGAGTAAGACTGCCAGCATGGAGGGCAGCCAGGAGGTTGCTGTCGTTGTCACAGACAACCATACCTGCCTGTAGCCTTCGGGGTGTCAGCCACTTCTGGACCTGATCCTGGAGGTTGGCCAGAACATTAGGTCCAGTGTGTCTCCGTTCCCCTAAGCTCACAAGCTGGAGCACGGCCTGGCAGCGAATGTGGCCCATGCTTGTGTAGCTACGGGGACGCTGGCTGGGGGGCTCTACAGCAGTGGAGACAGTGGCTTGAGGGAGAGCAGCAGTTCTACCCTGGACACCCCAGGGCGGCACCACAAACTGAGATGCCGCCACATCTGATGATCCTTTCCCGGCGCCTTGGAGGGACACCCAATGGGCAGTAATAGCTTATATACCATCCCTGCCCATGCATGCTAGTCCAGGCATCCATTGTCAGATGCACCCTGTCGCTGACAGCATGATCCAGCGACAGGGATACATTCTGCACAACGTACTGGTGTAGTGCAGGGACCCCGGGCCTGGCAAAGAAATGGCGGATGGGGACACGCCATCTGGGTTGGGCCTGCTCCAACATCTGCCTAAATGAATTGCATTCCACAATATTTAAGTGCAGCAGATGTTGGGCGACCTTGCCAGAAGCCAATTGAGTGAACGCACACGTCGGTCTCTGGGGGCACTAGGTCGCGGTCCGTTCAAATGCCTCTGCAACCGAAGACTGGTGCCTGACAGCAGTGGAGGCGATAGTGGAGGAGGCAGAGGTCTGGCTGCCTGTACCAGTAGCTCTAGGAAAGGGAGTGGGGGAGTGGGTATGCAAAGTTGGAAGGGTGTGGAGTGGCTGCATAGCAGTGGCAGGAGCTGTTGTCCCCTGCGCACTGCTGCTGGCTCTGCTGTGTAAGGGCAGTGGTACTCTGCCAAGCAACAAACCTCCCTCTCCTCACCCTGGCATGACACAGATGACAGATTACAATAGTCTGATCGTCAGGTCCCCGGGTGAAGTAAGTCCAAACAGGCGACCTGTGCACCAACCTCCTGTCAGATGTGGTGGTGATGGCTTGTGCGTGTTCGGGTGCGCACGGGGGAGCTTTCTGCTGCTGCTGACTCCTCCTGCTGCCATTAACAGTGGAGCCCCTGCCGCTGGGCTCCCTGGCGACCTGTCGCACCGTTTGCCTCGGGTGCCTACCTTCCTCATCAGTGCTAATGTCACTAGACAAGGGAGGTGGCACCCATTCTAGGTCACCCTCCTCTTCATCGCCTGTAATGTCAGACCCAGGACCAACCAGTGGTGGACTGAGGGGAACAGCAGATGTGGAGCCCCTGACCTGGCTCAGCTGTCCCCTCGCTGATGCCTGGGTCTGACTAGGTGCTCTGGTTCTGTGGCTGCAATCACCCGCACCAGTTGGAAGGGATGTCACTAGAGTACTGACAGGCGGCCCCCCCCCCCTTCCAAAAGGTCCTGCGCATCCGGCAGACAAAACTGCAGCTCACTCTCCTGCATTATCTCCTCCAAGATGTCCCTCTCACTGTCGCTGTCAAACATGAGCAGGGACGCATCTTGGGGGCTGGAGGCCGGGGCAGAGGGCTCCGTGACACTTGCTTGTGTCACAAAAGCCACCACTGCCTTGTCATCCTGAGATGAAATAGGGTGGCTGCCATGCCCAAAGAAATGACAGATGAGGCGTACGCCCCTGCCACCTGCGCCCACCCCTTAGTGGGTAGAGAAGCGCTCCCGTGCTGGCAGCGTCAAGCACTGGAAACAACTTCACTACCACAGCTGACTGCACGCCCACGTGCACTCATGATGATGTGTGTTTATATATACACCCAAAAAATAAATTAAAATAACAGGAATTTTCCAAGCTTTATTGAGGTGGGGACAATGGGGAAATAATAAAATATAAAATAAACCGAAATACAGTACAACTAATTGTTTCTTTTTTATTCACACACAAACGATGCAGATACTAACTAAAGCATAAAACACTGAGACTAAAATACTTTTTTTAGTTTTTTTTTTTTTTCAGTGACAAAAGACGAAAACACTAAAATCACATTCGCTACACAAACTGGACACTAAAACAATAAGACTAAGAAACTATTTTTATTCGTTTTGAAATTAGATCAGACAAAGCACTGCACCAGAATCAAGCTCCTCTCTCTCACACATCAAACTCCACAAAATGGCTGCTGGGGAGTGTCTTCCTTTATTTAGTGAAGGGTTAGGCAAATTTTTGATTGGTTGCTATGGAAGGGAGGGATGATCACCTTATGTGATCTATGTTTAAAAAAAAAAATGCGAATATTCGTCATCTCTAGTCACAAGTAGAGATGAGCGAACACCTGGAAGTTTGGGTTCGGGAAGTTCGGCTGAACTTCCCGAAAATGTTCGGGTTCGGGATCCGAACTCGACTCGAACTTTATCCCGAACCCGAACCCCATTGAAGTCAATGGGGACCCGAACTTTTAGGCACTAAAAAGGCTGTAAAATAGTCCAGGAAAGGGCTAGAGGGCTGCAAAAGGCAGCAAAATGTAGGTAAATCCCCTGCAAACAAATGTGGATAGGGGAATGAATTAAAATAAAATAAAATAAATAAAAGTTAACCAATATCAATTAGAGAGAGGTCCCACAGCAAGGAATCATGTGTCATATCACCCACCACTGGAGAAGGCCACTTTCAGTTATTTAGGCCCAGCACCCTGACCGAGGATACAGGTCCCACTGCAAGGAATCATGCGTCATATCACCCACCACTGGAGAAGGCCACTTTCAGTTATTTTGGCCCAGCACCCAGACAGAGGAGAGAGGTCCCACAGCAAGGAATCATGCGTCATATCACCCACCACTGGAGAAGGCCACTTTCAGTTATTTCGGCCCCAGCACCCAGACAGAGGAGAGAGGTCCCACAGCAAGGAATCATGCGTCATATCACCCACCACTGGAAAAGTCCACTTTCAGTTATTTAGGCCCAGCACCCAGACAGAGGAGAGAGGTCCCACAGCAAAGAATAAGGCGTCATATCACCCACCACTGGAGAAGGCCACTTTCAGTTATTCCGGCCCAATACCCAGACGAGGAGAGAGGTCCCACAGCAAGGAATCATGCGTCAAATCACCCACCACTGGAGAAGGCCACTTTCAGTTATTTCGGCCCCAGCACCCAGATAGAGGAGAGAGGTCCCACAGCCAGGAATCATGCGTCAAATCACCCACCACTGGAGAAGGCCATTTTCAGTTAATTAGGCACAGCACCCAGACAGAGGAGAGAGGTCCCACAGCAAGGAATCATGCGTCATATCACCCACCACTGGAGAAGGCCACTTTCAGTTATTTCGGCCCCAGCACCCAGACAGAGGAGAGGTTCATTCAACTTTGGGTTGCACCGCAAGATCATGGTAAAGTTAAAAAAATGAGGATTCAATAAAGAAGTGCCCCGGAGTACAAGAATACATGTTTGAGGGGGAGGCAGTTATAAATGTCTATTCTGCACAAGGGAGGCACAGGTCCTGTGGGATCCATGCCTGGTTCATTTTTATGAACGTCAGCTTGTCCATGTTGGCTGTGGACAGGCGGCTGCGTTTGTCAGTAATGACGCCCCCTGCCGTGCTGAATACACGTTCAGACAAAACGCTGGCCGCCGGGCAGGCCAGCACCTCCAAGGCATAAAATGCTAACTCTGGCCACGTGGACAATTTGCAGACCCAGAAGTTGAATGGGGCCAAACCATCAGTCAGTACGTGAAGGGGTGTGCAGACGTACTGTTCCACCATGTTAGTGAAATGCTGCCTCCTGCTATCACGTTCCGTATCAGGTGGTGGTGCAGTTAGCTGTGGCGTGAAGACAAAACTTTTCCACATTTCTGCCATGCTAACCCTGCCCTCAGAGGAGCTGGCCGTGACACAGCTGCATTGGCGACCTCCTCCTCTGCCTTCGCATTGGGCTTCCACCTATTCCCCTGTGACATTTGGGAATGCTCTCAGGAGCGCCTCCACCAGCGTGCGCTTGTTCTCGCGCATCTTTCTATCACGCTCCAGTGTAGGAAGTAAGGTGAGAACATTGTCTTTGTACCTGGGATCCAGCAGGGTGGCAACCCAGTAGTCCACACACGTTAAAATGTGGGCAACTCTGCTGTCGTTGCGCAGGCACTGCAGCATGTAGTCGTTCATGTGTGCCAGGCTTCCCAGAGGTAAGGGCAAGCTGTCCTCTGTGAGAGGCGTATCATCATCGTCCTCCGTATCCCCCCAGCCATGCTCCAGTGAGGGGCCTGAGCTGTGTCCGGTGCAACCCCGCTGTGATCCTGCTTCATCCTCATCCTCCTCCACCTCATCCTCCTCGTCCTCCAGTAGTGGGCCCTGGCTGGCCACATTTGTACCTGGCTTCTGCTATTGCAAAAAACCTCCCTCTGAGCCACTTCTAACAGACTGGCCTGAAAGTGGTAAAAATGACACCTCATCCTCCTCCTTGGCCACCTCCTCTTCCATCATCGCCCTAAGCGTTTTCTCAAGGAGACATAGAAGTGGTATTGTAACGCTGATAACGGTGTCATCGCCAATAGCCATGTTGGTGGAGTACTCGAAACAGCGCAACAGGGCACACAGGTCTCGCATGGAGGCCCAATCATTGGTGGTGAAGTGGTGCTGTTCCGCAGTGCGACTGACGCGTGCGTGCTGCAGCTGAAACTCCACTATGGCCTGCTGCTGCTCGCACAGTCTCTCCAGCATCTGCAAGGTGGAGTTCCACCTGGTGGGCACGTCGCATATGAGGCGGTGAGCGGGAAGGCCAAAGTTCCGCTGTAGCGCAGACAGGCGAGCAGCGGCAGGATGTGAACGCTGGAAGCGCGCACAGACGGCCCGCACTTTATGCAGCAGCTCTGACATGTCGAGGTAGTTGTGAATGAACTTCTGCACCACCAAATTCAGCACATGCGCCAGGCAAGGGATGTGCGTCAAACCAGCTAGTCCCACAGCTGCGACGAGATTTAGCCCATTATCGCACACCACCAGGCCGGGCTTGAGGCACACCGGCAGAAACCACTGGTCGGTCTGTTGTTCAATACCCCGCCACAACTCCTGCGCGGTGTGGGGTCTGTCCCCCAAACATATGAGTTTCAGAATGGCCTGCTGACGTTTACCCCGGGCTGTGCTGAAGTTGGTGGTGAAGGTGTGTGGCTGACTGGATGAGCTGGTGGAAGCAGAGGAGGAGGAAGCCAAGTAGGAGGAGGAGGCTACAGGAGGCAAAGAATGATGCCCTACGATCCTTGGCGGCGGAAGGACGTGCGCCAAGGAACTCTCCACCTGGGGCCCAGCCGCCACTACTTTTACCCAGTGTGCAGTTAGGGAGATATAGCGTCCCTGGCCGTGCTTACTGGTCCACGTATCTGTGGTTAGGTGGACCTTGCCACAGATGGCGTTGCGCAGTGCACACTTGATTTTATCGGATACTTGGTTGTGCAGGGAAGGTACGGCTGTCTTGGAGAAGTAGTGGCGGCTGGGAACAACATACTGTGGGACAGCCATGGACATCAGCTGTTTGAAGCTGTCTGTGTCCACCAGCCTGAATGACAGCATTTCAAAGGCCAGTAGTTTAGAAATGCTGACATTCAGGCCCAGGGCTCGAGGGTGGCTAGGTGGGAATTTACGATTTCTCTCCAAGGTTTGTGAGATGGAGAGCTGAACGCTGCCGTGTGACATGGTGGAGATGCTTGGTGACGCAGGTGGTGTTGTCGGTGGCACATCCTCTGTTTGGTGGGCGGCAGGTGCCAACATTCCTCCCGAGGTGGAGGAAGAGGCCGAGGCAGCAGCAGAAGAGGGAGCAAAGGGGTGCCAGAGTGAGTTCCTTGCTTTTAAGGTGTTTACTCCACTGCAGCTCTGATGGCACAGCGTGCAAACCACTCGGGTCTTGTCATCAGCACATTGTTTAAAGAAGTGCCATCTGCCTTTGGGGTGCTCGGTCCCTGGTGGCGGTGGCCAGTAGCAGGCGAACTCTCTTGGAGGCGGCTGTTCTGCTTTTGCCCCCTGCTCTTTCTTTTGCTACGCTGTTGGCTCGGTCTCACCACTGCCTCTTCCTCTGAACTATGAAAGTCAGTGGCACGACCTTCATTCTATGTGGGGTCTAGGACCTCATCGTCCCCTGCATCGTCTTCCACACAGTCTTCCTCCCTGATCTCCTGTTCGGTCTGCACACTGCAGAAAGACGCAGCAGTTGGCACCTGTGTTTCGTCATCATCAGAGACGTGTGGACTCCGACGAGGTGTTATTCCCATGTCCTCATCATCAGGAAACATCAGTGGTTGTGCATCAGTGCATTCTATGTCTTCCATAGACATAGAATTCGGACATCATCAGGAAACATCAGTGGTTGTGCATCAGTGCATTCTATTTCTTTCACCACTGGGGAAGGGCTAGGTGGATTCCCTTGGGAAACCCTGCCAGCAGAGTCTTCAAACAGCATAAGAGACTGCTGCATAACTTGAGGCTCAGACCGTTTCCCTGATATGCATGGGGGTGATGTGACAGACTGATGGGCTTGGTTTTCAAGTGCCACCTGTGCGCTTTCTGCAGAAGACTGGGTGGGAGATAATGTTGTGAACATGCTGGATCCACTGTCGGCCACCCAATTGACTAGCGTCTGTACCTACTCAGGCCTTACCATCCTTAGAACGGCATTGAGCCCCACCAAATATCACTGTAAATTCTGGCAGGTACTGGAACCTGAGGTAGTTGGTTCACTAGAACGTGTGGCTGTGGCAGAATGGCCACGTCCTCTCCCAGCACAAGAGGGTACACTAACACCACCACGACCGCGTCCGCATCCCTTACTAGATGTTTTCCTCATTGTTACCGTTCACCAAGCACCACAATAAGAAAATAAATATTTGGCCCAATGTATTAATTTCAGATTCAGGCCTTTTTTACAGGCACCTAACTCTATCTGCCTATTTATTTATGTAGCGTATTACACTAATCCAGGAACAGCAGTAACCACTGATTTTGGGGAATATCTCTTTTAGGGCTAGTATTTAGGCCCTGGATGAAAGGTATCCTTTTATGGACAGATTTACACTTGGCCTGCAACAGCTCGAACACCAGATTCAGGGTATTGCTATTTTGGCAATTGAATTTCACCCCAGAACAAAATATACCCTTTTACGGACAGATTAACACTTGGCCTGCAACAGCTGGGACACCAGATTCAGGGTATTGCGATTTTGGCAATTGAATTTCACCCCAAAACAAAATATATGTTTTTGCGGACACTATGAAACTTGTCCAGCCACAGCTGAAACCACTGATTTATGGTATTGCTATTTTGGCAATTGAATTTCACCGCAGAACAAAATATACCCTTTTACGGACAGATTAACACTTGGCCTGCAACAGCTGGGACACCAGATTCAGGGTATTGCTATTTTGGCAATTGAATTTCACCCCACAACAAAATATATGTTTTTGCGGACACTATGAAATTTGGCCAGCCACAGCTGAAACCACTGATTTATGGTATTGCTATTTTGGCAAATGAATTTTACCGCAGAACAAAATATACCCTTTTACGGACAGATTAACACTTGGCCTGCAACAGCTGGGACACCAGATTCAAGGTATTGCTATTTTGGCAATTGAATTTCACCCCACAGCAAAATATATGTTTTTGCGGACACTATGAAATTTGGCCAGCCACAGCTGAAACCACTGATTTATGGTATTGCTAGTTTGGCAATTGAATTTCACCCCTAAACAAAATATACCCTTTTACGGACAGATTAACACTTGGCCTGCAACAGCTGGGACACCAGATTCAGGGTATTGCGATTTTGGCAATTGAATTTCACCCCAAAACAAAATATATGTTTTTGCGGACACTATGAAACTTGTCCAGCCACAGCTGAAACCACTTATTTATGGTATTGCTATTTTGGCAATTGAATTTCACCACAGAACAAAATATACCCTTTTACGGACAGATTAACACTTGGCCTGCAACAGCTGGGACACCAGATTCAGGGTATTGCTATTTTGGCAATAGAATTTCACCCCACAACAAAATATATGTTTTTGCGGACACTATGAAACTTGTCCAGCCACAGCTGAAACCACTGATTTATGGTATTGCTAGTTTGGCAATTGAATTTCACCCCAGAACAAAATATACCCTTTTACGGACAGATTAACACTTGGCCTGCAACAGCTGGGACACCAGATTCAGGGTATTGCGATTTTGGCAATTGAATTTCACCCCAATACAAAATATATGTTTTTGCGGACACTTCTATTGCCTCTATTGCTATTTTGGCAATTGAATTTCACCGCAGAACAAAATATACCCTTTTACGGACAGATTAACACTTGGCCTGCAACAGCGGGGACACCAGATTCAGGGTATTGCTATTTTGGCAATTGAATTTCACCCCACAACAAAATATATGTTTTTGCGGACACTATGAAACTTGGCCAGCCACAGCTGAAACCACTGATTTATGGTATTGCTATTTTGGCACTTGAATTTCACCCCAGAACAAAATATACCCTTTTACGGACAGATTAACACTTGGCCTGCAACAGCTGGGACACCAGATTAAGGCCTCTTGCACACGGGCGTCATGTTTGACGCCCGGATAAGATGCGGGTGCGTTGCGGGAATCACCGCGATTTTTCCGCGCGTGTGCTAACGTTTGTAGTGCGTTGAGCACGCGCGTGAAAAAATCCGCATGCTTGGTACCCAGACCCGAAGTCAGACTTCATCACTGAAGTCTGGTTTCGGGATGAGTATTCTGTATGTGTAATTATTTTCCTTTATAACATAGTTATAAGGGAAAATAATCGCATTCTAATTACAGAATGCAATGTTCCCCGGGCTTTAAAGGGTTAAAACAACATCTGTTGGATGAAGGACCTGCCGTGATGTCACAGGATCACATGGGTCACATGGTCCACTCAAATGCTTCTATGATTGGACCATGTGACCCTGTGACGTCACCACAGGTCCTCAAGCATCAAAACTAACAAGAGAGTAGACGTTCTGGGGCTCTACGCGTACAATGGGAGAAGGTAAGTTAACTCTTTATTATTTTTAACCCTTTAAAGCCCGGGAACATTGCATTCTGTAATTAGAATGCGATTATTTTCCTTATAACTATGTTATAAAGGAAATAATAACGATCGGGTCCCCATCCCGATCGTATCCTAGCAACCATGCGGGAAAATCGCAACGCATCCGCACATGATTGCGGATGCTTGCGATTTTCCCGCATCCCCATTCACTTCTATGGGGCCTGCGTTGCGTGAAAATCGCAGAATATAGAACATGCTGCGATTTTCACGCAAAGCAAAAGTGATGCGTGAAAATCACCGCTCATGTGCACAGCCCCATAGAACTGAATGGGTCAGGATTCAGTGCGGGTGCAATGCGTCCTCCTCACGCATTGCACCCGCGCGGAAAACTCGCCCGTGTGAAAGGGGCCTAAGGGTATTGCTATTTTGGCAATTTAATTTCACCCCAGAACAAAATATACCCTTTTACGGACAGATTATCACTTGGCCTGCAACAGCTGGGACACCAGATTAAGGGTATTGCTATTTTGGCAATTGAATTTCACGCCAGAACAAAATATATGTTTTGGCGGACACTATTATACTTTGCCAGCCACAGCTGAAACCACAGATTTATGGTATTGCTATTTTGGCAATTGAATTTCACCACAGAAAATAATCTATCCTTTGCCAGACAGCAGACAGTATTATACTTGGCTAGCCAAAGCTTGAACACCAGATTTTGGGGATTGGTATTTGGGCAATTGTATTTAACCCCTTAATAAAATATAGAAATTGCTATCCTGGGTTTCTAGGGGTGACAATTAGCACAGCCAACCCTCTGATGTAGGATATAGCAAAAAAAACTAGTATTGATGGATTGATGGACTTGGTGGCAGCTTGTTCTGGTGCACCATAAGTCACAAAATGGCCGCCGATCACCCCAGAAAATAAGTGACAGAAAAACGCTCTGTGCAGCCTAAAAACCAGTGAGCAAGTAATTAGCAGAAGTTCAATCATTCACAGCTGTAGATCGATCACTTCATTAGGTGCTGTTGCTGACTTTTCCCTGCCTAATCTCGCCCTCACAGAAGCTGCGTCCTCTCCCTACACTAATCAGAGCAGTGTGATGTGCGGCGCTACGTGACTCCAGCTTAAATAGAGGCTGGGTCACATGCTGCACTTGGCCAATCACAGCCATGCCATTAGTAGGCATGGCTGTGATGGGCTCTTAGGGCAAGAAGTAAAACGCTAGCTGATTGGCTGCTGTGCAGCCCTTCAGAAAGCGGGAAGTAATCGCCGAACAACGAACCCGAACTTTTTTGAAAAAACTAACGACCTATGCTCGAACTGTTCGCTCAACACTAGTCACAAGCAGGCCCTCAACCATAATGTTTTTGAGGGTCACCAGCAGGCCCTTGTTCATAATGTTTTAGAGGGTCACCAGCAGGCCCTCGCCCCTAATATTTTAGATGGTCAGATCAACAGCAGGCACTCGCCCCTAATGTTTTAGAGGGTCAGCTCAGCAGTAGACCATCACCCCTAATTTTTTCAATGGTCAGCTCTACAGCAGACCCTCACCCCTAATGTTTTAGAGGGTCAGTTTAGCAGCAGACCCTCACCCTTAATTTTTTAAATGGTCAGCTATACAGCAGGCCCTCACCCATAATATTTTAGATGCTCATATCAGCAGCAGGCACTCCCCCATAATATTTTAGATGTTTAGCTCAGCAGCAGGCCCTCGCCTATAATGTTTTAGATGGTCCGATCATCAGCAGGCCCTCGCCCCTAATGTTTTAGAGTGTCATCAGCAGGCCATGGATCATAATTTCAAGGGTGTGTATGATGCCCTCCTTTATGTCTAACAAAGCATGTATTGTAGTGCCGGTTCCTTGTAATTATTGGCAGCCCTTTCACTTAGTGCATAGGCTTTATGAGTGTAGGAGTCCCACTTCCTGAACAATTATACCACAATGTGAATGAGGCCCCCCTTTTTGTGATATACAGGTTGTTTTTCAGTGTCTGTTACTTGTAATTTTTGGCAGCACTTGCGCTTTATATACAAGTAAATTTACAGGAAACAATGTTCCCTAACAATTTTTCCTCTAAAAGCGATTTAATCTTCGCTTTTGTGCATTTTTTTGTCAGTCTGTAAAAGTGCTGTACTACTCGGACAACATCATTTCCAGCAGCGACATGGGAGTCCAAGATGTATCCAGACATCCTCCCCATGCTGTTTCTGAACCATTTTAGTTGTGTTTTCATCAATTTCTGACCTTTTCCTGTGAACCAGACATCCTCCCCTCTTCAGAGCAGGGGAAGCCTGCTTTAATGCTCTGGTTCTCATATTGACTTCCATTGTGCTCGGGTGCTCAGTAAAGAACCCGAGCATCCCGAGGTGTTCTACTCGAGCACATGAGCACTTTGGTGCTCAACTAACACTAGGGACTATTTTTTAATATAAGAAAAATCCAAAAGTTTAGTGTGTTACTAAAAGGCTGTATGTTAGCACAGCCACCATCCATTTACCCATAGCTATATATGTCACTCTGACATTATTTATACTGCCTTTGCAATAAAGAGCTTGAAAGGGTTTAGATACAGTCCTAGGAGACCAGAAAGTGTGGTATACAACTTTTTGGGACCATTGAGAAACTTTTGACTCATACTGAATTAAATATGACTATTGAATATCAACTTAACTGGACCCAAAATGATTTTTTCTGAGTTCACTTATCTCTATGACTAAGAATTCCTGCTAATCAGGACAATGCTGTTGTACTATACTTCTATAATACAGCATGGATGACACATGAAACATTCCTCTTACATTTCATACAAAATAGTCAGAAGAAAACATACATTTCTGAACATGAAATCAAAAGCAGCAGGAATACAGTGTAGTTCCATACATTTCGTTAAGCACTATATAAAAGATCGTAATACAGCTGTGCATGTACAATAAAATATTTTGGCATGTAGGTTTTCTTTTATAGCCACTTAATCAGGTTTGTTTTCCCTTTTTTGTAGACGGATGTAATGTAGTAGTAAAAGTATAGATTAAAATATTTTGTGCATACTGTATATCAATGGAAAAACAACTGCTAGAGAGGCTAACCTACAATATACTGTGAAAGGTAAACATTTCTCCAAAAGCAAATATTGTACTCTATTGACACATAAAGAAAATATGTCAGCTATATACTATTTACTAATTAAAACAAAGAATGTGAAACCTATTCCCTTTTCTAACATTTTTTTTTCCTTCTGATTATAGAGTTTTAATTGTTTCCTTAACATGATTATGGGATCGACCTTCTTGCTTTAGCTGCTGTTCACAGCATTTAGACATACAATATAGACATATAAATCTTTTCATTTGATACATTTTTTTGAAAAATTTACACAGTTCAACAGCAAATATGCATCATCTATAATGTGTAAAATATATAATTGTAGGTGTATGTAAGGATAATTTGTAGACTTGAGTTTCTATGTGCAAATGCACCAAGTTTATGAAAATGGTTCACTGTAATAATAAATAAGGCACAAATGAACATGGTTAGAGTTGAGCGAACTTCTATTTTTAGTTCGGCGTCCAAAGTTCGGGTTCGGGGTATCGTAGTATCCCGTTATGGATTCCGCTACCGCAGACCATAACGGCATTTGGAATCCATAAGGGGCTGCTTCAACGAACCTGAACCTTGGACAACCCTAAGGATCTGGGGTGACGTCACCGTCATGTGATCAGTGCAGGGGGCGTGGCTCAGTACTGGATCACCTCTTATCCAATCCAGTGCTGAGCCACGCCACCTGCACTGATCACATGAAGGTGACATCACCCCAGGTCCTTAGGGTTGTCCAAGGTTCGGGTTCATTCCCCCTTATGGATTCCAAATGCCATCATGGTCCGCGGTAGAGTAATCCATAACGGGATGCTACGATAACCTGAACCCGAACTTTGGACGCCGAACTAAAAATAGAAGTTCGCTCAACTCTAAACATGGTTACAATGATTTCAGTGAGAGAACTTCTGCGGCATGACTGGCATGGAGCTGTGATCGCTAGTAGAGGAGATGGCTGTATTAAGATGCACTGATCTTCTTCAGCTCCCCCAGAGTATGTGAAGCAGTTATCTCTAATGCCATCGCTCTTCCCCATACTGTCTTGTTTTCTGGCAGCAGATCGTGCTTACACAGCACAATCTGCTACTGGGTAAACAGTGATCTAACTCCGAAATTCTAACCAAATTCTAGCTCTACGGCCTCTTTCACACGAACGTTTTTTTGCGAGTGTGCGGGCCGTATACGGAACTATTCATTTCAATGGTTCCGCAAAAAAACGGAAGTCTTTACGTGTGCATTCAATTTCCATATTTCCGTTTTTCCATCCGTGCAAAGATAGAACATGTCAATGGGTCCGCAAAAAAAGGGAACGCATACGGAAATGCATCCATATGTCTTCCGTATCTGTTCTGTTTTTTGCGGAACCAGCTATTGAAAATTTTAAGCCCAGCCCAATTTTTTCTATGTAATTACTGTATACTGTATATGCCATATGGAAAAACAGAATGAAAAAACTGAAATGGAAACACAACGGAAAACAAAAAAAAGAAAAACGAATCCGATAAAAACGGCCTGCAAAACACTGAGAAAGCCACACGGTCGTGTGAAAGAGGCCTAAATCTGTAGATGGTGCTAAAAGGTGCAATGCTCAAAAAGTAGCAAAAACTTTGTGCAAGTGACTCCGAAAAGTCACAAAGCCCCTACGGTACTTATGATTTTTAGGAGTTATCCCACTAAATAAAAATAGTTTTACTCACACATATGGAGGTCTTTTTTCCTTTTATGTGGGAGGGCATTCCTTCAGAGAGGTAGACAGCGAATTTAAAAGTAGGGATGAATGAATGTTTTACTATGAGATCAGTATGCCAAAACTTAATGGAGGGGAAGCAAGCAGTGAAGCTACTGAGAATGTTTAACAGTTTTTAAACAAGCAGCACCAGGAGGACTGGATCAGCACTGCAGAGATCGGGGAATGGGTTGAGTATCACATCATTTTTTTATTTTAGATTATTGCAGGGCTTGCCTGATATTTTTTGTTATCTTCTACCACTCCTTTAACATCCTTTTTACATTGACTGTATCCCATTAATTGCTGTGCAAAGGGGCAGAGCCAGACAATCAACCACTCATTCGTTGGCTCATTATATCGCTCAGGGTGCATTCATATGAACATGTGTAGTCTGTGTGATGGTCCGCTTTCTCTGACCAACCATGGCACACAAACTCACTGCATGTGCTTCTTTCAGTCCGCGGCTTCCGGTTAGCTGCTCTGCAAAAGATAGAACATGTCCTATTCTTGTCTGCAGCTTGCGGACAAGAATAGGCATTTCTATGGGGCGTGCCGGCCGGGTGTGTTGCGTATCCGCAATTTGCAGATTCGCAACACACCGCGGACGTGTGAAAGGACCCTTATAGTGATCTATGCTTTGAGTTCCAGTCCATCTGTGGATCTATTGTCCCTTATTCAAAAATTATAATCAGTCACACAAGTGATAGCTGGATAGTGTTTTGCTGAGTCCACAACTAAAATGCAAAGTATTGGTTCCATCTAGCAACTATTTGCTCTGTGACTTCGAAAAGGAGAATAAAACTAATGATCAAAGCTTAGTCAGGCTTTCTGACAGCTGAGAAAAGATAATAGAGAAGAATAAAGGAGAAGCAGATATTGTTTAATATGGGGCTTTCAGTTCTAGAAGTTCCTGGCAGCAATTTTTTTATTCATAAACCGATACCGCAATGAAAGATAAATAATACAACAGCCTGGAGCCTGACTTGGTGCAAAATAAACAAGATTTTATTGATCTCTGAAGCAAATGGCAAGCCATGAGATTCAAGTGGCTGAATAAGTAGAGATAATGCAGTCTGGGCTAGAAAGTATTCAACATGACTGTGCTGTTATTTTACACAAAGAATAAGTTATGACATACTGTTAGGTATGGCATTAACTCTTCCATTCTAGTAATGATTAACAGCCTTACATGTCATAAAACATATATATAAAGCAAATTTTTAATTGTGTGGTTTACATATGTTCACTGACTTAGTGGGAACATTAAAACATACACTTTAATTCAAGTTGCATTAAAATATTGTTACTTGGGGAAGTCAAAAACCCAAAAAAATAAACAAAGGGTAGCAGTGTCCTTAATAGATTGAACGTGGTCACCATTTAGAGGATAATGATGAAAAAATCATGAATGGGTGTCCAGGAAGCCCATAGAAGCAACCGTGGTTGGGACTACAGTTCAATAAAGGGGACTGCAACCATATTGGTGTAAGCCTACTATTACATTGGCATATAAGTGAAAAAGTCTGAGGGGTATTGGACTTCCCCTATTGTCAGAAATTCACTGCCTAATAGTAGAACAAACACCATTTAGGGTGAGTGTGTATTTTGCTGGAGTACAGGCGCTCTATCCCCAATACATATGTGTTGTGTCTGGAGGATAACATGAGCCCGCCATGAGCAAATGAGAACTTACACACCAACACGTCCCTAACTACCTAGCATTCAGAGCCTAAGCTCACACCACTCTAGTCAGCGTCCGACTCAATGCGTTTCTTGTATAATTCATCAGGAGCAATAGCGCTATTTAGGTGGGTGTAAAGAGGCCGCCACACTGGTGGTGTGTGACAGCAAATCCGGCGCTAGGATGGCCGTAAAACGGCCGCTTATGGTGCTGAAATAGAAAGGTACAAGACCGCCCACAAGGGGAGGGACAAGGCTTGGCACAGCCAATCAGGGCGGGACAGTGCGGCAACAAGTGCACAATGCCCGCCCACGTATTGATGCCATGAGATACTAGGGAGGGGGCGTGCCCTCAGTGTATGACAACCAAAAGTAAATGGAACATGGGGCAGAGCCATGACCCACTACCCACTCGCACCTATTAGGCTATGGTGCAGTAATACAGTGCACACCATAGCCAGTGCATTGATTAAGTGGGAAGGGGTCACTCCATGTAAGTAAAACTTTCACCAGGAAAGTTTGTATTGTAAGTGGTGGGGAGGTGAAAAACATTTAGTAGTGAATGAGAAACATACTCTGATGTGAACAGACTGTCAACGGTCTAATCAATAAAGCAGGCAAATGAGATATATTCATTTAGCCCACATGGTCGAACCGTATCTAGTCTGTAGGTCCATTGTGTTTCTTTTTGTAAGATCAAATGGTCCAGGTCACCACCTCTGGGAGAGGGTCTGATGACCTCAAGACCCTGAAACTTAATCGAGCGGGGATCACCAGAATGGTGCGAATTGATGTGGCGTGCAATGGGGGTATCCGCTTTCTTCCTGATGTCGTTCAAGTGCTCGCCAATCCATCAGCGAAACTCCCGGATTGTCTTTCCCACATATTGCATGCCACATACGCACGTGCCCAGGTATACCAGGCCTGAAGTCCTACAATTGATAAGAGATCTAATTGTGTAGGATCTGGATGTAGTTGTACTGGTAAATGTGCGTCCTGTCTGAATAGAGCCACAAGCTATGCAACCCCCGCATCGAAATGTACCTGTAGCAGTGCTAGTCAGCCAAGTATTTGAATGGGGGGGTTGAAAATAGCTGTGAACCAGGCGGTCCCTTAAATTCCGACCTCTGCGAAATGTAACCGCTGGTTTATTGCCCGTCAGGTGTCCAATGTCTTTGTCCATCTGGAGGATGCCCCAGTGCTTTCGTAGGCAATCCATGACGGGTCCATTTGCCGCATCAAATATTGCAATGAGGCGGATCTGATCTTCCCCCTCATCCCTACGTTTAGGGACTAGGAGGGATTCCCGTGTGCAAGATACTGAGTGGTGGAAGGCTGAAGATACTACATTCTGGGGGTACCCTCGACAAAAGAATCTAGTCTGGAGTTCAGCAGCTTTGTTTTGAAAACTTGAAAAGGAGGAGCAGTTGCGGCGCACACGCAAAAACTGCCCTTTTGGTATACCCCTTTTCAGAGCGGGGGGATGACAACTCCCCCAATGAAGAAGGCTGTTGGTGGCCGTTTGTTTACGATATAAGTCCGTATGGATTTTACCGTCACAGTCCTTAGTAATGGTGAGATCCAGGAAGGTAATGTGTGCAGGATCAATCACAGATGTGAAGAATAGCCCACAATTATTAATATTGAGGGCCTTGACAAAATTGCTGAATTCCTCCTGTGTACCATTCCAAAAGATTATGATATCATCAATAAATCTCAACCATGAAATGACATGTACGGACCAAGCTGCTGATTCTTCTCCAAACACTATAGTTCTCTCCCACCAGCCCAGGTACAGATTAGCGTAAGACGGTGCGCAGGGACTTCCATAGCAATGCCCCTGAGCTGGTGGTAGAAACGGCTATTGAAGAGGAATGCATTGTGGTGGAGAATGAAGTCCATGAGGTCAATGGTGAGCTGAATGCTCACGCCTCAATCATGGTTGAGATTCATTGATGATATCATAATCTTTTGGAATGGTGAGTGTGTATTGAAGCGGTTACATTTCGCAGAGGTCGGAATTTAAGGGACCGCCTGGTTCACAGCTATTTTCAACCCCTCCATTCAAATACTTGGCTGACTAGCACTGCCACAGGTACATTTCGATGCGGGGGTTGCATAGCTTGTGGCTCTATACATCCAGATCCTACACAGTTAGATCTCTTATCAATTGTAGGACTTCAGGCCTGGTATACCTGGGCACGTGCGTATGTGGCATGCAATATGTGGGGAAGACAATCCGGGAGTATCGCTGATGGATTGGTGAGCATTTGAACGACATCAGGAAGAAAGCGGATACCCCCATTGCACGCCACATCAATTCGCAACATTCTGGTGATCCCCGCTCGATTAAGTTTCAGGGTCTTGAGGTCATCAGACCCTCTCCCAGAGGTGGTGACCTGGACCGTTTGATCTTACAAAAAGAAACACAATGGACCTACAGACTAGATACGGTTCGACCATGTGGGCTAAATGAATATATCTCATTTGCCTGCTTTATTGATTAGACCGTTGACAGTCTGTTCACATCAGAGTATAGGTCCCATTCACTACTAAATATTTTTCACCTCCCCACCACTTACAATACAAACTTTCCTGGTGGGAGTTTTACTTACATGAAGTGACCCCTTCCCACTTAACCAATGCACTGGCTATAGGGTGCACTGTGTTACTGCACCATAGCCTGATAGGTGCGAGTGGGTAGTGAGTCATGGCTCTGCCCCATGTTCCATTTAATTTTGGTTGTCATACACTGAGGGCACGCCCCCTCCCTTTGTCATGCCATGGCAGAGGTATCAATCAAATGTATAGACACATTTAACAACATCTATCGGGCATTGAAACTTGCGTCTTGTCCCTCAACTCCACCTATGCCACCGTTGTACAAATCTTAGCCGGCGATACCTTGATCAAAATTAGGGACATGGCTAGTATCTCACGGCGTCGGTACGTGGGCGGGCATTGTGCACTTGTTGCCGCCCTGTCCCGCCCTGATTGGCTGTGCCAAGCCTTGTCCCTCCCCTTGTGGGCGGTCTTGTACCTTTTTATTTTGGCGCCATAAGCGGCCGTTTTACGGCCATCCTAGCGCAGGATTTGCTGTCACACACCACCAGTGTGGCGGCCTCTTTACACCCACCTAAATAGCGCTATTGCTCCTGATTAATTATGCAAGAAACGCGTCGATTCGGACGCTGACTAGAGTGGTATGAGCTTAGGCTCTGAATGCTAGGTAGTTAGGGTGTTGGTGTGTAAGTTCTCATTTGCTCATGGCGGGCTCATGTTATCCTCCAGACACAACACATATGTATTGGGGATAGAGCGCCTGTACTCCAGCAAAATACACACTCACCCTAAATGGTGTTTGTTCTACTATTAGTCAGTGAATTTCTGACAATAGGGGAAGTCCAATACCCCTCAGACTTTTTCACTTATTTGCCAATGTAATAGTAGGCTTACACCAATATGGTTGCAGTCCCCTTTATTGAACTGTAGTCCCAACCACGGTTGCTTCTATGGGCTTCCTGGACACCGATTCATGATTTTGTCATCATTATCCTCTAAATGGTGACCACGTTCAATCTATTAGGGACACTGCTACCCTTTGTTTATTATTTTAGATTTTTGACTTCCCCAAGTAACAATATTTTAATGCAAATTGAAATAAAGTGTATGTTTTAACGTTCCCACTAAATCAGTGAACCCTACAGATATTCAGGGACGTCTACCTTATTTAAATCAATTTTCCGTGAATTTTGTTTGTTTACATATGTTGGTTTAAGTTTTTGTTTTCCCTTTTATCATGAATCATTAAAATGTCACTAACTTAAAAAAAAAAATTGATCGAGGGGAGAGAAGCGCACACATATTGCATTCTTGCTCCTTACTGCTGAGAATGCAATAGAGATGAGCCTATAGACATCTATACAGCCCATCTCCTGCAGCAAGGAGAGAGCGCACAATATGCACACACTTTTCTCTCCTCACTCTAGAGATCGATGGGGGTCTCAGCACTGAAACACTTAAAAGTATTTGAAATGGTCTTTTTTACACCTGGAAAATCACAGAATGAAAATTGGCCTCCTGTATTAAGCTAGGGATGCCTTTGCCTTTTACAGAGGGGCATGAAGTCTAACATTCATATCAACGGGCAAGAACTGGAGGAGAAATTCATTATTGAATCTTATACTTATGGTAGATGGTGTATGAGCTGCACTTTTGCACTTTATATATACTAGAAATTAGGCCCGTTACAATACATAACGGCGCTAGAACATTAGTGCTGGCACTGTTATTGGGGGGGGGGGGGAGAGTCTGTGGCCAACACACTGTTATGGGGGAGGGGGGTCTGTGGCCCATGCACTGTTATGGGGGAGGGGGGTCTGTGGCCGACTCACTGTTATTGGGGGGGTGTCTGTGGCCGACACACCACTGTTATGGGAGGGGGGTCTGTGGCCGACACACTGTTATGGGGGAGTCTGTGGCCGACACACTGTTATTGGGGGGGGGGGGTCTGTGGCCGATGCACTGTTATGGGGGATCTGTGGATGGCACTGTTATGGGGATCTGTGGATGGCAATGTTATGGGGGATCTGTGGATGGCAATGTTATGGGGGATCTGTGGATGGCACTGTTATGGGGGATCTGTGAATGGCACTGTTATGGGGGATCTGTGAATGACACTGTTATAGAGAATCTGTGGCTGGCACTGGTATGGGGGATCTGTGGATGAAACTGTTTTGGGGGATCTGTGGATGACACTGTTATGGGGGATCTGTGGATGACACTGTTATGGAGGATCTGTGGATGACACTGTTATGGGGGTGGTCTGTGGCTGACACTGTTATGGGGGTGGTCTGTGGCTGACACTGTTATGGGGGTCGGTGGCTGACACTATTATAGGGGGATCTGTGGATGACACTGTTATGGGGGGATCTATGGCTGACACTGTTATGGGGGATCTGTGGCTGACACTTATGTGGGCACTGTGGCTGACACTGTTATGGGGGCGCTGTGGATCACACTTCTATGGGGCGCTGTGGCTGACACTGTTATGGGGGCGCTGTGGCTGACACTGTTATGGGGGTGCTGTGGCTGACACTGTTATGGGGGCACTGTGGCTGACACTTTTATGAGGGCGCTGTGCCTGACACTGTTATTGGGGTTCTGTGGCTGACACTGTTATGGGGTCTGTGGCTGACACTGTTATGGGGTCTGTGGCTGACACTGTTATGGGGGTGAAATCTGTGGCTGACACTGTTATGGGGGTATCTGTGGATGACACATAGCATCTTATGCTATGTGTCATCCACAGATCCCCCCATATGAGTAATAATGATCTTCTACATGGTGAGGCAGGTGGGCGGGTGCTTCATTCATGAAGTGTGCGGAGCAGGGGCGTCACTTAGTGACCTACACATTGGACGGCCGCTCTTTCTTCATTACCACTGCTGGAGAAGCAGAGCTGAGGATATAGAAATTAGCTACCTGCTTTTCCCACGGCAGTTCAATCCTCCTCCATGTAATGCCCCAGTTTCTTCTCTTCCCGCGTCCGCTTCTCTCCTGAACCTCACTGTGGTGCGGCCGCGTGGGGTATGCCTCCTGTGCTTTGTGTAAAGTCCGTGGAGTGTGTGCCGAATGCTCTGTGCACCGCGCATGCGCACTTGAGTACTCGGCACACACGCACGGACGGCAGGGACACAAGGCTTTTATTAGTATAGATGATTGGACACTATGTATGAATTTTTTATAATTTTTACTTATTTATTGATATGAATTATGGGAGGCTTTTTAGAACAATGAGGTGTTCCCCTTTATGGACATGTATTATTATGTGTTTTCTCTATATATATACATTAGGCACTA
This sequence comes from Bufotes viridis, assembly GCA_033119425.1. Lineage (NCBI taxonomy): Eukaryota > Metazoa > Chordata > Amphibia > Anura > Bufonidae > Bufotes > Bufotes viridis. Next base: position 455,492,584 of record CM065590.1, read on the forward strand.
GCTTGACACATTGATATATTGACATTTATTTATGATTTTTAGTATGGGCACATGATTTTGAGAAAGGCTCATTGTGAGCTGAAACGTTGCCTTGTACCACCATGTGTGAATAAACCAAGTTTTTTTTATCTTCACGCTACTTTTGGGAGTGCAGTCCATTTTTGGTCTTATATATATATATATATATATATATATATATATATATATATATATATATATATATATATATATATATATATTTGTTTTGATATGGGGATTTAGGGGTTAATGCATATAGGATGTATATATGATGAATTATTACTCACTTGACTTATTAATGTCTTAGATATGTACTTGTTAGGGACTTGTTTACTGTGACAATTTATAATTACACACCTATGAATTGCCTATGTTTATTTGAGGGTGCACTCAAAAAGTTTTGGTATATTGTTTGGCACTTTTTATCACGTAGTGATCACTCATCACTGGGCACTTTGCATGTTATCGAATTTGTTTTACACTGGGCACTTGTATTACTTTAGGGTTATATGTCGTAGACATTATGCTCCGAGTCTTCTTTAGGGTTAATATGTGATCAATACCATGCTCCATGTGCTTCTTCTTATATGCCTTCCTTAGGGATAACATGTGATCAACATCATGTGTCAGATGCCTTTTCTAAGAATGGGTAGATCCTCTTTTACCTTAGATGCTTGCCTTGGCAGGCTTTGAGATGGGGCGGGGCGTAGTGCGCTCCAGCCTGGAACGCACACACGTCACTTCCAGGTGGCGGTGTGTGCGCGTCAGGCTGGGGCCCGCGCGCCCGGCTTCCGGACTCTGGCTGGCGTCTCATGACGCAAGGAAACAGGTGAGACTGTTTAATGTGTATGATATGGCTTATATAAAGTGGGAAAAATGGACATTCTGGGCACACGATCCCTTGAGAAAGCCATCGGGGCGAAACGCGCGTCAGGACGTGGAGGCACTGTGGTTACCATAAGTTATCAGGCATATCTTTCAGCTATTGGGGGCCTGTTTATACTTAGGAATACTTTGAGCATTTAATCATCCTAGTATATTCAGCGATATATGATGTTTGGCTATAATACGTAAAATACTTGTTGATAGTGTGTAAACTTGTGAACTGAATAACATCATTGGTCCTCATCTGCTATGTACTTTATTATTTAACTTAATACCATTATAAGCCTGTGCACTATCTCCTGCGAGGGTATTTTCCGGCGTGTTACCTACACCACCAACCATACCTATATGTATTTTATGAAGAGTATTTTACTTCAAAAACATTAATAAAAGTATTGTTTTAATGCATATCCGGATTTGCTATCTTTGATGTACTGTATTAAGCTAGGTAATACCAACATGACAGAAGTATTTAACTTAATTGTGCAGATTATCCACCTAAAAGAGAAGAGGATGGGACCAACCTCAACTGCACCCTTTCTCTCCAAGGACCTCATAGTAGTCACATGTGCTGCTTCTATGATACACATAGAGCATAAGCCCTTTACACTGCACATGCTTTTTCAGCATAAAGCTTTTTCACCATTGACTATGCAAAGAAATTATCCTTGATATGATATTGTCCGAAAGCATATTCCACACAAAAAATAGAACATGTGTGTATGGGACCTTGGTCTCAAAGTACAATAAAAGGTTTCAAGATTCTTCACATTGGTTCTGGAGTGATTTCTAATAGTGTAAAATGTAAAAGATATTGGGGGACATTTATCAATAATGGTGTAATGTGCACCAAAAAACTAGTTATAAGGTATATAATAGCTGTAACGTAAGAGTCACTATCAAGTGATTTACATCCCATAACGCGACAAATAGATTGGTGTGGGACAGCACCATCAGCGGCCAGGTGGCCGATAGTCCAAGATGTGGCGGTGCACGCGATGTTAGGTCCTGACCTGAAGAACCTCTCCAATGGAAACAAGTGAAAGAAGATCGCAGCACTCCGAAGTCTTCTAATATTCAAGGTTTATTCCACCACGTGAGATGCGACGTTTCGACCCGGTGCTTGATAAAGACCCCCACCGGGTCGAAACGTCGCATCTCACGTGGTGGAATAAACCTTGAATATTAGAAGACTTCGGAGTGCTGCGATCTTCTTTCACTTGTTTACATCCCATAACGTCACATGTAACGCGACCCGGTGTCAGTCACATGATATATTGACGTATCGCTGCTCATGCGCAGAATATATGTACCGGGTCACGTTACATGTGACGTTACGGGATGTAAGTCACGTGATAGTGACTCTTAAGTTACAGCTATTAAATACCTCCGACCAGCCTCCGACTCCTCGCACTTACTGAGGACTACTTGAGCATGCGCAGTGTCACTTGATGTACGCTATTCAATTATTAACAAAGAAACATATATTCCCACCAACGATGGTCCTGTAAGTTACTCTATGCCTTCACAGGTGTTCCCATTGTTTTAATTCACAACACATGGTCATTTATTGTTACAATTACATATATAACAATGTGGTGATATAGCGATCACACTTTTATTACATGGATATACATGTTTATACCTAAATGGTTTATGTATCTAGCAATTATTTGTTGATTTAAAACGAAAATTGAATATTATTGTCACACGCACGAGTTTGATTATTTTGGAGTTAACTAGATGATTATCCTTTGATTGGTATGTAACATCTTGTTTAACTCCTCCTATTTTGTCACTATATATACTTGATGTTTGCACATGTTACACTGCATGAGAAAGGCCTCATTGTGTTTGGCTAAAACGTTGAAAGTGGGGTGAATAAATGGTCCACTATTTTCACTGATTTGGAGTGCTGCCACATTCTATAACATTGAGTATATATATATATATATATATATATATATATATATATATATATTTGCTATATTGCCAACACTACTTTACTAAAGTGATTGCAAAATGAATGCAACACATTTTTCTCCTTCGTAGTACCAGAATTAAGAGCAGAAATTCTACCCTTGTAATTAAAAAAATACAAATTCTGGGAAATAAATTGATGCTTCCTTTTATCATTAAGAATGACTATGGTTAATACTGGTGTTTTCCATGACAGATTCTGTTTACATGACATCAGGAATTCAGCAGGCAGTTTGCTATGCCAGATGTGAACAATTTAAAACCATGTAATAGGTAAAATGCATGATATGAGAGCATTCTCAAAAGGTCAAATTTATCAATGCTGTAATGTAGATAAATGCTCTGTCACTTCATGGACATTAGTGAAAATGAGGACAAGATATCTGAATAGAACATTTGTGTGAATAAATTGCACTGATTATCTAGTGTATATAGAGAGTGACAGCTTTAAATACTACAGACTTACCTGCTGAACTTAGCCTCTTACATTCCTTATACACAAGAACTTAGAGGCCAGTTGAGCTCTAATTTATTTCATTTGTGAGGTGAAATTTGTGAGGTGGCAACAGTAGCATCAGTAGGCCACTGAGTGGCACAATGACAGAGTGTGGAGGTGGCAGTAGCAACATCAGGAGGCCACAGAGTGGCAAAATGACTGAGTGTGGAGTTGGGCGGCAGCAGCATCAGGAGGAGGCCAGAGGGTAGGACAATGACAGTGTTGAGGTGGCAGCAGCAGCATCAGGAGACCACAGAGTGGCAAGGTGACATAGTGTGCAGGTGGCAGCAGCATCAGAAGACCCCAGAGTGGCAAAGTGACATAGTCTAGAGTTGGCGGCAGCAGCATCAGGAAAAGGCCACAGGGTAGGACAATGACAGTCTGGAGGTGGTAGCAGCAGCATCAGGAGGCCCCAGACTGTCAATGTGACATAGCGTGGAGGTGGCAGCAGAAACAGAATACCACAGAGTGGCAAGGTGACATAGTGTGGAGGTGGCAGCAGCATCAGGAGACCACAGAGCGACCTGTTGACAGAGTGAGGAGATGGGTGGCAATACCACTACCAGCTGAAGATGGTGGGTGAAACAAGGAGCAAATCAGATGTGTGGCAGCAGGCGGGTGGCAGCATCAGAATAGTAGCTGAGGCAGGTCGCCAGAAGAAACTGATCCCTTTTGTCAAAGTGTTGGTGGGGCACCATAGATAGATGCATCAGGCATTGGTGGTGGAAATCCTGGCTGATCCACACCTGATTCATCTCAACAAATATCAGTCTCTCCAAATTTTGGGTGGACAGGAGAGTTCTTCTTGGGGTAACTTTGGCCCCCGCCGCATTAAACACCCGCTCTGATGTCACACTACTGGCTGGGCAGGACAGCTTATCCAGGGCAAACTCAGCCAGTTGCGGCCACAAATCAAGTTTGGCTGCCCAGTAGTCCAGCAGATCTTTGATGTGGATTGGCAGGGTGCTGTCCAAGTATGCTACCACATGCCGATTCAGGTCCTGCTCCAGGTTTAGCTGCTGCTGGTGAGTAGTTTCTTCACTAGGCGGGTGAAGAAAGCTGCTCATCTGCGACTCTAGACTCAAGTTGCTGCTGATGGAGCTGAAACTGCTCCTAACCCCCCACCCTGCCACAGCATCCATGGCAGAGGAATGTGAGCACAGAGGGCCCGGCTGGTGAGACCTGTGAGAGGATGGACGATGGCGCAGATAGGCAGTGTCCAACTGACTACATAGGATGTCTCCATAGTAGTTCAGTTTTGTCCTCACTCTCAGCGGGTGTAAAAAAGGCCCCCATTTTGGACCGGTAGCGAGAGTCCAACAAGGTGGATAGCCAGAAATCATTCCTCTTCCAAATGGTGACAATTTGACTGTCACTACGCAAGCAAGTGAGCATGCATCGGGCCATATGTGCAAGTGACTCAGAGATACTCCCTGCCTCTATTGCCACGGCATACTGCCACGGTGTGTCTGGGTCCTTTGCCTCATCTTCCTCATTGCCCTGGAACTCCTCTGGTTGCTCTTGCTCTTGATGAAGGACACGGAGCAGTTCCTCGCCTGTGTGACTCCGTTCGCCCAGGTAAACGAGGTGCAGAACAGTGTGACACTGCTATGCCCTGCACATGTGGTATGCTGGAGGGCCCCTGTGAATTTTCCCTGCAGAAGAGGCTGAGGACACAGTGGAGGATGAGGAGGCAAAGGAGGAAGCACCAAAGGCGTGGAAATGTGGAGGCAGAATCATCGTCACCTGGCCAAGTTGCTGGTGTTGCTATGCAAGAACCACATTCACTCACTGGGCCGTAAAGAACATGTATTGTCCCTGACCATCACTCCTCAATTGTCTCTGGGTCAGGGACCTGACCGCTCGCAACACCAGCTCCCAAACCACTCTCCTCATGATTATCTGCCCACCTACCGGAGGAAGTGGTGGTTGTCTCCTTCACATCTTGGATGGCCAGTAGCTGTTGACTGTCCTTTAGTAGCTTGTCCTGGCTGTATAGTGGAGCTGAGCCCACAGCATATAATACTTCTCTGGCTGAGGGAACAGAAAAGGACAGAGGAAGGTTGAGGACAGGTGAGGGCACAGGGCCTGCTCCAAGGCCATGCCAACTAAGGGTTGTGTCTGACAAACCCACCGACTATTGGCTGGGGGTGTCTGATGTCACTTGGGATGAAGTGGATGACCGAGTCAACCATTCAAGAACTTCTGGGTTGCTGGTCAAGACATGACCGCTAGATGACACCGTGAGCTCAGGCTTCTTGCTGTGACCCCTGCTGCCACGCCCCTTTACTCTGCTGTAACCTGTGCCTGGGCCAGAACATTTAGGCCTCTGCCACTCCTCTGTGCATCGCCTGCCACTACTCTGTCTAACATACTGTAAGATCAAATAAATAAAAAAAAAAAGGAAATTAAAACACCCCAAAAAAGTCTTTATATTTCTCACTTCACCACACAATGGCTAATAAGCCCTTTTTTCCCCACTAATACATGCCAAAAAGGCCTTTAGAACATATAACTGCACCGCTGAACGGCAAATATATATTTGCTGTAAAGGACTGTAATTTTATCACTTGACCACACAACGGCAAATACTTTTTTTGTGCCACTAATATGCGCCAAAAAGGGCTTTAGAACATATAACTGCACCAATGAACGGCAAATATATTTTTTTGCCACTAATACACAACAAAAAGGGTTTTAATTTTCTCACTTCTCCATACAACGGCAAATACTTTTTTTGTGCCATTAATACACACCAAAAAGTGCTTTAGAACATATAACCGCACCGCTAAACAGCAAATATATATATTTTTTTGCCACTAATACCGCCAGAAAAGTGCTTTAGAACATATAACTGCACTGACGAACGGCAAATAATATATATTTTTTTGCCACTAATACATGCCAAAAAGGGCTTTAGAACATATAACTGCACTGCTGAATGGCAAATAATATATATTTTTGTGCCACTGGGGGGGCGTGGCCTAGCAGGGCATGTGAGCGGACGCGTATCTCAGAGCTCCTCCGCTACCTCGGCCATTTTATCCTGAGAACCTGCTGGTTCTGCTCTTATCCTGTACCTGTCTGACCGAACAGCCATAGAAGTTCTCCCCGGTCTGCTGGGGAAGTTGTCCGGAGCGGCCATGACCAGGAGGAAGGAGCAAAAGGGATCAGAGAAGGAGGGTCAAGATGGCGCCGGAGCCACTGCTGGGCGTACAGGTCGTGCCACAGAGGTGCAAAGAGAAGCCGCGGCCAAGCTAGAGAAATATGCCAGGCTAACGGCAGCTGCTTCTGCAAGGGGAACTCCCAAAAAGTCAGCGGCCTTCAGAGACTTGTCGGATGTGGACTCTGACACCGAAGGGCCCAACACAGATAAAATGCCTGTGGCCCGGTCGATCAGATTTAAAGCCCTGTCTGCCTTTGACGATCCTGTGCCTTCAGAAGCGCCTGACTTTGATTTAGAGGAGCCGACGTTGAAAGATGTTATGCACGTTATTACTAAGTGTGGCAAATCGCTGAATACACTCACCGTGCAAGTGGGGGCCATTAAAGAAGATGTATCCATAGTACGTCACGATTTGAAAAAGCTGACTGAATGTGCAACTGCCCTGGAGGGCTGGATGGGGGTGGTTGAAGACATCATGTCCCCTTTGACCCAAAATATGTCAGAGACTATGCTATGAGACTGGACATTCTTGCAGCAAAGCAGGAAAACTTGACTTGGAAAACCGGTCCCGCCGAAACAATGTACGGTTGGTGGGGGCACCAGAAAAAGCAGAAGGAGGCAACCCGACTGAGTTCTTTGAATCCTGGCTACGGGAGAACTTTGGTGCTGACGTACTTACCCCTTTATTTGCTGTGGAGAGGGCCCATAGGGTCCCAACTCATCCTTTACCACGGGGTGCCCCACTAGACCGTTTTTGATGAAAATCTTGCATTACCGGGACCGGGACATTATTCTGAGAAAAGCGCGAGAAAAACCCGACTTGTCAGTGGATGGACATAAGGTGGCGCTCTTCCCCGATTATTCGCAGGAGGTTCAGAAGCGAAGGGCCAGGTTCCTAGATGTGAAAAGACGCCTGCGGATACTAAACATACCTTAATCCTATGATGTACCCGGCCAAACTAAGGATTGTGGCAATGGGGACAACGCGTTTTTTTGAAGATCCGAAGGAGGCAGCAAAGTGGATGGATCGTCATGAGAGACAACTTGCAGCGGAACACGAATGATCTCTACATGCAGAGTCACGCCATGTTCTGTATCAGGTCGTATGGGCCTCTACTGCGGCCTCAGTATGTCTGTGTATGAATGGTCCTGAATGATATGCTACTAATTGTGGATATGTAGATGTCGCAGATATATTATATTGTACGGGAAATAGCTTATATAGACCAGCAGGTACCGTTACATTCATGTATACTTTATACCTTTATAATTATTCGAGGAGCCGTGTTAAGGGGAGCTCTGTGTTTCTTTTTGAGCTCTTCTTTTTTTTTTCTTTTTTTCTCTTTTGTGGTCACGTACCCACACTCATTCCTAGTTACACATCATACTTTCTCTCCAGGAGATAGGAGGGGAATCTTTGTTATTCAGCTAACCTCAGCAGCAGGTAGTGCCTTTTCTTTTTCCCACAGACCGTGATTAGGTGTTTAAGTGGGTCCTGCTGGTGTGGTGGCTGTCTTGTTGGGCAGTAATTTGTGATGTTTGGGGTGCAATTTTGAGAGGGGGGTGAAGGGGATGTTCTTTTACAATATAATTTGTACACTATCTTTGAAGGTGGAGGTCTATGTTACTTGTCCGGGAATGATATAAAACTTAATTATGCTTGTCCCATTAATGCTATTGTATATGTTGGTAGACTGACCCATATCCAGATGTCTAGTCATGGCAGGGATGGTTAATTTTCTTAGCTGGAATGTACGGGGGATTAAAGATGCCATTAAAAGGTGTGCTGTCATGGACTGCCTACAACAACATCAACCATTGGTTTGCTGCATTCAGGAAACTCACCTGACTCCAGATCAGACTAAGCTGCTCACCCCTAAATGGGCAGGATATTGTTATCATTCTACCTTCTCGTCTTATTAAAGGGGGGTGAGTTTCTTAATCCACAGATCAATTGCATTTGCCTACCTCTCTAAAAATGTGGGCAATGAGGGGAGATATATATGTTTGCATTGTATGATCTTTGCTATTCCATGTGTTTTGGTGGGAGTGTACATCCCGCCGCCATACTCATCCACTGTATTTAAGGGTATATTGCAGTTTATCGCAGACTTGCCCGATATCCCAGTTCTGTTACTTGGGGACTTCAATAATACCCTTGATAGCGACTTAGATAGAATGGGAACGAGTCAATCACCACAGGTGGGGGGATCAACCTCCTTTGGAGTCCTTATGCAAGAAGCCATGATGTTAGATTTCTGGAGATTGAGGAATCCATTAGTGAGGCAATACTCTTGCTGCTCTAGTACTTATAACTCCCTATCTAGAATAGATCTCATACTTGAGAATTCCTATATGGGTAAATATGTGCGGGATGTACACTACTTGCCATGCAGGATCTCAGATCACTCACCGGTAGTTGCGGTGATCGACCTTCGCATGTCACAGATCACTAACAATGGTGGTTGGAAATTTAACCTCTACTGGCTACCCCTTTTGCCGAACGCAGGTGGAATAGGAGACAAGCTAAGTGAATTTTTTTCAATTCAATTTGCCATCCGCGACTAAATTGATAGTATGGGAGACCATGAAAGCGTACCTCAGGGGCCTACTCATGGCGGAAGTAAACAAGAAAAAAAATGAGTCTAGAGCACATACGAGAAAGCTAATTTTAGAGGTTGAGGCAGCGGAGGCAGATTATATTGCTCATCCGCAAGATATTGCTAGGGAAAAATGGAAAGAATCTCAGCAAAAACTGAATAATAGACTAATAGAACAGGCAAAAAACAAGCGTTTTTTTTAGAAACAATCCTTTTATGAAGAAGGAGAAAAAGCGGGTAGACTTTTAGCATTAATATCTAAAGCCCAGCTGCAGTCCACTTATATCGCAACCTTGAGGGACTCGCAAGGCACTATTCAAACCGAGCCACAGCAGCTGCTCCAGGTCATGTGTTCGTTCTATTCCTCCCTATATCAGTCCAAACTGAGAGTTATGGATGTAGAGATTGAACAATTATTGATGCCTTTAAAATTGCGCACCCTGTCAGATGATCATAGAACACTGCTAGATGGCCCCATCACAGTTCAAGAACTAGATGTAGCATTGGGTACCATGTCTAATAATAAGGCTCCGGGAAAGGATGGCTTGCCGGCTGAGGTGTACAAACGATACTCCAACATTCTTCTCCCCCATTTATTAGAGGTCTGCAATGAGGCCAAGCAGCAGGGGCGGCTCCCTGACTCTATGAATGAAGCCGTCATCGCGCTTTTGCCTAAACCAGGCAAAGACATCTTGGAAGCAGAATCCTATAGACCGATTTCTCTACTTCCGGTAGATGTAAAACTTTTGGCAAAAGTATTAGCTAACCGCTTGAATTCAGTGATATCTACCCTGATCCATACAGATCAGGCAGGTTTTATGCCTGATAAGTCAACTGCTGTAAACATCAGACGTTTATTTCTGAATATTCAGGCAACCCAGGTTCACGCCTCGACCGCCGCGGTCGCATCTCTTGATGCGGCCAAGGCATTTGACAGTGTGGAATGGCGTTATTTATGGCTGGTTTTCAAGAAAATGGGTTTCGGAATTGAATTTATATCCTGGAATAAAATGTTGTACGCATGTCCTAGAGCTGCGGTGAGGGTCAATGGTATTCTCTCTAAACCTTTTCTACTGTTTAGGGGCACTAGACACGGGTGTCCGCTGTCCCCGCTATTTTTTGCGGTTGCAATGGATGCCCTGGCGGAATGAGAATGGCTACTACAGTCAAGGGTCTACGATATGGAACCCTTCCAGAAAAAGTGGCTTTATATGCAGATGACTTGCTTTTATTTTTGGATGAATGGGAGTTGTCCCTCCCTGCAGCAATGACAATTAGTTTGCCATCATGAACTTAGAGGCTTTATCCCCGTGTGCATAATGTTTATATCGTGCCGAAAGGTATAGTTTAGCAGTATGGGAATTTAGAATATTTTTCAATTCTGAGCGAAGGCGAGAAAGTCGGTCATGCACACTTTGTGTGAAGTGTTTTTTGTGAAGGGATTCCAAAGATTGGATATCCTTCTGTAGGGAAAGAATCATGGATTCTCTCTGCTTCTTTAGATGGGAGCATAAAGAGATAATGTGACCCCGGACAACCACCTTATGAGACTCCCAGATTGTGCCACTTTGTACCTCGCCTTGCTCATTAATGGAAAAATACTCTGAAATACATTTGTGTATATCCTTGACAGTGTCTTGATGACTCAGGATTGTACTATCAAGTCTCCAAGAATATTGAGGCCTAGGGAGGAATGAGAATTTGATATCCAAAAACACTGGGGCATGATCGAATAGTAAAATACTACCAATAGTAGCATTAGTACATACAGATAACAAACTTGGGGGAACAAATAAGTAGTCCAACCTCTTGTAAGACTTATGGGCCCCAGAGTAAAAAGTAAAGTCTTTTACTGAGGGGTTCAATGTTCTCCAGGCGTCCACAAGTCCCACTGAAGCCAAACAAGATCTAATTCTTCTTAACGCACCAAACATCATAGAGGAGACTCCTCCAGATGTATCTATTGTAGGATCTAACGCCACATTAGTGCCCCCCCCCCCCAGGATGGTAATCCCTTCAGCAAATTCCTGAATAGAGGAGGAGATAGTACGGCATAGCCAATCTGCCTGGCCCGCATTGGGTGCATAGATCGAGCCCAATGTGATAGTTTGTGTACATATGGAACCTTTTATGAATATAAAACGACCATCTTCATCGGCTAGAGTAGATCTGACCACCATTGGCATGTTCTTATGTATGGCTATGGAGACACCTCTAGAGGAGCCACTCTGGGAGGGACCATGGAACCACTGATCTAATGTCGTTGTAGACAAGTTAGGGACATGGCCCCTCCTAAAATGCGTCTCCTGCAAGAATGCAAAGTTCACCTTCTGTTTTTTAAGAGCCATACATATTTGAGAACGCTTGGCAGGGAGATTCATACCCTTGACATTAAAAGAGCAGACCCTGATATCAGCCATATTGACCTATGTAAGCCCTAAACACGCAATGAGTGATCAAAATGAGGGAATGAGCGACCGAGGGGAAGAGGGGGGGAGGAAAGACAGAGGGAAAAATAGGGAAAAACAATTGAACAACAAAAAGCCAATCATGATGATAGTGTATGTTAGGCTTGAAATGCAACATATCGGAAAATAATACATTCCTCTGGAGCGACTGATCCATCGCAGACCAGAGGAACATGTGGGTGTGAAGTTGGTGTAAAAAGTAACGACCATAGAAGGGATAAGAGAGCATATAGATTCAAATGGAGTAGATTGTAGTGGCTAACACCTGTAAAATTTAGCCAGTTTTGGGTATCTGTATAGTCACGTATTGCAATGGACTGACTAAGAATACTTATCTGCAGATGAGTGTTAACACAGGTTGTACACATTTAGTCCACTATAGTGGGTGTAATGAGGGAGTTCAAGTATCTTCTCCTGGCAGAGTTGGTTTTCTCCAATCAGGGATTTCCAAGTCCGCGATATCCAGGCTGTCATAAACCGCAGGGAGGTCTGCTGGAGAGCGTACCACTATTTTACGGCTTGGAGCATTGATGAAAAGGCCAAAGGGGTGAAGCCATTTATAGGAAATGTTCAGATCCCTGAGCTTCGCCAGGAGTGGCTTTAGGGTTCTGTGCTTTTTCAGGGTGATTGGTGAAAGGTCTTGGAAGAGAAGTATTTCCACATCACCAAACGCAATGGTTTTCCTGCTTCTTGCAGCTTGGAGGATGCGCTCCTTTGTTTGAAAATGAAGCAAGCGGCATATAACATCCCTCGGAGGGTCTCCCTGCTTGGGGGAGGTCTTAATGCACGATGGACCCGGTCCATAGTTAAATCAAGACCGTGGTCTGGCTCTAGCAGCATGTTACACAGTTCGATTATAGTGCCCCTCAGCTCCTCTGTTGTAACGGTTTCCGGCAAACCCTTAAATCGCAGGTTGTTTCTCCTGCCTCGATTATCCTGGTCCTCTGCCAGGTTATATAGCTGGTTTATATGGGCCTTTGTCTTGTCTAGGCAGCTGGCTACAGCTAAAGGGTGACCATTTAACTTCTCCTGCCGGGACTCAAGCTCATTGACCCGGTCGGCAACTTGCCTAATATCGCGCCTGATGTCCGTGAGGTCTTTCTTGAGCGGGGCCAAAGCTTCCGCTATGAGTTCTTTCATAAACCGCCTCGATACCGGGAGGTCTTCTTCTCTTCTCCCGCGATCTGGTTCGCTCTCCCCCTCTGACTCGGCCGAGCCTTCCGAGGGTGCGGCTGTGTCCTGCCGCGGCGCCATCTTGGGCCTGGGCTTCCCAGGGGTGATCAGTTGCTTGCGGAAAAATTTGTCCATTTTCCCTCTGGTAGCGCCGGGTGTAGGGGCTCAGGCCCCTTCCTTGGAACGATCCCTTGATGTTTTCCCCATTTTAGGCTCGATATTCACGCTGATTCTGCTTTTTTATCGATGGTCGTCTGCAGAGCTCACAGACGCATGTCCTGCTCGCTCCACTGCCAAGCTCCGCCCCCTGTACAAACATTTTCACACACTCTGGATTGAGGAATATGCGGATCCGACAAATATTTTTGAATTGGAGGAGGCAGTTGGTTGGAAAGGTCTTGGATGTGCGATTTGAAGGATAGAGCAGAATTAAAGGTTAACCCCAGGCAACATACCGTATTTGGTTGACTGGAAAAATGTTGCAGCCACTGACTGATTGAAAGATCTGAAGAGGGGGCTGAGTGAGATGGGGGATAAAATTATAAATTCTGTTTTATCTATGTGAAGAAAGCAAGAGGAAAAGAAGGAGGCTATTGTGGAATTCTGGATAGCACGGTGGTGATATCTGGACCAGAGAGGTACATTTACGTATCGTCAGCATAGAAGTGATACTGAAAGCTATGGGACTCTATGAGCTGTCCCAGGCCAAAAGTGTAGATTGAGAAGAGCAGGGGTCCTATGACAGAGCCTTGAGCAACACAGACATAAAGGGGACAATGTTATGAGGTGTTGTGAGTGGAAGAAACTAAGGAAACTAATAGAAAATAATAGAAATTTGCACATTTTTGGCATATTTTTGGCACAGACTGCAATGCAAAGGTTATGTGCTCCAGAATCTGCGACTTTTCCGCCCTCATGCCAGGTCTAAAAAAGGGTGTGTGGCGTGGCCATCAGGTCAGTCTAATTTATTATTTGTTGCGCCTGTTTAAGGTGTAGAAAATTATCTAAATTTAAGCCATCAAGGAAGCTGGCGTAGATTTAGACCAGCAGTAGATGCACCGAAGTTATGTAGAGGCCGACGTCTTTTCATAACTTCGGTGGATCCACTTCCGGTGAATGGGGTTATTAACATACATAGTAACATAGTAACATAGTAACATAGTATATAAGGCCGAAAAAAGACATTTGTCCATCCAGTTCGACCTGTTTCCTGCAAGTTGATCCAGAGGAAGGCAAAAAACCCGTGAGGTAAAGCCAATTTTCCCCACTTAAGGGGAAAAAATTCCTTCCCGACTCCAATCAGACAGTCAGAACAACTCCCTGGATCAACGACCTATCTCTAGTAGCTATAGCCTGAAATATTATTACGCTCCAGAAATACATCCAGGCCCCTCTTGAATTCCTTTATTGTACTCACCATCACCACCTCCTCAGGCAGAGAGTTCCATAGTCTTACTGCTCTTACCGTGAAGAATCCTTTTCTATGTTTGTGTACAAACCTTCTTTCCTCCAGACGCAGAGGATGTCCCCTCGTCACAGTCACAGTCCTGGGGATAAATAGATGCAACCCATTATTTTATTGGCCTTAGCAACAGCTGCCTGACACTGGTTTTTACAGCTTAGTTTGTTATTTATTAAAATTCCTAGATCCTTTTCCATGTCAGTGTTACTGAGTGTTTTACCATTTAGTATGTACGGGTGACTTGCATTATTCCTTCCCATGTGCATAACTTTACATTTGTCAGTGTTAAACCTCATCTGCCATTTCTCTGCCCAAGCCCCCAATCTATCCAGATCCCTCTGTAGCAGAAAACTGTCCTCTTTAGTGTTAATTACTTTACACAGTTTAGTGTCATCTGCAAAAATTGATATATTACTGTGCAAGCCTTCTACAAGATCATTAATAAATATATTGAAGAGAATAGGGCCCAATACTGAACCCTGAGGTACCCCACTAGTGACCGTGACCCAATCTGAGTGTGTACCGTTAATAACCACCCTCTGTTTTCTATTACTGAGCCAGTTACTTACCCACATACAGATATTTTCTCCTAGTCCAAGTGTTCTCATTTTATATACTAACCTTTTATGTGGTACAGCGTCAAATGCTTTGGAGAAGTCCAGATATACGACATCCATTGATTCGCCGCTGTCAAGTCTAGAACTTACCTCCTCATAGAAACTGATTAAATTAGTTTGACATGACCGATCCCTCATGAAGCCATGCTGATATGGTGTAATTTGCTTATTTTCATTGAGATACTCCAAGATAGCATCTCTTACAAAACCTTCAAACAGTTTACCCACAACAGATGTTAAACTTACCGACCTATAATTTCCAGGCTCTGTTTTTGGACCCTTTTTGAATATTGGCACCACATTTGCTATACGCCAGTCTGGTGGAACATTCCCTGTCAGTATGGAGTCCGTGAATATCAAAAATAAGGGTCTGGCTAGGACATCACTTAATTCCCTTAGGATACGGGGTGTATGCCATCCGGTCCTGGCGATTTGTCTATTTTAATCTTTTTAAGTCGCTGCTGTACTTCTTCCTGGGTCAGACAGGGCACTTTTAAAGGGGAATTTACTTTTACATTTTGCATTTCATCTGACAGTTTATTTTCCTCAGTGAAAACAGTGGTGAAGAAAATATTTAATAGCTTGGCTTTATCCTCATCGCTTTCTGCAACTCCCCTCATTGCTATGTAGAGGGCCGACTCCTTCAGGTTTATATTTTTACCATTTATATAATTGAAAAACATTTTAGGGTTAGTTTTGCTCTCTTTGGCAATTAATCTCTCGGTCTCTAGTTTGGCAGTTTTTATTAGTTTTTACATATTCTATTTTTTTCCTTATAGTTTATCAGTGCTTCCTGGCTCCCTCCTGTTTTAGTGATTTATATGCTTTCTTTTTGTCATTTATTGCTTTTTTACGGTTCTATTTATCCACATTGGTTTCTTCTTATTTCTTAGCCTTTTATTTCTATAAGGTATGCATCAATCACAATTTGATGTTACAATGCTTTTAAAAATCTCCCATTTTGTGGTTGTATTTTTATTTTTGAGGACTATGTCCCAGTTAATTGGGCCTATGGCCTCTCTTAGTTGGCTAAATTTTGCTTTTTTGAAGTCCGGTATTCTTGTTCCTCCCTGTAGAAACTCTCGTTTGAAGGATAATTGGAAGGTTATTACTTTATGGTCACTATTTCCCAGGTGTCCCCCAACCTGCATGTCTGTTGTTCTATCAGGTCTATTGGTTAATACTAAGTCCAGTATGGCCGTCCCTCTAGTTGGGTCCTGAACCATTTGGGAAAGGTAATTGTCTTTGGCTATTGCCAAGAACCTATTTCCTTTATGGGATGTACAGGTTTCTGTTTCCCAGTCTATATCTGGGTAGTTGAAGTCCCCCATAATAACCACCTGATTATGGTTTGCCGCCTTGTTTATCTCGTTTAGTAATAGATTTTCTGCGGACTCTGGTATATTAGGTGGTTTATAGTAAACTCCTATTAGTAATTTATTATTGTTTTTGGCTCCATTTATCTCCACCCACAATGACTCCAGATTTTCGTGTCCCTCACAGATTTCTTCCCGGAGTGTGGGCTTTAGAGAGGACTTTATGTAAAGGCAGACCCCTCCCCCTCTCCGGTTTTGACGATCCTTTCTGAACAGATTGTAACCTTGTACATTAACTGCCCAGTCATAGCTATCATCCAGCCATGTCTCAGTTATTCCCACTATGTCATAATCCTCCTCACACATCACAAATTCCAGTTCCCCAGTTTTATTAGTCAGGCTTCTGGCATTAGTATACATACATTTGAGAGGTTTATGCATATTTTTTGCCCTACACCTTTCCTTCTGAACTTTTCTAGTCCCCCCTTCCATTCCTCCCCCAGACACACTACCTTGCCCCAGGTCTCTATCTGCACTATCTTCCCCTCCTATAATGTAATTTCTCTCCCCCCCAGTCCCTAGTTTAAACACTCCTCCAACCTTCTAGCCATCTTTCTCCCCAACACGGCTGCCCCTTCCCCATTGAGGTGCAGCCCGTCCCTACGATAGAGCCTGTAGCCGATAGCAAAGTCGGCCCAGTTCTCCATGAACCCAAAACCCTGCTTCCTACACCAGTTCTTGAGCCACTTGTTAACCTCTCTAATCTCCCGCTGCCTCTCTTGTGTGGCCCGTGGTACAGGCAGTATTTCGGAAAATACTACCTTTGAGGTCCTTGCCCTAAGCTTTTGACCTAAATCCCTGAAATCATTCTTAAGGACGCTCCACCTACCCCTAACTTTGTCATTGGTTCCGATATGGACCATGACCGCTGGATCTTCTCCAGCCCCTCCCAGTAATCTGTCAACCCGATCTGCGATGTGTCGAACTCTAGCGCCAGGAAGACAGCACACTGTTCGGCGATCACGATCTTTGTGACAGATCGCCCTATCTGTTCCCCTAATAATTGAGTCTCCCACTACCAGCACCTGTCTGGCCTGCCCTGCTCTCCTGGTCCCCTGCTTACTGGAGCTGACATTCCCCTGACCGGCAGAGGAAGTGTCTGGCTGCAGCGGTGCTGTCCCTGAGCTGCCATCCTCCTCATCTGCCAAACGTGCAAACTTGTTGGGGTGTGTCAGATCAGGGCTAGCCTCCCTGGCACTCTTCCCTCTACCTCGCTTTCTTACTGTCACCCAGCTAGCTACCTCACTCTCCTCAGCCTCCTCGCTACCACCCTCCCCCACATCTACCCCAAAGACTGCTTGCTCGGTGAGCAGCAAACTCTTTTGCAAATTGTCAGTGGCTCTCAGTGTTGCAATATGCCCGTTTAGAGACTCGATGTGCGATTCCAAACGGGTAATTTGCTCACATTTTGAACAAAGATATGCACCCTCAAACGGCTGTTCCAGGACTGCATACATCATGCAAGATGTGCACTGGACGGCATTGTCAATTGTGCAAGACATACTAATGGGGATTACACCACAAAAACAAAAAAATACAATATAATCTAGTTACAAGAACTGGCGAATTTCAGTCCCCCACTGAAGTCCCTGAATCTGAAGTCACTTAATCTTAAGTCACACTTACACAACCACACACTAATCAACCACGCGTCGCGACCAACCTCGCGTTATATATATATCTACTTATATAAGTATGCTGTAAATGAAACTCAAATACACCAGCCTGTTTTTTTCCCCTCTGGATTCAAAGGCAACAAAGTAAAAAAGAAAATTATTTATTCACCCAAGTGGTACAGCGACATTTCAACTCAACAATAGAGCCTTTCTCAAGCAAAGGACAAATACAAAGTGCTCAGTATATGTATTGTGACCAATCAGGTACATAATTACATATTAATTAACACATAACTAATATAAAAGTGAAAAAAAACACCAAATATACAAAAATAGAAGTGCAAAATGTGCCCTGACATGATTATATACATAAGAATTATACCCACCAGATCAATGATTGACATAATGTCAAAATACAGTGAATTCATATCATAACTATACAATAAAGTGCCATGTGCAAATCATATGATACTCATGTGATTAATAAAGTGCCATGTGTAATAGATATGCTAAAGTACAGAGGGCGAACAAGCTAAGTTACACTAACCAGGTGTGAAGCGACATCGTAGCTAGCAAACGCCAAACTCGGCGTACCTGAATCACTACCGCGCATGCTCCGGTTGCGTACACTATCTGTAATGCGTTATTACACTAAAGCGATAGATGGAACATGCGCAGACACGCCTGTACGCCCTCCTTCGATATGCCCCCATTGTCTGAGATGGGACAACCCCTTTAAATTGTGTGCATTTCTGACTGGGTACAATTATATTATACCTGAAAGAGAAGGTAAGTCTTCAGCATACAATAGTCGCCTTAGTAGCTGGACCACCCTGTTTCTCTTGTTGCATCTCTCACTATCAGTTATCAATTTCGGGTGTGAAGGCTGACTGTCCAAGTAAATAGTGTTAAACTTAAAGGGGTTTTCTGAGACTTTACAACTGATGACTTATGCCCTGGATACTGCCGATTAGCTGTTTGTGTAGGCAGGGATGCTCGCATTAACTCTGAGGCCTTCTCTTAGCTTTTCCTAAGCCAGTGATGTCACGTTTATCAGTCATGTGGCCTAGCAGCTGTGGTTGGCGTTGCGCTCAGCCCCATTCACTGCTATGGATGGGGCTGAGTGTGACACCAAGCACAGCCGTTATACAGTGTATGGTGTTGTGCTTGGTGAGCACAGAGTGTGAAGTGGCGCCTACAGGAGCTCAAACAACTGATTGGCAGGGGACCCCCTCCGATCAGATACTGATTACCTCTACAGAAGAGTATTAAAGTTTTGGAAAACCCTTAAAAATTTATTTTACCATTAGTAACAATAATCAAGTATTTATATATGGATATGTTTGTCCTCGTACTAATTTTGTATTGTTTGCATTGGTTTAGGCTTTACAATATAGTTTTGAGTCACTGTTGGACTAGGGCCCACCAGTAAAATTCATTCATTTTGAGGGCCCACTGTAAACCTACATGTAAGTATTACCTGTTTACACAATGGCAGCAGTAAAAAGACACTACAAGATGATGGATTATGGGGGTTCCTGTAGTTCATGTCAGAGGTCAGGTCCCTGAGGAAAGAGAATACTAACTGGCATGCTTCTGTACCTAGAAGTCTTCCCCACCTTATGATGTGTCTAGAAGGATAAACTGGGTCATTTGCCAAATAATATACCCAGTTTTTATACAAGCATAGACTGGTATCTCTATATAGTGCAGTTAGTCTACTGTGCCAAGTGCCACTCCCAAGAGGGTGGGGGACTAAGGGCCCCACTTGCTCAGGAGCCCACAGGGGGATTCACCTGTTCCCTGTGGACCAGTCCGAGCCTGCTCTAAAGGGGTTAAAGGGGTTGTCCGAAGATATAAACTTATTTCCTATGCACAGGTTAGGGGATAAGTGTCTGATTTGAAAGGGTCTGATCACTGGAAATGCCACTGGTCATGAGAACAGGGTCCTAAGTTCTCTACATGAATTGAATGGTGGTTGAGTATGTGTACTGCTGCTCTATCCACTCTCCATGGGACCGTCAAAGAGAACCCTAGTATAGTGCTGGGCTATCTCTGATAGTCCCTTAGGGAATTCATTCATGGAACTCTGCAACACCATTCTCGTGAACATGGGGGTCCTACCAACCAGATACTAATTTCCTATCCTGTGAATAGGAAACAACTATATATCTTAAAACAACCCTTTTAATACAACTAAGTATTAGACAAGTGCTGACATTCTAAAGGTACATTAGCACAATAACAAAAATTTTCATTTTCAGAACCACTTCAGTCTAGGGTTGTATTCACACAACAGGTTTTTTTAATGGGCCTTGAATAACAGCCGTCAAAAAATAGGACACGTCCAACAGTCCTCATCGAATTCAAGGGGGCTGTTTTTAATGACAGTTTTTCAGAAAGCCATCTGTGAACAAAACAGCCGTTAAAAAAAGACTGTGTTGCTGTTTTTATATATATATATATATATATATATATATATATATATTTTTTTTTTTTTTTTTTTTTTTTTTTTCATGTCTGTGTGAACGTAACCTTAGTCAGATCATTCATGCATTCAACTCAGCAGAGCTTGGGTATTCATCAGTATAAACAACACATTCCCCACATTAGGAGCCAAAAGATTACTGAAGTAGCACTCGTCAAATATGGCCCACACCTGTTACCTGCTACATGCACATTTTCCTAATCCCTGGAGTTCCACTCCCTTCATACACCTTCTTCAGAGAATCACTCATATAAAGAGGATAATTGTAAGAGATTTATTGTGTGTATGACAGCTACAGTACCATCCTTCAAATATAAAACGTTAAGGCTCCATAGGATAAACACCATAGCTTAGAAAGTGAGTTTTATAAACAAGCCAATATTCTCAAGCAATGACCATTTGTCAGGAGGTATCTCAGACATTTAGTAAACCAGCATAGTTTTTTTTTGCATTTTATAAGATCTATGCACCCTGCTAAAATCCAGATGGCTCCAAGGCAGAAAATGAATAGGGGTAACAGGTTTCTATTATCCATCCAGTATAGCCCAATGGCAGATAAGGTTAGAACTTCTATTCAATAAAATTGATACATGATTGAATCTAATATTACCTTATTTGAGGTGGTCATACTGAAACCAAGCCTCTAAGGGGCTTATCCAGGTTTAGAGCTGAACCTGGACATATTCCTGTTTTCACCCCGGCAGCCCCTCTGACATGAGCATAGGAGCATTTCATGCTTTGATGCTCTCCTTTGCCCTGCGCTGAATCGCACAGGGCAAAGGCTTTTTCTGAAGATCCACTGATGTACCGGGCTCTTCATGGGTAAAGCTAGGCGGAGCCTTCCGCCTAGCAGTGCTACTAGTCACTTGCACTAATGGGCAGGCTTTAGTGCTGCCCTAAACTGTAACATGGCTAGGGCAGGGATAAAGCCCTCCCATTAGTGTCAGTGACATCACCGTGAGCACTGCTAGGTGAAAGCGAAATGTATGAATAAACTGAGAACTGGATGTCATCAATTTGTTTTTTAATAGAATATGCTTCTTAGCAGTCTGTCATTGTCATCACTGATCGTCTCATTGACAAGCAAGATGGTGACAGTAAATTAATGTATGTATGTTTTCCACCTGGAAATGCATGCATCAGATTAAACTGCATTTTCAATGAGACCCTTTAATTGATCTGATACCTTGGGGAAAAAGAGTGAGCGAGAGAGAGAGAAACTGGTGCCACGCATAATACAACTTAAAATAAGCAATACGCCGCCATACATTAAATTGTACTTAGCAGCTGTCACACTGCTATACTGCGGCTTAGATTATGATGGACTACACTGCTATCAGTTTACTCGACTTCCTCACCTCTAGATTATGCTTCTACTGAAAACAAAAGAATTTGCTTTAAAACATCTATCTCAGAAAGCTCTCTTGGAGTCTGAATACAAATGGGAATATTCTTTGTCGGGCACAGTAAGTTAAGGGCAGTGAGAGATGATGAATGCATCCTGTCAAGCAAAGTACACAAGATGTAGAGCTGTAGGTGGGCATGATCTTATCAGTTGCAGTCAACATGCTATCTAGTACACAGAAGAAATGGTTATGTACTGTATATATATATATATATATATATATATATATATATATATTTATTAATTTATATATATATCAATGAGCCTGGGCAGCACTGCAGACAATAGTAGAAAAATGTAGAAAAAAGGGGTGCCAGCAGTTGTGGCGGCGATCCTTTCGTCAAACCATAAATGAAAATGGAAATTCCATGGCACTTCCCAAAATAGATATGTGTTTATTTCACCAGATGCATCTGATAAAATAAACATGTATCTATTTTTTGGAAGTGCCGTGGCACAGCCTTGGCTGTGCATCTTATAAAGCGAATACTAGTGAGCGCCTCCATTATGGAAGCGCTCACTAATATGCTTTAGGTTCCGGGAGTAGAGAGTGAAGCGCTGCAAATGCTTGTAATACTCATTCCTCCCGGTCTTCATTCCTGGGGCCCTGGGACCGCGTACAGTGTCAGAAGCCCAGCAGCGCAGGCCGGGAAGACAGGGGAAGGGTGTAAGATAGTGTAGCGATCAGCGTTTTAGGCAGTTTGACAGTGAGCAATATAAGTGTAGCGCAAGGGCTATCTGAGTCAAATATTGTTATAAGTGTATGATTGGAAACCAACTTTGAATGTGTAATTGGTATGCCTGAGCTTGAGTGTGTGGAGAGGGAAAAAGGGATACACAGTGTCAGTGTATAATAGCCACTTAGTTTTCAACTGAGCTGCAGCGTGTGTAACAATGTGAGAAATTTCCAGGGCGGCTGATACAAGCGTGTGACCTAAAAATTAAATAGGTCACGAGCAAACAGACTGTTATTTAATGCTGCATGCAACGGAGGTTAAATTTGACCCCTACTGGTTCACAACATACGCCAGGCTCTTTGAAACAGTCGATACATGTGTGTGGCCTGTAACCAAATTGCAGGCCACACATAGATAGACTGTTAAAGGATGTGGCACCTTTCACTGTGATAAAGAAAACACCCAACTCCCACAGACACCTAATTCAGGCTGCAGCACATGGGAGTATCTAACATGCCCCTGTAAATTGCAGTAGTGTGCCAATCATTGACACTATGTAACTTCAATCATCTATACTAAGAGTGCTCCTGCGGGTGACTGTATTATAGTTCAGATACCACAAGTCCCTTAGTTGCCGCTAGCAAACACTAGTAGCTGCTAATTAAATTGGTCTTACTGTTACTGATATTTTTATATACATTTTTTTCTTTTTCACTTTTCAGTTTTAAACAAGAACTAATAAAGATAGAGTAGTTAGAGTAGTTAAGTTAGTTAGAGACCCCTAAAGGGATTTTGTCCAAGTATTCTGACCGTTTAGTTTATTGGGAAGACAGGGGAGCGCGACTTCTGCCGGAGTTGGAGAGGAGCAGCGGTGCAAGACAGGTAATAGATGGTTTTTATTTTAATCTGATGTGAGGTCTGTAGGGGTCTCACTATGTGGACTGATATAAGGTCTGATGGGGGTCTCACTAAGTAGGCTGATATAAGGTCTGATGGGGGTCTGACAATGTTGGCTGATCTGAGGTCTGATGGGGGTCTCACTATGTGGGCTGATATAAGGTCTGATGGGGGTCTCACTATGTGGGCTGATATAATGTCTGATGGGGGTCTCACTATGTAGGCTGAAATAAGGTCTCATTGGGTCTCACTATGGGTTCTGATATAAGGTCTGATTGGGGTCTCACTATGTGGGCTGATATAAGGTCTGATGGGGTTCTGACATGAAGGGCTGATGTGATGTCCTGATAAGGGGGTCAGATGTGATGTCCTGATATAGGGGCTTGATCTGATGTTCTGATATTTATCAGGGCCTGATCTGATGTCCTGATATTTATGGGTGTCTGATCTGAGGCCCTGATATTTATGGGGGTCTGATCTGAGGATCTGATATGGAAAATATTTTTTTCTTATTTTTCCTCCTCTTAAACCAGGGGTGCGTCTTATCATCGAGTGCATCCTATAAAGCGAAAAATATGGTATATGTATAAATATATGTTGATATATATAACATTGTCAATATGTTGAGCGAAGTAAGCACGGAGATCTGTCTCCATACAGCAATATGGGCTACAGAGAGGTGATATTTGCACTTAATAAAGGGGTCTGACATATAGCAATGTTCATCATACATTTCTGTACATAGAAATGCACATATAGACACAGATACAGATCTAACCATTAGCATGCTATCCTATCTGCATATCAAGCATGGTCCCTAACTGATAACTACATCTGCTATACAGGAGCAGGAGAAAAGACATGCAAATACAATATACACACAAATTGACTATGCATGAAAACTATGAATAAATTAATAATAAACTTGCTGAAGGCATGACACTCCCCACCTGGTATCTATAAGGATACAACATTAACAACAAAGTCTGCTCAGTAACAGGTCTGAGGAAGAGTTTAGGCTCATGTTGCCTGCAGACTTTAACTTCCACCTTTCTCACCTTCCTATCTTCACTTGGGAACACCTTGGTTATTAGTCCCAAAGGCTAGTCATTTCTTTTAGACTGGGGTCTTTGACAAGAACAACATCACCATCTCCATGTTGGGTTTGCTGGTTTGCCATTTATTCCGGACATGTAGTGTAGAGAGGTATTGTTTCCTCCATTTATCCCAGAAGGTATCTGATAGGGTTTGCACTTGTCTCCACTGACATTTGTACAAGTCTTTAGTACTAAATTCACCAGGAGGAGCAGATGCTGTACTGACCTTTTGGGTGAGAAGAGTGGAAGGGGTGACCAAGAAAGGATCTTCTGGGTCATTGGATATTGAAGTCAAAGGTCTAGCGCTTATGAGCGCCACTACTTCAGCCATGAAGGTTGAGATGGTCTCATGGGTGAACTTTGAAGTTCCCAGCTGGAGAAAGACAGAATCTATAAAGGGGTTAAGTCTTTTGAGGAAATTGTCCTTAGGAACACTGTTTTGATTTTGGAGGAGTTCAAATTCTTGAGCATAAGCCTCTTGTTGGATACAACGTATGACAACATCTCTTGCCTGTGTGAGGTCGTCCACTGTATGGGCCTTGTGACAGTAATGCCAACCTTTGCAGTGCTCTGATCCTGTAGGTGTGGCTCTAAAGGATTTGGCTATGTGGATCAAGCCAACCATAGCTCTGTTCAGTGATTTTCACATAGAAAAATTGTTGAATCGTTTGGATCCAAGCTCTCTGGTAGAAACCTGTGTGGTAAGTACAGAAACATGAGGACGACTCTCTGCATCAACATTTGGTTCTAGCAGCTCAAATGAGTTTTTGTCAAGAATGTCAAGTACAGGCCTGAAGAGGAATGATGGTCCTGTGAGCTAAGTGATATCTTAAGGGGGGCTGCAGGAACAGCTCTTGTAGCATGGTCTGCAGGGTTGAGGTCAGTTAGTACATAGTGCCACTGGGTAGGCTATGTAGACCTCCTGATTCTTTGAACTCTGTTATGAACATAGACATAAAATCTCCAAGTCTCATTGTAAATATAGCCCAACACTACTTTGCTGTCTGTATGAAACACTGTGCTATCAAGTTTTACATCTATTTCACACACAATAAGGTCTGCTAGTGCTACTGGTAGAATAGCAGCACAAAGTTCCAGTCTTGGTATGGTAAGCTCAGGACTTGGTGCAAGCTTTGCTTGGCCCATTGTAAAGCCAATTGACCTGGCCTTTAATGTCTACAGTTTTAAGGTAACCTACTGCAGCGATTGCTTTTACTGAGGCATCACAAAATATGCACAGCCGCCTGGACAGAACCTCAGGAGGAGAGAAGTGGGCATATGGCCTATGTATACGCATGTTAGATAATGCCTTTAGAGAGTGTCTCCATGTTACCCATAGTGCCTCTTTCTCTGAGGGAAGTGGCAAATCCCAATCACATGTATCTGTGTTTAACTCTCTGAGCAGAGTCTTACTTTGGATGATCACAGGGGCTGCAAATCCAAGTGGATCGTATAGACTGTTAATGGTGGATAGGACTCCATGTCTTGTAAAGGGTTTCTGTTCTTGGTTGATCTGAAAGGTAAAGGTGTCAGACTTCAGGTCCCATTCAAGCCCTAGGCTGCGCTGCATGGGTAATGGGTCTGTTGTCAAGTCTAGATCTTTCAAATCACTGGCATGATCTTGAGTAGGAAAGGCCTCCATAACAACTTTGCTGCTTGAAGCTATCTTATGCAGTCTGAGATTTGAATAGGAAAGCATACTTTGAGTCCTTTTGAGTAGACTGATTGCAGCCTCTGGTGAGGGAAGTGACTTTAAGCCATCATCTACATAGAAGTCTCTTTCAACAAACTTCTTAACGTCTTTTCCATAGTCTTTTTCCCCTTCTTGGGCAGTCTGAGTCCATAAATAGTGACTGCAGGAGATGGGCTGTTGCCGAAAACATGTACTTTCATGAAACATTCTATGATGTCTTGGGCAGGGTCATTATCTTTGAACCAAAAGAATCTCAAGAAGTTCCTGTCTTCTTCTTTAACTTGGAAACAATAGAACATTTGTTGTATATCTGCAACTACAGCAATGGCTTGTTTACTGAATCTAATGAGGACACCGAGAAGTGTGTTATTGAGGTCTGGTCCTGTCAAAAGAACATCATTGAGAGAGACTCCCTCATATTGTGAACTAGAGTCAAATACCATTCGGATTTGTCCTGGTTTCTTAGGGTGTTAAACGCCAAAGATTGGTAGGTACCAGCATTCTTCCTTTTCTTTTAGGGGCGGAGCTACTTCTGCATGACTGTTTTCCAATATCTTGTTTATGAACAAGAAGAAATGTTCCATCATCTCTGGTCTTTTCTGAAAATTGCGTTGGAGTGAACAGAAGCGTTTTAAGGCTTGACCTCTGTTGTTGGGAAGACAGCGTCTCTGTGTCTTGAAAGGCAGTGGTGAAACCCAGGTGTTTACTTTATCCTTGAAGAATCCTTGCTTCATTATGTTTAAGAAGGCCTCATCTTAAATAGAGGGAGCTATCTTGTGGTCTTCATTTTTTCTCCGGAAATCCTTGCACCCCAAGTGGTCTTGGTCTCCACCACAAGAATGGTTCTCGATTTGTGTAAAGTTAGGATACAGCACACTTTCCGGCTTCTCTCTTACAAGAAAAAGAAATCTGTTAGGACAAGGTTGAAAGAGGGATGGACGTCCGTTCTCCAAGGTATCTGTGTAAAGAGAATTCACTGTGTTTGGCTTGAACATTTCCTAGGCAGACATCACCTATAATGACCTACCCCAGATCAAGCTTCTGGGCATATGGAGAATTGTGAGGACCGTTTATTTGTTTCTCACCTTGTGGACTCTTATGATATCTCTTCCAAGCAGAAGTTTTAAGAGTAGTATTGAAGATATCAAAGAAAGTCGAGTTAACAAGAGATCTATTACTCTCATCATCAAGGAAGGCATACATCCTTACTGCTTTCTCTTTATGACCAATGGGGTAAACTGTGACAAGACAGATCTTGGCGCAAGATTTGTTACTAAGACCTACTCCGCAGACTTTAGCGCACTGGGGTGTCACTTCAGGAGGTACTTTGTCTCTCTCCTCCCCGCCGTGCTCTATAGCCTGTTCTGAGGGTGTTGAGTCCATGGAACTGGCCCAGGGTGTAAGGCTGTATTGTGCTCTTCACTGTTGCATTCAGGGCATTTGATGTTTATAGTACAGTCTTTTGCAAGATGAGAGGTTGATGCACAACAGTCCAACAAATGACTTCCTTCTTATTTAAGCTTCAGACTGACTCAGAGCCTTGCTTTCGCTCCGCCATTCACTTTAACAAAGCACTTCAGTCTATTCTCATTAGCAAGCTCAATATTCATGTGAGAAATATATACTACTCACAATTTCTTTAAAAGACACGTTCAGTCTTTTTCCTTTATTTTCCACGATAAAAGACAAATAGCAAGACTCGCAGGTCCACTTGTTCAGAGTTAGGCTACTTTCACACTGGCGTTAGGTGCTGATCCGTCTGGTATTTGCACAGACGGATCCGCAACTATAATGCAAACGTTTGTATCCGTTCAGAACGGATCCGTTTGTATTAGCTTTAAAAAAAATTGTCAAAGTCAAAACGGATCCGTTTTGAATTACATTGAAAGTCAATGGGGAACGGATCCGTTTTCAAATGCACCATATTGTGTCATTGAAAACGGATCTGTCCCCATTGACTTACATTGTAAGTCAAAATGGATCCGTTCGGCTCCGCATCGTCAGACGGACACCAAAACGCTGTAAGCTGCGTTTTAGTGTCCTCCTCCAGAACGGAATGGAGACTGAACGGAGCCGAACTGGTGCATTCTGAGCAGATCCTTATCCATTCAGAATGCATTGGGGCTGAACTGATCCGTTTTGGACCGTTTGTGAGATCCCTGAACGGAATCCAAAACACCAGTGTGAAAGTAGCCTTAGCCTAAGTTGTATACCACCAAGGTGTTTGACTGTGGTATACAACTCAGGCTAACTCTGAACAAGTGGACCTGCGAGTCTTGCTATTTGTCTTTTATCATGGAAAATAAAGGAAAAGGACCGAACGTGTCTTTTAAAGAAATCGTGAGTACTAAACAATATGATATACTTTCCAAAAATATAATGCAATGGAGTACCAAACCTAAAAAAGAAGCTACTGACAACACATTATCCACGCTCTTCCACACAATTAGTCCAACTCGCTATTATCCAAACTTTATAAGTTACTAAACGAGACAAAATCTCCTCCACTGTACATTAAAAAATGGAATGAAGAATTACACTTCCAGTTAAATAACAATCAAGCAGAACAAGCGATTAAGTCTATAGTCAACACTTTCAGTTCATATGCCCATCAGGAAATTCAGTTTAAAATTCTTGCCAGGTGGTATAAAACCCCCTTAACCATGCACAGAATCAATAGGGAAATTTGCAACAAGTGTTGAAGATGCCATGCTGAGTTGGGAACCTGCTCCCATATCTGGTACACATGTACCAAAATAATTCCTTTTTGGAATGAACTCAGCAGGATCATGAGTACAATATTTGATTAGTGATGTCGTGAACATAAAATTTTCAGTTCGCGAACTGCGAACGCGAACTTCCGCAAATGTTCGCGAACGAGCGAACCGGGCGAACCGCAATAGACTTCAATAGACAGGCGAATTTTAAAAACCAAAGGGACTCTTTCTGGCCACAATAGTGATGGAAAAGTTGTTTCAAGGGGACTAACACCTGGACTGTGGCATGCCGGAGGGGGGTCCATGGCAAAACTCCCATGGAAAATTACGTAGTGGACGCAGAGTCGGGTTTTAATCCATAAAGGGCATAAATCAACTAACATTCCTAAATTGATTGGAATAACATGCTTTAAAACATCCAGTGTGTGTATACGATCAGGTATGATGTTGTATCGATCAGGTAGTGTAAGGGTTACGCCTGCTTCACAGACATTGACAGACCAAACTCCCCTTTTAATGCACCGCAAACAACCGCAAACAGCCCATTTGCACAACCGCAAACTCCCCATTTGCACAAGGTTGGATACCAAGCTAGCCATGTCCCGGTGATGTCATTGAAGGTTTCTTCCTCCACCCAGCCACGTACAACACCAAGGGTCCCCGAAAGGTCAATTGAATTGATTTTTCGAACGGGGAGATGGTTAAAAAAAACGCTGGCTCCCTCCCCTTTGTTTTAATCCACAGTCACTGCGTCTGCGCCTTGCAATTTACTCTCACACCTGATATGAGTGTTATTTTCTGTAGTACTATTCTCATCAGTTTAATCCCTGTTACTTCCCCAATCTGGGGGCCATCTATTGAATTGATTTTTTGAACGGGGAGATGGTTAAAAAAACGCTGGCTCCCTCCCTTTTGTTTTAATCCACGGTCACCGCGTCTGCACCGTGCAATTTACTGTCACACCCGATATGAGTGGTGTCTTAACTAGTACTATTCCTATCAGTTTAATCCCTGTTACGTCCCATATCAGGGATTGCCTTTTGTGAAAAAAAATGTAGGCCGGGTACCTTCGACTGCCTTTACAGTGAAAGACCAAACTCTCATACACCAAACTGAATTGATTTTAGGAACCGGGAGATGGAAAAAGCAGCTTGGTCGGTCCTCTTACTCCCAAATTGGGGCACTGCGCGTGCACAGAGCAATGTGCAGTGACACCCTATATAAGTGGTGTCTTAACTAGTACTATTCCTATCAGTTTAATCCCTGTTACGTACCCTATCCGGACTAAAATGTAAAAATGAAATGCCTTATTTATCGGCAAGCTACTGTGCCACCCGGTATGAGTGGTGGTGGGCACTGGCAGTGGGCACACTACAGTCTGTGGAAGTCGGCCTGACACACACTGGCAGCAGGCAAGCAACTGAAATTAAACTAAAGTGTAAAAATGAAATGCCTGTGCCACCCGGTATGAGTGGTGGTGGGCACTGGCAGTGGGCACACTACAGTCTGTGGAAGTCAGCCCGACACACACTGGCAGCAGGCAAGCAACTGAAATTAGACTAAAGTGTAAAAATTAAATGCCTGTGCCACCCGGTATGAGTGGTGGTGGGCACTGGCAGTGGGCACACTATAGTCAGTGGAAGTTAGCCTGACACACACTGGCAGGCAACTAACCTTATATTAAAGGGTAAAAATGAAATGCCTTTGTTTGATGCAAAGTCCTGTGCCACACGGTGTGAGTGGTGGGCACTGGCAGTGGGCACACTACAGTCTGTGGGCCTGCAGCTCCTCACACACGGGCAGGCCAGGCAACTGCAATATATATATGGAGAAAAAAAAAAAAAAGCAGACTAAAGTAGCAGCCCTAAAAAGGGCTTTTTGGGGTGCTATCAGGACGCTGTCCTTACAGCAGAGATCTGATGAGTCTTTCAGGACTGGAGTGGACACTGAATACACTAGCCTAGCTATCGATTTCCCTATTAAATCAGCAGCAACTACACTCTCCCTCCTCTCACTAAGACTGCAGCTTCAGAATTAATCTAAAATGGTTGCTGTGCAGGAGGTTGGAGGGTCTGGGAGGGAGGGTATGCTGCTGATTGGCTGGAATGTGTCTGCTGCCTGTGAGGTACAGGGTCAAAGTTTGCTCAATGATGATGTATAGGGGGCGGACCAAACATCGCATATGTTCGCCTGCCGAGGCAAACGCGAACAAGCTATGTTCGCCGGGAACTGTTCGCCGGCGAATAGTTCAGGCCATCTCTATATTTGATACTAAAGTTGTACTATCTGAGAAACTAGTCCTTTTCAACATATACAATGCAACCCAAGTAGGGTTCAAATCAGATCTTACCACTATTTTCCTAAATGCTGCCAAAGCAATTATACCAAGAAAATAGCTCCAGCAAGATCCCCCCACCATTTCGGAATGGAATGCTGAGATTAATAAGAGTCTGTAAGTGGACTATACGACTGAAGATGGATAAATATGAAAAAATTTGGTTCAAATGGACAAATTATATATCTACTTCCAAAGAGGACTTTACTGTACCCTGTCATTTATCTCTTTGCTATGTTCTAAGATGTTACAATGTACTATACAGATATGTATACCTAATATATTAATGCCTTATAACCTGACTGGTACCTTTCTCTCCCCCATCCATGTTTATCCCCCCCCCATCTCCTCCCTGCCCCCCATTCTCTCCTTCCTATGCTATGCAACCCCCTCTGTATACCTTGTTTATAAACATTTACTGTAAAATGTAATGATATATAACCCTGAAAGTGTAATCCAATTTCTATTGTTTTATGTAATATTGTCGGAGTGAAGTAACTCTGAAGTAGGCACTGTTATATACACTTTCTTAAATAAATAAAAATTGTAAGAAATCGTGAGTAGTATATATTTCTCAAATGAATATTGAGCTTGCTAATGAGAATAGACTGAAGTGCTTTGTGAAAGGTTGATAAACAACACCTGTAATAAATGTGGTTCTCCTTGAGGAAAGTTTTGCGGTCCCTGAGAAGTTTTTTTTCTAAATCCTCTGCACTTCAGCAATGAGTGTGGTTTCTTATGTAGAGGATATTCTCTGCATGGGTCTTTGGTTGAGATCTTTTCAGACTCTGAAGTACTGTAGGTTTTGTTTTAAGGGGTCTTTGGAAGACACACTGGTCTTGTGTACTGCAACAGGTGTACCTTGCATGTTACGAAGTGAGACAGGCCTACCTGATTTGGGATAAGTGGTGTCAAACATCGAGAAGTCAAAGCTGTGATCATTCCTAGTCTTTGCTTGCTGGTGCACGAAGTCCACAAAGAATGAGAATGGAGGGAATGGGATATTGTGCTGTTGCTTGTACCTGGAACCTTGAGCAATCCACTTCTCTTGCAGGTTATAAGGCAGTTTTTGTACTATGGGGTTTACACCACGTGCAGTATCTAAGAATGCCAGACCTTGTAAATCTCTTTCAGCATTGGCAACTTGGAGCTCTGTGAGCAGGTCACTCAGTTTTCTCAGCTTCTGGAACCCTTTGTTCTGGATCTTGGGGAAATCCTCAATTCTTTTGAAGAGTGCATTCTCTATCACTTCTGGTGAGCCGCAACAGCCCTCAAGTCTTTCCCATATCATGTTTAACCCAGTGCTTGGGTAGTTAATATTAATGGCTCTAATCCGCTTTGCATGCTCTGCCAATTCATTTCCTAGCCACTTGACAAGAAGATCAATTTCCTCACATGCAGACAAATCTAGGTCTTTGATTGTATTTCTGAATGATGATCGCCATGACCAATAGCTTTCAGGTCATCAAATTTGGAGAGCCGCTTGGTTATTAATTCACGCCGGGCAAAGATTTTTAGAAACTCTCACATACCTGGATCTCTGTATGGTGGATCGCTGCTGTAGTAGTCACCACTCACCATCTACTTGTTCTTTCTTAAAAGTTTTGAATGCAGGTTGCATTGAGGGCTGATGTCTTATGAAACTGTTGTCTCGTGCAAAGCAGGGTTTTTGGTTAACTGAGGTCACTTGTGTGAAAGGAGTCTGCTGGGGTTCTTCAGCAGGGGTTGACGCTGCTCTTGGACTTGAATTTACGCTGTCATCCGACTCCGCATGCTGCATTGCATGATGTCATCTGAAGTGGGTTGCGAGTTATCGTGATGGTCAGGTTCATGCCTAACTATGCTGCTGAGTCTATTACTTGCAGAGTTTGCTGCTTCTTCTAATGCCTCTGCCTCTGCTATAGCAGCTGCAGCTTCCTTTTTCACAATTAGCTTTTCCAGTGTTGCCTGTTGTTCAGCTAAGGCTGCTTCCATACGAGCTTTCTCTACTTTTAGTTGTCTTTCTTGTTCGGCAAATGTCATGCAGGTTTTGGCAGCTTCAGCTTTTGCGCAGGCAATAGTGACCGTGGAGCTGCTCACTGATCTCTTTGAACTTCTGTAGCTAGCCAAGATTCAAGACCTTGTCTCGTACAGTTTGGATTCTATTGATGACATAATGACACTGTGAACAGGTTTACACACTTGCAACTGTTGTGGATGACAATGTTGCGCCTTGCAGGGTTCAGTACCGTGTGGTCCAGCCTGTTAGAGGTTGTTGACTCGCAGGGTTTGAAGAATCACAGTTTCTAGTATCTAGCTTGTAAGAAGCTGTTGTTTTACTGTGGCCAGTGAGTCGCAGTTCCTCGTATCTAGTAAGCAGCCGCTGTTTCACTCTTCTGTCCTCCTAATGTGTGAAGGTACATAGCTTGACAGACAGCTAAACCTCTCCCGGCAATGAATTGACAATGGAGTAACGTCCAACTTTGTCTTTATTACAAGGGTATATATATGCACGGTAAAACTGGGGAACAGAAAAACAATGCACTTACTAAAGGGGTCTGACATATAGCAATGCTCATACTACATTACTGTTCATAGCAATGCACATATGCACACAGATACAGATCTAACCATGAGCATGTTATCCTATCTGCATATCAGGCATGGTCCCTAACTGATAATTACAGCTGCTATACAGGAGAAGGAGAAAAGACATGCAAATACAATACACAAACAGATGCAAACAGGCAGTAATGTGGCATACTAGCGATGCTACCGTTGGCTTAGATGTGAAGGATGACTCCAGGAACTTCCAGACCATGTGCTACCTCTGGCAGGGACGACTGTGAATGAGGAAAATGGCTGCTGTGTGCAGGGATGATGATGTCACTAAGGTATGGGAGCTGAAATAGACCAAACTTCTAATATGAATAGCTGTAAATGTATGTAAAACGGCCACTAGAGGGTGCTGTTACACAACTAATAGAGAATTATACATAAAGCAAATTGGCTATGCATAAAAACTATGAATAAATTAACAATACACTTGCTGAAGGCATGACAGTAAGTAATATTAAAACTGCTTCATATATAAGATCCAGTCCAGGTATGACTGCTGCATTTGAACTTTAGTACCAGTAAAGTAGCATGTAAGTATTGATTTGCCCTATTTCTGATACACCCTATTATGTCGGTCATGTGTTATAACGTGGTAGAGACCCATGTATTATAGTAATGATCGATGGACTCTCCACACCATTTAGGCTAGTGATGTTTATTTACTTTTTATTATTCAGTATGTGATTTTTTTGTGATATTGTATATTTAATCACACTTAATAAATATATTTATTGTCTTAGCCTATGTAAGCTTATTCATAGAGATGGCCTTGCGGTTCGCTCGGCGGTCGTTTTACTGCGAACTTTGGCACGCTCGAGATTCGTCGAAAATGCAAACATATGGAGATGTCCGACGGCACCATATTGTTCTGCATTGCGCCGAACTTTGATCCATGACACAACCATCATGTCGGACAGGACAGCCAATTGAGACATTTCAGCACATGGACACACCACCACCCTATAAAAGAACCAGATCTTGAAGCCATTTTACAAGGAGAGGTTGCTTTGGGGAGCAGGGACAGGCTGTTAGGGACACCAAACGCTAGCTAATAGGGACAAAAAAGTCCTTTTAAGGACTGGTATAGGTGTGCTATCGATAGGTGTGATACACTGAGTGGTGTGATATAGTTATAATATACTATCTAACATAAAAAGTTTATTATAGTGCATTTGTATTGTGCAACAGTTGTTTGTGGTTCTGTTGCGATACCACAGCTATATAAAGGGACAAACGCTATTTGAACAACTAATTGCAAAGGGTGTGATATATCCATTGCCCCCCAAAAAACTGATTGAGAGGTGTGATATACCTATAATATACTTTCTAACATAGAAAGTATATAGTGCATTTGTATTGTGCAGCAGTTGTGTGCGGTTCTGCTGCGATACTGCACCGATATAGAGGGACAAGTGCTATTGGAACAACTATTTTCAACAGGTGTGATATACCTGTTGCCCCCAAAAAACTGATTGAGGGGTGTGATATACCTTTTTCCACAAAATACTGATAGAGGGCTTTGATATACCTGTTGCCCCAAATAAACAGGGTGGTGTGATATAACTGTTCTGGTAAAAATAATAATTGAGGGGTGTAATATACCTGCTTCTACAAGATACTGATTAAAAAGTTCAATATACCTGCTTCCACTAAATATTGATTGAGGGGTGTAATATACCTGCTTCCACAAAACACTGATTAAGGGGTTCGATATATCTGTTTCCACCAAATATTGATTGAGGCCTGCGAAATACCTGATTCCACAAAATACTGATTAAGGAGTTCGATATACCTGTTCCCATCAAATATTGATTGAGGCCTGCGATATACCTGCTTCCACAAAATACTGATTAAGGGGTTCGATATACCTGTTTCCACCACGTATTGATTGAGGCCTGCGATATACCTGCTTCCACAAAATACTGATTAAGGGGTTTGATATACCTGTTTCCATCAAATATTGATTGAGGCCTGCGATATACCTGCTTCCACAAAATACTGATTAAGGGGTTTGATATACCTTCTTCCACAAAATACTGATAGAGGGCTGTGATATACCTGTTGCCCCAAATAAACAGGGTGGTGGGATATAACTGTTCTGGTAAAAATATTAATTGAGGGGTGTGATATACCTGCTTCCACAAGATACTGATTAAAGGGTTCAATATACCTGCTTCCACTAAATATTGATTGAGAGCTGGGATATACCTGCTTCCACAAAATACTGATTAAGGTGTTCAATATACCTGTTTCCACCAAATATTAATTGAGGCCTGCGATATACCTGCTTCCACAAAATACTGATTAAGGGGTTCGATATACCTGTTTCCACCAAATATTGATTGAGGCCTGCAACATACCTTCTTCCACAAAATACTGATAGAAGGCTTTGATATACCTGTTGCCCCAAATGAACAGGGTGGTGTGATATTACTGTTCTGGTAAAAATAATAATTGAGGGGTGTAATATACCTGCTTCCACAAGATACTGATTAAAGAGTTCAATTTACCTGCTTCCACTAAATATTGATTGAGGGCTGGGATATACCTGCTTCCACAAAATACTGATTAAGGTGTTCAATATACCTGTTTCCACCAAATATTAATTGAGGCCTGCGATATACCTGCTTCCACAAAATACTGATTAAGGGGTTCAATATACCTGTTTCCACCAAATATTGATTGAGGCCTGCGATATACCTGCTTCCACAAAATACTGATTAAGGTGTTCAATATACCTGTTTCCACCAAATATTGATTGAGGCCTGCAAAATACCTGCTTCCACAAAATACTGATTAATGGGTTCAATATACCTGTTTCCACCAAGTATTGATTGAGGCCTGCGATTTACCTGCTTCCACAAAATACTGATTAAGGGGTTCGATATACCTGTTTCCCCCAAATATTGATTGAGGCCTGCGATTAGAGATGAGCAAATCAAAGCTGACGAAGTGGAATTTGTTTAGAATTTCAGCAAAAATGTAATTCGCAACTAATGCGAATTTCCTCGCGCTTCGTGGTAACGAATCACAATTTTTCCCAAATTGGCGGCTACACATGTGAGGACATGGGGCAAGGAACTCTGGGAAGGCGGGATGACCCATAATGTCATGCATGCAGCCAATCAGCAGCCAGCTAAGCCCTGTGATGTCACAGCCCTATAAATATGGCGGCCATCTTACAGTCAGACCTTTCCAACGTTCAGAGTGCAGGGACAGACATGTGAAGGCGCTAGAGACAGCAAGTGTAAAAATGATTGTGGAAAAAAAAAGATGGAAAAAATGATATATAAGTGCAGGGAAAGTATAGGGAGGAATCATTTCACAGCATCTTAGTGCAGGGAGAAACTTCAGAAGGCGCTAGGGACATTGATAGGAAAGTGATTAACAAGTGCAGGGAAAGATTATTTGGGGATCCAAATAGTCATTAGACAGCTCTGTCTTTCCAGCTTTTTGTTATTGGGCTGCAAGTGTTATGTTGAAAAGCCTTTAGAGGCTTATATACAGTTATTTCTGTTGAGAGCGTACAGAGGCATATTTCAGTAAAAAAAGAAAAATATATATGGACAGAACTGTTGCAGTTATTTCTGTTAAAATCATATAAGGGCGTATTTCATTAAAAAAAGAAAAATATATATGAACTGCGCTGTTGCAGATATTTCTGGTGAAAGCTTATAGTGTCCTATTTAAGTCCAACAAGAAATATATATTCTCAGGTCACTTCTGCAGTTATTTCTGGTGAAAGCGTAGAGAGGCGCATTTCATTAAAAAAAATAAAAATATATATGCACTGCACTGTTGCAGTTATTTCTGGTGAAAGCGTATAGAGGCGTATTTTATAACAACAAGATAAATATATTCTCAGTGCATTTCCGCAGTTATTTGTGATGAACGCTTTTAGTGGCCTATATCAGTCCAAAAAGAAAAATATATTCATCACTTTTAGGGGAGTTTTAATTTCCGTTTAATTTGTTCAGTTCAGCTACAAGTATGTCAGGGAGTGAAGGAGTGAAGTGCTAGGCCATGTACAGAGGAATGGCAGAGGCCTGAATGTTTCTGGCACAAGCAAAGGTCGCAGCAGAGTAAGGGGTCGTGGCAGCAGTAGTCGCAGCGAGAGGCCTGAGCTCCCAGTGTAATCTAGGGGTCGTCTCTCGACCAGCAATCCAGCGGTTCTTGATTGGTTAACTCGGTCATCGATGTCATCTCAAATGACATCAGACACCCCCATCCAAAACTCAGTGGGTTCGTCAGATACAACCCTTAGTAGGCATGGCCCGGTAGCAGTCCATGTGCCCTCACCTCTCCTCATCCTGCCTCTGGCCTTTTCTGTTCCGAGAAGTATTACATGCAGGGGGCTAAGTATCACTTTTCAGCGAGGAACAGCTACTAGAGGACAGTCAGCAGCTACTGGCCAGCCAAGATGAGGAGGAGACATCCGCCACCTGCTCCTGTATGCGTGCAAGTAGTGATGAGGAGAGTGGCACGGGAGCTTGTGTTCATCATCATCAGGAGAAGAGGGTGGCAACTTGCCCATCAGGCAGCGGCTGAGCCAGCAAGTCAATAGCATGGCTGGGAGTCAGCAGGGTGGTAGCAGTGGGAGGTCGGAAGTCAAACGGGAACGGGGTAGACCACCTGTTCTGCAGCAGCCTACCTGCCCGGAAAGGAGTGGTGCACGGGTTCACAGAAGCAGCGGCGGTACTGGTCAGCCAGTGAGTAGTATTGGAGGGAAAATCAGGTACTCGGCGGTGTGGCAGTTTTTTGTGAAGCTGCCAGAGAAGGTCAACATGGCCATATGTAGAATATGTTGGCAGAAGGTGAAGAATGGCCAGGGTGCCAATGTTGGCACCACGTCCCTGCATCAACATACCCAGCATCACTTTCAAGTGGCCTGGGAAAACCGAGGCTCTGATGTGGTGGTCCAGCCTGCCAAAGCAACTGCTGCATCACCCAGTGGCACGAACCGGGTTTCAGGCAGTCAAGGCTCCTCCATCACCTCAGCAGAAGGGAGCTGTCAGTCAATCCCATCTTCTGCTGGTCCAGATTCTCCGCCTCCTACTCCTTGTCAGTTATTCCATCAGCAATCGATTACCAAAGCGATTGCCAAGAGACAACAGTATGTGTGCAAGCATCCAATGGCACAGAAGCTGAACGTGCTCCTGTCCAAGTTGCTGGTGCTTCTGTCCCTTGCTTTTCCAAGTTGTGGACTATGCCCCTTTCAGAGAACTGATGGCTTGTGGTGATCCAAGGTGGAGAGTCCCAAGCCATGATTTCTTTGCGAAAAAGGCAGTCCCAGCCCTGCACACACATGTAGAACAGAAGGTGGGGCAGTCCTTGAGCCTGTCGGTGTCTGCCAAAGAGCAAGGCAGCGCCGATGTGTGGAGCTGTAACTACGGTCAGGGACAATACGTGTCCTTTACGCCCCACTGGGTGAATGTGGTTCCTGCACAGCCACACCAGGGACTTGGACAGGTCACAAAGCTTCCGCCTTCAAGTTGTTACGACGTTGGTCCTGCAACAATATCCTGTAATTGTGCCACTGTGTGGTCTCCTCATGCTGCCATCACCTGCAGACTTGGTAATTGTGCCACTCGGTGGCCTCCTCATATTGCCGACACCTCTAGACTTTGTCACTGTGCTGCTCTGTGGTCTGCTCATGCTGCTGCCACCTCCAGACTCCGTCATTGTGCCATACGGAGGCCTTCTCATACTGCTTCCACCTCCAGACCCTGTCATTGGGCCACTCTGTGGATTACTCATGCTGTTCCCACCCTCCCCGCTTCATGACTGGTCCACTATTTTGGCTTTTGGCCTGGCTGACATCATAATTTATTTGACACTCTTCTGATCTGTCAGAAGGAAGGAACAATGAGACGCAAAACGGATTCTGTCTATGTAGCAGCTGAAAGGACTGTATAGTCCCATCAGAATTGGCTTATGATTTGGTAGCCAAAAGCAGGAGTGGGTACAAAACACAGAAGACATGAAAATATCCCATTCACGTGTCATCTCTGTTTTAGATCCACTCCTGTTTTTTTTTGGCATTAGCAATACTAACGGATTGTTGAGCAAATGCTGACCGAGTGAAGTCGTATACTACACAGACAGTTTTTTGTGGGTTATTGTTCTGACGGTTTAAATGAAGGGCAAAATAATTGGTGACGTCAACACAAACTTACTGCTGACACCTTCTCCACTCTGTCAGGGGGGTTCTACTTGTATAAGCGCTTAATAGAACAGATTCTGTAGTCATCTATGTGGAATCAGCAGACGAGGTGGTAAAAGGAGTGCGCTTCTTCTTGATGCTAACATCTACCTGTAAGGCTAAGTTGATTCTTGAGTTATTTAGTCAGTTTTGGCCCCGTGACCGCCCAAATAAGTGAAGTATGCAGTGATTCTAAGAGTGACGCCTGTCATCTGGATGTCATACAGACTCACAGTATTATTATTTCACTACCAAAGCAGACTTCCTAGGCATGTTACTGCAAGGCAAAGTGTTCTACACCACTAAAATGGCTCTCATCATCCAGGAAATAGAGGTTTTTTAACGTAATTCAACGTAAATATATTCAGATCGAATCAACTTTTCCCTGAAATATTCGTCGAACAGCTGAATCAAATTTTTGAAAAATTTCCTCATCTCTAGCTGCGATATTCCTGCTTCCACAAAATGATGATTAAGAGGTTTTATATACCTGTTTCCACCAAATATTGATTGAGGCCTGCGGTAAACCTGCTTCCACAAAATACCGATTAAGGGGTTTGATATACCTTTTTCCACCAAATATTGGTTGAGTCCTGCGATATTTTTTCAACAGTCTAGGCCAGTATAGACGAGGCCAACTCTTTTCAGGGTCTCCTAGGGAGTTCAGGGGGCACATGATATGGGATTGCCCCTATCGGGGCGGCCATTCCGTTCTTAGGTAGGGTGTATCAGAATAGGGAGAGGCTAGGGATAGCATTTCCCCCAACACTCTAATCGCAGTCCCTCGACCTACCTAAAGCTATTGGAATATATCCCGTCTATATGTTTATTGTTTATATATATATATATATATATATATATAATATATTTATAAAGATAACCAAGGTTTAAAACTGATTTTAATAGTAATGGAATAAAAGTTCTCTTATTAGTTAATGGTGGTTGTTCAGTGAACTATGAGGCCTGCGATATACCTGCTTCCACAAAATACCAATTAAGGGGTTCGATACACCTGTTGTCACAAAATTTTGATTGAGGCCTGCGATATACTTTCTTACACAAAATACTGATTAAGGGGTTCGATATACCTTTTACCACTAAATATTGATTGAGGCCTAAGATATACCTGCTTCCACAAAATATTTATTAAGGGGTTCGATATACCCGTTGTCACCAAATATTGATTGAGGCCTGCGATATACCTTCTTCCACAAAATACTGATTAAGGGGTTTGATATAACTGCTTCCGCAAATTACTGATTGAGGGCTGCGATATACCTGCTTCCACAAAATACTGATTAAGGGGTTTAATATACCGGCTTCCACAAAATACTGATTGAGGGGTTTGATATACCTGTTTCCACCAAATATTGATTGAGGCCTACAATCTACCTGCTTCCACAAAATACTGATTAAAGGGTTTGATATACTTGTTTCCCCTAAATATTATTTGAGGCCTGCGATATACCTGCTTCCCCAAAATACTGATTAAGGGGTTCTATATGCCTGTTTCCATCAAATATTAATTTAGTCCTGTGATATACCTGCTTCCACAAAACAATGATTAAGGGGTTTGATATATCTGTTTCCACCAAATATTGATTGAGGCCTACAATCTACCTGCTTCCACAAAATACTGATTAAAGGGTTTGATATACTTGTTTCCCCTAAATATTAATTGAGGCCTGTGATATACCTGCTTCCACAAAATACTGATTAAGGGGTTCTATATGCCTGTTTCCATCAAATATTGATTGAGACCTGCGATATACCTGTGTCCACAAAATACTGAATACGGGTTTCGATATACCTGTTTTCACTAAATACTGATTAAGGGCTGCGATATACCTGCTTCCACAAAATACCGATTGAGGGGTTTGATATACCTGCTTCCACAAAATATTGATTGAGGGCTGCGATATATCTGCTTCCATAAAATACTGATTAAGGGTTTGATATACCTGCTTCCACTAAATATTGATTGAGGGCTGCGATATACCTGCTTCCACAAAATACTGATTAACGGGTTCGATATACCTGTGTCCACCAAATACTGAATGATGCATCCGATATACCTGCTTCCACAAAATACTGATTAAGGGATTCGATATACCTGTTTTCACCAAATACTGATTGAGGACTGCAACATACCTCCTTCCACAAAATACTGATTAAGGGGTTTGATATACCTGTTTCCAATAAATATTGTTTGAGGTCTGTGATTTACTTGCTTCCAAAAAATATTGATTAAGGAGCTTGATATACCTGCTTCCACAAAATATTGATTGAGGACTGCAATATACCTGCTTCCCGAAAATATTGATTGAGGGGTTTGATATACCCATTTCCGCCAAATATTAATTGAGGCCTGCGATATACCTGCTTCCACAACGTACTGATTAAGGTGTTTAATATTCCAGCTTCCACAAAATACTGATTGAGGCCTGCTATATACCTGCTTCCACTAAATACTGATTAAGGGGTTCAATATAACTGCTTCCACCAAATATTGATTGAGGCCTGCGATATACCTGCTTCTACAACATACTGATTAAGGGGTTTGATATACCTGCTTCCACAAAATACTGATTAAGGGGTTTGATATGCCTGTTTCCACCAAATACTGATGGAGGCCTATGATATACCTGCTTAAACAAAATACTGATTAAGTGGTTCGATATGCCTGTTTCCATCAAATATTTATTGAGGCCTGTGATATACCTGCTTCCACAATATACTTATTAAGGGGTTCGATATACCTGTGTCCACCAAATATTGATTGAGTCCTACATTAAATATACCTGCTTCCACAAAATACTGAATAAGGGGTTCAATATACCTGTTTCCACCAAATATTGATTGAGGCCTGTGATATACCTGCTTCCGCAAAATACTGATTAAGGGGATTGATATACCTGCTTTCACAAAATACTGATTAACCCCTTAAGGACCGGGCTCATTTTTACCTTAGGGATCAGGCCATTTTTTGCAAATCTTACCAGTGTCACTTTATGTGTGAATAACTTTAAAACGCTTTTACTTATCCAGGCCATATGTGGTCGTAAACTGCAGTGCTGTATGACCAAACGGTAGGGCGCAGAAGGAAAGGAACGCCATA
Source organism: Bufotes viridis (assembly GCA_033119425.1). Classification (NCBI taxonomy): domain Eukaryota; kingdom Metazoa; phylum Chordata; class Amphibia; order Anura; family Bufonidae; genus Bufotes; species Bufotes viridis. The sequence continues at coordinate 455,535,668 of CM065590.1, forward strand.
TGGTTTCTGAAAGACAGATTTTGATGGCCTTTTTTTTTTACACCATGTAACATTTGAAGCCCCCCTGATGCACACCTAGAGTAGAAACTCCATAAAAGTGACCCCATCTAAGGAACTTTTAATCAATTTTTCAAGTAACAAATCAAGGGTTAACAGCCAAACAAAACTCAACATTTATTGCCTTTATTCTGTAGTTTATAGAAACACCCTATATGTGGTCGTGAACTACTGTATGGGCACACGGCAGGGCGCAGAAGGAAATGAACACCATATGGTTTCTGGAAGGCAGATTTTGCTTGACTGGTTTATTTACACCATGTCCCATTTGTAGCCCCCCTGATGCACCCCTAGAGTAGAATCTCCAAAAAAGTTACCCCATTTTGGAAACTACTAAGGTGGCAGTTTTGTTGGGACTATTTTAGGGTACATATGATTTTTGGTTGCTCTATATTACATTTTTGTGAGGCAAGGTTACAAAAAATAGAAATTCTGAAATCTCATCTCAATTTGCCATAAACTCAGAGACATTTGCAGTCTGCTTTTTACCTTCTGTGCCCTGCAAGCGCTGCCTGCTTCTCCTCCTTCTCCTCCATCTCTCCCTCTGAACTCCCATGCTCTTCCTCTCTTGTGGGCACCCACGTGGCGTCCATCGTCATCGTCACCTTCACCACCACTGACATTTGAGATCTTAGAGTAGGCAGCAACATTTTCCCCCCATTTAACATAATGATCCCCAATGACCCTCCATTCAGTCTGATGACCACCAAAGCCCCCAATCAATATAATGACCCCCAGTGCCATCTCCATACAGTATAACCCCCAGTGTGGGGGCCACAGGGGGTCATTATTCTGAATGGGGGGCAACTGGGGGTTATTATTTTGAATGAAGGGCCACTGTGGGGTCATTATACTGTGTGTGGGGCCACGGTGGAGTCATTATACGGTGTTTGGGGGCATTGGGGATCATTATACTGTGTGAAGGGCCACTAATGGTCATTATACTGTATAGGGGCCACTGGTGGTCATTATACCGCATGGGAGCCACAGAGGGACATGTAAATGTACAAAAATGCCTCAAGGGTGCCCACTGGGATTTATCGCCCAAGGGCCCCACATGAACCTGGAGCCGGCCCTGCCTCTAGCCACATAATTACAAGCTCTTTTCTGTCAGGTTAAGGTCTAATTTTTGGGGCCTGTACTCCCATGGCCTAAAATAAATTTTTTCTAGGCTCCAGCAGGGCACATTTTTGAGAGTTTCCCTTTAAGATGCATAAAAATGGGCCCTGATTAAAATACATATTTTTTGTGGGAATTTTTGCCAATGATTCCCCTCTGGTATGTCACTGTCCATGTTATGGACTATTTAGAGCTTCTAGTAGGTATTTGGTGGCTGCAAATTAGACCTGAAGGTTTTTTAGGTTCCATTAAAGTCAATGGGGCCCGCAGCGAAACGTTCCGGCCGATGTTCGTCCATCACTACTTATTCATTCTCAAATCTTTTGAATTCACGTTATATTACACTTGGTGTCAGAACAGTGGGATTTGAGCAAATGAATGATAGGGTGTTACATAGAGAGAGGGTAGTTTGGACCCACTCCTCGAATGGAAATCTGGTCATTTGCAGAATCTCATAATCTGCGGGCGAATTATTTATTAGGGTTGTATGCTGTGCAAATGTGGCACGAGCTGTGAGTGGGACTGTAGTAGGCTTGATAGAATCTAGCGATGTTCTTTTCGAAATTGTAGAACTGAGCAGATTCAAATGAAAATCTGTAAGACTCTGTGTAGTTAGAAATAAATAATCAATGAATAACATATGTAAGCAGGCAATCTCCTGCAATCTCACAAATGGGGTCACATGTTTATTTATCTAAAAGGTTAAAAAAAAACACACAAATAACATTAAAATTCATATATGAATGTATGACAATATAGCAGCAAAATTATTAGTACAACTACTATCCTCAAGATTATGTATATAATGATAAATAGGTCCACTAATATTGCGCAATAAAAAATATGTATATCATTAATGTAGCATATAGAGTTGAGCGGACACCTGGAAGTCTGGGTTCGCCGAGTCTTGATCTGAACTTGACCCCGAACCGAAACTCCATTGAAGTCAATGGGGACCCGGACTTTGGGGCACTAAAATGCCTCTAAAAGAGTCATGGAAAGGGGTAGAGGGCTGTAAAAGGCAACACAATGTGGGTAAGAGCATGTCAAGTGCCCTGCAAACAAATGTGGATAGGGAAATGCCTTAAAATAAAATAAATAAAAATTAAAAATAATAATCTTGAACTAGGAGGAGGAGGTCCATATGGAGTAGGAGGTTGAGGAGACGGTGGACATGGCGGTGTAGGTGGACATGGCGGTGTAGGTGGAAGCGGCAGTGGAGGATATACTATACTGAATTTGGATAGACCACAAAACATTGTGGAATATATAAAATAAAGCAAAGAGAAAGTGCACTGGAGTATAACAATGGCTGTGTGAGGCCGGTATAAATGTCTATTCTGCACAAGGTGTGGACAAGTCCCGTGGAATGCATGCCTGGTCCTTTTTAATGAACGTAAGCATGTCCACATTGGTTGTGGACAGGTGGATGCGCTTGTCTGTGATAACGCCCCCTGCCGTGCTAAATAAACGTTCAGACAATACACTGGCTGCAGGGCAGGCCAGCACCTCCAAGGCGTAAAGGGCAAGCTCGGGCCATGTGCCCAATTTGAAGACCCAAAAGTTGAATGGGGCAGACCCATCAGTCAGTACGTGTAGGCATGTGAACACATACTGCTCCACCATGTTGCTGAAATGCTGCCTCCTGCTAATTCGTTGCATATCAGCTGGTGGTGTTGGTTGTTGTGGCGTGGTGACAAAGCCTTTTCACATTTCGGCCATGCCTTCTAAAGTGCTGGCGGTGTCGCGGCTGCATTGGCGACCTCTTCCTCCTCTTTTGCCTTCGCCTTGTTCTTCCACTGAGCCCCAGCTGTCAGGTGGGAATGCCAGCAGCAGGGCGTCTACCAGCATGCGCTTGTAGTCTCGCATCTTCAAATCAAGCGCCAGTCAGGGAATTAATGATGACACGTTGTCCTTGTAATGTAGATCTAGCAGGGTGGCCACCCAGTAATCAGCACAAGTTAGAATGTGAGCAACTCGACGGTCGTTGCGCAGGCCCTGCAGCATGTAGTCGCTCGTATGCCAGGTAGAGATGGCCCGAACTATCTGCCGGCGAACAGTTCCCGGCGAACATAGCTTGTTCGCGTTCGCCTCAACGGGCGAACACATGCGATGTTCGGTCCGCCCCCTATACATCATCATTGAGCAAACTTTGACCCTGTACCTCACAGTCAGCAGACACATTCCAGCTAATCAGCAGCATACCCTCCCTCCCAGACCCTCCCATCTCCTGAACAGCATCCATTTTAGATTCATTCAGGATTTGCAGTCTTAGTGAGAGGAGGGAGAGTGTAGTTGCTGCTGATTTAATAGGGAAATCGATAGCTAGGCTAGTGAATTCAGTGTCCACTCCAGTCCTGAAAGACTCATCTGATCTCTGCTGTAAGGACAGCGTCCTGACAGCACCCCAAAAAGCCCTTTTTAGGGCTACAACATTAGTCTGCTTTTTTTTTTCTCCATATACATATTGCATTTGCCTGGCCTGCCTGTGTGTGAGGAGCTGCAGGCCCACAGACTGTAGTGTGCCCACTGCCAGTGCCCACCACTGATACCGGGTGGCACAGTACCTAGCACGCGTAGTACCACTTATCTAAAAAAAAATGACAGGCAGAGGCAGGCCACCCCGCAGGGGCCGTCGTGGTCGTGGTGCTGTGATTTCCACTGTCCCTGGAATAATGCCTAGTGTTCAGAGGCCACGTACCCTGAACCCGAAAAATTCTGAGGACATAGTTGACTGGCTTAGACAGGACACCCAATCTTCAACAGCTTCTGCTAAGAACCTTGATGCACCATCCTCCTCCAGCTCAGCTTCGGTCACCTGCTCTCAAGTTACCATGCACCCGCCCGCCGCCACCACCACCATTAACACCACAGCCACCACAGCCGCTTCATTTAATCCGTCAGAGGAGTTATTTACACATCAGTTGGATGCAATTAGTGATGCGCAACCATTATTGCCGGATGATATAGATTACAGGGATATGTCTCAGTCAGGCAGGATTACACACATGGACGTACAGTGTGATGGTGATGATGATGATGTTGTACCTGCTGCTGCTTCCTTTGCTGAGGTGTCAGATACAAGTGAAGCGGTTGATGATGACGATGTGTCCACGGATGCCACTTGGGTGCCTGCTCGAAGAGAAGAAGAGGTGGAAAGTTCAGAAGGGGAGACAGAGAGAATGAGGAGACGAGTTGGAAGCAGGGGGAGGATGTCGCAAGGAGTTAGTGGCACAGTCAGACAGCATGTATCGGCACCTGGGGTCAGCCAGACAGCACGCCAGTCAATGCATGCTGTTGCCACCACCAGAATGCCATCATTGCAAAGCTCAGCAGTGTGGCATTTTTTTTGTGTGTCTGCCTCTGATAACAACAATGCCATTTGTAACCTGTGCCAAAAGAAACTGAGTCGTGGGAAGTCCAACACCCACCTTGGTACAACTGCTTTGCGAAGGCACATGATCTCACATCACAAACGCCTATGGGATCAACACATGAGTACAAGCAGCACACAAACTCAAAGCCACCATGCTCCTCCTGGTCCAGCATCTTCAGCCACGTTAACCACTGCTGTCCTCCCTGCCCCCTCTCAACCAACCGCCACTCCTCCTCTCACCTTCAGCAGTTCCTGCTCATCTGCCCACAGTCAGGTGTCTGTCAAGGACATGTTTAAGCGTAAAAAGCCAATGTCACAGAATCACCCCCTTGCCCAGCGACTGACAGCTGGGTTGACGGGACTCTTAGCCCGACAGCTTTTACCATACCAGCTGGTGGAGTCTAAGGCCTTCAAAAAATGTGTCGCTATTGGGACACCACAGTGGAAGGCACCCGGACGAATTTTTTTTTCACAAAAGGCAATCCCTGATATGGGATGTAACAGGGATTAAACTGATGAGAATAGTACTACAGAAAATGCCACTCATATCGGGTGTGACAGTAAATTGCACGGCGCAGACGCAGTCACCGTGGATTAAAACAGAGTGGAGGGAGCCAGCGTTTTTTTAACCATCTCCCCGCTCGAAAAATCAATTCAATAAATGGCCCCCAGATTAGGGACGTTAGAGGGATTAAACTGATGAGAATAGTACTACAGAAAATACCACTCATATCGGGTGTGACAGTAAATTGCACGGCGCAGACGCAGTGACCGTGGATAAAAACAAAGGGGAGGGAGCCAGCGTTTTTTTAACCATCTCCCTGTTCGAAAAATCTATTCAATTCACCTTTCGGGGACCCTTGGTGTTGTACGTGGCTGGGTGGAGGAAGAAACCTTCAATGACATCACCGGGACGTGGCTAGCTTGGTATCCAACCTTGTGCAAATGGGGAGTTTGCGGTTGTGCAAATGAACTGTTTGCGGTTGTTTGCGGTGCATTAAAAGGGGAGTTTGGTCTGTCAATGTCTGTAAAGTGGGCGTAACCCTTACACTACCTGATCGATACAACATCATACCTGATCGTATACACACACTGGATGTTTTAAAGCATGTTATTCCAAACAATTTAGGAATGTTAGTTGATTTATGCCCTTTATGGATTAAAACCCGACTCTGCGTCCACTACGTAATTTTATGTTCGCGACATCACTAATGCCAGGCTGCCTAGAGGCAATGACAAGCTGTCCTCTTTGGGAGGTGTATTGTCTGTGTCCTCGGTATCCCGCCAGACACGCTGCAGTGATGGACCTGAGCTGCTTTGGGTGCCACTCTGCTGTAAACACGATTCCTCCTCATCCTTCCCTTCCTCCTTCTAAACTTATCCTTATCCTTCAGAACTGTGTCCTGGCTGGACAATTGTGTTCCTGGCCTATGTTGGTGCAGGAACCCACCCTCTGAGCCACTTGTGAATGACTGGCCTGATAACCGTAGAAATGATCCCTCTTACTCCTCCTCTTACTCCTGTGCCACATCCTCTTTCATCATCGCATGAAGCGTTTTTTCACGGAGACATAAAAGTGGGATAGTAACGCTGAGAACAGCGCCATCAGCACTGCCCATGTTGGTGGAATAGTCAAAACAGCGCAACAAGGCACACAGGTCTCGCATGGAGGCCCACTCAGTGGCGGTGAAGTGGTGCCGTTCCGCAGAGCGACTCACCCGTGCATGCTGCAGCTGAAACTCCACTATCGCCTGCTGCTGCTCGCACAGTTATTCCAGCATGTGCAAGGTGGAGTTCCACCTTGTGGGCACATTGTCGCATATGAGGCGGTGAGTGGGAAGGGTGAAGTTACGCTGCAGACAGACAGCTAAGCAGCAGAAGGGTGAGAACGCCGAAAGACTGCACAGAAGGCTCACACTTTCTGCAGCACCATTGACATATCGGGGTAGTTTTTCAGGAATGTCTGCACCACCAAATTAAGCACATGTGCCAGGCAAGGGATGTGCGTCAAAATGGCTATGTCCAGAGCTGCTACGAGATTATCACACTCCACCAGGCCAGGCTTGAGGCTCAGTGGCACCAACCACTCATCGGTCTGTTGTTCCATGCCCATCCACAGCTCCTGCACTGTGTGGGGTTTGTCGCCCAAACAGATGAGTTTGAAAACTGCCTGCTGTCGTTTTCCCCTGGCTGTGCTGAAGTTGGTGGTGAAGGAGTTACGCTGACTGGATGAGGAAGTGTTAGAGGAGGAAGAGGAGTAGGAGGGGGATGCAACAGGAGGCAAAGAGAAATTCCCTGCAATCCTCGGTGGCGGAAGGATATGCGCCAAACAGCTATCCGCCTCAGGCCCAGCCGCAACTGCATTTACCCAGCATTAGTAAACCCCAAAGCAACATTGGGTATCTTAGAAGGTTCACAAATAAATGTAATTTTAATGGTGTTGTGTTTTATTATATACAAGTGACATTGAAAAAAATTGTTAGGGAGATATAACGTCGATACCCGTGCTTACTGGTCCACGTATCCGTAGTTATGTGGACCTTGCTACAGATGGCATTGCGCAGTGCACATCTAATTTTGTCCCCCACTTGTTTGTGCAGGTAAGGGATGGCTCTCCTGGAAAAGAAATGGTGTCTGGGAATGACATACTGCGGGACAGCCAAGGCCATAAGGTTTTCTAAAACTCTCCGTCTCCACCAGATGGAATGACAGCATTTCAAAGGCCAGTCATTTTGAAATGCTGGCATTCAGGCCAGAGATTTTGGGTGGGTAGGGAGGTACTCCCTCTTTCGCTCCATTGTTTGGAAGTTGGACAGCTGAACGCTGCCATGGGACATTGTGGTGCTGCCTGTTGGTGACGAGTGTGGTGGCATTGCTGCCACATCCTCTGTTTGCAGGGTGGCCAGTGGTGGAGGAAGAGGCCAAGACTGCAGCAGAAGAGGGAGCAGCAGGAACCTGAGACCTTTCTTGGTTTTGGAGGTAATTACTTCACAGCAGCTGGTGCTTTGCACTTAGTCCTGGTCATGCAGGTTATGCTCAGGTTTAGAACGTTTATGCCTCGCTTCAGGCTCTGATTGCACAGCATGCAAACCACTTGTGTCTTGTCGTCTGCACATTGTCTGAAGAACTGCCACGCCAGGGAACTTGGTTGTGCTCGGTCCCTGGCTGCGGTGGGCAGTAGCAGGCTCTGCTTTTGCACCCTGCTCCCTATTTTGCTGTGCTGGTGGCTCTGTGCGACCACTGCCTCTCCAAACTGCACAGGTCACTCGCATGACCTTGAATCTATGTGGGGCCTAGGACCTCATCATCCTCCACGTCATCTTCCACCCAGTCTTCACTCCTGCCTTCCTTGTCGGTTTGCACACTGCAGAAAGCCACAGCAATTGGCACCTGTGTTTCGTCATCATCAGAGAAGTGCTGTGGTGGTCCTCCCATGTCCACATCCTGAAACATAACTGGTTGGGCACCGGAGCACTCAATCTCTTCCACTTCTGGGGCAGGGCTAGGTGGATGGCCCTGGGAAACCATGCCAGCAGACTTATCAAAAAGCATAAGAGACTGCTGCATAACTTGGGTCTCAGACTGCTTGGCCTATTTGCAAGGGGGTGAGGTGCTAGATAGAGGCCAATGGCCTGCAGGTGCAAACTCTGAGGTTTCAGCAGTGGACCGGGTGGGAGACAATGTGAAGATACTGGAGGCACTGTCAGCCTCCCAATCTACTAGCGACTGTACTTGTTCTGGCCTTACCATTCGTAGAGCAGCATTCGTGCCTATTACAGTAACTAACGCTGAAGGCTCTGTCATCTACTCGCACATGATGAAGGTGTTTCTTTTGGGCGTGTAGCTGGCACAGATCGACCACGTCCTCTCCCTGCAACAAGAGCTCCACCAACACCAGCAGCATCACGACCAGGGCCACGTCCCCTATTTGACAATCTCCTAATTTTTTGTGGTCCCCCATCGTAGTAACACACATTTTTACTAAATTTACCTTCCTGTCTCCTATGCAGAGCAGGTGTTTGTATATGGCAAAACTGAGTTAATATCACCCAAGAATGTAACAGACGATTTTTACAAATGTACCTCCCTGTCACCTATGCAGAGCAGGGGTTTGTTTATGGCAAAAATTGTAAAATGTCATCCACCAACGGAACTGACGATTTTTAGAAATTTACCTCCCTTTCACCTATGCAGAGCAGGGCTTTGTATATGGCAAAACTGGGTTAATGTCACCCAATAATGTATCAAACGATTTTTTCAAATTTACCTCACTGTCTCCTATGCAGAGCAAGGGTTTGTCACGGCAAAAATGGTAAATGTCACCCACCAATGGAACAGACGATTTTTAGAAATTTACCTCCCTGTCACCTATGCAGTGCAGGGGTTTGTATATGCCAAAACTGGGTTAACGTCATCCACCAATGTAACAGACAATTTTTACAAATTTACGTCCCTTTTACCTATGCAGAGCAGGGGTTTGAATATAGCAAAACTGTGTTAATGTCACACAATAATGTAACAGACGATTTTTACAAATTTACTTCCCTGTCACCTATGCAGAGCAGGGGTTTGTATACGGTAAAAATGGTAAAATGTCACCCACCAAAGGAACAGACGATTTTTAGTAATTTACGTCCCTGTCACCTATGCAGAGCAGGGGTTTGTATACGGCAAAACTGGGTTAATGTCACCCAAGAATGTAACACGATTTTTACAAATTTACCTCCCTGTCACCTATGCAGAGCAGAGGTTTGTATACCACAAAATTGGTAAAATGTCACCCAAGAATGTAACAGACGGTATTTAAAAATTTACCTCCCTGTCACCTATGAAGAGCAGGAGTTTGTATACAGCAAAAATGGTGAAAGGTCACCCACCAATGGAACAGACGATTTTTAGAAATTTACCTCCCTGTCACCTATGCAGAGCAGGGGTTTGTATACGGCAAAACTGGGTTAATGATCCCTAAGAATGTAACAGACGATTTTTATATATTTCCCTCCCTGTCACCTATGCAGAGTAGGGGTTTGTATACCACAAAATTGGTAAAATGTCACCCAAGAATGTAACAGACGGTATTTAAAAATTTACCTCCCTGTCACCTATGAAGAGCAGGAGTTTGTATACAGCAAAAATGGTGAAACGTCACCCACCAATGGAACAGACGATTTTTAGAAATTTACCTCCCTGTCACCTATGCAGAGCATGGGTTTGTATACGGAAAAACTGGGTTAATGATCCCTAAGAAGGTAACAGACGATTTTTATATATTTACCCCCCTGTCACCTATGCAGAGTAGGGGTTTGTATACGTCAGAAATGGTAAATGTCACCCACTAATGTAACAAACTATTTTTTAAAAATGTCTTCCCTGTCACCTATCAAGCACAAAAAGTGTGTTTTTTTTATAGCACCAATGTAAATGCAGTATGTTACGGTTGTATTGGACTGTCAGAAATGCAGCATAGCCTGTAATTTTACTATCTAGCAAAAAAAGTGGGCTTTTTTATATCAGCAAGATAAGGCCCTTTTCACATCTGCGTTTTTGCTTTGCGTCCTAGAGATCCGTCCTCGGGGCTCTAGAACGGAAACATACTGATCAGGATTATCCCAATGCATTCTGAATGGAGAGAAATCCGTTCAGGATGCATATGTGAACGTTTTTTGGACGTTGACAAAACCGCAGCATGCTGCGGATTTGTCTCCGTCCAAAAATCCGGAAGACATGCCGTAAGCTTTAAGCTAAACGTCTTTCGGCGCATGGCCGGATCCGACGTTTAGCTTTTGTCAATGGTTACCATGGCAGCCAGGACGCTAAAGTCACGGCTGCCATGGTAAAGTGTAGTGGGAAGGCAGGGGAGAAGTATACTTACCGTCCGTGTGGCTCCTGAGTCCCGGGGCACTCCACAATGACGTCAGAACGCCCCATGAGCATGGATCACATGATTGCATGGATCACGTGATCCATGCGCCTGGGGCGCTCTGACCTCATTGTGAAGCACCCCGGGAGTCACACAGACTGTAAGCATCTGCTCCCCACTACTTACTATGGCAACCAGGACTTTAGTAGCGTCCTGGCTGTCATAGTAACACTGAAAGCATTTTGAAGACTGATCAGTCTTCAAATGCTTTAAGTTATCTTGCATTGTGACAGATCCGGCGGGCATTTCCGGCGACGGAAGTGCACGCCAGATCCTCACATTGCAAGTGTGAAAGATGCCTAAATGTTTTATTGGACTGCCAGATATGCAGTGCCTGTTGCAGACAGATAAAAAATTGCTTTAGGGCATAAAAATATGTGACAGACTAATGTCATTGAATAATTTTCACTGCCAGGTATGCACTGCAGGCCACAGGGGTACTTGACCGGCCAAAAAAGGGAATTTGTCCTCCACTGAGCTAAAAGAACAGAATTAAAGTAATGTCCCTGGCACACATGCAGTTCACATGCAGTTGCAAGTGCACTGCAGTTGCAAAAATGGCTGCCGATGCCCACCGAACTAGCAGATAGATTAAAAGTTTTTTTTCAGTGTCACTGGGCTCAGGGCTGGGTACAAAAATGTAGCATAGCAGATAGCACCCTCAATAATCGCTGTAGTTTGAAGATTGAACACCAAGTACACCAGAATTCTTCCCTAATCTCTTCCTTTACAACAGCATCCTATCCCTACACTGAAAAGAGCAGAGTGACGTGCAGCGTTACGTCACTCCAGCCTATATAGAGGCTGGGTCACATGCTGCTCTTGGCCAATCACAGCCATGCCATTAGTAGGCATGGCTGTGATGGCTTCTAAGGGCAGTCTAGTGAAACGCTTGTTGATTGGCTGCCCTCCAGCCTTTTAAAAAGCGCAGAGAAATAGCTGAACACCGAACCCGAACTTTTAAGCAAATGTCCGGGTTAGGGTACGGGTACCAAACACCCTGAAGTTCGGTATGTACCCGAACTTTACAGTTCGGGTTCGCTCAACCCTATTAAATTGTAATATTGTGTAGCTGATTACAGGTTCTGCTGTCTATACATACATGCTATATATATAGTGCTGTATGTATGTATGCTGCATACATACATAAATATTGCTGTGATGTCACAAGTTCACAACAATACTTAGTGCACCAATCACTAATATGTAGTCAGACCTGCTAAAATGTGAAGTTGCACGTATTGCTCCAAAATAGTCGCATCATAAGTGCCGATTACGCAATTGCGGATATATTATAGCACTCTATCTAAATATAAAGCTATTGTAATTTTCTGCCGTGCCAAGCATTTTCTCAGCAGCTTGAAAAACATAGCTATAGTGACCCACACCTGTATTTTGTCCTCATTGCGCGAATATTACATTGCCGATTTTTCGCAATCAAGAAAATAATCTCAAATTCACGAATATATGATGAATATTCTACCAAATATTCACGAAATATCGTGAATTCAAATATTGCCCCTGCCTCTCATCACTATATATGAATCAAGGTAAGTGAAAATAACTAAAAAATACTGGCACTAACCTCCTGAGAGCTTGAAAACACATGTGATAAAGGATATTTCGTACCACATCCTGACGTATTGAAGTGAGTCTCAGAAGTGTGCAGTCCGTATACTATTATTAAAGGTCAAAGGACACGAGTGACCGGTGCTCCTAATGTCGGTGGCAATATGCAGTATTATTCCTGGATAGCCCTACTTGCATTGCCCTAGCTGTCAGGTGGTGAAGGGGCTATTAAAGCACGTGCCTAGAAGACACAGAGCACCCGCCCTTATAGGGGCGACCCCATACGGAACCTTTACCTATTCCCTATGCTCCCCTTCACTGGATTCCCTACATGCCACATTTCTTCCTGACAGTGGGACTCATCAGGGTACTTTATTGAGGTGAAGGACTGAATGTTTTTGGAGCTGAGAGAATTTTTTGTAGCGCAAATAATAAGGGCACAAAAAGATACAGTGGTCCGTGCCCAATGTGGGGGCAAGTGTCCCTCATCCACACAAATCTCTCTGCAGATGATAGTAGCTCCCACTTCCCCCCACATTGTGCACGGACCACTGTCTCTTTTTGTGCCCTTATTATTTGCGCTACAAAGAACCATCTCTGCTCCTAAAACGTTTTGTCCTTCAATTCAATAAAGTCCCCTCACGAGTCCAAATGTTGGGACGAAACATGGCATGTAGGGAATCCAGTGAGGGGGAGCATAGGGAATAGGTCCCAAACAGGAAAAGTTCCATATGGGGTCGCCCCTATAGGGGCGGGTGCTCCGTGTCTTCTAGGCAGGTGCTACAATAGCCCCTTCACCACCTGGCAGCTAGGGCAATGCAATTTGGGCTATCCAGGAATAATACTGCATATGTGTTTTCAAGCTCTCAGGGGGTTAGTCCCAGTATTTTTGAGTTATTTTCACTTACCTTGATTCATATATACTCACTGCATTTTTTAATATCAGTATTTTAACCGACTTAGTAAAAGTAACGTTTTAGTAAAATATCCTGTCCACCGTCTGCTTTGATACATTTTTGGGGGTGTGACCTTATACATCTACACGGTTCATCATCATGTATTGAGGTTGTCCTGGTTTGTGGTTTTCTAAAATTACTTCTTCCCTAAGTGCAGGTTGTATCAGCTGATAAACAGAGCCGGGACTGGCCACCTCAGAAGTGTCTAGGGGCTGCCCAACACAATAGCACCAGGTGTGGTAAGACACAGTTTTCGGTGACCTGACCGTCACCCAAAAAGAAAAGACTTCAACCACTGGTCTGCCACGCTGAAGAAGGCTGCTTATACTATGGCTGTCCATGGGTGGACCTCAAAGATAATCATCTGCCCAAGACTTCCTGATCAAACCAGCAGGGCTGATGCAAAGATCTGCAGACCAGTGAGGGGAGGAGGTCCTAGTGTCAAAGCTCCTCTCACAGACAAGGTAATGGACTGTCTTACACCAACTGATAAGAGGCTCTGAGACCTGCACTGTCATTACACCCACAAAACACCTTCACATAAAAAAGGAGGAGTAACTTTGAACCAACGCAAAAAAGGGCTGTGCAGATGCACAGAACATCAAGAAATGGACAATTGACTTTGGACCAGAGACTTTGTTATTCAAGAAGACCAGAAGTGAAGAAGACCTCAGTAAGAAACTTCTTGTCTTCTTGTTAATCCAACACAGTTTTTGATTTTTTCTTTAGAGATACAATGGTTCCAAAGTAGTTTTCTGTCAAATGACTAGGCTATATACTATATATAGAATAGGTCCTGATGTTGGGTTTAGAAAATGAATTAAAGTGGAAGAGCCTGGGGTGGAATGTATTGTAAGGGTATTTTTTAAGTACTGATTGGTTCTGTCCCTTTAATTCTATTCCTATTTATTATTACAATTTTGTGTAATGATGTGCCTTACAATCTAGTACCCATCCCCCATTGTGCTGATAAGACTACATTCCTGAGTTATCAAAGAGGCATGAGTGCTGCACACTTTAAGAAGAGCTAAAAGGTTTAAAATCTGTGACACACATACATTCAGGAGATTCTACCAAGGACTTCATCCTAAGTAGGATGTATGTATTGATTGGCTCTATCTCTTGTTCACCGTGTTGTGTCGGTCACGTATAGACAGCCATGTGTTATAGCATGATCGATGGAGTCTCCACCCCATTTAGGCTAGTGATGTTTATTTCCTTTTTTTAATTCTGTATGTAATTAGTTTGTGATGTTGTACATTTAATCACACTTAGTAAATATATTTATTCACTTACCCAACGTAAGCTTATTCATTCTCAAACATTTTGAATTCACTTTATGTTACAGTCACTTTGATTAAAAGTACCACCATTACTGCCACTGCTGCCACTCCTATCCTCCTCACTATTCCATGAGGCTTGCTGAACAAATATAGGCCAATTAGCAAGTAATGGATGAGTTAAATGTAGAAAGTACGGGAAGGTAGGTTTGTGTGTACTGCATATGTATTTATATTCAAAGTGTGGGACATGAGTTTTTAAATGTTAGGCTAGAAGAGAAGGGTTACATAACTTTGGAAAATGTATAGGATTATTCTGTTTATACATAATTTTCCCAAAAAATAAATTCTAAAAATACCAATACAATTTTGCAATAATATACTATACATGCAAATACTTGATGCTCTTTTTCCATGTTGCTGATTAAGAGATTGCTAAATCTAAAATTAAAACTTTATAACTTTATGATGCTCATTTTGCATATAAGTGACATTTAGAAGCCAGGTGTACCAGGAGCTTTTCAGGTTCCATCCAAAAACAGTACAGTAAACTCCCCATATCCACTTGGTTTATTACCATGGTTTCACTTCATTGTGGTTGACTGCGGTGTAATCATTTATAATTTAAGTTCTGAGTAATATGATTAAATTTTGTATGGTCCCTTTGGAGATGTTAATCATCCTCACTGTATACGCAATTCATCCGTTAGTCATTTAATAGCAGTCTCAGTTATCAGATCAACTCTCATGGTATTGCTGTGCTTGTGTTCAAGTAACCTTTACTTTGTTTAATAATGGCCCTAAAGGACAAGAGTAGTGAAGCTCACAAATTGGATGTGCCAAAGGAAAGTGATAAAGTGCTTCTTTTATCATAGGTACAGTATGTACAATATAGTGTTGGTTAATATGCACATGAAACATATTCCAAGCAGATTCAGGGGTCTTACTGTATTGTCTTTCATTGTCTATCGCATATCTGTGTGACATTACTTGGTATATGAAGTGCTTAGGCGACAGCATTATGGTTGTGTTGGGAGTACAGTTGAGCGGACACCTGGATGTTAGGGTTCAACGAGTTCGGCCGAAGTTCACTGAAATGTTCGGGTTCAGGATCCGAACTTAACCCGAACTTGACCCCGAACCCCATTGAAGTCAATGGGGACCCAAACTTTTGGGCACTAAAATGGCTGTAAAATAGTCCTGTAAGGGGCTAGAGGGCTGCAAAAGGCAGCAAAATGTAGGTAAATGCCCTGCAAACAAATGTGGATAGGGAAATGACTTAAAATAACATAAAATACAGAAAAAATAATAAATAAACGTTCTAAACCTGAGCCCAAGTGAGTGACAGTGGCACCTGCCACCCAGCGAACAGAGGATGTGGCGGCAACACCACCACATCTGGCACCGTCACCAAGCATCTCCACTGAATCCCATGGAAGTGTTCAGCTATCAGCTGTCTCAAACATTGGAGAGAAAGAGAAATAGAAAGAGGAAGTAACCCCCTACCCACCCGCAATCCCTGGCTCTGAATGCCTTGATTTCAAAATTCCTGATCCTTTGAAATGCTGTCATTCTGTCTGGTGAACAGTTTTAAAAACCTTATGGCGGTGGCTGTCCCACAGTACATTGATCTCAGCCGCCACTACTTTTGCAGGTGAGCCATCCCTTCCCTGAAAAACCAAGTGGCGGACAAAATCAGGTGTGCACTGCGCAACGCCATCTGTGGCAAGATCCGCATAGCAACCGATACATGGACCAGTAAGCACGGGCAGGGACGTTATATCTCTCTTAACAGCACACTGGGTAATTGCATACCTATTTACCCAGTGTCCCTGAGGCGCATAGCATTTTTGCGAATATTCTTCCACCCCAGAGGATTCCAGGGCATTTCTTTTTGCCTGCTGTTACCTCCTCCTACTCAGCTTCCTCCTCCTCCTCCTCTACCATGCCCTCATCCGCTCAGCGTAACACCTTCACCACCCACAGCAGCACAGCCAGGGGGAAACGACAGCAGGAGCTGTGGACAGACATAGAACAACAGACAGATGATTGGTTGGTGCAAATGAGCCTTCAGCCCGGCCTGGTGTTGTGCGCTAATGGGCAAAATATAATAGCAGGTCTGGGCCTAGACGGTTTGATGCACATCCCCTGCCTGCCACATGTGCTTAATTTGGGGTTCAGAAATTCATGAACACCAGACAGTGAAAATCAATTCAGTTAATCGAACACACACAACACCCCCCCCCCTTTCACTCAAAACATTAACAAACTATTTACAAATTTACTTAAAAACTTATTAAAATAACTATAATGCAGCTAAACTAACTATATAAACAAACAAAACTATATACACGCCTTAACTTAAGGCCAGCCAAATACAAGTGTCTAAGAGGGTGCGTTTCTGCACCAACATAGGCCCTGGCCTGGAACACAATTGTCCAGCCAGGGCACAGTTCTGGAGGATGAGGAGGAGTAGGAGGAACACTGGGAAATACAGAGGACACAGACGATAAACCTCCCTCAAAGAGGACAGCTTGTGCTTGCCTCTGGGCAGCCTGGCACACATGAGCAACTACATGCTGCAGTGCTTGCGCAACGACCGCCGAGTTACTGCCACATTCTAACTTGTGCTGATTACTGGGTGGCCACCCTGCTGAATTCCCATTACAAGGGCAACGTGCCGTCGTTAATTCCCTCACTGGAGTGTGATAGGAAGATGCTCCCACCATGCTGCTGATGGCATTCACACCTGACACCGGGGACTCAGTGGAAGCACAAGGTGAAGGCAGAGGAGGAGGATAAAGAAGTCGCCAATGCAGCTGGGTCACCACCAACACCTCAGAAGGCAGGGTTATCATGGGCGAAATGTTGAAAAGTTTTGTCATCACGCCACAACAACCTGCATCACCAGCAGATCTGGAACGTCTTAGCAGGAGGCAGCATTTCAGCAACATGGTGGAACAGTACACTGAGTGACTGATGGGTCTGCCCAGGGGCATAGCTACAGGGGAAGCTACTGCTTCGGGGCCCTGACCTAGAAGGGGCCCATCCAGGAGGAGGAGGAGGACTAAGAGACTTTGTCAGGGCCCACTCAACAGTATTATTCAATGAAATTATATACAGTGGCAGTACAGACAGTGTAGAATGGAACAGCTGCTGGGCCTGGTCTGAGATCTTTAGTAGCCCCAGGAATGGCGACATGAAAGGAAGGGATTGCGCAAAAATTACTGTGGGAGGGGGGGGGGGCCCAGTCAAATATTTGCTGTGGTGCCCTATCATTTCTAGCTTTGCCACTGGGTCTGCCCCATTCAACTTCTGGGTTTTCAAATTGGGCTTTTTTCACCAAAATTCACAAATGCAGTATTTAAAGGCTGGAAATTAAATGTAGGTATTTCTACGTTTTATGCACAACTATTTTGTGGGCCTAGAACACGCATTTTTTCAGTAAAACACTCTAAAGCACTATTTTCGTTCTGCAATTTTAAATTGGCATATGTACGCTATATGCACAACTGCTTTGGGGACCCAGAACACGGCTTTTTTCACTAAAACACACAAATGCAGTATTTAACTGCTGGAAATTAAACATAGATATTGCTACGCTTTATGCACAACTGTTTTGCGGACCTAAAACACATTATTTTTTTTATTTTTTTCAGTAAAACACACTAAAGCACTATTTCTGTGCTGCAATTTAAAGGATAACTGTCACATTTAGACCCTAATTTCAGTTTTCATATATGTAGTTACTAATATGATAATATTCCTGAATCAATAACTATTAGACTTACTTACCCCTTATTTAATAAGATTCAGCCCTTAGCAACCAGTCTGCATAAAACTGCAATTTCACTATTCTGTTAAAATGGCCGCCCTCAGCCCTGAGGCTAATCCATAGGACACCTGCAGTAAAGTTAGTGAAGACCAGCTTTGTATAGGGGGTCTTGCAGTGAAGTTAGTGAAGACCAGCTCTGTATAGGGGGGTCTTGCAGTGAAGTTCCCAGGTCTGGCTGAAGCCTGTAGTCCTCCTACAAGCTCTCCTCTTATCAGATAAGGCTCTCATTTATAAACTGAGCTCTACATTCTCCAGAACTGCTAAGGGAGTGTCTGCCAAGCACAGGCATGTGGAGACGTTCACACACACAGCCCAGCTTTGTTATCTCCTGTCAGGAAGAACCTGGCTTTTTATACATTCCCTTACAATGTTGACTCACTATCAGTTCCCAATGCACGCAGCGTGCTCCGTCCTCTCATCTGGTAGACGGAAGGAGCATAGCAACCTGATTTTATCTCAGGTAACAATAGCCAATACTGGGGACTTTTAGGTGGCTTTTAGGGGTTATTTATTAAATAATCAGAAATTAAAACAGGGCCAACAAGGTGATATTAATCACCAAAATCCAATAGTAAAAAAAAAAAAAATTTGACAGGTATACTTTAAAATTGGTATTTGTACGCTGTATGCAAAACTGCTTTGGGGACCCAGAACACGGCTTTTTTCACTAAAACACACAAATGCAGTATTTAACTTCTGGAAATTAAACGTAGGAATTTGTACGCTGTATGCACAACTTGTTTGGGGACCCAGAACACATCTTTTGTCACCAAAATTCACAAATGCAGTATTTAAAGGCTGGAAATTAAATGTAGGAATTTCTACGGCTTTTTTCCCCAAAAATACACTGATTCTCTATTTCACTGCAGAAATGTCAAATATGTATTTGGCCAGTGTAATTAAAACTGCTTTGTGGATCAGGATTACCGCTTTTTTTCACAAAAATACACTGATGCCCTTTTTGACTGCTGAAATTGAATATACGGATTTGTGCGTTGTATGCACAAGTGCTCTATAGCACCACAAGTCCCAGACTAAAGAAATAGACTATGTCACCCCTTAATAATACAAAAGGCAATGTAGGGGACTTGACCTGCCAGAAAAAAAGCATTTTTCCTTCACTGAGCTACCAAAATGGATTAGACTGATGTCCCTGGCAGGCTGGCACACATGCAGGTCACATGCAGTTCCAAGGACACTGCAGTGGCTAAAATGGCCACTGACCCCCACCTCAGTAACAGATGGATTAAAAAACATTCCTTTGCAGTGGCTGGGTACATAAATTTCGGATTGCAGAAGCACCCTTCCTCAATATTTGCTGTATTTTGAGGATTGCCCAACAACAGGTTCTACAGATTTCTTCCCTAATCTCTCCCTGAGAACACATGCAGCAACCTTTCCCTAGACTAACACCAGCGAGTGACGTGCGGCACTACATGACTCCAGCTAATACAGAGGCTGGGTCACATGCTGCACTCGGCCAATCATAGCCATGCCATTAGTAGGCATGGCTGTGATGGCTTCTTAGGGCAAACATGTAAAACGCTTGCTGATTGGCTGCTGTGCAGCCCTTCAAAAAGCGGGAAGAATCGCCAAACAATGGACCCGAACTTCTATGAAAATGTTCGGGTTCTGGTCAGCGTCCCGAACACCCAAAAATTCGGTCCAAACCCGTACTATACAGTTCGGATTCGCTCAACCCTAGTTGTGAGTTTTACAGTCTTAATGGGGTCATGCTGTGTAAGGAAAAAAACTAAAGAATTTTCTTGGTAGAATTATCGATGTACATATGCACATCATCCAGTCATCTTGACAATGATCAATTTTTAATCAGTGATGTTGGAGCTTCACCAACCCAGTTTTTTTGTTTTCATCTTTGCATTTCTTTTTCTGATGGTCTCCTTTGTAGACACATTGCGTGGTGTTAATCTGAATTGTTTGTCAACATAACAATTGGGCTAAGTACGTCAATACTATGCTTTTTTCCCGCAATGTTAAGTGGGTAAATAACATAATCTGACAGCTGCTTTGGCTTAAGATGCAAATCACAAGCTTATTTTCTGCATTCTTTTTTCTTTTGCTTTTTATTCTAATCTACAAAAGACTGCATCATTAAAAGTAAAGCAATCTCTAGAATGCTTCTGCTTAAATAGCTTAATTATCTTTTTGCAGCTACTATCAAAGATAACTTCAAAACAGGAAGAGCAATAAAGCATTCATATAGGCTGAGTATTTCATTGTGGTACAACATAGAGCCATGAATTTTTTGGAAATATTAAGGCACAAATATAACAGTGTTCTGCAGTAGTAAACACATATAACCCATTATTATTGCACATTTGTCACTTGTTTAACAAAATGTGCTCATGGAACCCATACAAATGACAAGGCATGTACACTTATTGTATTATAGTGCTGCAGGGACTCTGCTTGCCACCATATAGTGCCTCCATGAAACACAGTATTTTTTCCCATCTTTTTGTAATACTGCAAGCATTGGAACATGATTAGAGGCACATGAACATACAGAACTGATCAATAGCAGTCCATAAGTGATGCATTTCCGATTTGTACAACCTGGAACCATAATATGGTCATATGACCCTTAGGGCTCATGGCCACGACCGTATGTATTTTGTGATCCACCAAACATGAATCCACAAAAAATATGAATGATGTCCGTGTGCACTCTGAACAGCTGGCCCCTAATAGAACAGTTTCATCCTTGTCCATAATGCGGACAATAATAGGACAAATTCTATTTTTTTATAAAACAGACATAGGGAATGCTCACGGAGTAATTTCTTATTTATTTATTTTTTTGCAGCCCCATTGAAGTGAATGGTTCAGCATATGGGCCACAAAAAAAATGGAATGGACATGGAAACAAAATAAGTTTGTGTGCATGAGCCCTTAGGCAAAGAGTAATGAGAAAGAGAAAACACATAAAATATTATTTTGTTAAGGTTTCCAACATTAATAAGAAACCTATAAAAATCTGATCTACTGTACAGAACTAATAACAAACAAACTCTAACTTTAACCCGTTTAGGACCCTGCCATATTTCACATTAAGGACCAGGCGGTATTTTTGAAATCTGACGTGTGTCACTTTATGTGGTAACATCTTTGGAACACTTTTACTTATCCAAGCCATTCTGAGAATGTTTTCTCATGACACATTGTACTTCATGACAGTGGTAAATTGCAGTCAATATTTTTCATTTTTTTTATTAAAAAATCCCAAATTTACCCAAAAATTTGAAACATGTGCAACTTTCCAAATTTCAATTTTTCTGCTTTTAAAACAGATAGTGATTCCTCATATAATAGTTATTACTTTATATTTCCCATATGTTAACTTTAGGTTTGGATCATTTTGTGAATGCCATTTTATTTTTTGGGGACGTTTAGAAGCAAGTCTTAATTTTTTTCAGAAAATTTACAAAACCCACTTTTTTAAGGACCAGTTCAGTTATGAAGTCACTGTTGGACTTACAGTACAATAGAAACCACCCATAAACAACATCCCTCATGGTATTCAAAACTGATTTTACAATTTTTTTTAACCCTTTAGGTGTTCCACAAGAATTAAAGGAAACTGTAGATTAAATTTCAGAATTTCATTTTTTTTAGCAGATTTCCCATTTCAATTCATTTTTTTTTCAGTATCGAAGCAAGGGTTAACAGCCAAACAAAACTTAATATTTATTACCCTGATTCTGTAGTGTACAGAAACACCCCATTTGTGACCGTGAACCGCTGTATGGGCACACAGCAGAGCACAGAAGAAAAAGAGCGCCATATGGTTTTTAGTGGGAAGATTTAGGTTGCCATGTCACATTTGAAGACCCCACTAATGCACCCCTAGAATAGAAACTCAAAAAAGGTGACCCTACTTTGGAAAGTATGGGATAACGTGGCAGTTTTATTGCTACTATTTTAGGGTACATATGATTTTTGAATGCTCTATATTACACTTTTTGAGAAGCAAGGTAACAAAAAATAGCTGTTTTGGCACCGTTTTAATTATTTTATTTTTACAATGATGATCTGACAGGTTGGATAATGTGCTCTTTTTGTAGAGCACATTGTTACAGAAGTGACAATATCAAATATGACTACTTTTTATTTCTGTTTTACATAATAAATCATTTTTGGAAAAAAATGATTTTTTAGTTTTTCCATAGCCATTGTTTTTTTTTACTTTTTGGGCGATTGTTTTAAGTAGGGTCTCGTTTGTTGAGGGATGAGATGATGGTTTGATTGGTACTATTTTAGGGTGCATATGACTTTTTGATCGCTTGGTATTACACTTTTTGTGATGTAAGGTTTTGACAGTTTTTATTTAACTTTTTTTACGGTGTACACCTGAGGGGTTAGATCGTGTGATATTTTTAAACAGCAGGTTGTTAGGGACGCGGCAATACCTAATATGTATACTTTTTTTTATTCAAGCTTTACAGAATAAAAACCTTTTTGAAACAAAAAAAAAACATATTTTAGGGTCTCCATATTCTGAGAGCTATAGTTTATTTTTATTTTTTGGGAGATTGTCTTAGGTAGGGTCTCATTTTTTGTGGGATGAGATGACGGTTTGATTGGCACTATTTTGGGGTGCATATAACTTTTTGATCGTTTGGTATTACACTTTTTGTGATGAAAGGTGACAAAATTTGGCTTTTTTGACATGTGATATTTTAATATATCTGGTTGTTACTGGCGCGGTGATACCTAATATGTATACTTGAAACAAAAATAATGTTTTAGTGTCTCCAGATTCTAAGAGCCATAGTTTTAATATTTTTTGCCCAATTGTTTTATGTAGGGGCTCATTTTTTGAGAGATGAGGTGTCGGTTTGATTGGCACTATTTTGGGGGGGCAAACACCTTTTTGATCTCTTGGTGTTAGACTTTTTGTGATGTAAAGTTACAAAAAAATTATTATTTTATCACAGTTATTTTATTTTTTCTACCACGTTAAAGGGCTTCTGTCACCCCACAAAAGTCATTTTTCATTTTTGGGCTTACTAAAATCCTTATAGTGCAATTAATCAATATATACTGTTCATACCTTTTTCTGTGACTTATTGTCCTTAAAAATCTCACTTTTACAATATATTAATTACCTCGCTACCAGCAAGTAGGGCGGTTTCTTGCTGGTAGCCGCCGCATCCTCCTTTAAAAAAAAAACGCCCCCTCCTCTTCACATCTACACCCGGAAGAGAAAACGTTGGTGGTATAGTGTTTATAATTATCCTTTTGTTCACATTATTTTACCCCATTTCGCTGGTGTTTTTTGTGGCAGCTTATTAGCTAAATACTTACCTGATTCGAGCATCCAGCGACGTCACCGAACTCTCCGCCTCCTTACCAGCGATGCCGGCGTCTTCTCTTCCGGGTGTAGATGTGACGTCATTGACGCAGGCGCACTGAGGAAGGAGCTGCCGAGCGACCGTCCTCCTCTCAGTGCGCTTGCGCCGACTGAAGACCAGTATGGTGCAGGCACGAGATTTGGAACGGAGACAGGGCCAGCCGGAGGAGGAGAGCGTTTGCTGTCCCTGACAATCAACAGGAGGAGGGGGCGTTTTTTTGAAAGGAGGATGCGGCAGCTACCAGCAAGAAACCGCCCTACTTGCTGGTGGCGAGGTAACTAACATATTGTAAAAGTGTGATTTTTAAGGAAAATAAGCCACAGAAAAAGGTAAGAACACTATATATTGATTAATCGCACTATAAGGATTTTAGAAAGCCCAAAAATGAAAAATGACTTTTGGGGGGTGACAGAAACCCTTTAAGGTGAGGGGGTGAATCATGTGATATTTTTATAGAGCCAGTCATTACGGATGCGGCACTACCCAATACAGATGTACCATGGTTAACACACAAACTCTTAACTCAAATTTCTTAACTCATCACGTTATCTTGAAACAAAAGCCATTAAAAAGCAATTGAAGTTGTTTGCTTAACGCATTTAGTTTAGATAACATGTCCCATAAAGCATGTGTGCTAAACCTACTAGATTTGTATGTCTGTTTCTCTTTTTTTTTTCTATTTTTTTTTTTACAATTTCATGTGTCTTATATTGGGAAAGGTACCTTTTTAACTTGAAACTCCCTTTTTTTTAATGAAAAATACTTTTTTTCATTTTTTTTTTACTTTATTATGTTATTTTTGTCCCATTCTGGGACTTCAACTTCCGGGGTCTGATCCCCTGTACAATGCATTACAATATATGCTGCTTTCTCTGTCATCGGGTCCCCGTCACTGCAGCGGGTAGCGTGGAGAACCAGTACCCTCCGCAAACCCTCTGCATCCATGGCCAGCTTTAACTACGGCACACAAGGGGTTAATATGCTGGCATCAGTGTTTTCATCTATGACGGCGTATGCAGCAGGGGCCCGGCTGTCAGTGACTGCCATGTCCATGCCGCTGATTGGGAGGGCGCAGCTCCTAAACCCACCCGATCAGCCCCAGTACATGTACAGTGCTGGTCCTTAAGTCACGTCCACCAGCGCCGTACATGTATGGCGGAAGTTCTCTACAAGTTAGGGTACTTTCACACTGGCGTTTTGGATTCCGTTTGTGAGATCCGTTTCAGGGCTCTCACAAATGGTCCAAAACGGATCAGTTAAGCCCCAATGCATTCTGGGGCATTTGAAAATGGATCCGTTCCACATAGACTTTCAATGTAATTCAAAACGGATCTGTTTTGGACTTTGTCATTTTTTCTTTTAACTAATGCAAACGGATCCGTTCTGACAGGATACAAATGTTTGCATTATAGGTGTGGATCCGTCTGTGCAAATAAACAGACGGATCCACACCAACGCAAGTGTGAAAGTACCCTTAATTTAAAGGAGTTGACTGATTTCCAATATTGATGACCCATCCTGAGGAGCTGTAATTACACTTGCTGGCCCCTGCAGTGCCGACAGGGATCAGGTGAACAGAAAAAGAGAAAGCAGCACTAAAACGAACACTATATTCTCTTCAAACAACTGATTGACCAATCTGATATTAACAACCGTATTTCAAGGATAGGTCATCACTATTGAAAACCGGACAACCCCTTTAACATTACTAATTCACATCACTCAACTTTATCCAACCTTTCTTCTAGAACATTCAGTGGCATTCACTTTTCCTAATATGGACAGTAAAATGCATTCAAACTAAATCTATCTTATAGTAGCCAAAGGTTGGAATTACAGATGCAGTTTTTTCTTTTTCTTTTTTGGAGTCAAAGTCAGGAGTACATTCAAAAGTAATGGGAATTATAAAGAAAGGAAAAACTTCTGACATTGGGCCAAAAAACTGCATAAAAAACTGCATTTTAAATAGCATGTAAAAACTTAATGTGTGTTGTCAGAATAGGGAAAAAAAAAGAAAAAAAATAGCAAATTTTTTAATATTCATTTTGGGTTGGATCTACACAAATCGACAATCAGATTCAATTTGGGTTTGAACAAAGTTGACCTGAATTAAAAGTTCTCCGATATTTAACAAATTTCCATTGGACTGAGCCCAGTACAATACAAAGCAACCGTGAGGCAGAAAATCAGCATCATGATTAATATTGTAAAAATATTTGTGTCTGTGATTGTGGATTATGTGATATAGGATGGGGTGATACACATTAATTTAAAAAACTGAGTGTAATAACTTTTAATGTTGCTGCACCACTCACTGAAATGGTTGGTAGGTTGACTGTAACACACTACACTGACTCCAGTCCCTAGCTAAAACCTATGTCTATATCTGTCAGTTTATTAAATCTAACTACTGTAACTAGCTAGTGTCTCATTCTCCCTGATAGACTTTAAGATAAGATTTACTTTCTGCCTCTGTCAGATGACCTATCACAGCAATGTATAATCCCAGAAAACACATGCATTTCCTGGTTGGAAATAGTGCCTATGACAAAACTTACTATAGTCCCGCTTAATTGTATGAGGCTAACTACATGGCATTATCATTGGTCAGGGTACCATAGGGGCTGGAGATCATGTGATCTTCCATCTTTATCTTCCCTGTGCTGTTGTGCTGGCTTTTGATTTGTCAAATGGCAGATGTCATTTTGAGCAACTGGTCAGAAATTAGTCACAAAAGTTTTAGATTTGCTAAATTCTAGATTTTTTTTTTTTTTTTAAACAGTACACATGATTAGAGTTGAACACCTGGATGATCGGGTTCGAGAAGTTCGGCTGAACTTCCCGAAAATGTTCGGGTTCGGGATCCGAACTGGACCCGAACTTTATCCCGAACCCGAACCCCATTGAAGTCAATGGGGACCCGAACTTTTGGGCACTAAAAAGGCTGTAAAATAGTCCAGAAAAAGGCTAGAGTGCTGCAAAAGGCAGCAGAATGTAGGTAAATCCACTGCAAACATACGTGAATAGGGAAATGAATTAAAATAACATAAAATAAATAAGAATTAGGAAATATCAGTTGGAGAGAGGTCCCATAGAAGAGAATCAGGCTTCAAGTCACCCACCAATGGAGAAGGCCACTTTCATTTATTTACGCCCCAGCACCCAGACAGAAGACAGAGGATGCATAGCAGAGAATCAGGCGTCATGTCACCCACCACTGGAACAGGCCACATTCAGAAAATTAGGCCCCTGGCACCTAGACTGAGGAGAGGTTCATTCAACTTTTGGTTGCACCGCAATATAATGGTAAAATTAAAAAAAGAGGATTCAATAAAGAAGTGCCCCCCCGAGTACAAGAATATATGGTTGAGGGGGAGGCAGTTATAAATGTCTATTCTGCACAATGGAGGGACAAGTCCTGTGGGATCTATGCCTGGTTCATTTTTATGAACGTCAGCTTGACCACGTTGGCTGTGGACAGGCAGCTGCGTTTGTCGGTAATGACGCCCCCTACCGTGCTGAATACACGTTCAGAAAAAACGCTGGCCGCCGGGCAGGCCAGCACCTCCAAGGCATAAAAGGCTAGCTTTGGCCTTGTGGACAATATGAAGACCCAGAAGTTGAATGGGGCCGAACCATCAGTCAGTACGTGGAGGGGTGTGCACGCGTAATGTTCAACCATGTTAGTGAAATGCTGCCTCCTGCTAACACGTTCCGTATCAGGTGGTGGTGCAGTTAGCTGTGGTGTGGTGACAAAACTTTTCCACATTTCTGCCATGCTAACCCTGCCCTCAGATGAGCTGGCCGTGACACAGCTGCGTTGGCGAACTCTTGCTCCTCCTCTGCCTTCGCCTTCCACTTGTTCCCCTGTGACATTTGGGAATGCCCTCAGGAGCACGTCTACCAGCGTGCGCTTGTACTCGCGCATCTTCCTATCATGCTCCAGTGCAGGAAGTAAGGTGGGCACATTGTCTTTGTACCGGGGATCCAGCAGGGTGGCAACCCAGTAGTCCGCACAGGTTAAAATGTGGGCAACTCTGCTGTCGTTGCGCAGGCACTGCAGCATGTAGTCGCTCATGATTGCCAGGCTGCCCAGAGGTAAGGACAAGCTGTCCTCTGTGGGAGGCGTATCATCATCATACTCCGTATCCGCCCAGCCCAGTGATGGGCCTGAGATGTGTCGGGTGCCACCCCTCTGTGAACCTGCTTCATCCTCATCCACCTCCTCCTCATCCTCCTCGTCCTCCAGTAGTGGGCCCTGGCTGGCCACATTTGTACCTGGCCTCTGCTGTTGCAAAAAACCTCCCTCTAAGCCACTTCTAACAGACTGGCCTGAAAGTACTAAAAATGACCCTTTATACACCTCCTGGGCCACCTCCTCCTCTATCATCGCCCTAAGTGTTTTCTCAAGAAGATATAGAAGTGGTATTGTAACGCTGATAACGGCATCATCGCCATGTTGGTGGAGTACTCGAAACAGCGCAACAGGGCACACAAGTCTCGCAGGGAGGCCCAGTCATTGGTGGTGAAGTGGTGCTGTTCCGCAGTGCAACTGACCCGTGCGTGCTGCAGCTGAAACTCCACTATGGCCTGCTGCTGCTCACAGTCTCTCCAGCATGTGCAAGGTGGAGTTCCAACTAGTGGGCACGTCGCATATGAGGCGGTAAGCGGAAAGGCCGAAGTTACGCTGTAGCGCAGACAGGCGAGCAGCGGCAGGATGTGAACGCCGGAAGCGCTCACAGACGGACCGCACTTTATGCAGCAGCTCTGACATGTCGGGGTAGTTGTGAATGAACTTCTGCACCACCAAATTAAGCACATGCGCCAGGCAAGGGATGTGCGTCAAACTGGCTAGTCCCAGAGCTGCGACGAGATTTCGCCCATTATCGCACACCACCAGGACCGGCTTGAGGCTCACCGGCAGCAACCACTCGTCGGTCTGTTGTTCAATACCCCGCCACAACTCCTGCGCGGTGTGGGGCCTTTCCCTCAAACATATGAGTTTAAGAATGGCCTGCTGACGTTTACACCGGGCTGTGCTGAAGTTGGTGGTGAAGGTGTGTGGCTGACTGGATGAGCAGGTGAAAGAAGAGGAGGAGGAAGCCGAGTAGGAGGAGGAGGCTACAGGAGGCAAAGAATGATGCCCTGCGATCCTTGGCGGCGGAAGGACGTGCGCCAAAGAACTCCTCGCCTGGGGCCCAGCCGCCACTACATTTACCCAGTGTGCAGCTAGGGAGATATAGCGTCCCTGGCCATGCTTACTGGTCCACGTATCTGTGGTTAGGTGGACCTTTCCACAGATGGCGTTGCGCAGTGCACACTTAAATTTTATCGGATACTTGGTTGTGCAGGGAAGGCACGGCTCTCTTGGAGAAGTAGTGGCGGCTGGGAACAACATACTGTGGGACAGCCATCGCCATCAGCTGTTTGAAGCTGGGTGTGTCCACCAGCCTGAATTACAGCATTTCAAAGGCCAGTAGTTTAGAAATGCTGGCATTCAGGCCCAGGGCTCGAGGGTGGCTAGGTGGGAATTTACGCTTTCTCTCCAAGGTTTGTAAGATGGAGAGCTGAACGCTGCCGTGTGATATGGTGAAGATGCTTGGTGATGCAGGTGGTGGTGTCGGTGGCACATTCTCTGTTTGGTGGGCGGCAGATGCCAACATTCCTCCCGAGGCGGAGGAAGAGGCTGAGGCAGCAGCAGAAGAGGGAGCAGGGGGAGCCTGAGTGAGTTCCTTGCTTTTAAGGTGTTTACTCCACTGCAGTTCATGCTTTGCATGTAGATGCCTGGTCATGCAGGTTGTGCTAAGGTTCAGAACGTTAATGCCTCGCTTCAGGCTCTGATGGCACAGCGTGCAAACCACTCGGGTCTTGTCGTCAGCACATTGTTTAAAGAAGTGCCATGCCAGGGAACTCCGTGAAGCTGCCTTTGGGGTGCTCGGTCCCTGGTGGCGGTGGCCAGTAGCAGGCGAACTCTCTTGGCGGCGGCTGTTCTTCTTTTGCCCCCTGCTCCCTCTTTTGCTACGCTGTTGGCTCGGTCTCACCACTGCCTCTTCCTCTGAACTATGAAAGTCAGTGGCACGACCTTCATTCCATGTGGGGTCTAGGACCTCATCGTCCTCTGCATCGTCTTCCACACAGTCTTCCTCCCTGACCTCCTGTTCGGTCTGCACACTGCAGAAAGACGCAGCAGTTGGCACCTGTGTTTCGTCATCATCAGAGATGTGCGGACTCCGATGAGGTGGTATTTCCATGTCCTCATCATCAGGAAAAATTAGTGGTTGTGCATCAGTGCATTCTATGTCTTCCACCACTGGGGAAGGGCTAGGTGGATTCTTTTGTGAAACCCTGCCAGCAGAGTCTTCAAACAGCATAGGAGACTGCTGCATAACTTGAGGCTCTGACAGTTTCCCTGATATGCATGGAGGTGATTTGACAGACTGATGGGCTTGGTTTTCAGGCGCCACCTGTGCGCTTACTGCAGAAGACTGGGTGGGAGATAATGTTGTGAACGTGCTGGATCCACTGTCGACCACACAATTGACAAGCACCTGCTCAGGCCTTACCATCCTTAGAACGGCATTGGGCCAAACAAATATCGCTGTAAATTCTGGCAGGTATTGGAACCTGAGGTAGTTTGTTCACTAGGACATGTGGCTGTGGCAGAATGCCCACATCCTCTCCCAGCACCAGAGGGTCCACTAACACCACCACGACCGCGTCCGCGTCCCTTACTAGGTGTTTTCCTCATTGTTACCTTTCACTAAGCACCACAATAAGAAAAAAAAAAATATTTGGCCCAATGTATTGATTTCAAATTCAGGCCTTTTTTTACAGGCACCTAACACTATCTGCCTATTTATTAATGTACCGTATTACACTAATCCAGGCACAGCAGTAACCACTGATTTAGGGGAATATCAATTGTAGGCCTAGTATTTAGGCCCTGGATGAAAGGTATCCTTTTATGGACAGATTTACACTTGGAGATGCACAGTAGCGTGTGAAAATATATGTAGGTTTATGCCTTCAGCAATTGTATTTTTACACTTTGTGTAATATACCCTATAACGGACAGAAATACACTTGGCGATGCAAGGTAGCGTGTGAAGTTTATTGAGGATGACCCTCTCAGCACTTGTATATTCACCTTGAGTGTAATATACCCTTTTACGGACAGAAGTACACTATGAGATGCACAATACTGTGTGCAGATTTACAGGATTATGCTTTCAGCAATTGTAATGTAACACTTTTTGTAATATACCCTTTTACGGAAAGAAATATACTTGGAGATGCACGCTGAGTGTAATTTACCCTTTTACGGACAGATTAACACTTGGCCTGCAACAGCTGAAACACCAGATTCAGGGTATTGCTATATTGGCAAGTGAATTTCACCCCAGAACAAAATCTATCCTTTGACGGATACTATTAAACTTTGCCAGCCACTTGTGGGACACCGGATTTACGGTATTGCTATTTTGGCAATTGAACCAGAATAAAATCTTTCCTTTGCCTTTGACGGACACCATTAAACTTGGCCAGCCACAGCTGAAACCACTGATTTATGGCATTGCTATTTTGGCAATTGAATTTCACCCCAGAAAAAAAAAATATCCTTTTGCCGTACACTATTAAACTTGGCCAGCCACAGCTGAAACCACTGATTTATGGTATTGCTATTTTGGTAATTGAATTTCACCCCAGCACAAAATTTATCCTTTGCTGGACACTATTAAACTTGGCCAGCCACAGCTGAAACTACTGATTTACGGTATTGCTATTTTGGCAATTGAATTTCTCCCCAGAAAATCATATATCCTTTGCCAGACACTATTAAACTTTGCCAGCCACTGCTGGGACACCAGATTTAGGGGATTGCTATTTTGGCAATTGAATTTCACCAGAGAAAAAAATCTATCCTCTGCCAGACAACAGACTGTATTGCACTTGGCTGGCTGCAGCTGGAACACCACATTTGGGGGATTACTATTTTGGAAATTGAATTTAACCCCTTAATTAAATATAGACATTTCTATCCTGAGTTTCTAGGGGTGACAATAAGCACAGCCAAGCCCCTGATGTGGGATTTAGCATAAAAAAAAACTAGTATTGATGGATTGATGGACTTGGTGGCAGCTTGTGCTGGTGCACCACAAGACACAAAATGGCCGCCGATCACCCCCCCAAAAAGTGACAGAGAAACGCTCTGTGCAGCCTAAAAACCAGTGAGCAATTAACTAGCAGAAGTTGAATGATTCACAGCTGTAGATCGATCACTTCATTAGATGTTTTTGCTGACTTTTCCCTGCCTAATTTTGCCCTCACCGAAGCTGCGTCCTCTCCCTACACTAATCAGAGCTGTGTGACGTGCGGCGCTACGTGACTCCAGCTTAAATAGAGGTTGGGCCACATGCTGCACTTGGCCAATCACAGCCATGCCATTATTAGGCATGGCTGTGCTGGCTTCTTAGGGCAAGAAGTAAAACGCTAGCTGATTGGCTGCCGTGCCGGTCCGTGTCCCGAACACCCCAAAATTCAGTACGAAACCCAACTATCCAGTTCGGGTTCGCTCATCCCTACACAAGATCTCTCCCTGCTTCTAGTTTGTGGAGCAATGAGAAGG
This sequence comes from Bufotes viridis, assembly GCA_033119425.1. Taxonomy (NCBI): domain Eukaryota; kingdom Metazoa; phylum Chordata; class Amphibia; order Anura; family Bufonidae; genus Bufotes; species Bufotes viridis. Next base: position 455,567,781 of record CM065590.1, read on the forward strand.
CTGCAATATGTTTGATATTAGGAGTAGTGTTCAATGCGAATTTTCGTAATGCGAATTTTTAAATTGCCGATTTCCGCATTCAAGAAAATAATGACTGAAGATAACAAATTTTAGAATTCGCGAATATTCGCCCAAATATTCATGAAATATCAAACATTCTAATATTGCCTCTGCAGCTCATCACTACTAAATTCTTAAAGATTTCAATTAGTTTAGAATTTGATCATCTCTAAAAACAGCTCTTTTCTTTTGAAAGGTCTTCATTTTTTCTTCTTGGCATACTGTTGTATTTTGACATTTCTTTTCTTACATTCCTTGCCTCTAGCCTAGAGCTGGAAAAGCCTTCATCATCCATTTCTGTTGTTGGCTGTGCACCTAAAAAGCATAATACTCCTTGTAGTAGCCTACATCAACATAAACTAAAAAGTTTCAACTGTTCTGTACAGTTATTAGATAACACAGAAGCAGTACAAACTTGTAAGAGTAAGGCTCAATGATTTGGGGGCCAAATTACAATAATCCCATGATTGCACCAATAATCAGAGGTAATGTTGTGGAGGCCTAGCCTCAAAGGGGTTTTACAGCATTTTAACCCCTTAGTGAACAAGCCCGTTTGGGCCTTTCTGACCTAGCGTTTTTCTTCCTTTTTTCATGGTCTTGTTCCAAGAGCTATAACTTTTTTATTTTTCCTTCTATATAGCTTTATGAGGGCTTGTTTTTTTGCGGGACAAGTTGTAGTTTTTAATGGCGCCATTTTAGGGTACAAATAACTTTCTGATTAACTTTTAACTCTTTCTGGGAGGGAGATGGGGAAAAATAGCAATAGGGCCACTGCGTTTTTACATTATAAATTTTACGGCTTTCATTTTGCGGTAAAAGTAACATAATATCTTTATTCTCTGGGTCAGTATAATTACAGTGATACTAAATACATTAAAAAAAACTATATGTTTTACTACTTTTTTTTTGCAATAAAACCCCTTTTTTAACAAAAAAAAATGATTTTGCATTGCCACTTCCCAAGACCTATAACTTTTTTCTTTTTTTTCTATGGAGTTGTGCGAGGGCTTGATTTTTGCAGGACGACTTGTATTTTTCATTGGTATCATTTTAGAGTAAATGCCGCTTTTTGATCGCTTGTTATTACATTTTTTTCGGTGGAAACTAGGAATAAATTAGAAATTCTGTCTTTTTTTTATTTATTTTTTACGGAGTTTACCATAGGGGATAATATATGTAATATTTATGTAGTCCCAATCATTACGGATGCGGCAATACCAAATATATGGGGGGGGGGGATTTGCAATTTTTTTCATTGAAAAGTGTATTTTTAACGAAAAAAAAAGCATTTTTTTTTTTTGTGGAATTTTTTTTATTTAATAAATTTGTGTTTTTTTCTACGAGGGGACTATAATATACAGTATTTTGATTGCTTTTAAAATGTAATGCATTATTTCTATAGCTATAATTTTTACCTTTACATGGGAGAAATGGTAGCTATAGTACCTATCTTTGAGTTGTAAAAAAGTGTGTTCATAGTTGAAATCAATTATATTCATAATGCTTCCTTAGGAACATATATTTTTTATATCAATCTAGAGTACTGAAGCCGAATGCAAAAAAAAAAAAAAGTATAGATTCTCTTAATCAAAAACTTGTAAAAATCACACCGGCTTAAATCATATTTATTATTTTTATCCTTGTTTGATCAGAAAAGTTGTGTCATTTTTATTTTTATCTTACATATATTTTTACAAACAGATATCATATGATACTTGAGCTTAAAGAATATTACCCAAAAATCAGTTTCTGTTGTAGTAAATGGAGATGAGCAAATTTCGAAAAAATTTGATTCAGTCTCTTCGACGAATTTTCTGAAAAGATTAAATTCGATCTGAATTTATTTGTGGCGAATCACATAAAAAAAACAGCTATTTCCTGGCTGCAGAGAGCCTGTATATTGATATAGAATAGTGATGGACGAACATCAGCTGGGATGGTTCGCGAATGAGCGTTCGCGATCAAATGTTTGCGAACAGCAAAATTTGCATCGCGCACCATTGACTTTAATAGCAGGTGAACCTGAAAAACCCTCAGGTCATATTTGAAGCCACGAAATACAAACTATGAGTGCACAAATGGTCCCACAACATGGACAGTGACATACAAGAGGGGGGGTCATGGCACAAATTCCCACAAAAAAATATGTATTTTATTCAGGGACTATTTTTATGCGTCTTAAAGGGAAACTCTCAAAAATTTATATTTCCTATCGGTTTGATATATACAAATGTGCAGCACTCCACATTTTTGTATCCTGCAGAGTCCAGTAAAAAATGCATACGTTAAGGTGAATTTTTTTTCTACCATGGAACTGTATGGTGAACAGATGCCACTGTACGGCATCAGTCTGAGGCATCTGTTAACGCATACACTTTTGGTATGCATTAAACGGATGGCAACAATAGGATGTGAACCCAACCCTAGTGTCAGAATCAGCAACAGTATACAGCGGAGCAGCATGGTGGAGAGGGGAGGCCGCCATGTACTGACAGAGTGCTACCTGGTCCTGGTGGTCAGGGATAAGGACTGTGTTTCCCATTTTTCTACTGGGAAATACAGGGCACAGTATAATACACTAGAATCTATATAATATAAAGATATTACCCCCGAATAATAATACAATTAGGTGGTCATTTATCATATAGAAATACGTCTATGTTAGGCGTATTTCTGACACAGATTGTGGCGCAAAGGTCCTTTGCACTGCAATCTGCATATTTTTCCCACTCAAGGGATACAGTTATGGCCATCCAGTTATTGGATACCAGCTCCATACATTGACCAGATAACACCTCTGTACAATTACTGGATAACACCGTCATACCGTGATTGGATAAAATGGTATCAGAGGGCACAGTACAGGGAATGACTAGGGGCACTGCACAGGGTGTGGTAAGAGGGCACAATGCAGAGTATAAGGGGGCACAGTACGGGGTGAGGGGCACAGTACGGGGTGGGGGGCCACAGCCACATGACCCTGTGACATTAGAAGGTCCTTATGCTGAATGTGTTTCATATGCCACCATAATGAGAGGCAGAGGAGTGAGACAGGGTTGTGATTATGTGGCTAGAGATAAAAAATTTAACTGTCGGCCAATACAGATCCCAAAAATTAGCCAATAAGCATTCACCTGACAGCAAAAAACTTTTGATTTTGTGGCTGGATGTACATTAGGCGGTCACAGGATAAAAATGTAACTGTCAGCCACTACAGGCCCCAAAAATTAGGTATTCATCTGACATAAAAGGCCTTTTATGCGGCTGTATATATATAAGGCAAGGACCATTCTTTGTTCTGGGTGGGGGCGGATATGTGTGGGCTGACTTGACGAAATTCAATTACACGTGGTCATCACATGTGTTGAATTCCTCCGAGATCCATGCCTCATTCATTTTATGAAATGTGAGGTAGTCCACACTGTCGTGAGCGAGTGCGCTTATTGGTCATGATCCCTCCTGTTGCGCTGAACGTTCTTTCAGACAGGACACTCGATGAGGGGCAAGCAAAGAGTTCCATGGCAAATTTTGCCAGCTATCGCCACAGGTCAAGCCTGCACAACCAGTAGTCAAGGGGTTCCTCGCTTCCCAGAGCGTCCATATCAGCCGTTTATCTGATGTAGTCGTACACTTGTCAGTCTAGGCGTTCCCTGAGGCTGGATCCGGAGCGCGACTGTCGATGGGTTGGCTGCAAGAATGATCTCATATACGAAGTGACCAACACATCTTCAAACCGACCTCTTTTTGCAGGTGCGGTAGTAAATTCTTCTGCCAGTGCCATAACAGCAGAATACATTATATATATATACATTATATATTCATTCAGCATTGCGACTTCCTTATCATCCAGCTCCTGCTCAGTCCTCTACGGCTTGCTCAATGACACAACACAATGCACGCTCCAGAAAGAAGGCGTAAGGTACAATGTCACTGATGGCACCCTGGCAGCAACTGACCAGTTTGGTGATCTCATCAAATGGCCGCAGAAGTATGCATGGGTTGCCCATGAGCAGCCACTGGCGCAGTGAACAGAAAACAAGATCCCCAGAAACTGTCCTGCTGCAGAGTTCGTACAGGTAGTTGTTAATGGCACATTTCTGCTGGAGCAGCCTATCAAGCATATACAAGTTGGAGTTCCAGCGCATCGGGCAGTCACAAATCAGACGTCTGACGGGCAAGTGGTGTCGCCACTGACTGAACGTCATCAAGGCGAGCCATGGCCATGTAAGATCTTCTAAAATGGCAAGAGATTTTCCTGGCCTGCTGCAAGATGTCCTGAACCCCGGGGTATTTGGCAATGAATCACTGCATGACTAAGTTCAGGACATGTGCCATGCACGGCACGTGTGTTATTTTGCCATTTTTCTAAGTACTCAGCAGATTGGCACCATTGTCGCACACCACTTTACCAACTGTCAAATTGAGTGGGGTTAGCCACTAATCAGCCTGTGACCGCAGAGCTAAAAGGAGTGCAGGAACGGTGTGGATTTTGGCTTCCAGGCACAGGAGCCTCAGCACAGCATGGCAACGTCTCACCTGGGACGTCGGATAAGTCCTGGGGAGATTTTGGGGTGCAGCGGAAGAGGCGGTAGCAGTGGAAAAGGAGGAGTCAGCCAAGGGGGAGACGGAGGATGGAGTAGGAAGAGAAGAAGAGGCAAGCCTGCATGCAATCCTTGGCGGTAACACCAAATCCACACGGGTGCCACGGGTTACATGCTTGACGGCCGTCTGAAGGTTCACCCAGTTGGCAGTAAAAGTTATGCACCTTCCCTGCCCATGTTTGCTAGAACACGTGTCTGACTCCACTAATTTATATGGCAGTAGTTGGCGGGCTAGCAGTTTCCACAAGCCAGCGGTCAGCCGTTGGGCAAGCGGGTTATCCGGTGTCATCATTTTTTTACATTCCAACATTGGAGCTACAGAAGCCTGCCTTGTGCCAGATGAACGAAACGTCGGCACGGTGGAAGGTGGAGTGCAGTAAAATGGGAGGAAAGAGGAGAAGGAGAAGAGTCAGGACGTGGAGCGCCAGGAGTGTGGCTTTGTGGGTTCTGACTGCGTTGCTCCCACTGGGCTCGGTGATGGGAGGCCAGGGGCCTTATTAAGGCGGTCGTCCCTAGGTGACTGTTGGGCTTACCGCGACTTATATATTGACAGCACAGGCTGCAGATGGCAACACTATTGTCAGCAGCTGACACGTTAAAAAAAAACACACTGCGGAGCCATGTGCTGGCGTCCTGAGAGCGCCAGAAGTGACCGTGCACGGTGGATGTCACGCTCCAGATACATTTGCAGTCTGTTTTTTGCCTCCTGTTCACTGCAAGTTCTGCCAGCTTCTCCTCCCTCTCTGCTGCTCCGTGTCTCCGTCTGAACTCCCATCCTCTTCTAATGTTGTGGACACCCAAGTGACGTCCATCGACATGTCATCATCGTCACCTTCACCACCACTGACATTAGAGATCTGGGAGTAGGCAGCAACAGTGGGGACCACCCTCATTGGGCTGATCTGGGTACTGTCATCAGACTGCTGGGTGGCGGCCGTTGCTACCTCCTCTTTCTTTTCCGATACCAAGAATTGCTGCGCATCAGTAAGGTCTGGGAATGGATGGGAAAATAATAACTCTGACTCAAGTGGAGGGGAAATGGTGGTGATGTCTTTAGGGGTGCACACAGCAGAGAGTGTGGAGGGTGCAGATACAGAGGATGAGAAGGGTGCAGAAGTGGAAGGCTGAGTGAGCCACTCAACCAACTGTGGTGCGTCCTTTGAAGTTATCGCACACAACTTCTCCAACTTCCCACTTAGGCTCTGGCCTGGTACACCTGCCAGACCCCTACCACCCTTGCGGAACAGCCTGCCTCTTCCTCTGCATGTCATTTTTTACATGACTCTGTGCCTACATCTGTAGAGAAGAGCAGAATTTGTGGAAGCTGATATATGGCAGGCCTCAATCAGTTGTTAGTTAAAGCAGGTATATCAAAACCCGGAATCTTTATTTTGTGGACGCAGGTATCTGAAAAACCTCAATCACTATTTTGTGGAAGCTGATATATGGCAGGCCTCAATAGGTTGTTAGTTGAAGCAGGTATATTACCTTTAAGCAGTAATTTTGAGGACACGGGTATATGAAAAACCTCAAACACTATTTGAGTATTTTCTGGAAGCATACAATTGCACTATAATATACTTTCTGTGTTAGAGAGTATATTATATGTATACCACACCCCTCTGTGTATCACACCTATCGATAGCACAACATTACCAGTCCTTAAAAGGACTTTTGTGGCCGTATTAGATAGCGTTTGGTGTCCCTAAGCTGAAATATGGCAGGCCTCAATCAGTTGTTAGTTGAAACAGGTATATCACCCTTAAGCAGTCATTTTATGGACGCAGGTATATGAAAAACCTCAATCATTATTTTGTGGAAGCTGATAGATTGCAGCCCTAAATCAGTATTTTCTGGAAGCATACAAATGCACTATAATACACTTTTTAGACAGTATATTATAGGTGTATTACACCTATTGATAGCACAACGTTACCAGTCCTTAAAAGGACTTTTGTGGTCCTATTAGCTAGCATTTGGTGTCCCTAAGTTCCTAACAGCCTGCCCCTGCTCCAAAATGCAAGCTCTCCCTACACTGACAAAACACATAATGTTAAATGGCTGCCAGATCAGGTTCTGTTATGAGGTTGGGGGTGTGTCCATGGGCTGAAACATTACAATTGGCCGTCCTGTCCCACCTGATGGATGTGTCATGGGTCAAAGTTCGACGCAATGCAAAAAAATATGGTGCATGCAAATATTGCCATAAGATTCCATGTTCGGCGAATCACAAACGTGCAAAGTTTGCCGCAAAACGACCGCCGGTCGAACCGCTAGGCCATCACTATTGTAGAACTGTGCCTTGCAGTAACAAGCATAGGGAGATTGCTGTGGTAGTGAAACTATACTGTCAGTTAGTATGGCGCGCACATGACAGGCATCGCTCTTAGAATTAGAGATGAGCGAATTTTTAAAAAATTTGCTGGTTCGCTGAAATTTTTGTTAAAAATTTGCTTCGATCTGAATTTATTTGCACCGAATCTCGTTAAAAAAAGTCTATTTCCTGGCTGCAGAAAACTTTTATAGTGGTGTAGAACAATGTGCCTTGCAGTAACACACATAGGGAGTCTTCTTTGTTAGTGAAATTATATTGTGAGTCCATATGACATGCAGATGACAGGCGTCGCTCTTAGAATCACCACCCATAGTTCAATTATTTGGGCAGTCACGGGGCAAAAACTGACCAAATAACTCAAGTATGAACTCGGCATTACAGGTCGATGTTAGCGGCAAGAAAATGCGCACTCCTTCTACACCGTCGTCAGCTGATTCCACAAAGATGTAAACGGAACCTGTTCTATTAAACACTTATACAAGTAGAGCTCTCCGACAGAGTGGAGAGGGTGTCAGCAGTAAGGTTGTGTTGACGTAACTGATTATTTTGCCCTTCCTCTGATCCATCCGAACAATAACCCACATAAAATGGATCCTGTCTGTGGAGCATCCGCCTTCACTCGGTCAGCATTTGGTCAGTAATCCATTAATATTGCTAATGACAAAAAAAAGAAGAGTGTATCTAAAACAGACATGACACGTGAATGGAATATTTGCATGTCTTCTGTGTTTTGTACCCACTTCTGCTATTGGATACCAAATCATAAGCCAATTCTGATGGGACCATACAGGCCTTACAGCTGCTACACAGACAGTATCTGTTGTGCGTCTTATTTTTACTTTCTTCTGACAGATCAGAAGAAAGGTCAAATAAAAGATGATGTCAGCCAGGCGGAAAGGCAAAATAGTGGCCCAGTCATGAAGTGGGGAGGGTGGAAAAAGCATTAGAAGTCCACAGATTGCCCCTATGACATAGTGGTGATGTGGATTCAGCATGAGGAGACCACAGAGTGGCCCACTAACAGAGTCTAGAGGTGGCAGCAGCATCAGGAGGAGGCCACAGAGCGGCACAATGACATAGCCTGGAGGTGGTGGCAGAAGCAGTAGCAGCATCAGGAGAAGGTCACCAAGTGGCACAATGACAGAGTCTGGAGTTGTCGTCAGTATGAGGAGGCCACCGAGTGGCACTATGGCAGAGTCTGGAGTTGGCAGCAGTATGAGGAGGTCACCGAGTGGCACAATGACAGAGTCTGAAGGTAGCAGCAGCAGCAGTAGAAGCAGCATGATAAGGCCACTGAGTGGCACGATGACAGAGTCTGGAGTTGGCAGCAATATGAGGAGGTCACCGAGTGGCACAATGACAGAGTCTGAAGGTGGCAGCAGCAGTAGCAGCATCATGAGAAGGCCACTGTGTGGCACATTGACAGAGTCTGGAGGTGGCATCAGTATGAGGAGGCCGCCGAGTGGCACAATGACAGAGTATGGAGTTGGCAGCAGTATGAGGAGGCCACCGAGTAGCACATTGACAGAGTCTGGAGTTGGCAGTAGTATGAGGAGCCCACAAAGTGGCACAATGACTTGAGTCTTGAGATGCGGCAGCAGCAGCAGCAGCATCAGGAGGAGACCACAGAGTGGCAAGTTGACATAGCGTGGAGATGGCTGCAGCAGCATCAGGAGACCACAAAGTAACCAGATGACAGAGTGGGGAGGTTGGTAGCAATACCAGTACCCAATGACAAAGGTGGGTGAAAGAAGGAGCACTTGGCATCAGATGTGTGGCATCAGGCGGGTGGCAGCATCAGAGTAGTAGCTGAGGCAGGTAGCCAGAAGAAACATGTGTCTTTTGTCAAGTTTTGGGTGAGGCCGCATGGATGATCTAATCAGATGCATCAGGATCACCTCGGGAACTGTTGATTATACTAATATTGTGGGCACAGGCTCAAAACATGCCAGACCAAGGCTTGGCCAGCTTGGCTCCTGCTTGCTCTGTGTGATTGTCTTCCATCTGGCAGTTTTAATTTTTTTTTAAAGATGTCCATGAAGGGTCTGTTTTGGTCAATCTGTACTTTTTTTGTCCTCTGAGTGTCATCAGTTTTCCACATACACTGCAAGGCTGAAAATAATGGATTTCCCTTTTGATGTGCTTGGTCCTCAAAATGGACCAAAGTAATGCATGCTTCTATTACTTTTTTACTGAACTATCTTCAATGCTAAAACATGGATGTGTGAATGAACACACTAAAATAAATAGATACATGTGCTTTTCATGGAGAACATAGACAGCACATGTCTGCGATTCACTGATATATGAATAAGCCACAATAGAGAACTTGCTCTTTAGAGAGTTTTAATTCATTTTTCACTGACAAACTCATCTTTAGTTATTAAATAAATTTTATACCCAGTCATATGATCCAATTTCTTAGGGGCTGTTTACATCACATTTTTCCATTTACGCTTTTCCATCCTGCAGAGTTCAGCAAAAAATGTATATGTTAACAGATATATATATAACCCTTCACTGAAGAGCCAGTGCCGCTATTTTTCTTTAATATATATATATATATATATATATATATATATATATATATATATATATATATATTATTTTCAATATGATCTGCCTCAACTCTGCGTACGAGAGTGCTCCAATTATAATATATACAGCATAAATTACAGAGTAGTTACTTTCCCATTAAAACAATAATCTTTACTAAATTTCTTTAAAAATATAACTAGCACATACAAATGTAGGGAGACGTTAAACAAGCACCACCGTCCAAAATTCAACACTCTTAGCAGCCTCATGGTTGCTATAAAAGATATATCTCTATACACAAAGAGCAAGAGATAAGTGAAAGGAGGCTACCTACGGTGATATAACTCAGAATTCGTTTATTCAGCACACATCGGTGCCCTTGGAAGGCAGGGGTGCAGACAGCGTAGTCACACAAGTACCAAAAGCAGGAATCCTGCTTTTTGTACTCATGTGTGACTACGCTGTCTGTACCCCTGCCTTCCAAGTGGCACCGACGTGTGCTGAATAAACGATTTTGAATTACATCACTGCAGTGAGTGCCTCCTTCACTTATTCTGCTCTTTGTGTATCTACATGGACTTTACTTTGGACTGTGCACCACCGAGACGGTTGATGTGGCTGAGATCCAGCTGAGGCCCAGTTGGAGAAATTGACCGCTGAAGGAGAGTGCCGTTGTTTGTTTCTCACTTAACCCTTGGATTATTTCTAAAGATATATCTCTATGTTGCCACGTTGCCTAGTAAGATAAAGTTCGTATTTGTGGTCGGGGCTACATGACACGTAACCGTCTACCTGCCTAACTAACTAAACTAAGCGGCATGAATTGTGCCATACCGCTGCTTAGGAGGAATGCCTGAAAGGGTGCATACCCTGCAAGGTGTTTATGAAAAAGAAGGGCGGGTTGGGAGGGTACGCAGCACCGTCGACACCCCCAGGGTAGGCGCCTGCCTAGTATAAATGTGCTACTTATGCACCTCCCACAAATACAGGACAATAAATCGGCCTTCACACATGACTGGATCTTTCCTGTTTATATACAGCTGGGTATCCCCAGACTGACAATCTATAAATAGCCCCGGTCAAGATCAATATATCAAAACATTACAATACATAAGGTCAATACCTTGCAGTGAGGAGGCGTGCACCACTTATCTGCATATAACCAGCTGCAAGGTATTGACCTTATGTATTGTAGTGTTTTGATATATTGACCTTGACCGGGGCTATTGATAGATTGTCAGTCTGGGGATACCCAGCTGTATATAGATAGGAAAGCTCTGGGCATATACGCACTTTACTAGGCAACGTGGCAACATAGAGCTATATCTTTTATAGCAGCCATGAGGCTGCTAAGAGAGTGTTGAATTTTGGATAGTGGCACTTGTTGAATGTCTCCCTACATTTGTATGTGCTAGTTATATTTTTAAAGAAATGTAATAAAGATTATTGTTTAAATGGGAAAGTGGATACCCTGTAATTTAAATATATATATATATATATATATATATATATATATATATATATATATATTTATAATTTTTATTTATTTTTTGTTCTACAATGGAAATCTATGGTGATGAATGCCATTCATCTGAGGCACCTGTTTATGTATATGTACAGTATATGTTAAATGTAGGACACAAATGTGATGTGAACACAGCCTAAAATATATGCAGTTTTGTATTTTTCAAATGAAACCAGAAATGTCTTTTATCTGTGCGCAACAATTTCTAGATTGGCAAATGGCGATCTGGATTTGTGCCATTTGCTCTTAAACTGCTTCAGTAATAAACACGAGATCTGTGCCCTGTTCCTCCTAATGATTGTGCCATGTAGGCTATAATTGGCTTTTCAACTCTTCACTAGCCAGGCTGTCAGGTAGACGAGCAGAGCATTTAATTAATTTGATAGTCAGTGTAAGATAACAACTAAAAAAAAAATTGAATTGTATATAACTTTCTCAGCAAAGCTTTTAGAAGTGTAAACTATCATATGCTGAGTCTAGGAGAAAGATTCTTGACATTCTGTAGATTAATGGCACTGTGCACATGCTGTGTGCTGTTGTTATACAGTATGTGTGAATTAGGTCTGTCATCACCATCATCTATGGCGCAGTTAAGGCAGTAATCACAACAGCTTTTAAAATTGCAAAAGCAGTAGAATTGCTGCTTATGGCCATATATGATTTCTTTTTCATCTTTATTGTGGTAACTATGCTTTCTGTTCAGCTACACATCATTTATTTGGGTAGAAGATGGCACTGAATTGTCCTGTAGAAAAGAAGCTGTCAAAGAAACAAATAAGAAAAGAGGTAGAATGATGCGGCTAATGGTTGGCAGTTTCTAAGCAAGTCAATATGAAATAAGCTTCAAAAAACAATCTTGGAAGAATTTTGCTTTGCAAGCATTTTGGCAACTGTGCATTTTTGGCTTGATTCAGCATAACAATAAAATAACATATTTAAAGTATTTTTTTTCTCATATTGATTTATCCATTCTAGAACCTTAAAGGCTATGTACACCTCTGGGGCATTTTATTTTTATTTTTGCATTGTATTCATTTTGAACTAAAAATCATCTTTTTCAACTGGTCTATATTAAAAATGTACAGTTGGGGAGCTGAGGGGCTCCTTATCTCTGCTCTCTGACATTATAAACACTCATTAATATAGCTCAGTTCTTATCTTACTGATAAGAATATGGCTTAAATAAGTGTTTATGACCTCTCAGTAGTTTAGAGATAATGGTTATTAGTTGACCATCACAAAGTAAAAGTATCAGTCACACAGTTAGAATAACAGTTAACCCTTTGTGACAGAACGGCTCAATGTTTTTAATAATGGCCAATTGAAAATATGATTTTTAGCCAAAAATTTGTAAAATACAATCATAAACAAAAATTGCCTCCGAAGGTGTACATAGCCTTTAAAGAGGTCGTGCAGTTTGGACAATCTATCACACAAAACAGGTCTGCAGGAACAGCTACAGAGAACCTGTCACTGTGAAATGCACTGCAGTGTGCAGACAGCGTGTTATACAGCAGGAGGGACTGAGCAGATTGATATATAGTATTGTGGGAAGCGATGTTTAAGTGTAATTTATACATTGAAACATCTGCTCCTTCTGTAAAAAAAAGGTTGCCATCTAGGTATATAAACTTAAACGACCGCCATGTACAACTGAGTTAAAAAAGAGTAGAGATTTAAATTAGCGATGAGTAAACTTCTCGAAATTTGATTTGGATACGGTTGGATTAGTCGGACGATTAAATTCAGGTTCGAATAAATTTGCTAGTGGACCCAACTCGCAAGTGGTCCAATTGCCCTAAAAACTTGTGGAAGACATTCTATGGTCTCCTAGGACTGTATGCAACCTATTTAAGCTTTTCAATGCCAAGCTAGTGAAAATAAGATATTTTACACAGTACTTAACCATCCGCCGTTCTCCCAATGCCACCATCTTTGCTGGTCTGACAAAGACTGCAAGCTCTTCCAGCTAGGGCCCAAATGGATGTGGCCACTTCTCCTACTCTGCTGCATTCACTACTATGAACTGAACATTGCTACTTGCTTTACCTTGCTTTCTATAATATATGAAAAGAACTGATCCAGCGCATTGTTAAAAATAATTAAAACATTAAAAGGTTCCTCCTGCTAGAGGCAGACTCCACTCCTTGCACATTTCCATGCTACATGCAGACTTAGTCAAAAGCTTCACTAATCTCTTTCACAAAGACTGCAATTATTTTTGAAAATATGCGAATGATGTCTAGTAAGTGCTGGATAAAGTCATTTTATATTTTGAAAAATAATAAAAAAAAACTGCAATATCTCATTGTAAAGATGCATTCAGGATATTGGGCTCCAACTTACATATGACATGGTGATATGTCATTCAATCTTACCATAATCATCTCTGCTATTGTAATTATTTATGCTATAATACATCTTTTTCTAGTCATGGTCAAAAATGCTTTCCTCATGCTATGACCACAAAGCATCAACTTACTATAACCTTCTACTCTTTAGAGCTGGATTAGCTATCTAAGCATCATTGTCTCAGTGGATTAACAAGATAGATTCATTATTTTGGTTCAAGGAGATTTTAGATTGCTATGTGTCAAGGATGGAGAACAGTTAGTAGGAACTGATAAATAACGACAGACTGGCTTGTTCCAAAACTAAGGAGCATATAGGTGAGCCCTTTAAAAACCCTAAGAGCTCTCCCTGACTGCTACAAATGCAAAGGCCTCAATGGTAGACGATTGCATGCCCACGCACCTAAGACTGTGTGACACCTGAAAACCCTATAGTAGTGAGGGGACACGGCCACCGGCTCCCTGCACAGAATACGGAGGGAGTCAGGGTCACCTAGAATCAAGCCAGCAAACAAACACAAAGTAAACGGAATGCACTTATCTTAGAGGTAAACAACGCAGCCTCCAGCAGCACACACTTCATCCAGGAAGTAATATAAACCGCAAAGTGAGACAGCATGGGAGGGAATATAAAGGAAGCCAATTAATCAAGATAAGAGACAGCTGGGGGAGAGAAAGAAACTGAGCAAAGTGAAACCAAAACAAAGAACGTCATACAGAAGACAGGGAAGAACCTCTGACCGACCGTCTCCCAGAATCGGCGGTGACACTATGATAGACAGCAGAAATTTATGAACCTGTAGAAACTCTGACCAACCTTAAAAATCTAAGTTTCTTGAAGACCAAGTAGTCACCCTCTTGTCTTCCTTCCGTTTCTCAATATGCAGCGTTAAATCGAAGTCCTTTGATAAAAACAAGTTCCCATCTCCTGCTGATCCCTTATTGATTTTTTTTTTATTATTTTCAAATCTTTCCTCTTTTTCAGGTCACATACATTGTCATGTTTCACTTGTTTGTTACGTTTGTGACTGTTCTCAAGGCTCTTCTTTTTGTTTGTGTTTACTGTGCCATTTATTCATTGTCATGCTCTTCTGGCATTTATGTAACCTGATGTGTAACAAACTATAGAAAAGCCATTAAATAGGTTTGAAAAGAAAGATATGAAAAGCAGACTGTGTCACGGCTCTAGCAGGGTTCTTCAAAGTTTCTTAGACTTATAAATTAAATAATGTACATACAGTGTAACAAAATTTAGGTAGACATTGTCACCAAAACAACAATTCCCTAGGCCACAAATTAAACAACTTCAGTTTATTAACTATGTGAAGGAGCAGCAGTGCTTAGAAGTTGTGTCCAGGACTTAAATATTGATGACCTACCCTCAGAATAGGTCATCAATATCTGATTGGTGGGGCTTATCTCCTGGCACTTCCACAGACTGTGTAGCTCAGGTGAGAATTGTGGCCTGTTGCTTGCCCTATGATGTCAAATACATTGGTTACATGGCCTTTGTGTAGCTCAGTCCCATTCAAATAAATGTGATTAAGCTGCAATACCAAGCACAGCCACTATACAACATACAACGCTAGTGATCTGCCTCCACTGCATTTTCAGATATTAATGACCTATTCTGAGGAAAGGTGATCTATACTTCATTTTCTGAATTGATCAGCAACTCGTGGCATGAGCAATCCCCATACGGTATATTCACTTTGTCAATGATTTCTGTGTGATTTCTGCACCAAAATTCATGTCAAGTCTATTGACAATCTGCCTCCAGTGCACATGAAAAAGGTCTTTAAACCCATTCACAGGCTTCAAAAAATAAATTAAACAAATTGTTGTCCACACTGTGGGAACAAAAGTCTATAAAGCTGGATCATAAAAGGAGAGAAAATATTACGGGCAAATATGTTTTCTCTAGGGATGAGCAAACCCGTGTAAGTTCGGGTTCGCTGGGTTTGCCCAAACTTCAGGTCAAAGTTAGGGTTCAGGACCCCAACTTGTCCCCAAACCCGGACCCCATTAAAGTCAATGGGGACCCGAACTTCACTTTATTATTTTCCGTTATAACATGGTTATGACGGAAAATAATAGCATCCATAAGACAGAATGCTAAATAAAATGGCCATTGAGGGGTTAAAAATAATAAAAAAACTCACCTCATCCACTTGATCGTACAGCCAGTATCCTTTTTTCTGCGGGACCTGCCCATTTTATTTAGCATTCTGTCTTAAGAATGCTATTATTTTCCATTATAACCATGTTATAATGGAAATTAATAAAATCACCTAAACACCGAACCCGAACTTCAGTGAAAAAGTCTGGGTTCGGATCCGGGTACCCGAACTCACAAAGTTCAGTACGAACCCGAACTTTGCATTTTGGGTTTGCTCAACCCTAGTCTTCTTCTCTATTTTTATTCTATTCCTGTTTTTGGATTTAAAACATGCATTAACCGCCTTCAGACTGCCTAACGCAGGGCTGCGTCCAGGCGGCAGGCTTGTTCCTCCTTGAGTCGTCGGCACGTCATCTTGCGAGTTCACAGCAGCTCACGTCTCGGAAGTTATACTACAGCCTGCCAGCGATGATCAATCGCTGGCAGGCTGTAGATCTAAAATAAAAAGCATCAAACAGGTATATTAGACGCTGTTTTGTTAATAGCTTCTGATATACCTGCTATCTGGTCCTCTGGTGGTCCCATTTGCTGGGATCGACCACCAGAGGACCAGGTAGATATGTAAAGTAGCACCAAGCACCACGCTACACCCCCCCTGTCACTTATTAACCCCTTGTTAACCCCTGATCACCCCATCTAGACTCCCTGATCACCCCCCTGTCACTGATCACCCCCCTGTTAGACTCCATTCACATGTCCATATGTGTTTTGCGGATCCGAAAAACACAGACACCGGCAATGTGCTTTCCGCATTTTGCAGATCCGCACATTGCCAGAACTATATAGAAAATGCCTTTTCTTGTCCGCAATTGCGGACAAGAATAGGACATGTTCTATATTTTTGCGGAACGGAAGTGCAGACCTGGAAGTGCGGATCCGCAATTCCGGATCCGAGTGGGACAAAGTCTGTCCCCATAGAAATGAATGGGTCCGCAATTTCTGTTCTGCAAACAGAATTGCGGACGTGTGAATGGGGCATAAGGGTCCCTTATCACCGCCAGTTTGATCAATGCGAATGAAAAAATCTGTGCCGTCCATTTTTTTTTTTTCAGCCCAGAGGCTGAACGGAAAAAAAAAAATCTCATTACCAGTATGCTCAATATAAGGAGAATAGCAGAAACTCCTAATGCTGGCCATACGTGTAATGATTGCGGAGACCCTCAAATGCCAGGGCAGTACAAACACCCCACATGTGACCCCATTTTAGAAAGAAGACACCCCAAGGTATTCCGTGAGGGGTATGGTGAGTTCAAGTAAAATTTTATTTTTTGTCACAAGTTAGTGGAATATGAGACTTTTAAAAAAAAACATATATCAATTTCCGCTAACTTGTGCCAAAATCTTTTTTTTTCTGTGAACTCGCCATGCCCCTCACAGAATACCTTGGGGTGTCTGCTTTCCAAAATGGGGTCACTTGTGGGGTATTTATACTGCCCTGTTATTTTAGAGGTCCTAAAGCGTGAGAATCCAAATGCGTAAAAATACCCTGTGAAATCCTAAATCCTAAAGGTACTCATTGGAATTAGGGCCCCTTTGCGCATATTGGCTGTAACAAAGTGTCACTCATGTGGTATTGCCGTACTCAGGAGAAGTAGGGCTATGAGTTTTGGGGTGTATTTTTATATATACCCATACTTTGTGTGAGAAATATCGCTGTAAACGACAACTTTTTAAATTTTTTTTATACAAAGTTGTCAATTTAGAGATATTTCTCTCACCCAACATGGGTATATGTAAAAATACACCCCAAAACACATTGCCCTACTCTTCTTGTGCCATATCAAAAATGGTGTCATTTGGGTGGTATTTATACTATCCTGGCATTCTAGCACCTGAAGAAACATGACATGTGCTCAGAAAGTCAGAGCTGCTTCAAAATGTGGAAATTCACTTTTTTGCACCATAGTTTGTAAATGCTATAACTTTTACCCAAACCAATAAATATACACTTATTGGATTTTTTTTTTTATCAAAGACATGTAGAACAATAAATTTAGAGAAAAATTTATATAGAAATGTAGTTTAAAAAAAAAATTACAACAGAAATTGAAAAATGTCATTTTTTTTGCAAAAATGTAATTAATTTTTGATTAATAGCAAAAAAAGTAGAAATGTCAGCAGCAATGAAATACCACCAAATGAAAGCTCTATTAGTAAGAAGAAAAGGAGGTAAAATTCATTTGGGTAGTAAGTTGTATGACGGAGCAATAAACGGTGAAAGTAGTGTAGTGCAGAATTGTAAAAAGTGGCCTGTTCATTAAGGGTGTTTAAGCTAGGATGGCTGAAGTGGTTAAAATACCTTAACATGTAGCTATACCAAGAGCAAGGGTCCTTTCACATGTCCACAAAATGGGTCCGCATCTGTTCCGTAATTTTGCGCAGCGGGTGCAGACCAATTAATTTTCAATGGGGCCGCAATAGATGCAGACAGCACACTGTCCGCAACTGCACTTTCACTCCACTGCCACGCAAAAAGATAGAACATGTCCTATTCTTGTCCGCAGCCACAGACAAGAAAAGGCGTTTCTATCATATTGACAGCCATGTGCGGTCTGCAAAATGTGGAACACACATGGCGGGTGTCTGTGTTTTGCGGATCTGGAATTTGTGGATTGCAAAACAGTTGTGGATGTGTGAATGTACCCTGAGAAGCATGCTTTCCACTCTCAGACAGTATATTGTGAATTTGCCCTATGTAGATTAGTCCTATTGAATACTTCCTAACCATCCTGGATCTGGCAGTCCCGGATTTCATCCACTTTCTTGCCATTCCGGGAGGCAGAGGCATATCCCAATTTCAACTGTATCTGTATATTGAGGATGCAGTTGAATGCAATGATGAAGCAGACGGCACCATTCTCTGGCCTGTGTTTTCTCCCCAGCCTCAGGTACAGTGAAGTAATTGCGCCTGCTGAGCTGTAAATAACAGTGTACTGGCTGCAGATTAAAAAAATTGCTGATGTTGTCCCTTCTTGGGCTTTTCAAAAGTTGGAAGGTATGCTATTTATTGGACTGATCATCATGCGGATCCATGACACAACAAACTGCACAACTGAGGTAGAAATAGGAGTCTCTGTCATAGGCAAATCAGGCGTGTGAAAATGTCCAAAATGTTGGTGTACTGGAGCAATATCAAGGACACAAGCATCTACAGTGCCTTTCTCCAACTAAATATATTCTAAATCATACCCTATGCTCATGTTACTGTGTGCGATATATAATATTTATATTCAAAACTAACCTAAATACTGTAAGAGTGTAAGAAAAATAAGATTGGGAGATACAACTGGGTTACAAAACGACCATACATTTTGTGAAATAGAGTATAGTTCTACATTAATTCCATAAATTACTACCAATGCCAATTCACATTGGAGGTACATTGTTATAAGGATTTCTTCAATTAAAGGAGAAAGACATGTAAGAAGGAAGCAGGTGTTCATTATACAACCAAATAAAATCTGTTGCAATCTAACAAGAATTGTGCTGTTTCTGTCCTGCACTATTTGTCTAAAACTCGTTACAAAATAAAATAAAAAATAAAATAAAAGAATTCTGGCAATGTGAATACATGTGAAATTAACCCAGCCATGAAACGGCTGTTTCTTCAAAACCCTCTGCTATGCTCAGCAGTGTATATTGTCCTTAGAATGGACATTACATAGCTTCAGAGGTGGAATTGCAAAGGCAGCGGCGTGGAAGAATGCTTTGCTCCCACATCATCAGAAAGTGAAATAGAGCACTCAGTCAATTAGCTGAACATCAAGACCGTGTCATTAAAAGTAAAATGTCTTTGTATTTTTTAACCTACCATGCCTATAGTGTTGCTATGGATATCTCTGTATTGTATTTTGTGAAATAGGAATTGAACATATTGAATATGATGTACCTAGAAGTCTTATCTTTTATTCTTAATAATACCCAGCACTTTATTACATAAGTAGCTGTTACCAATCATGACAATCACTTTAAATATTTATTGTACTGTATGCCTTAAATGCATGATCTAGTCCATTTCAGACAATACAACCTTAGTAAAAAATAAAATGTTGTAATTGTGCACAATGTATATGCAGACGAACTGAGGTTTGCATCTTCTTATTGTATTATGTACCAGTGCCATTTATGATATAGGGATCTTCTTATACTGTAATAAAGAGATGATTGAAGTAAAAAAATTAGATTCGTCGAATTTCACAAAATTATTTGTTTTGTGAATAATTATTTCATCCCGAAATGCATTTCGTTGTGAGCAGCGGGTTCAATGATGGGGAACAGTGATTAAGACGTTCCCCACCACATCATTGAACCCCTCATCTGAGATGACCATTGAAGGCTGTCGGGGGTTAATCTGGAAAACAAAATTTAAAAATACCCACCATATCCATTTGCTCATGAAGAGTCCCACGCAGCCATCTTGATTGAAGATCCAGTGTGAAATCTCACGTGGTGCGTGATGACATAATCATCCTGGCCGGTGTAGTGACGTCATATGTCACTGCTCACAAGATTTTTCACAGGATCATCAGTCAAGATGGCTGAGACGGACTCTTTGTGCGCAAATGGATGAGGTGAGTATGAATTTTTTTTTACAGCTATTTTAGGGAAAATTGATTTGTTACCACAAAGCACTAGAAATTCGGCTTTGCAGCAAATCGAATTTTCCAGGAAGGTGCAATTTACCTTTCCTTCCTTTCTACAAAAACACTGCACACTGTTATAGAAATTTACAATCGTAATAAAATTAATGGAATGAAACTACCATATTAATGGAGTTATCTAAGTACAATGCATTCACTAAAACTGTTTCGTGACCTAGAACAATTCCTTAAATTAAACGGGTATATATATATACGGGCATGGTATATTGACACAATACAGTGCATTGAATGAAACTGCTATATTAATGCAGTTAATTCAATACAATGCATTCACTAAAACTGCACAGTATACTGCTACACAGACCTAAAGCAAAACTTTGGGCACTGCCTAATAGCACCCCCATTGGCAAGTATCACAGCCAAGAGTCTTTCAATTCTTGTTTAAAGGGAACCTGTCATCAACTTTGTGCTGCCCATACTAACAGCAGCATTAAGTAGAGACAGGCGAGTTGATTTCAGCAGTCTGTCATTTATAAATTAAAAGTAAGCGGTTGCCGAGAACCAACATCACAATCATTGCAGACTGGGCCTGGAATAGAGTCACGGCCACCTGCGAAGAGTCACAGTAATTCATGAATTATTGCTCTCCCTGCCCACCTGCTGATGATTGACAGGCTTCTACCTAGTTTTCTACCTTTCTCTATAGGAGAAAACATCCAATCATCAACAGATGGGCGGGGAGAGCAGGAGATTATAATTAACCATGACTCTTCTCAAGTAGATTTGACTCATTCCAAGACCTGTGCTGCAATGATTATGATGCTGGTTCTCAGCAACCACTTACTTTTAGCTTATGAGTGACACACTGTAGAAATCAGCATTTCTGTCACTAATTTATGCTGCCTCTCTGAGGTCAGCATAAAGTTGATGAAAGGTTCCGATTAAGGGATTTTGATCTGTTCTTCATTGAAAAAATCTTCCAGTTCTGCAATATTCCAAATTCTGTGCCTTTTTTTTTCTCCAGACATACTTCTTCCCATTGTGGCCAGAGTTTTTATTTTAACCTCATCAGTGTAGAGGACTTCCAATAGAGATGAGCAAAGTTTTTAAAAATTTGATTAATCAGCATCGCCGAAGTTCGACAACAAATGTATTTAATTACAAATCAATTTGTCACAAATTGCTATAAATCAGGCATACCCAGGCCAATCTGCCTAAAAATAACAAGAGATGAGTGAAGAGAAGCTGACGAAGTGGAATTCGATCCGAATTTCTGGAATTATTCGATTCGCACCAAATCCGAATTTCCTCACGCTTCGTGGTAACTAGGGTTGAGCGAACATTTCGAACATAGTTCGGGTTCGTACCGAATTTTGGGGTGTTTGGCGATTTCTTCCCGCTTTCTGAAGCATTTTACTTCTTGCCCTAAGAAGCCATCACAGCCATGCCTACTAATGGCATGGCTGTGATTGGCCAAATGCAGCATGTGACCCAGCCTCTATTTAAGCTGGAGTCACTTAGCGCCGCACGTCACTCTGCTCTGATAAGTGTAGGGAGAGGACACAGCTTCTGTGAGGGCGAAATTAGGCAGGGAAAAGTCAGCAAAAACACCTAATGAAGTGATCGATCTACAGCTGTGAATCATTCAACTTCTGCTAGTTAATTGCTAACTGGTTTTTATGCTGCACAGAGTCTTTTTCTGTCACTTTGATCGGCGGCCATTTTCTGTCTTGTGGTGCACCAGCACAAGCTGCCCCCAAGTCGATAAATCCATCAATACTAGGTCTTTTTTTTACTATATCCTACATCAGGGGCTTGGCTGTGCTTATTGTCAACCTTAGAAACTCAGGATAGAAATTACTATATTTTATTAAGGGGTTAAATTCAATTGCCAAAATAGCAATACCGTAAATCTGGTGTTCCAGATGTGGCTAGGCAAGTGTAATACTGTCTGCTGTCTGTAGATTTTTTTCTGTGGTGAAATTCAAATGCCAAAATTGAAATCCCCTAAATCTTGTGTCTCAGCAGTGGCTGGCAAAGTTTAATAGTGTCCGTCAAAGGATTTATTATTTTCTGCGGTGGAATTCAGTTGCAAAAATAGAAATACAGTAAATCTGTTGTTCCAGCTCTTGCAGGCTTAGTTTAAATCTGTCCATAAAAGGGTATATTTTTTTCTGGGGTGAAATTTAATTGCCAAAATAGCAATACCCAGAATCTAGTGTTCCAGCTATGACTGGACAAGTTTAATAGTATCCATCAAAGAATAGATTTTGTTCTGGGATTAAATTTAATTGCCAAAATAGCAATACACTGAATCTAGTGTTCCAGCTGTGACTGAACAATTTCCCTAGTGTACGTCAAAGGATATATTATTTTCTGGGGTGAAAGTCAGTAGAAAAAATAGAAATACAGTAAATTTGGTGTTCCACGTGAAGTTGGACAAGTTTAATAGTGTCCGTCATAGGATATATTTTGTTCTGGCATGAAATTCAATTGCCAAAATAGCAATACCGTAAATCTGGTCTCCCAGCAGTAGCTGGCCAAGTTTAATATTGTCCGACAAAGGATATATTTTGTTCAGGGGTGAAATTCAATTGCCAAAATAGCAATACCATAAATCTGATGTCCCAGCAGTGGCTGGCAAAGTTTAATAGTGTCCGGCAAAGGATATACTTTGTTCTGGGGTGAAATTCAATTGCCAAAATAGCAATACCGTAAATCTGGTGTCCCAGCAGTGGCAGGCCAAGTTTAATAGTGTCCGGCAAAGGATATATTATTTTCTGTGGTGAAATTCAGTGGCAAAAATAGAAATACCGTAAATCTGGTGTTCCAGCTGTGACTGGACAAGTTTAATAGTGTCCGGCAAAGGATTAATTAATCTCTGGGGTAAAATTAAATTGCCAAAATAGCAATACAGTAAATCTGGTGTCCCAGCAGTGGCTGGAAAAGTTTAATAGTGTCCGGCAAAGGATATTTTTTGTTCTGGGTTGAAATTCAATAGCCAAAATAGCAATACCGTAAATCTGTTGTCCCAGCAGTGTCTGGACATGTTTAATAGTGTCCGGCAAAGGATAGATAATTTTCTGGGGTGAAATTCAATTGCCAAAATAGCAATACCATAAATCTGGTGTCCCAGCAGTGGCTGGCCAAGTTTAATATTGTCCGTCAAAGGATTTTTTATTTTCTGCGGTGGAATACAGTTGCAAAAATAGAAATACAGTAAATCTGTTGTGCCAGCTGTTACAGGCTTAGTTTAAATCAGTCCGTAAAAGGTTATATATTTTTCTGGGGTGAAATTTAATTGCCAAAATAGCAATACCCTGAATCTAGTGTTCCAGCTGTGACAGGACAATTTCCCTGGTGTCCGTCAAAGGAAATATTATTTTCTGGGGTGAAAGTCAGTAGCAAAAATAGAAATACAGTAAATCTGGTGTTCCAGCTGGGGCTGGCAAGTTTAAAAGTATCCGTCATAGGATATATTTTGTTCTGGCATGAAATTCAATTGCCAAAATAGCAATACCGTAAATCTGGTGTCCCAGTAGTGGCTGGCCAAGATTAATATTGTCCGACAAAGGATATATTTTGTTCTGGGGTGAAATTGAATTGCAAAATAGCAATAGCGCAAATCTGATTTCCCAGCAGTGGCTGGCAAAGTTTAATAGTGTCAGGCAAAGGATATATTTTGTTCTGGGGTGAAATTCAATTGCCAAAATAGCAATACCGTAAATATGGAGTCCCAGCAGTGGCTGGCCAAGTTTAATAGTGTCCGGCAAAGGATATATTATTTTCTGTGGTGAAATTCAGTGGCAAAAATAGAAATACCGTAAATCTGGTGTTCCAGCTGTGACTGGACAAGTTTAATAGTGTCCGGCAAAGGATTTATTATTTTCTGGGGTAAAATTAAAATCCCAAAATAGCAATACCGTAAATCTGGTGTCCCAGCAGTGGCTGGCAAAGTTTAATAGTGTCCGTCAAAGGATATATTATTTTCTGTGGTGAAATTCAGTGGCAAAAATAGAAATACCGTAAATCTGGTGTTTCAGCTGTGACTGGACAAGTTTAATAGTGTCCGGCAAAGGATTTATTATTTTCTGGGGTAAAATTAAATTCCCAAAATAGCAATACCGTAAATCTGGTGTCCCAGCAGTGGCTGGCAAAGTTTAATAGTGTCCAGCAAAGTATATTTTTTGTTCTGGGGTGAAATTCAATAGCCAAAATAGCAATACCGTAAATCTGTTGTCCCAGCAGTGGCTGGACAAGTTTAATATTGTCCGACAAAGGATATATTTTGTTCAGGGGTGAAATTCAATTGCCAAAATAGCAATACCGTAAATCTGATGTCCCAGCAGTGGCTGGCAAAGTTTAATATTGTCCGGCAAAGGATATACTTTGTTCTGGGGTGAAATTCAATTGCCAAAATAGCAATACCGTAAATCTGGTGTCCCAGCAGTGGCAGGCCAAGTTTAATAGTGTCCGGCAAAGGATATATTATTTTCTGCGGTGAAATTCAGTGGCAAAAATAGAAATACCGTAAATCTGGTGTTCCAGCTGTGACTGGACAAGTTTAATAGTGTCCGTCAAAGGATTAATCTCTGGGGTAAAATTAAATTGCCAAAATAGCAATACAGTAAATCTGGTGTCCCAGCAGTGGCTGGAAAAGTTTAATAGTGTCCGGCAAAGGATATTTTTGTTCTGGGTTGAAATTCAATAGCCAAAATAGCAATACCGTAAATCTGTTGTCCCAGCAGTGTCTGGACATGTTTAATAGTGTCCGCAAAGGATAGATAATTTTCTGGGGTGAAATTCAATTGCAAAAATAGCAATACCATAAATCTGGTGTCCCAGCAGTGGCTGGCCAAGTTTAATATTGTCCGTCAAAGGATTTTTTATTTTCAGCGGTGGAATACAGTTGCAAAAATAGAAATACAGTAAATCTGTTGTGCCAGCTGTTACAGGCTTAGTTTAAATCAGTCCGTAAAAGGTTATATATTTTTCTGGGGTGAAATTTAATTGCCAAAATAGCAATACCCTGAATCTAGTGTTCCAGATGTGACAGGACAATTTCCCTGGTGTCCGTCAAAGGAAATATTATTTTCTGGGGTGAAAGTCAGTAGCAAAAATAGAAATACAGTAAATCTGGTGTTCCAGCTGGGGCTGGACAAGTTTAAAAGTATCCGTCATAGGATATATTTTGTTCTGGCATGAAATTCAATTGCCAAAATAGCAATACCGTAAATATGGTGTCCCAGTAGTGGCTGGCCAAGATTAATATTGTCCGACAAAGGATATATTTTGTTCTGGGGTGAAATTGAATTGCCAAAATAGCAATAGCGTAAATCTGATTTCCCAGCAGTGGCTGGCAAAGTTTAATAGTGTCAGGCAAAGGATATATTTTGTTCTGGGGTGAAATTCAATTGCCAAAATAGCAATACCGTAAATATGGTGTCCCAGCAGTGGCTGGCCAAGTTTAATAGTGTCCGGCAAAGGATATATTATTTTCTGTGGTGAAATTCAGTGGCAAAAATAGAAATACCGTAAATCTGGTGTTCCAGCTGTGACTGGACAAGTTTAATAGTGTCCGTCAAAGGATTAATCTCTGGGGTAAAATTAAATTGCCAAAATAGCAATACAGTAAATCTGGTGTCCCAGCAGTGGCTGGCAAAGTTTAATAGTGTCCGGCAAAGGATATATTTTGTTCTGGGTTGAAATTCAATAGCCAAAATAGCAATACCGTAAATCTGTTGTCCCAGCAGTGTCTGGACATGTTTAATAGTGTCCGCAAAGGATAGATAATTTTCTGGGGTGAAATTCAATTGCCAAAATAGCAATACCATAAATCTGGTGTCCCAGCAGTGGCTGGCCAAGTTTAATATTGTCCGTCAAAGGATTTTTATTTTCTGCGGTGGAATACAGTTGCAAAAATAGAAATACAGTAAATCTGTTGTGCCAGCTGTTACAGGCTTAGTTTAAATCAGTCCGTAAAGGTTATATATTTTCTGGGGTGAAATTTAATTGCCAAAATAGCAATACCCTGAATCTAGTGTTCCAGCTGTGACAGGACAATTTCCCTGGTGTCCGTCAAAGGAAATATTATTTTCTGGGGTGAAAGTCAGTAGCAAAAATAGAAATACAGTAAATCTGGTGTTCCAGCTGGGGCTGGACAAGTTTAAAAGTATCCGTCATAGGATATATTTTGTTCTGGCATGAAATTCAATTGCCAAAATAGCAATACCGTAAATATGGTGTCCCAGTAGTGGCTGGCCAAGATTAATATTGTCCGACAAAGGATATATTTTGTTCTGGGGTGAAATTGAATTGCCAAAATAGCAATAGCGTAAATCTGATTTCCCAGCAGTGGCTGGCAAAGTTTAATAGTGTCAGGCAAAGGATATATTTTGTTCTGGGGTGAAATTCAATTGCCAAAATAGCAATACCGTAAATATGGTGTCCCAGCAGTGGCTGGCCAAGTTTAATAGTGTCCGGCAAAGGATATATTATTTTCTGTGGTGAAATTCAGTGGCAAAAATAGAAATACCGTAAATCTGGTGTTTCAGCTGTGACTGGACAAGTTTAATAGTGTCCGGCAAAGGATTTATTATTTTCTGGGGTAAAATTAAATTCCCAAAATAGCAATACCGTAAATCTGGTGTCCCAGCAGTGGCTGGAAAAGTTTAATAGTGTCCGTCAAAGGATATATTATTTTCTGTGGTTGAAATTCAATAGCCAAAATAGCAATACCGTAAATCTGTTGTCCCAGCAGTGTCTGGACATGTTTAATAGTGTCCGCAAAGGATAGATAATTTTCTGGGGTGAAATTCAATTGCCAAAATAGCAATACCATAAATCTGGTGTCCCAGCAGTGGCTGGCCAAGTTTAATATTGTCCGTCAAAGGATTTTTATTTTCTGCGGTGGAATACAGTTGCAAAAATAGAAATACAGTAAATCTGTTGTGCCAGCTGTTACAGGCTTAGTTTAAATCAGTCCGTAAAGGTTATATATTTTTCTGGGGTGAAATTTAATTGCCAAAATAGCAATACCCTGAATCTAGTGTTCCAGCTGTGACAGGACAATTTCCCTGGTGTCCGTCAAAGGAAATATTATTTTCTGGGGTGAAAGTCAGTAGCAAAAATAGAAATACAGTAAATCTGGTGTTCCAGCTGGGGCTGGACAAGTTTAAAAGTATCCGTCATAGGATATATTTTGTTCTGGCATGAAATTCAATTGCCAAAATAGCAATACCGTAAATCTGGTGTCCCAGTAGTGGCTGGCCAAGATTAATATTGTCCGACAAAGGATATATTTTGTTCTGGGGTGAAATTGAATTGCCAAAATAGCAATAGCGTAAATCTGATTTCCCAGCAGTGGCTGGCAAAGTTTAATAGTGTCAGGCAAAGGATATATTTTGTTCTGGGGTGAAATTCAATTGCCAAAATAGCAATACCGTAAATATGGTGTCCCAGCAGTGGCTGGCCAAGTTTAATAGTGTCCGGCAAAGGATATATTATTTTCTGTGGTGAAATTCAGTGGCAAAAATAGAAATACCGTAAATCTGGTGTTCCAGCTGTGACTGGACAAGTTTAATAGTGTCCGGCAAAGGATTTATTATTTTCTGGGGTAAAATTAAATTCCCAAAATAGCAATACCGTAAATCTGGTGTCCCAGCAGTGGCTGGCAAAGTTTAATAGTGTCCGTCAAAGGATATATTATTTTCTGTGGTGAAATTCAGTGGCAAAAATAGAAATACCGTAAATCTGGTGTTTCAGCTGTGACTGGACAAGTTTAATAGTGTCCGGCAAAGGATTTATTATTTTCTGGGGTAAAATTAAATTGCCAAAATAGCAATACCGTAAATCTGGTGTCCCAGCAGTGGCTGGCAAAGTTTAATAGTGTCCGGCAAAGGATATTTTTGTTCTGGGGTGAAATTCAATAGCCAAAATAGCAATACCGTAAATCTGTTGTCCCAGCAGTGGCTGGACAAGTTTAATAGTGTCCGACAAAGGATATATTTTGTTCTGGGGTGAAATTCAATTGCCAAAATAGCAATACCGTAAATCTGGTGTCCCAGCAGTGGCTGGCCAAGTTTAATATTGTCCGGCAAAGGATATATTATTTTCTGCGGTGGAATTCAGTTGCAAAAATAGAAATACAGTAAATCTGTTGTGTCCAGCTGTGACTGGCATAGTTTAAATCAGTGTCCGGCAAAGGTTATATTATTTTCTGGGGTGAAATTTAATTGCCAAAATAGCAATACCCTGAATCTAGTGTTCCAGCTGTGGCTGGACAAAGTTTCATAGTGTCCGTCAAAGGAATATATTATTTTCTGGGGTGAAATTCAGTAGCAAAAATAGAAATACAGTAAATCTGGTGTTCCAGCTGGGGCTGGACAAGTTTAATAGTATCCGGTCATAGGATATATTATTGTTCTGGCATGAAATTCAATTGCCAAAATAGCAATACCGTAAATCTGGTGTCCCAGCAGTGGCTGGACAAGTTTAATATTGTCCGACAAAGGATATATTTTGTTCAGGGGTGAAATTCAATTGCCAAAATAGCAATACCGTAAATCTGATGTCCCAGCAGTGGCTGGCAAAGTTTAATATTGTCCGGCAAAGGATATATTTTGTTCTGGGGTGAAATTCAATTGCCAAAATAGCAATACCGTAAATCTGGTGTCCCAGCAGTGGCAGGCCAAGTTTAATAGTGTCCGGCAAAGGATATATTATTTTCTGCGGTGAAATTCAGTGGCAAAAATAGAAATACCGTAAATCTGGTGTTCCAGCTGTGACTGGACAAGTTTAATAGTGTCCGTCAAAGGATTAATTAATCTCTGGGGTAAAATTAAATTGCCAAAATAGCAATACAGTAAATCTGGTGTCCCAGCAGTGGCTGGAAAAGTTTAATAGTGTCCGGCAAAGGATATTTTTTTTCTGGGTTGAAATTCAATAGCCAAAATAGCAATACCGTAAATCTGTTGTCCCAGCAGTGTCTGGACATGTTTAATAGTGTCCGCAAAGGATAGATAATTTTCTGGGGTGAAATTCAATTGCCAAAATAGCAATACCATAAATCTGGTGTCCCAGCAGTGGCTGGCCAAGTTTAATATTGTCCGTCAAAGGATTTTTATTTTCTGCGGTGGAATACAGTTGCAAAAATAGAAATACAGTAAATCTGTTGTGCCAGCTGTTACAGGCTTAGTTTAAATCAGTCCGTAAAGGTTATATATTTTTCTGGGGTGAAATTTAATTGCCAAAATAGCAATACCCTGAATCTAGTGTTCCAGCTGTGACAGGACAATTTCCCTGGTGTCCGTCAAAGGATATATTATTTTCTGGGGTGAAAGTCAGTAGCAAAAATAGAAATACAGTAAATCTGGTGTTCCAGCTGGGGCTGGACAAGTTTAAAAGTATCCGTCATAGGATATATTTTGTTCTGGCATGAAATTCAATTGCCAAAATAGCAATACCGTAAATCTGGTGTCCCAGTAGTGGCTGGCCAAGATTAATATTGTCCGACAAAGGATATATTTTGTTCTGGGGTGAAATTGAATTGCCAAAATAGCAATAGCGTAAATCTGATTTCCCAGCAGTGGCTGGCAAAGTTTAATAGTGTCAGGCAAAGGATATATTTTGTTCTGGGGTGAAATTCAATTGCCAAAATAGCAATACCGTAAATATGGTGTCCCAGCAGTGGCTGGCCAAGTTTAATAGTGTCCGGCAAAGGATATATTATTTTCTGTGGTGAAATTCAGTGGCAAAAATAGAAATACCGTAAATCTGGTGTTCCAGCTGTGACTGGACAAGTTTAATAGTGTCCGGCAAAGGATTTATTATTTTCTGGGGTAAAATTAAATTCCCAAAATAGCAATACCGTAAATCTGGTGTCCCAGCAGTGGCTGGCAAAGTTTAATAGTGTCCGTCAAAGGATATATTATTTTCTGTGGTGAAATTCAGTGGCAAAAATAGAAATACCGTAAATCTGGTGTTTCAGCTGTGACTGGACAAGTTTAATAGTGTCCGGCAAGGATTTATTATTTTCTGGGGTAAAATTAAATTCCCAAAATAGCAATACCGTAAATCTGGTGTCCCAGCAGTGGCTGGCAAAGTTTAATAGTGTCCAGCAAAGTATATTTTTTGTTCTGGGGTGAAATTTAATTGCCAAAATAGCAATACCGTAAATCTGTTGTCCCAGCAGTGGCTGGACAAGTTTAATAGTGTCCGGCAAAGGATAGATAATTTTCCTCGGGTGAAATTCAATTGCCAAAATAGCAATACCGTAAATCTGATGTCCCAGCAGTGGCTGGCAAAGTTTAATATTGTCCGGCAAAGGATATATTATCTTCTGCGGTGGAATTCAGTTGCAAAAATAGAAATACAGTAAATCTGTTGTTACAGCTCTTGCAGGCTTAGTTTAAATCTGTCCATAAAAGGGTATATTTTTTTCTGGGGTGAAATTTAATTGTCAAAATAGCAATACCCAGAATCTAGTGTTCCAGCTATGGCTGGACAAGTTTAATAGTATCCATCAAAGAATAGATTTTGTTCTGGGATTAAATTTAATTGCCAAAATAGCAATACACTGAATCTAGTGTTCCAGCTGTGACTGAACAATTTCCCTAGTGTACGTCAAAGGATATATTATTTTCTGGGGTTAAAGTCAGTAGAAAAAATAGAAATACAGTAAATCTGGTGTTCCAGCTGAAGCTGGACAAGTTTAATAGTGTCCGTCATAGGATATATTTTGTTCTGGCATGAAATTCAATTGCCAAAATAGCAATACCGTAAATCTGGTCTCCCAGCAGTGGCTGGCCAAGTTTAATATTGTCCGGCAAAGGATATATTTTGTTCTGGGTGAAATTCAATTGCCAAAATAGCAATACCGCAAATCTGATGTCCCAGCAGTGGCTGGCAAAGTTTAATAGTGTCCGGCAAAGGATATACTTTGTTCTGGGGTGAAGTTCAATTGCCAAAATAGCAATACCGTAAATCTGGTGTCCCAGCAGTGGCTGGCCAAG
The DNA here is from genome assembly GCA_033119425.1 of Bufotes viridis. NCBI lineage: Eukaryota > Metazoa > Chordata > Amphibia > Anura > Bufonidae > Bufotes > Bufotes viridis. The sequence continues at coordinate 455,598,983 of CM065590.1, forward strand.
TTTAATAGTGTCCGGCAAAGGATATATTATTTTCTGTGGTGAAATTCAGTGGCAAAAATAGAAATACCGTAAATCTGGTGTTCAAGCTGTGACTGGACAAGTTTAATAGTGTCCGGCAAAGGATTTATTAATCTCTGGGGTAAAATTAAATTGCCAAAATAGCAATACCGTAAATCTGGTGTCCCAGCAGTGGCTGGCAAAGTTTAATAGTGTCCGCCAAAGGATAGATAATTTTCTGGGGTGAAATTCAATTGCAAAAATAGCAATACCATAAATCTGTTGTCCCAGCAGTGGCTGGACATGTTTAATAGTGTCCGGCAAAGGATAGATAATTTTCTGGGGTGAAATTCAATTGCCAAAATAGCAATACCATAAATCTGGTGTCCCAGCAGTGGCTGGCCAAGTTTAATATTGTCCGTCAAAGGATTTTTTTATTTTCTGCGGTGGAATAAAGTTGCAAAAATAGAAATACAGTAAATCTGTTGTGCCAGCTGTTGCAGGCTTAGTTTAAATCAGTCCGTAAAAGGTTATATATTTTTCTGGGGTGAAATTTAATTGCCAAAATAGCAATACCCTGAATCTAGTGTTCCAGTTGTGACTGGACAATTTCCCTGGTGTCCGTCAAAGGATATATTATTTTCTGGGGTGAAAGTCAGTAGGAAAAATAGTATTACAGTAAATCTGGTGTTCCAGCTGAGGCTGGACAAGTTTAATAGTGTCCGGCAAAGAATTTATTTTGTTCTGGGGTGAAAGTCAGTAGGAAAAATAGTATTACAGTAAATCTGGTGTTCCAGCTGAGGCTGGACAAGTTTAATAGTGTCCGGCAAAGGATTTATTTTGTTCTGGGGTTAAATTCAATTGCCAAAATAGCAATACCGTAAATCTGGTGTCCCAGCAGTTGCTGGCCTAGTTTAATAGTGTCCATCAAAGGATATATTATTTTCTGGGGTGAAAGTCAGTAGGAAAAATAGTATTACAGTACATCTGGTGTTCCAGCTGCCAAAATAGCAATATCGTAAATCTGGTGCCCCAGCAGTGGCTGGCAAAGTTTAATAGTGTCCGGCAAAGGATTTATTATTTTCTGAGGTTAAATTCAGTTGCCAACATATAAATACAGTAAATCTGGTGTTCCAGCTGTGACTGGACAAGTTTAATAGTATCTGTCAAAGGATAGATTTTGTTCTGTGGTGAAATTTATTTGCCAAAATAGCAATACCCTGAATCTGGTGTTCCAGCTGTGACTGGACAATTTCTCTAGTGTCCGTCAAAGGATAGATTTTGCTTTGGGGTGAAATACAGTTGCAAAAATAGAAATACCGTTAATCTGGTGTTCCAGCTGTTGCAGGCCTAGTTTAAATCTATCAGTAAAAAGGTATATTTTTATCTGGGGTGAAATGTAATTGCCAAAATAGCAAAACCCTGAATCTGGTGTTCCAGCTGTTGCAGGCCTAGTTTAAACCTGTCTGTAAGAGCGTAAATTACACTCAGCGTGGATCTCCAAGTATATTTCTTTCCTTAAAAGGGTATATTACAAAATATGTGTTACATTACAATTGCTGAAAGCATAATCCTGTAAATCTGCACACACTATTGTGCATCTCATAGTGTATTTCTGTCCGTAAAAGGGTATATTACACTCAAGATGTATATACAAGTGCTGAGAGAGTCATTCTCAATAACTTCAACACGCTACCATGTATCTCCAAGTGTATTTCTGTCCATTAAAGGGTATATTACACAAAGTGTTAAAATACAATTGCTGAAGGCATAATCCTACAAATTTTTTCACATGCTACTGTGCATCTCCAAGTGTAAATCTGTCCATAAAAGGATACCTTTCATAAATAGGCAGATAGTGTTAGATTAAATGCTTGTAAAATTTTGATTGTGGTGGCTCTCTCCCAATCAACTAAGGTATGGTGCTTCAAACCTAGAAGAGGGAACACCCACCCTCTAAAAATGAGTAATTATATAGCTAAAATTGGATGAGCACTCATACATCCGGCATCAAACTGAATTACAAAAGTTTTTTAATGTGATATATCAATACACTTAAATATAATAAAAAATAAAACATAAAACAATAAAAACAGAGAACAATAGTAAGATTCCGTATATTCAGTGATTGTATTGGCGCAGGAGACAAATCTTTAAGTGTGTACAGATTTGTAGTCGTATAATATAGCTGAGATTGGTTTGCTCAGATCCTGCATCAACAGAAAAACTGATATTGCGTGTAGGCAATCTCCTTTACGCCTAATAATTGTCCATAGTGTCACTTGAAGTTCTTTGCGACAAAAATGCACCGAATACAGGGCCAAAAAACGGCAGGAAGGTGGATGTACCCGCGTTAAAAGTCCTCCAAAAAGAACACTGTATGGCCATACAATAAAGGATTCGAAAGACTGCAACTAAAAAAAGAAATAAGAAGAAATAGGTAACTACATTGCCTCTGTTCCCTGGTGTCCGGACGCGCAGCAGTGGGGACGACATCGCACATTCTCTCGCGAGACTTGCGCTGTTCGGCTCGAGGTGTGCGACGCGAGACGCCGACGGACGATCCGCTCCGCTCGCCCCTCGCCAACCCACCGGAATAGAAACGAACCTACAGGGAAGGAGGTAAGAAATACCAACACAAAACAGAGACTTTTTAGAAGAAAAACAGATATATATAACATGATGCGATTTACCGGTGATCGAGAAGTTATCTGTTGAGACTTTTCTAGAGACTTTGGCTGTCCATATATATATATAATACCAACGCATATAGTCTTCTGCGGTTATATAGGATATTCAGAGACATACAGCTATAGACTTTACTTTTTTTGGCTCAGTATTCGGTGCATTTTTGTCGCAAAGAACTTCAAGTGGCATTATGGACAATTATTAGGTGTAAAGGCGATTGCCTACACGCAATATCAGTTTTTCTGTTGACGCAGTATCTGAGCAAACCAAGCTCAGCTATATTATACGACTACAAATCTGTGCAAACTTACAGGTTTGTCCCCTGCGCCAATACAATCACTGAATATACGGAATCTTACTATTGTTCTCTGTTTTTATTGTTTTATGTTTTATTTTTTATTTTTTATTATATTAAAGTGTATTGATATATCACATAAAAAAAACTTTTGTAATTCAGTTTGATGCCGGATGTATGAGTGCTCACCCAATTTTAGCTAGATAGTGTTAGGTGCCTGTAAAAAAAGGCCTGAATTTAAAATCAATACATTGGGCCAAATATTTTTTTTCTTATTGTGGTGCTTGGTGAACAATAACAATGAGGAAAACATCTAGTAAGGGACGCGGTCATGGTGGTGTTAGTGTACCCTCTGTTGCTGGAAGAGGACGTGGCCATTCTGCCACAGCCACACGTCCTAGTGAACCATCTACCTCAGGTTCCAGTACCCCCCAGAATTTACAGTGATATTTGGTGGGGCCCAATGCCGTTCTAAGGATGGTAAGGCCTGAGCAGGTACAGGCGCTAGTCAATTGGGTGGCCGACAGTGGATCCAGGACGCACACAACATTATCTCCCACCCAGTGTTCTGCAGAAAACGCACAGGTGGTGCCTGAAAACCAAGCCCATCAGTCTGTCACATCACCCCCATGCATGTCAGGGAAACTGTCAGAGCCTCAAGTTATGCAGCAGTCTCTTATGCTGTTTAAAGACTCTGCTGGCAGGGTTTCCCAAGGGAATCCACCTAGCCCTTCCCCAGTGGTGGAAGACATAGAATGCACTGATGCACAACCACTGATGTTTCCTGATGATGAGGACATGGGAATACCACCTCATCGAAGTCCTCACATCTCTGATGATGATGAAACACAGGTGCCAACTGCTGCGTCTTTTTGCAGTGTGCACACTGAACTGGATGTCAGGGAGGAAGACTGTGTGGAAGACGATGCAGGGGACGATGAGGTCCTAGACCCCACATGGAATGAAGGTCGTGCCACTGACTTTCATAGTTCAGAGGAAGAGGCAGTGGTGAGACCGAGCCAACAGCGTAGCAAAAGAGGGAGCAGGGGGCAAAAGCAGAACAGCCGCCGCCAAGAGAGTTCGCCTGCTACTGGCCACCGCCACCAGGGAATGAGCACCCCAAATGCAGCTTCAAGGAGTTCCCTGGCTTGGCACTTCTTTAAACAATGTGCTGACGACAAGACCCGAGTGGTTTGCACGCTGTGCCATCAGAGCCTAAAGCGGGGCATTCATGTTCTGAACCGTAGCACAACCTGCATGACCAGGCCTCTACATGCAAAGCATGAACTGCAGTGGAGTAAACAACTTAAAAGCAAGGAACTCACTCCAGCTCCTCCTGCTCCCTCTTCTGCTGCTGCCTCTGCCTCTTCCTCCGCCTCGAGGGGAATGTTGGCACCTGCCGCCCACCAAACAAAGGATGTGCCACCGACACCACCACCTGCATCCCCAAGCATTTCCACCATGTCACACGGCAGCGTTCAGCTCTCCATCTCACAAACCTTGGAGAGAAAGCTTCAAGGATCGCAGGGCATCATTCTTTGCCTCCTGTAGCCTCCTCCTCCTACTCGGCTTCCTCCTCCTCTGCTTCCACCTGCTCATCCAATCACACACCTTCACCACCAACTTCAGCACAGCCCGGGGTAAACGTCAGCAGGCTGTTCTGAAACTCATATGTTTGGGGGACAGGACCCACACCGTGCAGGAGTTGTGGCGGGGTATTGAACAACAGAATGACCAGTGGTTGCTGCGGGTGGGCCTCAAGCCCGGCCTGGTGGTGTGCGATAATGGGCGAAATCTCGTCGCAGCTCTGGGACCAGCCGGTTTGACGAACATCCCTTGCCTTGCGCATGTGCTGAATTTGGTGGTGCATTCACAACTACCCCGACATGTCAGAGCTGCTGCATAAAGTGCAGGCCGTCTGTGTGCGCTTCCAGCATTCACATCCTGCCGCTGCTCGCCTGTCTGCGCTACAGCTTAACTTCGGCCTTCCCGCTCACCGCCTCATATGCGACGTGCCCACCAGGTGGAACTCCACCTTACACTTCCTGGAGATACTGTGCGAGCTGCAGCGGACCATAGTGTAGTTTCAGCTGCAGCACGCACGCGTCAGTCGCACTGCGGAACAGCACCACTTCACCACCAATGACTGGCCTCCATGCGAGACCTGTGTGCCCTGTTGTGCTGTTTCGAGTACTCCACCAACATGGCCAGTCGCGATGACGCCGTTATCAGCGTTACAATACCACTTCTATGTCTCCTTGAGAAAAGACTTAGGGTGATGATGGAAGAGGAGGTGGCCCAGGAGGAGGAGGAGGAGGAGGATGAGGGGTCATTTTTAGCACTTTCAGGCCAGTCTGTTAGAAGTGCCTCAGAGGGAGGTTTTTTGCAACAGCAGAGGCCAGGTGCAAATGTGGCTAGCCAGGGCCCACTACTGGAGGATGAGGAAGATGAGGAGAAGGTGGAGGATGATGAGGATGAAGCAGGTTCACAGCGGGGTGGCACCCAACACAGCTCAGGCCCATCACTGGTGCGTGGCTGGGGGGATACGGAGGATGATGATGATGCACCTTCCACAGAGGACAGCTTGTCCTTACCTATGGGCAGCCTGGTACACATGAGCGACTACATGCTGCAGTGCCTGCGCAACGACAGCAGAGTTGCCCACATTTTAACGTGTGCGGACTACTGGGTTGCCAACCTGCTTGATCCCCGGTACAAAGACAATGTGCCCACCTTACTTCCTGCACTGGAGCGTGATAGGAAGATGCGCGAGTACAAGCGCACGCTGGTAGACGTGCTCCTGAGAGCATTCCCAAATGTCACAGGGGAACAAGTTGAAGGCGAAGGCAGAGGAGGAGCAAGAGTTCGCCAACGCAGCTGTGTCACGGCCAGCTCCTCTGAGGGCAGGGTTAGCATGGCAGAAATGTGGAAAAGTTTTGTCACCACACCACAGCTAACTGCACCACCACCTGACACGGAACGTGTTAGCAGGAGGCAGCATTTCACTTAAATGGTGGAACAGTACGTGTGCACACCCCTCCACGTATTGACTGATGGTTCGTCACCATTCAACTTCTGGGTCTCCAAATTGTCCATGTGGCCAAAGCTAGCCTTTTATGCCTTGGAGTTGCTGGCCTGCCTGGCGGCCAGCGTTTTGTCTGAACGTGTATTCAGCACAGCAGGTGGTTTCATTACTGACAAACGCAGCCGCCTGTCCACAGCCAATGTGGACAAGCTGACGTTCATAAAAATGAACCAGGCATGGATCCCACAGGACCTGTCCATCCATTGTGCAGAATAGACATTTATAACTGCCTCCCCCTCAACCATATATTCTTGTACTCCGGGGCACTTCTTTATTGAATCCTCTTTTTTTAATTTTACCATTATATTGCGGTGCAACCAAAAGTTGAATGAACCTCTCCTCTATCTAGGTGCCAGGGGCCTAATTATCTAAAAGTTGCCTTCTCCATTGGTGGGTGACATGACTGCTCATTCTCTGCTATGCGACCTCTGTCTGGGTGCTGGGGCCTAAATAAATGAAAGTGGCCTTCTCTATTGGTGGGTGACTTGAAGCCTGATTGTCTGCTATGGGACCTCTCTCCAATTGATATTGCTTAATTTTTATTTATTTTATTTTAATTCATTTTCCTATCCACATTTGTTTGCATGCAATTTACCTACATTCTGTTGCCTTTTGCAGCCCTCTAGCCTTTTCCTGGACTATTTTACAGCCTTTTTAGTGCCCAAAAGTTTGGATCCCCATTGACTTAAATGGGTTTCGGGTTCAGGATGAAGTTTGGGTCGAGTTCAGATCCCGAACCCGAACATTTTCGGGAAGTTCAGCCGAACTTCTCGAACCCGAACATCCAGGTGTTCGCTCAACTCTAGTGGTAACGAATCATATTTTTTCCTAAAATGGCTGCTGCACATGTAAGGACATGGGTCAAGGAACTCTGGGAACGTGAAATCACCCATAATGCCATGCATGCAGCCACTCGGCAGCCAGCCAGCCCTGTGATGTCGCAGCCCAATAAATAGCCTAAGACATTTTGGATTCTGTCATTTTCCAGTGTGCTTAGTGAAGGGAGAAACGTCAGCAGGCGCTAGGGACAGTGCTCAAAAAAATTTAATTGTGCTAAAAAACTATTTACAGGTTCAGGGAAACATTATTCAAGGTGTAGGGAAAGGATAAGTAGGAATCGTTCCACAGCATTTATGTAGAACAGGGTTCATTAGGGGAGGTTACAGCCTGGGTAATAAGAATAATCCAATTAAACCTTGCAGCACTGACCGGGGACCCAAATTGCCATTATACAGCTCTGTAATTCCATCAAACTGTTCTTGTTATTGGGGTGCAAGTGCTATTTGATAAATTCATTAACAGGGTTTACTAAAAGGAAATATTTCTATGTCTTATTTGCCCTTGTGCGGTGAAGTTATATGTTCTAAAGCATTTGTTGGCTTGAATTAGTAGGAAAAAAAGGGCTTATTATTCGTTGAGTGGTAAAGTGCGAAAATTATTTGCCGTTCATCGGTGCATTTATATATTCCAAAGTCCTTTTAGTTGTGCATTCGTGATAAAAGTAAAATATAATTTGCCGTTTAGTGGTGCAGTTATGTGTTCTAAAGCCCTTTTTGTCTTGTATTAGTGGAAAAAGTAAAATATATTTGCCGTTCAGCTGTGAAGTTATATGTTCTAAAGCCGTTTTAAACGTGTATTAAGGGCAAAAGTAAAATATAATTGCTGTACAGCGCTGCAGTTATATGTTCAAAACCACTTTTAGTCGTGTATTAGTGGCAAAAATAAAATATATTTGTCATTCAGCGGTGCTGTTATATGTTCTTAAGCCTTTTGTGGAGTGTATAAGTAGAAAAAAGAAAAATGTTTTTTTTACTTATACACTTCACAAAAGGCTTTAGAACATATAACTGCACCGCTGAATGACAAATATATTTTACTTTTTCCACTAATACATGACTAAAAGGGCTTTAGAACACATAACTGCACTGCTGAATGGCAAATATACTTTCCTTTTGCCACTAATACACAACTAAAAGTGCTTTAGAACATATAATTGCACCGCTGAACGGCAAATACATTTTTATTTTTTCTAATTATACACTCCACAAAAGGCTTTAGAACATATAATTGCACCGATGAACTGCAAATATATATTTCTTTTTTCTACTTTTACACTCCACAAAAGGCTTTAGAACATAAAACGGCACCGTTGAATGGCAAATATATTTTACTTTTGCCACTTATACACGACTAAAAGGGCTTTAGAACATATGACTGCACTGCTGAACTGCAAATATATATTTCTTTTTCTACTTTTACACTCCACAAAAGGTTTTAGAGCATATAACTGTACCGCTGAACAGCAAATATATGGCATTTAACTTTTGCCACTAATACACGACAAAAATGGCTTTAGAACATATAACTACACTACTTAAATGCAAACCTATTTTACTTTTGCCACTAAAACACGACTAAAAGGGATTTTGAACAGATAACTGCACCTCTGAAAGGCAAATATATTTCACTTTTGCCACCAATATACGACTAAAAGAGCTTTAGAACATATAACCCGCAATAGTAAAATATATTTGCAGTTTAGCGGGGCAGGTATATGTTCTGAAGCCTTTTGTGGAGTGTATAAGTAAAAAAAGATAAATATATTTGCTGTTCAGCGGTGCAGTTATATGTTCTAGAGCCCTTTTAGTTGTGTATTAATGGCAAAAGTAAAGTACCGTATATTTGCCGTTAAGCATATTTTACTATTGCCGTTAATTGGTGCAGTTATATGTTCTAAAGCCCTTTTGTCGTGTATTTGTCGCAAAAGTGAAATATATTTGCCGTTTAGTGATGCAGTTATATGTTCTAAAGCCTTTTGTGGAGTGTATAAGTAGAAAAAAGAAAAATATATTTGCTGTTCAACAGTGCAGTTATATGTTCTAAAGCCATTTTTTTCATGTATTAGTGGCAAAAGTAAAATATATTTGCTGTTCAGCAGTGCAGTTATATGTTCTAAAACCCTTTTAGTCGTGTACTAGTGGCAAAAGTAAAATATGTTTGCCATTCAGCGGTGCAGTTATATGTTCTAAAGCCCTCTTAGTCATGTATTAGTGGCAAAAGTAAATTCTATTTTCCATTCAGCGGTGCAGTTATATGTTCTAAAGCCCTTTTTTGTGTGTATTATTGGGAAAAAAAGAGCTTTTTAGCCCTTGTGTGGTTAAGTGAGAAAATTGCAGACTTTTTTGGGGTGTTTAAATTTCCTTTTAATTTATTTATTTGATCTAACAGTATGTCAGAAAGAGAAGTGGCAGGCCCTGCACAGGGGATTGGCAGAGGCCTAAATGTTGCTGGTGCAGGCAAAGGTCGCAGCCCAGTAAGGTTTTATGGCAGCAGGGGTTACTTTAAAAGGCCTGAGCTCCCAATGTTATTAGTGGTCGTGTCTTGACCAGAAACCCAGCGGTTCTTGAATGGTTGATTCGATCTTCGACTTCGTCACAAGTGACATCAGACACCCCCAGCCAAGAGTCAGTGGGTTCGTCATACACAACATTTAGTTGGCATGGCCCGGGAGCAGGCCCTGTGCCCTCACCTATCTTCAACCTGTCTCTGTCATTTTCTATTCCCTCATCTAGAGAAGTATTGTATGCTTTGAGCTCAGTTCCACTATACAGTGAGGACAAGCTGCAAGAAGACAGTCAACAGATTCTGCAAGCCAATCTGTGAAGGAGACATCCACCGCTTCCTCCACTGGGCGGGCAAGTAATGATGAGAAGAGTGGCGTGGGAGCTGGTGTTTCAAGCTGTCGGGCTCCTCCTGACCCAGAGACGGTTGAGGAGGACATCAGTGACGTGCAGACAGTACTCGATGATGACGCATCTGGGAGCCAGGAGACTGAGGGGCTTCATCATCATTGGGAGAAGAGGTTTTCAGCTAGCCCGTGAGGCAGTGGCGGAGCTAGGAAGACGCTTGCATGGCCGCTACTTAGCAGGGTAGCAGCACTGGGAGGTTTTCTGGAGCCTATCTACCCGGGAAGTAGCGGTGCATGGGTTCACAGAGGCATCGGCGGTAGCAGTCAGTCAGTGAATAGTGTTGGGGGTAAAATCACCTACTCAGCGGTGTCGCAGTTTTCGGTTAAGCCGCCGGAAGAGGTGAACATGGCCATATGTAGAATCTGTGGACAGAAGGTGAAGCGTGGCCAGGGTGCCAATGTTGGCAACATGTCCCTGCATCAACATATGCAGCATCCCAATAAAGTAGCCTGGAAGAACCGTGACTCCGACGTGTTGGTCCAGCCTGCCGCAGCAACAGCTGCATCACCCAGTGGCACGCACCTGGTTTCAGGCAGTCAAGGCTCCACCACCTCAGCCAAACTGAGCTGTCTGTCCTTCCTATCATCTGCTGGTCCTGATGCTCCTGGTCCTCCTCCTCGTCAGTCATTATGTCAGCAATCGATCACCGAAGTGATTGCCAAGAGACAACATTATGCGTGCACTCATCCAAGGGCGCAAAAGCTGAACGTGTTCTTAGCCAAGTTGCTGGTGCTCCAGTTCCTCCCTGTCCAAGTGGTGGACTCTGTGATGGCTTGTGCCGAGCCGAGGTGGAGAGTCCCAAGCCGTCATTTCTTTGCGAAAAAGGCAGTACCAGCCCTGCACACACATGTAGAACAGAAGGTAGGCCAATCCTTAAGCCTGTTGGTGTGTGCCAAAGTGCATGGCAGCGCCGACGTGTGGAGCTGTAACTATGGTAAGGGACAATATATGTCCTTTACAGCCCACTGGGTGAATGTAGTACTTGCATAGCCACACTAGCTACTTGGCCAGGTGATGCCGCTTCCGCCTCCACGTTGTAACACCGTTAGTCCCCCGATAATGCCTCCTCATCCTCCACCGTGTCCTCCACTGCAGGGACAAATCACAGTGCCCCTGCACCATACCACATGTGCAGGGCACAGCGGTGTCACACTGTTCTGCACCTAATTTTCCTGTTAACAACACCAAATAAACTAAAAGGACACGCATATAAAATGGTACAACATATTTATTAAATAATGAATATTACAAAAGACATAACAAAACAATAATTATATAAGCAGCAGCAATGCAGGGTAGCGCTGCGACGAGCAGCTCATTTGCCGGAAAAGGGATAACCTGATCTACATGTGGGGGAACAAGCACCAAAGGAAGGGGCTATAATTGAGAAGTGCCTAAGAAAGGCAGACAATATACCACAACCCCCACTAAGTGTGAACCTACTGCACTGTAGGCCAAACATGAAGGCCAAAATACAAATCACCCCAAGTGCATGACTAAGAACGGATGAAAGAAGAAAAACAAGAGTATATAATAAACACTGCCTGAAAGTATATAATTTCTCTGCGACAACTCTAAATCGGAACCCTGGTGACCGACAATGGGAAGAACATGGTGTCGGCCCTGTGTAAAGGAGGGCTGAGACATGCGCCCTTCATGACACACTTGTTCAATCCGGTTGTCAAGCGGTTCCTGAAGTCTTCCACCCATCTGCAAGACATACTAAAAATGGGCAGGAAACTTTGCATGCACTTCAGCCACTCGTACACCGCAAAGCACACCCTCCTTGAGCTGCAGCAGCAGAACGGCATCCCCTAATATAGGCTGATATGTGACGTTGCCACCCATTGGAAATTCACACTCCATATGTTGGACCGACTATATGAACAGAGAAAGGCCATAAACGATTTCTTGATGACCCAAGCGGACAGGAGTACTCCCCTGTGTAACTTCGATGTCAGCCAGTGGCAGCTCATGCATGACACCTGCAGGTTTTCCCAGGCCATATGAGGAGGCCACGTTATTTGTCAGTCGCCAGGACTACTGGTTTTACAACGTCATTCCACTGCTTCATGTCCATTAACAGATACTGGTAAATCTGGCTGTTCAGGGGACTGGAGACGTGGTGGCTATGTCTCACGGCCACATGAGCCGTGTGGGGGCTAAACTGGAGGAGGAGGAGGACATTGGAGCACAAGCAATGTGTAGCAAAATGGGTGGTTTTTCTACACAGGTGACAGGAGAGGAGGAGCAGGAGCAGCCAGAGAAGCTAAAGGGCAATGAGGAAGACAAGACAGAGGACCCAAACACACCGTGGCAGTGGAGATGGAGGTAGGGAGTCCCTCTAAGTCACTTGCACAAGTGGCCCGATGCATGCTCACTGTTTGCGTAGTGACAGCCGAATTGTCACCATTAGTATATTGAAATTTGCGATATTTAGTGAATTTTCGTTTGAATATTCGTCATATTTTCGTGAATATTCATATTCGAGATTATTCCATTGATTGCGAAAAATCGCCAATGTAATATTCGCGTAAGACGAATATTTTAAAACACGAATATATAGCACTATAGAATATAGTGCTATATATTCATTTTTCAGAATATTCGTCATTTTTTCAAATTTAATGTGAATAGTCATTGGCCCAAAAGCAACTTAAGCAGGGAGGAGTCATGACTTCAGATGGAAAAAAAATTACGAATATTCTAAAAGACTAATATTTAGCACTATATTCTATAGCGCTATATATTCGTGTTTTAGAATATTCACATTACACGAATATTACATTGTCGATTTTTTGCATAAGAGAAAATAAATTAAATAATGAAGACTATTCTAACTCACTACAGACTACGATATTGCAGCCTTCTCACATTGGCCCACAAGCAAGAAGCAGGTAGGTATACTAGGTAATGGGTTCAGATGAAAAAACAAACAAACAAAAAACAACAATATTCGTTTTTACGAATATATATCACTATATTTGAAATATTCGCCAATTCTCAAATTGCCAATATCGGCGGTAAAAATTTGCAATTCGAATATTCACTCTCAACACTTGAGAAAGAGGACAAACTGAACTACTATAGAGACATCCTATGTAGTCAGTTTACCACTTCCTATTTGTGCCATCATCTATCCTCTCGCAGGTCTAATCTACTGCCATGGCTGCTGGGGAGGGGTGGGGTGGCAGGAGCAGTACCAGCTCCATCAGCAGCAGCCTGAGTCTAGAGTCGCTGAAGAGCAGCTTTCTTCACCCGCTACTGAAGAAACTACTCACCAGCAGCTAGACATTGAGCAGAACCTGAAGCAGCAGGTGGTGGCATACTTGGAGTGCACCCTGCCAGCCGTCATTGAAGATCCGCTGGACTACTGGACAGCCAAACTGGATTTGTGGCCTGAACTGGCCGAGTTTGCCCTGGAAAAGCTGTCCTGCCCGACCAGTAGTGTGGCATTAGAGCTGGTATTTAGTGCGGCGGGGCTATAGGTATGCCAAGAAGAACTCTCCTGTCCACCCAAAATGAGGAGAGACTGACCTTTTTCAAGAGGAATCAGGTGTGGATCAGCCAGAATTTCCACCCACCAATGCCTGATGCATCAGACTAGAGTCATCCATGGTGCCACACCAACACTTTGACAAAACAGAATGGTTTCTTCTGGCTACCTGCCTCAGCTACTATTCTGATGCTGCGCCTGCCACCCGCCTGATACCACACATCTTATGCCAAGTTCTCCTTCTTTCACCCACCATCTTCAGCTGGTACTGGTGTTGCCACCCACCTCCCAACTCTGTCACCAGGTCACTCTGTGGTCTCCTGATGCTGCTGCCACCTCCACACTATGTCACCTTGCCACTCTGTAGTCATCTGATGCTGCTGCCACTTCCACAGTATGTCACCTTGCCCCTCTGTGGCCTTCTGATGCTGCTGCCACCTCCACACTAAGTCACTTTGCCACTCTGTGGCCTTCTGACGCTGCTGCCACCTCCATACTATGTCACCTTGCCACTCTGTGGTCTCCTGATGCTGCTTCCACCTGCACACTATGTCACATTGCCACTCTGTGGTCTCCTCTTGCTGCTGCCGCCTTTACACTATGTCACCTTGCCACTCTGTTGCCTCCTGATGCTGCTTCCACCTCTACACTAAATCACCTTTCCACTCTGTGGTCTCCTCATGCTGCTGTCACCTCCACATTATGTCACCATGCCACTCTGTGGACTCCTGATGCTGCTGCCACCTAAATACTACGTCACCTTGCCACTATGTGGTCTTCTGATGCTGCTGCCACCTCCATACTATGTCACTTTGCCACTCTGTGGTCTCCTCATGCTGCTACCACCTCCACACTACGTCACCTTGCCACTGTGTGGCCTCCTGATGCTGCTGCTGCCAACTCCACACTGTCATTGTGCCACATCTGCCACAACTGGATCCACTCCTGTTTTTTTTTTTGGCATTAGCAATACTGATGGATTACTGACTAGTGTTGAGCGAGCATGCTTGTCTGAACACCAGTTTGGCTCGAGCATCGCGATGCTCGGCACATCGCGGTGTTCGCGGTGTTCGTCCGAATACCGCGTGTGCTCGAGATCGATGCTCGAGTCTCCTCCCTTCACATTTGTTGGCTGCTACACAGTCAATAAATGTGCAGATAGGTATTGCCACTCACTGTAATGCCATAGCCATGTTTGTTACTGACATTACAGTGTTTGGCTGTCCGGAACACGTCATCGGGTGCTATAAAGCACCCGATGACACGGGGTTCCGCTCAGTCTTAGTCAGGGAGAGCTTTGTTGTGTAGGGGATTTAATTGAATTTTTTTGTTAGGCAGGGTTGGTGTTAGAGACCCAAAAGTCCTTTTAAGGACTATTGTTGTGTCTTGCAGCAATATATATTTTTAGCACAACCTGGGCTAAATTGCGTGCAATTGTAGACAACCAAAAGTCCTTTTAAGGACTATTGTTGTATCTGGCAACTATATATATTTTTAGCGCAATTATTAGCGTGCAATTGTTTGGCCGCTGCAGACAGCAACATTATCTGCCCTACATCTCCTGTGATACGTGTGCGCAGCCTAAAAATATATGTGAAATCCAGCGTACTTTTTCCATAGACGGTGTCCACTGCGGACAGTGACATTACCTGCGCTACATCTCCTGTTTAACGTTTGTGCATTGTAAAAAAAATCGGTGACATCCAGTGTACTTCTTCGGTAGATGCTGCGGATAGTGACATTACCTACCCTACATCTCCTGTATAATGTTTGCGCATCCTAAAAATATCTGTGACATCCAGTGTACTTTTACCATAGACGCTGCAGACAGTGATATTATCTGTGCTACATCTCCTGTATAATGTTTGCGCATCCTAAAAATATCTGTGACATTTAGTGTACTTTTTCCGTAGACTTTGTTGACAGCGACATTATCTGTGTTGCGTCTCCTGTTTCACGTGTGCGCATCCTAAAAATATCTGTGACATCCAGTGTACTTTTTCCGTTGATGCTGCGGACAGCAACATTATCTGTGCTACATCTCCTGTTTAACGTGTGCACATATTAAAAATATCTGTGACATCATTGTATATTTTCCATAGACGCTGCAGACAGTGACATTATATGCGCTACATCTCCTGTTTAATGTGTGCATATACTAAAAATATCTGTGACATTCAGTGTACTTTTTCCATAGATGCTTCGGACAGTGACATTACCTGCGCTACATCTCCTATATAACGTTTCTGCATACCAAATATCAGTTAAATTGACTGTCATTTTTTCTTAGCCGCTGGTGACAGCAGCTCCATTACCTGTGGTACCTCTACTGTATAACGTTTCCGCATCCCAAGTAACAGTGACATTGTCTGTAATTTTTTCTTAGCCGCTGTTGACAGCTGCGCCATTACCTGTGGTACCTCTCCTGTATAACGTTTTCACATGCCAAGTAGCAGTGACATTGACTGTAATTTTTTTTTAGCCGCTGTTGACAGCAGTGCCATTACCTGTGGTACCTCTCCTGTATAACGATTCTGCATCCCAAATATCTGTGACATTGACTGTAATTTAGTTGTGCATACACTTATAAAAACTGCACTACTCTACGTGACATGCTTTCAAGCATATATACCATTTAATATGATGATGGCGAGCAGTAAGGGACGGGAAAGTGGCCGTGCTACTGATGGAGCACGCAGAGGCCATGGCCCTGGGCGTGGTGAAACTGTGCCTGCTGGCAGAGCACAAGAAACATACTCATTCATGATACCTAGCTTCATGTCCCAGTTTGCAGGGCGCGTAGGACACCACTCTCAAAGTCAGACCAGTGCGAGCAGGTGGTCAGTTGGATTGCAGCAGATAATGCTTCCAGTAGGTTAAACACCACCCTGTCTTCCACAAAGTCCAGTCTCAGTAGCCAAGAGTGTGGTCAACAGAATCCTCACCCTGATCCTCCTTCCTCCCACCACGGAGAGTCTTTGCAAACAAGTGATCCTACACTCGGATATTCCGAGGAGCTCTTTTCATCGCCATTCCTTAATTTGGGCCTCTTGCCAAGCCCACTTGAAGAGGGACATGAGGAGATCTCGTGCCCTGATTCACAAACTCTTGAGCATCCCCAGTCAGAAAAAGATGATGGTGGGGAACGACAATTAGTGTTTCATGAGGTGGATGATGATAATGAGACACAGTTGCCAATAAGTAGATATGGCCTTGCAGTTCGCCCAGCGGTCGTATCGAGGTGAACTTTGCTAGTTCGCAATTCGCCCAACATGTGAACATATAGTGATGTCTGCCGGCTCCCTATTCTTTTGCAATGCGCCAAACTTTGACCCATGACACATCCATCAGGTGGGACAGGACATCCAATTGAGACGTTTTAGCACCTGGACACACCCCCATCCTATAAAAGAACCCAATCTGGCAGACATTTTACATTCTGTGTTTTGTCAGTGTAGGGAGAGGTTGCTTTGTGGAGCAGGGACAGGCTGTTAGGGACACCAAATGCTAGCTAATAGGGCCACAAGCGTCCTTTTAAAGACGGATATAGGTGTGCTGTCGATAGGTGTGATATACTGAGGGGTGTGATATACTTATAATATATTTCTAACATAGAAAGTATATTATAGTGCATTTGTATTGTGCAGCAGTTGTGTGTGGTTCTGCTGCGATACAGCAGCTATATAGAGGGACAAACGCTTTTGGAACAACTAGTTGCAATGGGTGTGATATACCTGTTGCCCCCTAAAAAACTGATTGAGGGGTGTGATATACCTTTCTCCACAAAATAGTGATTCAGAGCTGCGATATACCTGTTGCCCCAAATAAACAGAGTGGTGTGACATAACTGTTGTGGCAAAAAAAAATAATTGAGGGGTGTGATATAACTGCTTCCACAAAATAATGATTAAGGGTTTCAATATGCCTGCTTCCACCAAATATTGATTGAGGTCTGCGATATACCTGCTTCCACAAAATACTGATTAAGGGGTTCGATACACCTGTTTCCACCAAATTTTTATTGAGGCCTGCGATATACCTGCTTCCACAAAATACCCATAAAGGGGTTTGATATACCTGTTTCCACCAAATATTGATTGAGGCCTGCGATATACCTGCTTCCACAAAATACTGATTAAGGGGTTTGATATACCTGCTTCCACAAAATACTGATTGAGTGCCGCAATATACCTGCTTCCAAAAATACTGATTAAGGGGTTCGATATACCTGTTTCCACCAAATATTGATTGAGGCCTGCGATATACCTGCTTCCACAAAATACTGATTAAGAGGTTCGATATAGCTGTTTTCACCAAATATTGATTGATGCCTGTGATATATCTGCTTCCACAAAATACTGATTAAAGGGTTTGATATACCTGTTTCCACAAAATATTGATTAAGGCCTGCGATATACCTGCTTCCACAAAACACTGATTAAGGGGTTTGATATACCTGTTTCCACCAAATATTGATTGAGGCCTGCGATATATCTGCTTCCACAAAATACTGATTAAGGGGTTCGATATACCTGTTTCCACCAAATATTGATTGAGGGCTGCAATATACCTGCTTCCACAAAATGCCTATTAAGGAGTTCGATATACCAGTTTCCCCAAAATATTGATTGAGGCCTGTGATATACCTGCTTTCACAAAATACTGATTAACCCCTTTGGGACACATGACGTACCGGTACGGCATGTTTCCCGAGTCCTTAAGGACACATGACGTACCGGTACGTCATGAGTTGTTCCGATCACTGCTGCTCAGCTGGCAGTGATCGGAACAAGGTACCTGCTGAAATCATCAATTCAGACCTGTGGTTTGCAGCGCTTCATTGCGATCTCTGATCCCCGCGGTCTATGACCGCGGGGATCAGAGAGTTAATGTCCCCAAACAGATTTTTTTTAACCCTCCCTGCAGCCCCCAATCATACTGTGGCTGCGGGGGTGCAGGGGGTGGTTGCGGGCGGCGCGAGGCGGGCGGGAGGCGGGCGGTGCGGCGGGCGGGATCGCGATTGCGATCCCCGCCCGCCTCCCCTGTAATCTATCCCTGGTGTCTAGTGGTTCTATCAGAGTGTCAGCACATTGCTGACACTCTGATAGAAACGGCTGGCATCTGTGCTGCAGATGCCAGCCGTTTAACCTTCTCGTGCACGCGGTCCGTACGGACCGCGGTATGGAAGGGTTAACAGGGAGGGAGCGCTCCCTCCCTCTCCCATCGGGGGCTGCTGTGCCTTTGCAGCCCCCAACAGGATGGGATCGAAGAGGGAGGGTGCTCCTCCCTCCTATCCATCACCCCTGCCCAGTTATGGCAGGGGGTGATGGTAGCCATGGAGACAGGACGCTTTCAGAAGCGTCCTGCTCTCCATGGTGCTGAAAGTCTGAATAGACCTGCTAAAGGTCTATTCAGACTTTCTAAAAGTACAAAATACAGTACAGTGCACTATATAGTGTACTGTACTGTATTATACAGACACCAGATCCACTGGATCTTTCAGAACCAAGTGGGTCTGGGTCAAAAAATGTAAAAAAGTGAAAAAAAGTAAAAATGAAACAAACACATAACACTGAATAAAAACTAAAAAAATAAAATACACTACACATATTAGGTATCGTCGCGTCCGTAAAAACCTGCTCTATAAAAATATCACATGACTGAACTCCTCAGGTGAACGCCATAAAAAACCCCAAAAAATGGTGTAAATAAGCCATTTTTGGCACATTACATCACTAAAAGTGTAATACAAAGCGATCAAAAAGGCGTTTGCCTCCCAAGATAGTACCAATCAAACCGCCATCTCATCCCGCAAAAAACGAGCCCCTACCTAAAACAATTGGCCAAAAATAAAAAACTATGCCTCTCAGACTAAAAACATGATTTTTTTGTTTCAAAAATGCTTTTTAGTGTTAAATGTAAAAAAAAATTAAAAAGTAGACATATTTGGTATCTACACGTCCGTAAGAATCTGCTCTATAAAAATATCACATGACCTAACCCCTCAAGTAAACACTGTAAAAAAAATAATAAAAACTTTGTCAAAAAGCCATTTTTTGCCACCTTACATCACAAAAAGTGTAATAGCAAGGGATCAAAAGTCATATGACCCCCAAATAGTGCCAATCTAACCGTCACCTCCTCCCGCAAAAATGATACCCAACCTGAGACAATTGCCTAAAAACTGAAAAATATATGGCTCTCAGACTATGGAGATACTAAAACATGTTTTTTTCATTCAAAAAGGATATTATTGTGTAAAACCAAAATAAATAAAAAAAGGTATACATATTATGTATCGCCGCGTCCGTAAGGACCTGCTCTATAAAAATATAACATGACCTAACCCCTCAGATGAACGCCGTAAACATAAAAAATAAAAACGTTGTCAAACAAGCCATTTTTTTGTCACTTACATCACAAAAGTGTAATAGTAAGCGATCAAAAGTCATATGCACCCCAAGATGGTGCCAATCAAACCGCCATCTCATCCCGCAAAAAATGAGCCCCTACATAGGACAATCGCCCAAAAAAAAATATATATATGGCTCTCAAACTATGGAGACACTAAAACATGATTTTTTTGTTTTAAAAATTATATTATTGTGTAAAACTTATATAAATAAATAAAAAGTATACATATTATGTATCGCCGCGTCCGTCACAACCTGATCTATATAAATAACACATGACCTAACCCCTCAGCTGAACACAGCAAAAAAAAAAAAAAAAATACGGTGTCAAGAGCCATTTTTGTCACCTTACATCACAAAAGTGTCATAGCAAGCGACCAAAATGTCATATGCACCCCAAGATGGTGCCAATCAAACCGCCATCTCATCCCGCAAAAAATGAGCCCCTACATAACACAGTCGCCCAAAAAATAAAATAAAACTATGGCTTTCAGAATGTGGAGACACTAAAAAAATTATTTTCAAAAAGGCTTTATTATGTAAAACTGAAACAAAAACCCCAAAAAGTAGTCATATTTGGTATTGTCGCGTCCGTAACAACCTGCTCTATAGAAATAGCACACAATCTAACCTGTCAGTTCAACTATGTAAATAACAAAAATAAAAACAGTCCCAAAACAGCTATTTTTTGCAAATTTTCCATTTTAATCCATTTTTGCAGTAACAAAGCAAGGGTTAACAGCCAAGCAAAACTCAATATTTATTGCCCTGATTCTCTTGTTTGCAAAAACACCCCATATGTGGTCGTAAACTACTGTATGGCCAAACGGCAGGGCACAGAAGGAAGGGAACGCCATATGGTTTTTGGAAGGCAGATTTTGCAGGACTGGTTTTTTGACACTATGTCCCATTTGAAGCCCCCCTGATGCACCCCTACAGTAGAAACTCCAAAAAAGTGACCCCATTTTGGAAACTACAGGATAAGGTGGCAGTTTTGTTGGTACTATTCTAGGGTAAACATGATTTTTGGTTGCTCTATATTACACTTTTTTTGAGACAAGGTAACAAAAAATAGAAATTCGGAAATTTCATCTCCATTTGCCAATAACTCTTGTGGAACACCTAAAGGGTTAAAAAAGTTTGTAAAACTGGTTTTGAATACCTTGAGGTGCGTAGTTTCTTAGATGGAGTCACTTTTATGGAGTTTCTACTCTAGGGGTGCATCGGGGGGCTTCAAATGGGACATGGTGTCAAAAATCCAGTCCAGCAAAATCTGCCTTCCAAAAACCATATGGCGCTCCTTTCCTTCTGCGCCCTGCAGTTTGGCCATACAGCAGTTTACGACCACTTATAGGGTGTTTCTGAAAACTACAGAATCGGGGCAATAAAAATTGAGTTTTGTTTGGCTGTTAACCCTTGCTTTGTTACTGGAAACAAACGGATTCAAACGGAAAATTTTTCAAAAAATCGAAATTCTGAAATTTTATCTTTATTTGCCATTAACTCTTGTGGAAAACCTAAAGGGTTAATGACGTTTGTAAAATCAGTTTTGAATACCTTGAGGGGTGTAGTTTCTAGAATGGGGTAATTTTTGGGTGGTTTCTATTATGTAAGCCTCACAAAGTGACTTCAGACCTGAACTGGTCCTAAAAAGTGGGTTTTTGAAAATTTCTGAAAAATTTCAAGATTTGCTTCTAAACTTCTAAGCCTTGTAACGTCCCCAAAAAATGAAATAGCATTCCCAAAATGATCGATACATGAAGTAGACATATGGGGAATGTAAATCAATAACTTTTTTTGGCAGTATTACTATGTATTATAGAAGTAGAGTAATTGAAACTTGGAAAATTGCTAATTTTTCAAAATTTTTGGTAAATTTGGTATTTTTTTATAGATAAAAATGAAATTTTTCGACTTCATTTTACCAGTGTCATGAAGTACAATATGTGACGAAAAAACAATCTCAGAATGGCCTGGATAAGAAAAAGCGTTTTAAAGTTATCACCACATAAAGTGACAATGGTCAGATTTTGAAAAAATGTCCTGGTCCTTAAGGTGAAATAGGGCCGTGTCCTTAAGGGGTTAAGAGGTTCGATATACCTGTTTCCACCAAATATTGATTGAAACCTGTGATATAACTGCTTCCACAAAATAATGCTCTTCTCTAGGGACTTAGGCCCAGGGTCATTTTTAAACAGAAAGGCAGAGGAAGAGGCAGCCCGTTTTCTCAGGGGTGGTAAGGGTCGGGCAGGTGCACCAGGCTGGAGCCTAAGTGTGAGGTTGAAGAAGGCTTGTGCAATTATTTCAAAGGGCGCACCATAGTGGAAAACTAGCTACAACGTGGTCGTTGCCTTTCCAGTCATCTTCCGCTCTTCACAGGCGACTAGTGGGAATGGATGTTTGACCTCTGTGAGGTTTTACATAACTTTGAGGAATCAACACAGATGGTGAGCAGCGATGCCGCTATTATCAGCATAACCATCCCACTTCTGTGTCTACTGAAACGGTTGCTGCTCACAATAAAGGTGGACGCTTTGCATGTGGAAGAGGTTGAAATGGGGGAAGACAGGACAAAGGGTGATAGCCAGACCACCCTCATTTTGTCTTCTCACTGAGAATTGGATGATGATAAGGAGGAGGAGGGTAGTACCTACAGAAGGTGTATTCCATCTGTTCAGCGTAGATGGGCAGAAGAGGAAGAAGAGGATGAGGAAAACTAGAGTCATCCTCCTGATGAGGACAGCGAAGTCTTGTCTGTTGGGACTCTGGCACCCATGGCTGACGTTATGTTATGCTGCCTTTTCCGTGACCCATGTTGAAGCTGCATTTTGGCCAACACCGAATACTGGTTGTTCACCCTTCTTGACCCCTGCTAACAATAGAACTTCTTATCGCTCATTCCTGTGGTGGAGAGGATGAGCAAAACTATGCAATACCAGAAGGTCCTTGTGGAAAAATTGCTCCAAAAATTTTCAGCTGAGAACGCTGGCGGCAAATTATGTAGTTCCTTGGGCAACTGAGGAAGGGAGACTAGGGGAACACACAGCAGTTTTAACAGAGGCAGGGCAACACTCTCCAAGGTCTGGGACAGTTTCATGACACCCCGCCAACACCCTCACCCTGATGCGCAGCCTACTGTCACAAGGAGGGAAACATTTAGAAAGATGGTGAAGGAGTACGTAGCAGACCGAGTCTGCGTCCTCAATGATCACTCTTTCCTTTACAACTATTGAGTGTCCAAGCCGGATACGTGGCACGAACGGCGCTCTAGGCCTTGGAGGTGCTGGCCTGCCCTGCCACCAGCATTTTGTCAGAAGGTATTTAGTGCTGCTGGGGGCATAATAACTGATAAGCGCATCTGCCTGTCAAGTGAAAATCCTGACCGGTTAACTAATCAAAATGAACAAGGCCTGGATTTCCCCTAACTTCTCTACTCCACCAGAGGAAAGCGGCTAAACATAAAGGCACTTTAAATGTGTCTTTTATGGTGTATTGAATAAACTGTATTCCCATGCACCCCTTCCGCCACAAAAATGTTTATATGGTTCAATCATCCTTTCTCGTCCTCCTCCTCCATCATATCAACATGCTTATTAGGCTGCCCTAGCTCCTAATGTTTTAGAGGGTCAGCTAAGCAGCAGGCCCTCAACCAAAATTTTTTCGATGGTCAGCTCAGCAACAGGCCCTCGCCCATACTTTTTTCCATGGTCAGATCAGCAGCAGGCACTCGTCCCTAATGATTTAGAGAGTCAGCTAAGCAGTAGCATATCCTCAACCATAATTTTTTCGAAGGTCAGCTCAGCAGCAGGCACACGCCCATAATTTTTTCCATAGTCAGATCAGCAGCAGGCACTCGCTCCTAATGTTTTAGAGAGTCAGCTCGGCAGCAGACCCTCACCCCTAATGTTTTAGATGGTCAGCTCAGCAGCAGGCCCTCGCCCATAATTTTTTCCATGGTCAGATCAACAGCAGGCCCTTGTCCTTAATGTTTTAGATGGTCTGCTCAGCAGCAGGCCCTCGCCCCTAATGTTTTAGATGGTCAGCTCAGCAGTAGAGTTGAGCGAACCCGAACTGTATAGAATTTTGGGGTGTTCGGGACGCTGACCCGGACCTGAACATTTTCAAAAAAGTTTGGGTTAGGGTCCGTTGTTCGGCGATTTCTTCCCACTTTCTGAAGGGCTGCACAGCAGACAATCAGCTAGCGCTTTACTTCTTGCCCTAAGAAGCCATCACAGCCATGCCTACTAATGGCATGGCTGTGATTGGCCAAGTGCAGCATGTGACCCAGCCTCTATTTAAGCTGGAGTCACGTAGCGCCGCACGTCACTCTGCTCTGATTAGTGTAGGGATAGCATGCAGCTGCTGTGAGGGCGAGATTAGGCAGGGAAAACTCAGCAAAAACACCTAATGAAGTGATCGATCTACAGCTGTGAATCATTCAACTTCTGCTAGTTAATTGCTCACTGGTTTTTAGGCAGCACAGAGCGTTTTTCTGTCACTTTTTTGTGGGGTGATCGGCGGCCATTTTGTGTCTTGTGGTGCACCAGTCCATTAATCCATCAATACTAGTTTTTTTTTTTGCTATATCCTACATCAGGGGCTGGGCTGTGCTTATTGTCACCCAAGAAACTCAGGATAGAAATTTCTATAATTTATTGAGGGGTGAAAATCAATCCCATAAATCTGGTGTTCCAGCTGTGGCTTAATACTGTCCGGCAAAGGATTGATTTTTTTCTGTGGTGAAATTCAATTGCCAAAATAGCAATACCGTAAATCAGTGGTTTCAGCTGTCCCTGGCCAAGTTGAATAGTGTCTGGCAAAGGACAGATTTTGTTCTGGGGTGAAATTCAATTGCCAAAATAGCAATCCCCTAAATCTGGTGTCCCAGCAGTGGCTGGCCAAGTTTAATAGTGTCCGGCAAAGGATATATTTTTTTGTTGGGGTGAACTTCAATTGCCAAAATAGCAATACCGTAAATCTGTGGTTTCAGCTGTGGCTGGCCAAATTTAATAGTGTCCGGCAAAGGATATATTTTGTTCTGGGGTGAAATTCAATTGCCAAAATAGCAATACCTTAACTCAGTGGTTTTAGCTGTGGCTGGCCAAGTTTAATAGTGTCCGCCACAGGATACATTAATTTCTGGGGTGAAATGTAATTGCCAAAATAGCAATACCCTGAATCTCGTGTTCCAGCTGTGACTGGACAATTTCCCTAGTGTCTATCAAAGGATATATTATTTTCTGGGGTGAAAGTCAGTAGCAAAAATAGAAATACAGTAAATCTAGTGTTCCAACTGTTGCAGGCCTAGTTTATATCTGTCCGTAAAAGGGTATATTTTTTTTCTGGGGTGAAATTCAATTGCCAAAATAGCAATACCATAAATCAATGGTTTCAGCTGTGGCTGGCCAAGTTTAATAGTGTCCGGCAAAGGATAGATTTTATTCTGGGGTGAAATTCAATTGCCAAAATAGCAATAACGTAAATCAGTGGTTTCAGCTGTGGCTGGCCAAGTTTAATAGTAGTGTTGAGCGCGAATATTCGAATAGCGAATATTAATCGCGAATATCGCAACTTCGATAATTCGCGAATATTGCGAATATACTGCTATATATTCGTTATATCGAATATTCGTCATTTTTTCCATCTGAACAAATGATTCCTCCCTGCTTAAAATGCTTGTGGGTCAATGAGTCATCGGCCCACAAGCAAGAAGCAGGGAGGAATCATGACTTTAGATGTTGAAAAAAGACGAATATTCTAAAAAACGAATATATAGCACTATAGCGAATATATTCGTTTTGACATTTTTTAGAATATTCGTCTTTTTTTCCCCCTCCAAACAGTACAGTTAAACCCCTTTGGCATACTCCTCCCCACAAGCGTCCCGTCACCATGGGAACGCCTGGTGGTTAGAATATACCATCGGATCTGAGTTAGATCGTGAAAACTCAAATCCGATGGTATATTCTAACACGAAAGCGTTCCCATGGTGATGAGGGCAACTGAGTTAAGTATACCAACACGCGCATACATACCGGCTCCCTGCTGCCTGGAGGCACCTGTCCTCTGACAGGGCACTGTGATCTGCACTATTAACCCCTCAGATGCCGCACCTGAGGGGTTAATAGTGCGGATCTAGCACCCTAATCAGAGGTCGAGATGCCGCCGGAGCAACAGTGCTCTCCCACTATTAAAATCATTAATGGGCAGTGCGCCCTAATTCCCCCCTCACCAGTGTTACAAACAATAATTGGTGGCCAGTGCCGATCCCCCTATTAAACATCATTGGTGGCCAGTGTGCGCCGACAATCCCTCCCCCGTATTAATTATCGCTGGTCAGTGCGCACTCAATCCCCCTCCCTCCCCAGTAAAAATCATTGCTGGCAGTGCGCCTCCCTCTCCCCCCTCCAATCATTGGTGGCAGCGGCAGCTCCGATCAGAGTCCCAGCAGTGTAATGCTGGGGCTCCGATCGATTACCATGGCAGCCAGGACGCTACTGAAGTCCTGGCTGCCATGGTATGTAGTGAGCAGCATTATACTCACAGTTTGAGGAAGGAGCGCCGCGGCCCAGCGCAGGTAAGTACAATGCTGACTAACTAACCATGGCAGCCAGGACTGCAGTAGCGTCCTGGCTGCCATGGTAACCGATCGAGCCCCAGCATTACACTGCTGGGACTCTGATCGGAGCTGCCGCTGCCACCAATGATGGGAGGGGGAGAGGGAGGCGCACTGCCAGCAATGATTTTTACTGGGGAGGGAGGGGATTGAGTGCGCACTGACCAGCGATAATTAATACGGGGGAGGGATTGTCGGCGCACACTGGCCACCAATGATGTTTAATAGGGGGTGATCGGCACTGGCCACCAATTATTGTTTGTAATACTGGTGAGGGGAATTAGGGCGCACTGCCCATTAATGATTTTAATAGTGGGGGAGGCGCACTGCTGCCGGCGGCACCCGACCTCTGACAGGGTGCTGTGATCCGCACTATTAACCCCTCAGGTGCGGCATCTGAGGGGTTAATAGTGCAGATCACAGTGCCCTGTCAGAGGACAGATGCCTCCAGGCAGCAGGGAGCCGGTATGTATGCGCGTGTTGGTATACTCTAACTCAGCGTCCCCATCACCATGGGAACGCCTCTGTGTTAGAATATACCATCGGATTTGAGTTTTCACGATCTAACTCAGATCCGATGGTATATTCTAACCACCAAGCGTTCCCATGGTGACGAGGACGCTTGTGAAGGAGTATGCCAAAGGGTTAACGAATATGGAATATGGCTATGCACTAGCAGTGCTAAGTTGAAATCGCAATGCGAATACTTTAAGTTAAATTAATCGCATTGTGATTTCAACTTAGCACTGCTGCTATATTCCATATTCGTTAACTGTCTAATTCTAGCAAGCTGACCCATTATAAACCCAGCTCTAAGTTGAAATCGCAATGCGATTAATATAACTTGAATTAATCGCATTGCGATTTCAACGTAATTCCTCAAATCCGACAGTACATTTTAGTATATGGAGACGTTCCCATGGTGATGGGGACGCTCCATGAGCACGGAAGTTATGGTTGGCTTGGTAGAATTAGCGAATAGCGAATATGACGAATGTATTCGTCATATTCCTCAAAGCGAAGATAGCGAAGTATTCTACATCTTCGTTTTAGCAACCTATTCGTCAACTTCAGCTATTCGCTAATTCTAGCAATCAAATAGGAAGGTTGACTTACCAGACAGCTATGTTAAATTCGCTATGCGATTTTTTTTTAATACAATAATTATATTACTTAATAAAATTATTATATTATATTATATTATTATTATTCTATTTATTTAAAAAAAAAAAAATCGCATAGCGAATTTAACACAGCTGTCTCTATAGTCAACCTTCCTATTTGATTGCTAGAATTAGCGAAGTTGACGAATAGGTTGCTAAAACGAAGATGTAGAATACTTCGTTATCTTCGTTTTGAGGAATATGATGAATACATTCGTCATATTCGTCATCCTCGCTAATTCTAGATATGAAACCAATAGGAAAGTAGCCTTAAGTTAAAATCGCAATATGCGATTATTTAAATCGCATGTTAATCGCGATAACTAGAAAAATGACGAATATTCGATTTCGACGAATATGAAACGAATATTCATACGAATATTCGCGAATTTCGTCGAAATCGAATATGGCACCTGCCGCTCATCACTATTTAATAGTAGAATAAAAAAATGTCGCACCAGGGAATTAAGGGCCGTGGAGTGGTGCTCCTATACCGATCGATAATGCCCAATCGATAAAAATGAAATAAAAGTAATTTAGGTAGGGCACACACCTATATTTGGGTCACATGTACCAAGCACAATTATGTAAAAACAATATATTTATTAAAATATAAAAGATATGTGCAATGTGCAAAATTGAACCGATGATAACCTGTAAACACAACACTTAAGGACATAGATTATTTTAGAATAGAACACAGATTGATCTATCAAGATGTAGTTTAAGGTTTCAACTATATGGCCATCAGTGCATTATATGGTGGAAAAATAGGGATTGTCCGATTATATGTTCATGTATTTTCCACTCTTAGTAGTAGATCGATATAAAGTTCAAAATTCCCCTTGAAATTGCTCCAAAATATATGAATTGGTCAGGATATAATAAGTTCAAGCTGACAATGTAGCAAATCACAGTACTGCCCACAATGTAAACCAGTGGTAAAAAGTTAGAGCGGCGTCCCGCTCTGTAAGTTACAGCGGCATCCTGCTGTTTAGGAGGATGCTTCAGATGTGGCAAGTGTAGGAACTGCAGGATCACCTCTTTTTCTAAAATAACACAGGAGGTAATATCAATCACCAATAAATACCGCCACATTATTAAAAACTTTTTGACCTGTAGTTCCGAAAGCGTAATTTATATGATAGAATGCCCATGTAGACACCAATATATAGGAAGAACTAAAAGACCTCTTAAAAAACGCATCTCGGAACATGTAACGAATATTTTGAAAGGATATGATAAGCATACCCTCTCAAATCATTTTAGAGAGCGACATAACAAGAATCCATCAGATATGAAATTTTATGCCATTGACAAGATAGATAGAGAATGGAGGGGAGGGAACCACATTGAAAAAATGTCAAGATGTGAAACCAAAAGGATCTTTGAATTTAATACCCTACTCCCTCAGTGCCTGAATGCAGAATATGAACTTTTTGGCTTTCTATGATTTGGGTGGACGCCCCCCGGTCGACGAGGAACTGGTACTGTTATTAATAGCCCGGTTGCTCCTTGACAGGTGAGCCTCCACCCTGAAACTCCCTGCAAATCTCAGCATTTTAAGAATTCTATTTACACCCCATGGATGTGATTAGATATTAAAGATTTCGTAACTATGATAATTGGACGGTTTTTAGCTTTATATGTGAACTAATATCCGTATTTCCTGTTCACCAATTTCAGACTATAGAACAAATTGAGTTATCCATATGGGTTTTTATGAGCATATATATAGTTTCTCATTAATTTTAACTTTTGAAACAAAAACCGCATGGAAACCGCATTAAAAACGCAGTGAGTTCCATGGCGTTTTTTTGACCATTAATAAGGATTGTTGAATACAAGAAAGTATATGTAATATTTGAAGGATTTATAAATGCTAAACCATACTATTTGATGTGAGAATTTTCCCCTTTCTCTTTAAGTTCATTCCATTTGCTCCATTCCATGTTTTGTGAAATATCAGGAACACCATAAAGAAGGGGCAAAATTGGGGGTTCAGTAACCACTGAGGAAGGGTGAGACAATTATACCCCGAAACACGTCTGGTAAACTGACCCCCATATGCTGGATCCACGACCCTAAGTTTGCCCATCTGAGACTTTGAAGAAATTCATCTTGGTACCTGCCATCTCGATTATTCCACTAATATACCTCGCGAATTACGGCGTCTGGCACAGAAATATACCGACATGACATCACCGGTCCTCGTGCTTTAGAACGCCGGCGTGGACACGTTGCACTGGGGCAGACTCCCGATACCTGTACCATCTAACCTGAAGGTGGGAGACATAAGTACCATTTCACCAGACTACGGTAAGACCGTTTGTTGATCAGATTGTGGGCGGAATAGCGATCGCCTCCTAAACAGCGGGACGCCGCTGTAACTTACAGAGCGGGACGCCGCTCGAACTTTTTACCACTGGTTTACATTGTGGGCAATACAGTGATTTGCTACATTGTCAGCTTGAACTTATTATATCCTGACCAATTCATATATTTTGGAGCAATTTCAAGAGGAATTTTGAACTTTATATCGATCTACTACTAAAAGTGGAAAATACATGAACATATAATCGGACAATCACTATTTTTCCACCATATAATGGACTGATGGCCATATAGTTAAAAACCTTCAACTAAATCTTGATAGATCAATCTGTGTTCTATTCTATAATAGTCCATGTCCTTAAGTGTTGTGTTTACAGGTTATCATCGGTTCAATTTTGCACACTGCACATATCTTTTATATTTTAATAAATATATTGTTTTCACATAATTGTGCTTGGTACATGTGACCCAAATGTAGGTGTGTGTCCTACCTAAATTACTTTTATTTCAAGTTTAATAGTGTCTGGCAAAGGATATATTTTTTTCTGGGGTGAAATTCAATTGCCAAAATAGCAATACCATAAATCAGTGGTTCCAGCTGTGACTGGACAAGTTTCATAGTGTCAGTCAAAGGATACATTATTTTCTGCGGTGAAATTCAGTTTCAAAAATAGAAATACCTTAAATCTGGTGTTCCAGCTGTGACTGAACAAGTTTTAAAAAAAAATTCAATTGCCAATATAGCAATACCATAAATCAGTGGTTTCAGCTGTGGCTGGTCAAGTTTAATAGTGTCCGCCAAAGGATAGATAATTTTCTGGGGTGAAATTCAATTGACAAAAAAGCAGTACCCTGAATCTGGTGTTCCAGCTGTGACTGAACAAGTTTAATAGTATCTGTCAAAGAATAGATTTTTTTCTGGGGTGAAATTCAATTGCCAAAATAGCAATACCCTGAATCTGGTGTTCCAGCTGTGACTGGAAAATTTCCCTAGTGTCAAAGGATATATTATTTTCTGGGGTGAAATACAGTTGCAAAAATAGAAATACAGTAAGTCTGGTGTCCCAGCTGTTGCAGGCCTAGTTTAAATCTGTCTGTAAAAGGGTATATTTTTTTCTGGGGTGAAATTTTATTGCCAAAATAGCAATACCCTGAATTTAGTGTTCACGCTGTTGCAGGCCTAGTTTAAATCTGTCCGTAAAAGAGTATATTTTTTTCTGGGGTAAAATTCAATTGCCAAAATAGCACTACCCTGAATCTGATGTTCCAGCTGTGACTGGACAATTTCCCTAGTGTCCGTAAAAGGATATATTATTTTCTGGGGGGAAATACAGTTGTAAAAACAGAAATACAGTAAATCTGGTGTTCCAGCTGTGGCTGGACAAGTTTAAAAGTATCCGTCAAAGGATAGATTTTGTTCTGGTGTGAAATTCACTTGCCAATATAGCAATACCCTGAATCTGGTGTTCCAGCTGTTGCAGGCCAAGTATTAATCTGTCTGTAAAAGGGTATATTACACTTAGTGTGCATCTCCAAGTATATTTCTTTCCATAAAAGGGTATATTACAAAAAGTGTTATATTACAGTTGCTGAAAGCATAATCCTGTAAATCTGCACACACTATTGTGCATCTCATAGTGAATTTCTGTCCGTAAAAGGGTATATTACACTCAAGGTGTATATACAAGTGCTGAGATGGTCATCCTCAATAACTTCACACTCTACCGTGAATCTCCATGTGTATTTCTGTCCGGTAAAGGGTATATTACACAAAGTGTTAAAATACAATTGCTGAAGGCATAATCCTACATATTTTTCACACGCTACTGTGCATCTCCAAGCGTAAATTTGTCAATAAAAGGATAACTTTCATCCAGGGCCAAAATTCTAGGCCTACAATTGATATTCCCCTAAATCAGTGGTTACTGTTGTGCCTGGATTAGTGTAGTACGGTACATAAATAAATAGGCAGATAGTGTTAGGTGCCTGTAAAAAAAAGGCCTGAATTTGAAATCAATACATTGTGCCTAATATTTTTTTTCTTATTGTGGTGCTTGGTGAAAGAAAACAATGAGGAAAAAATCTAGTAAGGGACGCGGACGCGGTCGTGGTGGTGTTAGTGGACTGGTGCTGGGAGAAGACGTGGCCATTCTTCCACAGCCACACGTCCTAGTGAACCAACTACCTCAGGTTCCAGTACCCGCCAGAATTTGCAGAGATATTTGGTGGGGCCCAATGCCGTTCTAAGGATGGTAAGGCCTGAGCAAGTCCTGTCGCTAGTCAATTGGGTGGCCGACAGTGGATCCAGGACGTTCACAACATTATCTCCCACCCAGTGTTCTGCAGAAAGCGCACAGGTGGCGCCTGAAAACAAAGCCCATCAGTCTGTCACATCACCCCCATGCATATCAGGGAAACTGTCAGAGCCTCAAGTTATGCAGCGGTTTCTTATGCTATTTGAAGACTCTGCTGGCAGGGTTTCCCAAGGGAATCCACCAACCTTTCCCCAGTGGTGGAAGACATAGAATGACCTGATGCACAACCACTTATGTTTCCTGATGATGAGGACATGGGAATACCACCTCATCGGAGACCGCACGTCTCTGATGATGACAAAACACAGGTGCCAACTGCTGCATCTTTCTGCAGTGTGCAGACTGAACAGGAGGTCACGGAGGAAGACTGTGTTGAAGACGATGCAGGGGACGATGAGGTCCTAGACCCCACATGGAATGAAGGTTGTGCCACTGACTTTCATATTTCAGAGGAAGAGGCAGTGGTGAGACAGAGCCAACAGCGTAGCAAAAGAGAGAGCAGGGGTAAAAGCAGAACAGCCGCCTCCAAGAGAGTTCGCCTGCTACTGGCCACCGTCACCAGGGACCGAGCACCGCAAAGGCAGATTCAAGGGATTCCCTGGCATGGAACTTCTTTAAACAATGTGCTGATGACAAGACCCGCGTGGTTTGCACGCTGTGCCATCAGAGCCTGAAGCAAGGCATTAAAGTTCTGAACCTTAGCACAACCTGCATGACCAGGCCTCTACATGCAAAGCTTGAACTGCAGTGGAGTAAACACCTTAAAAACAAGGAACTCACTCAGGCTCCCCCTGCTCCCTCTTCTGCTGCTGCCTCGGCCTCTTCCTCTGCCTCGGGAGGAATGTTGGCACCTTCTGCCCACCAAACAGAGGATGTGCCACCGACATCACCACCTGCATCACCAAGCATCTCCACCATGTCACACGGCAGCGTTCAGCTCTCCATCTCAGAAACCTTTGAGAGAAAGCGTAAATTCCCACCTAGCCACCCTCGAGCCCTGGGCCTGAATGCCAGCAGTTCTAAACTACTGACCTTTGAAATGCTGTCATTCAGGCTGGTGGACACAGACAGCTTCAAACAGCTGATGTCCATGGCTGTCCCACAATATGTTGTTCCCAGCCGCCACTACTTCTCCAAGATAGCCGTACCTTACCTGCACAACCAAGTATCCGATAAAATCAAGTGTGCCCTGCGCAATGCCATCTGTGGCAAGGTCCAACTAACCACAGATACGTGAACCAGTAAGTACGGCCAGGGACACTATATCTCCCAGCTGCACACTGGGTAAATGTAGTGGCGGCTCGGCCCCAGGTGGAGAGTTCTTTGGCGCACGTCCTTTGGCCGTCAAGGATCGCAGGGCATCATTCTTTGCCTCCTGTAGCCTGCTCCTCCTACTCGGCTTCCTCCTCCTCTGCTTCCACCTGCTCATCCAGTCAGCCACACTCCTTCACCACCAACATCAGCACAGCCTGGGGTAAACGTCAGCAGGCTGTTCTGAAACTCATATGTTTGGGGGACAGGCCCCACACCGCGCAGGAGTTGTGGTGGGGTATTGAACAACAGACCGACCAGTGGTTGCTGCCGGTGGGCCTTAAGCCCTGTCTGGTGGTGTGCGATAATGGGCGAAATCTCGTCGCAGCTCTGGGACTAGCCGGTTTGATGCACATCCCTTGCCTGGCACATGTGCTGAATTTGGTGGTGCAGAAGTTCATTCACAACTACCCCGACTTGTCAGAGCTGCTGCATAAAGTGTGGGCCATCTGTGCGCTCTTCCTGCGTTTACATCCTGCCGCTGCTCGCCTGTCTGCGCTACAGCGTAACTTCGGTCTTCCCGCACACTGCCTCATATGCAACGTGCCCACCAGGTGGAAATCCACCTTGCACATGTTGGAGAGACTGTGCGAGCAGCAGCAGGCCATAGTGGAGTTTCAGCTGCAGCACGCACGTGTCAGTCGCACTGCGGAACAGCCCTACTTCACCACCAATGACTGGGCCTCCATGCGAGACCTGTGTGCCCTGTTGCACTGTTTCGAGTACTCCACCAACATGGCCAGTGGTGATGACGCCGTTATCAGTGTTACAATACCACTTCTATGTCTCAATGAGAAAACACTTAGGGCGATGATGGAAGAGGAGGTGGCCCAGGACATTTTTAGCACTTTCAGTCCAGTCTCTTAGCAGTGGCTCAGAGGGAGGTTTTTTGCAAAAGCAGAGGCCAGATACAAATGTGGCCAGCCAGGGCCCACTACTGGAGGACGAGGAGGACGAGGATGAGGAGGTGGAGGAGGATGAGGATGAAGCATGTTCACAGCGGGGTGGCACCCAACGCAGCTCAGGCCCATCACTGGTGCGTGGCTGGGGGGAAACGGAGGACGATGACGATACGCCTCCCACAGAGGACAGCTTGTCCTTACATCTGGGCAGCCTGGCACACATGAGCGACTACATGCTGCTGTGCCTGTGCAACGACAGCAGAGTTGCCCACATTTTAACGTGTGCGGACTACTGGGTTGCCACCCTGCTGGATCCTCAGTACAAAGACAATGTGCCCAACTTACTTCCTGCACTGGAGCATGATAGGAAGATGCGCGAGTACAAGCGCACGTTGGTAGACGCACTACTGAGAGCATTCCTAAATGTCACAGGAAACAAGAGGAAGCCCAAGGCGAAGGCCGAGGAGGAGCGAGAGGTCGCCAACACAGCTGTGTCACGGCCAGCTCCTCTGAGGGCAGGGTTAGCATGGCAGAAATGTGGAAAAGTTTTGTCACCAATCCACAGCTAACTGCACCACCACCTGATACGGAACGTGTTAGCAGGATGCAGCATTTCACTAACATGGTGGAACAGTACGTCTGCACACCCCTCCACGTAGTGACTGATGGTTCGGCCCCATTCAACTTCTGGGTCTCCAAATTGTCCACGTGGCCAGAGCTAGCTTTTTATGCCTTGGAGTTGCTGGCCTGCCCGGCGGCCAGCGTTTTGTCTGAACGTGTATTCAGCACGGCAGTGGTCGTCATTACTGACAAACGCAGCCCCCTGTCCACAGCCAACGTGGACAAGCTGACGTTCATAAAAATAAACCAGGCATGGATCCCACAGGACTTGTCCATCCCTTTTGCAGAATACACATTTATAATTGCCTCCCCCTCAACCATATATTATTATACTCCGGGGCACTTCTTTATTGAATCCTCTTTTTTTAATTTAACCATTATATTGCGGTGCAACCAAAAGTTGAATGAACCTCTCCTCCATCTAGGTGTCAGGGGCCTAATTATCTGAAAGTGGCCTGTTCCAGTGGTGGGTGACATGAAGCCTGATGCTCTGCTATGCAACCTCTGTCCTCTGTCTGGGTGCCGTGTGCTAAATATCTGGAAGTGGCCTTCTCTATTGCTGGGTGACATGAATCCTGATTCTCTGCTATGTGACCTCTCTCCTCCGTCTGGGTGGCAGGGGCCTAATTATCTAAAAGTGGCCTTCTCCATTGGTGGTTGACATGATGACTGATTCTCTGCTATGCGACCTCTGTCCTCTGTCTTGGTGCTGGGGCCTAAACAAATGAAATTGGTCTTCTCCATTGGTGGGTGACTTGAAGCCAGATTCTCTGCTATGGGACCTCTCTCCAATTGATATTGCTTAATTTTTATTTATTTAATTTTATTTTAATTCATTTCCCTATCCACATTTGTTTGCAGGGGGTTTATCTACATTTTGCTGCCTTTTGCAGCCATCTAGCCCTTTCCTGGACTATTTTACAGCCTTTTTAGTGACCAAAAGTTCGGGTCCCCATTGACTGCGAGGTGAAGTTCGGGTCGAGTTCGGATCCCAAACCCGAACATTTTCGGGAAGTTCGGCCAAACTTCTCGAACCCGAACATCCAGGTGTTCGCTCAACTCTATACGTGATATATACAGGCATATCAATTTGTGGCAATTAATCATATCATTAAAATAAACCTTGTAAAAATTCATATAATAGTATAGTATACATTTAATCCAAGTGCATAATTATTTGCATAAGATAATATTATTATTATAAAGTGCCTATCTTATGTGCAAAAATGCAAAAATAGTGTGCAAATTCATTGTTCCTTCTGATAGCTAATAATTCATACACAGGTGCAATATACAAAGTGCAATTAAAAAGATTTATCAGTGCGGCATTAACCTGTGTTGTCACAGAGTCATTCGGGTTCCAACGGCTTCCACATCATTTCAATGCGCATGCGCGAGACTTTGCTAATATCGCAATGTCTCGAGTGCATACAGGAAGGCAGTGCATTTCATCAAGTTCCCTACTAACCTAACTAAAGATGGCGGAGCCAACATCTAGGTCAAGTGCGCATGCTCACATGTCGGTCATATGACCGTGAATCACCTGATCGCGATCAGTAACTTCAATGTGTCAAACTGATATCTAAAGAGGAAAAAAAAAAAAATATATATATATATATATATATATATATATGGATCCAAGGTGTGTGGAACTGGTATCAGGTCGAGTCATCAGTCCGATCCTCACGTCGAGACACCAGTAGTGACGTTGCCACGGGTTACTGTAACAATCCATTTTTTCTTTCCTAATGGAATATCTGTGTTGGTTAAGACGTGTTTTTACATCCCATGTGGTCTCACCCACATACCAGAGGCCACAAGGGCATGACAGTAGATAGACCACATGGGATGAATCACATGTAAGGTATTGAGAAATTTTGATCGCCTTATTAGTGATGGAGTTGTAGAAGTGCGGAGATTGATGTATTTCATTTGGGCTTTCCTGATGATGCATCTGACTTCAAGCACCCCTTCGTCTCTTTTAGACCCTGTGATGTAATGTACAGCAGAGGTGATGGTTTGTTACGGTAACCCGTGGCAACGTCACTACTGATGTCCGGAGGTGAGGATCGGACTGATGACTCGGCCTTATCCCAGTTCCACACACCTTGGATCCATATATATATATATATATATATATATATATATATTATTTTTTTCCTCTTTAGATGTCAGTTTGACACATTGAAGTTACTGATCGCGATCATGTGATTCACGGTCATATGACCGACATGTGAGCGTGTGCACTTGACCTAGATGTTGGCTCCGCCATCTTTAGTTAGGGCTCTTTCACACTTGCACTTTTGCTTTCCGTCCTAGAGTTCCGTCCTCGGGGCTCTAGGACGGAAAGATACAAATCAGGATTTATCCTAATGCATTCTGAATGGAAAGAAATCCGTTCAGGATGCATCAGGATGTCTTCCGTTCAGTATGTGAACGTTTTTTGGACATTGACAAAACCGCAGCATGCTGCGGATTTGTCTCTGTCCTAAAATCCGGAAGACATACCATAACGCCGGATCTGGAATTAATGCCCATTGAAGTGCATTAATCCGGATCTGGCATTAAGCTAAACGTAGTTTCGGCGCATCGCCGGATCCAATGTTTAGCTTTTGTGAATGGTTACCATGGCAGTCAGGAGGCTAAAGTCCTGGCTGCCATGGTAAAGTGTAGTGGGGAGGCAGGTGAGAAGAATACTTACCGTCCGTATGGCTCTCGAGTCCCGGGGCGCTCCACAATGACGTCAGAGCGTCCCATGAGCATGGATCACATGATCGCATGGATCACGTGATCCATGCGCGTGGGGCGCTCTGACGTCATTGTGGAGCGCCCCGGGAGCTGCATGGACTGTAAGTATCTGCTCCCCTGGCTCCCCACTACTTACTATGGCAACCAGGACTTTAGTAGAGTCCTGGCTGCCATAGTAACACTGAAAGCATTTTGAAGACTGATCAGTCTTCAAATTCTTTCAGTTGTCTTGCGTTGTGACGGATCCGGCGGGCATTTCTGGCGATAGAAGTGCACGCCAGATCCACACAACGCAAGTGTGAAAGACGCCTTAGGTTAGTTGGGGACTTGATGAAATGCACTGCCTTCAGGCATGCGCTCGAGGCATTGCGATATTATCAAAGTCTCGTGCATGCGCATTGAAATGATGTGGACGCCGTTGGAACGCGAATAACTGACAACACAGGTTAATGCCGCACTGATAAATGTTTTTAATTGCACTTTGTATATTGCACCTGTGTATGAATTATTAGCAATTAGAAGGAACAATGAATTTGCACACTTTTTTTGCATTTTTGCACATAGCACAGGCACTTTATGATAATAATATTATCTTATGCAAGTAATTATGCACTTGCATTAAATGTATACTATACTGTTATATGAAGTTTTACAAGGTTTATTTTGATGATATGATTAATTGCCACAAATTGATATGCCTTTATATATCACGTATGCACACATGTCTGTATGGCTTGAGAAAGACCGCAACTAGCGGTTGAGACGTTCCTGTTTGGACTCTGGATGAAAAAAACACGTTTTCCTTGAGATTTGGAGTGCTGCCGGCTTTCTTTCCTATATATATATATAT
Source organism: Bufotes viridis (assembly GCA_033119425.1). NCBI lineage: Eukaryota > Metazoa > Chordata > Amphibia > Anura > Bufonidae > Bufotes > Bufotes viridis. The sequence continues at coordinate 455,637,566 of CM065590.1, forward strand.
ATATATATATATATATATATATATATTTAGTAAAGCTGGGCAGCACTGCAAAGAGAAGCAATGGAGTGCCTAGCGGTCACGGATGCGGTCCACCATCCAACGAACAATAAAGGTAAACAATCCACGCCACTTCCAAAGTCAATTTGTGTATCTTACACAAGTTTACTCTGGAAGTGCCATGGATTCTTGACCTATATATATATACATATATATATATATATATATATATATATATAGTAAGACCTCTTCTTGCTCTGCTACGCAGAAGTGTAGCACAGTGATGGCAACACTGTATGGCAACACAGTTGAGCCTGTGCCATCAGCTGTTGGTGTCGGCTATACATTGCTGAAGCTAGCAGGACTGGAGCTAGCTCCAGTTCTGCCATCTTAACCCTTTAGATGTTTCATGTGAACATAAACACAACGCACATAAAAAGTACCCATACTGTTCTTTTAAGGGCTCATGCACACGGCTGTAGCCATTTTTGAGGGTCCGTGTGCTGTCCACATCTGACCCTCAAAAAATGTGGATCTGATGCAGACAAAAAAGACGTTTGTGTGCATGAGCCTGTAGGTTAGTGCAAAAATTGTGCTTTTTTTTTAGGAGGGCGCCAATTTTGAGTTTTGCTATGGGGCCCCATGATTTCTATGTACTCCCCTGTTTCTACTGTATATGATCAACATCATCCATTATCAATGCAGCCATTACTCCATGCTTACAAACCCTTTGCAGTCTGCAAGGATTACAAAACGCTATCATTCCATATATATAGCTCTCAGTCTAATAAGGGTGCAGTTAACAGGCTGGTTTCACACTAGCGCTATATGGTACGTAAGGGACCTGCATTCCAACATTGCTGGCATTGCGTGCGGCAGTTTTCTTCTGGCCAATTCTTGATTAATTTGCCGGAATGTGGACGGATCTCCGCCGATCCCCACTATAGTTAATGGAGCAGATGAATATTTACAAACTTCTGCCAATGCTAAAATGCAAAGAAAACAGCTTGCTGGATGTATAATGCTAGTGTGAAATTAGCCTAAAGCTAACTACACTTATTTAACAGTAATGGTTGGTAGCACTCAGCTATCATTTCTTTCATTTCTTTATTCCTCAATACTATAAGGAAGGGACGGATCCAAAGGCTTTGCTAACCCAAAAACTAATCTTAAACTATTCTATCTATGTGAAAAAGCTCGCCCTTGGCTTTCATTGTTTTGATATATGACATTTTATTAGGTCAAGGGGCTAACAAATCCAAATTGTACATCCGCTACTATCAGATAGGCTTAGGAAAGCTAATTTAAAGCATCTTAGGTGCTCTCTCTCTCTCTTTCTCCCTCTCTCTCTGAAAGTAAGGTATTATATATGGTACCAATTTTCTGGTCAATAGAATATACTCTGGTTTGGGTAGAATTGGGTCCAAACTTAATAAAAAACGAAAAAAAACGACTGAATGTCAAAAGGTTTGCTCATCTCTAATCTATACTATGTGACTATATGTTGTGCTGTTCCTTTATTATTCCTCCTAGAAGTTATGAATGACTTGCTAGCAGTTTGTACTGAAGGCCAAGCTGAGTGTTACCAGGTTGGAGAGATTGTCACTGCTGGCAGTGTCAGACTGTGCAGGGATACACCCCAAACTGGTCACATCCAGTAAGACCTTCAGTGTAGACTGCAGGCAGCAAATTCATAACTTCTAGCAGGAATAATAAAGGAATGGTATAAAATAGAACCATAAGAACAAATGATCCAGAATGGTTTTAATGTGGAGCATGCAAGTAGTTACTAAAACAAACAAATCCAGAGAGGTGACAGATCCAATAGGGCAATCTCATTCTGGGGTAATCGCATAGGAGATAAAAAGAGGCACCTGGCTATAAATTAAATTGATTATGCAAAGGATTAAAATGTACTCTAGTGTCAGAGATGTGCCCAATATGTAAATGATTTGTCTCACGAGGGGATATCTCATTAGACAGCTTAACTAGCGTCTACCATGCAAGAGAGCATATTCCAAAATTTCCCATAATGTTATACTGCACTGTGTAATTAACAACTTAGCTGAAGCTAGCACCATACTGGGCTGAAGCCTTGACTATGTTCTTCCTGCGGAATAGTAAGATCTCTGATTTTCTTAAAAGTACAATTGGGAATATCTACTAATACTGTTATACCACCTATTTATTGGTTTGCTAGCTTGTAATCACAGTGTAGCATGTGTCATATCCCCCAAGAAGGTGTATGTGGATGGAAGACAATGATATAGCTCGTGATCTAATGCTTTCACTATCCTACTGTTATAAAACAGTCTGCTGCTTTCAGAACACATTGAGACTTGAAAGTTTACAACTACGGTTGCAGACCACAGATGTAAAATGTATAATTAAATACAAGGGATAATAACACACATCACAAGAATAAGGCCCCATACACATGACCATTAGTGATGAGCGGCAGGGGCAATATTCAAATTTGCGATATTTTGTGACTAATTGGTAGAATATTCCTCATATATTCACAAATTCGAGAATTAGAGATTATTATTATTATTATTATTTTCTTGATTGTGAAAAATCAGCAATGTAATATTCGCGCAAAGTACAGGCGTGGGTTACTATAGCTATATTTTTCAAGCTGCTAGAAGTTTCCTGAGACTGGAGAAAATGGTTGGCACGGCAGAACCTTACGATAGCTTTATATGCAAATAGAGTGCTCCAATATATTCGCAATTGCGAAATCGGCACTATATATTTTGGTGTAATACGTGCAACTTCACATTTTAGCGGGTCGGACTACATATTAGTGATTGGTGCACTAAGTATTGTTGTGAACTGGTGACATCACAGCACTATGCATGTAGCATGTATGTATAAACAGCAGAACCTAACTACACTACACTATATCACTATCTAACGTACACTGACTATCTTCCACTAACTATATATATATATATATATATATATATATATATATACTAACTAACTACCTATATAATGTCATGGCACAGGAAATCTGCAAAATACAGTGGCTGTTGGGGAGGTTCTTAAACAGTAAGGGGTAGGCAACTTTCCTATTGGTTGCTAGGGATGTTGCTTAGTTCAGAAAAATTCATTGCAGCCTTCATTGGCCCACAAGCAAGAAGGGAGGTTACTGGTTTAAAAAAATCTAGAATATTCGAAATTACGAATATATATCACAATATTCTAAATATTCGCAAATTCTTGAAGTGCCGATATTCACGATTAATATTCGCAATTCGAATATTCGCGTCCAACACTAATGACCATATGTGCTTTGAGGTCTTCAAAATATGGATAGTGAACGTGTTGCATCTGCACTGTTTTTTCGGACCCATTGACTTCAAAAGGTTTGAGTTAGTGGTCTGGATTTTGCGGCCAAGCATGGACATATATTTCCATTAACCCAAAAAACATGGGGTCCAGGGTATAATTCTTAGAGATTGTCCGAACTATATATATGCATTTCACTTCTGAATTTATATGTGGTAAAAGCGTTTAGTGGCCTATTTCAGTACAAAAAGAAAAATATATACGCATTTCACTTCTGCAGTTATATGTGGTGAAATCATTTAGTTGCCTATTTCAGTACAAAAAGAAAAATATAGACGCACTTCACTATTGCAGTTATTTGTGGTGAAAGCAATTAGTGGCCTATTTCAGTACAAAAAATATATATATGCATTTCACTTCTGCAGTTATATGTGGTGAAAGTGTTTAGTGGCCTGTTTCAGTACAAAAAGAAAAATATATACTCAGTTCACTGTTGCAGTTATTTGTGGTGAAAGCGTTTAGTGGCCTATTTCAGTACAAAATGAAAAATATATACGCACTTCACTGCTGTAGTTATTTGAGGTGAAAGCGTTTAGTGGCCTATTTCAGTACAAAAAGAAAAATATATGCACACTTCACTGTTGCAGTTATTTGTGGTGAAAGCGTTTAGTGGCCAATTTCGTTGAAAAGCCTAATTGCCGTTCTGCGGTGCAGCGATATCTTGTAAAGTTTAAAAAACAAAGTGAAAAAAATGTATTCGCCGTCCAGCGGTGCATATATCTGTTGAAAAGCCTGTTAAGTAAAAGTAGAACAAAATTTCGGCCTAATTGCAGTTCTGCAGTGCATTGATATATTCTTAAACCCTGTTTTCAGTGTTTTAGTGACAAAATAAAAATATATTCGCCGTCCAGCGTTGTATTTCTGTGTTGAAAAACCTGTTGTGTAAAAGTAGAAAAAAAATTGGGCCTAACTGAAGTTCTGCAGTGCAGTGATATATTCAGAAGCCCAATTTGCTGTATATTATTGGCAAAATAAAAATATATTCACCTTCCAGCGTTGTACTTCTCTGTTGAAAAGCCTTTTGTATAAATATGTGAAGAAATTTGGGCCTAATTGCAGCTCAGCGGTGCAGTGATATATGCAGTTTGCCATGTATTAGTTGAAGAAAAAAAATTATATTCGCCGTTCATCGTTGCATTTATCTGTTGATAAGCCTTATGTAGTGCAAAAGTTGAAAAAAAATAAAGGCCTATTTGCCTTTCAGCGGTGCAGTTATATGTGATAAAGGCGTTTTTCCTGTGTAGGGGGCTTTTTGGGGGAAATTTAATAGGTGCCTGTACACCTCCTTTTGCTGTATGGACCGAATTACGTAGTGGTGACATTTTTTTCTGTGAAACAGGATTTTTGGGGAAAATTCATCGGTGACTGTACAGCTCCTTTTGCTGTATGGACCGAATTACGTAGTGGTGAAATTTTTTCTTTGAAACTGGCTTTTTTTCTGCAAATTTATGGGTGATTGTACATCTCCTTTTGCGGAACGGGTCGAATCACGTAGTGGTGAAATTTGTAATATGAAACAGGCTTTTTGGGGAAAATTCATGGGTGACTGTACACCTCCTTTTGCTGTATTAGTAACATAGTAACATGGTACATGAGGCCGAAAAAAGACATATCTCCATCCAGTTCGGCCTGTCATCCTGCTAGTTGATCCAGAGGAAGGCAAAAAAAACACAGTGAGGTAGAAGACAATTTTCCCCACTTAAAGGGAATAAAAAAGTTCTTCCCGACTCCAATCAGGAAATCAGAATGACTCCCTGGATATCAGAATGAGTCCCTGGTATTGACCGAATTGCGTAGTGGGGAAATTTGTTATATGAAACTAATTTTTTTTAGTCAAATTTATGGGTGATTGTAAACCTCATTTTGTGGTATGGACTAAATTACTTAGTAGTTAAATTCTTTATGTGACACAGACTTGATGACCTTCGCGACTCTTATTGTCTGTAGCTACTGTACCAGAGGCCTGTTCATACCAGGCAGGTTCCCCCAGAAGTGTGTGGCTAGATGAGCAGCCGATACCACAAATTTATCAATCTTGACATGATTCGTCTTCAGGTGGAGAAAAATTGTTTTTAGGAATGCTTTCTCCATCGCAACCACGTAGTTGAATAAACAGAAGACTGGCCGATTCTCTACTGTCTTAGGCAACACTTTATTGAGTAATCGGGGAAAATCAAAAAACAGTTGTCCACTAACCCCATAAAGGCCTTTCCGGTGCGGGTTAACAACAGATAAGTCATTACAAGGACTGCTGCCAATTATCAAATCGAATTGTCCCCATTCTTCAATTTGTTTCCTGGTTATATTCTGTATGTCGCCCACATATACAATCTCCCCTGAAATGGCGTACCAGTCCTATTGTGATGGCGTCCTCACACACCTCTGATTCCATATATTTTTTAACATTGATTCTAAGCTCTTTACATGATGACTTGGAACTTGTGATGTTTTCCCTGACGAAGAGACCAGGGGCTGGTAGGATTTGAATCTTGATGAACTTCACGACTCTTCTGGGCTCAAAGGAATCTTAAAGCTTTGTCTTCTCTTTGTCTGTAGCTACTAGAGGCCTGTTCATGCCAGGCAAGTTCCCCCAGAACTATCCAGCTGGATGAGCAGCCGATACCACACTTGCATCAATCTTGACAGGATACATCTCCAGATGGAGAAAATTTGTTTTTTGGAATGCTTTCTCCATCTCAACCACGCCGTCGAATAAACAAAAGACTGGCCGATTCTCTCCTGTCTTAAGCAACACTTCATTTTTTTAATTACATTTTTTAAATATTTAATATTGAATTGAACCAAAACTTGATAAAAATTATAAGAAAGTAAACTTATATTCGCCAATATATTATCCCAATCTTCAAGAGAAATGTCCAGACAATCAATTTGCCAAGCATTTTGTGCTTTAAGCAACACTTTATAAAGTTGAGAAATTTTAACCTTCTGTTCTGTCCCATATTCCCTATGAATGAGCGTGAATATTCGCATTGCAAATTTTTATCGCGAATATTGGCACTTCGAGAATTTGTGAATATTTAGAATATAGTGATATATATTCGTAAAAATGAATATTAGTTTAATTGTTTTTCACCTGTACTCATTATCTGCCTGCTTCTTTCTTGTGAGCCAATGTGAGAAGGCTGCAATATTGTAGTCTGTAGTGAATTAGAATATTCTTCATTATTTAATTTATTTCATCTGTGCAAACAATCAGCAATGTAATATGTGTGTTAATGGAGTAAGGGCGGGTTATAGGCAACTTTCCCATTGGGTTGGCTTGCTATAATTTACGAATATGTAGAATATAGCGTGATATATATTTGTAAAAACGAATATTCATTTTTTTTTCATCTGAACATTTACTAATGGGTTCAGGTAAACAAACAAAAAAAAAATGAATATTTGTTTTTACGAATATATATCACACTATATTCTACATATTTGCGAATTCTAGCAAGCCAACCCAATAGGAAAGTTGCTTATAACCCGCCCTTACTCGATTAACACGCATATTACATTGCCGATTTTTCGCAATCAAGAGAATAATCTCGAATACAAATATTTGCGAATATATGACGAATATTCTACCACATATTCGCGAAATACCGCAAATTCGAATATTTCCCCTGCCACTCGTCACTAATTCTAAGAGCGACACATGTCATCTGCATGTCATATGGACTCACAGTATTATTTTACTACCAAAGCAGAATCCCTATGCGTGTTACTGCAAAGCACAGTGTTCTACACTACGATAAAGGCAGCCCGGTAATAGCTGTTTTTTACGTAATTCGCCGCAAATATATTAAGATCGAACCAAATTTTTCCAGAAAAATTCGGCGAACCCGCGAATCGAATATTTGAAATATTTGGTCATCTCTACATATAACCATATTAAAGTATCTTCTTTTTTTCTGGTTCTCTGTCCACTGTGACTATATCAAAAGGGTGTAATCAAAAGAAAGTTTTCCACAGCACTCTTGTAGTTAATCTTTTAAATCTTCTTTATTTTCCCAGTGTGCAATGTTTCGACTTCTCTGAGTCTTTTTCAAGCATAATGAATTTACATGTAGTGAGCATTCATTTATACAGAAGTGTACCCAATCCTAGGGTGTGTGGGTGGAGTAACTCCTCCCCACTATTCCACCCCTAACATTCTACTAATCTTAATACATTTTACAAACATGATAGTGACAATATCCAATGCATAAGTGTCTTACTGGAGGCTGAGAAGGATCCAATTCGGTAGGTGCAATCTTATATACTCCTCATGGCACATGTTTTCGGCGTCTCCTGCCAGCACTTCCGCGCTCAGTGTTACATAGAAACATAGAAACATAGAATGTGTCGGCAGATAAGAACCATTTGGCCCATCTAGTCTGCCCAATATACTGAATACTATGAATAGCCCCTGGCCCTATCTTATATGAAGGATGGCCTTATGCCTATCCCATGCATGCTTAAACTTCTTCACTGTATTTGCAGCTACCACTTCTGCAGGAAGGCTATTCCATGCGTCCACTACTCTCTCAGTAAAGTAATACTTCCTGATATTACTTTTATACCTTTGGCGCTCTAATTTAAAACTATGTCCTCTTGTAGCAGTTTTTCTTCTTTTAAATATTCTCTCCTCTTTTACCGTGATGATTCCCTTTATGTATTTAAAAGTTTCCATCATATCCCCTCTGTCTCTTCCTACCTCCAAGCTATACATGTTAAGGTCCTTTAACCTTTCCTGGTAAGTTTTGTCCTGCAATCCATGTACTAGTTTAGTAGCTCTTCTCTGAATATCCTTCTGCAGATATGGTCTCCAGTACTGCACACAATACTCCAGATGAGGTCTCACTAGTGCTCTGTAGAGAGGCACGAGCACCTCCCTCTTTCTACTGTTAATGCCTCTCCCTATACACCCAAGCATTCTGCTGGCATTACCTGCTGCTCTATGACATTGTCTGCCCACCTTTCGGTCATCTGATATAATGACCCCTAAATCCCTTTCCTCAGATACTGAGGTTAGTATTGTATCACTGATTTTATATTCTGCTCTTGGGTTTTTACGCCCCAGGTACATTATCTTGCACTTATCGACATTAAATTTTAGTTGCCAGATTTTTGACCATTCCTCTAGTTTTCCTAAATCCTTTTCCATTTGGTGTATCCCTCCAGGAACATCAACTCTGTTACAAATCTTTGTGTCATCAGCAAAAAGACACACCTTACCATTGAGGCCTTCTGCAATTTCGCTGATAAAGATATTAAACAAGATGGGTCCCAGAACAGATCCCTGAGGTACCCCACTGGTAACAATACCATGGTCTGAATATACTCCATTGACTACAACCCTCTGTTTTCTGTCCTTCAGCCACTGACTAATCCATATAACAATATGTGAGCCCAAGCTCAAAGACTCCAGTTTATTGATAAGCCTTCTATGTGGGACAGTATCAAAAGCCTTACTAAAGTCCAGATAAGCGATGTCTACTGCACCTCCGCCATCTATTATTTTAGTCACCCAATTAAAAAAGTCAATAAGATTAGTTTGACATGATCTCCCTGAAGTAAACCCATGCTGTTTTTTATCAATCAACCCATGGGTGTTGCGTCACTTCCGGTGACACCGTTTACATCACTTCCGGTCCCGGGTTCCTGGTTACTAGTTACTGTGGTTCCAGCATCCTATATGGTGGGCGGAGCCAGGGCTGGGACAAGGTCAACCACCAACAGAGGCTGAGCTTCCCAAGTGCGCCCCCCCTCCCATCAACTTGTGGAGTCTTTACTAAATACTTACTGTTGTAATCACACATAAGTATGCGCAGTTTAATGATTATGTACCAATTAACTATAGCTGTAAACAAATGCACAACCTCTTTAGATCCATATAAAGAAAGAAATAAAGTGCAAAAACAAGTCATATAAGACAATAACCACATAATCTTAAAATAAATATAATCCTGTCAACAAGACAGAATAAAAACTAGCAAGTTTTGCATCAAAAACTGTATAGTTTTGTGGTCAGCAAAATTCCAAGTGAAAAATTCCAAGTGAAAAACAGATACGGGTGTAAATTACAGTGCAACTTTTCTTGCCTTCATTGAAGCAAATTGGTCGATCACCCTTTCAAAGTCAATTTGCTTTGCCATTGCATATTCAATGGAAAGAATGGCAAGATTTGAAAGTCTCTCTTGTCCCATACTGGAGCGTAGATAGTTTTTGATAAGTTTTAACTTGCTGAAACTTCTTTCACACGATGCTACAGTGACAGGTAGAGTCAGAAATATACGCAACGCTGTTTCAATATTTGGATAGCAAGCTGACAGTGAATAATCATAGATCATTTGACAGATATCAATAACTGTTGCCGACATAGCTTGTGGCAATATGGCTTGCACCTGAAACCTAAAGCTTTCAATTTCTGAAGACAGCTCTATGGCATCTAAGTCTTTGTTATACTTCAGAGCCAAATCAGAAGCAGCCTTCTGTAACTCCGCCATATCCAGTGTAAGAAGTGCAGGACAAAAAGAAACTCAAAATCTTGGGATGTTTCCATTAGTACTTTTGATTTCCAAGTTAAGTCAGAAATGAGAATGTCAAAAACCTGTTTTACAGTAATTCGGAAGTTGTCCTCAGAAGTCAGATTGGCTCCTTCATCAGGGGCTTCATAAGCTGCTTTGTTTTTTCTTTCTTTGCCTTTTGAGGAAACATTGCAGGGATGTCAAGTTTTCCACATGCCTCTGAAGCATACTGGTATACTTCCTGAAAATCAATATTCCTCATTTCTTGAAAGGTTCTTCTTAAACCGTCAATCATTTTGAAGCCTGCAACACAGAAACGCCTTTGGCCTGTATGGCTTGATTTACTCTGTCGACATGACCCAAAATTCTGTTCCAAACAAAAAGTTTGCACAGGAAACCATAGTCCACTTGCATCACCAGACTTTCTGCTGTTGAAACTGAATCTGGATTTGCTGAATTTTCTGCAATGTCTGTGAGTGATTCACATATTTCAGTGATCTGTGTATACAAAGCCTTCACTGCACTTGCTCTGGATGACCATCGAGTATCGGTATGGCCTTTACAGTAGTTTTAACATGCTTTAGAAGTACTTCCCAACGAGCTGTGGAACTGGAGAAAAAGTAAAAATTCTTTGAACAGTCCCAAAAAGGTTTTAATGTCAGGGTTCACAGATGCTGCATGTACCCCTGCCAAATTGAGACTATGTGCTGCACATGGAACAAATTTGGCATATTCATTTTCCAGAAGAAGTCTTGCTTGTACTCCATTATATTTTCCTGCCATGTTGGCTGCATTGTCATAGCCTTGCCCTCGTGCATCTTTAAGGTCGAGTCCATCAGTCTGTAGCTTGTTCATTATCTCAGAAGCTAATCCACTTCCAGTTTTTTCCTTAGTGTGGATAAAATCGATAAAACTCTCCTCTATTGTCACCTTTCCATTTACAACTGTAACATAACGGATTATTTCGCTCATTTGTTCCTGATGGGATATATCAGGAGTGCAGTCAAAAAGAATTGAAAAAATTTTGCTTCCTTTATTCTATTAATGATTTGAGAGCGGACTGTATCCCCCAAAATACTGATAAATTCGTTTTGAATTTTGCTTGAAAGGTAATTGACACCACGCTTCTGATGAGTCTCAATCTTCTCTTTCAGTGACATGTTGTGATGACTTATTACCTCCATTAGATCAAGGAATATGCCAGCGTTTGGACTTCCAATAATATCTTCAGAACCTCTGAGTGCAAGGTTGTTTTTTGCACAAAACAAAATTCCATCCAAAATGCACTTCAAGACATCTCGCCACTTTTGTTTCTCAGTCAAAACCATTTTATCTATAGTGCTGTCAAAAAGCTGGCCGGTTTTCATGTTCTTTTCCATTACTTTCCATTTATAATAGTTGGTCCGATGCTCTGCTGAATTTTCATGTGTGGGGATACGTGGGTTTAGGTTTTCCAATCAGAAAAACCTTTTTGGATTTGTTATTGAAAAATTGTGCTTTCCGAATAAGATACATGGAAAACAAAACACTGCATTTGATGTTTGGGAGTATATCAACCATGCACGGTCAATTTTCCTACCACCAGGTAGATGTTTTATAAACCAACTGGGATAGAATGTACGCCCTTCTTGGAACTGAGATCTTCCAAAATCTGCATCGATTCCTTGATGTGGGCCCTGTTCTATTAAATAACGCCAAATTTTGTCTGTGATATCAGGCCATGAGGGTGGATCATTCAAGTTAAACGTCATCCTGCTGGGCTCTTCAGCTGCCATTTCTTCCGGCATGAGTTCACTTGGTATTGCCGATGTGTCTTCAGCTTCTTGCAAGCATTCTTCACCTTCAATCTGTTCTCTTTCTGACACATTGTACTCCGGACTTTCTGCCGTTTCAGTGGAAAAACCAAAATGTGGATCTGTAGGACTGCAACCAATCTCTGTAGCAGTTGAGGTTGGCTCTCTGGAACTTGAACTTGCTCCTGCTTCTGAATCTGTGTCTGTACCTTTGCTAGGCTGTAGCCATTTTTGCAATTTTTGAGAACTCTTACTTGCTTCCTCTTCCCTCAACTTTCTTCTTTTTCTGAACTCTGCTCCAGAAGGTTTTTAGAAGACATTCTGTAATAAGCAAATAAAAAACTTAGGAGGTTCCAAGTAGTGACAGCAACTGTGTAAGCATAAGGTCAGGTGTAATTTCATACATTTTTGTTCCACAATTATCTATTTTTAATCATGTTTGACAGATATTTTTCATCCAGGATGACTCTGTACATTGCTGCAGTCATCTTTCCCTTTATCCTGACTATTCTCCCAGTTCCTGCCCCTGATAAACATCCCCACAGCATGATGCTGCCACCACCATGCTTCACTGTAGGGATGGTATTGGGCAGGTGATGAGTGGTGCCTGGTCTCCTCCAGACATGATGCTGCCTCCACCATGCTTCACTGTAGGGATGTATTGGGCAGGTGATGAGTGGCACCTGGTCTCCTCCAGACATGATGCTGCCTCCACCATGCTTCACTGTAGGGATGTATTGGGCAGGTGATGAGTGGCGCCTGGTCTCCTCCAGACATGATGCTGCCTCCACCATGCTTCACTGTATGGATGGTATTGGGCAGGTGATGAGCGGCATCTGGTTTCCTCCAAACGTGACACCTTGTATTCAAACCAGAGTTCAATCTTTGTCTCATCAGACCAGAGAATTTTGTTTATGATGATCTGAGAGTCATTTAGGTGCCTTTTGGAAAACTCTAGGTGAGCTGCCATTTACCTTTTACTAAGCCATCACTAATTTTGGTGAGGCTGGGTGAGTATTTTGGGGGGGAGATTGTTGCTTTTTTGGCCAATTGCTACAGCAACAGGCAAGCACATTTATCTGGCATCAGGCGATCTCCGCTGGTGCCATATACTGAGGACTTGTCTGCTGTAGTAAGTAATTTTAATTGCCTGGTACCTTTCTCCGATCTTAAAGCAATAATGAAACCAGAAAAAATAAAATAAAAATACAGGTACTTACCTATGGAGAGTGAAGGCTCTAATTCCCATAGAGCATTCCTGTTCTTATAACGTCTCCTGGTTCCAGTGCTGTCACCCCTTAAGAATCTGTCGCTGTGGAAGGCATTGGGAGCCCGAGTGCTCCCAAAGATAGGCGGCTCTGTGCAGGGCCAGACTGGGGATGAAAACCAGCCCTGGAAGAAATTACATACCAGCCCCATAGCATTGCGTAATTATACCAGCACAACGGCAGCGGCCGGTGCGATTGCGGACCTGGCAGAGTCTGCGTCGCCGGCCGCATAGAATCTAACAGGAATGACCCCCGCATAGTGACTGGATACTAACACCACACTGTAACTAAATTAAAACCAATATGACAATATAGCAGAAAATACTAGCACTACACAGATTCTGCAAACCATAAGTGATTAAAAGTACATAAATATTGACTCACAGGGCGACTCAAGGGTGAATCAAAGGCGACGTCTTCTTTGATTGGAATCAGTCTTTTTCTGGCCACCACTCGTCTCCACAGAATCTGCAAAACTAATAGTTTAGGCTTCTCATTCCATGATTCCAGCACCATCCCCACCTCTGTACAAACTCCCAATGTGTATTGCCCCACACAGTAATAAAGCCTACTAAACATGGCAACACAGAGAAAAGGAATCTGTACTATATGACAGCACAGATGGGGAGCCTGTACTATATGGGGGCTGTACTATATTGGGGCACAGAGGAGGAAATGGAAATAAATGCAGACTTGTATGACTTTAAAGGGGTTGTCCTGTTATTTAAAATGTATCCCCCATCCACAGGATGGGACTCCCTGAGCGATCTCAAGATCGGGCAGGTCTGTGGATGACAACACTGTTATGTGGGATCTGTGGATGGCACAATTATGGGGGGATCTTTCGATGACACTGTTATGGAGGATGTGTGGATGACACTGCTATGGGGGATCTGTGGTGGATGACACTGCTATGGGGGATCTGTGGTGGAGGACACTGCTATGGGGGATCTGTGGTGAAAGACACTGCTTTTGGGGGATCTGCGGTGGATGACACTGCTATGGGGGATCTGTAGTGGTTGACACTGTTATGGGGGGATCTGTGGTGGATGACACTGCTATGGGGGATCTGTGGTGGAGGACACTGCTATGGGGGATCTGTGGTGGAGGACACTGCTATGGGGGATCTGTGGTGGATGACACTGCTATAGGGGGATCTGTGGTGGAGGACACTGCTATGGGGGATCTGTGGTGGATGACACTGCTATGGGGGATCTGTGGTGGAGGACACTGCTATGGGGGATCTGTGGTCGATTGGATGACACTGCTATGGGGGGATCTGTGGTGGAGGACACTGCTATGGGGGATCTGTGGTGGATGACACTGCTATGGGGGATCTGTGGTGGATGACACTGCTATGGGGGATCTGTGGTGGATGACACTGCTATGGGGGATCTGTGGTGGAGGACACTGCTATGGGGATCTGTGGTGGATGACACTGCTATGGGGGATCTGTGGTGGATGACACTGCTATGGGGGGATCTGTGGTGGAGGACACTGCTATGGGGGATCTGTGGTGGATGACACTGCTATGGGGGGATCTGTGGTGGATGACACTGCTATGGGGGATCTGTGGTGGATGACACTGCTATGGGGTATCTGTGGTGGATTGGATGACACTGCTATGGGGGAGATCTGTGGTGGAGGACACTGCTATGGGGGATCTGTGGTGGATGACACTGCTATGGGGGGATCTGTGGTGGATGACACTGCTATGGGGGATCTGTGGTGGGTGACACTGCTATGGGGTATCTGTGGTGGATTGGATGACACTGCTATGGGGGGATCTGTGGTGGAGGACACTGCTATGGGGGATCTGTGGTGGATGACACTGCTATGGGGGGATCTGTGGTGGGTGACACTGCTATGGGGGATCTGTGGTGAAAGACACTGCTTTTGGGGGATCTGTGGTGGATGACACTGCTATGGGGGATCTGTGGTGGGTGACACTGCTATGGGGGATCTGTGGTGAAAGACACTGCTTTTGGGGGATCTGTGGTGGATGACACTGCTATGGGGGATCTGTAGTGGTTGACACTGTTATGGGGGATCTGTGGTGGATGACACTGCTATGGGGGATCTGTGGTGGAGGACACTGCTATGGGGGATCTGTGGTGGATTGGATGACACTGCTATAGGGGATCTGTGGTGGAGGACACTGCTATGGGGGATCTGTGGTGGATGACACTGCTATGGGGGATCTGTGGTGGATGACACTGCTATGGGGGATCTGTGGTGGATGACACTGCTATGGGGTATCTGTGGTGGATTGGATGACACTGCTATGGGGGATCTGTGGTGAAAGACACTGCTATTGGGGGATCTGTGGTGGATGACACTGCTATGGGGGATCTGTGGTGGATGACACTGCTATGGGGTATCTGTGGTGGATTGGATGACACTGCTATGGGGGATCTGTGGTGAAAGACACTGCTATTGGGGGATCTGTGGTGGATGACACTGCTATGGAGGATCTGTAGTGGTTGACACTGTTATGGGGGGATCTGTGGTGGATGACACTGCTATTGGGGGGATCTGAGGATGACACTGTTATTGGGGAATCCCCCATAACAGGGTCCTTGTAGGAATGACCCCCAAATACAAGGGGTGAGGCTGTGGTGCTGTATCTGCTTTTATGATGACAGCGCTAGCGAGGCCCGGTTATATAGTTAATAAGATTATATCCAGTGAGCGGGGGTGTAGTAGAATACAGTCACATTGCACGGGCCCTGCTGTCATTATGAAAGCAATGCGACTCACACCTCTTTTATTGGTGGTCAGTAAATGGGTCTGTGACAGACCGTCTGTCACAGACCCATTTACTGACCACCAATAAAAGAGGTGTGGGTCGCATTTGCTTTCATAATGACAGCAGGGCCCGTCGCCTGTGCAATGTGACAGTATTCTACTACTTTAAAGCAAGCTCTGCAGATGTGACTGTATTGGGTCAGTCAATCACTAATGAACCCTGTTATGGGAGAAACTGTGGATGACACTACAAATAGTGTCATCCACAGTTTCTCCCCATAACAGGGTTCATTTAGTGATTGACTGACTGACCCAATACAGTCACATCTGCAGAGCTTTGCTTTTATGCCTCATATGCATCCATCCATCCCCCCCCCCCTTCCCAGCAGGCACTGTAAAAATCACATTTTTATTTTTCAAACTGTCTCCCTCCCTGACCCTGAGATTTTGAATTGGCGCTGCCTACTACTTACAAGTTATACAGAGGCAGGGGCCAGCCAGGGCACTTTATTACTGGAGTAGTGGTGTACTGTACTCAGACTGAGTCTACTCTGAGACTACAGTCCACACCAAGACAGCTGGGCACAGCACAGTGGGCACTCAGGCTGCCTGACTCGCTGAGGCGGGAGAACTTGGAGAAGGCAGCAGGCGCAGGAGTCAGAAGAAGAATTCAGTCAGTGGGCGGGCTCTGCCTGGCGCAGCGTGACGCATCACGCTCTGGGCCCGCCCACCGTTCTGCTGCCGCTGCCGCCGCCAGCTCCCTCCTGGGTCCTTTGAATCACCGGCTCAGCTGAGCCTGTGAATGATGCATGGCGATGGCGAGTCGGCAGGGGCGCACTGCTGTCACATCACTCAAGTCACAACTCAAGCGGCAGCAAGCGCTCGCCTGCCGCCGGCTCGCCACTGTCTGGCCTGCGCCTGGGGGACTTAAAGGAAAGGGTTTGACTCCGGTGGTGAGTCGTGACTGGTCTCCGGCCCCTGCTGCGCCCTGAGGCTGGAGCGCCCAGAGGCTGGAGCCTCCCCAGCCTCTGTGTCGGCCCGGCCCTGGGCGGAGCGCTTCCGCCCTGCCTGTTACATCACTTCCTGTCACATGTTCCAGTGTGTTTATTGTTGCTAAGTAACCGGACTTTTTCACAAAAGCGGGACACTGAACTACCATCATATGCCATAGGTTTATCAAGGTTACCCTAAAGCCAGATACCTGGCCAACCTGGGTCGAGGGACCCCTTAAGGTTCAAGTGGGTTAATGTTATTATTGAGGTTGTGCTGTCCCCTTGTTTGCATGTTGGATATATCAAAAGGGTGGTCAATTATTGCTGATAACATGACCACTGTTTGCCTATGGGAAACTGCATTTCCAGTGAGTTCTTCTTCACTCCAGGCTCCGTACCACTTTCAACAATTTCACCAAAGAATTAACATACTCAGAGAAGATTAAAATAGGTAGCCGAAACTAGTAAACAATGGATGACTTGGAGGGATGCACAGTCTGGGCACAGTAGGAAGACCAGAGGAGGTAGCAAAATAGCAAGCACCAGGGGTGTGGGGTGTAACATCAGGAAAACAATCATTGATGGTCCAGACACTACTTTATATGGGGCTCCAGATCAGATGGCTGCTATCTAACTTCCTACATAGTAGCAGAGGTAAATCTATGCTCCTTCTATGGTCTGATAACAGGGTTCATCATACTGTAAGGCATTCTGCACCACAATAGGCATACAGAGAGATAAGGAGTTGCTTCTTTATTACTAGCAGCTTGTGTAAAGTGTCTGTATTGTGCAGTGAGGATGGGCCACCTCACTGCGTGGAAAAACAAAGGTATCTGCAATTGAAGACTAGCAGATATCAACGAGGCATGCTAATCTTGGACCACTAGAATAATGAATTAATAAAGAATGGAGGTCTACCGTGTTTCTCCGAAAATAATTATTTTCAGGGGATGTCTTATTTTTATTAAGTATGGTACAAGAAGTTTTTCCCTGCCCCCTGGTGTTTGTGTGGGGTGAGAGAGACCCACAGACTAATGTTAATCGAGCATTGCCGAGTATAATGTAAGTCAATGGGAGAACCTGAGCATTAAACCAGTCACCCCATGCTCTGAAGAGGGGAGGGTGCATGCTTTAAAGGAAAAGGTCAAAAATTTATGGAAACACCACCGAAATGGTTCCTCCATGGGGAGGATGTCTGGATGCATCTTGGATTTCCAGGCCGCTGCTGGGAACGATGTTGTCCGAGTAGTATGCCACTTTTACAGACTAACAATAATACGCACAAAACCAAAGATAAAATCCCCGTCCTTTACTGCTTGCCTTTTTCATATTAAATGTTATATATGCTTGAAAGTATGTCACACGTACAGTAGCGTAGGATTTCGAAGTGTATGCGCAAAAAAATTAAAAAAGGTATTTGGGATGTGGTAACGTCACACAGGAGATATTGTGCAGATAATGTCAATGCTAAAAAATTACTGGGAATGTCACAGATATTTGGGATGAGGAAATATTATGCCGGAGAGGTACCACTGGTAATGTCACTGTCCGCAGCGTCTATGGAAAAAGTACACTGTATGTCACAGAAAAAATTGTATGCGCACACGTTACACTTTAGATGTGGCACTGGTAATGTCACTGTCAGAAACGGACAACATCTATTGAAAAAGTACATTGTATGTCACAGATACATTTTTTACGCGCATACGTTCCACTGCAGATGTCGCACTGGTAATGTCAATGTCAGAAGCGGACACCATCTATTGAAAAAGTACACTGTATGTCACAGCCAGCCTATCACTGTAATGCCAGTAACCAACATGGCTACCGTATTACAGTGAGGGCAGTATTTGCGTTCGAGCACATGCCGTATTCGGCCGAATACCGCCATGTGCCGAGCATCGAGATGCTAGAGCTGAACTGGTGTTCAGCCAAACATGTTCGATCAACACTACCACTAGAGATGGCCCAAACTATTCGCCGGCGAACAGTTCCCAGCGAACATAGCTTGTTCGCGTCCGCCGCGGCGGGCGAACATATTCGATGTTCGCGTTCGCCCCTATACTGTATCATTGAGTAAACTTTGACCCTGTACCTCACAGTCAGCAGACACATTCCAGCCAATCAGCATACCCTCCCTCCCAGACCCTCCCACCTCCTATCTAAACCCAAGGACAGCATCCATCTTAGATTCATTCTGAAGCTGCAGTGTTAGTAATTGTAAATCACAATGCGATTAATATAACCTGTATTATTCGCATTGCGATTACAACTTAGATCTGAGTTCCTAATGGTTGTATTGCTAGAATATAACGAAGATAACGAATATAGCACTATATTTTCAATCTTCGTTATATTCTAGCAATACAACAACCATTAGGAACTCAGATCTAAGTTTAATCGCAATGTGATTAATATAACCTGCATTAATCACATTGCGAATTCAACTTAGAGCTGAGTTCCTAATGGTTGTTGTATTGCTAGAATATACGTTATATTCTAGCAATACAACCATTAGGAACTCAGCTCTAAGTTGTAATCGCAATGCGAATAATACTTACAATTATTAATCGCTTTCCGAATCCATTTGATGCCTCTATTTGATTGTAAATGACGGTTGACTATGACTACCACCAACATTCTGCTGCCTCCAAAGCAAGATATCTGAACCCCCGAGGGGCCATTTGGGCATTTTTGATAGAAAACGCATCAAAAACGCATCTGCGTTTTTATATTTTTTTTATTTTTTTGTGTATTTTGACACATTTGGTTGCATATTTACATTTGTTATAGGCAAATATGGTAGTCTAGAACATGTGTCTATACCAAAACCTAGTATCATTGTTTGACAGCATATTTTCTAAGCCATATAGCTGAATATTGATTTGGGCAGAGTAATAATCTAGACCTGTGTTTCCCAACCAGTGTGCCTCCAGCTGTTGCGAAACTACAACTCCCAGAATGCTTCGATGTTCGGTCCACCCCCTATTATTGAGTAAACTTTGACCCTCTACCTTACAGTCAGCAGACACATTCCAGCCAATCAGCATACCCTCCCTCCCATCTCCTGGACAGCGTCCATTTTAGATTAATTCGGAAGCTGCAGTCTTAGTGAGAGGAGGGACAGTGTAGCTCCTGCTGATTTAATAGGGAAATCGATAGCTAGGCTAGTGTATTCAGTGTCCACTTCAGTCCTGAAAGACTCATCAGATCTCTGCTGTCAGGACAGCATCCTGACAGCACCCCAAAAAGCCCTTTTTAGGGCTAGTACATCAGCCTCCCTCCCAGACCCTCCCACCTCCTATCATAAAACAAGGACGGCATCCATCTTAGATTCATTCTGAAGCTGCAGTGTTAGTAGTTGTAATCGCAATGCGATTAATATAACCTGTATTAATCGCATTGCAAATTCAACTTAGAGCTTGGTTCCTAATGGTTGTATTGCTAGAATATAACGAAGATTGAGAATATAGCGCTATATTCGTTATCTTCGTTATATTCTACCAATACAACCATTAGGAACCCAGCTCTAAGTTGAATTCGAAATGTGATTAATATAACTTGTATTAATCGCATTGCGATTACAACTTACCACACTCTGCGTCAACTACGTAATTTTCCATGGGAGCTTTCCCCCTCCGGCATGCCACAGTCCAGGTGTTAGTCCCCTTGAAACAACTTTTCCATCACTATTGTGGCCAGAAAGAGTCCCTGTGTGTTTTAAAATTCGCCTGTCTATTGAAGTCTATGGCGGTTCGCACTGTTCGCGTGTTCGCGAACATTTGCATAGGTTTGCGTTCGCCGTTCGCGAATGGAGAAATTTATGTTTGCAACATCACTTACTACCACAGACTGTTGCTGGTCAGTGCTGTGGAGCAGCAGCTTTACTGGTGTTTGAGGGGGGTGAGAGAGACCCACAGACTGCTGCTCGTTGGTGCTGGGGGAGAGAGACGCACAGTGCTGAGTAAAACCGCAGCCACAGCTTTACTTCTTCCCTCTTAGGTTGCACACAATACCTAAAACAGAGCGTCCTGCTCCTCACTTCACTGAAGGGACTTTTACTTTCACTTTCTATGTCTCCCTCTATGCCTCAGCTTGCCCCACACACAGATCGACCGGGACCTGAGGAGGGAACCAACCTTGTTGATGGGGCTGCCTGCACCTCTCTGGTCACCTCCGAGATAGCAGCTGTCATGATACGGCAAATGATAAGGGCTTCCTGTCTTGTTTACCGCTCCGTGCCAATACGCTGCATAGCCACACCTATCACTATGTCTTATTTTCGGGGTATGGCTTATAATGAGCAAATGCTTAGAAATCCTGCTACACGTTATTTTATGGGTACCGTATGTCTTATTTTTGGGGAAACACGGTAGTTAACCAGGTACAAATATATTTAGACCATGGGGGTTTGGAGTGACGTTGAAAACTGGAGCTGGGGGTTACTTTTGAAAATTAGTCCACAAAACAAAGGCATTGGCCGTGTGAACTCCATGCTGCAGAGAAGAACCATTGACTTGAATGGGTCCACGATCCACAAGATACTGCAAAAGGTAGGACATGTCCTATCTATTGCAGTACAGAGGCACAGACCCGGAAGGCCACTCAGAAGCCTCCGCACCACAAAAGATAGGAGATGTCCTATCTTTTGCCGTATCTTGTAGATTGCAGATACGTTCAAGTCAATGGGTCCGCACCGCAGCATGGAGTTCACACGGTCAGTGCCTGTGTTTTGCAGACCCACAGTTCACAACACGAGCATGGCTTCAGCACTGTCATGTGTAGTCCTAAATTGTGATCTGAATTATCAGTTTTCAATACTTTTAGCTCCAGGTGGGTTAGAAGCCCCAAGTTGTGATCCCCAGAATAGTCTTCAGCTGTCCAAAGTCTGTGATAGCCAAGGTCAACTTGCAGCAATAAAGCACACCATGGATCGAGTAGACTCTAATAACTGGCACTAAGGCTTGTGCGCAGGTGACTTACATGAAGTGGCCAGTCCTCTGAATGGCAGGTAGGGGCAGGTTCTTTACAATAACTCATCAAGATACCTCTTTGAATCATGCTAAATAAATTTACTGTACTTCTACTGCACTGATAAACTCAGCTCTATAAATCTGCTCTGTTAGCTCTTGTCTTTATTTGATAATAGAAAAACATTTTTCTTTTTAATTTTCAGTTGAGGGTTAAAAATAATGTGCACAAGTCACAAATAATGTAATAGACTTGTCAACACCAGGACATATTGAGAAGGCTATTTCACAAAATGCTTCTGTAATAAGTTTTTGGCCTGCAATCAATCATTTCATTAACAAACGAGGCTTTTAAAATCATTAAAGACACGCATCTCCTTTCTTGGCAATGTAGATTACAGAGATGTCCTAAAGGGCTCTATAATAGCTTTTATCTGTGGCTCCAAAATACATTGTCATTATAGAAGATAAAGAAACATACTGTAATACTGATAATACTCTACTTATAACAAGACCTGGATCCTGATAATGATAAAAAAATAAATATTTTTTTAATACACTCTGCTTCATGAAATAAGCATATAAAATAAGTAACTACAATGGCCTTCTAAAAGCACACAGATACATTAGATGGTAGATTATTTCTATTTATGGGATTTTATAATAATTCTGTTTTTCATAATAGGAGCAATCAAATATTGTAATTGAGGTGCTGTTTAAACTGCACATAAAAACGCCATCTCCAGCAGACCCATACAGATGATTGGAGCAGGGGAGGACATGCTTGACCGATGCTTCAGTTAAACAGGTAGGAGACACACACAGGTCCTCAATTTTTCATGATTGATTTGTGTACCAGTTGATATAACATTTACTGGATCTGCAGTTTAGTGTATTGTTATGTGTGAAATCTGCACAGACACAGACTGGCCCTCAGGAGTAAGCCCATGAGCAAGGTGGGCACATGACACAGTTAACTTATTGCGGTACATATAGATAGGCTTCGTACAGCATCTCAACCAGCCTATGTATGATAAAAAAAAATGGATTATCTAACAAAGTACCCAGTTTAATATTATATACACATCGGGTGGCTGAGATTACTTCTAGTCAGGCAAGCCTGTATCATCTTTTCCCAGGATACACCTTATCAAACCTATTGCATTGACCCCCATCATCAATCATCTTATAGTCTGTTGCTGCTATTTGGGGAAGAGGTACATGTACTACATGAGCATTTTTGTTAAATACTATAGTAATCCCGGAAAAAACCCTTTTAGCGTCCTTTCACCTGGTCTGATTTTAACCACTTCAGTGGTACGAGCCCACAGTGTTGCTGGCTGCATACGGCCAACCCATGCTCATCCATGACCAGTGGCTGCATGATTTTGTGGTAATATGATGTGCCAACCATTGGGGAAGGTGGGGGGGGGGGTGAATGACTATTGGTTTCACACACAGTTTGCATATTGTTGATAGTGCATTCCCTATTTACACTGGAGGATGTGCTGCCGACAATTATGACATTTAGGATATTTGATCAATTGGCGGACCTGCGTTTGCTTGTTCGCCTGTTTTCCAATCGATCACTGCCCTTTTTATTTGGCCTAATAAATAGTCTTTTGAACTGTTTTGCGGTAGCTTTTAAAAAAAAAAGAAAATCTCATCCACATGCTGTGAAAAATATTCAGAACAAATCCACAATAACTTGATACTGTATATGGAGCATATGAGACAGATTGACACCAGTGCAATGAAATCTGAGGCAAATCCACAGCCAATTCAGCTACAAAATATCTGCTACAAAATATGTCCCACATTGTCCCAATGTGTAATGCCCCACAGAGCAGTTTAGCTGATCTCCTATAAGTGTAAACATGAAATGAAATTATGTATTTACTGCAAGTTAGATTTCACATGGTAAAATATTAGCCATTATGCCGTAGATTATATATAGTAAAGTGTCTGACCTTCTTATGCGCTTCTTCTATTTGTCTTTCATAAATATTTTAATTCACAGGGAATATTTTCTATGAATATTACATTTTCGACTTCTTCTCTTCTTCGAGACCAATATTTAATGCATTCTCCATAGCCATGATTAAACATTCCAAAGACTAACATGAAAATTACATTTAGAGGTCTTCATTTTCCCTCTTCTATACGCATATTAGGCTGCATTAGGGATGTTCTGCCTTGCTTCTGTTGGGGACAGGAGGCTGTTCATGGTGGAGGATGTGGTAGGTGGATAAGCGGCTCATGTGGGAACCAGACCGACATAAACATGGAGGTATCAGTAGGACCTGGTCTGCTATATTTATGTAATAGGCTTGATTCTAGTGCTGTATTTATGTAATGAGCTTGGTTCTGGTATTATAATTATCTAATTTCCTAGTTCTGGTGCTGTATTAATTAGTAATGAGCAAGCATGCTCAGCCAAGTATCGGTCCGGCTCAAGCATCGCTATGCTCAGCACATGGCGGTACTCGGCCGAGTACCGCATGTGCTTGAGCGAAATGCTCGAGTCTCCACCTCGCACGTTTTGCAGGTTTTAAGCAACCAATAAAGGTGCAGGGTAAGTACTGCCCTCACTGTAATGCCAGTAGCCATGTTAGCTGCTGGCATTACAGTGATTGGCTGGCCAAAACAAGCCATCAGAGGTTATATAGCACCCAATGACGCATGTTCGGCTCAAATGTAGCCAGGGAGAGCATCGGGTAGGAAGGGAAATACAGAGCAAGGAGTGAATTTCAGCGATTTTATTTAGAGAAAGCTTTTCAAAGATCCAAAATCCTTTTAAGGATTACTGTGTGTGTGTTTTAGATCAACAATATATTTAATAGCAGTGTCAGGGACATCCGTGCTAAGGAAGGGACAGATTGCAGGGAGAGAAATTTGCTGTATTTAATACCAAAAGCTTTTCAAAGCCTCCATAATGCCTTTTAATGACTCACTGGGTGTGTTTCACCGCAGCAAGATATTTTTATTTTGTACCTATTAGTGACATATCATATAGATCATATGCAGACTGTCTATTTAATAATCTGGCTCACATTTAATGACAATAGTGTGTGGCTTTGTATAAAAAATACAGTCCTAGTAACATAGTAACATAGTATATAAGGCCGAAAAAAGACATCTGTCCATCCAGTTCGGCCTGTCATCCTTCTAGTTGATCCAGAGGAAGGCAAAAAAAAACCTGTGAGGTAGAAGCCAATTTTCCCCACTTAAGGGGAATAAAAAATTCCTTCCCGACTCCAATCAGAATAACTCCCTGGATCAACGACCCATCTCTAGTAGCTATAACCTGTAATATTATTATACTCCAGAAATACATCTAGGCCCATCTTGAATTCCTAAACTCACCATCACCACCTCCTCAGGAAAAGAGTTCCATAGTCTCACTGCTCTTACCAGAAAGAATCCTCTTCTATGTTTGTGTGCAAACCTTCTTTTCTCCAGACGCAGAGGATGTCCCCTCGTCACAGTCCTGGGGATAAATAGATGATGGGAGAGATCTCTGTACTGACCCCTAATATATTTATACATAGTAATTAGATCTCCCCTCAATTGTCTTTTTTCTAACGTGAATAACTCTAATTTTGATAATCTTTCAGGGTACTGTAGTTGCCTCATTCCAGTTATTACTTTAGTTGCCCTCCTCTGAACCCTCTCCAGTAGAGATGTCGAGTACATAAAATTTTCCATTCGCGAACGGCAAACGCGAACTTCTGCAAATGTTCGCGAACGGGCGAACCGCCATAGACTTCAATAGGCAGGCGAATTTTAAAACCCACAGGAACTCTTTCTAGCCACAGTAGTGATGGAAAAGTTGTTTCAAGGGGACTAACACCTGGACTGTGGCATGCTGGAGGGGGGATCCATGGCAAAACTCCCATGGAAAATTACATAGTTGACGCAGAGTTGGGTTTTAATCCATAAAAGGCATAAATCACCTAACAATCCTAAATTTTTTTGAACAACGTAGTTTAAAACATCCAGTGTGTGTATTCGATCAGGTATGATGTTGTATCGATCAGGTATTGTAAGGCTTACGCCCGCTTCACAGACATTGACAGACCAAACTCCCCTTTTAATGCACCGCAAACAACCGTAAACAGTCCATTTGCACAACCGCAAACTCCCCATTTGCACAAGGTTGGATACCAAGCT
Organism: Bufotes viridis; assembly: GCA_033119425.1. Taxonomy (NCBI): domain Eukaryota; kingdom Metazoa; phylum Chordata; class Amphibia; order Anura; family Bufonidae; genus Bufotes; species Bufotes viridis. Next base: position 455,663,376 of record CM065590.1, read on the forward strand.
AGCCATGTCCCGGTGATGTCATTGAAGGTTTCTTCCTCCACCCTGCCAGGTACAACACCAAGGGTCCCCGAAAGGTGAATTGAATTGATTTTTCGAACGTGGAGAGGGTTAAAAACAGGTTGGCTCCTTCCCCTTTGTTTTAATCCACGGTCACTGCATCTGCGCCGTGCAATTTACTCTCACACCCGATATGAGTGTTATTTTCTGTAGTTCTCTTCTCATCAGTTTCATCCCTGGTACGTCCCCTATCAGGACGTGTATAGAATGGATTTTAGACAACCGCAAACAGTTGTCAAAAGTTGACAAACTCCTTGCAGAAATGTGATTTATCTGTGTGCGTCCTTCTTGCTACTTCCAATTTGGGGTACCGCGCGTGTGTCGTGCAATGCCACACGGTATGAGTGGTGTGTTAACTAGTACTATTCTTATCAGTTTGATCCCTGTTACGTCCCCAATCTGGGGTCCATTTATTGAATTGATTTTTCGAACGGGGAGATGGTTAAAAAAACGCTGGCTCCCTTCCGCTTTGTTTTAATCCACGGTCACTGCGTCTGCGCTGTGCAATTTACTGTCACACCCAGTATGAGTGGTGTCTTAACTAGTACTATTTGTATCAGTTTAATCCCTGTTATGTCCCATATCAGGGATTGCCTTTTGTGAAAAAAAAATGTAGGCCAGGTACCTTCGACTGCCTTCACAGTGACAGACCAAACTGTCATACACCAAACTGAATTGATTTTAGGAACCGGGAGATGGAAAAAGCAGCTTGGTCGGGCCTCTTACTCCCAAACTGGGGCTCTGTGCATGCACGGAGCAATGTGCTGTGACACCCTATATGAGTGGTGTCTTAACTAGCACTAATACTGTCAGTTTAATCCCTGTTACGTACCCTATCCAGGGACGTGTGTCGAATTGATTAACAATTGTCGAATTAACGAACCATTACGACATCATGAAATAATTTAGTTCTGAGCTCTGTACTTGCTTTGTATTGGAAATAATGAGGATTTTTTTAATTGTCTGTATTATTTCTAATAAACTATTAAGAGACTTTATTATGATTTTTTATTTTATGTATTAAAAACCCATACAAGGTAAAAAAAAAAAAGGTAAATTAATGTTTTTACTATGAAATATTATCCAGCCGATCGCTTTTGGTCTGACCATAATGAAGCAATGGCCTTATCATCTGGGGTGTGGCAACATTGTCAACACACTCATAGAGGTGATGATTGCTTCATTGTGATAATCAAGCCCCTTCACCACAACATGGTAACGATCATGAAGGGGAATTGACACTTGTATGTGCCTTTTTTTTTGTTTTTGCAGCCACAGTGTTGCACCATAGGACAGAAAAATTAGGCATGTACACATGACTGAAAAATAATGGCATTGTTACAGCCGCTGTTGTAGCAGCAGCCGGAAAAATTGATGTTTTCCAGGCAAAAAAGTGACTAAAACATTGCGGCTTGAACCCTAGTTGGTGGCGGAGAATTCACGAAAGCCATCCGGTATGCAGACATTAAAAACAGCAGCGTGGGGACCATTTTGAGGGCAAGTCATGTCATCAGGCCATTTGTTAGTCAAACGTATCCACAGTCAGTCCCTTCGGGATCCATGCCTCATTCATCTTTATGAAGGTGAGGTAATCAACACTTTTTTGACCGAGGCGACTTCTCTTGTCAGTGACAATGCCTCCTGCTGCACTGAAGGTCCTTTCTGACAGGACACTTGAAGCAGGGCAGGCCAGAAGTTCTATCGCAAACTGGGATAGCTCAGGCCACAGGTCAAGCCTGCACACCCAGTAGTGAAGGGGTTCATCGCTCCTCAGAGTGTCGATATCTGCTGTAAAGTAGTGTTGATCACAAATTTTCGAATTGCGAATTTTAATCGCGAATATCGGCATTTCAAGAATTTGCGAATATTTAGAATATCGCGAAATATATTCGCAATCGAGAATATTTTATTTTTTTTAAAATACCAGTTTATGCGAATTTTTATTAACATTTTATGAGTTTTTTATATGCAAATTTTCGCAATCAAGAAAATAATGACTAGAGATTACGAAATCGCGAATTTTCGAATATATTGGCGAATATTCGCCCAAATATTCGTGAAATATCGCGAATTCGAATATTGCCCCTGCCACTCATTACTACTGTTAAGGCTAGGTAGTCTGCTACCTGTCGGTCGAGTCGTTCTCTAAGGCTGGATCCCGAAGGGCTGTGGCGATGTGTAGGACTGAAAAAGCTCTGCATGTCCTCCATCAACAACACATCTGTAAATCGTTCAGTCCTTGCCGCCGTGGTAGGAGGAGGATTACATTCACCTCTTCCCCAGTTAGATTCCCGTTGTGCTGTGACATCCCCCTTATAAGCTGTGTAAAGCATATTTTTTGTTTGTTTTTTGATCTTCTGCATCCTTTCCGACTTTCGGTAATTTGGTAACATTTCTGCCACTTTCTGCTTATACCGGGGGTCTAGTGGCCACCCAGTACAGGTCGTTCTTCTTCATCCTTTTTATACGAGGGTCCCTCAACAGACATGACAGCATGAAAGACCCCATTTGCACAAGGTTGCATGCAGAGCTACTCATTTCCCGTTCCTCGTCCTCACTGATGTCATTGACGGTCTGTTCTTTCCCCCAGCCATATACAACGCAAGGGGTCCCAGATAGGTGACAACAACGAGCACCCTGGGGTGCCTGCTGTGGTTGGTCTTCCTCCTCCTCAAAGCCACATTCCTCCTCTGACTTCTCTTCCTCATACTCCTCTTCCAGCGTTGCCGCAGGTCCGGCAAGCGATGATGACAAAACCGGTCTGGTAGTGATGGAGACCACAACTCTTCCTTTTCCTCTTCACGCTCATCTACAGCCTGATCCAGCACTCTTCGCAGGGCACGCTCCAGGAAAAAAACAAATGGGATGAGGTCGCTGATGGTGCCTTTGGTGCGACTGACTAGGTTTGTCAACGCCTCAAAAGGACGCATGAGTCGAAAGGCATTGCGCATGAGTGTCCAGTAACATGGCAAAAAAATACCCAGCTCCGCAGAGGTTGTCCTAGCACCCCGGTCATACAAATACTCGTTGATGGCTTTTTATTGTTGGAGCAGGCGGTAGAACTATAGGAGTGTTGAATTCCAACGTGTCGGGCTGTCGCAACTGGCATTTTGTTTCGCCGCTGAATATCGGAAAAGTGCGCCTTGGCCGTGTAGGAACGGCTGAAATGGCCACACACCTTCCTGGCCTGCTTGAGGACATCCTGTAAGCCTGGGTACTTAGACACAAAGCGTTGTACGATGAGATTCAACACATGTGCCATGCACGGCACATGTGACAACTTGTCCAAATTCAATACCGACAACAAATTTGTTCCATTGTCACACACCACTTTGACGATCTCCAGTTGGTGCAGGGTCAGCCACTGATCCACCTGTGCGTTCAGAGCAGACAGGATTGCTGGTCCTGTGTGGCTCTCTGCTTTCAGGCAAGTCAACCTCAAGACAGCGTGACACTGTCGTATCCGGGATGTGGAATAGCCCCTGGGGAGCTGGGGGGATTCAGTTGATGTGCAGCCAGACGCCGCAGCAGAAGAGGACTCAGCCAAGGAGGATATCGAAGAGGATGGAGTAGGAGGAGTAGAGGAGGTGGAAGTAGGCCTGCCTGCAAGTCGTGGCGGTGTCACCAACTCAACTGCGGAGCCACGCATTCCATGCTTGTCAGCCGTCAGCAGGTTGACCCAATGTGCAGTGTACGTGATATACCTGCCATGACCGTGCTTTGCAGACCAGGCATCAGTGGTCAGATGGACCCTTGCCCAAACATTGTATGCCAGAGATGCCATGACTTCCTTTTCAATAACATAGTAGAGGTTTGGGATTGCCATTTTTGAAAAAAACATTTCTCCGGGTACCTTCCACTGTGGTGTCCCAATAGCAACAAATTTTTTGAAGGCCTCAGACTCCACCAGCTTGTATGTAAAAGCTGGCGGGCTAAGAGTTCCGTCAAGCCAGCTGTCAGACCCCGGGCAAGGGCGTGACTCTGTGACATTGGCTTCTTATGCTCAAACATTTCCTTGACAGACACCTGACTGTGGGCAAAAGAGCAGGAACTGCTGAAGGTGAGAGGCAGAGTGGCAGGTGGTTGAGGGCGGGCAGGGAGGACAGAAGTGGTTGACGTGGCTGAAGGTCGAGGACCAGGAGGAGCATGGTGGCTTTGAGTTTGTGTGCTGCTTGTACTCATGTGTAGTGTTGAGCAAACAGTTCGAGTATCGTTAGGGTTCGTACCGAATTTTGGGGTGTCCGGGACACGGACCCGAACCCGGACATTTTCAAAAAAGTTTGGCTTCGGGTCCGTTGTTCGGCGATTTCTTCCCGCTTTCTAAAGGGCTGCACAGCAGCCAATCAGCTAGCGTTTTACTTCTTGCCCTAAGAGCCCATCACAGCCATGCCTACTAATGGCATAGCTGTGATTGGCCAACTGCAGCATGTGACCCAGCCTCTATTTAAGCTGGAGTCACGTAGCGCCGCACGTCACACTGCTCTGATTAGTGTAGGGAGAGGACGCAGCTTCTGTGAGGGCGAGATTAGGCAGGGAAAAGTCAGCAACAGCACCTAATGAACGGATCGATCTACAGCTGTGAATGATTGAACTTCTGCTAGTTACTTGCTCACTGGTTTTTAGGCTACACAGAGCGTTTTTCTGTCAATTATTTTCTGGGTTGATCGTCGGCCATTTTGTGACTTGTGGTGCACCAGAAGAAGCTGCCACCAAGTCCATCAATCCATCAATACTAGTTTTTTTTTTGCTATATCCTACATCAGGGGCTTGGCTGTGCACGTTGTCACCCCTAGAAACTCAGGATAGCAATTTCTATATTTTATTAAGGGGTTAAATACAATTGCCCAAATACCAATCCCCTAAATCTGGTGTTCCAGCTTTGGCTAGACAAGAATAATACTGTCTGCTGTCTGGCAAAGGATAGATTATTTTCTGTGGTGAAATTCAATTGCCAAAATAGCAATACCATAAATCAGTGGTTTCAGCTGTGGCTGGCAAAGTATAATAGTGTCCGCCAAAACATATATTTTGTTCTGGGGTGAAATTCAATTGCCAAAATAGCAATACCCTGAATCTGGTGTCCCAACTGTTGCAGGACAAGATTCATAGTGTCCGCCAAAACATATATTTTGTTCTGGGGTGAAATTTAATTGCCAAAATAGCAATACCATAAATCAGTGGTTTCAGCTGTGGCTGGCAAAATAGAATAGTGTCCGCTAAAACATATATTTTGTTCTGGGGTGAAATTAATCTGCCAAAAAAGCAATACCCTGAATCTGGTGTCCCAGCTGTTGCAGGCCAGATTTCATAGTGTCTGCCAAAACATATATTTTGTTCTTGGGTGAAATTCAATTGCCAAAATAGCAATACCCTAAATCTGGTGTCCCAGCTGTTGCAGGCCAGGATTCATAGTGTCCGTCAAAACATATATTTTGTTCTGGGGTGACATTCAATTGCCAAAATAGCAATACCCCGAATCTGGTGTCCCAGCTGTTGCAGGCCACGTTTCATAGTGTCCGTCAAAAGATATATTTTGTTCTGGGGTGAAATTCAATTGCCAAAATAGCAATACCCTGAATCTGGTGTCCTAGCTGTTGCAG